>OX352741.1:18688469-20133469 GCA_947095525.1 Trisateles emortualis | reverse complement strand
CCTAACCTAACCTAACCTAACCTAACCTAACCTAACCTAACCTAACCTAACCTAACCTAACCTAACCTAACCTAACCTAACCTAACCTAACCTAACCTAACCTAACCTAACCTAACCTAACCTAACCTAACCTAACCTAACCTAACCTAACCTAACCTAACCTAACCTAACCTAACCTAACCTAACCTAACCTAACCTAACCTAACCTAACCTAACCTAACCTAACCTAACCTAACCTAACCTAACCTAACCTAACCTAACCTAACCTAACCTAACCTAACCTAACCTAACCTAACCTAACCTAACCTAACCTAACCTAACCTAACCTAACCTAACCTAACCTAACCTAACCTAACCTAACCTAACCTAACCTAACCTAACCTAACCTAACCTAACCTAACCTAACCTAACCTAACCTAACCTAACCTAACCTAACCTAACCTAACCTAACCTAACCTAACCTAACCTAACCTAACCTAACCTAACCTAACCTAACCTAACCTAACCTAACCTAACCTAACCTAACCTAACCTAACCTAACCTAACCTAACCTAACCTAACCTAACCTAACCTAACCTAACCTAACCTAACCTAACCTAACCTAACCTAACCTAACCTAACCTAACCTAACCTAACCTAACCTAACCTAACCTAACCTAACCTAACCTAACCTAACCTAACCTAACCTAACCTAACCTAACCTAACCTAACCTAACCTAACCTAACCTAACCTAACCTAACCTAACCTAACCTAACCTAACCTAACCTAACCTAACCTAACCTAACCTAACCTAACCTAACCTAACCTAACCTAACCTAACCTAACCTAACCTAACCTAACCTAACCTAACCTAACCTAACCTAACCTAACCTAACCTAACCTAACCTAACCTAACCTAACCTAACCTAACCTAACCTAACCTAACCTAACCTAACCTAACCTAACCTAACCTAACCTAACCTAACCTAACCTAACCTAACCTAACCTAACCTAACCTAACCTAACCTAACCTAACCTAACCTAACCTAACCTAACCTAACCTAACCTTTTTTTTTTTTTTTTTTTTTTTTTTCGAAGGGGAAATGCCTAACGCATACCACGCCGCAGGGGGTCGTCGGCGTGGTTATGTGGGGCTTGCACCCACTAAAACCACCTTCGGCGGCCTTCCTCGGCGCTTTACAGGGTACTCCGGGAACGCGGGTATGCTGCTCCGGTGTACCCCATTGCGCCCGTCTCTGGTGTGAGACTCAGTCTCGGGGAGGGCTTGTGTGTGCCCTCCCGTTGTCAGCCTGTGTCATGCCGACACAGCGGACTGCGCCACAACAATCCGCTGTCTTCCCGGGACCGCAGTCAGAGGACCCTTCTCTGACCGTATTCGGGTCCCGAGGTGTTTCTGCCGGGTTAGCGGCGGCCGTTGTCGCCGCCGCGGCGTCTTCCTGTCCTGCGAGTGGGATCGGCACGTTCCCGATCCCGCTCGGCGGTCTCCTTCTGAAGCATGACAGCTTCACAGAAGGAGACCACGGCGTCCCAGTTAGTTTTCTCTTCCAGCATCTTCTTTACTACGGCTGGAGGGGACAAGTCTGTTCCGATTTTGGCGACCAGGACCCGCCGCTCGGTCTCCCACGCTGGGCAATCTTCGAGCGTGTGTTGGGCGGAGTCCAGGTCGCTAGGGCAGTGGTGGCAGTGCGCCCCCGCTTGCCTCCCTATCCGGCTCAAATACTCGCCGAAACATCCGTGTCCGGTGAGTATCTGAGTCAGGTGAAAGGTCACATGTCCGGATTTTCTACCCAGCCACTGCTCGAAGCTGGGTAGGATTGCACCCACTATGCGCTGCCGTGCATTTTTGGGCTCTCTGAGCCTGCTTTGCCATCGGGCGAGCGCCATTTTGTGCGCGCCCCGCCTGAACTCACTGAGCGTCTGGCACGGTGCATCCGCGTCCTCCCGGCCCTCCCAGCGGGCGTGGGTCTCTTCGTAGACGCTGGCGTCCACGCTTGCCAGGATGTCAAAGGGCGGGATGCGCGCTAGGAGCGCCGCCGCCTCGTGGGATATCGTGCGGTACCCGCGTGCGATCCTGATGGCCACCACGAACCTAACCTAACCTAACCTAACCTAACCTAACCTAACCTAACCTAACCTAACCTAACCTAACCTAACCTAACCTAACCTAACCTAACCTAACCTAACCTAACCTAACCTAACCTAACCTAACCTAACCTAACCTAACCTAACCTAACCTAACCTAACCTAACCTAACCTAACCTAACCTAACCTAACCTAACCTAACCTAACCTAACCTAACCTAACCTAACCTAACCTAACCTAACCTAACCTAACCTAACCGAATACCAAAAACCAATTATAAAAGAATCAAAAAACCTAAATTGTACCCACAGATGCCCAATGGACGTAGCATACGCCCTAAAGGGTGTATACAACGGAATATATTCGTCCAGTATCACACCCAAATCTATCTTCCTTAAAGCCTACAAGGATGCGGACATCCCGAAGAGCCAGCCTAGAACACTCTACTTAACCTTCACCCAGGAGGAGAAGAAAGAACTAATAAGAAATGGCTATGGCTCTGGAGAAGAATCCCGTACCCTAACCATTCACGAGGCACAAGGGCTATGCTACGAGCACACAATCATCATTAAACAAAAATACAAAACCATTCCGGTTCACTATAGTGTTTCTCACGCAGTGGTCGCTATATCAAGACACACTAAAACTTGTACTTATTACAACGATGATCCCTCGGACGCACTGGGAAGGATTATACGGGAGAACGAAAATGAGAATCCAAAGATGGTCATCGATTACAACCTTAAGATGGCCATCCATCACAGAGATGAGACGACAACCAATAAATTAATAGACCTGAAATATTAGGGCCTTCCGCCCAAGTATAAAATTAAGAGCCCTAAGCTCTAACTCAAGCCTTCAGCAATACATTAAACGGCACTCAGCCGCCAACATAAGGCCTTCAGCCGTCAACATAAGGCCTTCAGCCATCAAAGAAAATAGCATTCAGCCTAAAAATACCAATATAAAGGCTTTCAGCCAAATAAAGCATAAATTAAAAAAAAAAAAAACAATAAATTGACTGACAACATTGTGTACTGACTAAAGAAAAATATATTTAAAAAACTAATCAAATAAGAAAAGAAAAAAAATCACATCAAAGGCATGGACATAAAGTCTATGGTGATTAGAAGTATTAATCAAAAAAAAAAAAAAAAAAAAAAAACCTAACCTAACCTAACCTAACCTAACCTAACCTAACCTAACCTAACCTAACCTTTTTTTTTTTTTTTTTTTTTACGTGGTAAAAATGCGTTACGCATACCACCCACCTGGGCGTCGGTGAGTGGTTATGTCGGACTCACCGGTCTCACAGGCAAGGAGACCGGCATACCGACTAAAAAGCCACGGTGTTCCTTCAGACGACCTATCGCCGGGGACACGAGGACGCTCGCGCATTCTTCCGCATCCCCGGCAGGTCACGGCTCGCCGACCCTGGCGAGCCCCGTCTGATTTGGAGGGCTTACTAGCCCTCCCTCACGAAAGGCGCGCACGGAACACCTGCGCGCCTTCCTCTCGGGCCTGCTGGCGACAACTGCCCAAGGTCGTCGCCCGCAGGCCGTCACTCATGGTGGCCGGAGATCTTGGTCTCGCGCCCTCCGACGCCCGTTGCGTCGACTGCGGGAGGGGAGGGTGGTTGTCGTTTCCCTCTCCCTTTCCGCTAGCTCCTTGGCGAGCATCACCTCCTCGCAGAAGGAGGTGACGGAGTTCCAGGCAGCCCCGCTCCCAACCATGGCAAGTACCACGGAAGAGAGCGAGACGCTGCCCACCCCTATTGCTGCACCAAGGTCGCCGCGCTGCCCCGCCCACGCTGGACACTCCACCAGCGTGTGGACCGCCGTGTCCTCGGGGCAGTTCCCGCAGTGATGACACTCGGGCGTCTGCTCCCGGCCTATACGACACAGGTACTTCCCGAAGCATCCGTGCCCCGTCAGTACCTGCGTCAGCCGGAAAGTGAGGGCGCCGTGACGCCTCTCCAGCCACTCCTTGAGCACGGGACTTACCGCCGCAATCGCGGCGTGCCCGGCACTTGGTCGCACAAGTCGTGCTCCCCACTCCTCCACTATTATGATGCGGAGCTGGGACCTCTGTGCCCCGACCTCTCGGGGCAGCGGAAGCAGGCCCTGCGCCAACGCATCCTCGCGCCAACAAAACATTGACGCAAGGACCTTTGCCTCCAGGTCCCAGGGGGGGGATCCGGCGAGGAGGCTCGCCGCCTCAAACGAGACCGTGCGGTACCCACGGATAATCCTGACGGCCATTGCGCGCTGTGGTTTGCGCAGAGACGCAACGTTATCGGCCGCCAGGTTCCCGGCCCAAATGGGAGCTCCATATAGGGCCATTGACCGCACGATTCCCGCGTAGAGCCTCCGGCAGGAGGCGTTCGGACCCCCAAGATTGGGCAAGAGCCGCGAGAGAGCGCCCGCGGCGCCCATAAGTTTGGGGGCCAAACGACGGAAATGTTCCCTAAAGTTCCACCGGCTATCGAGGACAAGACCAAGGTATTTAAGTGTCGACTCGACGCCGATGCGAACACCTCCCACCATGATATGAGAGCCCGGAGGTGGTCTGTTTCGGGGGCCGTGAAAACACACGGCCTCCGACTTGCTCAGAGCCACCTCGAGGCCCAACCGCCGGATCCTACCAACGACCTGTGCGACACCAGCCGTCGCGAGAATCGACGCGTGGCGGAAGTCCCTTCCACGCGCCGTTACCAGGGTGTCGTCGGCATAACAGGTCACGACGACACCCGGGAGAAGTACGCCACGCAACACCCAGTCATAACCGATGTTCCACAGGAGCGGTCCCAGCACCGATCCCTGTGGAACACCGCACGACATGGGTCGTCGACCCCAACCGGCCTGACCCGGGTAGATCACCGCTCTATCACTTAGGTAAGCCCCGACGATGTGGCGGAGGTAGGTCGGCACTCGATGGTACGCGAGTGCCTCCCTTACGCAACTCCAAGGCAAGGTGTTAAACGCGTTGGCGATGTCGAGTGACACCGCCAGCACCACCTCGCCCCGGGAAAATGCTTCCTCCGCCAGGCTCCTCACACGCAGAATTGCGTGCACGGTGGAGCGCCCTTGGCGGAAACCATATTGGTTGTCCGCCAGATCCGGACCCACTGCACTGAGATGTGCGACGAGGCGGTCCGCGATGACTCTCTCAAAGAGTTTCGCCACCTCGTCCAGCAACACAATGGGCCGGTAGGCGGACGGAGAGTCCGCCGGGCGCCCCTCCTTTTTGAGGAGGACCATCTTGCCGGTTTTCCACGACATCGGAAACCGGCCCTCCTCTAAGCAAGCACTGAGGAGTCCTAACAGTCGGGGCCCTAGCTCCTGAATTGCCAGGACCCACGCACGGCCTGGAATGCCGTCGGGCCCTGGGGCGGTGTTCTTGGCTTTAAGCCGTTGCACCGCTGACTGCAACTCTACCCGGGTCACTTCGGGCACGTCGTCGTTGTCCGCGTTGGAAGCCATGGAAGGCAGAACCATTGGCGGAGGAGGGTGCTCCGGCCTGTCAGGGAACAGAGCGACCACTACCTCCTCTAACAACTGGGGCTGGAGACTCTGGGACAGCGGGGGCGCCCAAGGGCGGAGTTTGCCCCTTACCATGCGGTATGGGCGTCCCCAGGGATCTCGGTCCAGAGTCGCCAGCAACTCTTCGCGGGCCTGAACCTTGGCCCGCTTGATTGCCAGTTGTAGGGCCTTCTTGGCCGCTCTATACACCTCGTATAGCTCTGCCTCCCTGGCCATAGCATCGGGAGGGCGGCGACGCCTTCTGCGGTACCTGGTGTACTGGCGACGGGCCACAACACAATCGCTCCGTAAATGAGCTATGTCTTCCGTCCACCAGTACACCTGGCGCCTCGCAGGTCTAGTGCGAACCCGAGGCATCGCCGCGTCGCATATTTGCGTCATCGCTTCCTGGAACCACTCGGCCTCCACCTCGATGTCGTCAGGCCTATCCGGGGCTTCACCCCAGGCCTGAGCGATGGAGGCCTCCAGGAGCGCCTCCCGATCCAAATGTTTCAATGCCCAACGCGGACTGTTCCTCCCAGGGGCCGCTCTGACTGGGACGCCAGAGGTCTGGGCGGAGACGTCAAACCGGATGTAAAGGTGGTCCGACAACGTCTCCACCCCCTCGATGACGCGCCAGTCTAGGACACGGCGTGCTAGTGCAGGGCTTGCGAAAGTAAGGTCTACAATCGAGCCGCCCTGCTGACGCACGCACGTGTGCGCGGCACCCTGGTTCTGAACGAGCAGGCCTTGCTCCACGGCCCACTCCTCAAGCACCCCACCCTTGACGTCCGTAGCCGGGGAACCCCAAGCCGTGGATTTGGCGTTGAAGTCCCCGAGGACGAGAACCGGGTGAGGTTGACAACGAGCGACGACGGTGCCCAAAACATCCAGAAAGCCTTCGAAATCGGCGAGAGAACGATTGGGGGAGAAATAGACGGCCACAACGGCCATCTCCCCGAGACGCGCAGCAACGCAGCCCCGTTCCCTCGAGATGGTGTTGAGGGACGGAGCTTCGGCAGCCGCACAAGACACTATGGTGACCAAGCCGTCCAAGTCACCCACCCAGTCATCCCGGGGGGGGACGAAATACGGCTCGGCCACAGCGGCGACACTGATCTGCCACTGCGCCATGGTCTGCAGAAGGAGATCCTGAGCCCTGGCGCAGTGGTTAATATTCCCTTGGAGGAAACGAAGATGGGCCATTAATGAAGGTCCATTTCCGTTCCCTCCACTGGAATGCGTGACGCGACTGAGGCAGCCACTTTGGCGTTTTTGGAAGCCTCACCCGCCGCTTTGCCCTTTGGCTTTACTACCGGCGCAGCACAGGCCTTTGTACCTAACCTGTGTTCCGCCGGTTTGCCTGCTGCAGAACAGAGCACGCAGCGGGGAGCTTCCATGCACGTGCCCGCTTTATGGCCCACTTGACCGCAACGATAGCAGCAGTCGCTGCGGTCGACTTGGGACGTGCATTGTGCACCCAAGTGTCCGTTAGACAGGCACCGGAAACACCTAGTTGGCCTGTCTTTCAGCAACTTAGCCTGGACCGACACCCAGCCCACCAGAAGCCGCCTTCCATCGGCCACCTTTTGGGCCGCCGCCACAGGGCACGACACGACAACTGTGCCCGTACCGTTACGACCCGCTCGTATTGTGCCTGCACGGATTAGTGCAGGGGCACAGTCGCCCGCCTTTGCGACGGCGTCGACCACCTCTTGGGCCACGACAGAGTCATCGAGGCCCGAGAGGCGAAGGTCTGCGGTCTTGGTGGGCCTGGTCACACGGACGTCCTCCTCCGGGAAGAGCTCCCGGAGTTTGACCGCGAGGGTGTCGGCCTTTTCTCCTGCTGTGGTGCCGGGGATCTCCAAGAGGCGCGCACCAGTTTGGGTGGGCTTACACCGTAAGCCCGACAGTATACCCAGGTCCCGGGGGTTAATCTTCGTTTTCGCCTTCGCGAGAAGCTCGGCGTACGTGGCGCCCCTCTGGATGGCTGCCGGCTGCAGCGTGAGTACGACTGCTGCCGACCGAGGGACGCGAAGCTTGGCTGCCTTGAGCTGCTTGGCAGCTTTTTGCTTCGCACGCCGAGCTTTCTTCTTTGCCGCCCGTTTGGCCTTCTTCTTGGCTCCGACAGTTTCCCATTCACCCCCACTGGGCTTAGGGACTGCCGGAGCTTTGTTTCCAGCTGGAGCGGCTTGCGAAGGCGCACTTTTCTTCGTTGCGCCAGAACTTCCTGCCCCCGAGACCTTTTTAGGTTTGGAGGCGGCGGCAACACTAGTCGGTTTGGAGGTGCTAGCGACAGCCGGTTGGGAGACGACAGCCGCGAACGTCTTTGCCACCTGAGGTGGGAGGGCCGCTCTAGGTCGGTCCGCTGCCAAGGGCGGGCGGAGGAGCCGGCCCTCCAGCACAGAGAACCTGGCATTGAAACTTGCCAGTTCCCTCTGTACTAAGAGAGCCAGCTCTGACTCCGCGACAGGTTCAGTGGCCGGGGTTTTTCCTGCCATCGGGCGCTCCCGGCTCAACTTCTGCATATCCGCCCTCAGGAGCTCTTGCTCCTCTCGGAGCTCCTTGACCTGAGCGGCCAGGCGGGCATTCTCCCTCTGCAGTCGCTTGGCCTCTCCAGTGACGGTGCGGTTCATTAGTGCCTCGGCCGCATCGGCGATGGTGGCTGCGGCGTCCTTCAGCCCCTTCTGGCTGGTGCCTTTTAAGTTCTTTGAGGCGCGGGCAATGGTGCGTATGGCGTCGACTGCTTCCGCCATACGTGCCTTAAGCGCCACTGCCGACAGGCCCTCGACGTCGGTGTCTGAGGTGTCAGACAGGCGCGACACCGACACCCTCTTCGTTACTTCGGCGATCCGGCGTTCCGCCTCCGCCTCCGCCAACGCTCTATCGGCAGCACGCTGCGCCTCGGCCACCTCCTTGCGGGCCTTGTGTAGGCCCACGCACTTACCGTGCGTGAGTGCACCTTGGCCCTTACCCTTCTTTGGCTTGGCCAAAGATTTGGCCTCGTCCCCCGAGGCCGAGTCCGACCCCGGGTTCTTCGATGAGCGTGGGCGCTTCAGCCACGATCTGAAGCCATTACCCACGCTCATCTCGCTCCTCACTGAAACGAGGCTGGACGTGTCGGAGTCCGACTGTCCAGCCCCGCCCTCCTCTGCACCCGGCTGGGTGCCAACACTCGGGCGCACAAAACTGGGCGTGCACGCCCTATCGAGAACCGGAAGGCGATCCAGCACCACTCGCGGAACCGCTTGTGGCGCTGATGCGCTCGAGCTCGACCTCGACTTTAACCTCATAGAGGTCCTGGTGACGACATCTTGGCCACAAGGCAAAGAGTCGCCCTCCGAACCCGCACAGATGGGCGTGCGAGTCCCGTCTTCACAGGAGGGCACAAAACTGGGCGTGCGCCCTTCCTCTTCCAACTGAGAGTCAGCTGGGCGATGCACTGCATCGAGGCTCTTTTCCCCCACCACAAATACGTAGGGGGTGCGTCCCGTAGGACGGCCGGATTCGCCGGCTTGTGGAGATACGGTATTTTTAAAAGAAGCCATACTAATTTACTTTTTTTTTACCCAGGGTGAGCTCCCTGCTCCAGCCCTCCGCCTTACTACACTCACCCCGCAGCGAGCCGGCATACTTCGGGGTGAGGGACTGCCGACGACAGGATACCCCCCTGCCTCGCATCCCCTGGCCACAGTCGAGCACGGGATTAGGAGTGATTTTTTATAGAGGTTTTCTTCCTCGCGGCCCCCTCCTCGAGAGGAGGCGGCCCTCGTCCCCGACGCCTACGGGTCGGTCTACGAGTTGGCCGACTTATGGTCAGAGACCAGTTCGTCGCCCACGACAGCAGTGACAACGAGAGGACAGGCTGTCTTCTCATCGTCTGCCCAGCGAAAATACGCCGGGCCCGCCCTTGGGTAATTTTTTATAGAGGTTTTCTTCCTCGCGGCCCCCACCTCGGAAGGTGGCAGCCCTCGTCCCCGACGCCTACGGGTCGGTCTTACGAGATGGTACCGTTGCGTGCCCAGCGTATAGATACGACGGGCCCGCCCGCGGGTAATTTTTTATAGAGGTTTTCTACCTCGCAGCCCCCACCTCGTGAGAAGTGGCGGCCCTCGTCCCCGACACCAACGGGTCGGGTTTGCGAGTGAGTTCCTCTTAGCTTCACCGTGGACGTCGGTCCACGTGGCTACTGAGCCCCCCCGCCACGGCAAGGCGAGAACTCTTTCGGGGGGGAACCTAACCTAACCTAACCTAACCTAACCTAACCTAACCTAACCTAACCTAACCTAACCTAACCTAACCTAACCTAACCTAACCTAACCTAACCTAACCTAACCTTTTTTTTTTTTTTTTTTTTTTTTTTACGTGGTAAAAATGCGTTACGCATACCACCCACCTGGGCGTCGGTGAGTGGTTATGTCGGACTCACCGGTCTCACAGGCAAGGAGACCGGCATACCGACTAAAAAGCCACGGTGTTCCTTCAGACGACCTATCGCCGGGGACACGAGGACGCTCGCGCATTCTTCCGCATCCCCGGCAGGTCACGGCTCGCCGACCCTGGCGAGCCCCGTCTGATTTGGAGGGCTTACTAGCCCTCCCTCGCGAAAGGCGCGCACGGAACACCTGCGCGCCTTCCTCTCGGGCCTGCTGGCGACAACTGCCCAAGGTCGTCGCCCGAAGGCCGTCACTCATGGTGGCCGGAGATCTTGGTCTCGCGCCCTCCGACGCCCGTTGCGTCGACTGCGGGAGGGGAGGGTGGTTGTTATTTCCCTCTCCCTTTCCGCTAGCTCCTTGGCGAGCATCACCTCCTCACAGAAGGAGGTGACGGAGTTCCAGGCGGCCTCGCTCCCGACCATGGCAAGTACCACGGAAGAGAGCGAGACGCTGCCCACCCCTATTGCTGCACCAAGGTCGCCGCGCTGCCCCGCCCACGCTGGACACTCCACCAGCGTGTGGACCGCCGTGTCCTCGGGGCAGTTCCCGCAGTGGTGACACTCGGGCGTCTGCTCCCGGCCTATACGACACAGGTACTTTCCGAAGCATCCGTGCCCCGTCAGTACCTGCGTCAGCCGGAAAGTGAGGGCACCGTGACGCCTCTCCAGCCACTCCATGAGCACGGGACTTACCGCCGCAATCGCGGCGTGCCCGAACCTAACCTAACCTAACCTAACCTAACCTAACCTAACCTAACCTAACCTAACCTAACCTAACCTAACCTAACCTAACCTAACCTAACCTAACCTAACCTAACCTAACCTTTTTTTTTTTTTTACGTGGTAAAAATGCGTTACGCATACCACCCACCTGGGCGTCGGTGGGTGGTTATGTCGGACTCACCGGTCTCACAGGCAAGGAGACCGGCATACCGACTAAAAAGCCACGGTGTTCCTTCAGACGACCTATCGCCGGGGACACGAGGACGCTTGCGCATTCTTCCGCATCCCCGGCAGGTCACGGCTCGCCGACCCTGGCGAGCCCCGTCTGATTTGGAGGGCATACTAGCCCTCCCTCACGAAAGGCGCGCACGGAACACCTGCGCGCCTTCCTCTCGGGCCTGTTGGCGACAACTGCCCAAGGTCGTCGCCCGCAGGCCGTCACTCATGGTGGCCGGAGATCCTGGTCTCGCGCCCTCCGACGCCCGTTGCGTCGACTGCGGGAGGGGAGGGTGGTTGTTATTTCCCTCTCCCTTTCCGCTAGCTCCTTGGCGAGCATCACCTCCTCGCAGAAGGAGGTGACGGAGCTCCAGGCAGCCCCGCTCCCAACCATGGCAAGTACCACGGAAGAGAGCGAGACGCTGCCCACCCCTATTGCTGCACCAAGGTCGCCGCGCTGCCCCGCCCACGCTGGACACTCCACCAGCGTGTGGACCGCCGTGTCCTCGGGGCAGTTCCCGCAGTGATGACACTCGGGCGTCTGCTCCCGGCCTATACGACACAGGTACTTCCCGAAGCATCCGTGCCCCGTTAGTACCTGCGTCAGCCGGAAAGTGAGGGCGCCGTGACGCCTCTCCAGCCACTCCTTGAGCACGGGACTTACCGCCGCAATCGCGGCGTGCCCGGCACTTGGTCGCACAAGTCGTGCTCCCCACTCCTCCACCATTATGGTATGGTGCGGAGCTGGGACCTCTGTGCCCCGACCTCTCGGGGCAGCGGAAGCAGGCCCTGCGCCAACGCATCCTCGCGCCAACAAAACATTGACGCAAGGACCTTTGCCTCCAGGTCCCAGGGAGGGGATCCGGCGAGGAGGCTCGCCGCCTCAAACGAGACCGTGCGGTACCCGCGGATAATCCTGACGGCCATTGCGCGCTGTGGTTTGCGCAGAGACGCAACGTTATCGGCCGCCAGGTTATCGGCCCAAATGGGAGCTCCATATAGGGCCATTGACCGCACGATCCCCGCGTAGAGCCTCCGGCAGGAGGCGTTCGGACCCCCAAGATTGGGCAAGAGCCGCGAGAGAGCGCCCGCGGCGCCCATAAGTTTGGGGGCCAAACGTCGGAAATGTTCCCTAAAGTTCCACCGGCTATCGAGGACAAGACCAAGGTATTTAAGTGTCGACTCGACGCCGATGCGAACACCTCCTACCATAATGTGGGAGCCCGGAGGTGGCCCGTTCCGGGGACCGTGAAAACACACGGCCTCCGACTTGCTCAGAGCCACCTCGAGACCCAACCGCCGGATCCTACCCACGACCTGCGCGACACCAGCCGTCGCTACTATCGCCGCATGGCGAAAGTTGTGCCCACGCGACGTAACTAGGGTGTCGTCAGCATAACAGGTCACGACGACACCCGGGAGCAATACGCCGCGTAACACCCAATCATATCCGATGTTCCACAGGAGCGGTCCAAGGACCGATCCCTGTGGAACACCGCATGTCATTTCCCGCCGACCCCAACCGGTTTGACCCGGGTAGATCACCGCTCTGTGGCTTAAATAAGCCCCGACGATGCGGCGGAGGTAGGACGGCACTCGATGGTACGCGAGTGCCTCCTTTACGCAACTCCAAGGCAAGGTGTTAAACGCGTTGGCGATGTCGAGTGACACCGCCAGCACCACCTCGCCCCGGGACAATGCTTCCTCCGCCTGGCTCCTCACACGCAGAATTGCGTGCACGGTGGAGCGCCCCTGGCGGAAACCATATTGGTTGTCCGCCAGATCCGGACCCACTACACTGAGATGTGCGACGAGGCGGTCGGCGATGACTCTCTCGAAGAGTTTCGCCACCTCGTCTAGCAACACTATGGGCCGGTAGGCGGACGGAGAGTCCGCCGGGCGCCCTTCCTTCTTGAGGAGGACCATCTTGCCAGTTTTCCACGACATCGGAAACCGGCCCTCCTCTAAGCAAGCACTGAGGAGCCCTAACAGTCGGGGCCCAAGTTCCTGAATCGCCAGGACCCACGCACGGCCTGGAATGCCGTCGGGCCCTGGGGCGGTGTTTTTGGCTTTAAGCCGTTGCACTGCTGACTGCAACTCTACCCGGGTCACTTCGGGCACGTCGTCGCTGTCCGCGTTGGAAGCCATGAAAGGCAGAACCATAGGTGGACGAGGGTGCTCCGGCCTATCAGGGAACAGAGCGACCACCACCTCCTCCAACAACTGGGGCTGGAGACTCTGGGACAGAGGGGGCGCCCAAGGGCGGAGTTTGCCCCTTACCATACGGTATGGGCGTCCCCATGGATCTCGGTCCAGAGTCGCCAGCAACTCTTCGCGGGCCTGAACCTTGGCCCGCTTGATTGCCAGTTGTAGGGCCTTCTTGGCCGCTCTATACACCTCGTATAGCTCTGCCTCCCTGGCCATGGCATCGGGAGGGCGGCGACGCCTTCTGCGGTACCTGGTGTACTGGCGACGGGCCACCACACAATCGCTCCGTAAATGAGCGATGTCTTCCGTCCACCAGTACACCTGGCGCCTCGCGGGTCTGGTGCGAACCCGAGGCATCGCCGCGTCGCATATTTGCGTCATCGCTTCCTGGAACCACTCGGCCTCCACCTCGATGTCGTCAGGCCTGTCCGGGGCTTTACCCCAGGCCTGAGCGATGGATGCCTCCAGGAGCGCCTCCCGATCCAAGTGTTTTAATGCCCAACGCGGACTGTTCCTCCCAGGGGCCGCTCTGACCGGGACGCCAGAGGTCTGGGCGGAGACGTCGAACCGGATGTAGAGATGGTCCGACAGCGTCTCCACCTCCTCGATGACGCGCCAGTCTAGGACACGACATTCTTCCTCGCAGCCACCACCTTGAGAGGTTGCAAAGTGGCGGCCCTCGCTCCGACGCCTACGGGTCGGTTTACGATATACTCCCCTGGCCCGGCGTATTGCTACGCCGGCCCCACCTCACGTCTTTCATCCTGCCGCCCCGTCCAATGGTGAGACCGGAACCACTTAAAGGAGGGGACGGGTCAAGTCGGTAATTTTTTAAAGAGGTTTTCTTCCTCGCGGCCGCCACCTCGAGAGGTGGCAAGATGGCGGCCCTCGTTCCGACACCTAAGGGTCGGTTTACGATTTGCTCCCCGGCTCTGCGCATTGCTGCGCCGAGCCCACCCCGTCAAGCAGGGTCGTCCTCCCGCACCTCACATCTTTCGTCCTGCCGCCGTCGCCCAGTGGTCGAAGCTGAACGGGCGGGTCACGTAAGGTTATTTTTTATAGAGGTTATTCTTCCTCGCAGCCACCACCTTGAGAGGTTGCAAAGTGGCGGCCCTCGCTCCGACGCCTACGGGTCGGTTTACGATTTACTCCCCTGGCCCGGCGTATTGCTACGCCGGCCCCACCTCACGTCTTTCATCCTGCCGCCCCGTCCAATGGTGAGACCGGCACCACTTAAAGGAGGGGACGGGTCAAGTCGGTAATTTTTTAAAGAGGTTTTCTTCCTCGCGGCCCCCACCTCGAGAGGTGCAAGATGGCGGCCCTCGTTCCGACACCAATGGGTCGGTTTACGATTTGCTCCCCGGCCCGGCGCATCGCTGCACCGAGCCCACCCCGTCGTCCGACACCCGGGGTCATCCTCCCGCACCTCACATCTTTCGTCCTGCCGCCGTCGCCCAGTGGTCGAAGCTGAACGGGCGGGTCACGTAAGGTAATTTTTTATAGAGGTTATTCTTCCTCGCAGCCACCACCTTGAGAGGTAGCAAAGTGGCGGCCCTCGCTCCGACGCCTGCGGGTCGGTTTACGATTTACTCCTACTGCCCCTAGGGCTCATCCCGGGTAATTTTTTATAGAGGTTTTCTTCCTCGCAGCCCCCACCCCGGAAGGTGGCAGCCCTCGTCTCCGACACCAATGGGTCGGCCTTACGAGTTCATCCCGTTGCTTGCCCAGCGTATTGCTACGCCGGGCCCGCCCGCGGGTAATTTTTTATAGAGGTTTTCTTCCTCTCAGCCCCCACCTCGCGAAAGGTGGCGGCCCTCGTTCCCTACGCCTACGGGTAAGGTTTACGAGAGAGTTCCTCTTAGCTTCACCGTGGATGTCGGTCCACGTGGCTACTGAGCCCCCCCGCCACGACAAGGCGAGAACTCTTTCGGGGGGGAACCTAACCTAACCTAACCTAACCTAACCTAACCTAACCTAACCTAACCTAACCTAACCTAACCTAACCTAACCTAACCAAAATTTTCCATAGGTACGGGTAAAAACGGGAAAAAATTTTGACAACGGGTTTTGACAGAATATCATCTTTTGATATTTTTTACGATATTTGACAGCATTTGTGACGTTATATTTAAGTGTAGTGTCGTTTATTTAAGTGTTGTGACGTTCTATTTAAGTGTTGTGACGTTTTATTTAAGTGTTGTGCCGTTTATTAGGTGTTGTATCGTTTTATTTAGTTGTTGTATCGTCTAGATTACATTATATACTTTTTGACACTTTTACCATATACACTTTTATTGTTTTTATACCCTTGTTTTTATACACATTATAATAATATTATACCCCAATTAATTAATTTTATTCTATACAATTATTGTGATTATTTATTCGGCAACCCACTATGTTCGGCATCCGCACCCCCCCTAAGGAGCCCAGCACGTCGTCGAAGGCTGCACCTGTGGCGTCCGGGAGTGGGACCACGCAGGTCAGGCGTAGTGTGGGGGAGATCGAGTCGAAGCTGAGACCTTCGACTTCCCCCACCAAAAACATAACTGCGCCGAAAAACAGGGTGGACCCGCTCACGGTCACCAAGGAGCTAAAATACCCCAGCCGCACTGCGGAGGCAAAGGCGTGTTTGATGAAGGCAAAGTTGCAGCTCAACAACAGCCGGAACCTTCGCACAGACATTAAAAATGACGTGCTGCAGGCGATCGAACGCCTTTTTAAGTTGGTGAAGGAGTCCGATGACGAACATAGCGGAAAGGTTAGGGGGGTTAGAGATCCAGAAGTTGGCAAGATTGAAAGCCAAGCAGAAAAACGAACGGAAAGAGATGATAAAATTCTAACAAAGAAATTGGAAGACCACGGAAAGCTACTAGAAGAGAACCGAAAGGAGATGGAAAAACTAAGGGAAGAACTACAAAAGCAACCGCTGGTGTCCTATGCGAGTGTAGTGGCCGGGCCCCCGAAACCCAAGCTTCCGGGACCTACGGCTATGCACTCCATAATGGTAGCGTCAACTGACCAAATGGACACCAGTGACCAAGTGCTAAAAAAGTTAAGGAAGGCAACTGACGCAGTCAAAGAAGGTCTAAGAATAGACAGAATAAGGAAGGTGAAAGACCAGAAAGTGATCCTAGGGTGCAGATCGGAAGAAGAGTTGGAAAAAATTAAGGGCAAACTAAAGAATTCGGGGAAGGACCTAAGCATCGAGAGCATTCGAAACAGGGATCCGCTGATTGTTCTCAAAGACGTCATGTGTTACCACACAGACGATGAGGTGCTTGGCGCAATAAGGGCGCAGAACAAGCATCTCCTTGGGGACATCGGCGGCGACGAGGACCGGATGGAGGTTCGGTATCGTAAAAAGACGAGGAATCCGCTGGTGGCCCACATAGTGGTGAAGGTGTCACCCGGAATATGGGGCCGCTTGACGGACTCCGGTTCCGTCCATATCGACCTCCAGCGGGTAAAAGTCGCAGACCACTCCCCTCTGGTTCAGTGCTCTCGATGCTTAGGCTACGGACACACTAGAAAGTTTTGCAAAGACCCAGAAGACGTATGCAGCCACTGTGGGGGACCCCACCGAAAAGACAAGTGCACGGAGAAGCTTTCGGGTGGGTCTCCAACATGTTGCAATTGCAAGAAGGCGGAGTGCACCGACACGGCACACAACGCCTTCGATGCGGAGTGCCCTATTAGGAGAAAGTGGGACACCTTGGCAAGGTCGGCAGTGGCGTACTGCTAAGGTGGTCCCACAGTGCAAGGCGGACACAAACGTTGTGGTCAAAGACCCCTTATCGACGGTCCCAGGAATCGGGTTACATATTCTGCCGAGGTCCAACCATATAAATATTGGCATTAATCCACAGCGCAAAACAGAACTCGCAGGCCCTGATCTCTTGGACTACATTTTAAATAATGCAAGCCAGAGAAAGGAAACCAGAGACGACTCCCTTGGAGTCATTGGTAAAGCGCTGTGGCCGAACCACATTTGGCCTGGGCAGAATATGTATCCGGAAAGTCTCTGTGACTGGACAAATCATCATCATCTAAATAAGTCAAAAGTCGAAGTCCGTCTTGTCAAAGAAAGTCGCCAAAACCTCTTGCTCTGGTATGTGAATGCTTATGCGTGTGTTCAAGTTCGGCAAAAAATGTGTTGCTACTACGTAAGAAACAAACCTGAAAATTGGCTAATAACTGTGCACCGAAGCGCAGAGGTACTCTAAATGAAGCAAAACTAAGTCTTGATAAGTTTAAAAGGCCCTGCGCCTCGGTGCAGAGTTCAAAGTGAAATAAATAAAGACATATAATAAGTAAAACTAACAAATTCACCAAATTAGGTCAATGTAACAATTTGAATCATCGCAAACAAGGTCAGAGACCTAGAGTCCCTGGATATTGCGGAGGAACACACTCAGCTGTGTTCCACCCCCAAAAAAAAAAAAAAAAAAAAAAAAAATAAAAAAAAAAAAAATAAAAAAAAAAAAAAAAACCTAACCTAACCTAACCTAACCCGAACCTTTTTTTTTTTTTTTTTTTTTTTTTTTTTTTTTACGAAGGGGAAATGCCTAACGCATACCACGCCGCAAGGGGTCATCGGCGTGGTTATGTGGGGCTCGCACCCACTAAAACCACCTTCGGCGGCCTTCCTCAGCGCCTTAACAGGGGACTCCGGGAACGCGGGTATGCTGCTCCGGTGTCCCCCATTGCGCACGTCTCTTACGAGACACATCCCGGGGAGGGCAAGGTATGCGCCCTCCCATCGTCAGCCCGTGTCGTGCCGACACAGTGGACTGTGCCGCCACAGTCCTCTGTCTTCTCGGGACCGCAGTCAGAGGACCCTTCTCTGACCGCATATTAGTCCCAAGGTGTCACCCCGGCTAGCGGCGTCATGGTCCGCCGCCGCGGGGTCGTCTTCCCACACCCCTCATCTGGCGTCCTGGTGCCACGTCCAGTCGCAGGTCCCACCTGCCGGAGACTGCTGGAGATGGCATTTCACGTAGGTAATTTTTTATAGAGGTTTTCTTCCTCGCAGCCCCACCTCGAGAGGTGACAAAGTAGGGGCCTCGTTCCGACCCAAACGGGTTGGTTTACGATTTGCCCCCCTGGCTCAGCGTATTGCTACACCGAGCCCTTCCCAGCGAGCGGTGTCTCCCTCACCGCCCCCTAGGGTCGCCTGCCCGTGCCTCTCATCCGGCGTCCTGCTGCCCCGTCCAGCTGAAGGTCTCCGACTACTGCCGGAGGGGACAGGTCACGTAGGTAATTTTTTATAGAGGTTTTCTTCCTCGCGGCCCCCACCTCAAGAGGTGGCAAGATGGCGGCCCTCGTTCCGACCCTACGGATCGGTTTACGATATGCTCCCCTGGCCTAGCGTATTGCTACGCCGGCCCCACCCCGGCTTGCGGCAAATCGCAACCGGGGTCGTCCTCCCGCACCTCACGTCTTTCATCCTGCCGCCCCGTCCAATGGTGAGACCGGAACCACTTAAAGGAGGGGACGGGTCAAGTCGGTAATTTTTTAAAGAGGTTTTCTTCCTCGCAGCCCCCACCTCGAGAGGTAGCAAGATGAAAAAAAAAAAAAAAAAAAAATGAAAAAAGCATTTATTTCGTTTTTAAATAACAGAAAATACAAATTTTAAGACTTCTGCCAAACTGAATAACAGTTTGTTGGCAGATGTAAACTCCCATAATATTTAGATTTTGTGGTTTCTGAACTTATATACTTAACATTAACTTACTTAAACACTATCATTTTTTAAACATGAACTAACTTAAATTCTATATTACTACATTTATATAACACTATTTATGTATGTACTTAGTGTTGCTATTATATAACTACAATACTATTGGCAAATTTTTCTAAAAGATATAATTTTAATTTATTGCTAAACAGTCGTTGTGTTTCCATATTACTAGAATTTCTTAATTCATTAGGTAAATCATTATAAATTTTTGGAACTAAATACTTTCTACTTCTCTGGCCAAAATAATTGTTACAGGAAGGTACTTCAAGATATCTATCCCTATTCCTTGTAAGTCTATGTTGCGGTGCATATATTTTAAACTCGTCACAACAGTACTGTTCCACTGCTATTAACAACACTACCCTCTCATGGACTGGCAGCATTTTACATTCTATAAATAGATCTTCATAATTACTATTTTTACAGCGTATTTTTGTTTTTTTATCAACCAATAATTTCATGTATCGAATCTGTAATGATTTTACTTTGTCTAAATATGAATTAAATGTACGACCGTAGCTTGCCAGACCATAAGACAGCAGCGAGTCTACCAGCGCATAATACACAGTATACAGGGTTGCCCTATTTAGTACAAAACTAAGATAGTGAAATTGCACAAGTACCGATCTTAGTTTATCACATAGTTTTGAAATGTGTGCGTTCCATGAAAACTTATTATCTATTACAAGACCCAAGTACTTGTACTCTTCCACCACCTCAATGACGGCGCAGTCGCACGATATACTAGGGCTATGCAAACATTCAAAAGTGTGCCCAACAATGCTCGGCCGTTTAGCTATGTTTTTAAGGTAGGGAGACCTTATATTCATACATTTAGTTTTACTTATATTTATTACAATACCGTTATCGTGTGCCCATTTTATAACATTATTGACATCTTCTTGCATTTTACTCTCAATTATATTTATATCTTTGTCTGCGTATAATAGGCATGTGTCATCGGCATACATATATATACGGCTGTTTTGCACCACATTACACATACTATTTACGTGCATGATATATCCTACAGGCCCAAACACAGAACCGGTGGGCACGCCGCAGGAGACACGCGCCGGCTCGCCACTAACTCCATCGACCACTGTCAGGATCGTTCGGTCCGTGAGATAAGCACGGAGCCACTCATTAAGTGGTCCTCCGACCCCACACTCCTTCATGGCCTGAAGCAGCTGTTGGTGATCTAAAGTATCGAAGGCTTTTTTGAAGTCTATGTAGACCACCATCACCTGCTTCCTTTGACCTAAATATTCATTAATGTCATCAGAGAACTGAGCCAACGCCGTCGCCGTGCTGCGCCCCCTCCGAAAACCATGCTGAGCATTTGTTAATATACTGTGTTTTTCTAAAAAAATACTTATCTGGCCAACAATAAATTTTTCTATTATTTTATTAATTACCGATAATATCGCTATAGGTCTATAATTTGTATATTCGGTGCGCGAACCTTGTTTAAAAATGGGTCTAATTAAAGCTGTTTTTAATTTCTCAGGGTAAACACCTTTTTCAATACATAAATTAATAAGTTGTGCTATTATAGGACTAATCTCATATTTTAACAATTTTATTTCTTTTATCCTTATATTATCTATGCCCGGCGATTTATCACAACTTAACATATTTATAATTTTAAGAACATCCTTTGGGCACGCTCTTTGAAATCTTAGTGATATATCAGAACACTTTACATAACTTGATCTATCTAAAAACTTATGGTTACATACATGTTTAATATCAAGCACTTCTTTGGTAAATGTTTGTGAAAAATTGTTACATATATTAACTGTCCGTATTTATGCAAACAAGAACCACCCAGCAAACACGCACTTCTGGGATATCAAAGGTTTTACAAAAACCTGTGCAGCTCTGTTGGATGAAGTAAAATTATTATTTATTTTATTTGAATTTATTGATTAATTACTTATTTAAGTATGTGTATATAAATTTGCCCTGAATACTCTTAAACTTTCTAGATAATAAAGAAAATGTGCTTGTGGTTCCATTTTGTAAAAAAATATTAGCAAATAAATTATGATTTTATTTTACGCATAACGATACTACAGAAACTTGGTTCCATTTGGTGTATTAAAAATAATTGTTCATTATAGAAATATGTGTAGTATCAAGTATGTGTGGATCTGTTTTGTATAAAATGACTATGTAGTAATATCGTTTATTTGTTCGAACAATCGAGCCCCATTGTGCTGTGGTTCGGTTTTGCTTTATATGTAATGTTTGTTATTGCTGTTGGTTCTGTTCTGCTTTTAATATACCTTGTTTCCAAGGGGAAAATCAGGTGGTTCTTTTTTGTATAAGAATTTAGACCACTTTTACATTAGTATTCCTCAAAAAAAGTAAAAAATGAAATTTGTCGAGTGGTTCCATTTTGCATAAATACGGACATTACTGTACTGTCTGTCCTGCCTAAGTATTTTAAAATAATTTTATCTAAACTTTTTTTACCCCTACCCGTCCATGAATTTATTTTAGCCCATACTTTTCTTATATTTCTATTGCACTTTAAAATTTCTTGCTGTCTATATTTGTTTTTTACTTTATTTATATATTTATTTACTCTATTTCTATACATATTATACTGTAAACGCAAATTCATATCATTGGGTTTATTTTTCCACAATCTAAAGAGTCTATCTCTATTGTTTAACATGTTTTTAAGATGCTTTGTGATCCATGGCTTACTCTGTCTTTTTTTACATGGGGGTAATTGTATTTTTGACCCATTATAAATGTCTGCAAATATAGTAAACAACTTATCATACAAATCCAAAGGGCACTTACAGTTTAATAATTCAGTCCATGATACTGCTTGCAACTTTTCTACCACTTTTTTATCGCTAATTACAGTCACATAGGATTGTCTATTATTTGGGTAATTATTCACGCCACTCACGAGACACAATCCGATTAGGTAATGGTCCGATATTTTACTTGTTAGGACATACGCATTTGTCACACACTGGGTTCGAACCCACACATGGTCGATGCACGATCGCGTTATAATGCCACTATATATTTCCTCACGTGTTATATCCTTAATAGCGCACTCCATACCTATTTCGCACATATTGTTTTTATACCGACTAACAACACTTCCCGAACTGGTTTCGCACAGTAAGTCGATGTTTGTATCGCCGATCATTAATAATTCGCAGCTTGTAGGTATCTTCGATAACAGTTGATGTATTTCTTCTACAAAACAATGTTTGTTTGTTTTAGGCGGTCTATATATAATTACTATATGTACTGTAGTTTTGTTATTTCGGAACAGCTGACCGTGCATTATTTCAGCGCAGTTAGTTTTAATAATTTTTGCAGTAAAGTTGAGCGTATTCTTGACATATAATAATATACCTCCTCCCCTCATTGTTTCTCTTGTGTGTATGTACGAATCAAATCCTTCCATTTCATATAACGGTAGTTCTTCTTTTTTTATGTTTATCTCAGAAAGCGCAATAAGATCCAGGTGTTCCTTGCAGTCGTAGATAATGCTTTGAAATTGATTAAAGTTTTTTCTCAGTGATCTTATATTTAGATGAATAATATTCAAACTGCCCTCTGATTGAATCATTTTCTGTTGCCATTCTTGTATATTTATGTATTTATTGTATGTAATGTTTGATTTTATGTGTGACGTTTGGTCGTCGAATTTTATTTTATTAACTTCACCTGTGTATTACACCACAGCTCACATAAATATCCTATTTATTTATTATTTGTGTAGGTATTTATGTCGTATAATGTGCGGATTACTTTTATTTTTTTATCCTTCGGGTCATCTTTTCTGATCAGCAGCCTACCATTTTGAATCCAAATATATTTAAATTCAGGTTTTAACTCATTTTTTGCTGTCCAGAGTAACCCGCGCATATACTTAGTTAGGTCCTCGTTCACGTATATTCTTTGATTGTTCCCATTGCAGAAAATATCATCGTTGGTCAGTTTTTTAGTTTTTCTTGTTGCTATCCATTGGTCGCGAGCGGCACGTGTCGCCATCGTTATCACAACCGGCCGCCCTTTCTTTTCAAGTTTCTTGTTTGTGGCGGCACTTTCGTCTCCTACCCTCTTTGCTTCAGAGATCATATTAGCATCCACCCCCAATTTCTTAGCTATCATCTTAACGGTATTCTCCACATTTTCTTTATCATCTTCTTCGATTCCTATGATTTCCACATTCTTTTCCTTCTCATGAGCTTCAAGATTCATTACCCTCTCTTCCAATGCCTTGTTACAGGTTTCCAGATGAACGTTCCTGTAAATAATCGTGAAGACTGGTGGTAAACCTTCTTTTAGGTAAGTTTGGATTGTAAATGGAGATGAATAAAAAACTGAGATCTAGTCTTGATGGATGATCAACGTGTATTTAAAAAGTAAAGGTGTGACATAGATGTCACATAAAGGTCATTTGATGACGCCTGACAGAAATGTAATAGTTATATGCTAATTAGAGCTAAGCTTAAAACTAATGAAGGCGCTGCGCTCCAACATGCCCCCGGCCGTTGAAGGCTTGCATTCAACAGGAATCTAACAGGGGACATATTTTTGAAAAGGCTCTTCTGATCACGTGTCCTGGAGTGGAGACCACGACTCGGTAGCGTAAGGTAGGGCGGCCCCCAGCTAGGTGGACCGACGACCTAAAAAAGGTCGCTGGGGCGCACTGGATGCGGAAGGCGGAGGACCGTGTGCTATGGCGCGTGTTGGGAGAGGCCTATGTCCAGCAGTGGACTGCGATAGGCTGATTGATTGATTGATTGATTCTGATCACTCCAGTTGCAGTTCTAATATCGGCGACTCTGCAAATGTTGTCCTTGCCGGGATGAACTGCTATCACACGGCCCAATCTCCATTTTAATGGTGGCAAGTTGTCGTCCTTGATGACAACTAAGGTGTTCAGTTCAAGGGAACCCTTAGAATTGTGCCATTTGACACGGAGCTGCAATTCGGACACATATTCTTTGCTCCACCTCTGCCAAAAATGCTGGCGGAGTTGCTCAATCCGTTGGTATCGGGCTAAATGATGAAAGGATTGATTGGTCATATCCTTAACAGGCAGTGAAGTGATTGGTCTTCCAATTAGGAAGTGACCTGGAGTGAGAGGTAATACATCTTCAGGATCCGCTGGTAGAGGTGTAAGTGGCCGAGAATTTAATATGGCTTCTATTTGAATCAACGTTGAATTTAATTCCTCATATGTTAAATTGCTATTACCCAACACTCTAATTAAATGAAATTTTGTGGATTTGACACCCGCTTCCCAAAGACCACCAAAGTGAGGAGCATAGGCAGGAAAAAAATGGAAGTTTATTCCATCGTGAGCTGCCTTTTCAGATATGGAGTTACAATTGGCTTTCAAAAAATTCGAAACGTCGTTGTATGCTCCTACAAATGACGTTCCATTATCGGAGTAAATATTAAGAGGCTTTCCTCTTCGTGACATAAATCTACGTAAAACTTGTAGATAGCTATTGCTGGTCAAGTCGCTCACCAATTCCAAATGAATGGCTTTAGTTGTGAAACACACAAAAATAACAATGTAGACTTTAACTAGCCTACATCCACGACCCTGACGACTAGCTGATGTTATAGGGCCTGCGTAATCAACACCTACATTTTGAAAGGGAAAGTCTGCTGGTGAGAGCCTACTCGATGGTAAGTTACCCATTTGTGGAACAACTGTTTGCCCTTTTAAGCGATTACACCTGACGCACTGACGATAACAGGCTCTGGCTAAACTGCGACCACCTAAGGGCCAGTACATCTCTCTTATGGTTGCCAACAATAGTTGAGGACCTGCGTGCATCAATCGAGTATGCTCAAATCTAAATAAAAGCTTAGTGAAGTGATTAGTGGCCTGTAATAAAATTGGATGTTTTTTCTCAAAAGAGTATTCGGAATTATCCAATCTACCTCCTACGCGTATAATTTTGTTGTCATCTAAGAAAGGATTTAATTTTAACAATTGATTTTTCGGTGGTAGATTTTTATTTTTATAAAGTAAATAATATTCTTTGGGAAAACATTCCTTCTGAGATTGAATGATAATAAAGTTTAAAGACCTTTGTAACTCACTATGAGTAAAGCTAGAATTGTTTGCAGATTTATCTTTAAATGCATTAATAAATCGAAAAACATAACAAATTGTATGTTGCAATCTAGTAAAATTAGAAAAGCGGTCAAATTGAATAATCCCTATATTGGAAATGCTATCATGGTTAACATGAAGCGACATATTTGATTTAATTTCAGGTAAGATAGCTGAACCGTCTAAAACACAAGGACCACATGGCCATTCAGTATAATTTTGTTTTAAAAAAGGTGGGCCAAACCACCATAAGTCCTGTGATTTGATAGTGCTGGCGTCTACCCCACGCGATATCAAATCGGCAGGATTTTGGTGAGTTGAAACGTGTGCCCAAGTACATGACGTCGTGATTTCTAAGATTTCAGCTACACGATTACGAACGAAAGTGGTCAGTTTAATAGGTAGCATTTTTAGCCAGCCTAGGACAATCATTGAATCTGTCCAAAAAACAACTTTCGATGGATTACTCCGAAGTGAGCTAGCGACTTTTTTATATAACCGAGCGCCAAGTAAGGCACCACAAAGTTCGAGGCGTGGTATAGTGACTGGCTTAAGAGGTGCAACGCGGCTTTTAGCCATTGCTAATTGTACATGAACGTCTCCTAAAGCAGTAATAGAACGTATGTACAAACAAGCGCCATACGCTCGTTCGGAAGCGTCAGTAAATATATGATATTCAATCTGGTTGTATGAGTTACATACAACTCGACGGGGAATACGAATATTATTTATAGCGGGTAATGACTGGATCATGTCACCCCATGATGTACTTACCTCATCCGATAGTTGGTCGTCCCATTTTATTCCGTCTAACCATAATTTTTGAAGCAACATTTTCATACTTATTATGCATGGTGCTAACAGACCTAACGGATCAAAGATTCGCGCAATCACCGCAAGCATGTTGCGTTTAGTATTTTTTAAATTAGTTGGAATATTTAACGGAAAACATAACTCATCTGTACGCGTTTGCCAACTTAGTCCTAGGGTTTTATTTAGTGCTTCACCTTCTTTATCGAAAAAGAAGGGAGACTGATCACTATTTCCCGAAATTAAGGTGGGCTCGTTAGACTTCCACTTTCTTAAGTGCATGCAAGCAGAAGCAAGTGCCTCAGTTACCTTATGATGCAACATTAAAGCATCATCGTACAGGTCTGCCCCGGTCAAAAGGTCATCGACATAAAAATCATGAAGGATTACTTCTGCGACCTTTTGATCATTGCACTCTAAACCTATTTGTTGGAGACACCTAGTTGCGAGAAATGGTGCACTAGCGGTACCATATGTAACTGTGTTTAATTGATAAACCTTAAGAGGACGGGACACGCTATCACGCCAGATGATCTGCTGGAGATGTCTATCAGATGGATGTACTACTATTTGCCTATACATTTTCTCCACGTCAGCGGAGATGACATACTTATACATTCTATATCTTAGAAGTATAGACGTTAAGTCATCTTGAACAGTGGGTCCTACCATCTGTAAATTATTCAGAGAAATACCAGAGGTGGTAGGCGCACTAGCATTAAACACCACACGTAACTTAGTAGTTAAGCTACTATCGCGCAATACTCCGTGATGGGGTATAAAATATGACCTAATTTTATCATTGATATGACACTCAGACATATGACCTAAATTTATATATTCAGACATAAAGTCTTTATACAACTTGTCGAGTGAAGGTTGATTCTTATTTCTACGCTCAAGAGATAGAAAACATCGATTTGCACGATTAAATGAATCACCTAAATTATCAATAGATTCCTTAAAAGGTATCTTAACACAAAAACGGCCATCTGATAAGCGCGTAGTATTATTTATAAAATGATTTTCGCACTGTTTATCCTCAGAGGAATAAGTTGATGAATTTTGACAAACCTCTTCGAGATGCCAAAATTTCGTTAATTGAAGTTGTATGTCATTTAAATCATTAAATTGAGAAGTGTGTGTATTTTCAGTGTGAGTAAAATTACATTTAATATGTGACGAATCAATATACTTACGGCTGCTGTTAATTGAGCCGCAAACTAGCCAACCAAGTCTAGTTTGATAAAGTGTAGGTTTCATATCACCTAATATAATCTTTTCCGATCCTAATAAAGCCCAAAACACATCAGCTCCAATTATTAAGTCAATACAAGCTGGCGAGTGGAAGTATGGATCGGCTAAATGGATGTGTGTAGGTATATCTATATGTACCTGTCGAGTAGGCACGTTATCAGTTATAGTAGGTAAAACAAAACATATTAAATCATTGGAATAATTTTCACTCAATGATTGAATGTGAACACAACACATTTTTTCCACGGGAGATATTGAATTATTAATTCCTTGTATAGATTTATTTGTATTTAAGTAAGGTAAATTTAACTTTTTAAATAATTCGTCGGTCATTAAACAAGATGAGCTGCCGGAATCGAGCAAGGCGCGTGCTATGTGTTCTTTATTGTTTATATCATAACAACGAACTAACGCAGTGGACAGCAACACGTCGCCCGAGCTGCGTGTGTGCGAATGCGCTGATAGATTAGCCGATAAAGCTATGTGTGCGTTATTGGCAGTATTGTTAGAACACAGCTCAGTCGTAATCTTGTCTTTGTCGATCGTGCCGTCAAATGATTTATTTACGCTCGATTTCTTTTTATAATCAGTATTATGTATGAGTGTATGATGTTTAAGCTTACAGATTTTACAACCTGATTTCTTGCAGTGTTTAGGATAGTGACCGTGACGAAAACAGTTATAGCATACCTTATAACTAGGAAGTAAAGACATACGTTCAGTGACACTTAATGCTAAAAACTCTGGGCAAACACTAAGGTTATGATTGCTATTGCATTTTAGACAACTATGTGAAGATGAATTAGCGTTATCTGTGGTTACAACCATGGTTTTAAGTTTGTTATTTGTGTTATTTAACTTAGGATTTTGTAGGTTATGTTGACGTGATGTCTCTAAACTTTCTATAAATTCAGCCTGGTCTTTAATAAAGTCTAGAAATTTGTCAAAAGAAACAGACTTAGTTTTATCTAAACTTTTTAAGACATTCTTCCATTCGCGGAATGTTTTGTTATCTAATTTTTTAGAAATAATATATATTAATAATGTGTCCCAGTGTTTAACAGGTTCGCCTAATGTACTTAACGCAGTTATATTCTTACTGACTTGATCTATAAGATCTTTTAAAGAACTGGAGGACTCTTTAGTTATTTGGTCTAGGTTAAATAACGCTGTGACGTGATTGTGAATAAGCAGACGTTTGTTGTCGTATCTTTCACAAAGACGTTCCCATGCCTTAACATAGTTTTGAGCACAAAAATCAACAGACTGTATAGCCACTGCAGCTGACCCTTCCAAAGATGATCTTAAGTAATGGAATTTGTTAATTTCATCTAAATCATCGTCGTTGTGAATGAGGCTAAAAAAAGTGTCTCGAAATTCAAGCCAATTCTCAAACGATCCTGAGAATTTTGGCAAGTTAATGGTGGGCAATTTGACCAGCTGGCGCTTAGAACTACTTTTGATTGATTGAGTATCAATCTGCTCAGATTTATAAAAACTATCAATTAAGTCTTTACCTTGAGCTAAGAGTGAATAGTATTGTGATTCAAAAGCTGTTCTTTCTAAAGATTCATTATCAAAACTTTCGGCTAAACATTCTAATTGTAATTGAACGTCATGAAAATCATTGAATACGGTATCTAACCGATCAATGCGTAATTGTAACTCCTTTACCTGAACAGAGGTTAGCTCGGAAATATTTAAAGTATTTAAATAATTTCCAAACACAGTAATTCTGCCTCTAAAACTGCCTCGTTTCTTTTTTAATTCTTTGATGTCAGTCATTTTGGAATGCGAGTGTCGTACACCTGGAACGTTACAATATTATGGCTTAATGTTTTATAATGTTTATGATTGTATATACCTACCTACTGTTATATTAATGATGTAAATATCTAAACTTTGTTTTAAGATGTAAATAGATAGACTAGACAATGATGATTAGCAAATTATAAAAGAATACAATTTTAAATGTATTTAAACTTCATACAACTTTTTACTATACCTATTAATGTTATTTAATGATTGATTAGGTATTGTTAACACATATGTGCCTATGTAGAAAGGGTTTTTAGAGATTATCTAAATAATTTTACCACGTGGCTATAACTAATGGTTTACAATGCTAATAAGCCACAGGTAATTGACTAATTTGTAAATAAAGATTTATAAATTACAAAGTTATCTAATGTAACTAAGTGTTACTGTACCTGCCTATTTTTATACATAAAATAAGTAAGCACTGATGAACTAAGTATTTATTAAATTTACAAATATAAATTACCCTTCTACAACCTAATTACAACCTGATTATTGGTATATAATGCCAAACAATGACAAAAAAGATGTAAAAGTAATAAAAAGATACACTTTACTAACCTTATGCAATCCTTGTACATAAATTATTTTTTACCTGATTTACCTATATATTATTAAATGAGTGTTGGGCGAAATATAATAATTATTAATATACATATATCACTTGTATTATTTTATTTTACTGTCCAAGCCACTTCGTCGCACGTGGTTTGTATTACCTCGCCGCCACTCCGTAGGTTCACTTTTATTATATCTTCAGATATTTTAAAAGCTGATTCAATTTATATCCGCCGAAGGACCATGTAAATAATCGTGAAGACTGGTGGTAAACCTTCTTTTAGGTAAGTTTGGATTGTAAATGGAGATGAATAAAAAACTGAGATCTAGTCTTGATGGATGATCAACGTGTATTTAAAAAGTAAAGGTGTGACATAGATGTCACATAAAGGTCATTTGATGACGCCTGACAGAAATGTAATAGTTATATGCTAATTAGAGCTAAGCTTAAAACTAATGAAGGCGCTGCGCTCCAACAGTTCCTGTGATTCCAGAGTTTTTTTCATATTGAAGACTACAGACAATTTTTCGTTGACTTCCGCTAAAAGTCTCTCTGGTGTAGCTGTTGACATGTCTAAGACTATTGCAGGTCTTGTATTCGGCATGACTTGGCAAGTATCACATAGCCCAGTATCCATGAACGACTTTATTTTCACAGCACATTTTTTGTGAAAAGTACCGTCACATACACCATTACATCTCGTTATACTATCCGCTTTGACCCGTACTAGCGACAAATTGCACGATTTACATTGAACCATAATTACTTAATTTCTATAAAACTTTAGAAAGTGATATTAATGTAGCTATTAAATCTCTCGAAAACTATGCGCGGACGCACGCGACTATAAGTAGGTGACACGTTCGCGCGTAGGGAGCGCACGCGCGAGACTGATGACTGATGAATGATGATGAAGATGGCGGCCCTCGTTCCGACACCTACGGGTCGGTTTACGATTTGCTCCCCGGCCTGGCGCATTGCTGCGCCGAGCCCACCCCGTCAAGCGGGGTTGTCCTCCCGCACCTCACATCTTTCGTCCTGCCGCCGTCGCCCAGTGGTCGAAGCTGGACGGGCGGGTCACGTAAGGTTATTTTTTATAGAGGTTATTCTTCCTCGCAGCCACCACCTTGAGAGGTTGCAAAGTGGCGGCCCTCGCTCCGACGCCTACGGGTCGGTTTACGATATACTCCCCTGGCCCGGCGTATTGCTACGCCGGCCCCGCCTCACGTCTTTCATCCTGCCGCCCCGTCCAATGGTGAGACCGGAACCACTTAAAGGGGGGGACGGGTCAAGTCGGTAATTTTTTAAAGAGGTTTTCTTCCTCGCGGCCGCCATCTCGAGAGGTGGCAAGATGGCGGCCCTCGTTCCGACACCTAAGGGTCGGTTTACGATTTGCTCCCCGGCTCTGCGCATTGCTGCGCCGAGCCCACCCCGTCAAGCAGGGTCGTCCTCCCGCACCTCACATCTTTCGTCCTGCCGCTGTCGCCCAGTGGTCGAAGCTGAACGGGCGGGTCACGTAAGGTTATTTTTTATAGAGGTTATTCTTCCTCGCAGCCACCACCTTGAGAGGTTGCAAAGTGGCGGCCCTCGCTCCGACGCCTACGGGTCGGTTTACGATATACTCCCCTGGCCCGGCGTATTGCTACGCCGGCCCCACCTCACGTCTTTCATCCTGCCGCCCCGTCCAATGGTGAGACCGGCACCACTTAAAGGAGGGGACGGGTCAAGTCGGTAATTTTTTAAAGAGGTTTTCTTCCTCGCGGCCCCCACCTCGAGAGGTGCAAGATGGCGGCCCTCGTTCCGACACCAATGGGTCGGTTTACGATTTGCTCCCCGGCCCGGCGCATCGCTGCACCGAGCCCACCCCGTTGTCCGACACCTGGGGTCATCCTCCCGCACCTCACATCTTTCGTCCTGCCGCCGTCGCCCAGTGGTCGAAGCTGAACGGGCGAACCTAACCCGAACCTAACCTAACCTAACCTAACCTAACCTAACCTTTTTTTTTTTTTTTTTTTTTACGAAGGGGAAATGCCTAACGCATACCACGCCGCAAGGGGTCATCGGCGTGGTTATGTGGGGCTCGCACCCACTAAAACCACCTTCGGCGGCCTTCCTCAGCGCCTTAACAGGGGACTCCGGGAACGCGGGTATGCTGCTCCGGTGTCCCCCATTGCGCACGTCTCTTACGAGACACATCCCGGGGAGGGCAAGGTATGCGCCCTCCCATCGTCAGCCCGTGTCGTGCCGACACAGCGGACTACGCCGCCACAGTCCGCTGTCTTCTCGGGACCGCAGTCATAGGACCCTTCTCTGACCGCATATTAGTCCCAAGGTGTCACCCCGGCTAGCGGCGTCGTGGTCCGCCGCCGCGGGGTCGTCCTCCCACACCCCTCATCTGGCGTCCTGGTGCCACGTCCAGTCGCAGGTCCCACCTGCCGGAGACTGCTGGAGATGGCATTTCACGTAGGTAATTTTTTATAGAGGTTTTCTTCCTCGCAGCCCCACCTCGAGAGGTGACGAAGTAGGGCCCTCGTTCCGACCCAAACGGGTTGGTTTACGATTTGCCCCCCTGGCTCAGCGTATTGCTACACCGAGCCCTTCCCAGCGAGCGGTGTCTCCCTCACCGCCCCCTAGGGTCGCCTGCCCGTGCCTCTCATCCGGCGTCCTGCTGCCCCGTCCAGCTGAAGGTCTCCGACTACTGCCGGAGGGGACAGGTCACGTAGGTAATTTTTTATAGAGGTTTTCTTCCTCGCGGCCCCCACCTCAAGAGGTGGCAAGATGGCGGCCCTCGTTCCGACCCTACGGATCGGTTTACGATATGCTCCCCTGGCCCAGCGTATTGCTACGCCGGCCCCACCCCGGCTTGCGGCAAATCGCACCCGGGGTCGTCCTCCCGCACCTCACGTCTTTCATCCTGCCGCCCCGTCCAATGGTGAGACCGGAACCACTTAAAGGAGGGGACGGGTCAAGTCGGTAATTTTTTAAAGAGGTTTTCTTCCTCGCAGCCCCCACCTCGAGAGGTGTCAAGATGGCGGCCCTCGTTCCGACACCTACGGGTCGGTTTACGATTTGCTCCCCGGCCTGGCGCATTGCTGCGCCGAGCCCACCCCGTCAAGCGGGGTTGTCCTCCCGCACCTCACATCTTTCGTCCTGCCGCCGTCGCCCAGTGGTCGAAGCTGGACGGGCGGGTCACGTAAGGTTATTTTTTATAGAGGTTATTCTTCCTCGCAGCCACCACCTTGAGAGGTTGCAAAGTGGCGGCCCTCGCTCCGACGCCTACGGGTCGGTTTACGATATACTCCCCTGGCCCGGCGTATTGCTACGCCGGCCCCGCCTCACGTCTTTCATCCTGCCGCCCCGTCCAATGGTGAGACCGGAACCACTTAAAGGAGGGGACGGGTCAAGTCGGTAATTTTTTAAAGAGGTTTTCTTCCTCGCGGCCGCCACCTCGAGAGGTAGCAAGATGGCGGCCCTCGTTCCGACACCTAAGGGTCGGTTTACGATTTGCTCCCCGGCTCTGCGCATTGCTGCGCCGAGCCCACCCCGTCAAGCAGGGTCGTCCTCCCGCACCTCACATCTTTCGTCCTGCCGCCGTCGCCCAGTGGTCGAAGCTGAACGGGCGGGTCACGTAAGGTTATTTTTTATAGAGGTTATTCTTCCTCGCAGCCACCACCTTGAGAGGTTGCAAAGTGGCGGCCCTCGCTCCGACGCCTACGGGTCGGTTTACGATATACTCCCCTGGCCCGGCGTATTGCTACGCCGGCCCCACCTCACGTCTTTCATCCTGCCGCCCCGTCCAATGGTGAGACCGGCACCATTTAAAGGAGGGGACGGGTCAAGTCGGTAATTTTTTAAAGAGGTTTTCTTCCTCGCGGCCCCCACCTCGAGAGGTGCAAGATGGCGGCCCTCGTTCCGACACCAATGGGTCGGTTTACGATTTGCTCCCCGGCCCGGCGCATCGCTGCACCGAGCCCACCCCGTCGTCCGACACCCGGGGTCATCCTCCCGCACCTCACATCTTTCGTCCTGCCGCCGTCGCCCAGTGGTCGAAGCTGAACGGGCGGGTCACGTAAGGTAATTTTTTATAGAGGTTATTCTTCCTCGCAGCCACCACCTTGAGAGGTAGCAAAGTGGCGGCCCTCGCTCCGACGCCTGCGGGTCGGTTTACGGTTTACTCCTACTGCCCCTAGGGCTCATCCCGGGTAATTTTTTATAGAGGTTTTCTTCCTCGCAGCCCCCACCCCGGAAGGTGGCAGCCCTCGTCAAGCAGGGTCGTCCTCCCGCACCTCACATCTTTCGTCCTGCCGCCGTCGCCCAGTGGTCGAAGCTGAACGGGCGGGTCACGTAAGGTTATTTTTTATAGAGGTTATTCTTCCTCGCAGCCACCACCTTGAGAGGTTGCAAAGTGGCGGCCCTCGCTCCGACGCCTACGGGTCGGTTTACGATATACTCCCCTGGCCCGGCGTATTGCTACGCCGGCCCCACCTCACGTCTTTCATCCTGCCGCCCCGTCCAATGGTGAGACCGGCACCACTTAAAGGAGGGGACGGGTCAAGTCGGTAATTTTTTAAAGAGGTTTTCTTCCTCGCGGCCCCCACCTCGAGAGGTGCAAGATGGCGGCCCTCGTTCCGACACCAATGGGTCGGTTTACGATTTGCTCCCCGGCCCGGCGCATCGCTGCACCGAGCCCACCCCGTCGTCCGACACCCGGGGTCATCCTCCCGCACCTCACATCTTTCGTCCTGCCGCCGTCGCCCAGTGGTCGAAGCTGAACGGGCGGGTCACGTAAGGTAATTTTTTATAGAGGTTATTCTTCCTCGCAGCCACCACCTTGAGAGGTAGCAAAGTGGCGGCCCTCGCTCCGACGCCTGCGGGTCGGTTTACGGTTTACTCCTACTGCCCCTAGGGCTCATCCCGGGTAATTTTTTATAGAGGTTTTCTTCCTCGCAGCCCCCACCCCGGAAGGTGGCAGCCCTCGTCTCCGACACCAATGGGTCGGCCTTACGAGTTCATCCCGTTGCTTGCTAAGCGTATTGCTACGCCGGGCCCGCCCGCGGGTAATTTTTTATAGAGGTTTTCTTCCTCTCAGCCCCCACCTCACGAAAGGTGGCGGCCCTCGTTCCCTACGCCTACGGGTAAGGTTTACGAGAGAGTTCCTCTTAGCTTCACCGTGGATGTCGGTCCACGTGGCTACTGAGCCCCCCCGCCACGACAAGGCGAGAACTCTTTCGGGGGGGGACCTAACCTAACCTAACCTAACCTAACCTAACCTAACCTAACCTAACCTAACCTAACCTAACCTAACCTAACCCGAACCTAACCTAACCTAACCCGAACCTAACCTAACCTAACCCGAACCTAACCTAACCTAACCCGAACCTAACCTAACCTAACCCGAACCTAACCTAACCTAACCCGAACCTAACCTAACCTAACCCGAACCTAACCTAACCTAACCCGAACCTAACCTAACCTAACCCGAACCTAACCTAACCTAACCCGAACTTTTTTTTTTTTTTTTTTTGTAGAGGGGAAATGCTTTACGCATACCGCCCCGCCCGGGGAAGCGGGGCGGTTATGTCGGACTCTCCGGCCTAAAGATGGTAGGCGGCCGGCATACCGACTAAAACCCCCCTGTGCACCAACACTCGCTTTCACGGGTGGACCACCGGAACCTGATATGACGTCAGTGGTCCACCCAGCGGCTGCCCGCTTTACGTGGGCTCCATCCCCAGTGACAGTGTCCGGGCGCACCGGGGACACTGTCCCTCCGCGGAAGGGTGCGGGTGAGACTCTGCTGCCCCAGTCTCCCCGCAACCTCACTATGACGGCATCAGACGCTCGTAGGCGCGCCGACGCCGCCCAGTTCGCCGTCGGCGGATCGGATCAGCGAGGAGACTTTCCTCTCTGATCCGCTCCGCCGCCTCCTTCTGCGAGATGACGTCCTCGCAGAAGGATGCGACCGCCGTCCACTCCCTGTCGCTGGTGACCATGGACCGCGCCACGGCCGGCAGCGACAGGTCTACTCCAATGACTGCGACGAGGTCCCGGCGCTGCCCCGCCCAAGCAGGACACGACTCGAGCGTATGCTGCGCCGAGTCGTCGTCGCAGTCGCAGTGGTGACAGACAGGACTCAGTTCCCTCCTAGCGACCTTGTGCAGGTAATGCCCGAAGCAACCGTGCCCGGACAAAACCTGCACCAGTCGGAAGGAAAGGGTCCCGTACTGCCGCCCTGCCCACTCTAACAAGATCGGCTGGAGCGCCTCCACGGTCCTAAAACCGGCCCGTGGAGCCTCCAGCCGACTTGACCACTGGGCCATGACGGCCCTGCGGGCGGCCTCGCGCCACTCGCGGATTTGTTCGGGGAGAGGGGACCGCTGCTCTGCGCGAACTACAGCCACCCGCCGATACACTTCAGCGAGCACCTCCGCCTCCAAGTCCCACGGGGGGGTTCCGGCCAATGCGCATGCCGCGTCTGTGGACACGGTGCGGTAGCCGCGTATGGCTCTGACCGCCATCACACGCTGCGGCCTCGCCAACAGCCGCTTGCTCTGGGCGGTCAGAGACCCCGCCCACACCGGTGCACCGTAAAGCGCCATTGACCGGACCACCCCCGTGTACAGCCGTCGACAGGTGAGGCTGGGCCCGCCCAAGTTTGGCAAAAGCCGTCCCAAGGCGGACGCAGCTCTCTCTAGTTTCGGCGAGAGGCGACGGAAGTGCTCGTCAAAGAGCCATCGCCCATCCAACACCAGGCCCAGATACTTCATCTGGGCCTGGAACCTAACCCGAACCTAACCTAACCTAACCTAACCATCTGAAAAAAAAAGTAGATAGAACACTGAATTTCCATACATTTTTGCATTAAATTTACAGTTTTTTCAAAATTTAAATTCACCAGGACCCCTGGCGGCGCCCAGGATAGTGTAGGATAATAGCATTTGACTAGCCGCGTCGATTGACACCCCTCCCGTTCTGATCGGGTCACTGGAAATATAAAAAATCGCCCGCCTACCCGCCCTATAGCGTTTACGACAGTAAAGAATCTCAAATTTTCCATAAAAATATAAACCAACCAACCAAGAATGACATCATTGAGGCCGTAAGACAAGAAATGCTGTCCTTCAAGAAAGACCTTCTCAGACAGCAGCAGCAATCCACACAGCGACCTATTTCATATGCTCAAGTTACTCGCACACCCATCACCCCGAATATGCCACCGGCCTCCAAACCTTCAATCATCGTGTCTTCCAAAAAAGAAGGGTCAACATCTACAGACACCCTGGCATCCTGGAGGAAGACAGTCTCCTTCAGGGACACCAAATTCACTCCAGCGAGCGTACAGTTCGTATCTAACAACAAGCTGCGCGTCGAATTCGACAGCACCGAGCAACTTGAAACAGCCATGAAGAAAATTGGTGAGTCCAATAACACTGAAATATCTGCTGAAATCTCCAGAAAATTAAAACCCATGATTATACTTAAGGGAGTGAACTCTGAGCTAACACCTGATGAATTAAAAAACATCATAATTAATCAAAATGACTCAATACAAAATTCAATTAAAAACTCAACCAACGATCTCATATTTAAATTTAAACGCCCCAACAAAAACCCAAATTTATATAATGCCGTGTTTATGACTACCCCCTATATATGGCGTACTATTGTTAATCTACCGAAATTAAATATTGATCATCAAAGGGTGCATGTGGAGGAGTTCACCCCCTTATTACAATGCTTTAAATGTCTTAGGTTTGGCCATACCAGGAAATTCTGTAAAAACAACGAAACTCACTGCTCTCACTGCTCCGACCCAACTCATGCATTCAAGGACTGTCCTGTAAAAAAAGACAACACCAAAGTCAAATGCTTTAACTGCCATTCAGGAAAGAGCGATGAGAGGAAGGAGGATGGTAACCATGGAAACCATGGTAACCACAGCGCAACATCCAATTCGTGTCCGAGGAAACAGTATATGATTGAACGTACCCGACTGAGAGTTGATTATGGATCATAATCAGCAAACACATTACTTCAGCAACAATCCTCTTCACCCACCCCCCACTTCCCACCCCACCTCAATTCAAATCAACCTCGGACGCAGCAGAAATGCCCTTCATGAACTCACTAGTTATATTTACCACAACGAACCTAATTATATATTCATTACTGAACCCTATACAGGCAACACAAACCGCATGAAACTCGACAACCCTCAATATAACTTACAACAATTTCCCTCCCCTGATAACACCCGTCCCATACGCGCTGCTGTCGCCATCCGTAAAAGGCACTCCTCATCCCTGGGCATCACCAACCATTCAACACCTAACTTATGTATAGCGCAAATCAAAAACGAAACAAGCAATCACAATATATATCTTATATCCATCTACATTGAACCCCGTGATGACACATATAACACACTCAACACTCTTGACCACTTCATCAACAACTACCAGAACTCAACTTTTATTATTTGCGGGGACTTCAACGGATGGCACAGCCTCTGGGGCTCTATTAGGAACAATCCTAGAGGCGACCTAGTTGCTGATTTCATCACCAGTTATTTGTAACACAGGCAACACCCCTACATTTCACACAATCACACATCAACAACCCCGAGAATCAATAATTGACATTACACTAATCAGTAACCGCTCCTCCTCTATAGACATTAACAACTGGTTAGTAGACCCCACTATCACCCCCAGTTCCGATCACCATTCTATAACATTCAACATCTCATCACACAACACTAAATTTACAAAAACCAAAAAACTAACAACATTTAAGTACAACTCATTAGGCTTAAAATGGGACAGAATTACAGACGAATTTAACAATAAAATTAAAGAAAGATTACCCTCTTCTGAAGACATAAACAATCATAATACGCAACAAATAGACACCCTTATTGAGGACTTCACAAAGGCAATACAGCACGCTTGCGACAAAATCTTGCCTAAATATAGAGGCACACCAACGAAACCCCCTTTTTGGAATTACAATTTACAAAAATTAAAACAGAAAGTCCTTCAGACACATCATAAATTAGCTAGATATATTCGCAGAAGACTACCACTTATTGAGGTCATTAATGAACGGGACACAGCCAGGAAAGAATATTCGCAGGCCTACTGTTCCGCCTCCACGGAACACTTCAAAGAATTCTGCACCAGACAGGTCAAAGAGGACGTCTGGTCAGTAACAAACAGAATCATAAAAACCAAACCCCTCACACAACCCCCAGCCACTCTCTTACTCAATAACGGCACTTACACCACTAACACAACAGACACTGCTCACGCTCTCATTAATAACTTCTTCCCCTCAGACACTCCAGACTCTACACCAACACAACAACATATCAGATCGCAAATTCACACACACATCAACACTCCTCAAGAACCTCCCTTTACCAGCACAGAAATCCTCAATGGCCTGAAGCACATGAGCCCAAAAAAGGCACCAGGAATTGATCACCTCACCTCCGACATATGTCTTCAGTTTGCATCACAGTTCCCTGATCTCTTAACCAACATATACAATAGATGCTTTGAACTAGCCTACTTCCCCTCTTCATGGAAACACGCCCTAATCAAAATAATCCCCAAACCAGGCAAAGATAATTACTCCCTCCTCTCTTCCTTCCGTCCAATAGGCTTAATTAATGTATTCGGCAAACTATTCGAAAGACTGATTATCGACCGATTAAACTTCCACCTAAACACCCAACATCTCAATAACACCAGACAATTTGGTTTCAAACCACAAATCTCCACATCACAAGCTATTCACACCGCCATTAATCTAATTAAATCCAAAAAAGCCATCGGTGAACATGTAATCACCATTTCACTAGACATTAAAGCCGCTTTTGACAACGCCTGGTGGCCCGCGATTCTCCATAGATTGCGAAAGTACAACTGCCCTAGTAACATTTATCACCTTCTTGTAAACTACCTCACGGACAGAACTCTGGAGTTCAACTTCTCTGACTCAAACACAATCAAAAATATGTCGCGTGGATGTATTCAAGGATCTGTCTGCGGACCCACTATGTGGAACCTCATCCTCGATGAGCTTCTGGATATGGAACTGCCAAAACACTGCCACATACAAGCTTACGCCGATGACATACTCCTTATTCTCCACTCTCCTTCTCTTGCCACCCTCGAATACACCACCAATACAATACTCGATAAAGTCAGCAAATGGGGCGACAGTGTTAAATTACAATTTGGACCGGCGAAAACAATGTTAACTGGCTTCACCAAGAAATCGACCAAATTAAATATCACTATGAACAATATAAAACTACAATTCGTATCAGAATTTAAATACCTAGGTGTCATCATTGACAATAAACTCAAATTTACACAACACACCACTTACACAATTGAAAAAGCTAAAAAGATTTTTTACAAACTCCTTCTCTTCAACAGACCCACCTGAGGTATTCACTCCGACAACATTAAAATCATATACGAGCAGGTCATCACTCCAATCATTAGTTATGCAGCTAGTGTTTGGTGCGGTGCCCTAAAATATAAATCTGTAAATCAGAAACTTCTCTCCCTCCAACGCCTTTTTGCAATCAAAATCATTCATGGATTTCGAACCAATAACACTATAGCATCCATATCCATAGCCCAATTAATCCCTCTTCCCGACAAAATCAGATATGTCTCGGAAGTGGAACTCACCAGACTCAATGGTTCCTCCTCCTTACCCCCCTCGGACATCCCTATTGAAAAACCTGCCCCCCCATCCTCACTGCTACACCCTTCCCTCAGACAACCTATCACATTCCATGAATTAAACTCCACAGAAGAATATGAAGAGCACACCAACCATGACACATGGCGTGTCTTCACTGATGGTAGCCGCCATGATGAAACGGTTGGTGCGGCCTTTGTATCCATAGATACCAATGGCAGCTGCGTAATTAAAAAATTCAAACTCCACCCCTCCTGCTCAGTATTTCAAGCTGAAATGCTCGCCATTAACAGAGTCTGTCAGTGTATTCAACAAAAAGACATCATCCAATCCGTAACCATCTTTTCTGACAGTAAATCTGCTCTTCTCGAACTTTCCAACCCATACTCTCATAATACATTCGCAGTTAATATATTCCATTCACTTCACACAATCAAACTCAGAAACACACAAGTACAATTCGCATGGGTCAAGGCCCACTGTGGCATACCTGGAAACGAGATGGCAGACACAGCTGCTAAAGCTGCAGCCTCCTTACACAAGCAGCTAGATTATTACCACACTCCTATCTCCTATGCTAAATTAGCTCACAAAAAACAAGCAACCATTTCCTCTCAGTATTTCTACAACAACTCCCCTGGCACCCTATACACCAAGCAACTCCTCCCCACCTACAATGAACTCTCTGAATTCGTCTCCATTGCAAAACCAACCTTTCCCATCACTCAACTCCTCACCAATCATGCTTTCCATAAATCTTACCTACATCGCTTTAAAATCACCGACAATGATTTATGCCCATGCAACAACTCTGACCCCCAGACATTTCAGCACTTACTTTTTCATTGCCCACGCTTCGAACGGACACGGATTGGATTCCTCAATAGTTGCACTTACTATGATATTGATCCATATGATTCAAATCTGTTGATTAAAATTATAAAACATGAGGAAACCACTGATGTATTCAAAACACATTTAAATTATATTGTTAAAGAATTAAAACATTTTAATGGAACTTGACATTTTATACCCTAACTCTACTTTAATTCCTGTTATGTTATCACTAATAAGTATAAAAGTCTTTATATATATATAATTCTTTTGTAACCATACTGTAAATATCTCATAGAATTACATAACCACTGATGTATTCAAAACACAATAATTCATATTGTAAAAGAATTTAATGGAACTTGATATTAAAAAAAAAAAAAAAAAAAAAAAAACAACATACATTCCACTATCATCATCAATCACTAGCCATAAGAAAATGAATGTAAATAGTCAATTAAAATCACTGTAAATATTATTTCATAATTCTTTTATAACCATACTGTAAATACCTCATAGATTTACATAACCACTACCACTACTACTGTAAATACACCTGCATGGCCTCACCTAAAACAAACAACTACCAAAGACGATGTATAGTCTTTACTTATCTCCTTTTTATATTAGCTCTCCTATACTCTTATAAAAACTTAAATAAAAAATTAAAACAAAAATAAACAAAATCACTCAACAACCATTAATGGAAGGCGTAAACCGTAAGCGCTGCAAATTTCGTCGCCTGGTGGGAGCCGTAGGAGTTCCGTTAGTCTCGGATTGGAGTCGGGGTCGGAGGACTACGATCTGGTAGAACCCCGGCCGGATGTCGAGAGTCCTGCGTATGACTCGAGTGGTCGACACTCGGCGTCCCGTAAGCGGGCCATCAGTCGTCCACTGGAGGGGCAAGACCCCAAAATGCCCGCCACAATGCGGCTGAGACCCTTGACGCCAACGCCGTCATGGAGAGGGAATGTGCTGCGGATGAGACCGTGGCGCAGCTTCTAGATGGGATCCGTGCGTCGGATCAACGCTCGGCGGCGGACTTAGTCCGGTCCGCTGGAGACTCGGTGGCTACCATCATGACGGTGGCCACCAAGAGTACCCACCTGAAGGGCACTTTTGTTAGTGCCCTGAAGACAGCGGCCTCCGAGAGGCAGTGGAAACCCTCGCGGAACACTCCACCACCGAGGAGACTAGAAGGTTGCAGGCTGCCAACGACCGCCTAAAAGAGGAAGTGGCCGAGCTTCGCGCCGAGCTCGGTCAATTAAGAGCTGCTTTGCAGCAGCCGCCGCCGTCGGCTACGGCTAGGAAAGTAGTGGAGCAGGGCTCCGTACTAACCGATGCTCAGCTGCGTCAAGTCATGGTCTCCGTCGGACCCATTACGGATTAATGGAAGGCGTAAACCGTAAGCGCTACCATTCATGGACACAAAATGCGTTTCATTTAAAAAAAAAAAAAACCTAACCTAACCTAACCTAATCCGAACCTAACCTAACCTAACCCGAACCTAACCTAACCTAACCCGAACCTAACCTAACCTAACCTAACCTAACCCGAACCTAACCTTTTTTTTTTTTTTTTTTTTTTTATCGAAGGGGAAATGCCTTACGCATACCACGCCGCAGGGGGTCGTCGGCGTGGTTATGTGGGGCTTGCACCCACTAAAACCACCTTCGGTGGCCATCCTCGGCGCTTAACAGGGTACTCCGGGAACGCGGGTATGCTGCTCCGGTGTACCCCATTGCGCCCGTCTCTGGTATGAGACTCAGTCTCGGGGAGGGCTTGTGTGTGCCCTCCCGTTGTCGGCCTGTGTCATGCCGACACAGCGGACTGCGCCACAACAGTCCACTGTCTTCCCGGGACCGCAGTCAGAGGACCCTTCTCTGATCGCATTCGGGTCCCGAGGTGATCCGTCCGGTTAGAGGCAGCCGTTTTCGCCGCCACGGCGTCTTCCTCTTCTGCGAGTGGGATCGGCGCGTTCGCGATCCCGCTCGGCGGTCTCTTTCTGAAGCATAACAGCTTCACAGAAGGAGACCACAGCATCCCAATTAGTGTTCCCCTCCAGCATCTTCCTTACTACAGCTGGAGGGGACAAGTCTTGACCGATTATAGCGACCAGGACCCGCCGCTCGGTCTCCCACGCTGGGCAGTTTTCGACCGTGTGTTGGGCGGAGTCTAGGTCGCTTGGGCAGTGGTGGCAGTGAGCCGTCTCTTGCCTCCCTATCCTGCTCAGATACTCACCAAAACAGCCGTGACCGGTGAGTATCTGGGTCAAGTGAAAAGTGACTTTGCCTGTTTTCCTTCCTATCCACTTCTCAAAGTTTGGAAGGATTGCGCTCACAATGCGCTGTCGCAGATTTTTTGGCTCTCTGAGCCTACTCTGCCATCGGGCGAGAGCCAATTTGTGCGTGTCTCGTCTGAATTCACTGAGCGTCTGGCTCGGTGCTACCGTGTCCTCCCGGCCCTCCCACCGGGCGTGAGTCTCGTCGTAGACGCTAGCGTCCACGCCCGCCAAGATGTCAAAGGGCGGTAGACGCGCCAGGAGCGTCGCCGCCTCAAACGATATGGTGCGGTAACCGCGCGCGATCCTGATGGCCGCCACGCGCTGCAGGCTGTTCAGAATAGCTCTGCAGCGGGAGGTGCTCGTCAGTCGATCTGACCAGACGGGCGCTCCATAGAGGGCCATCGATCGCACCACTCCACCGTAGAGGCGGCGAACCTCTTCCCGGGGGCCCCCGAGGTTAGGCAGAAGCCTCTGAAGGGCCCCCGCCGCTCGTTGCACCTTCGGAGCCAGACGCTCGAAATGTTCTTTAAAGGACCACCGGCCGTCCAGAGTAAGGCCCAGGTACTTCATGTGGCGCCCCACCTCCACCTCCGCATCGCCTACTCTGGCGACGTGGGTGGGTGGTTCCAACCCGCGGCGTAGGCCGTGGAACCACATCGCCTCCGTTTTGTGCGGTGCCACACGAAGACCTAGGCTGCCGATGGCCCCGATCACCCTTGCCACACCTTGTTCGCCGAGCCGAAGAGTTTCTTGAAACTCGGCCCCCCGGGCCAGTACCAGAGTGTCGTCCGCGTAGCAGACGACACTCACTCCGGGGGGGAGGCCGATCCGCAGGACCGCATCGTATGCAAGGTTCCATAGCAGGGGTCCTAAAACGGAACCCTGGGGAACCCCGCAGTTGATCTCCCTCTGGTGCAGGTTACCGTCCCGACCCGTGTACCGAATGGTCCTGTCGCGCAAATACGCCCCGATGACCCGGTGCAGGTAGAGGGGCACATTATGATGGACCAGTGCCCCTCTAATCGCCTGCCATGGGAGGGAGTTGAAGGCGTTGACGATGTCAAGACTGACGGCCAACGCCACTCCACCCCCCCGTACTGTCTGCTCCGACAGAGTGCGGACGCGCTTGATCGCGTCCAGCGTCGATCGCCCCTGCCGGAAGCCGAACTGGCAGTCCGATAGATCGGGGCCAGTGCGCGACAGGTGCTCGCTGAGACGGGCGGCGATGACACGCTCGAAGAGCTTTCCCGCCTCATCCAGCAAGCAAATGGGTCGGAACGCCGAGGGAGAGTCTGCGGCCCTGCCGTCCTTCTTTAGTAGAACTAGATCGGCCTCCTTCCAGCCGGTTGGGAATACGCCACTACGGAGGCAGCCGGTGAACAGCCACCTCAGCCTGTCCCCTAAGACCGCGAGTGCTACTACCCAGGCCCGTCCCGGAATCCCGTCTGGGCCCGGGGCAGTGTTCCGGGCTGCGAGTCGCTTCACGGCTCGGTCCAGTTCACCCTCCGTCACGTCGAGATGGTCGTTCCAGGGTTGGTCCGACAGTGGCGGCGGGGTCGGGGGATCTTCCTGGTCCCTTGGGAAGAGGGTGTCTACCACCCCACCCACGAACTCCGGGTTCAGGGATTGCGTCAGGGGAGGGACCCACGGTTTGAGCTTGCCCATTACCATTTTGTATGGGCGCCCCCAAGGGTCCCTGTCCAATCCCTCGATGAGCTCGTTCCAGGACCGAGCCTTGGCGTCCGCGATGGCGATAGATAATGCCTTCGAGGCGGCCCTGTATGCCCGGTGCGCTGCGGCGGTCTCATGTTCTCCGGCTCTCCGGCGTCTTCTGACTCGCTGGAAGCGTCGGCGGGCAGCGACGTATTCTGTTCGGAGGCGCGCTATGTCAGGCGACCACCAGTAAAGCGCGCCTCTCTTTTTACCAGGAATGCTGCGGGGCATCGCCGCGTCGCAGATTCCGGTCATGGCCTCTCGCAACCAGGTCGCTTGTGCTTGGGGGTTCTCCGGGACGCCCTCCTCTTCCGCCGACCAGTCCACTACGTGGGCAGCGGCCGTGAGTAGGTCGCGGTCGAGCTGACGCAGACACCAGCGTCGCTGAGTGTCGCCACCGCCTTCGGGGATTCCGTTGCGGCGGCGAAGGGCCACGCTGAACAAAATGTGTCGGTGGTCCGACAGCGTCGCCACCTCCAGAGCGACTCGCCAGCCCGAGACCATGCGCACGGCCGGGGAAGTCGCCCACGACAAATCGACTACTGACTCCCCCTGCCACCGCGCACAGGTGCTGACTGAACCCCGATTTAAAAGCCTGAGGTCCAGCCCCGCGGCCCACTCCAGCATGGTCTGCCCACGCAGGTCGTCCCGTACATCTCCCCAAGCGCGCGAACGGGCGTTGAAGTCTCCTATTAGGAGCAGCGGGCGGGTCTGGTAGGCCCTGATGTGGCCGGCCAGTCCGTCTAGGTATGCCTCAAAAACGGCGAGCGCGCTGTTAGGTGAGATGTAACAGCCGACGACGATCGCCGGACCCCACTCGGCAATGACGAACCCCGGCCCTTTATGTATGAGGGTGCAGTGCGGGTCCCCCGTCCCCCCCGACCAGTACATGGCGATGGAGTTCCCGTCTGACCCGAACCACCTGGGGTGGTCCGGGACGCGGTAGGGCTCCGCCACCACTGCCAGGGCAACCGACTGCTCCGTGAGCGTCTGCATCAGCAGATCTTGCGCTGCGCGGCAGTGGTTGATGTTCCCCTGCAGGACTATGTGGGGGGGAAAGAATGTACCGCCGGCACTGCATCCTCTGCCGGACCGGGGATGGGTCCAGCGTCGTCATTTCTCGCCGCAGGTTGAGTTGCGGGAGCGGCTGCGCGGGGTGCGCGGCGTGCCCGGCCGCTCTTAGTTTTGGGCGCATTGCAGCGTCCGCTGCCTAGCCTGTGGTCCGCGGGTCGGCCCAGGTCTTTACATACCGGACATTGTGGGGCGCGCTCGGGGCACTCCCGGGCCTTGTGGCCGAGTCCACCGCACGAGTAACAGAGCGCGCTCCGGTCCATGGCGCTCTTACATTGGGCCTTAACGTGGCCCACTTCGAGGCAGCGGAAGCATTGCAGCGGGCGTGGTGCCAGGGCCTCCACCCGGGCGACCGTCCAGCCCACGCGCATCTTGCCGGTCACAAGGATTTTACGGGCGGCTATTAGAGGACACCGAACCCACGCCGTGCCGAGCCCGGCCGCGGAGAAACGGATCTCACCGACCTTGACGTCATCCGTGACGCAGCCACCCGAGGCGCAGATGGCGGCAGCGACCTCGGCGCTGTCTACGGAGTCGTCAAGGCCGCGCACCATGAGTTCCGCGGTTTTGGTCGGGCAAGCCACTATGGCATCGGTGCCAACTAGAGCCACCCGCAGGCTGTCTGCCAAGGCCTCCGCTTTGCCGGAGCTGTCTGACCCTGGGATTCTAAGGAGAAGACCTCCCGTGACAGCTCTTTTTGGACGGAGGCCCTCGGCAATGCCGATATCGGCCAAGACTACCTTCGCCCTGGCCACCCTCATCACCTCGGCTAGGGAGGATGTGGACCCCGGTGGTAGGGTGATGGTAACCGCCGAGGTGGAGGGCGGGCGCGGCAAGGGAGAGGGCTTAGGCTTTTGAGGCCTCCTATCCGCGGGCTTTGCTTCCTCTGTCTTCTTCTTTGCTTTTCGGCCCAGGACCGTCGTCCAGGGCAACTCGTGGGTCCCCTCTGGAGTAGGTGGGGCGGGCGTCGGGGTCTTTGCGCGTGTGGAAGGCCCTGGTTGCGTTAGGGCGGGGAAGGGGTCCGCTCCTTCCCTTCCTGAAGCCTTGTACATGTGGCCACTCGGGTCGCTCTTCTTCTTGTTTCGCCTTCGCTTCGGCGAGGAACGAGTGGCGCGTTCGGCGGGCACCTTCTGACGCAGCTCCATAGGCCGGTGGTCTGTCGTGGAAGCCGCCAAGTCAGCGGCGGCCGACGAATCGCATGGTTGCGTGGTGGTGGCGCGTGAAGCGGAGGACGGACTGCTTGTCCGTGGGGACGTAGTCTCTCTGAACCACTCAGGATCCGTTCTCACTGGGGACATTGGTTTCGGCACCTCTGGTCTGCGGAGACGCTCCAGCTCCGCCGAGAGGGCGGCCACTCGGGACTCCAGCGAGGTGACCCGGGAGCGGAGCTCGCAGTTTTCCCGCTCCAGTGAACCCGTGACGGTCCTCCCCTGGAGTTCCGTCACGGCCGCGGACGCGCCACGGACAGCCACTCTGAGGGCGTGTATAAATTCGCCCTTCATGTTCTTCGACCTGTCCGTGACTTTCTCCACGGTCGCTAGGCACTCCAGCGCTCTGGAGCCCAAGTCGGCTGTGGGATGCAGGTGCATCTCCGCCGCCAGCTGCTCCAAGCGGGGCAGGCCTACCTTTGACCGCAGTTTAGCGGGCGCCACCGAGGGATCACAGATGTCCAAGAGGGCCTGCTCAAGGTCTTGGGCATCTTCTTCCTCGGTGCGGATGGGCTTTGAAACCGCCTGCGTAGCCTTCCTGGCACTGGGAGGCGCGGTTGGCACTGGCTCCACCGTCCCTCTGACCATGCGGTCATCCAGAGACACTCGTCCGCATCTGCTGACGGGGTCGTTGCCCCCGCCCGACACGACGCAAAAGGAAGCGGGAGTCTCCAGTTCCCTAATACCGCACGAGGTTTCTGTCGTGCTGGGCTTGGGAACCGCCCGTATCGCTTTCCGGGTCACCGGTGCGGTAGGAAGCGCTGCCGGCACCAACTCGGCTGCCACACTGTCGACGCGGTCGTCACTGTTAGTGGGCAGGATTCGGCTGCGGGTGACGGGACGGGTGTACTCACCCAAGCCGTCACTCGCCGAAGGCAGACGGGAAGCCATAGCTACTTAAGGCAAGCTACGGCGGACCCATCTTCACGAGAAAAAATTCTCCCTATTATGCTTCCTTAACCTTTGTCCCTATGGAAAATTTGCAATTCCTTACTGTCGTAACGCAATAGGATGGGTGGGCGGGCGATTTTTTAGTTTTAGAGTCGTCCGATCCGGGCGGGAGAGGTGTCAAACGACGCGGCTATTAAAATACTGTATTACAACACTATCCTGGGCGCCGCCAGGGGTCCTGTTAAATTTAAATTTGGAAAAAACTGTATTTTGTATTAAAAATGTATAGAAAAACAGTGTTTTATCTACTTTTTTGTGTTTCAGATGGCGCAGCGGCGGCGGGGATGCGCTCCCAGACGCGGCACACCTTCCTCGAAATAAAACACTGAAATTCCGTTGGAATTTACACGCAGAATGGTTATAGAAAATCGGAAACTATTAAAAAACTGCAAATTGAATAGAATTTAATTAAAAAATGAAGTTAAAGTTGGAAAATAAAAGTTCTGTCTCACTGGGATCAGCTAAACGAGTGATAACGGTCTATCCTACTCCTAACCTATCTATAACCGGTGGAATACCTAGATGGTTTTCGCTTCGACGAACTTTCGATATTCAATGTTTGTACCACTAAGGTGGATTTCCTTAGGGCCGGAATCTAAAGAATTTCGATTTTTAGTTTTAGAGTCGTCCGATCCGGGCGGGAGAGGTGTCAAACGACGCGGCTATTAAAATACTGTATTACAACACTATCCTGGGCGCCGCCAGGGGTCCTGTTAAATTTAAATTTGGAAAAAACTGTATTTTGTATTAAAAATGTATAGAAAAACAGTGTTTTATCTACTTTTTTGTGTTTCAGATGGCGCAGCGGCGGCGGGGATGCGCTCCCAGACGCGGCACACCTTCCTCGAAATAAAACACTGAAATTCCGTTGGAATTTACACGCAGAATGGTTATAGAAAATCGGAAACTATTAAAAAACTGCAAATTGAATAGAATTTAATTAAAAAATGAAGTTAAAGTTGGAAAATTAAAAGTTCTGTCTCACTGGGATCAGCTAAACGAGTGATAACGGTCTATCCTACTCCTAACCTATCTATAACCGGTGGAATACCTAGATGGTTTTCGCTTCGACGAACTTTCAACCCGAACCTAACCTAACCTAACCCGAACCTAACCTAACCTAACCCGAACCTAACCTTGGAGGCACTTCAGGATCCAACGTTCACGATGGAGGAGTTGAGGTGTGCCATGAGCAGTTTTGATCCGAAAAAGGCTCCCGAATCAGACGGCCTAACGGCAGAGATTTGTATGGGCGCCATAACAGCAAATGCGGGAATAACCAACAAATGTCTGCAATTAGCTTGTTTCCCCATCGTGTGGAAGGAAGTAGCAGTTGTCGTCCTCCGGAAGCCCGGAAAGACCGATTATACGCAGCCCAAAGCGTACCGGCCAATCGGGCTGCTACCCATCCTCAGAAATTTTTTCGACAAAATGGTTATTTGAAGAATACGATGGCACATCCTGTCAAAGGCAAACCCGAACCAGTTTGGCTTTGTCCCCCAGCGCAGTACAGAGGACGCACTCAACTTCCTCTTTGACCAAATTTTGAATAATTTAAGCCAGAGAAAGTTGACAAGGACGGGGAAAGAGGCGCCATGGAGCCGACGATTGCTACGGAGCCATCCACGTCACCCTCCCAATTTGGGTGAGAGGCAACGTAGTATGGCTCCGAGGCTACGGCCGCACCTATCAACCACTCCACCAAGGACTGCAGAAAAAGGTCCTGCGCCCTGGCGGAGTGGTTGAGATTGGCCTGAAGAAGGAGCGTGCAGTCACCGTCCATTATTGGGCCAGTGGTGTTGGGTCGAAAGGCCGCCCCTCGGTTTGGGCTTAGAAGCCTGGGGGGTCTGCACCCCTCTCGCCCCATAAGGTGGTTAGCAGGCAGATTGCCCGCTGCACACGCGGGGCAGTGGGGGGCGGAGGAACAGTCCACCGCTCTGTGTCCCGGCCGGCCGCAGCGAAAGCATAGCTCACTGCAGTCAAAGCTGCTTCTGCAGGTGGCACGTACGTGCCCCGCAGCCATACACTTATGGCACCTCGCAGGACGAGCCGCCAGAAATGACACTCTGGCGGCACTCCAGCCAACGAGGAGCCTCCCAGCAGCAGCCAATTTATTGGCCGCAGCAACGGGGCATTGCGCCCACACAGCTCCGACTCCTGCCGGTCCAGGGCGGTTGGCGCCAACCCTGACGTTGTCCAAGGAGCAATCAGTAGCGACTCTGATCGCCTCCCGGACCTCGCCAGGCGTAACCGAGTCGTCCAATCCCAAAATGCGGATCTCTGCACACTTGATGGGCCTGGCGAACTTAACGCCATCCTCCTCCGCAAACAGACCTCGTAGCCTCTGGGCTACGACGTCGGCCGTCTTGTTACCCTCTGCACCGGGGAACTCAAGTATTCGAGCCCCTGTCCGGGCAAGGTGCGTCAGTCAAGTAGCGCCAGTGGGGCCTAGGTCCGCCATACTGACGCCCTCGCGTGCCTTCTTAAAAACGGCCGCGTACGTCAGGCCGCGTTCTCTCGCCTCTGGCGCCACCGTGATGACCAAGGCGGCCGACTTGGGCGGCTGGAGCCTCCCAGGCTTCTTTTTCTTAGCTGTCTCATTGGCAGCAACTACCATCTGGGCAGCGCTCTTCTTGCCGCGCTTTTTCTGGCGCCGCGCCTCTTCCCTCTCCCCAACCGTCTGCCAACCCTCTTGGAGGGAAGTCGAGGGACCGGGTACCTGGGAAGGCGCGACCCCATCCGCAGAGGCGTGGAGGCGTGTGGCACTCTGGCTGGAGCCGTTGAGGGCAACGCCGGGAAATCCCTCTGGTACTGGGAAGGCGCTTTAGACCCCTTCTTCCCGCGTGGTACTTGGGCCCCCCGAAGGGCCAGCTGTGACGACGCCGCCGCTACTGTCGCAAATGTGCGACCACCCAACGTCGGCGACGGATCCCCGGCAGCGGGCAGACGCCTGTCCGCGGCAAGGGGTGGACGGAGGCGCGGCTCTGGAGGCAATCTCGCCTTCAAACCCTCCAAACGTGCCTCAAGCATGGGTCCGACGGAGACCATGACTTGACGCAGCTGAGCATCGGTTAGTACGGAGCCCTGCTCCACTACTTTCCTAGCCGTAGCCGACGGCGGCGGCTGCTGCAAAGCAGCTCTTAATTGACCGAGCTCGGCGCGAAGCTCGGCCACTTCCTCCTTTAGGCGGTCGTTGGCAGCCTGCAACCTTCTAGTCTCCTCGGTGGTGGAGTGTTCCGCGAGGGTTTCCACTGCCTCTCGGAGGCCGCTGTCTTCAGGGCACTAACAAAAGTGCCCTTCAGGTGGGTACTCTTGGTGGCCACCGTCATGATGGTAGCCACCGAGTCTCCAGCGGACCGGACTAAGTCCGCCGCCGAGCGTTGATCCGACGCACGGATCCCATCTAGAAGCTGCGCCACGGTCTCATCCGCAGCACATTCCCTCTCTATGACGGCGTTGGCGTCAAGGGTCTCAGCCGCATTGTGGCGGGCACTTTGGGGGCCGGCATGTTATCCGCCGGGTCTTGCCCCTCCAGTGGACGACTGATGGCCCGCTTACGGGACGCCGAGTGTCGACCACTCGAGTCATACGCAGGACTCTCGACATCCGGCCGAGGTTCTACCAGATCGTAGTCCTCCGACCCCGACTCCAATCCGAGACTAACGGAACTCCTACGGCTCCCACCAGGCGACGAAATTTGCGAGGTGGGCAGTGAGGCGCTTTACAGGGGACTCCGGGAACGCGGGTATGCTGCTCCGGTGTCCACTATTGCGCCCGTCTCGGATGTGAGACTCTGTCTCGGGGAGGGCTTGCTGAGTGCCCTCCCGTTGTCGGCCCGTGTCGTGCCGACACAGCGGACTGCGCCACTACAGTCCGCTGTCTTCATTTGTCAATGTTGATAAAATATTTTTACTTGGGGATTTCAATATTAATATGTTAGTTGCTACGGATAACAAAAAGAAGCTACTTGACTCCTTCTTAGTAAGCACAAGTTTGACCAACATAGTAACTGAACCTACTCACTTCACAGATCATAGCGAGATATTAATTGACCTAATATGTACGGATGCGCGGGTGAATACAGTTTCAGTCTTGCACATACCTGAGCTGGGCCAGCATGCTATTGTCTCAGCTAAGATTAATTTTAAAATAGAGAAGCCTGTCCCCCATTGGGTTATATATAGACCGCTACAGGACATACTATTGGACAAGTTTCAGGATGACTTAAACAATATTGATTGGGTTTCCATATTGAGGCTGGATCATGTTGACAGCATGGTGCAGGCCCTAAGTGCGTGTATTATCACATTATTTGACCTGCACGCCCCTATTAAGAGAACTTTAATTAGGGACAGATCTTACCCATGGATAACTAGTACTATTAAAGACATGATACAGCTCAGAAACAAATACCACAAAAAAAGTAAAGACACAAAACTAGAAAAACATATCACATCATATCGTGAACTAAACACATAGTAAAAAATGCCATAGAGAGTGAAAAAAGTGCTTATTTCAAAAATCACATAAATAGAAATATTAAACAGCCTAAAAAACTTGGGAGCCAACTTAAAACTAACATTTTGAATAATAATAATAAAAGCTATGAACTACCTCATTTCTGCAGAAATCCAGACATACTAAACCAGCATTTTTAGATACACCAGGCAATAGCAAAGTGGATATATCTGATCTCACCTTTTTTGAATTCAACCGGTATAGAGATGGTTGTTTTCAACTGAAGCCGGTTAGCGAGGAAGGGGTTAGGAGAATCATTGTTGGTCTTCAATCTAATGCAATGGGGGCAGACAATATTTCATTGGAGATGCTGGTGATGACACTTCATCAAACCCTACCTATCATCACACATATAATAAATTCATTAATTGCTACATCAACTTTTCCTAGCTCATGGAAAATAGCAAAAGTTAGACCTATACCTAAATTGTCACACCCCATGAGCCCTAAAGATCTTAGACCAATTAGTTTGCTCCCATGTATGTCTAAGATTCTTGAAAAAGTAGTTAGTGACCAGCTTATTAAATACTTAGAACATGAAAGCATACTACCGTCATTACAGTCTGGTTTTCGTAAGAACCACAGTAGGAGAGTGGGGGTAACACAGTGCCCATGTTTACATCAAGTCCGTATATTATTGTGTTTTAAAAATACTACAAGTAATTAAATCGATCTTAGTTGCGTATATTAGTGCATAATATTATACAATAGACATATATAAAGTGCAGTACAAACTTAACAGTGCTTAAATCTAAAAATATATGCAGGAAAAGAAATTAACGACAAAAACATTCAAACTACGACAGTGAAGTGATCAAAAATTAAATCAAAGATCGCCTTTATAATTAAAACCAATTATTGGTAGGTATAAATGAACAAAGTAAGTACATTTGGACACGAAATATACATTATTGGGAAGTGATTTTATGCAGTGAACATTAATAAAATCCTAATTAAGAATTGTAATCTCAAAACATTGTATACCTACCTGAAGGTGTACATAAAATAAATTAATAACTCAAGGATTGGCGAATTCACAAGTAAACAATAGTGAAATAATTTCTGTGTGTATGTACGTCATTATTATCTTGCTGGTTGTGATCTATGGTGGTAAAATCACATAAAAAGCAACATAAAACGCTTATTTAAAGTTACGCCATCTATTAATATAGGGCTGTACTACGATTTCCTACACGTTAATCAATAATTATGACGAAAAGCTGTGGACGCTGCCGTCGCTTTCTATCGCCGACTGAATCCGCTAGATGTCATCAGTGTAACATTTATTTTCACCGAAGATGTGTTGCGCTACCGCCAACAGGATCTCTTACTCATTCTTGGCAATGCCCCGACTGCATTAGGGGGCAAGCTGATAATAAAGTTGAAAACACTGTACCAAAACCATCTGTGCGCTCACCCCAGCGCAGTCCTCGTGTACAGCTGGAGGATAACTCATCACTTAATTCAACATTTGAGTCCACCCAGGACCTCACGAATGACATTACGAATGAGTTAAAGACTTTCAGGAACCAGTTACGATCAGTAAACAAAGATTTGCAGCTATTTAGAGATGACCTGGCGGAGATAAGAGCGTCCCTTAAGGATTATCAGCGTAAGGTGGATAAATTGGAAGACAGGATGGGCGCCCTCGAGAAGCAACAACCAGTACAGAACTGCGACTTGAATGACACTATCACCCAGCTCAAACAGGATCTTCAAGACCGTGACCAAGAACTGTTAGCGAATGATGTTGAGATCGCAAACTTCCCTGAAACTAATGGCGAGAACTCCATTCATTTAGTTAAGCAAATAGCAGTAAAACTTGGCATGACCCTAGATGAGCGAGATATAGTAAACGCAGAGCGCGTTGGAGGTCGACACATTGTGGCGACAGAGGCTGCGGGACCGGAGCCGCGACCACGTCTGCTCGCGGTGCGCCTGGCGCGTCGCGACCTGCGTGACACGTTGCTGCGTAACGCTCGCACGCGTCGTGGTGCGACTACTGCTGACATGGGGGTCCCCGGTGCTCCGAAGCGCTTTTACGTCAACGAGCGCCTTACTAAGACTAACCGGACTTTATTTCGCTTGGCACGTGAGGCCGGTCAACGGGCTGGATGGAAGTTCGTGTGGGTGCAGCGGGGTCGTATCCTATCACGAAATAAAACAGGGGATAAAGCACATTCTATCCGCTCTGAAGCAGATATCGAGCGGATCTTCGGCGTTAATACATTGTAGATGTTATTGTATTGTATTGTGTGTAAATGTTTTTATATTTTCCACTTGCTTTCTAGTATGATTATAAGTATTGAAACTATAACATGGCTATTCCGTAAAATATGTACTGAAACTAACTGTGTTGGTTGCATAGTGAATATTTACAATTTAAACATAATTCACCACAGTATTTGTTATGGGCTTATACTATTTGCAATAATAACAAAACGTTCACAAAACATACTATATTTACATAAAAAAAATTACATACAACCTATAATATCTAAAAATACACCAAACTTTATTATTATTGTAATCTTCATGGCCTATTATAAATGTAAGGTTAGCTTTGTGAATGAATACAAGATGCACATATTCTATTACAATATTTATCTTAAGGATATTATATACACTATATTAACACATATTAAACACACAACATACATATTATATTTACAATACATAGATTTCACACAAATTATTGTGCTCTGTTGTTTACAAATAAAAAATGCATTGAATCATATTAATACAGTTTTAATTGCCGGTGTTCTTCTATATACTTATAATGCCATTAATAATTATAATATGCTTATATCTAAATTTTGCAAAATCACCATGAGGAAATATCACTATATACTTATTATGTTCTGTTATTTACAAATTAAAAATACATTGAATTATATTAATACAGTTTTAATTGCCAGTGTTTCTCTATATACATATAATGCCATTAATAATTATAATATGCTCAAATCTGAATTCTACAATATCGCCATGAGGAAATGTCACTATATACTATATAAACACATAAGATATCTTACAACTATATATAAATGACTAAGACTAAGAACTTAAAGATAGGATTGTTTAACGCGGGATCACTTGGCACAGGACATGATGAGTTTTTGTTGGCCATGGATGAAGTTGCTGTAGACGTTATGGCAATTAATGAGACCTGGTTACGCACTGGTCAAGAGGGTCGTGCACCACGAGTCCCTAACTACAGATTGCGTCATATACCTAGGACATCTGCAGGATCTAGAAGTCGAGGCGGAGGCGTAGGCTTTTATGTGCGACGCGAACTTAGGGTTCAAACCCTTGTACACCCTGTTGCACCTTCAGTTGAACAAATGTGGCTTAAACTCACTCTCAACTCCTTTAAGATTGTTATAGGCACAGCATATAGGCCACAATGGGTAGATGTTAATACTTTCCTGGATGCTTTAACCGACTCACTGACTTCTTTTACTGGAGTTGATAAAGTTATTCTACTAGGTGATTTTAACATCAATTGTCTTAACATTGCTGACAACAATACAATATTGTTGAACAATTTCTTTCAATGCTCTAACCTTAAACAAATTATACAACAACCAACTCACTTTACTGAACACAGCGAGACACTAATTGACATTATAGCAACAGATGCTCACATTAACAATATGTCTATAGTACATAAGCCTGACTTGGGGCATCATGCCATCATATCTGCCCAATTTAAATTTAAGGTCAGTAAGCCAATTCCAAGGCAGATTTGTTACAGACCAATTAAAAACATTATACAAGACTTGTTTAATGCAGACCTTTGCAGTTTTGATTGGCAATACATAGTAAATCAGCAAAATGTGAATGATATGGTTGCAACATTGAGTAGTTATATTATCACCCTGTTCGATGTGCATGCACCAATTAGTAAAATTACTATTCGAGAAAAGTCATATCCCTGGATTACTGACACAATTAAGGAAATGGTAAAACTGAGAGACAAATATCATGAGCGCTTCAAATCAAGTAAACAGGACACACATAAAAACAGTTACAAAGACTTAAAAACTATAGTTAAAACAGCAATAGACAATGAAAAAAAAGCATACTTCAATACATTCATAAATGGAAACATTAATAAGCCTAAAAAATTATGGAATAACTTAAAATCTACTTTATCAATAGGAAAACATAAAAAGCTTGACTTGTTACATCAGTTCAAAGACCCTTCTGACTTAAATAAACATTTCTTGGACATTCCTGGTAGTAACAAAATTAACCTAACTGACATCATATATTTTGAATCTAATAGATACAATACTTGCAATACCTTTAGCCTTAAACCAGTGAGTGAGAGTGCAGTTCTAAAGTGTATAAAAAGCCTTCAGTCCAATGCCTTGGGCACAGATAACATCTCCTTGGATATGTTATTAATGACTCTTCCCTATAGCCTTGCGTCAATTACAGCAACTATGAACAGGTCAATTGAGACATCCTGCTTTCCAAACTCATGGAAGACTGCCTTGGTCAAGCCCATACCGAAAGTCCCAAATCCTAGCTCTGCTAAGGACCTCCGGCCTATCAGTTTACTTCCATGCCTATCCAAAATCCTGGAGAAGGTAGTATGCAGCCAGTTGAGGGAGTACATGGAAGAAAATAAGATTTTACCTATTAGGCAGTCTGGCTTTCGTAAAGACCACAGCACTACTACTGCCCTTTTAGATGTGGTTGACGATATTTTAGTGGCTAGTGACCACGGTATGGGAACAGTGCTTGCCCTTCTTGATTTTTCCCGCGCATTTGACACAATAAATACGTCTTTACTTTTGGCTAAGCTTTCTTACTACGGGTGTGACTCAGCAACTATAAAATGGTTTTGGAGTTATTTGTCAGATAGATCCCAATGTGTGCAAGTTGAAAATGATAATGGCATGAAGGTCAGTTCCTCTTGCTGTCGGGTAACTCGTGGCGTACCGCAGGGTTCAATATTAGGTCCTCTCCTATTTATCATATACACTGCTGATATTACCAACCATATCATGAATTCCAAATTCCATTTGTATGCTGACGACCTCCAATTGTATATATCTTTTCACCCACAAGACTGTAGTGAGCACATAGTTAAATTTAATGCTGACTTGGACAGGATAGCAGTATGGGCACAAAGTAATTCTTTGATACTTAACCCCATCAAATCAAAATATATAATTATGGGTTCTCAAGAGTGCAAAAGAAAAATACTAACCTTGAATCCCAGCATAAAAATAGATGGTAAACCCATAGAGCAAGTTAACGAAGCTCGTAACTTGGGTTTGGTAATGGACAGCCAACTGCATTTTGAGACGCATATTCTTGAAGCTGTGCAGAACTGCTTTTACCGTCTCAAACTGCTGTATAATATTCGCCAATATCTTAGTATTGATTTAAGAATCCTTCTCTGCGAGTCTCTTATTCTTTCTAAATTAAACTATGCTGACGTAGTCTATGGTTCATGTATATTGGGTAGAACTCAGAGATTAATACAGCGGGTACAAAACTCTTGTGCACGGTTTTGCTACAATATACCACCTCGTAGTCATGTGACGCCATATATTAATCGTGGTAACTTGCTAAAAATGTCAGCTCGTAGGCACCTGCACATGGCCACCTTGTTATTTGGCGTCTTTAAGTCTGAAAAGCCGGCTTACTTATATGATAAATTAACTTGGTCGAGAGATGTTAACCTCCACAGCACAAGAGCCTCTTCATATCTCCTAGTCATACCGAGGCATCGGTCTACTGCTTTTCGTGGTAGTTTCAGATTTGCAGCTACCAAATGTTGGAACGATTTACCACCACCATTGCGTTCACTTAATATGTCATTGCACTTGTTCCATCTAAAACTTAGGCGGACATTACTTTGGAACCAGCAACAGAGTACACAATATTAACACCGCACTCTTCTCACCATTACATGTAATATTATTATTTATTTATGCTCTTTGCCATTAGTATTTATTTATAAGCTTAAATTCACACATCCATTACATTGTCATGCCATGTTTCGTGCTTTTAAGATAATTGTATGTTAGTTAAGTATAGAATTTATGTATCAAACTGTATTATTTTTTGTTATTGTCTTAGTGTAGTTATTAATTTCGCAAATTTACATATATATAGGCCCCAATCCCAATTCAATCTCTGGGCCAATATTCAGAAATTTCAGAAGTAGGGCGTGGCGAACACGTGTTACGACGTGGCGTCTGTCAATTTGACAGAGGATGGCGGCACCGAGGCACTACTTTGTCTATGGTCGGAGCATCGACCACAAAGTTTATAACTTTCTGCGCCCTAATTGCCTCTGCTAATTTAATGTTATAAAAGCCTAAGTATAATATTATGTAATTATTTATTCTATTTTATTTATTTTTATTTTGTGTATAATTTATGTGAGTTCGTATAATTTTATCTAATTTTATTTATTTATTTTTGTTTGTGTTGTCTCTGGGCCTACCTGAAAACCAGCGCTGCGGCTTTTATAATTAGTCGTAGCATTATGCTGAGGTAGGCACCATTTTTTTGGCCTGCAGACCAACGAAATAAATTGTAATGTTACTATGTAAATATCCTGTCAGTGCAGTCCATAAATAAATGTTTTTTCTTTCTTTCTCTTTCTTTCTACATCAACAGCATTACTGGATGTGGTTGACAGTATTTTGCAAGCTAGAGATCAGGGTAAGGGTACAGTACTAACACTTCTTGATTTTTCCCGCGCTTTTGACTGTATAAATGTCTCACTTCTTCTATCAAAACTTTCATACTATGGGTGCAGCTCAGAGGTATTCAAGTGGTTTCATAGTTATCTAAGCGACAGATACCAGTTTGTACAAGTTACAGATATGAAAACTGGAACCGTAGTAGACTCTGCACTTCAACAAGTCACCAGGGGAGTCCCACAGGGCTCAATTTTGGGACCACTTCTCTTCATACTCTACAGTGCTGATATTACCAATAAAATTAAAAACTGCTAGTTCCATTTATATGCTGACGATCTACAGCTGCATCTGTTTTTCTCCCTTCAGACTGCATGGAATCTGTAAATAAGATAAATGAGGATTTAGACAGAATTTCAGACTGGGCACATAAGAACTCTCTAGTCTTGAACCCCCAAAAGTCAAAATTTTTGGTAATGGGTTCAAGGAACTATTAGATGGCCAGCTCCAATTTGAAACTCACATATTACAGGCCATACGAAACTGCTTTTATCGATTAAAATTAGTATACAAAATACGCCCTTACATTAGCACAAACATACGTATACTGCTATGTGAATCACTGATCCTCTCTAAACTGAATTATGCCGATACAGTTTATGGAACATGTATCCTGAAAAGAACAGAGATCTTAATCCAAAGAATACAGAATGCATGTGCACGGTTCTGTTGTAACATCCCACCACGTGCACATGTAACACCCTTCATCAATCAATGCAACATGTTGAGAATGTCAGTGCGCCGTGAACTACATCTTGCTACACTATTGTTTGGTATTGTGTTAACAGAGAAGCCTCTATATATGTATGAAAAGCTGTCATGGTCAAAGGATGTGAATAAACACCTAACAAGAGCTTCGTCTTACCTTATGTCCATTCCAAGCCATAAAACCACAGCATTTCGTGGCAGTTTTAAATTTGCTGCAACTCGTTGCTGGAACGACCTGCCACCACCAATTCGTGCCCTAAAATCAGTTGGGTCATTTAGAAATAAATATAAGTACTATCTTTTAAGTAAGCAAAAACAAATATAGACTTACGGTAGATATCCATGTTGCACGTTGCAATGGTGGTCGATCCAAGCCTAAACGTTGTTTGGAAAACCAACCACACCACAGTTATTGTAGGTACTCTTCCAGTATCAATTAACACAATTATTTAAACACTTAGATAATAATACTAACACCTCTATACACAGTATTTATTTATTTATTTTTATTTGTTATATATATATACACACTATGAACAGTTAATAATTACACTACAAATTAATAATTAATTTAATAAATTGAGTACATAAGTTGTAAGAGTAAGTGTTATCAGTTAAACAAGTTGTTTTTGTTATTTGATCGTGCGCCATTTTGAATATCTAAGAATGACATTGACAACTGACAAGTGAAATGTTTTTGGTCAAATGTTCAAAATGCGTGAGCGCAGAAAGGAACGCATCGATGTTTGTGGTTGCGAGTTTTGTTTTGTTTTGTTTATGGTTTAAATTTATTTTATTTTTATTGTGCCTTGATTGTATGTATTAATGTTTTTTAGTTTTTTTAGTGGTTGTATATTTTTTTTATGTTGTAGGTATAAATATATTTTTGTTATATTGTATTTATGTAACGTTAGTGACGTCACCATAAAGGCGCAATCCGAAAACCAGCGCTTAATACTTAGGTATGTAGCATTATGCTGAGATGGTGGCCTATTCAAGCTCACACATACATTTTATATCATACCTTTCTTTTGTGTTATCATATTATTTTTATTAGTTCTATGTATGTATATCTCTCTATTACCTGTATGATTGTATTGTTTTTTTATGTGCGAGACATGAATAAATGTTTCTTTCTTTCCCGGGGCCGCAGTCAGAGGACCCTTCTCGCGTTTGGGTCCCGGGGTAGTCTATCCGGGTTAGCGGCGGCCGTTGCCACCGTCTCGGCGTTTTACTTTCCTGCGAGCGGGGTCGACACGTTCCCGATCCCGCTCAGCGGTCTCCTTCTGAAGCATGACCGCTTCACAGAAGGAGACCGCGGCGTCCCAATTAGTGTTTCCCTCCAGCATCTTCCTTACTACAGCTGGAGGGGACAAGTCTTGAGCGATTATAGCGACCAGAACCCGCCGCTCAGTCTCCCACGCTGGGCAATCTCCGACCGTGTGTTGAGCGGAGTCAAGGTCGCTTGGGCAGTGGTGGTAGTAAGCCGTTTCTTGCCTCCCTATCCTACTCAGATACTCACCGAAACAGCCGTGACCGGTGAGTATCTGGGTCAGGTGAAATGTAACCTTCCCGGCTTTCCTATCTATCCTTTTGTCAAAGTTTGGAAGGATTGCGCCCACAATGCGCCGTCGCAAGTTTATTGGCTCTCTGAGCCTGCTCTGCCATCGGGCGAGCGCCAATTTGTGCGCGTCTCGCCTGAATTCACTGAGCGTCTGGCTCGGTGCTACCGTGTCTTCCCGGCCCTCCCAACGGGCGTGAGTCTCGTCGTAGACGCTAGCGTCCACGCCCGCCAGGATGTCAAAGGGTGGCAGACGCGCTAGGAGCGTCGCTGCCTCAAACGATATGGTGCGGTAACCGCGCGCGATCCTGATGGCCACCACGCACTGCAGACTGTTCAGAATAGCTCTGCAGCGGGAGGTGCTCGTCAGTCTATCAGACCAGACGGGCGCCCCATAGAGGGCCATCGATCGCACCACTCCACCGTAGAGACGGCGAACCTCTTCACGGGGGCCCCCGAGGTTAGGCAGAAGCCTCTGCAGGGCCCCCGCCGCTCGTTGCACCTTCGGAGCCAGACGCTCGAAATGTTCTTTAAAGGACCACCGGCCATCCAGAGTAAGGCCCAGGTACTTCATGTGGCTCCCAACCTCGACCTCCGCATCGCCCACTCTGGCGACGTGGGTGGGTGGTTCCAACCCGCGTAGGCCATGGAACCACATCGCCTCCGTTTTGTGCGGCGCCACACGAAGACCTAGGCTGCCGATGGCCCCGATCACCCTTGCCACTCTTTGTTCGCCGAGCCGAAGAGTTTCTTGAAACTCGGCTCCCCGGGCCAGTACCAGAGTGTCGTCCGCGTAGCACACGACACTCACTCCGGGGGGGAGGCCGATCCGCAGGACCGCATCGTATGCGAGGTTCCATAGCAGGGGTCCTAACATGGAACCCTGGGGAACCCCGCAGTTGATCTCCCTCTGGTGCAGGTTACCATCCCAACCCGTGTACCGAGTGATCCTGTCGCGCAAATACGCCCCGATGACCCGGTATAGGGGCACGTTGTGATAGACCAGTACCCCCCTAATTGATCCTAACCCAACCTAACCTAACCTATACATTATACATCCAGAGTATTCACTCAAATGAATGTAAAATACTACCGCGACTTTCAGTCGCTAGTATAAAGAAAAAACCTAGATGGAAACAATAAACTATAATTACTTATTGTATTTAGTTATTGCTCCAATATTATTGTATAACGCATGCCGTGGCAGCCTTTAATTAAGGCAACACTTTACCACGAATCTCCTTTGTTTGAATTGTTTTAATGTTTATAAGTGTATGCTTTGTTGGTTGTCCTTAAATAAATAAATAAATAAACTGCCTCGGTGGTCCAGTGGCCGCAGTATGCGCCTGCTGTGCACGTGGTTATGGGTTTGATTCCCACACAGGACAAAACTTTGTGTGACCCACAAAGAATTGTTCTGAGTCTGGGTGTAATTTGTGTCCGTTAATTGTATGTTTGTAAAGTCCCCCGCGACACAGAGCTTGTTCTCTAGTGCGGGAGTTGTCTTTTTAAAGAAAAAAAAAAAAAAAAACTAGTAAGAAAATGTATCTGATCATGTTCGAGGAATACCAGAGAGGCCTTCAGCCAATAAAAAAAAACCTAACCTAACTATCGTCAAACCTAACTTTCAGCTGACCTAACTTTCCACCTAACCTAACTTTTGGTCAGACAATACAAAACGGGGCACTGTGAAAAAAGAAAAAAAAAAAAATATTTAAAAAAAAACCATCACCTTATCATACCTTCGGGATGTGGGAGTAACAGGGTGGGGAACACCACACACACCATGAGTTCAAGGTCAGTGACCCTGAGTTCAAGGTGAATGACCCTGAGATCAAGGTCACGTAACGATGATATAACGATAATAATAATAATAATAATAATATAGTTTATTTCTCTCAAAAAGGTAAAATACATTTGGGTTGTCTTATAATAATAGTGTACAATTTGGTGAGAAACCTTAGTGAGAGCTGGAGTCTGTACTAGGTACGGAACCTGTGTGACAAATCTCCAGGCTCTCTCGTTTGGTAGGACTAAATATATGGAGACATGAAGTGCACATTTAAGAAAGAAACATATAAATCTATCTATCTAATCGAGGAATGAGAGTTCTGTTAAATACGAAATAAATAATATATTAGGAGTGTTTTGTGTGTGCATATGGGTGTGTGTATATGTGTGAATGTGTGTGTATGTATGAGAGTATGTGTGTGTATGTCTAAGTGTATGAGTGAAGTAAGTTTGATTATTAATATAGTGTGCTTGTGTGTACCTACTATTTATATGAGGGCTGAATGATCATTTCAGTTTCATCATAATCTAAATCTTTCATCCAGTCAGTGACTGCTCTTTTACATTGCACCTTTGTCATGGGATACAAGATTAAGATTTTGTTTACCTTATTGTAAACATAGCTGCCAAGGTAGTAGTAACAGCGTTGGGCTAGTCTTGTTCTAACCGAAATAACAGGACATACATTATGTTTTCGACGCACAGAATCAAATTTAGAAGGGACATAAGGAGTTTGTGAGTGAGTGGTGATAATTATGTTGAGGATAAATAGTTTGCGAATAGAAAGGACATTACATATTTTGTACAATTCCGATGTGGGAAATCGGTATGGTAGCCTCCAACCAACCTTAAGTACTGCTCTCTGAGCACGCTCTAGTTTTAGAAGATAGGTTTTATCTGTACCACCCCAAGCAACTATGCAGTATTGAGCAAGAGATTGGCAAAGAGCAAGGTAAGTAGTTCTAAGGATATCAGAGTCAACTACGGGCGCGAGGGCTTTAAATAAAAATATAAGTTTGCGTATTCTTGAGGTGAGGTTATCAATATGCGTGTGGAAGGAGAGAGTGTCGTCAATCTGAATTCCTAAATACTTAACGCAGTTTGTACGGGAAAGGGTAGGACAGTTGCAATTAAGTTCTGGAAGGGGATTACAGGAGTGCGCTGTAAGGGAGTGGGATAAGGAGGGGATTTTACCAGGAGACGTCAGAGAAAAAGTGAGATAATTAGTTTTGCTAGCATTAAGTGAAAGTAGGTTTCTGGTCAACCAACTAGTAACTGTGTTGAGACTAGACTGGGCGCTATTGAAGGCTGATTCCCAGGTGTCTCCGTAGGATATAAGGGCAGTATCATCAGCGTAGGTAAATATGGTGGTATTGTGTAGTTGTAGTTGGCAGAGATCATTAATGTATAAGAGAAAGAGCGTAGGTCCCAGAATGCTGCCCTGCGGGATTCCATTTGACACAGTAAGCTCGTCACTAAGAACATCACCCACCTTTACATACTGTCTTCTATTAGTAAGGTAACTTTTAAAAAGGGCAAGCTGTGTGTCTCTGATGCCGATTTTTTATAATTTTGTAGCAAGAATGGAAACAGAAATCGTGTCAAAGGCCCTTGAAATATCGAGAAAGACACCCACAGCCCTTTGCTTTTTGTCCAGTCTAATCGCAACTTCAGTGGTCAGATCTAAAACAGCGTTACTCGTAGATATTCCTCTACGAAAACCATACTGGCGATGCGATAATAATTGAGTGTGTTCCAGAAATTTCGTAAGTCTGTTGTTCATTAATCTCTCTAATATTTTGGAAAGTGTGGGTAATATAAAAATGGGTCTGTAGTTGTTTGGGCGATTTCTGTCACCTGCTTTGTGGATCGGGTGGACAATTGCAAGCTTGAATGCTTCGGGAAAAGTGCCTGTCTTAAAGGCAAGATTACATATGAAAGTGATGGGTGGGGTCAGGATGTTTTTAAATTTTTAACGATGATGTACATGGTGAGGGTCAATGGCCTTCAGGGCAAGGCCAGTGACTTTCGAGTCAAGGTACCAACCTAACTTATATTATTATTATTATATAAAAATCCATAATAAAAAAATAATTATCAACTTTTTCAGCTCTTGGGGCGACTGTTACAATTATATGGTCAAGTATTTCTACTCCTAAACCTACAGACTACGAAAATTACAATTACTTTAACTCCTTTCCACTATTCGAGTTTTAAATAAAAAAAACAGATATTATATTTATATAGAAAGGCTTGTGACAACCCCCTTGACATCACCCCACAGTTGCAGATTTTTATAATTCAGGCGACTTGATTCATAACCCAATTCCAATTTTACTTCTCCAATAACATTTTATAAGTTAATCGGCTATTACTCGTAAACTTACATGTACAGGAGGGGAGATTTTTTTTAAAGGTTTTATTTGACTACTTTGTCGGCATGACTTATTTCTATATTCATTTCAAATTACAGTTTTATAGTACTAAGACGTCGTCTCTGAATTAAGAGTGCCTTGTTTATTTCACAAAAACAAAAAAAGTTATTTTTTTCCACGATTTTGTAACCCTCAGGTTCACTTCCACGGCTGAGGATTTTTAATTGAATTTTCCATTCAATCAGATAGAATGTCTGGTCCTATTTAATTGGTACTTGGGTGTTTTGTATTTATGTAAACATAACTTACACTAATCATTTACTAACCAATTAAATACTTACCTTTTAAAGTTAGATGATATTATGATCAGTCAGACAGATATAATGATAAGATTGATGATGCTAATACGTTGTCGCGCTGCTCGTTATCGGCACCAAACCAATACATTCGGCTGCGCTCGCGCCCCTTACTTGCCGCACCGCAGGTACGGACGTGCACCGCACAATATGCGCCCACTAGTCAGGCGATCATACTGCTCAACTCCTTGGTTGCTCGGCATCCAGAGACTGACATATTTTATATTAAACCGACATGTTTTGTCAACACATGTACATTTTTTTTAACATAGTTACTAATAATAAGAATTTGAAATTCTTCTTCTAATTCGTTTCGCTCTTGGCAGAGCGGTCGTGGTCACGATGATTGTTTAATGTGGAAGAGGCTGATGTAGCTCGCCTTACGATGCCTCGCCAATTATTCCTGTGGGTGGACAGTCTGGTGCACTCATGAACAGGAATCCCTATCGACGACTTAATGAGATCTGTCCACCGCATTGGTGCTCTTCCGCGTGGTCTACTCCCGTTAAAGAACTTGAGGATACGGGACTGTACTAATGTTGATAGACGCTGTTCAATGCAGAGTTCTTGAAGTATGGAAGCGTTCGTGCGAAATTCCGTCCATTTTACTCCAAGCATTTTGAAATTATGTATTATTATATTTTTATAAAAATGTTTTGGCTCACTATGCGTATTGGGCAACTGTTAGTATAGTAAGCAAATGAATGTAAATAAATAAATAAATAGCGATGTAGTTGTGTTCCTGTGTGTGAGTTCAGGTCTCCAGCGCTCATTTAAGGATACGTTTTGAAAGAAACGTTTTTCTATCCTAGGGATATTCCATCTAGAAGTCCTGGTGAAAAAAATGGGTTGGAAACACGTAAGTGATCCCTTAGATATTGTATGTGTATATAACTGCTTAACATCAGGCGTGCCGTATGTTTGTTTGCAAAAAAAGATAATTGTCGGTGATTTAAATTTGAGTGGCATTGTATGGCAAGCTACGGGTTATGACAATTCTTTATCGGCAAGTAACGTTAGTAATTGAACGAAGCCTTCTGAACGTATTAAGTAATCCTTATAACTAATATTATAAATGTGAAAGTTTGTAAGAATGGATGGATGGATGTTTGTTACTCTTTCACGTAAAAACTACTGAACGGATCTGGATGAAATTTGGCACAGAGATAGATAATGGTCTGGAATAAAACATAGGCTTTTTGCAGCGATAACCGACGTCGGTTACGCGGGCAGAGCCGCGGGCAAAAGCTGGATGTTTATAAAAGGGAATTCTACCGCGATAAACTCAAATGCGCCCTGCTTTTGAGTTTATGTTTGAGCTGCAGTTTGAGTCAAAACGTGTGGCGTGGCCGAATTATTTCACGACGATGAACGAACGCCTATGAAATCTTGGTAACGGTAGATTCATAGATTTTGATTAAGGTGTAGTGTACAGCTTGTAGGTTTAGAGCATGTAGTCTTTAGAGCTTGGCTTTATACGAGATCTGATAACTTTTTCACAGGGTAAGCTATGTAGACTCGTCTTGGCAACATTTTTCATGAAAATGTTTTTGGTGGGATTTCATTTATTTTTGTAAGTTGGTTAATGGACTTTTTTGAGTTTTAAAATAACCTATTGTGACCCTGAGCCCTTACTTTCACCTTACCCTTCGTCTGGAATTTAGATAAACCAACCAGTAGGGGCCGGTCTTCGGGACAATCCCACCCACATGCCCACCGCTGTGACTCCTGTGAACCAGGATTAACAGCGGAGTAACCAACTGATACGCCGAGTTTTGACACTCGTGCGTCCCGTGGACAACTAAACCTACTGTCTTGGACCCCGCAACGAATTTAATCAGAAGTAAATAGGAGGAGTTAGAAAGAAAAGTTTCCACTTCCCTCCATAGCAAAGCGGGAGACAAAATAAATCTGTATAGGTTTGTAACCTATGAAAAGGAGCACCACGGAGGACCTTAAACTACGGGACCTAAGTGAGCTAAGTTTGATTGCTATAATATGTATGGCAGAAACGTTTAAATGCACGGAAATTCCCTCCAGATGAGACTAAATCCCCATAGTAAGCCGCTCCAGATGATACATGTAAGCTAGTAGGGGCCGGTCTGTTCCAATGGTTGGGGGATCAGTCTTTCTTTTCTTCCCTTTTTTGCGGTGTATTTCTTGCACATCAGCCACAGCTTTTTTAATAGCCCACTCTCTGTCTTTGCTTTTTTTATTTGATTTTTTACCATTTAAAATAAGTGATAGATAAGGGCGAAACTTCTTTCTTAGGCGATTATATTCAACTATAGCTGTCTGTTGTGCTTTGATACTGTTAAAATCAATATTTACAAGGTGTACACCTTGTAAATTAGATACTCTAGAGAGGGCTACATAAGCCTGCCCACATGAGAAAGTTGATGATCCTATATCAATAAGAGCACTATTAAAGCTTAATCCTTGGCTTTTGTGTATGGTTATAGCGTATGCGACACAGATTGGAAATTGCTCGCGATGAACAAATGCTCTGTGATAATTTCAAATTTTGATTTTATGGGTGCTAATTCGTGTTTAATATCGTTATTGAAAATGATGAGGAGCTCATAGCTACGTGCACTCGCTGTTCGGTAAACGATCAGTCCCTACTTTTTTCATAGTGGAAATCTATTTAGTATTTTATCTAAAAGAAGAAAATATGCTGTGACGGTCAAAAAAAGAGTAAGAACTGATTTTGCGAGACGCCAATATACGGCCCAATCAGCCTACCTATATAATAAAATAAATAAAAAAATTGGATTTGCCCAAAATTCGTATTATGCGTGCAAGCATATGTTAACTGCGTGGTTAAAAACCCTCACCTATGAAGAGACCGAGTCACTTTTACACCCCATTATATAAACATAAATCGTAAATTTACACATAAACATTGCACAACACACACACACAGACACAAACGCACACACACTCACACGCACGCACACAGACACACAAAGCACACACACTCTCTCACACACACAACACACACACACACACACCATTATACATTATTATTTTGTTTGTTGCTAATTTAATTATTTCATCACATTTGGTATAATTATACTTCTATCTATTTGTACATCACAAAATACTTAAGTTACGGAAGAGTGTGGTCTTCTGATACAGGCTTATCTATTCTGCTTAAAAGAAGATCTCAACAATTTATGTATGATACGTTATGTACTGATGGAAATAAATTATTATTAACTACGAGAGTTTCAGTACTGAAAACTGCGTCGATGATAGAATTATATTATTATTCGAAGAAGCGGTCATAGGAATTAGAACGTCATAGTGACCACTTAAAGAACTTTGATAAACCTTAAAAGTAAAAGGATAAATAGCTGCAGCATCCATGAGTTTCGAGGATGCACCGTAAGTATTGGGATTCAACATATGTATCTAGTAAATAAGTATCGGAATCACAATAGGGCTCCCCGTCTTCGGCACAAGATACAACATATCGCACTGTAGCAGTCCTTACTTGCAGCGCTACGTCAAAATCGTTTTTTTCGTACATCAAATACGTTAAGGAATGGAAGAGGCAGGAACCATCTCCCGGCATGTGTACCACACGATGACGGTGGGGTCCCACCTTCTACTTCCAGTAAAATAATTTCAGAAAAATTGTTAAAATCAAAACAATACCGATAATACTCAATCTAAAGCTATTAAATAAACTAAACAAAACGTTAACCCTTACATTTTAGACAAGTGAAAATGAAAATAAACTGTACGTAAACTAAACCTAAAATACTAGAAAAGTACTACTAACTAACAATAAAATAAGTGACGTTATTCGTAAATCTACCTACACCTTTAATTTTAAAGATTTACTTATAAACCTATACTCAAACTCAAACTCAAAATTCATTTCATTTAGGTTACAAAGTAACACTTATGAAGGTCATAAATTATGAATAAACCAGAAAGATGATGTCAGCAAAACTTTACTAAAATACCTAATTAATTATTATCTATTCTAATATTTAACTTCGAATCGTCAATTAAATAAATAATTAAATTGAATCTAAGAAAATAGAAAAGAAATACATAAAATAATTTGGCCTAGTAATTTGGACCAGTAACTAAAGTAACAAATAATACGAATGAATTATAGAATTATTACGACGCTACGATACGACTACGAGATTACGAATATGAAATGCAAATATTTCCTAACAACGATCATCATTCGTAGTAGAAAAATGTCGATAGCGCATTTCAAAATACAGTCAGCGTCGTCACTATTATACCGCATGGCGTAATAGATGGAGTACTTACTGGTCTCATAATACAATAGTACCGGGTTCGAATCCTCGCGGCGACTGTTTGTATTTCGTTGCTGTTAGTTTTGAAATATTTATAATAATTTATTTAGGATAAAACGTTTTTATTAATAATTTTGAACGTTTTCTGTGTTGATAAGTAAAAATACTGGTATTATTTTATAACAAATGCGAGGTCACAGTTACGCGGTACCTACGCCTAATATTTCATATAACAAGTATTTATGATGAAGCTAGTATGAGGTCACAGTGACGCTGTATGCCTAGAACTTCAAATAAAGGTATTGCTGTAGCAAGTATTTCCCACGTCATAGTTACGCGGTACGCTTACGGCTAATCTCAACGGAGACTATTCGGGAGATATTGTAGTGCACAAATGTGTGAGCAAACACAAGTGAATCGAACCCGGGACCTCGTGATCAGCAGTCTCACACATCGACGCCACGAAGGCAGTACTCATATACTCATATGTTCTATAGCAAGAACCAACATGACTGAATGAAAAGTGAGCGCCCTTTAGCCTACCCTATTCACAATAATTGATCTCTTTCCTTAACATAGTTATACAAACACACGCATTGTTTACTGCAGCCTGCAATATTTGAAAGAACCGCATTACAAACAATAACATTAAAGTATAGGCAACTTGTAGCTCAATAGAGATGAAGTGGTGTGATGTTGGCGTGTCCGCGACCCTGCGACGTACAGGTGTATGTAAATAGCGCTCGGTGTTCCGCCGGTGCGAGTGCCACAGAGCATCTATTTTTTCCTATCGATGTAATTAGCAATCACTGTATGCGGATGATGCTCTTAAATGGCAGTCGCGAGCGAGTAGCGAGGAGGCGGCGGCGGCGCCTTGTAGGGGCGCGCGCGCGTGCCAAGTGCCGCCGCGGCGCGTATATAGCGCGCGCGCGCGCCGCCTCGCTCACTACCGCCGCCGCCGCCGCCGCTCCGCCGCCACTCCGCCGTCAGTGTCCGTCCGCTCTCTGCTTACTTACTTACTCGCTCACCGCTCGCACGTCGTCGCCACCCTCCGATATAACGGCTTCTAATTGTTAACTATCTAATATCTTTAGTAAATTACAGTCGTATCGGTAGCGGAGGCGTCGTCGTGGTTGCGTGCCTAGAGCGAGCCGTGAGCAGTGAGTGACGAGTGCGTATCGTGTTTGCAGGTGTGAGGAGCTTATAGTGCCGGTGCGTGACTAACAGACAGCAGGATGTGTGACGATGATGCGGGCGCGCTGGTAGTCGACAACGGCTCCGGCATGTGCAAAGCTGGCTTCGCTGGGGATGACGCGCCCCGTGCCGTGTTCCCATCCATCGTGGGCCGTCCGCGACACCAGGGCGTCATGGTGGGCATGGGACAGAAGGACTCGTACGTTGGTGACGAAGCGCAGAGCAAAAGAGGTATCCTCACCCTCAAGTACCCCATCGAGCACGGCATCATTACGAACTGGGATGACATGGAGAAGATCTGGCATCACACGTTCTACAACGAACTGCGTGTGGCGCCCGAGGAGCATCCTATCCTCCTTACGGAGGCTCCTCTGAACCCCAAGGCGAACAGGGAGAAGATGACGCAGATCATGTTCGAAACGTTCAATTGCCCCGCAATGTACGTGGCGATCCAGGCGGTGCTGTCACTATATGCGTCCGGCCGCACCACAGGTATCGTGCTGGACTCCGGCGACGGCGTCTCGCACACCGTCCCCATCTACGAAGGGTATGCGCTGCCGCACGCCATCTTGCGTTTGGACCTGGCGGGTCGCGACTTGACCGACTATCTAATGAAGATCTTGACGGAGCGCGGCTACTCGTTCACGACGACGGCCGAGCGTGAGATCGTGCGCGACATCAAGGAGAAGCTGTGCTATGTGGCGCTGGACTTCGAGCAGGAGATGCAAACGGCGGCCGCCTCAACGTCGCTCGAGAAGTCGTACGAGTTGCCAGACGGACAGGTCATCACCATCGGCAACGAGCGCTTCCGCTGTCCGGAGGCGCTATTCCAGCCCTCGTTCCTGGGCATGGAGTCGTGTGGCATCCACGAGACCGTCTACAACTCGATCATGAAGTGCGACGTGGACATCCGCAAGGACCTGTACGCCAACACCGTGCTGTCCGGCGGCACCACCATGTACCCCGGTATCGCCGACAGGATGCAGAAGGAGATCACCGCGCTCGCGCCCTCCACCATCAAGATCAAGATCATCGCGCCACCCGAGAGGAAGTACTCGGTCTGGATCGGCGGCTCGATCCTCGCCTCGCTCTCCACCTTCCAGCAGATGTGGATCTCGAAGCAGGAGTACGACGAGTCCGGCCCCGGCATCGTCCACCGCAAGTGCTTCTAAGTTTGTGTCGATCACGCTACCCACGCCACCGACGCCGCCCAGTTGTACAACTTTACTTTTATATGTTCGCCATACAAATGTATTTATTTTATACTCTCTGTCGGAGACTGCACGCTGTTGCGTTATCATGTAAGTGAGCTACGTTTAAGTGTATGTTGTTTAATATAATTTTGTAACTGAGCGTGCGTTTATTGTGCTGACCCGGTGACCCCGCACACACCCGACCAACACATGTGGTGCCCATATATGGGCGGGCGATTGTTGCGCACATATAAATAGCGCACGGTGACAATCGAACAGTTTAATTTAGTATCGAAGTGCGCGCCAATCCTTGGCTCCCGATCGAGTCGTGCGTGGAGACAATAACCTGACCACTCTACTGTTATTTATATCTCTGATAGATTTAGCGAATCAATTAGAGCATCCATTACGTGATGTACTTATATATCGCCGGGCATAGGTGGACACGGCGCTGGTGTCAATATATATAGAACGTTGGAATGCAATATATGTACTTACCAATACAGCAGTCATTAATAAACAAACTTAAACTAATTTATATTAAATGTTCTATAGACATATCAACTGACTTGTTTGTACAAGTAGATAACATGCGTGGTGTGATGACGCCAAAATCACAAGTTTTGCATTGTTATGGTTAAAGGTACATATATGTATGTATTATAATTGAATTTGATGGTGAAGGGAAAAACAAGCCCTGTGTCACAGGAACTTTGACACATAGTTCACCCAAAACTCGAAAAAAGTTAGTTAAGTTAGTTTTATGTGGGGATCGAACCCACAACACTCGGCACCGTCTCAGAGGCGAGGTGCTCTCTACATGTACTCTAAACGTGATGCACAGACTGCACGTGTACAGTTATTCATCATCATCAATTACACATAGTGATGTTGGTGCGTCGCCGCGTCATCACTAGTCAGCAGTGACGGTTCGTGGAGGTGGTTGAGGCAGCTAGTGGATATTTCGCGTGATCAACAAATAAAAATGCGTACTTACTGTAACACCCTTATATTTTTTATTTATAAAAATATTTACAACTATATACAGGACTAGTTACACCAATAGTCAACAGAGCAACATATAACTTAGTTATATATACTACGTACGAAGGATCGTAATGCGTCGATGTGACGTCACGGCAAGTCTCTGCTCACATAGTACGTATACACATAATACGAGTATGTACCTACACATCGGGACACATCACTATTACACAACAGTAGGAACACGACACGAGAGTTCACAGCAGGCGCTTGTCGGGCGGCGCGTCGTCGTCGCTGTCGCCGCACTCGAAGCGGATGTGGCGCGGCGGGCGCGGCGCGGGCGCGGGGCGCGAGCGTGGCGACGGCGGGGCGGCGGGCGCGGGCGGCGCCGGCGGCTCGCCGCCCGCCGCCAGTCACACCTTGTCCTCGGCGCCGGCGCCGGAGCGCACGAACTGCAACACGCGCACGGATGAGCGGCGCGGGCCCGAGCGCGAGGGCCGGCGCGCTGCGATACTCACCGACACCGTGGTCGCCGTGGCGGAGTTGGCGCGCGGGCGGAACGTCAGCACGCGCCAGCGCCGCCGCAGCTGCGCCAGCACCTCGCCGTTGCAGAAGCAGTACAGCACGGCCACGCACAGCCCCTGCAGCGACGTGGTCAGCGCCGACACGTACTCGTACGCGAGCCACCACGAGACCGTGTGCTCGGGCCGGAACGGCATCAGCACGTACTGCAGACCCAGCAGCGGCGCTAGCAGGCACGTAGCTCGAAGCGCGTGCAGGGCTGTGGCGGAGGGCCGAGGGGGGCCACCTGCCCCGCCCACGCTCCCGCCCGCGCGCAGCTTGGTGCACAGCACGCGCACGATGTTGCACAGGAACGCCACGTTCAACAATACGGCGCCGCACGCCAGCACGGCCAACTCGGGACGCGGGGAACCCTCGTCCATCCAGCACATCGGCTCGTCGGCAAAGGCGCGACGGCCCGTGTACACGGCGACCGACGTCAGGGGCAGCGCCCAGCCCAGCAGCAGCAGCGCCCGCAGCAGGCGCCTCTCCGACACGAAGGCGCTCACCAGCACCGTGTGCAAGTAGAGCCCCTCGCACAGCATCCACGTGTACGTGGTCAGCATGGCGTACTGCAGCGCGGCGTTGAGCGCGCGGCACCACGCGGGCGACTCCTGCAGCGTCTGCGGCGAGCGCACCACCAGCGCGTACCACACCAGCCACAGCGAGTTGTTCGCCGCGAACGATGCGAACAGGTTCATGTGCACCGTGATGCGAGCACACCGCAAGCTCCTGCACACACATATACATGTAAACGCGCTCACATACATATACACCACCCCAGGTACCTACGTAAGCGATACTCACTTGAAATAAAGCAGGATGAATAAGGACAGCAGCAGCGCCACCAGCGACACGCTGTAGCCAGTCTCGTAGACGGTGATGATGTCGCTTACGTCCTGCAACATGCACACACAGTGAGACCCCGCTCGGGTGTGCGAACAAGCGGCCAAGCGGCGACACCAGTGATACTGACATCCTCGGGCTTGATGCAGGTGGTGTAGTTGGACCAGGGCCGGCCGGTCTCGGGGTGCAGCCACCACGTGCCGTTCGCCATGCACTCCTTGTGCGCCATCACTGTAACGTGACGCAGTGGGTTAGGCAGAGCGCGGTGAGTCAGACACAGCGTAACTGAATCAAAATGAGAGGAGACGCACGCTCGGAGCTGAAGCCGGGCACGAAGGCGGGGCAGGGCCGGTACACGGTGGAGTTGGCGCGCGCGTGGGGCCAGCACAGCCACGAGTCGAAGGTGCCGGCGCAGTAGGGCGCCGCCGGCGGCTCGCTGCCGTTGTTGGCGAGCACGCAGGCCGCCTCCTCGCGCGCGATGCGCTCCGGGTCGTCCATCGCGCGCTCTCACGCAGACCTCACCACCACCAAGCGTTCGCCACGCGCGCTCATTCTACACCACCTGAAACGTTATTACGTTACTTGTATTATATATAACACGGCTGTGGTATATTTTGAAAATAGGTTTGTGTATGCTTATTTACGTACAAGCAACTATTGCTGCTGAAATCGATTGAAACCAATTTTAATATAATAAATAAATAATTGTAATATAATATTTACTGAAATTTGAACTGAAGGACCTGGGAAAAAGTTGAAATTGTACTAAAAAAGTTAAATAAAGCCGATAATTTGGTGGGTTGATTAATTAAATTTATTTAAAGCCAATTTTACATGAATGTTGTAAAATTTGGTTTCAGTTATTTTAGTTTTTTTTTTTTTTTTTTTTTTTATACTACTTGGGTGGCAAACAAGCATACGGCTCGCCTGATGTTAAGCAGTATCCGTAGCCTATAGACGCTTGCATTACCAGAGGTATCACTTGCGTGTAGCCAACCCATTTTTTTACACTAGGGCTTTAAGATGGAAGTAACCCTGGGATAGAAATACGTTTCTTTCAAAACGCATTCCTAAATGAGCGCTGGAGACCTGTACTCACACACAGGAACACAACTACACCGCTGTGTGTAGTCATTTGGCTGTGATCTTCTGTAAGGTGGAGGTCCTTCCCCAGTCGGGCTTGCTCGCTAGTATGGTGCCCTACCTCTCTTTTTCTCTTTTTTAGTTTCAGTTATTGAACATAACTGAAACTAAAATGACCAAAAGTGACATAGAGATAGCGCTAAGTTTACTGCCAATACTAATTGAAGTCGGTAAAAATACAAAACAACTGATTGACGGAATAGAATATTACCAATCGGTACTTAACTCGTAGTTAGTTGACTCTAGACAAGGTTAATTAGTTAATATCGTCCTGAAAAACCGACTTTCGCAATGACTTCCCAAAGGTAATGATAATATTTTTAGTTACTAAAGTATTTATGTTTATTCATTACATTAGGTAGGTTTTTTGTCGGTTTGAAACAAGTTTTAAGTAATTTTGGTTATCCATTTGAAACGAGGGAGTACTAATAATTGTCAGATAACAAATTAAAGTTAAAAATCTAAAAACTGACGAGACACCAGGGGTTTGTGATGAAATACTTATCCCCAGAATAGGAAAACATTACGTTAAAAACGCATTCCTGAACAGTGCCGAAGACCTGCACTCACACACAGAAACACTAAGTAATACACCGTATGTAGTTATTTGGTTGCGGGCTTCTGTAAGGTTGAGGTCCGGCCTCTCTTATATTTAAGTTTTTCAATTCTTTAAAAGAATATATATGAAAACGAGCTATATAGCGCTTGGGGCTGACCAAAAGTTATAGAATTAGTTGCTCTATATAGTTGCTTGTTTATTTATTTAGGATGTATCAGTTTAGTACCTATATAAATATTATCACTATTCACATATTGCCTTATCCCTTTATAGCAATATGTAACCCATTCTATTTGTTCGAGTTCCGCTGTGCCGCCGCTACCGCCGCTGCCACGCTCCATCGCACTCAAAGAGAAACGATCAACTCGCCATTAATCACGCCTCTCGACAACATGGAGCTCAATCGCTCACTCACCGCTCGCCCTCCCTCATACACTATAACGCTTACCACTAAATCTAACTTGGCGCGATAGCTACTCGCACAAACTAGTTACTTCCACGTTCATAGTTAGCCGATACTTGATCGAAGTGTTGTAGTATGTGCACACGACACGACGCGCGACGGCAACTCTCGTGCCATAATGTTGACTACCTATAGGTACTCGTATAAGGTACCGGTCACGTACCGCCCGCGCGGCCGCGCCTAATAGGCGCTGTGGTCGCTTCACTAGCTGATGGAGCACAATAGTATGTAATATGGTGACGGTCTTGGTAGTTCAACATTAAATAAAGTTATTTTTAGATCTAATTGATGTTTGTATTTAACTTAACAAGTCCTAACTCATTCGTGGTTCGAATTTAACTAAACTTAACTTACATGCTAAATACACATACACTTATGTATCGTGAGGGGTATCGCATGTCGCTACACCTCGTTTTACTGAACATAATTCAACATTTGTTTCGCGATGGAGTTTTTTTATCTATTTATAACCTGACCCGGAAATTGAATCGGTATCTTGTAATCATCAGTCGCACCCAACGACCACTAGACCAACGAGACAGTTATTTTTAGCTGACATCAGCAATACAATATGTACTACAAAAACACTTATATATAGGTATATCTATATTGATATTATAGCAGTAATCTCTGGATCTACTGAACCGATTTTGAAAGTTATTTTACCAATAAAAAGCTACGTTATTGAGTGTCATAGGCTATATATAAGTATAGGTATTAATCAGAAAAATGCCCAATGAAGGCACGGTTCAGCTACTTAGTAATCTATATATATTATTATATATAAACTAGAACATTTTCACCTGAGTTTATCCTAATGAGTCCTGTCAACACAATCAACTCAAATGGAACGTGTGAGTGGCTCTATTGAGCGTCAGTGGCGCCGTGCAGCGGCTACGGCGAGCACTAATTGTTGTGTCAATAAAAATGCAAATAAGAGCGATGAGAAGCGACCACGAGTAATTGTTTAATCGAGTGACACGTTCGTCGAGTTCGGTACTTAAGCGCGTCAGTACCTACCTGCTCCACGTCGTTTATATGAGCACTTTACATTAGGTACTTGATGTACCCAAGTACTTGATGACTGATAATAACTTTGTGTCGATCATTGCGAGCGGTCATAATGCCTGCTGTCTAGAGACACTGCCGTATGTCAATGATCCCAAGTTCAAATATACCATGTCACGCTACATTCGACGGCTCTCTATAACAAGATAATAAGATGAATATACTTACACTTAGTACTCCACTTATTATGTCACATTTTCGATGAATCCTTGTCAGATATAAAGTTTTGCAAATTTCTAGAATGATTATTATTAGCGTTATTAAGGTTTCAAGAGTGCAATTTTAAACAATCACATGGTGTCATTGCGAGTCGTATGTGCACTCCACAAGAAGTATTCGGTGCCAACAAGATGACGGCGTCTCTACCAATGCATAGATTAGTAGATACAGTTAGAGGTGGTGGTCGGTGAGTAGCGCGACCACGTGTCGCCGCGTGCGTCGCGTTGTCGAGCGCCTCCCTCGTGCCCTCGTGGACCTACTGGCGTTTGTTAAAGTTACGTAGGCGTCTGCTCAAAGTGAAACAACTAAATTTCCCGAAATTCCCTCAAGTATAGAAAAGTGTGTACGTTCAAATATTATTAAAAATAGAAAAGCGTGGGTTCGAATACCGAGCCGAAAATGTTATGTCGTAATATTTGTTTGTTCAACTTAATTACTTACTAAGTATTGTTATATAGGTAGATATAATTTGTTCAACGTTATATTTATCTAAGGCATTTTTTTATTATGCGGCCAATAACATCAAAACACGGACATAGCAGGAAGAATACAGATGGGATGCATTTACCAAATTGTACGACATCTTCACATCACTACGACGAAACAAACTTACATTTCACAAATACAAAATACACCCAGCCTCGGCACAAATTGGATGGATTAGAAACGTATGGTCCCGTGTGGGAATCGAACCCATATCACAGAGTATTATCGGTTCGATGCGGTGTTAGTGGCGCGCTTGGTGCGTGCCTTGTGTTGATCACCTGAGTGAACCACAGTTAGAACACACGTGCACTCACCACAATCTAATATAACCAGCGTGACCTGTGCACCGTCACTTTAGGTGCCAGTAACATACTTACTGTATGTAGGTGTAAAGAGTTGCACCGGCAACAAGGAGTGTTGCATGCTCACCATTAAGCTAACAGACCTAGCTCCAAACGTACCAGATCTGAGAGAGCATATACGTGACTGATGCTGAGAAAATGCGTTTCCCGGCGTATGGAACTCAAATTGATATGGGTGGGTTGTAGCAGAAGCTGTATGCCCAGCAGTGGGAGTAGTCGAGCCTGTGGTTTGATATATACACGAGTGTAAGACGATGACGATAAATGGACCAATTGTGAGCCGAGCTGCTAAACAACCCATCCTCCACTCCGCACGGCGGGCGGGCGCGGTCGCCACGTGACTCCAAATTACGATAAGGCAGAATGGCTTGATGTTAATACTTTGTACGTATGTGTTATTATTGAATTTTGAGAACACTGCTCGTGGCAATACCTCTTAATAAACTTAGTACGGGTTCTGTATATAATAAACTTAACACACTAAACTAATAGTTATCTTAGCTAAAAGCATCGACAACGTAGCGCTCGTAGCGTCGCGTAGAAACGTAGCACGTTATGTAGCGCTACGACAACAAGAGGCTACAGGCTCTACGGTAGGTATAATGTGAAGTCTCGTAACTAGTGGCCTCGGTCACTCACGTAGTAGAATACATCGTACGAGTGCGAATGTGACCTGCGAGAGACTATTATTTATTGTAACACATTGTGACCGACTGTGGAGCTAGTAATAAATAATATAGGTATACTTAATATATGTAATATCAAGCCACGAAAGACGTTGTCGAATGTGACGCTAGTGTCACCACGACGAGCCTGTCACCGAGAACAAAGACAACAATGATGACGTCACACGTACGTCGTTATTGTAGTAGGCATGTGGTAGTCTGTGTAGCGTGCGGTGGTACGTTACTTTGATGTGAGTGCCATCAGGGTCTATCGCCTGACGTTGAATGGCACGTACCTATTGTAACTGGTTGGCATCGGAGGGTCTCCGGCTACTAATAAAATGACATGACAACGTATACAGATTAGCAACTAGTTAATCATAATAAAGGTACAGTCACATCGAGTAACTGTGCAGTGTAGGCGCACCGTGGGCGGCACGCGGCAGTGCGGCACGCTCAACTCGCTGCCGATGCGCGATGTCAAATGAACTCAATATGACATATTGTACAAAGTGCTGCGCACACACACACACACACACGCACACACGTCACTACTCATTACATACGTTTACTCGTCCCGCTGTGTTATAACTTGTGCTTTTTGTTATTTTAGTACACGCTATTTATTCTTTTTAATTACTCTTTACAGTCTCAAGTACCAATACGTGTAAAGAGCCAAGATTATTGTAATAAATAAATGCATAGGGTCCGGTGAGCACGAGTCCGCCGGTGAGTTGTTGCTACTCCCAGCCGTTACTACTCGCATCCAGCCACAGCTGCTATTATCCTAATGTATGTCAACATTATAAAATGTACAAAATAAATCAATAACATCATCAATACTTAGTTGACGTACATTAAGCTCTAACCTACATAAGGCCCGATCCATTTGATTTATTCAAGTAGTATTTTTATTACAATTATTGTCTAAGACTCATATTGGGCATTTATCATTTATTCGTTGATAATAAGCTTCGGTAAATGTTCATAGAGGGGTGGATCATGTTGTGTATACAGTGGAACGATTGGGCAACAGTCGCGATACTGACAAGTTGATAGACCACTTGTTCACCCGCAGTACTTATTATAATATTAAAATATCTGTTTCATTTCGCGACCATCATGGGGTGACGCCCCAGAGCCCCGCCAGTCTCGGCGCGGCGGCGGCGGCGCTCGGGAGACCCACTAGTAGTTCACTTTGAACGTTTTTAATGGAAATATTTGGGGGCTTAGCCGGTTCGTTAATATTAAGTTCAAATGCGCAATGCTGCCCCGACCCCTCGCGACAGTTTCCGGCTGCTCATAGATGAAAACTTAAGTTTTTGTTATAGGTTTAACAATGTACAAATTTTATGTATTCTGTAATACCTAATAGAGTTGAAGATGTCATGGCGTCAGTCGGTCAGTATCATTGTGACGCTCTAGGCACACCTGAGTAAAAGTGAAACACAGACCAATACTTCATAGAGACAAGTACTCGTATATTACCAACCAGGTACCACGTGAGACGGTGCAAGTATCCACCTTCACCTGCCGCTACCTGCCTAGATCAACAAGGTGCCACATTAGCACCAAGTGTGCACCATTGTGTTTATTGTTATGACTGTGTGCGAGGAGATGGTACCTACTTATGAACCATTAAATAATTATTAACAAATGGTTCAAAACTTTACCTATACAGATTTATTTTGTCTCCCGCTTTGCTATGGAGGGAAGTGGAAACTTTTCTTTCTAACTCCTCCTATTTACTTCTGATTAAATTTGTTGCGGGATCCAAGACAGTAGGTTTAGTTGTCCACGGGACGCACGAGTGTCAAAACTCGGTGTATCAGTTGGTTACTCCGCTGTTAATCCTGGCTCACAGGAGTCACAGCGGTGGGCATGTGGGTGGGATTGTCCCGAAATGGTTCAAAATTACATTTACTTATTCGAGTTTTACATTGTATGAAGTAATATATTGTTTCAATAACTGTAGGTGTTTGATTAGTATTATAATTATTTATATGCCTAGTACAAGCAATACGTCGACAAAGGTGAGGCAGCGCCGCGCGTGCAGCCTATTGCAGTTAACTCTATGCCAAGTCAATATTAATTATGTGCATTAACGATGCTCGTCTCCATGCAAGATACAAACAGTCTGCTGTTGTTGTTCAGCTCCATGCAAACATATACTTTTCGTAACAACTTTTAGATTTTACCAACATACTTACCTATTATTAAATAAAATGATCATTAGAATGAACTGGTACACAACATATAAGATTTCAAAAATTAAATTTAAATGTCTTTGGAGCGTTATTTTGGAATAACACTCGTTGAACCACTCGACGTGATCATTAGCCGCTTGTTCCTTCACAATGTTCGCTAACATCGTGTCCCGCGGCCTGAGCCCTGAGCCCTGAGCCCTGAGCCCGCCCGCGCACTCTTCATGTTTAACTTTGTAAGACGACCGAGTGAAAGTCTCCGTCGAAATATCGCGAATACATTACCTATCTAATACATTTACTTTTAAATTGATTTTGTTTAAGGTAAGGTGAAAGGTTTAATTTAAGTAGAAATATCGGGTAAGTTACATTAATTATAACTGAGAAAGATCAAAGAAAATTGGATCAGGCGGCGAATCCGATTTTCACGATCTTAGATTTGTCTTCGCTCCGAATAGCAGAATAATTAAAAAAACGGAAAAATCACGCTAAAATCTCCCAAATGGCTGGACAGATATTGAAGTTTTTTTTATATCATGGGCTGGCTGTCTTGGTTCCTTATTAACAGGCTTGGTAGTGCAGTATAAAAGTGAAACAACTTTGCCACGGTTGGCCATGGAATGGATTCCCGTATTAGTTCTTAATGAGCTGGGTAGTGCAGAGTCAAAGTAAAGCATCATTGCCACGGTTAGTCATGGGATGGGTGACCATTTTAGTAGGTACCTACTTAATGAGCTCGGTAGTACAGTGTAAAAGTTAAGCAAATTTGTCAAGATCAATTATTGGATAATACAATAGTTTCCAACGGGCTACTGGAACATTCACTTATTTGAGAGAATTACGAAGTTTTCCGGGACAGTTAGTATGTATAATATATAGAAATATGCAAGTATGTGTTACCAGTTGTCTGGTTGCCATAGTACAGACTCTGCCTTGTTAGGGATCAGATGATGGCGTGTGAGCAATCACAAGATATTATTATAATATAAAGGTATATATAGTACCGGTGTCTGTGTGTGGGTGTGTGTAGCGACACGTCCAACGCACCGGAGAACGGTATCTATCGAGGGCAGCGGCGCGGCGACGGCACGGGGACGGGGCGACGGCGCGGCGACGGCGCGGCGACGCCGATCTAGTGGCGGCACTCGACAACCGTTACCTGTAACAATAGAATACACACTCAATATGTTATGTCAATCAATCAATCAGCCTATCGCAGTCCACTGCTGGACATAGGCCTCTCCTAACACGCGCCATAGCACACGGTCCTTCGCCTTCCGCATCCAGTCCGTCCCAGCGACCTTTTTTAGGTCGTCGGTTCTTATGTTATGTATAGTAGGCTAATAATCCCTCCAAGTGCATGGAGGAGTCCCGTGCCCAGCAGTGGGACGGTTTATGGGTTGAAATGCAATGTTATGTTGAAGAGACCATACTAGTAAGCAAGCCTCTACCCTACACATACCCAAACACGGCTAGAATACGTTGTTTAATTATGGAGTTATTTATTTATTTATTAAAAACATTATAAGCTAACAGTGTGAACCAAATCGCTTACATGTTATACTACTTAACAAAATTCTTATAAACTGACTTACATTCTTATCAATAACAGCTTTATATATACATATTTATACCTATACCTATTTATTATAATCTGAGCACTTATATTGCAGCATACATTATTGAGATCAAAGTTATATTAGGAGATCTTAAAATTATATTATTATATTTATTTATATTAAAGGATTTTATCTATTTTTTTACTTTTTAACAACTACAATATTACAACAACAACTACAATATAGTTCTGTTAATCCGCCTACCTTCTTCCGGATTCATCATCAATTGTACCATTTTCATACTACATTATTATTTGCTTAGTAATATTTGCTTAACGACCTTAATCGAGAAATGTTTGATTTGTGGTAGAAAATATTGAAATTGCTATATGTATGCCATCATTTTTAAGGAGTACCCTTCCCTCCGGACCTCGATAGTGTTTAGACGTGTGTATTATTTATTGCGTGAGCTTTTAAATTTTAGCAAATTTAATTCCAAAATTCAGATAATTAAATCAGCTAACTACTAGGCGCACATAAGTTGCTAGTGAACGATACAGAGTGGAACGTGAACGAGACAGCAACAATTGAGACAGCAATACGAGCGAAGCTTCGTCCATCGTTACGCTGCCAAAGTCACAAGCGTAAGCGTTTGAATATATAGGATATTATGATTCGTTCACCGAAAGCTGTGCCGCAACTTCAATCGGACTCCGATTCAACTGTCCTAAATGAAGCAGTTGCTCCAGAAAAAGAGAATGTTACCACTCGTTCCAAGAAGAAGCCTAAAGCAAGTCCTACTAGCGATTTTTATGATGCCCTAAATACAATTAAATCAGAATTGTCGCAGTTAATATCCTCCAAGTTTGATGCACTACACAATGAAATAAAATTCCTTAAGGAACAAAACACTGAGATGTGTAAATCTGTGGAATTTATATCCGGGAACTTGGAAGATATGAAAACAAAAGTTAATAAGTTGGAAGCAGAGATAAGAGAAGACAGAGATTATATTTGGCAGCTGGAAAGTAAAATCGAAGTGCTTGAACGAAATAATAGAAGCTCTATTATTGAAATTAAGAACATCCCAAAGAAACAAGGGGAGTCTAGGTTTGATCTTCCTGGGCTCACCCAAGCTATAGGTAAGGCTCTTGATATAGATATAGCAAAATCTGAAATTTACGATGCTTACAGAGTAAATACCAAAGGAAAAGGAAATCCACCAATATTGGTAAAACTTTCATCTACTTTTCAAAAAGAAGAGTTTATCAAGAAGGCTAGAAAGATTAACAGGGATCAACCGGGCAAACTTAACACCCAACTCTTGGGCCTTGGCTATCCATCAGCGCAAATATATGTGTCAGAAAACCTTTCAGCCAAATCTAGAAGATTATTTTTACTTGCAAGAGACCATGCCAGATCAAATGAGTATAAGTACTGCTGGCACTCATATGGTAAAATTTTTATTCGTAAAAAAGAGGGAGTTCCTCACATTCTCGTTAAAGATGAAAAGCACCTGGACGAACTACAAAAGAGTACATAAAACGAGAACAATCACCTCCTCTACTTGTTTCATCCACAAGGTCAGCGGATTTATGCTTTATTTGTTTAAATTTTCAGTAATAGTTTTTGATATAAATACTTTTAATTATTTTATACATTTATTACACTCCTTATATTTCTTATACAAAACCTGTTTAAATTCTTATGTTTATATGAAATCGGGTTTACTAGTCACTCAGTTATTTGGTTGTGAAGCTGTGTTGATCTCGTTGTCTTTATTAACTCGTAGTCTACTTATTTTTATAAAGCATGCTAAAGTTACTTGTAACTACTGGTCCCTAATGTTTGCTGTAGTGCTACTTATCCTTATATTCCTCAACAATGGACTCTGATAACTTAATTAATGATTTGGACAACTATAAAGTCTCTGAAACGTATCAATGTAATGCAGACAAAGTTCATACATATATGGTCAATACTCCTCGGAAACTAACAGTTTTGTGTCAGAATATTCGTAGCATTGCACGTAATTTAACTCAATTTGAAATATTTATTTCACGATTAAAAATAGATATTGATGTGATTGTTCTCACAGAATGCTGGTTAAACAGCATAAATTCCGTTCCTAAACTTATTAATTACAATGGTTACAGCACTAAAAATAATCACACACAAAATGAAGGCGTTGCTGTTTATGTTAGGAATGATTTAACAGTATCGGTTAGTGAACCTCCAGACTTTGAAGGCAATTGTTTAATTATTAAAATTGGTAATGATACTGCAATTGTCGCTTTATACCGGCCACCTTCTTATCGTTCCTATACAAATTTTTTTGGTGCCATTGATAGTTTATTATCAACTTTGAAATCCTTTGCAAATATAATGGTTACTGGTGATATGAATATTAATATAGAAAAATCAAACATTAGCCCTGATGTCGACGAATATTTAGACCTAATGGCCTATCATGGGCTTTTACCAGCTCACACACTTCCTACAAGAGAACAATCATGTTTGGATCATTTATTTTTAAGGACGAAGCTTAGGCCAATCACATTAGTAATTTCATCTACCATAACTGACCACTATGCTGTTTTTGTTTCTCTTCAAAATCATGAAGCCCATAGAAATACACATATATCACTTAAAATTATTAATTATGATAACATCGCTTCCGATTTAAATGAGACGGTCCTTACTGCTATATTAGGTACATCTGATGTAAACACGGCCACAAGTCTGCTAGTCAATGAACTCCAAAGAGCTATTACCAATAATACTGTAACCAAGAGTGTACCTAATCGTAAGAGAATTAAAGTCCCCTGGCTTACACCTGGACTTCTTCGATGTATGAGGCACAGGGACAAATTACATCTTGATGCTACTCGCGATCCTGATAATATTAATCTCAAGATTACTTACAAGCGATACAGGAATTTTTGTAATGAGTTAATAAATAAAACTAAAGCCTTATTTTATAATAGTGAATTAAGAAATGCCGGAAAAGACAACAAGAAAACATGGAAAATTGTTAAAAATATTGCACATCTAGATGGTAATAATAGGTCAGTAAATAATTGCCTTCTATCATTAAAATTAACTCCTACTACTTCTATTAATTATATTAATAATTATTTTGCCAACGTAGGTAAAAGTCTTGCAGATGAAATACTAAATAATCTTTCTGTGAAACCAATTTCGCAAGAGGATTTTCTTACATCGGACTCCGAAAGGCAATCTTTTGGCTTATTACCCACAGATGCTTCAGAAGTGGATCTTATAATAAATAACCTAAAATCAAACTCGGCAACTGGTTTTGACGGCATATCATCGCAAGTATTAAAATCTACCAAAAATGTAATTATTCCCTCCGTAGTCCATATTTGTAATCAAAGCTTTAAAACGGGTGAGTTTCCAAACTTATTTAAAGTTGCACTAATTACTCCTGTTCATAAGGGTGGTGACAGAGACAGTATCACTAATTATCGACCTATTAGCATTTTAACGGCATTATCAAAAATATTAGAACGCCTTTTAAGTAACCGTTTAAAATCATATTTAACAAAATTTAGTTTAATTTCAGAAAATCAGTTTGGATTTGTTAGTGGGAAATCAACGGAAGATGCTGTCCTATCTTTGACTGACTTTATTGTTCGCAAAGTTGATAAAAATAATAAATGTATCGGTATCTTTCTAGACCTTGCAAAGGCGTTCGATACTGTCTCTGTACAAATGCTTTTGAAAAAAATGGAAAGACTTGGTGTTAGGGGTACTACGTTGAACCTCTTTGGTAACTACTTGGCAAACAGAACCCAAAGAGTTAAAATTGATGATATAGTAAGTGAGGAGTCTAGGATAGAATACGGGGTGCCTCAGGGCAGCATTCTGGGTCCGATTTTGTTCCTTATTTACGTCAACGATCTATGCGGTCTTAGTATACCTAGTTGCAAAATTATAGCCTACGCTGATGACACAGTCTTGTTGTTTAGTTCCTATTCCTGGGAAAAAACTACCCAACTAGCCGAGATAGGTCTTGAGGAGGTTATGTCTTGGCTAAGGAACAATTTGCTTACTTTGAATATTTCCAAAACAAAGTACGTAGCTTTTTCTAAATCAAAATTAAAAAATAACATCCAAGATTCAGTAGCTATAAAAGTGCATAGTTGTGCAAATCCCTCCGCTTCTACATGCCTCTGCCAAACTCTTGATAGTGTTAAATCTATTAGATACCTGGGTATAACATTGGACTCCTTGTTGAGTTGGCAGGATCATATAAATAGTTTAAAGGGTAGGCTCCGAAAGTTACTACCAATTTTTAAGCGGCTAAGACATATCCCTACGGAGTTAATCAAAACGGTTTATTATGCTCTCTGTCAATCACTGTTGACTTACTGTGTGACTGTCTGGGGTGGTACATATAAAAGCTATCTTTTACGTGTTGAAAGATCTCAAAGAGCTATTATAAAAGTAATGCTGTCAAAGCCTTTTAGATACCCCACCACGCAGCTTTATTCTGAAACAGGTGTACTAACGGTTCGTCAATTGTTCATAGTTAACACTACTCTCAGGACTCATGCAAACGTAGTGTATGATCCTACAAAGTTTCGAAACTTAAGGAGAAAGGATCGTATCATACCTACGGAACGATTTTTATCGTCATATGCCCACAGGCACATATGCTTTTTGGGTCCCTATTTGTATAATAGAATAAGCAAAACAATTACCATTTATACACAAACTAGATTCAAATGCAAAGAATCACTAATGAATTATCTAATGTCTCTTGACTACGGTGAAACTGAGAAACTTTTTGCGGTTATTAAATGAGTGCTAGTAATTTACATATTTCCCTATACTTGTATTTTTAATGTATGTATTAATTACCTGTCTTTCTTCTCTCCGTCCATCGGATATGACTTGTACCATACCCCAGCCCGACCGCGGCAACGTCATGTCGTACCTGCTAGGTAGCAACGCGACGCGCGCCGCCGGCGCGTTGTATACATAATAGTTTATAAACTACCCGATTTGTATATTATTGTATGTATTATTTGTTATTCGGGTTTAAGTATTCCATAATATTAAGAATTATAGAAATGTATTTGTTTTGTAAAATAGGTTATGTTCCATTTTGTTTTGTAATATATTATGTTTATTCTTATTTTAATACCTAAAAATGTAAGTGCTTAATAAAAAATAGTTTTAAAAGGGTGGGCATAGCAGCTGTAACACAGGTCTATGACCTAGTACGGTTGCTATAGTAGATATGGTTTATGTTTATTTCAGCTATATTTAATTAGTACTTAATTATAAATATAATACTTTAAGTAATTAAGCCATTACTTGTATAATGTTTTGTTAGCACAAATAAAGATTATTATTATTATTATTATTAATTCCTCATGGATCCCATCACCAGAACTTTGTTTCAATAAAAATGAGACCAAACTGGAAGTATTTATTCTCAGACAATTGTTTTTTTACAAGACGGAGTTCTGCGGTAACAAACATATTATATACAAATCTATTGATAACCTTCTCGTTTTTAAGGCTATTTCGGAATTCATTTTTACGATTTCCGGTTATCACCGGAAATCGTAAAAATGAAATTGACGTGTTGTATTCAACACGTCAATACTACAGTACGTCGCGTCGTCGTCAGCAAGCAGAAATGTTGGAAAATTTGTAGCTTTTTGTAGCTCTATATAATTATATACTCGTAATATAAAAATGAATCGCTGAATATGTTGCTGGGCGCAAATCTCGGGAACAGCTGAACCGATTTCTCACATTATTTTTTTGCTATGTTCGTTATTGTCAGGAGAAGAAAATTAAGCTGTTAATAGTTTAACCCGGGCGAAGTCGGGGCGGAACACTAGTATATAATACAATTGCTTGTCATGATTGACTAACTGATTGATTCATCAAAGCAGAGTCTTTAAGAAAACACTGTTGCTACAAACTTAAAACTTTATACAAAGTTCCTTAAATGACGTAAGTGAGCACTAAGAACTTTTGGATATTTCACCCCTAAGGGTTCAAATAAGGGATGAACGGTTGTATTGAAGTCCGTCATATCCAAAGTAAGAAGCATGAGATGTCATAGAAGTTACAAATAAATGTACGTACAAATAAGTTAAGGGATGAATGGTCTTATGGAAGTCCGTCATTTATAAAGTAAGAAGCACGAAATTTTCATATACCCGCTTCTGGTTAGAAACAAAGAAATATCAGAGTATATCAGGGTTTTAAAAATGTTATACCCTAAATGGATACAATTAAAAAAAAACAGCCCCTAAAATAATATAAATCTATCGTGCGACTGTCCTATTATTATTAAATAAGGCGAACGCATTTGGCTGATTAAAAAAAATAATCTAAATGAAAAACTGATTGATGCACAGAATTTGACAGGTATTAAATATATTGACTGCCTTGGTGGTCCAGCGGCCGCAGTATGCGCCTACTGTGCACGAGGTAGTGCGTTCATTTGCCACACAGGACACAACTTTTTGTAACCCACAAAAAGTTGTCCTGAGTCTGGGTGTAATTTGTGTCCGTTAATTGTATGTTTGTAAAGTCCCCCGCGACACAGAGCTCGGTCTCTAGTGCGGGAGTTGTCTTTTATAACACTCGTAGTAGAGACGTGAATTAGCAAGGAACTGATAATAAAGGCTATGATATACTCGTATATATGTAGGTACATGTGATTTAAGATTACGATGTTATACGATTGTGGTGCCATGTCGCCATGTGCCACACCATCACAGATATAGTTTAAGGTGCAAGTTACAGCCATCTACCATATTGCGAGGTGATGTAGCTGTCACCGAGCGACCATCAATATGATTAATTAAATTAATTGCAGATTTAGACATCATTGCGTTGACAAATTTGTACACACACACAAATAGTTACACTAGTTGCATGTGCCTACTGCTGGTAGAGGGAGGGGGCGGGCAACACGCCAACAGTCACGGTTGACGTGTAACGATCACTCGCCGCGAGCGCCGACGAGTTGTGTGACAAGATAATAGCTAATAAACATAGTAGAGCTATTAACGCGACCATTATAGCGCGTTTACTTGTTACTTGTTATTGTGACAGCCAGAGCGCGCCGCGGTTAGCGCTGCGCACGCGCGCCGGCGCCGGCGCCACCGCATGTTTCTCTGATGGAACACGTGGGACGCACTTTGAGTAATACGCCATTATCTTATATATACTCTGGGAAAACTACCGAAACAATGTAAAATGTGATAACATCATACATCGTAGGTACTTAGGTTAGAAAACTCTTTATTGTACACCAATCACATAATACATTATGACTGGTCTGTTCCTGACTACTACTACTAAGCCGAAGTTCGTGGGTTCGATTCCCACTTGGGACACTACGTGTGTATGAAAATGTTTATTGCGAGTCTAAGTGTAATTTGTGACCGTGAATTGTATGTTTGTGAGCTCGCTAGAAGCGTTCGAGGAGGGCTTGCCCTTCGGACACCAACGCGCTCAGGTAAGGAAGCGCATCAAGGACTTACACCGTAACCTCTGGATCAGCCACAGCGAATGCACACAGTCTAAAGAGGATCACCGCTTCGCCAAACATGTTCTGAGACCCACAAAGCAGCAGCTGCGCATAGTCACTGCAGGTCATTGTTCCTTCAATAAACACATATTTGTTATAGGGGGTACTATCAGTCCCCTCTGCAGAGCCTGCATGAGATAGGACGAGGCGGCAGCGCATGTACTGCTGCACTGCACGGAGGTCACCAGGCACCCTACGGGAGGCGGTCGACAACACTAGGTATCTGTGGGCCTTCCTTGACAAGCTGGGGTGGATAGAGTGATCTCCTGCCACCCGCCCTCACACAAAATGCCCGATATACCAAATCTTGTTCTCCTTGTTTCCTTGTGCCGAAGGTATCTTTAAAAAAAAAGGTAAAAAAAGTGGTTCCTTTTTTATATTATTAAGGGGTCAAACAAGCATACGGCCCGCCTGACTGACTTATCAACGCAGACCCAAAACTGCTAGGGCTACAAACTTGAAATTTTACACAAAGCTAAACGACGTAACGTGTGCACCAAGGAGGGATTTTTGGAAATTTTACCCCTAAGGGGTTAATATAAGGGATGAACATGGAACTCCCGCCATTTTCACGAAACTTCATATACCCGCTTCAGGTTAACAATAAATGAATACCTACATCGGGGATTTTTCGCCCCTAAGGGGATAAAATAAGGTATAAACGATTGTTTGGAAGTCCGTCTGTTTTAAAGTATAAAACATGATATATCATATGTACCCGCTTCTGGTTAGAAACAAAGGTTAATTACGAGTATGTTAACCCATTTTATTAAAGCAACCTATAAATTTAAAAAAATAATATTTTCGTCTATAAAATATTGGTTAGGATTTGTCTATGACTAACTGTTGCCCGCAGCACCGCCCGCGTGGATGTCGGTTATCGCAATAAAAGTCTAATAAAAGCCTAATCGCTTTTCCAGACTATAATCTAACTCTATGCCAAATTTCATCCAGATCCGTTGGATAGTTTTTACGTGAGAGAGTAACAAATATCCATACATGCATCCACCCATCCTCACAAACTATCACATTTATAATATTCGTACCTACAATTTGTTCTTCACTAACAAACAGGTACGTACCTTATATAAAACCTCGTAAAAAATGTACTCATAGGTAGGTAGGTACAATATAATATTTAATATTAACCAAATACCTTCCGCTTTTGTCTAATAATAAAAGTAGCTAATATTTCTCCCATCTTTATCAGATAATACCAATACTAATATTACAAATTCTGATGTTCATAACTAAGTAAATTTATTAAATTCCAGCGCTCTGTCTTTTACCACATCAAAATAAACAAATAACCGCATCGATATTAGCTACACGTACATAGTGCAGGGTAGTACACAACGTACCTACATTATATATTATGTATTTCATCAGTTTATGTTGTATATATGTAGGTATTCTAGCATACACGTTCACAAACGATTACATAATTATTAAGGTAACAGTAACACAATCATAAATGATTTGTTACGATCGCTAAATAAGTATAAAATACATTATTTACTAGTTCGATTGTATTGATATGTAGTTACAGTGAGTGATCAGAACACAAGCTCAAGTATGAGCGCAAGTAGCCTGTGCCTGAGTTGTTAGCTAGCTAGGTAGGTAGGTGTGGGGTGTGCGGTGCGCGCTCTCGATGAGTTTTAACTTTCATTTAGCGCTGAATGTTCCTCTATCAATGTTTAAGCTAGAGCGTCGGGGGAGGAAGCAAATGTCGGCGGCACATCAAAAGCTAATCTCCTCGGCTTAACAAGCGGCCGCCGCTCAAAAGTTCATATTAAAAGGCAACATCAATTTTGCAGTGCAAATGAACAAGGAGAGTTTAATGTACGCCTAGGCTCCGACCTGAGAGAGCACGCACACAGAGGGAGAGTGTCCGCTAACAAAGTTCCACGAACTAGCAGCGCCACAAAGAGATCCCCCGGAACTGAACTGATCACACGAAAAATACAGGAACAGTTGACAAGTGGAGTTTGCAGCCGCCAACAAACTTTATCTATCGCCTCTCACTAAATTGTATAAGTTTTAAGAGCCGCCCGCTCACCGCCCGGCTCCAGCCCGGCCGTGACACACTGCAATTACGAGCGACAAGTTTTAGGTACTACTACTAGGTAGCTACCCACATAATAAGGATGGCTCTGTTGGTAGTCGACGAGCGAGGAGCGACGAGCAAGGACGCGACCGCGCGACGTGTGACCATGGAATACTCGCCGTCATCGGTTACACATTTGGCAGCAGATCACAATGGTTAGAATAAAGCTTTCAAAATTCTTTAACTGATATATAGATTGTTTTAAATTAAAGACTATATTTAATCCGCCGCACCCGTCCGCCTGTCTCGTTCTCCACGTGCTGTTCATAAGGTGCTTTCCCTAACGTTATAAGTTAAAATGTGATAAGTGGAGTCCTCAGTCCTCATACACAATCTCAAAATCATCATCAACCGACTACCAATATTTACACGTACCTACATACTTAATACGTTTAAAACTTTAACTGTTATATCGTAGCGGGAAACGAATTAGTCAAAAGGAAAAATTTAGATCAAATTCATAATGAAAGCCATAAAAGAGGCCTATGTCCAACAGTGGACGTGTTGTGGCTGTCATCATCATTGTTAACCATACCGTACCTACATATATATAGATCTATATAAATTCAAATTGTTAGGTACAGAGGGTTGACATATTATGATTATGATGGTATTAGTATACCATTACCATACCAATAGAAAAATAAAATATAATGTCATACATTACTAATGTCAATGTAATTCAATTGAAATCAATTAGATAGATCCACATTAATTTAAATAATTAACATATAACAATCATAACCCATTCATTTAATTATAAAAATGTATCTTTGAGGTTTCGTGGACTACGAAAAAGCTTTCGATTCTATCGAGACCTGGGCGGTGCTACAGTCCCTTCAGCGGTGCCACATTGACTATCGGTACATCGAGGTGTTGAAGTGTTTGTATAGCAAAGCCACTATGTCTATCCTATTACAGGACCAAAGCACAAAACCAATCCAACTGCAGAGAGGTGTGAGACAGGGAGACGTCATTTCTCCGAAACTGTTCACCGCTGCGTTGGAGGACGTTTTCAAGCTTCTGGAGTGGAAAGGATATGGCATCAACATAAATGGCGAATACATCACTCACCTTCGATTTGCCGACGACATCGTGGTCATGGCAGAATCGCTGGAGGATCTTGGCGCCATGCTCAGAGACCTCAGCAGAGTTTCCCAACAGGTGGGCTTGAAAATGAATATGGATAAAACCAAGGTCATGTTCAATGTCCATATCACGCCCTTACCGGTTGTTGTTGGGAATGCTACTCTCGAAGTTGTTGACGAATACACATACCTCGGGCAAATAATGCAGTTAGGTAAGTCCAACTTCGAGAAAGAGGTCAACCGAAGAATCCAACTCGGCTGGGCAGCGTTCGGGAAATTGCGTAACATCTTTTCGTCAAAAATACCTCAGTGCCTTAAGACGAAAGTCTATAGTCAATGTGTGTTGCCAGTGATGACTTATGGCACAGAAACGTGGTCTTTGACTGTTGGCCTCATAAATAAGCTCAGAGTCGCTCAGCGAGCTATGGAAAGAGCTATGCTCGGTGTTTCGCTGCGTGATAAAATCCGTAATGAGGAGATCCGCAGACGAACCAAGGTTACCGACATAGCTCTTACAGTAAGCAAGTTGAAGTGGCAATGGGCAGGCCACATCGCTCGGCGAACCGACAACCGATGGGGAAGAAAGGTTCTCGAGTGGCGACCACGTGCTGGAAAACGCAGCGTGGGACGACCTCCCACTAGGTGGACAGACGACATCATCAGAGCTGCAGGAAAGCACTGGATGCAGGCAGCTCAAGATCGGCCATTGTGGAGTCTTATGAGGGAGGCCTATGTTCAGCAGTGGACACTATCGGGCTGAGATGATGATGATGATGATCTTTGAGGTATTCGCCAACGGAATAATACCTTTTTCCAGCAGAAGACACCTTACTCTACCCTTAAATATGTATGTATATTAAAACTGTCAACCTCTAAAATTGATTTTGGTAGGTGATTATAAATAAATTAGCTCCATTTATTTATAATCACCTACCAAAATCAATTTTAGAGGTTGACAGTTTTAATATACATATTTAAGGGTACACAGAGTTACACAATATGTTTAAATATGTTATAGTATTAGATGGACAAGATATCTTTAAATAAAAATGAAACCCCTAAATGTATGTGCGCGCATCACTTCCGATCGACTACACCAAATAAATTCCTTTTTTTGTGTTTGTTATTGTCAGAAGAAGGTTTGTAGAGAGGAAAATTTTAGAAAATATTCTAAAAAATTATATGGTGGTACGAAGTTCACTGGGCCAGCTAGATTAAAATAAAAAAGTATGGAGACCTCCCAGTGGCACGACACGAACAAGTATTATTCCGATGAGCTTGATCGTTGAAGTTTTACATACATATGTATTTAAACGACTATATTTGAACACAGTGGCAGTTAATTTAACAATAATTTCATCAGTAATATGTATGGTCACCACAAAACCTTTCACAGTTTTTTGTAAAATAAGTACAAAGTGCCCTGCGCTTCAGCGATTGTCTCGTCATGACGGGGTCACGGTAGTGCCCCCAGATGTTGTGAAGCAACAGTACAAAGCAAAATCATTTTGTCAACGTTTATTTCGTGCGATTTGTGTGAATGAAAGTTTATACTACATACAACGAATGTCTACAAAGTGAACAAGCTGCCGCATGCGTTAGCCGTGCTTCTGACCACTTACAAACACGTACCCGGTGTGTTTAGGTAGTAGGTACTAGCCGACTACCCAGGACGACGCACGTATTATAGTAAATATACGCAAATACAGGTGTACTCTCTATTACCGTAACTCTGACTGTCCCCTGGGGCCTGACGACACGACCGGGGAGAGATCAGGTGAACGTGCTCTACGTACGAGGCACAGAGTTATAACGTCTCCGTACTGTTGCTGGAAATCTTCTAAAAATCCAATTACACTAGGTAAAGCCAGCTTTTTATTTGACGATATTTTGTACAAACATAAAACAGAACATTCACAGATACCTGATACACTAAACCGAATACCTGTTTAGGTAGAGGTTGACAAGAATACAGGTAATGTCAATTTTCTGAGCCGAGAATCAAACCCAAGCAGTCAAAATCAACTCACGCCGCGAAACCAACGAGCCAGTGAAAGTGACATCACGTACAAATTGTTTCATTAATATAATCTACATAAATATTATGATATTATCTCGCAGCAATGTTCAACTGCTTTATTATCATTATTCAATAAATATTTATACAAAATGAACAACTCCTTGTATTTGCGATATTACATTTTGATACTATATTTTAGTTAATTATTGAAATTATTTAATTGTGTATAAATCAATTTGTAGAAGCTATCATTACAATAATTTAATATTTGCATGCCTGCAAGGTAGAGCACAGAGCCAATCAAACTGTAAACTATTAACATCATATTTTTGTAAATCTTTGTTCAGCAAATAAAATTGATTTGATTTGAAGGTACCTATATAATGAAGGGCGCTATTAGGGATGCACAGTTAGTGCTCTTGTTGAACCTCGGTTGAAGAAAGATAAGTCGCATGTCGTAGCGCATACACACACACACACACTGATTACACTACACTAGGTCGGAAATGGACAAAGTTAGCTCAAGGTTATCCTATGTCCAGTACTGAAGGTTCGTCTTTCGGCTGAATTATTATTTTTATTTTATAATACATCTTGCCGCACTACAGATGAAGCCCTTTATCGCTGAAGGCTGAAATGTAACCAGTTTATATTATTCATTATAATTAATGACCCAAGTCAACATTTCACGTACCTAGTGCTAAACGTGAAAATGACTCATTTACATGTTCCCATGCTCGCTCTTAGCCAATAAACAACATTAAACCAACCTCACAATGAATAAAACAGAGCCCACATCGCCAAATCTAATTAGTTTAAATGAAGAACATCGAGAATGTACCGCCGCTACGCGTCGTGCCGCGCCACGCCGCGTCGGTCGGCACACAACACATAATGTTGTAACTCGTAAGTATACCGGGTGCACGATATTTACCGCTACACCATCGCGCCACTTGTCACGGTCAAACTAACAACATTTATGTATATTCAGTGAGCAGGTATCATCATCAGCGTGCTGAACATGGGCTTCCTCAAACTTGTTCGCAGTGGCACCACCGAGCACCGAGCACCGAGCACCGAGCGACCGACGCACGGTGTGACGTCGGTGGTGCGATGGTCACCTAGCTGCTATATGTACGGTGGGCAACGGAGATAGGGCTGACAGGGCCGCTGTATAAAGGTTAGTTTTTAAAGAAAACTAATGCAGGTTTGAGTTTGTGTGAAATATATTTTTATATGTAGGTTTAGTCTAATTGTTACACTGTTACCAAATTACACAGAAATACATGCAATGGTTTTATTAAAAAACTAATCTATATATAGCAGCCCTGTACAGCTATCTCCGTTGCCGTGTGTACTCTACATCGTATTATTGGTTGTGCCGACTACGACGTTGTTATGCAGAGCTTAAGTATATAAATATTAACATATTCGTAATACCCGACCAAAAAAAAAATACTTTCAGTAATTAGTATAATTTTTATTTATGAGCGTAGAACGTCTACATTGTCATAACACTACTACGAGTCCTGTATGTGTGTGTGTGTGTGTGTGAACATAAGAATTAATGGTGGAAGAGTCACGTAATGTGTTGTCTTGTGCTTGATGGGCCACGTTAATGGTAAAGCTCTGTTGAGAGCTAGCCCATCTAAGCTAATTAATTAACATTTATATCTAAAACGTACAAAAGCTCTCGACCTTAATATTTACTTTAATAATGTAGCTTAACAACTTGAAAAATTAATTGATTGTCGGGTTTACATACATATATTTACAAATTGTAATAGGTACAATAATGACTAAAGAAACCAAGGGACTTATTATGATATCATACAAAAATTTAATTGTTTTTTTAATGTGATGGTGTGTTCCTTATAAGACGATATATTGAGTGGTTAAAGTACCCTAACACCTCGTCTTAGGTTTACTTTACTTGACAAGTTGTACAAGAAGGATAATAAAAGGTAAAGAAAGCATAATTTAACTTTTCTGTTTAAATTGCACTTAGTTACAACGGAGAGGAGGCGACTGAGGCGACCGACGAGCGACAGTTCGCTCTACAATGTTTTTGTTCAGCTAAGTGACTCTGTGTTCTGTCTCGCTCGCACACCCATCACCTCTTTAACTCAAGTAGGTAGGTACATACCCATCTACGTGTACAAATCTGCTTTAAATATAAGTGCCTACTTATATTCCGTTTTCTTATGTTCCTCACAAGAACTGAATTTGAACTTGTGGTATATGTAGGGGTGTTGACGGTAAGATAAATAAAAAGTACTCACGATTGGTAATTATTGTTTAATGTCGTATTACCACACACATACACATACACAAAGTTCGAAGGAGTAGAAATAAAATAGGAGTAGAAATAAGCACGAACACAAGCACAAGAGAGTTATGAATTAGGCACAGATGAAAGTCTAGACAGCTAGAAAAGTTCAGATAGTTCACAGAATGTACTCATGATTATGGCTATAACTCCAACAACTATTCGTAGTTTGTGTTACGAGAGCTGCCAACTCTCGTATCACAAAGTAGGTACGAATAGACGTTGAAGTAAGTCAGCGGCGCAGATTAGTGTCAGACCTTTCGTTACTAAGTCAATGTGTGTTGACACTTAGCTGTTGAGTGTCACACTCGACTCGAGACTCGTGCTGTTGCGCAGAGGTCACGTATTGTGCCCCTTACTTATGCTAATAGTCGCTCGCAATGGCATGGCGCTAGTGTCGCGTCGACCCTCCACCTCATAACTTTAAACTATTTGCATAATTTGTGGTTAATCACAGTTAGCCGAGTGAACAACTCCTATGACAATAAATTAATTATACAACCTGTCGTCGCCGCCGCCGCGACACACGTCTCGTGTTCACCTTTGTTCTGTTGTTGGTTCACATTTGAGATGGATGCGCATAAAAAATGCACAAATATTTAGATATAGGTAGACATTTGATGAACCAACCGGAGCCCGGGCTCGTCGGTGACTTTACGAGAACCTGGATTCTATATACGTACATACTAATTATTAAATATTTTTTTTTAGCATTTTGCTATGCAATTAGCTCAGAGTCCTGCTCCGGGCTCGTCTTTTTCCACATTGCTTTAATATTTAAGTATATTTGAGCTAATTGCATAGCAAAATGCTAAAAAAAAATATTTAATAATATTGAGTGGTTTCATTCTTTAATAACATTCTTTCCTCATAATTGGAAGATGTTGTACGTATAGACCTGTAACGGCTAACGTTTGAATGAAACTTACGTCACTCCAAGACGTAAACAAGCGGTGGACAAATTCGAACTCTGGAGTAGGAGCTCGGATGGCACAGTTGGTAGTGCGCTGGGCCGGAACCCGAGAGGCGCAGGTTCGAGTCCTGCTCCGGGCTCGTCTTTTTCCACATTGCTTTAATATTTAAGTATATTTGAGCTAATTGCATAGCAAAATGCTAAAAAAAATATTTAATAATATTGAGTGGTTTCATTCTTTAATAACATTCTTTCCTCATAATTGGAAGATGTTGTACGTATAGACCTGTAACGGCTAACGTTTGAATGAAACTTACGTCACTCCAAGACGTAAACAAGCGGTGGACAAATTCGAACTCTGGAGTAGGAGCTCGGATGGCACAGTTGGTAGTGCGCTGGGCCGGAACCCGAGAGGCGCAGGTTCGAGTCCTGCTCCGGGCTCGTCTTTTTCCACATTGCTTTAATATTTAAGTATATTTGAGCTAATTGCATAGCAAAATGCTAAAAAAAATATTTAATAATATTGAGTGGTTTCATTCTTTAATAACATTCTTTCCTCATAATTGGAAGATGTTGTACGTATAGACCTGTAACGGCTAACGTTTGAATGAAACTTACGTCACTCCAAGACGTAAACAAGCGGTGGACAAATTCGAACTCTGGAGTAGGAGCTCGGATGGCACAGTTGGTAGTGCGCTGGGCCGGAACCCGAGAGGCGCAGGTTCGAGTCCTGCTCCGGGCTCGTCTTTTTCCACATTGCTTTAATATTTAAGTATATTTGAGCTAATTGCATAGCAAAATGCTAAAAAAAATATTTAATAATATTGAGTGGTTTCATTCTTTAATAACATTCTTTCCTCATAATTGGAAGATGTTGTACGTATAGACCTGTAACGGCTAACGTTTGAATGAAACTTACGTCACTCCAAGACGTAAACAAGCGGTGGACAAATTCGAACTCTGGAGTAGGGGCTCGGATGGCACAGTTGGTAGTGCGCTGGGCCGGAACCCGAGAGGCGCAGGTTCGAGTCCTGCTCCGGGCTCGTCTTTTTCCACATTGCTTTAATATTTAAGTATATTTGAGCTAATTGCATAGCAAAATGCTAAAAAAAAATATTTAATAATATTGAGTGGTTTAATTCTTTAATAACATTCTTTCCTCATAATTGGAAGATGTTGTACGTATAGACCTGTAACGGCTAACGTTTGAATGAAACTTACGTCACTCCAAGACGTAAACAAGCGGTGGACAAATTCGAACTCTGGAGTAGGAGCTCGGATGGCACAGTTGGTAGTGCGCTGGGCCGGAACCCGAGAGGCGCAGGTTCGAGTCCTGCTCCGGGCTCGTCTTTTTCCACATTGCTTTAATATTTACGTACATACTAATATTTATATTCACCATCACTATACAAAAAGGCAATTTAATTCGTAAAACACCTAGAGACCATACTCTACACAGTCTACACTATAATATAATATTATAATAAAAGGAATGGTGGTGTGTGGTTCGATTTCATCAAATTAATAAGTATATTATAATGTTCTACTAATATAGGCACAGATTACTAAAGAGTTACTATATAGGCGTCAACTTTACCACCTACTATTAGCGTTTGTATCGATAGATACTAGGTAATGTGATAACTTTATCTTGGTACCTATTTGTTAAAGGCATGAGTTTGTTTTTTGTGATTTTATCAATATTATGGCCCATATCATTATTAGGGAATAAAATCGTTTACGTTCAATATGTATGTGTCAGTGCAAAACATGAATAATTGCGAATGATGCGTTATAAATAACATAGTTGAGTAACACGAGGTTTTTATTGACATTAATAAAACTATAACCGCGTTTATATTTAGTTCGCGTCGTAAAAATGCTTTCATTGGCGCGTGTTTATGGCTCCTCCCGCCCGACAGTCCCGACACTCCCGACACTATCGCCCGACGCGCGACCACGCGTTTCATTGTTCACTGGGAATATGTTTTTTATCACTAGTTGCAAACACAACATTATACTATGTGTATTATCGTCATCTTACCTACATTATTTACAGTAGGTAGGTACTACATTTATTTGAATTTAAATAATTTATAATTCAAAAAAATATTCACAAGAATATTATCTACATAGTTATTAAAACAAAAGCAACTTAACCTAAACTACTATCAAACCTATTACCTAGGAATGGGATATCAGAGTACACATTTTGTTTCTTATGTATTTTATCCATGTTACGGGTCCTTCGCTGTTTGACACCACGGATTATTGACACCATGGTGTCAATCGCAGAAAGACGTTTTTTGTCTTACCTGTTTGGGACCACGGTGTCAATCGACGAATATCTTATTTGTCTTCGTTGATTGACACCATGACGTAAAACAACAAAGGACGGTCGCATTGGTATTTTATTATAACATAACAATCACGCACAAAAGTGTTTACACGATATTTATTTAAATTATATTTTTTTTCTGAGAGTGCTTGGAAAGGCAAAACTGTTTAGTTACCCACAACAGTTTTGCGATAGCAACTACTACTACGTTTTACTACATCATCTCTTAAAATTTAGTTTTAATATTCAAGACATAAGCAGGTAAAAAATAATTAAATAGAAATTATTACATGCCCTTATATTTTTATATTGGCAAGAACGTTTAAGAAAGGGTAGAAATACCTGAGTTCGAACAAACAAAAATCTCAGGTGAAAAAACGAGTGTGTGCTGACCACACGGCAGAAGTGAAAACTTCATTGGACTGTCAATAATGGACGGAGTATTAGCATTCTGTGGTATTAGTCCAACGCGAGCGGTTCGATGACACTGGGTTTGAATCCCATAGTCATGTCCACTTTTTGGAATTTGATTTTTGTAGATGGTTTATTAATTAATAAAAATATAGTAAAACTGTAATATTAAGTATCAGTTCAAATTCACAAATAGGTAATTTTCTCACAGTACCGTACGGAGGTAGCACCGACCGAACCGCGCCCAACATCGGATACACTTTTTGTATTTTGTTTTTGTTTAGTTTTTAAAATATTTATAATAATAAAACATTTTTGTTGATCATTTTAATAACGTAAGACATTTATAAAGTTTTTTTGTTTAGAAAAAAATATATACCTGTATTATTTATTTTTAACATAACTCAATGTTTCACCTAGCTTAATATATTTTATACCTAGTATGACCCAACAGTAAACTTCAAAACAAGGTAGGTATTTTAATTTATAAAAATCTGAAAATGCATACAGCGCTAGCGCCATTACTCACAGTCCTACAAGTTTCACCTTCTTACTACGAGTAGTACAAAATACTGCCGCCAGGACTACGACGACATTATTGAATTTCGAAAATATATAATTAAGTACCTATAGTTTGGTTTTATGAGCCCTTTATTTCATTTTCCTATGCTAAGTAGGATTTCTTATAATATATGTACGTATATGTTTCAGGCTATAATATATTTCTTCCTGGTTTAAATTTTACACAAACGTAAATAACAAATCGATATATGTAACTCCATCTATCGATATTTATTCGTACCAATTTTATTTTGTTCCTGATGAGACCCCAGCCTATACGATCTAATCACTCTTTAAAGTATAAACAGACGATCGAACTTGGTTCGGGCCGAACCACGAACATGGTGCGCTCCGAACCATATTATAATGATGTTAATAATAATAATGTGGCGGACCGTGCACCACACGAGCGAATATGGTTCAGAGCGCACCATATTCGTGGTTTGGCCCGAACCAAGTTCGATCGTCTGTTTACACTTTTATAATGAAAAAGTCAGTATTCAATCATTTATAACCTCGTATTATTATTACTCATAAAAATAACTTGTGTCCCAAACATAGTTATTTTAGAATATGGAAAAGTAAAATTTATACACAGAATAAAAAATAAACTGATTTCACTATTATTGCCTGGGCCTATATAATACATATAATAGGCCCAGGCAATAATAGTGAAATCAGTTTATTTACAAGGTGAATCAGGTAAAAGTTTACTTATTTCTATTCCGAAGATAATGTTAATGCATTTTTGACACAATGCAATATTTTGTATTTCTAATACATTCATTTGTATTTCATATATTATAAAGTGCAAATGCAAATAAATATAAAGGTGATGTTTCAGCAATGTATGGGCTAGGTCTTGTACAATACATTTTTATGTGTTTTCTCTGAAAACATTGTTGATGCTAATATCATAAAATTATAATATAATTGACGAACCAAACAAACTGTAAGACTATTCGACGAAACTCAAAACGAACACATTTGACTTTTATTTTGATCTGTTGAAATGTCAAACTGCATTCGTTCAGTTCTTAATTTTAACTTATTGATAATAATAATAATATTTATTTGTTCAGAATGCAGGTATCACAATGACATGGTAACAATGTAAATCAGTTTCCTTATACATTCTGCCTCAATAAGGCATACAAATATTTGAGGACATGCATTATATTAAACAAGCATCAAGAAAAATAATAATCAAAATTCCAATTGTTAACACATTGAGATTTCATACACATAGATTATCGTTACATTGACCATCAGACAGCAATTATTATATTTTATTATGATCGAGCCCATTATTAATCATTTTAATTATTACATTAACATTATTTTATAAATTCGGATACAGAGTAAAATCGTTATTTAATTATTTGTTATTCCCTTTATTTACGGTTTATTAAAATGTGATTTGTACTAATAAATATGTATTCCATAATAACCAAGATTCCATTAAACATTTGATTGTAATTGTTTGTTGTATAACCGTTTTCTTTTCGTCAGTACACAAATCACACTTGACCTTTAAATTGTCAAAAGTGGTCCAATTCAACGAAGCCAAAAGCGCCTTTCGCAGTTTCACACCGTGGTGTCAATCGACGAAAACAAAATAAGATTTTTTTTTTTTTTTTTTTTATACTACCAAGGTGGCAAACAAGCATACGGCCCGCCTGATGGTAAGCAGTTACCGTAGCCTATGGACGTTTGCAACACCAGGGGTGTCACTCACGCGTTGCCGACCCTTTAAAAACCTTATAACTCCTTTCTTTTGATATTCGCCGTTTGACACCACGGTCGATAATTAATATGAAAATGGTGTCAAACAGGTAAGTCAAAAAACGTTCTTCTGCGATTGACACCGTGGTGTCAATAAGTCGTGGTATCAAACAGCGAAGGACCCTTACCTAGGTTTAATAGTTTTAATGAATTCATACACAATTATCCAGATTACGAGGTTGAGCAACCCTGTCAATTGGCTCTTTCACAGAGTTGTTTAGCTATCTGTTTTTTTTTGTACCAAATAGCATCACTTTGTTTTAACCGAGTTTAAAAGCTAACAATAACTTACCGCCAACATACCTAGTTATGCGTCATGTCTCATCGGTTCTACGTTATAGCATTATAATATATAGGGTAATTCTGTTGATATATCAAAGCTTACCAGTTACAGTGAATAAGTCGGTACTGTATGGAAATTTGTATTTATAATAAACTACCCGATTGTTTTGATACCTACATTCAGTTATAAAACATTCAAATGTAAGCTCTTCCAATATCTCCTACGTAAATGTTATTACTCTACGAAAGACTTTCTAAGTGAACGATTTGAGTCTGAAGTCGACTGTTGTTGATTTATATTTTTAAAACATTATTTGTACAGTATTGTTACAAATTAATGTATTATTGTTATGCAAGATCTACAACAGCCCAAGGCTTTAATGGGATCCTTTTTTTTTGACTAATGTTGTTTGCCCAAATTATGATAGGCATAAAGTTATAAAAATATTTGTTATTAGGCATAAACATCAAAAGGCATAATGGAAACATAGAAACATAGATTAGATTTTATTTTATTTTACTTTATTGGGACATAAAACAGTTATACGTTACAATGGATTTCTTATAATTAGGTAACTTTATTTATGTAAACGTATAACCCACACCAATGTCCGCGGCATTACAAATTAAAAAAGGTATAGTGATGTGCGCGTTCAGGTAGGCGCATCAAGCGGGTATCACATTATTTATAGCAATAAAAAATATGCCACCCTTCCGACACGCCTTAACCAGTGTATATAAAGGGTAAAATATAAGGTATATAAATTATATTCTATATATGCGGTATAATATGAAGAACGTAATATGTATATAATATGAAGTTAAACAATGGATGATAGTACCTACCATTTAAGGATTTCGGTTACTAATAATTTTAACTTAGTAAGAGAGAGTGCAAAAAGGTCAAATTCCACAAAGTGTGTGTTATACGTATCTAGTAGGCGGCGGAGCGGTGCCCGTGCCCCGGCGTTTGTTCTGCACTGATCTGTGGAGAACAACCGGGGCACGCGCGCCTCTCGCCGAAATACCGTTCTAGGCACAATGTAACATAGTTGATTTGAGAGATCTATACAGTCAAATTTATTATTACATATACCATGCAGCATGGTAACCATTAACAGCTTACGTCTAGACTCCAGGCTTAATAGCTTATGTTGTTCTAAAAGTTGTGCATACGATATATTAGAATGATAACATCTATAGTGCATACTCCTTAAATATTTCTTCTGTACCATTTCTAGTTGTTTGACATATTTGTCATAAAGGGGGCTCCAAATTTGGACTGCGAACTCTAATTGGGATCGGATTAAGGTTTTATACAACAGAAGGTAGGTGGACGGTCTTTTAAAGTCAGTTGACGATCGCATGACGAAACCGTACATACGATAAGCTTTATTGGTAATGTTGTTTATGTGTATATCAAAATGTAGTTTAGAATCAAGTGTAACACCGAGGTCACGAATGGTATCAACTCTTTTAATAACAATGTCATGTAATGTATAATTAAAGTTAAGTAAGGTTTTATTTTTTGTGTATGATATTACATTACATTTGGGTAAACTGAGTTGAAGTTTGTTAAGTAAACAGTATTGACAGAGCCTATTAAGGTCCTCTTGTAAATGTAAACTATCCTGGGCATTTTTGATTGACTTAAAATTTTTAATATCGTCAGCATACATTAAGAACCGGGAATTTCTGAAGCAGTATTTGATGTCATTGACGTATAAAATGAAAAGCAGAGGACCTAATATTGATCCTTGAGGAATGCCAGAAGAAACCGTAATGGAATCAGATTTAAAGCCGTTAACGACAACCTTCTGAGTTCTATTAAAAATATATGCTGTGAACCATCGTAACAAGTTTCCACGAATGCCATTGAAGGCAATTTTGTCTAAAAGCAGTTTATGATCCACCTTATCGAAGGCTTTCCGAAAGTCGGTATACACGGCGTCCACCTGAACCTTGTTATCCATGTTTCTAAACAAATAATTAGTGAACAGCATGAGATTCGTATTAGTCGAACGACGTTGTACAAATCCATGCTGTTCGGGTATAATAAGGTTGTGTATGTAGGTATATAGCTCACCGTGTACAAGACTCTCGAATAGTTTCGACAAGGTAGATAATATTGATATGGGACGATAGTTTTGTATATTATGTGTATCGTCATTTTTATGTATTGGTGTAATAAAAGCACGTTTCCATATGTCAGGGAAGATACCCTCACAAAGACATTTATTAAATATAATATAAATAGGAACAAGAATATTGTCTGCTACTTTTTTAATAAAACTGGGAGGCAGTCCATCAGGTCCTGGTCCTTTGTTAGGATCAAGTTTTTTTATAGCGTTGAGAATTACGCGGGGAGTTAGATGAATATTGGCGATACAAGAAGAACTTTCCGCATAAGTACTGGGGGGCTGCCAGGATGATGGGTCAAAGGCAGAGGTCTCGTAAACAGACGCGAAGAAAGCCGAAAACATGTTGCATATGTCAGTTGGATTATTAGAGTGGACATTGTCAAGATACATATTTTCTGGTATATAGATAATCATACATATGTATTAATTTATATTTTTAACCGACTTCAAAAAGAGGAGGTTATCAATTCGTGTATTTTTTTTTTTTTTTTTTTTTTTTAATGTTTGTTACCGCATAACTCCGTCATTTATGGACCGATTTGAAAAAATCTTTTTTTGTCTGACTGGACATACTTCCAGTTTGGTCCCATTATCATCAAAAGAAAGTTCTGATGATGGGATCCATGAGGAATTGAGGGAACTCCTCAAAAGTTATAGGCACACATATAGCAATTTCAATATTTTTAGCAATAAATCAATCATTTGCATTCAGAAAGTGTAATTTGGTGAAGTAAAACTGATGAAGAAGACCACAGTTGGCCATCTGAACTTCTCAATAATAAGTATTTTACTGATGGCGATTAGATAAGTTTCGGTTATTGTTGCTAAGCAACTATTATTAAGAAATAATGACGTGAATTAATTGAGCGCGGATTGATTAAATATAGCTTTTAATACCTACTTGACCTAAGTTCAGCCCGACGCTCAGTCGATTTTATTCGATTGTAACAAACAAATATTTGAAAATTTTACAACTTGCCGTACTGAAGTCGGTTTTTTTTTGTTAAAATTATTTTAACATTAATAGAATAAAATATGTTTACTTCTGAATGTCAGCCACTAATTTTGTAAGTGTAGGTAGGTACCTACTTTATATATTTTAGAGATTCAACGATCAGTTGGAAAAGTAAAAAAAACCTTAGAACAACGACGGGTGGGAGGTCGGGCATCTCATCCGCACCCTTCCGCGAAGAGACGCGCGGGCAGCTGCTGGGTGGACCACTGACGTCATATCAGGTTCCGGTGGTCCACCCGTGAAGGCGGGTGTAGGTGCACTGGAGGGTCAGCATGCCGGTGACCTTTAGGCCGAACGCCTTAAGAAAAGTATCATCCTCATCATCTCAACCCATAAACCTCCTACTGCTGGGCACGGGTCTCCTCCATACACTTGGAGGGATATCATAATACTATACCACGCTGGCGAGACGGGTTGGTATAGGATTTTGTTTCGAGTTTTCCGTCTCTTGCAGTGGATATTGTCTGCCTGACTTACTCCCTTAGTCGACTCTTACGACACACTCGAGATAGAACGGGGTGGATTAAGAATAATTATTATGTTTATAGTAAGTACCTATTTATGCTTAAAAATATGGTATTAAAATATATGCCAAATTAATATTGTGCACAATTAGGATAAGTAAAAGTACGCCATGTTAAATTATGACATATAATTTTATGCCAATAAATAGGAAACCGGTTTAAATGATACTTAGCCTTTACATTGTCTTTGAAAAGTAATTAAAGGTATACCCTATGTCAATTGAATATATAAATAAGGTAAACAAAACTTATCTGTTTAAAGTTATCACACATAATGTCACTAAATGGAACAAATAACACATTTACATGAATTTCGAAAGTTTCAACTTGATTAACTAGCACTGTTTATACCAAAATTAGATTTTAATCAATTAAATAAACTAATTTGAAAAATCTAAGTCGTAAAATTTGGATAACTGTCATTCGCAAAATGATGTATTGTCTATGGTCCCATTGTGTAAAATAGTGATGTGCGAATAAATATAATCGACGCGCTCAATTTAAGTTTTAGTGATCGATTATGTCTGTAGTAAATCGAATTTCGCATTTCCGATCAATTAAAAGATATAAAAAAAACAAAGTAGATTTTTTAATTAACAATCAACTAATGTATATTACCAAAATTTAAGTCCGCCTTTATACATTAATGTTTTTGTGTATAATAAAGTTTTAAATAAATAAGAAATAAAGTAATTTAAATTATTTTATTTTTATTATATTTTTTTATATATATTTATTTTATTTATTTATTTACAACATGAGGTCTTCTTATCCATACGTCAGAATTTTTCCGTACCTATCAGTATATTATTATAACTGACTTTAATAATTAAAAAAAATATATACATACATATTATACTTGAAGAACAGTTTTATTTATTTATCCTACCTTTTTCTGTCTTCGCAGCGGTCAATGTGCAGAGTTTAGTACGTACACAACCTATAAGTACACATTATTATTTCCTAATTCTATTGAAATATTATCACTGAGTATCAAAAAAAGTTTGTTTGTTAGTACCTATTGACTATAAACAACGAAATAAAAAAAAACTGTTATTTCAAATAATTGAATTTATCGAATCGAATAATATTATATATCATAATTATTTGTCAGTGCACGTGGACATCACTAAAATGTCAATGGTCGGGTTGTGTTTACCTTATTTTTATATTCAATTGACACAGAGTATAACGAGTCAAGTGTAAGATCCTTAATTTGCTGGCGTCGCGCCGTGCGCCAGCGCAAACGCTTTTAGTTACAAAATATATTGTACCTATGCGAGTTATAAACCTTTTTTTTATACTAATTGGATGGCAAACAAGCATATGGCCCGCCTGATGTTAAGCAGTTACCGTAGCCTATGAACGCTTGCAATAACGAACAATAACGATAAAAAAAAGCCCAGATGTTCAAAAACGGGTTGGCAACACGCAAGCGATACTGCGCTTGCGTGTTGCCAACCCGTTTTTGAACATCTGGGCTTTTTTTCAAGTACCTACCTAAATTATTTTATTTATTTTATTAGGCACATAAAAAGCTTTTATCGTGTTTCAGCGCTACTTTCATCTATATTATTTGCAACTGATTGTTTAGTCATATATAGCAGAACACATGTTGCTACTGACGCGACACGTCATGGCGCACGCGCACACATGTTCATCGAGTTGTTCTCCGTACGAAATAATAGGTATTGATATAATGGTACATTTTAGTAACACTTGAGGTAAAGCCAGACGTCTGGGATCTGTAACAGTTAAAGTAATATTAGGTAATGAGTTTACTACCATCAGCTTTTATCTAGTAATAGATTCGATCTAATTCAGCCATCTGCATCATAAGTGTTTAACGAAACAAAATCAAGTGTAAATTATTAAAAAAAAAAAAAACTGTGATCAGTGAAAACGTGTAAAGTGTAAAGGTTTTGCCGCCGTTTATCGCAATTTCATACAATATTTTTTTTCATCGTGACCTATGTCGCCATCTATGATATTATTTTGAAACCAATTGTTTTATATTTTTATAAGAATACCTCACTAACTATTTTATGGTTTTAAAACAACCTCTCGGTCAGTGGAGTCGTGTCTTAGACACGTTTTGATTTTTATTTTATTCACAATAAATACAAAGCTATATTATCTGCGAGTATAGCATGGCATGTAGTTAAAATAAAAAATAGAATAATAATGTCATCTCAGAAAATAACAACAATGTAACGAATTACATTACACGCCCTACAGGAATCAAATTGAGCGTGGGGCAAATAAGAACATGTGGGGCCAATGTGGAACAAATCATTTTCGAAGGAGATGATAAATGTTTTGATCTTTTATTTATGTTGATATAAAGTACCTACCTAGTCTTTTGACTCAGAAATAGTTCTACAAAACAATCAAATTCGGATAAGCTGGCACCTACATAGTTTTAAATATTAAACACAATATCAATACCTACTCACAAATGAACTTTAATATTTTTGCAAAGTATATAAATTAGAAAATCAGCTGGACAACATTCAGTTTAGGAATCATAGTTTATAATTAAATTCTAGATATCCCTGTAAATTTTAATTATCAAACCCACAAATGTTGCGAGTACATACGATTATAGTTATAATATATTTTTAGAAAAGTAGGTACCTATAGCTGAGAGCTGCTTTATAAAATATAAAAGACATAAAAAATAGAGACTTCCCTCTCTTCCTGTTTGCGAATGGCATCAAGCAATGCTCAAGAGACGATCTGAGTGAGAAATCGTCAACACGTAGGTACTCACTCACATACAACATGTAGTGCAGGCACTAATGGAATTATAAACGAGCACAGATTGCAGAGAGTCGTATGTACATAGTTACATACATCATAGGTACGTGACGTACTGGGACGATACACCACACTGCATTATTTCACACTCACAATACAGTCCACTGTCCACGACAAGTTGATATTTTAAATATTGTACAAACTTCAATAATTATAATATCAACAACAATATTGTAGGCTTTAAATTTAAAATCCAATTTGCGATCAGGGCCTCCGTGGCAGGTTGTAGGTATACTCACGCTACCTACCTATAATAGCAGTGACAGTGGATAGGTACCTGAGCAAGAGGTAGGGGCGGGGGTTGGTTAATATCAATTTGATTCGACCTCATTTCGTATCTGGTGTAGAACTTGAGTTTAATATAATTGGAATTTTAATATTACACACTTGCTTGTATATTTCGGGTATTGTGATCGATCATTTGGAAATAGTGAATTCAGAATATATATGTAAGTGCAGATTTAAATTTGTGTCATTATGGCGAAGCATGGCATATAGGTATGCGACCAACTTCATAGAGTCAAAGAAAGGGCGCATAAGCTAAAATAAGTGTATAATATTGAAAGCGATGCCAAGCCAAACATGTATGTAATATGTATTAGGTGGAGAGGCGCGCTTCACCCCCGCCGCCGCCATGCGCCACCCTCGTGGGTATAGCACCGTTTACACTTGACTGGACATGTAATTGATAGAACTGATAAGAGCACAGGTACCAGCGCCGGTGGTGATGACGCGGCACACTATTCACTCCTCACTCACCCAGGGCTCGGGCGTGAAAAGGGATGACTGATAAAATGTTCGTTTACAAATTGTAATATAATATAATATGTAGCTTCAATTACATTAAAGTAAGTAAGCATTTATCACATTAATACAGCCAAACAATGCGGATTCTACTGAAGGTTTATTATTATATGTGTATACATATCACCACCTTAGTGGTTATTTTACATAAACAAATTAGTTTTCACAACATCTTCAAAAGTTTGAATTAACGATCACATCCACGTTAGTTTAAATATTTCAATACTATATATAGTGCAGATTTAGATCCGATGTGTTAAGGACTTTGAGTGATAAGACCTAGTATAGGTACCTATTATTCTGAGACTTTTTGTGAGTACTGAATCATCGCAAGGCAATATTGTTGAGAATGTCCCTATTTGTAGCATAAGAACCTTACCATTTTTACCAGTATATTGTTGGTCCCATTTCAATATTTTAGTTATATTTTTAAGTTTTATTATTATTATTTTTTTTATATACTTTTTTGTTTCTCAAATGTCATCTTTAATATCACCAAATATCACCAAAAGAATATATTGTTTAATAGTTACCTAGTGGCATGCTTTCATTAATATTTTTTTGTTATTCTGTGGATAATGTGGTTGACTGCAATATTGTTAATATTATTTAGTTATTGTCACCCAAGAACACATTATATTGTAGTTGTTTGTTGTCCCTAATAAATAAATAAATAAATAAATACTACTTGGGTGGTTTCCTCTCCTTCTACTTGATGATTGCCCACCGCAGTTACCGTACCTAATGGACGCTTGCAAAACATAAAGGTATCACTTGCGTGACCCATATTTTTTACACCAGGACTATAAGATGACAGCATCTTCAAGCCCTGGTGTAAAACAATCAGAACAATTGTAGTAGTAGTATCCCTAGGATAATGTTGAGGTATTAAATTGTAAAAGAAACAAGTAAATGTATATTCATTGTTCAGTTCAGTTACAACAACACCGCATAATAATTTATTCTAACAATATAAAGTTTATGTAAAATGGCAATGTAAATATAGCATTAAATGTTGACTCCTGACTCTGACACCTCATTACTCGCTGTCGTCATGTCGTCGTGTCGCGTTGTGTCGTCACCACCAACCAGGAACTTATCAATGAAGTTACAATTCGATAACTTAATTTAATAACTAAGTTACCATTGTGGAAGTTTTACCCACAACCCTAGCGCTATGGGCGCGGGCGAGGAGACATAATGACTCAGGCCATGATAGCTTCAAAAGAAATGGTTGAGCTGCATAGTAGCTGACGAATGTGGGCCAAGGTTCAGCTATATTATCCATCATAGCTATATCATTTACAGTTAGTTGTAGTACAGAGAATACAATCACAAAAACATAAAAATCGTTTAATTTAATATTTGAGGTAAAAATAGCGTACGTTTCTTGCCGATTCCTTCCTTAGGGTCTACCCCTGTGTATTTAGTCAGCGAACCCGGTAGTACGCAAAATAGCTGACGTCTCATCCGGCTTTTTTTTTTCATTTACTATGTCATGGTTTGACCTATATGTTGATTTTGATCTGTATCTAGCAAAATATATTATGTACTTAAACTAAAAGTTCCACTTTTAACGCAGTTGATTCTCGGAGGACCACAGTATAGCAATAATTATGTTATTAATAAGTTATATAAATGAAGTTTGTTCTGTATTCTAAGGTTATATTATCTACTTAGACATTTATGACAAGCTACAAGTATCTATACCTACCTATAATTAAATCTCCGTTGGTCCATCAGAGAACTGGCTGAAATAAGTAACAGAATACCGCACCGTATCAAGGCCCACGTATGTAAAATGTACTTACGAAGGTATGACACAAAATTCATTTCTGTTGCAATTAAATTAACGATATTTAAAATATATAAATATAAATATGTTATATATAACGAGCACCTTTAACGATTTATTTTTGTAAAAAGACAACTCCCGCACTAGAGAACAAGCTCTGTGTCGCGGGGGACTTTACAAACATACAATTAACGGACACAAATTACGCCCAGATTCAGAACAATTCTTTGTGGATCACACTTTTTTTTTTCCTGTGTGGGATCGAACCCATAACCTCGTGCAGGCGCAAACTGCGGACACTGGACCACCAAGGTAGTTATTGGCATTGCCGCACCACGTCGTGCTTCGCCGGGTGGCAATGATTCATTTTTTAGGAAAAATAAACAGTCACGTCGATTCGTTATAATGTTCGCCCATCCCTGAACTCATCGTGGACAACTCAATCAATCAGCCTATCGCAGTCCACTGCTGGACATAGGCCTCTCCTAACACGCGCCACAACACACGGTCCTCCACCTTCCGCATCCAGTCCGTCCCAGCGACCTTTTTTAGGTCGTCGGTCCACCTAGCTGGGGGCCGCCCTACCTTACGCTTACCGAGTCGTGGTCTCCACTCTAGGACACGTCTGCTCCATCGGCCGTCGGTCCTTCTGCAGATGTGACCAGCCCACTGCCACTTCAGCTTGCTAAGTCTGTGAGCTATGTCGGTAACTTTGGTTCTTTGTCGGATTACCTCATTTCGAATTTGATCCTTCAAAGAAACGCCGAGCATAGCTCGCTCCATAGCCCGCTGTGTGACTTTCAGTTTGTGGACTAGCCCTACTGTGAGCGTCCACGTCTCGGCACCGTACGTCATAACAGGTAGGACGCATTGGTTGAAAACTTTCGTCTTCAGGCATTGCGGTAAAGGCGAAGAGAAAACGTGACGTAGTTTGCCAAATGCTGCCCAACCCAATTGAATCCTACGGTTGACTTCTTTCTCGAAGTTGTTTCTACCAAGCTGGACAGTTTGCCCAAGGTAAATATACTCCCGAACAACTTCAAGCATCGAACCGTCGATGTAAATCGGTCCCGGCGTGACATGTTCATTGAACATAATCTTGGTTTTATCCAAGTTCATACCGAGACCGACACGTCGTGAGGCTTCATTCAGGCCGTGCAGTATTCCGCTCTACTGTTCCAGAGACTCTGCAACGATGACGATATCATCGGCAAACCGAAGGTGTGAGATGTACTCGCAATTGATGTTAATGCCCCGTCCAGTCCAGTCCAGCGTCTTGAAGACGTCTTCGAGCGCGTTGGTGAAAAGCTTAGGGGATATTACATCCCCCTGTCTCACCCCTCGACGCAACTCGATGGGATTGGTCTTTTGGTCCTGGAGCTGGACGGTCATAGTGGCGGTGTCATATAGACATCTCAGCACCTCGATATAGCGCCAATCAATGCGACAACGCTGCAGAGCACCCAAAACTGCCCAGGTTTCGATGGAGTCGAAGGCTTTCTCGTAGTCCACGAAAGCCATACACAGCGGCTGATTGTACTCTTCGGTCGTCTGTACAATCTGCCGAACAGTATGGATGTGATCTACGGTGCTATAGCCTTTTCGAAACCCGGCTTGTTCTGGAGGCTGGAACTCGTCAAGTTTTCTGGGCAGGCGGTTTGTGACAACTCAAATGTCAAATAATAAATAGATAGTGGGACAATTTGTTGTTCAGGCCATTTATAAGGGTAGCCAATTCATGGCAAATTGGCTACCTACCCTTATTGTTGGCGCGGGCTATATTATGTTATATGTAGGTGTGGGTAGGTAGGTACACGTAACATTACGTCGTGGCGTTATTTACGATACCGAGCTTCTCCACACACAAATTGAATATAAATCCACTTCTCGATCCCAATAACTATTTGGGTAAACCAAGGGAACGGCTTCCAGATTGATTGTACCGTTACTGTTAGGTAGTAACATAAGAGTAAAGCGTTGATATTAACACTTTAATACAGAATATATAATATGACAGAAGTGAGTTAAACGAAACGATTGGGTACATATTGAAGTACCTTTACCATTGAGTATGCTCCTTATGTACTAACAGCGCAGTGAGCATACTCCTTTATAATGTATTTCTGCTGACTAGTATACCTTATTGTTAGAATATATTACATTTATGTTTTCACTTAATATACGTTCTTTAACCGAAGTGGTTGTCTTACTCTATCCCAGAAACCCCAACATTACATGGCGACCCTGCCAGAGGGCTCGGCCAAGGGGTCCGAAGGTTATTTATTTAAAATTTAATAATATGAATAGTTTAATACAATGTGTCGGTCAACTGTAGAGAAGGAAGATGTATTCTTAAATCAAAACGCAGCCGGAGACAATAGCGCTACTCTAAGGAATATTGGGGGGCATTTGGAGAGACTGAACAACATAACACTAATTATTTTGGGGGTAACTATACTCTTTTTATTATATATTGGAGTAAAGCTATATAAAAGGTGTCATCAAAGATGGATGCAGGAGCAAATCGGGATGCGAGCCATTGACAGAATTCGAGCATCCTTACGCGGACGAGGTCGAGCAGTAGAAGAAGATGCTGGATAATTCTGCATACCTATGTTTTTTTTTGTGCGTATATTTTGTTTTAGTATTTTACAAAAAACTTTAAAATGGGACCTAAATGTGGAGTGCGACGTAAATTTTAAAATATATTTTAATGTCTATTTTATAATCATGTGTGATTAAGATTTATAACAAACTTTTAAATAATTATGTTTAGATGTTATTGGTTTCATTAGGTAAGATTGTGTGCAGGTGCGCGGCGAATACGAAACCGCGCACGACAAAAGTGCAAGCATGACATTTTTGTGTCGTCATGTCACAGGTTTGTTAAGTTATAATGTGTTTTAAAATAGAGAGTTATGAAATATGAAACCGAATTGACTTTTTATGGCAATAGTATAGTATGATTGAAAGTTTATTAGAATGTTATGATAGTTTGGTCAGTATTAGGAAGTATTTAGTTAAAAAGGGTAAAACTAGGTATTTAGGTAAAACTATTGATACGAAATTGGGTGAGACAAATATTATTTTTGAAAAATGTAATAAGATATTTTTACTATTGGAAAAGTCTGGGAATACGAGTTTATTGAAATCTGCCCTAGAGTTATATCAAAAAATCAAAAATTTATATAAGGAAATAAATAATTTATGTATTGAACCAAACACAGATTTTACCAAGATGGAGTTCGACCTTAAGTTGGCGTGTAGTTTAATTCCAGTTATGAACGGTAATGAAGAAACAACTAGAAGGATGATAGACTCGGTGGAAATGTACTCGGACATGGTTGATAATAAAGGTAAAGTTTTACTAATTACATTTATACTTAAAAGCAGACTGTCCCAAAATGCTAAATTACGTTTGAGTACGTCTTATACAACTATTGTTGATTTAATAAAAGATTTAAAAAACTGTCTTTTGCCCAAAAAGTCTTTTACTGCCATTCACTCACAACTTCACAATATTAGGCAAGGTTCTAGGTCTATAGATGAGTATGGTTCAGAAATAGAAAAATTAATGACTGAGATGACCATTGCTCAGGCAGAGGATGATTCAAACGCGTTTACAGTATTAAAACCAAGAAATGAAAAATTGGCTCTTAAAAAATTTTCAGAGGGTTTACGCAGTTCTAGAATTGGTACAATCATATCGGCGAGGAATTACAACAACCTTAAAGACGCTATCCAAGCCGCGAAAGACGAAGAAACGTCATCAGCACAGCCACAAACAAGTAATGTATTGCATTTTTATAAAAATAGACGAAATTTTCGTAACCCATCATCTTTTAGGGGTTTTCAAAATAAAAGAGGTTTGCGTTACAATAATCAAGGTCAAAGTGGTAGCAATTCATCAAGGACCATCTACTGGAGGTTCCTTTGTAAATTTTAATAAAAACTTTAATCCTAAGTCGAATCGTGGTAGATTTTATAGAGGCAATAGGAGTATGGGGACAAGAAATTATAGTAACCGTGGACAAGCCCGAAATGTATTTTCAGGAGAGCAATTTAATAGTACCGAAAATAATAAAAAAGAAGAAGATACAGAACAAGCTTGGGAAAAATTTTTTCGAGGCTAAACATATTATATTGTCATGTAGTGGAAATGCTAAATATATATGCTTTTATGTACATAATATTAGATACTATTGGTTAGTAGATACGGGAGCTTCGGTGTCAATCATAAAAAAAGAAGCATTACCCAATAACTCGATAAGAAATAATGATGAAACTATGATAAATGGAATAGGGGGTCAAAAGAAATCTCAAGGTTCTGTACAATTAAATTTGAGAAATAATGATGAAATATTTGCACAGCAGTTTATTATTTTTGATTCTCTACCATTAAAAGCAGACGGAATTTTAGGATTAGACTTTTTAAATAAATATAAAGCTAACATTAATTTGGGTACAGATATTTTAACATTAACTAAGGAATTTAAAATCTACAATATTAAATTTGTTAATGAGATTGATAGGGCAAATGAAGTTCTGTTTATACCTGCCCGTGCAGAATCTATTCATTATATTTATATAAATGAAGATATGAAAGGAGATGTTGTTGTATATGGTAAAGAATTGGCAACGAATGTGTTTTTAGCAAATGCAATAGCGAGAAAGAAGAATAATAGGATTCCAGTTAAAATACTTAATGTTACTGACAATGATATAAGTTTACCATTATTTGTACCGGAATTGGCATCTTTGAGTGATTTTAACACATGTCAATTTAATGATGAAGTTACCAAGCAGATTAATAAAATGATAAAAGACGATATTATAGAAGAATGCAATAGTGAGTGGTCAAGTCCAATTTTACTAGTTCCAAAGAAAACCATATCAGGAACTGAAAAGAAATGGCGATTAGTAGTGGATTATCGGAAATTAAATGAAGTAATTTGTGACGATAAATTTCCTCTTCCAAATATAAACGAAATATTAGACTCTCTTTCTGGCGCTATGTACTTCACTCACCTTGACCTCTACCAAGGCTATTTTCAAGTGAAATTAGATCCCCTTAGCCGTAAAGTAACAGCTTTTACTACAAATTATGGACAGTATCAAATAAAACGACTGCCCATGGGACTTAAGATAAGCCCAAGCGCGTTTAGTTGTATGATGTCTGTTGCTATGTCTGGTCTAAATTATGATAAATGCCTAGTTTACCAGGATGATTTAATCTGTTATGGACGCAATCTTAGTAGTCATAATCAAAATTTAATTAAAATCCTTGAAAGATTGAGAAAAGTTAATTTAAAATTGAATATAGAAAAATGTAGCTTTTTACAGAAAGAAATTTTGTACTTAGGTCATATAGTTTCGGGGAACGGAGTTTTACCAGATCCAGAAAAGACAAACACTTTAAAAAATTATCCTAAACCAACGAATTGTGACGAAGTTAGAAGATTTGTAGCATTTTGTAACTATTACCGTAAATTCATCAAGTCATTTGCTGATATAACTGCACCATTAAATAATTTATGCAGAAAAAATGAACCCTTTGTTTGGTCTGAAGATTGTGAAAATGCTTTTCAAGTGCTTAAGAAATCTTTAATATCCCCGCCTATTTTACAATATCCAGATTTTTCGGAAAGTAATAAATTTATACTACAAACAGATGCATCAGGTATTGCAGTAGGTTCTGTTTTATGTAATAAAGATTTAAGACCAGTAGCGTATGCTTCCAGACCATTAAATAAAGCAGAAAAAAAATTACCCAACTACTCAAAAAGAACTTCTAGCCATTGTCTGGTCGGTGAAATATTTCAGACCGTATTTGTTTGGAAGAAAATTTACCATCATGACGGATCACAAACCGTTAGTTTATCTTTTCGGTATGAAAGATCCATCCAGTAGGTTGCTTAAATTTAGATTAATACTAGAAGAATATGACTTTAATGTTATGTATGTGAAAGGAAGAGATAATGTAGTTGCCGATGCTTTATCGAGAATATGTATGTCATCAGATGAATTAAAGAAAATGCATGAACAAGTTTTAGTTATGACAAGAGGACAAAAGAAACGAATGAATGAAGTATGTGATGGTAGTAAAAGGATTGAAAATCTTAGTAAATCTACAGACAAAAGGCCTGATCAACCACGAGTCGTAGATATATTAAGAAAACCGTATGATTCAGTAGAAATGATGCCTATAAAAGGAAAAGAGTTGAAGAAATTTAGAGATAACAAGAGTATAACAGAGGAAACAGAGTGTTTTGCTTATAACTCAAATAAAAAGATTTTATATATTAATCTTGATTTTAAGGCACACTTCTCGCGAGCCGAATTTGTGAAGAAATTAAGGTTAATTTGTAATAAGTTGTTTATTGATGAAGTTTGCATAGTAAAGAATAAAGATAATATAGAATTTATTAAAAATATTACTGACGAAATAAAGTCAAATGCAAACTGGTCCGGACCACGATTTTGTATTTTACGAGGTATAAAGAGAGTAACAGATGATGACGAAAAAAGAATTATTCTTAATGATTTTCATTTAATGCCCTCTAGTGGTCATGCTGGAGTAAGCAGAATGGTAAATACTATTAAACAAAGATATTACTGGCCAGGAATTTACAAAGATGTTCAGGAGTTTGTAAAAAAATGTCAACATTGTCAAAAGACAAAATATTTTAAGTATATTAAACAGCCGATGGAAATAACCACAACGGCTTCCTTGGCATTCGAAAAAATATTTTTAGATTTAGTAGGACCTCTAGATAGAGACGTAGATGATAATTGCTACATTCTGACCATGCAATGCGAATTATCTAAATTTGTACAAGCTATACCGCTTAAAAATAAAGAGACAGTGACTGTGGCTGATGCGTTTGTTCGGCAATTCATTTTAAGGTTCGGTGTGCCTCAACAGATAGCCACTGACCGGGGTACAGAATTTATTTCTGATACAATGAAACAGGTGTGTAAAATCTTAGGTATTGAAAAATTATCTTCTACTGCCTACCATCATCAATCAATTGGTGCACTTGAAAATACTCATAAATCGCTAGGTGCATTTTTAAGAGTGCAATGTGAAAATCATACAGACACATGGAGTTACTGGTTACCATTCTGGTCTTTTAGTTTCAACAATACGGTTTACTCTGAAACGAATTATACGCCGTATGAACTCGTTTTTGGTAAACTTTGTCACTTACCGAATAGAATTTGTAATTCTGTTGAACCATTATATAATGTTGATGATTACCCGTTACAATTAAAATACAGATTACAAGTGGCTAATGCTGATGCCAAAAAACAATTAATAAATAGTAAATACAAAAGGAAAGATACCTATGACAGAACTGTAAATTCGATTAAATATAATAAAGATGATTTACTATTACTGAAAAATGAAACAGGTCGTAAATTAGACCCAATTTATGAAGGTCCTTATGTAGTAATTGAAGATTTAGGATGTAATGTTAAAATAAGTAAAAATAATAAAGAAAATGTAGTTCATAAGAATAGGACTAAGCCATTTTTTATGTAATAAGTGAATTTAGTACCACTGCAGTGTGCTAATTGTTTTATTTTAGTATGTAAACATTTTTTTCCTTTTAGATAAACTTACTTTTATATTATTAAAATAACAGAAAAATTATTACTTGTAATTTTATAAAATTGTTTTTTTAAAGCATTTATATTGTTAGTTTCTACATATATATTTTTTTAAGAATAAGATTTATATTTGTATAAAAAAAGGAAAAATAATAATTTTCATTTTTTTTTAATCACCCCCGGAGGTGAAGTACCTTTACCATTGAGTATGCTCCTTATGTACTAACAGCGCAGTGAGCATACTCCTTTATAATGTATTTCTGCTGACTAGTATACCTTATTGTTAGAATATATTACATTTATGTTTTCACTTAATATACGTTCTTTAACCGAAGTGGTTGTCTTACTCTATCCCAGAAACCCCAACATTACATATTATAAGTTTGTATACATCTAGCATTTGCGGACTGTGACATGTGTGACACATCTCTGTCGTCCAGGGGCAGCATGTGCGCACACACAATACACACACACACACACACACACACACACACACACACACACACACACACACACACTAGGAACAACAGACTGTATTGGTATCGGTGTGTACTAATATACGGTGGACGAGGTGTTATTGTTCAAAGTTTACTTGAATCACTAACAGTTAATAAAGTACATTTGCGACCGACATTCTTTGAATGGCCTTGATGTTTCCTCGTGGAGAATGTGACGATATAATGGTAGCTAAATACGAACTGAGCCTCTAGCTATTTGCTTTTTTGACTTTTGGATTCGAATATCGCTTATGCCACTTGTCTAGAGAGGCAGGAGCAATTATACCCACTGAACAAATAAAATATCCTATTATATACTACCTTATCATGCGAAAGGTACTTTGTTTGTGATTTTCAAAAATAAGTTTATGTAAGTTCTAAGTGATCCCATCGACAAAGTTCTCTGTGGCTTAAAACAACATAAATGTTATTTTTTTCATTTAGAAAGGATGTTGCATGCGTCAAATACATTTATTATTATTATAGTTAGTAGACAGATACGACTGATACGAGTATGTTAGTGGTGGGCAAGTATGTAGGTGGTGGCGGCGGCGGCGGCGCGCGTCTGCAGCTCCAAGCGCCACCTCATCAATAACAGCGCTGATTGACACGTCAACGTCGCGAGTCGCGTCGGCAGCCAGCGGTCACCGTCCGCTGTCGCGCGCCGCCGCCGCTCCTCACTCACACCATCATCAATCTTCCGTAAGGTTGCAAATTACCACAATACAAAATTTACTTGTTCATTTACTGTACAAAAGTCACACCCACAAAGTGGTAAAGTTGTGTTCTAGTGCGTCTCTACAGTGCTCTAGTGTTTTCTTATACTTAATTAGGGAAACTCTATATCTAAAACCTGTTGATAAAACTTATTATGTTAATAACACGCAAGTGATGTTTCAAGTATTGCATGCGCCCATAGGCTACGGTAGCTGCTTACCATCAGGCAGGGCGTTTGCTTTGTTTGCCACCTAAGTAGTGTAAAAATATTATGTTACGTGTGAGTAGTTCCTCATTTCATGTATTTTTAAATTGGTGAATTGAGGACTCAATCTAACAAAATTGCAGCGCTTTGTTGACTTTCTTGGCAATGTGAGCTTTAAAAGTAAATTTAGAATCATGTATGAATGCCACCGAGACATCTTGAACCATAATTTACCTGATGCGACGCTTATTTCTTGATGAAATATTTAATACGAGTATATATTATTGGGTAAATTTTGCTTTACGAGTCAAAGTTATAGAGTGGCATTTGATAATATCTAGATCCATATTATTGAGACAACCATAAGTATTGCTCAACTTTTAACTGTTGAAATAGATGACAAGAAATTTTATAACACAATTATTTAATTTGTTTTGAATATTTTCATATCGTCTGCATAAAGTAGGAGCTAACGCGCGGTCTGCGCCGCGCCGTCCACGGGACGATTGCGGGGCGGCGGCGACACGACGACGTGTTGCTAATTTTGGCACAAACTATTATCGCAGCATTAGCACATTTCCTGGCAAACAGTAATCAGGGGAGAATCATAAATGTTACATAACGGTTATCGACCTGAGTATGACATTTACTCCGACGTAGCGTTTTATTCAGAGTTATGAGGTAGCTGTAGTACATTTTTTTATACTTCTTGGGTGGCGAACAAGCATACGACCCGCCTGATGTTAAGCAGTTACCGTAGCCTATGGGATGGGCGCTTGCAATTTCAGAGGTATCACTTGCGTGTTCCCGACCTATTTTTTTTACACCAGGGCTTTAAGATGGAATATCCCTGAAATAGGTAAACGTTTCTTTCAAAACGTATCCCAAAATGAGAGCTGGAGACCTTTACTTCTATACCGCTATGAGTAGTCATTTGGTTGTGGTCTTGTATAAGGTAGAGGTCCTTCCCCAGTCGAGCTTGCTGGCTGTATGGTGCCCTCTCCTCTCAACATACATACGGAGAACAATATTGAAGACAGCGCCAGGGGCGTTGCATTGCAGTGAGCATTTCATCTTTAACACCAAGTTGTGACAGGGGACGGTGCTTTCCCCCCCGGGGTGTCCCGCCTTGCCGTGGCGGGGGGGGGGGGCTCAGTAGCTGTGGATCTAACCATCCACGGCGAAGCTAAGAGGACCCATGGGCTACGGATCCGGTCTGACACAGACCACTGTTCGGCCAATCTCGTAATCCCGACCCGTAGGCGTCGGGGGCGAGGGCCGCCAACTTTGAGTTGGGGGCCGCGAGGAAGAAAACCTCTATAAAAAATTACCCCTAATCCCGTGCTCGGCTGTGGCCAGGGGATGCGTGGCAGGCGGGTAGTCTGTGGACAGCAGCCCCTCACTCCGAGTTTTGCTGGCTCGACTGCGGGGTGAGTGTAGTAAGGAGGAGGGCGAGCCCAGGGAGCTCACCCTGGCAAAACAAAAGTAACTTCAATCATGGCCGATTTTAAAAACGAAGTATATCCACATGCCGGCGAATCCGGCCGTCCTTCGGGGCGTACCCCAACCGTATCTGTGGTGGGGAAAAAAGGCCTCGGTGCAGAGCACCGCCCAGCTGCTTCGCAGCTGGCAGAGGAGGAGCGCACGCCCAGTACTGCGCCTTCCTGTTCCGCCATTCACAGTGGCGTAGAAGAAGGGACACGCACGCCCATCCCTGCGTGTCCAGAGTGGACGTCACCGCTGGTGGATTCAACACCATTTTCAGCGGAGGAGAGGACGTGCACGCCCAGTTTTGCGCGTCCACATACAAGGTCCATGTCCTCGCGGGTGTCAACTAGCTTCGTGCCGGACTCGGACCCTGACGACGTGAGTGATGTGACACCGACGGCAAGCCAGAGCGGCAACGAAGCTCCTGGCAGGAAGCGGCAAGGCCGCAAACGAAGTCGCAGCCGCTCATCAGTGAGCATCGGGCCAGACGAGCCAGACATGCCGGCTCCTAGTAAGTCGGCAAGGTCTAGGCCAAAAACCATGCCAGAAGCCACGGGCTCGGCCATTTTCACTAAGCGGGGACAAATGGCGCGTATCCGCGAAGAGGGAGAGCTTGATGCGGAGGAGAGATTGGCCCGTCTTCAAGTCCTTAAGACCGCAGACACCCCGGATTCAGTGGGCGACTTGTTTCAGTCCGCGGGTGAGTCGGTAACGGCGGTCATCGAGGTGGCCACAAAGAGCAGGCACTTGAAGGGTACGTTTGTACGTGCCCTCAAAACAGCGGCGACTAATCTCAAGATGGCTGTGGAGATGCTCGCCTCCCGCTCAACATCGGACGAGACCAGGCGTCTGCAGGCCAATAACGCCCTTTTGGCTAATGAAGTTGCCGACCTCCGGGTCGAAATCAACCGCCTAAAGGCGCAATCACTGATGCCGCGCTTTAGTCCAGTGCCGGCTCAGGAGGAGAATCAACACCGTCCCTCCTCGTCACCACTGAGCGACGCACAGCTGCGACAGGTCATGGACTCAGTCGGGACGATGATAAATGTCCGCCTGAGCAGCTTGGAGGCAAGATTGCCTCCGGAGCCGCGCCTCCGGCCACCTCTTGCAGCGGACAGGTTTCATTACTCCCAGGAACCCTTTACCAGTTCAGGTGGCCGGACTTTCGCTGCAGTGACATCTACAGCGGCACAGACTAGGGCTAGTGGTAAAAAAGGGCCACTCAAAACCACGGCCTCTGCTCCACCAACGCCCGCTGACTTCCCACCCCTCCCGCAGCAGGTGCCTGTTACCCGCGTTCCGGCACGTAAGCCTGCGCATGCAGCTGCGCCGACAAGTAGGCCGAGGGATGCCGTTGTCACCGGTCCCTCTGTGCCTTCCAATGAAGGTTGGCAGATAGCCGGCGGTAAGAAGGCCCGGCGGAGAAGAAATCGCGGCAAGAAGAAGCCTGGGAGGCTCCAGCCGCCCAAGTCGGCCGCCGTGGTCATCACGGTGTCGCCAGAGGCGGTGGAGCGCGGCCTATCGTACGCGGCCGTCTTTAAGAAGGCGCGGGAAAGCGTGAGTGTGGCGGATCTGGGCTCCACTGGCGCTAGAACGCGCCTTGCCCGAACCGGGGCTCGAATATTCGAGTTCCCCGGTGCAGAGGGCAACAAAACGGCCGACGTTGTAGCCCAGAGGCTGCGAGGTTTGTTCACGGAGGAGGATGGCGTCAAGGTCGCCAGGCCCACCAAGTGCGCAGAGATGCGCATATCGGGTCTGGACGACTCGGTAACGCCCGACGAGGTCCGGGACGCAATCAGAGTTGCAACTGAGTGCTCCTTGGACACCGTCAAGGTTGGTGCCATCCGCCCCGGACCGGCGGGAGTCGGAGCTGTGTGGGTGCAATGCCCCGTTGCTGGGGCCAATAAATTAGCCACAATTGGGAGGCTCCTCGTGGGCTGGAGTTCCGCCAGGGTGACACTTCTGGCGGCCCGCCCCGTGAGGTGCCATAAGTGCATGGCGACGGGGCACGTTCGTGCCGCCTGCACTAGCAGCTTCGACTGCAGCGAATTATGTTTTCGCTGCGGCCGACCGGGGCACAGAGTGGCGGACTGTTCCTCCGCCCCCCACTGCCCCGCGTGTGCGGCGGGCAATCTGCCTGCCGACCACCTGATGGGGCGGGAAGGGTGCAGACCTCCCCAGGCTTCAAAGCCCAAACCGAGGAGTGGCCTTTCGACCCAAGCTGCCCTCGGTGCACCTCGACCGTCGACGTCGCGGATGGAGGAGGACACAGCACCACCGGCCCAATAATGGACGGTGACTGCACACTCCTCCTCCAAGCCAATCTCAACCACTCCGCTGGGGCGCAGGATCTGTTCCTGCAGTCCTTGGTGGAGTGGTCGATAGGTGTGGCCGTAGCTGCGGAGCCATACTACGTACCTGCCCGCCCAAATTGGGTGGGTGACGTGGATGGTTCCGTGGCAATCGTCGGCTCCACGGCACCTCGTTCTCCGTCCTTGTCACTGAGAGACAAGGGCCAGGGATACGTCGCTGCCGAGTGGGGAGGAATATTACTTTTTGGAGTATACTTCTCCCCCAACCGGAGTCTGGCGGATTTCGAGGTCTTTCTTACATCTCTGGAGACCTCGATGCGGCGATTGGCATCGGGCCGCGTCCTAGTCATGGGGGACTTTAACGCCAAGTCACAGGCATGGGGCTCCCCTAGGACGGACGCCTGCGGCAAAGCGGTCGAAGAATGGGCTAATTCGGTGGGCCTCTGTCTCCTTAACAGAGGCACCACCAATACGTGCGTTTGACAGCGGGGGGGGGGGTCGATAGTGGACCTTTCGTTCGCTACCCCTGCTGTCGCCGCGCGAGTGAGAAGCTGGTGCGTCCTGGAGGAGGCTGAGACTCTGTCGGATCATCGGTACATCCTTTTAGAGCTCTCCCGGAATCTTCAGGACCCCGGCAGGGGTCACAGGGTTGGCAGGGCTCCCCAATTTCCGCGGTGGGCTGTGGGTAGGATAGACAGGGAACTACTGGCGGAGGCGGCCATTGTTCACTCATGGCTGTCCTCACCACCTCCCTCCGAGGGAGTAGATCCGCATCCGGGATGCGCTTACGCAAGTCTGCGATGCCGCCATGCCTCGTGTCCGACGTCGGCCTCCTAGGAGGGAGGTCTACTGGTGGTCCCAGGATCTGGCGGACCTTCGTGCGGCCTGTGTTTGTGCCCGAAGGTCCTACACCCGCAGCCGGCGACGAAACCGCGATAATGGAGAGGGCCAGCTGTACGAGGCCTACCGCATTGCGGTAGAGGCCTTTAAGCTGGCCATCTGCCGTGCTAAGGAGCGCTCCAGAACGGAGATGCTGGAGGGACTGGATCGTGACCCCTGGGGTCGCCCTTACCGCGCGGCGCTGAATAAGCTCCGCGCGCAGGGTCCCCCCCTCACCGAGTCCCTTCAGCCCAGCTTTCTCACAGAAGTGGTCGAGGGTCTGTTCCCGTCACAGGCGGAACACACGCCCCCGGCGATGGTCCCTGATAGGGCCGAAGTCGGGGAGACCGAGGAGGTGCCGCCTGTCACTGAGGCGGAGTTAGGGGCGGCTGTTCTCAGAGTTCGCTCCAAGAACACCGCCCCCGGGCCGGACGGGATTCCTGCCCGAGTGCTGGCCCTGATCCTCGATCATATGGGGGACCGCCTCAGGGGCCTTTTCGATGCTTGCTTGGCGTCTGGAAGGTTCCCTGAGACCTGGAAAGTGGGGAAGCTGGTGCTCCTACCGAAGCCGGGGAGGGCCCCGGACTCGGTCGCGGCCTATAGGCCAATCGTGTTGCTGGACGAGGCGGGGAAGCTGCTGGAGAGGATTCTTGCCTCCTGCATCGTCCGGCACCTGAGCGGGATCGGCCCCGACCTGTCGGACGCCCAGTATGGCTTTCGTGCTGGGCGTTCGACGGTCGACGCCATTCTGGCGCTTAGGGCCGCGACCGAGGATGCCGTTGGGAACGGCGAGGTGCTGTTGGCGGTGTCTTTAGACATCGCCAACGCTTTTAACAGTCTGCCATTTGGCAGCATCAGGGAGGCGCTCCGGTTCCATGGAGTGCCCAAATACCTGAGGCTGCTAGTGGCAGACTACCTCGAGAGGAGGTGCGTTTTGTACGTGGACCGAGAAGGCGGCGTCCGGTGCAGGGCCATTTCGAGCGGTGTTCCGCAGGGGTCCGTCCTTGGCCCTCTCCTGTGGAACATCGGCTACGATTGGGTCCTGCGCGGTGCTCTTCCCCCCGGGCTTGGCGTACTCTGTTACGCCGATGACACATTGGTCACAGCTCGGGGTCGTAAGTTTGAAGACGCGGCGCGCCTGGCCACCACGGGGGTCTCTCAGGTGGTCGGGCGGATCGGAGCGCTGGGGCTTAGGGTGGCCCTTGAAAAAACGGAGGCCCTCTTATTCCATGGGCCCCGTCGTGGTCCTCCTGCTGGCGCTTCGATATCCGTCGGTTCGGTCCCCGTACGGGTCCAGGCCCAGATGAAGTATCTGGGCTTGGTGTTGGATGGGCGATGGCTCTTCGACGAGCATTTTCGTCGTCTCACGCCGAGGCTTGAGGGGGCTGCGTCCGCTTTGGGGCGGCTTTTGCCAAACCTGGGCGGGCCCAGCCTCAACTGTCGTCGGCTGTACACGGGGGTAGTCCGGTCAATGGCGCTTTACGGCGCACCGGTGTGGGCAGGGTCTCTGACCGCCGAGAGCAGGCGGCTGCTGGCGAGGCCGCAGCGTGTAATGGCGGTCAGAGCCATACGCGGCTACCGCACCGTGTCCACAGACGCGGCGTGCGCATTGGCCGGAACTCCCCCGTGGGACTTGGAGGCGGAGGTGCTCGCCGAAGTGTATCGGCGGGTGGCTGCGGTTCGGGCAGAGCAGCGGTCCCCTCTCCCCGAAGAAATCCGCGAGTGGCGCGAGGCCGCCCGCAGGGCCATCATGGCCCAGTGGTCAGGTCGGCTGGAGGCTCCACGGGCCGGTTTCAGGACCGTGGAGGCGCTCCAGCCGATCTTGAAAGAGTGGGCAGGGCGGCAGTACGGGACCCTTTCCTTCCGTTTTGTCCGGGCACGGGTCCTTCCGGCATTACCTGCACAAGGTCGCTAGGAGGGAACCGAGTCCCGTTTGCCACCACTGCGACTGCGGCGACGACTCGGCGCAGCATACGCTCGATACGTGTCCGGCTTGGGCGGAGCAGCGCCGGGACGTCGTCGCAGTTATTGGAGCAGACCTGTCGCTTCCGGCCGTGGCGAGGGCCATGGTCACCAGCGACAGGGAGTGGACGGCGGTCGCATCCTTCAGCGAGGACGTCATCTCGCAGAAGGAGGCGGCGGAGCGGATAAGAGAGGAAAGTATCCTCGCTGATCCGATCCGTCGCCGGCGAACTGGGCGGCGTCGGCGCGCGTACGAGCGTCTGATGCCGCCATAGTGAGGCTGCGGGGGGATTGGGGCAGTAGAGTCTCACCCGCAGCCTTCCGCGAAGGGACAGTGTCCCCGGTGCGCCCGGGCGCTGTCACTGGAGATGGAGCCCGCGTAAAGCGGGCAGCCGCTGGGTGGACCACTGACGTCATATCAGGTTCCGGTGGTCCACCCATGAAGGCGGGTGTAGGTGCACAGGGGGTTTTTAGTCGGTATGCCGGCCGCCTACCATCTTCGAGCCGGCGAGTCCGACATAATCGCCTCGCTTCCCCGGGCGGGGCGATATGCGTAAAAAGGGGACGGTGCTTTACATATATTTCAGATTCGCGACTAACTATACTACCTACATATATACAGAAAAGCAAACTTTAGGCCAACTAACTTTTTATTGCACTTCTTCTTCTTCTTCTTAGCGTGTCGATGGCAATCTATATTGTGTCAGCCCAGAACCTAGCTACGAGTTTTGCATTTTCATTAGCGTCCATAAGCTCCTCTGAGGTGCAGGTATCAGGGCACGCGGGGCATGATATCAAGTGCCCCATGGTTTGTGGCTCAGCACCACATTTACACTCCAGGTTGGAATCGTCTATAAATCCCCACCTGAGCAGATTTTCTTTGCTTCGACCAACCTGAGTCCGAAGTCGGTTTAAAGACTTCCAGGTCAGCCAAGGTGTCTCATGTCCAAGTGCACTTACTAGGTATAATTATTTTTATTTATTCATTAAAACTTTATTATTTATTGTACAAAGCATTATTTACCAGTCAACCTATTGGGTAGGCGTCGCGTCGTAGCGTGGGTTTGAGTTAAATCTGTTCTATGAGATACTTTTATACACCGAGATTTTTATAAATAACTAATATTATTGTTTTTGTTTATAACATTTCGCCGTTTAGTGTTATTGTCAGCATGTTTGTCGTGAGTCGTGACAGTGTACAGTCGTGTAGTAAGCGCAAGTATTAATAGTGTCATTCATTGAGGACGCGCAGCTGTCAGCACATGTCACCACCTGTCACGCGAGGCACACGTCACAGACAGACACTCTGTCTGCGCGAGCGAGCTGCTGGGATATGTTCTATATTTAGCAAACATAATTCAACAACGTGTTGTGATAAATTAATAATATTAATTTATCTAAAGCTTGTGTGACTGTGTGTGACAGAGCAGAGTTGACATATCACAAACAATGCATTTTTACTTGCAGATGGATTTTATCGTCAAGTCAACTTAATTATAATCGCTTGTCCTGACTGACGATCAATGCGCAGCCAAAACTACAAAGTCGAGGTAAATTTTAACATTTTTAGAAATTCAATTTCTAAACTAAAAAACGTTAACCCGGGCATAGTCGGGGGCGGGCCGCTAGTGCCCGCTAGCAATATTATATTACTAGTTGTTGCCCGCGGCTCCACCCGCATGTATGTCGGTTATCGCGAATACATGTAGGTATCCTACGTTATTCTCCAGGATACCATCTATCTCCTTGCAAAATTTCATGAAGAGCCGTTTAGTCGTGAAAGTGTAAAAAACAAACCCACATTCGAATTTATAATATAGTAGTTGTTGCCCGCGGCTCCACCCGCTTGATTGTCGGCTATCGCAATTAAAAGTAGCCCATTCGCTATTCAAGGCTATAATCTATCTTTATGCCAAATTTTATCCTGATCCCTTCAGTAGTTTTTTACGTGAAAGAGTAACAAACATCCATACAGTAACAAATATCCAGTAATATCCATCACATTTATAATATTAATATTATAGGATAGGTAGTATAGATGCATGATACTTATGTACGTCAAAACAAAGAAACATTGATAGTCAACTAACTGCCAATTTTCTGATAAGTGTCGAGACATATGAAAAGAATGGCCAATAAAACACTAAAAGATTCCTCATAATTTTAGGATTATTTCACTAAGATTTTCCTGTTTTTCAACTTATACTCAATAAACATACTTCAGTCACTTATTTATCTCAGCTACTTCATACGATGATAGGGAGAATGGCTCAGAGAGAGAAAGAGAGCTATGTCAAGCATAGCGCTCTCTCTCTCCGTTGCCTTTCCCTAGATGTATGAAAGTGTCATAGAGCTGATCATATGATGCAGTCGGCAGGTGGTTTTAGAAACTTCGGGACGAATCACGATTGAATTTGTTTTGGCGAGGACCGAGGTGGTTGATGTTTGGGCATCACGCACATCGTACGTTCACCGACTGAGGCGGTCGACCGTCACGAACGTCACGAATAATTAGTATTAATGGTGAGTGACGAACTGTAAACACAATCTGTTCACTCGAGGGATACAATTATAAGTGACAATTAAAATGCATCGCTTGTCGGCGCCGCCGAGTCAAATACAGCCAATGTTCGCTATACGCGAGCTCCACTCAAATTAAACGAAAAACTAATTTGGCGAAACTGTCAGGCTCAGAGGGAGCGCCGGAGGAGGGAGGAGGGCGTATGGCCTCGGCTAACTAATATCTGTCACAGCACCTTCACAACCTCGCGTCGCCTGCAGGCGTTAAGAGAAAATGACAAAGCTTCGAGACACGTACTCGAAGTTAAGAACGTTATAACTGAATTAAAAAAAAACTAGTTAGGTTGAATGACATATTGGTTAGATACTGACATAGTTTTAAAATAAATTTAAATATACACTACAGCTATGTACCTACAATAGATTCAAATAGTTATCAAACTTGATAACTATTTGAATCTATATGACACCCACTCTCTGCAGCGTTGCGGATAAAGTAAAAAAACCACAAGTATGCTGGGTGGCATTTTTTGTGATCGAGAGAGTAACTCTGCAATAAATATGTCCCCCTTATTACCATAGTTTTCAGGCATAACTAAGTACCTTTTATGTATTATGATTTTGGCGCCCACTAAAAGTGCTGCTTAAGGGAAGGATTATTTTTTATTGTCAGAGGTCTTGTCAACTCGTAATGAGTTGACAATACCTCTAATAGTAATAATAATAATAATTTATTTATTTCTCTCAAAGGTACAATAGTTTACAGTGGTACAATGTTTAGCTTAAGCTAGTCTTAGAACCTGTGAGAGCTGGTGTCTATACTAGGTTAGAGACCTGTATGACAGATCACCAGGCTCTGTCCTAATTGGTGCATTGTAAGCAAACAATGATGCAGGGAGTACATTATAAAATACAGGTACAAAACTTTCAGAGAAACAAGATGAAAACAAACATAAACTAAATTCAATTAAGTAAAGTACATGCATGTGTGTGTGTGGGTGTGTGTGTGTGAATTATTATTATTTGATGGTAACAATCAGTTTTTCTGTTTCAGCGTAGTCTAAACCAAGAAGCCACTTAGTAACAGTAGATTTACACTCGGTTTTGCACATTGGGTATATACATAGGATTTTGTTAACTTTGTTATAGACATAGCTACTTAGGAAACAAAACCTACGTTGCGCTAAGCTGGAGTTCACCTTAATGGGCTGGCAGACAAGGTATTTGCGACGTTTATTATTTAGCTTTCGTGGGTCGTAGGGTGTTATAGAATGAGTTTTAAGAATGACACTCAGAATAAATAGTTTCCGGACTAAAAATAATAAACTGGCACTTTGGAAAATATAGTTGTCACTTTTTATTTACTTGTTTTTAAAACGGAAAAAGTCGTTGCCACCAAAATGGAATTAACACAAGAAATTTTAAAAGCCAAATTTTTCACCATGTCTTATGCATTCGTAGAGGGAATGACAACAAAGACGACCGTATATCGCTGGTTTTCCGAATTTTAACGCGATCGTGTAAAACTGAATGAGGAAGTTCGCAAAGGTCGGTTCAAATTCGCGGACACCCAAGAAAACGTCAATGCGGTACACGGCCTGATCATCAAAGATTACCATGTCACATATCGATAAATTCAGTCATATTTAGGGATTGGAATGCACTTACTCTCCAAAGAACAAAAGGAGCTCGAGTCGATTGGTGCCGTGGTAGTGGAAGCAGTAGACGACTTCAATAATACCACTTCGGAGACAACATCTTTGTGACAGCAAAATATGCTTGGAGAATATTTTGCAAAACAGTAAATGTATACTTTTTCACCTGACTATTTTTTTTATTTCCGAAACTTTTAGTGCACCCCTCGTAATATATCTATAGTTATTAAAAGTATTTCAATCGGAGTTGTGTTACTCTTGAAACACGAGAATAAAATACAAAATAAAGTCGGTATTTTTGTAATTGGCTCATGTTGTCGAAATATGTCGAAATAACGAGTAGGTGTGTCCCGCGGGAGCCAGCATCCACCGACAATCACGTACAGGGACGATCTCTACTAGCTCTAGGATAGGAAGTTATTTATTAAGTTTACGATATAAGTACAAAGTGGTCGCTAGATAATTATATAGGTTTAAGCACAGAATCTATTTCTGTGGGTATCGAGTATCACTTTTAAAAGATTATCTAACCAGTAAGATATAAGATAGGAGAGCCCTCCTAATGTATTTATAACTTCTTGTTTTACACAGGTTTTTTAAAATAATTGATTAAAATATTATACCATTAGCTTATAATTAATATGTTTTAGATATTATCAGAGTTTAATTACCAAATCGCGTGTGTTCAGGTCATTAGTATAATCTTTTTTAATTAGTCAAACATGAAAAATATCGACAATAACATTACACAAATGGTAATTGTAACATTATACCTATATTATTCTTGTTTCTGTGGTTTGGGTAACACAGTATTTGTTCACGTCACCCCTTGGTTACTGAACGATAATAGTACTTGTACGCAGTTTTATCGTGACCTGGATTCTGGATGTGGAAACGTTTCACTAAAATACGTTTAATCCCACCAAAAACATTTTCATGTAAAAATGTTGCCAAGACGAGTCTACATAGCTTACCCTGTGATAAAGTTATCAGATCTCGTATAAAGCCAAGCTCTAAAGATTACACGCTCTAAACCTACAAGCTCTACACTACACCTTAATCAAAATCTATGAATAAGTGGTCAGATCTCATGTAGAGCCAAGATTCTTGATCTATACGCCCTTACTTTACCATTCATCATACTACAAGTACAGATCATACGTCATATTATTAGTACTAATGCTAGACGTATGGACTATATACAATAGCCGTGCTGTCTTTATAGATAGGTAAGTACCTACATACATAGAAATAGATTTAAATGTTCGACTGTCGCGACGACAACAATAGTAGCACTAAACACATATAATAAGCGAGTAAGGCTGCATCATGAATCAGACATCATTACAGCTCTGATTGCACTATTCGAGAATGACGTGAGTGTTGGTGGTGTAATATATGACGCTACGTGTTGTCTAAGCACGGCGGCGGCAGGCACAGTACCAAAGATTAATAAATAGTTACTACAGTACTTAACAGTACGTCAACATGTTGCAGTTGTTGGTCAAACACTCGCGGTGCTACATGTGCCTTTATGTTGTGTGTTGTATGTGTCTTATCAGTCGGACACAAAATATTATTATACTTATAGGTACCATGACGAGATTCAGAGTTATATATTATTATTATTCATAAGAGCCGGAAATTGACGTGTTTGCTCGTAAAGTATGGATATTGAATGTTTACAAACATTGGGACACAGTGTCGATACGAGCAGTGCTGCAGTGGGTCAACACGTGGTAACGTGCTGTATAAGGTAGGTAGTGGGTACCTATAGTGTGTTGAACTGTTGAACGTGTGCCAGCCACCTTCCTAGCGAACTAACTCATAACGCTAAATGATCGCAATAGTCGGCGCACAAACAAATATACTTAATATGTGAGCGAGTGCGCGCGCGTGCCACTTGTGCGCATGCGTAATGGTTGCTACATTGTGCAGACAATGCACTTTAACATTGTAGAAAGGGGTAGGCAGTAAAGTGCTAGTACATCACCGTGGTTGTTCCGAAAGTCGTTTCTTTGAACTGTCGTCGTCAAAGTCAATAATATCTATGTATTATTATTTTGTTAACTAATGATTTATTCCACACCCGATTAGACTATGGCGCATGGCGTTTATCGATAAGTGCGACAGATTCGTACTTGAATTGCAAACCCAACTTGGGCAAATATGATTATTGTTTGCATCACTGTTAGTGTTTACACTGTTCGTGTTACGCGTGGCGTCTCGTGTCACGCACCTGTTGCTTGCTGGCTCTCCCCCGCGCGCCCTGTCCGCCCTACGTGAGACAGTGTAGAGCGGGCGCTTATCACTGCGCACTGACTCATCACGAGCTAGGCTCGTGTCGATGGACTTCTGGAGCTGGTGCCTAGAGTGCGCGGCAGGCAGCAGGCGACCAGATAAAATGATTTTGGTAAGGGTTTTTACTTTTAGAATATGTGACATGATATTGTTTGATTTACCTTTATCCGCCTTCGTAGGTACTTGTCGAAATTGTGTATGTTAGTAGGCACCTGAAACAATAATAAGGATAAGGCTGTATTATCAATTCGAAATAACTTAAAATTACATATCTTATATAAAAATGAATCCCTATTTTTTATACTACCAAGGTGGCAAACAAGCATATACGGCCCGCCTGATGGTAATTTCTCTTTGTCACGGCATCACGCGTGAACGGCTGGACCGATTGCAGTTATTATTTTTTTGATGTGTTTGTTTTTGCCAGGAGAAGGTTCTTATGTAAAAGAAAATTGTTTACCCCGGGGTTTGTTTGAATTCGGGGCGGGCCGATAGTGCACAATAATAATATAATGTACTTTTCATAATCATCTCTTACTTATGTATGGACATAAGTAAGATTTCCAAGAATTTCCACATCATTCGGTTCAGAGCAGAGCTAACCTTGTCCATCGTCCATTGATATAATAAGATGATGGTCACCGCTACACTATCACACTCTTTATTCACTATAGAATGCTTGTGCTTGTTTTGCCTATAAAGGAACCTACCGGTGATCGTGTAGCGGTGATCGACATCTGTGATTATTTTCATTTATATGTGTCCATAGTATCAGCTTTTAGTTTAGGGTTTTGACAAGCTATATTATTAGCCTGTGTGAGACGGTATACCTACTCTGTGTCAAGTGGCAAGTCATATCGAGGGGATCACACGTCATACACGCGCGCCACACGCCACGCGTCGCACACCGTGACAATGTCAACACACACAGTAATAATAACCCGCTATTAACATTGTTACATTATAATACAAAACAATATTACGTATTTATTATGACTGAAAATACACGAACATAATAATAATAATCTTGATTCGTATCAACGAAATGTACCTAAATTGAATTGAAGTTAAAGCAGATGCTTTGATATCAGATCTTAAATAGATTTGATCGTATTTGAAAACGAAGTTTATAAACAAAATCAATTCGCGTTGATCCTTTCTCCCTTCTCCCCATGGCGAAGAGCCCTGGCCCCCCTGGGGCCCCCGCCCGAGATAAAGTCAGTATCTGGTAACGAGGCGTAGCGATGTAATTAAAATATAAAGTTTCGCGAACTTGTTTCAGAGGCGAGGCGGTGCGTGGCGCGCGCGACGTAGATACAGCGGCAACAACCGACGAGTTTCTGTACTTTTAACAATATTAGATACCTACTTGTTAAGCGCAGTTTTGGGCGAGTTACCTACTACAGATAATAATAATTGTCCATCACGTAGCAACTAGCGCCGCGACGGCGCCGGTGCGGTATTGTACCAGTACGAGAAACATCTGGTCTGTGATGGCACATGATTTACAAATACTATGCCATGGTTTTAGACAAAAAATAATACATAACGTGGTATAAAACATAGCATTTCTTTTTATACATAGGTACTACCTACAAAATATCAGTCGTTCAAGAAGGTATAGGCGCGTCTGTCTGCCTTTTTTTTTTTCGTTTAAATACCTATATTATAGTAGGAATCCCAAATATTAAACAATGGTAGGCACCGTTATTTTCCACCGTTTTATTAAACTAGTCCACTGAACATCCAAATTCATAGCCCAACTTTATGTTGTTTGTTTTCCATAGGCGGACCATAACTTTTATAGTGTAGCTGTGCCATGGCTATGGCAAGTGTTTCATCTCATACTTATTAAATTAAAAAAAACTCAAAGGGACTCGCGTAAGCCTTCCAAAGGCCCGGAAATTCTCTTTAAATAATAGGAAAGCACCGTGTTAAAGGAAATAAATTGCGTATAAGTCAATTAAAAATCTATACTATATACATATATTATACTCTATACTAATATTATAAAGCTGAGCTTGATTGTTTGTTTGGTTGAACGCACTAATCTCAGAAAGTACTGGTTCGATTAGAAAAAATATTTTTGTTGAATAGTGCATTTATCCAGGAAGGCTATAGGCTATATAACATGACGCTATGATCAATAGGAGCGGAGCAGTAGTGAGATATGTTGCAAAATCGAGGAAATGTACGTTCTAAATTACTACGCGGACAAAATCGCGGGTGACCCCTAGTCAAATATATCTATATGGCTCAGGACCACTTCTGGGCATCGGTTAGGGCTCAGCACCACACGTTTTAACTCCACACCCACGTGTAGAGTTGGAGTGTATGTGCTGGGCCCTATCCGATGACCGATACACGTATCATACTAAAATTCCTGATGTCTACTAGGTAAGCCGAAATAAACACTTTACGATTAGATTACCGTTTATGCCACTTGTCTAGAGGGGCTGGTTTCTGTAGAAATCGCTAAGGTGCCTGCTCAGTGCTCAAGCACTTTACAACTGCTTTATAGAGTAGACGAACGGGATCGTATAACAACACACATTCTTTTATAGAAATAACTTTTTTACGATGTTAGTAACAGATCGTAAAAGAGAACACTAAATTGTAGGTATTACACGGACTTGATATAGGCGTGATATCGTTGATAGAACACGCATCAATTCTATAACATTGGTAGTATAGGTAGTAGGTATGAACGGCATAGTTCTTTTTTTCTTAAGAAAGTAAGCCACACCAGTTATAACTTATACAGTTATATTGTTTTTATATTATAATTTAGTTTTAGATTTTTTATACTGTTTTACGCATTTAGGGTTGCGTTTTGAAAGAATCGTATTCCTATCCCAGGCATACTCCATCTTAAAGCCCTGGTGTAAAAATAGGTAAGTGATACCTCTGACATGGGGTCTCATCAGGAACAAATCAAAATTAGTACGAATAAATACCAATAGATGGAGTTACATATATCGATTTGTTATTTACGTTTATGTAAAATTCAAACCTGGAAGAAATATAGCCTGAAACATATACGTACATATTTTAAGAAATCCTACTAGCATAGGAAAATGAAATAGAGGGCTCATAAAACAAAATTATAATTATATATTTTCAAAATTCAATAATGTCGCCGTAGTCCTGGCGGCAGTATTTTGTACTACTAAGAAGTTGAAACTTGCGAGTGACTTGTGATGTGAGTAATGGCGCTGGCGCTGTATGCATTTTTAGATTTTTATAAATTAAAATTTTACTGTTGGGTCATACTAGGTATAAAAATATATAAAGTTAGGTTAAAAATAAATAATACTGGTATATATATTTTTTCTCTCAACAAAAAAAACTTTAAAAATGTCTTACGTTATCAAAATTATGAACAAAAATTTTAGATTTATTATCATAAATATTTTAAAAACTAAACAAATACAAAAAGTGTATCCTATGTTGGGATTCAATATTTTAAAAACTAAACAAATAGAAAATACAAAAAGTGTATCCGATGTTGGGATTCGAACCCGGTTCGGCCGGATACGGGTACCTCCGTACGGTGCTAAGGTATCGACGATCCTTACTGTGAGAAAATTACCTATTTGTGAATTCGAACTGATACTTAATAATTACAGTTTTATTATATTTTTCCTAATAATTAAAAAAAATATTATCTGATATTAAAACCATCTACAAAAAACAAATTTCAAAAATTGGACATGAATCTGGGATTCGAACCCAGTACCATGGGACTGTTGGACGAATACCACAGAATGCTATACTTACTCCTGATTGGCCTGTTGGTCTAGTGGTTAGTGACTCTTAACTACTAAGTTGGGGGGTCATGGGTTTGATTACCATTCAGGACAAATCTTTGTGTGATGAGCTCTGTTTGTTGTGCTGTGCCAAGCCTGGTTTCAGATGGTATGTGAATTGTCAGAAAATATTATTATTACTCTAATTCGACTCATCTCGTAGGTACTGAATTGATAGATGCTAGGTAGGTATAATATACTTATTTGTTAATTTGAACTGACAAAACAAAAAAAATGTTTATTATAGTCACGAATAATTAAAAAAAACATTTTATTTTATAGGTATACGTAATTAAAGCCATCAACAAAAAACTTAACACTATATCGTAAACTTCTGTTAAGATACGGGAAAAAATTGTTTAGCCCGGGGCGAAACCGGGGCGGAGCGCTAGTTAAATACGGAAGCAAACAGTCAAAATAAGTGTATATTTCGTACGTAAAGCGCGTGACCTTGAGCGAGTAAACGTGGCCCGAGCCCGAGACAATAAGCGATACCTACCCTTTATGGTCGGTGTTCGGTGTAGATGCCTACTATTTTTTGGGAAGAATATAATTTCTTTAACATAAATAAATTCGTTTATAAAGTGTCGCCATCTGTTGATTTTATGTGTATGCACGTAATCTGTTGGATATAGACATCTAGTGTCGTATAAATAGTAAAAATTTAGCCGCACGGTTAGCCCGAGTTAGCAGGGAACCAATTCTTTGTATGGGATGGGGTATCTGTACTAGTATTATATTATCTGTGCCTCTGATATTACAAGCGTTCATTTAGTTGGGCGGCCGGACACGCGTCATACACACATTCCTCTACATAATTTGTAACACAACAAATTAAATCAATTGTTGTCACTCATCAACTAAGTGGTTAGTAAGCAGGTAAGTAGCAGCAGCTGTATGACAGGAACAAAGTTGGTGAGTTGTGAATATAAATGTCGCAGGTGGCAGGTGGCAGGTGGCTGATGGCCACTAATGGAACGTCTCCATCGCATCGCAACCCTCGATCACGTTCACACAAAGTGCTTTTCGTTGTGTTTCATTGAAAGAAATATGATTTGAATGTCGATATCGCAAATTGGTTTATTCTCTTGTTACTGTGATCGGCGGACTAGCTAGTAGGTATTTTTGGTACGAAATCAAAAACTTACGATAACATTGTTTACTTACATATTATTATATTTGTTTGACGAATTGAATCAGATTGTGAAGAAGGACACACGCGACAATAGATATTTTAGATCCTACTAATATTATAAACGCGAAAGTTTGTTCAAATGTATGGATATACTAGTTGGGCCCTCCCGCGTAGATGCATGTTATCGCGATAAAAAATAGCCTATATGCTATTCCAGACTATAATCTATCTCTATGCCAAATTTTATCCAAATCCGCTCAGTAGTTTTTGCGTGAAAGAGTAACAAACATCCATTCTTACAAAACTTTCGCGTTTAAAAAAAAAAAACTCTGTTTCCGAAGGATTGTAGGCGCGGGCGAAACCGCAGGCGGAAGCCAGTATAATATAAGTACTAAAGTCTATTTATGCAATAAAATGTACATTACGTACCTAGTATGTAGAGACACATTAGCTACATTGTAGGGTCAGAGTGCAACACAGGGTGTAAAGTGCAAGCGTTTTAAGATATAGGTACCTACTGCTAGATATAGGTATAATGATGTAACTGGTACAGTACACTGTAGACTGTGCTAGAGGGTCCAATACGAATTTCTTGTATTGATGATAAATTACGTGATAAGACGGTAGGGTGGCCATTAATTAATGGTGAAGTTTCCTCACCCATTGTTCTGACTACAGAATAATAATTATGAATTATGAGTGCTATGACTGCCTATCTACAACTTATCGAGTTTAGATTTATTCTCTTTTTAACCGACTTCAAAAAGAGGAGGTTATCAATTCGTGTGTATTTTTTTTTTTTTTAATGTTTGTTACCGCATAACTCCGTCATTTATGGACCGATTTGAAAAATTCTTTTGTTGTCTGACTGGACATACTTCCAGTTTGGTCCCATTATCATCAAAAGAAAGTTCCGATGATGGGATCCATAAGGAATTGAGGGAACTCCTCAAAAGTTATAGGCACACATATAGCAATTTCAATATTTTTAACAACTAATCAATCATTTGCATTCAGAAAGTGTAATTTGATGAATTAAAACTGATGAAGAAGACCACAGATGGCCATCTGAACTTTTCAATAATAAGTATTTTACTGATGGCGATTAGATAAGTTTCGGTTATTGTTGCTAAGCAACAATTAATAAGAAATAATGACGTGAATGAATTGAGCGCGGATTGCACAGATTAAATATTGCTTTTAATACCTACTTGACCTGTGTTCAGCCCGACGCTCAGTCGATTTTATTCGATTGTAACAAACAAATATCCGAAAATTTTACAACTTGCCGTACTGAAGTCGGTTTTTTTTGTTAAAATTATAAATACTTAAATATTTTGTTGGAGTTGAGATTTTGTTTTTAGTTTGCCTGCGGATATAATACAAAAAATATGCGTTACGTCAGGCCTGGTTCACTCCGCTGTTTAGGTATGAATCTACAAGTACCCGGCCGCAACATTTCCAGGGGTATTATTTAGTCGAGTGTCGCGCGCCGGTCGCGTCGTCGGTTCGACGTAAGTTTACCTACGAAACGCACACGAAGCTGTAATTCGTCACCGATTCGTTTTCGCTTTTAAATATTTTAAAGAAAATAAAGGCATAAAAATATTCCACAGTATTCGGCTGCTTAAATAGTGATAAGGATCCTAACCTCTCGTTTTTCAATATTCCAAAGGATATTGCAAAGTAAAGAAACACGTTATCATTTAGAAAAACATAATTGGTAGGTACCTATTTGTAGCAAGATTTTGATATGTAGACTATTAGGTACAGCACAGTTTTTGTAGAGACGTATTATTTATTTGTCCAACCAATTAAGTAGGTACTTATTTAATTGGGAAAATATATTATAACCGCCTATCACTCAATAGTTTTAAATTTCAACTGGACAAATGGCTCCAAACAAACCAATGACAAACTCTAATACCTATTTTTAATTTAATCAAAAACATAATAATGGGCGGAGCCGCGGGCAACAGCTAGTAGGTACCCATTATTATAATTTGTTCTTTAGTGGTTTGACCAGTCCTGTGATGTAAACACACACTGCTCGTTCTTATAATTTAATTATTAAGTACCTACCTACATTGAATATGTCCCCACATGTCCAGATTTATTTAAGAGCGTATTCACAAAATAGCGCAGCTACAGATTAGGTAATTATCGGTCGACCGGCCGCGTGCGCGTGGCGAGTGCGCGTGTGTGCGTGATCCTCGCACACATACATTGTTCGTGAAGTATGTTCGGCACAGTGCAGGGCCGCGTAAACTTTATTGTTATATTACGGTAAGATTTTTGGTGTTATAATAGGTATTTGTATTGTAAATTTGTAGAATATGTTATTATTAGAGAAGTAAAGGAACACTTTGGCATACCAATTATCTATTCTAATACATATTATTATTATTATAAATGCGAATGTTTGGATGAATTGATGTACCTAAGTACCTATGGACCTTTTTCTTGCTTGTTTCTGCCTGGGGTTGTAAGTGCAGGTGAAGCCGTGGGTGGAAACTAATGCCATAACATGATACCTAGCCTACAAAAAAGTAGTAGGTAGTGGTGGTTTTTTGTAGGCTAGGTAGGTAGGTACAAAAAACAAAAAAAGATCATAATATTAATACACCACAGCCAAATTATTTATTTATTTAAAACTTTATGCACAATCGCACACAGGCAGACTTAATGCCATAGGCATTCTCTACCAGTTGACCTTGGGTGATACAGAGATGAACATAGTAGGTGCACTCAAAAACAAAAAAAAATGGATAAAACAAAGAAACAAATTTAAGATAAGGATATAGATTCAACAACATCTAAAAAAAATATAATGAATATATATGCTGTGGTATATATAATATATAAAATAAATATACCTACTTACATAAAATATATAAATATAAACAAAATTGTTATGAAAGTGTTAGACGTACTAATTCCGGCGATTCATCAGCGAGGAGAGCCCAAACCTTCACCTAAATTACTACACACAGCGGTGTAGTTGTGATCTTATGTGTGAGTACTCCTGCGTTTTGGTAGAAACGTTTCCTATCCCAGGGATACTCCATCATAAATAATAATAATAATAATAATATATTTATTTATCAGATTTACATCCATTATTAAATAAAGCCCTGGTGTTAAAAAAATGGGTCGGCAACACGCAAGTGATACCTTTGGTATTGCAAGCGTCCATAGGCTACGGTAACTGCTTATCATCATTATTATCTTATTTTATTATTTTAATTTTATTTATTTTATTTTTTCATTTTATTCCATTTTTTCTATTTTATTCCAATTTATTCCATTTTTTCCATTTTATTCCATTTTATTCCATTTTTTCTATTTATTCTATTTTATTCTATTTTATTCCAATTTATTCCATTTTTTTTCCATTTTTTTCCATTTTATTCCATTTTTTTCCATTTTTTTCCATTTTATTCCATTTTATTCCATTTTTTCAATTTTATTCCAATTTATTCCATTTTATTCCATTTTTTTCCATTTTATTCAATTTTTTCTATTTTATTCCATTTTATTCCATTTTTTCTATTTATTCTATTTTATTCCATTTTATTCCATTTTTTCTATTTTATTCCATTTTTTTTTCCATTTTATTCCATTTTTTCTATTTTATTCCAATTTATTCCATTTTATTCCATTTTTCTATTTTATTCCAATTTATTCCATTTTATTCCAATTTACTCCATTTTATTCCATTTTTTCTATTTATTCTATTTTATTCCATTTTTTTTCCATTTTATTCCATTTTATTCCATTTTTTTCCAATTTATTCCATTTTTTCTATTTATTCTATTTTATTCCATTTTTTCCCATTTTATTCCATTTTATTCTATTTTTTTTTTATTTTATTTTATTTCATTTCATTTCATTTTATTTATCATAGTTTGATCACATATAACAAAAAAAATATACTATGAATTAATCAGAAATATATTTTATTTTCAAGATAAAGCACTATATTTTGATAAGGTGAAGTATTTTTATACTTTATTTTATTAATTTAAAGTTGGCTGCATGTTTTATAACACGCGATTTTTTACGAATTATTGTTGGATAAATATGTTTGTTGTTCTCTAAACCTTATAAAATCGCAAATTATTCATTAAAAAATCACTTGTAGACTATATGCTTAGTACTTACATATATGTTTTAAAGTAATAGGTATAACCAATTCTTCAAAATATGCTGTCTGCGATGCCCCGAATTGCGCCATTACGTAATTCGTGTGTTGGAAAATAATTATTTAAAAAATAACCAACCACGTTAGTAGACTTTGACTATAGTTAGCCCCTTTGTCAACGACATATCTATAACTAAACCTTGGAAATTGAAACCTGCATCAGTTCATAGCTGAGAATTATCACTTAGAAAACTGCGTATTTTTGCTTATTTTACTGAAAAGTGTGAATACGCTCTTAAAAAGTCACTCGTTTACAAAAGTGTAGTAAGTACCTACCTAAACCTAACAGGTACTTCAGATCAAAATTGATCTCTAAGTGACAACCATAATGTCCAGAAATACGCAATACAAAGGGAGCCAATTTGTAGGTAAATAAACGAGTAGGTAAGTTTTGTTCTGGGGATCTGAATTGCGCTCTATTGTGTGCGAGCAAAGTTGATATTTGTTTAAATGATTTAGCGAAGTGAACCTTCTGTACCTGTACTATTAAGTATTCTGTGGTTACGTGAAATCAAACGAATACATATCCATACGATGTATACGTATCGGGCTATTTAAACAGGAAATATCGTTCCATTCCGATTAACTAGCTACCTATAGGTGTAGTACTTAATCATCCTTGTACCTACATAATATCGAAAATAGTTGAGTTATTGATACACAGTAACATAAACAGTAAGTTTGTATTGGTACTAATATAGTAAGTAGTGACTCGCTCAAAGCTCAATAACCGCGAGCTGAACGTGGCTGAACCGTCGCCATCGCGTGCTGCTGCATATTTGATGTCATTCGACCGCGCTATTTATAATATTAGCATAGGTACCTACGAGTACCTACCTAATGAGCGTTTCAAAATAAAGGCATTCCGCGACTGGCGCGGGCGCCACGTGCGGCGGGCGGCGGCGGCGGGCGGCGGCGGCGAGCGGTGGAGAGCTCACAAATAAATAAACACGGTAACGTGTGATGTTTTTCTATAATTTATTATAAACAGCGTCGGCTGAATGTTTCCGCTCAAATAAAAACTCCCACAGCTCAAGACGATGTATGTATATACCTATGTATGTACGTCGGTACCTATTATCGTATTGAACTTTGTAAAATTAGTTAACTAGTCATCACTGATGAGTGAAGGTCATCGTCGAGTCGTTAACTAATATATCATTCTCTCATTATTACTATGCTCCTCGTAAAATGCACTGGATCAATTAGGTAGTATAATATAAGAATGTCCATCTGTTTGAGTTGATTAGGTTACGACTTGTGAAATGAGTAGGTGACTAGGTGTCTACAAGTTAGTGATACTGAAGATCACGTCCAACAAACGTTTGTACGCCGAATGAGCCATCGACATGATCGAATGTTTCGTTTCTGAGCTGTTCTACGACAGAACCTGACAACTACGAACGATTCGCCGACAAAACATTTATTCATCAACAAATCTGGTGCATGCTTTAGCATGCTATATATGACAGGTAGACGTAAGGAGGCCGTAAGGTGTAGTACTATGTGTCCGAGAATTGCATGGTTGTAAAGTGCCCGCCAATAAAAGGCAAACATAGGCTGAACCGTTAAAGTTGTAAAAAATATTATATAATGTTACCTCCCATCTCTATCATATAAAGCAATTGCAACATACATGTAGCAAACCGCGGCGGCGCAGCGCTAGTAGAGTGACCGCGAGATATGTCACACACAGGACATGGCACGCGTGACAAGGTGTGACATGTTTACGCTTCTTGTTTGTATATATCATGTTGCTTGCTCCACTGGCAATTAGCTATGTCCACATGTGAACTCATTTCTTTTAGAGCAACATAATGTGTGTGTTACGTTCTTTTTCATTCATTTTTTCTAATTGACTCATCTACCTACTTAATAACTTGAACTAAGCAAATACTGTATATATATGTCACCGGAAAATAGCAATAATCGTAAGTTGATCAATTTTCGAGGTAATTGATCAACTTTCGGAATATGTTTTTAAAAAGACAACTCCCGCACTAGAGAACAAGCTCTGTGTCGCGGGGGGCTTTACAAACGTATGTTTGTAAAGCCCCCCGCGACACAGAGCTTGTTCTGAGTCTGGGTGTAATTTGTGTCCGTTAATTGTATAATTAACGGACACAAATTACACCCAGACTCAGAACATCTCTTTGTGGGTCACACAAAGTTTTGTTCTGTGTGGGAATCGAACCCACAACCTCGTGCACAGCAGGCGCATACTGCGACCACTGGACCACCGAGGCAGTCAAAAATATAACAAACGGTAGTTGAAATGTATTACCTATTTAACGCATTGAATTTTAGCTACTTGATCAACTTACGGTACCAGGCAGTAATATAATAATTCACAATTTGGCTACAAATAAAATCATCCACAAATGAGCCAATCGTTGCTCAGTGTACTATTTAATGGTACACTATTACCCGTCACTTAATACACTGTTCTCTGATTGGTCGACGGCATTAATTATAAGCATTTGGCAAGTGCTTATTCATAGAGTTAAAAAACACTTAGATGTTGTTATTTTAATACTGATATTTAAGAGAAAGAGATGTGAAAGTTCATGTACTTATACTAAATAATTAATAAACCTAACCTAACCTAAAATTTTAGCAAGATTGTATTCTTCTATCATTCTGGCTGGCGGGGAGCGCGGTGTAAAAGCACGTGAGTCGTTCAACCAATCAACGTACACCTCGCCTTCGTCGGATGATTTAACGGCAAGACGTCGTAAATAAATCAATTTACTAAAATATATACATACGTTAAATAATACATTTCAACTGTCGTTTATTATTTTCTGAGAGTTTATCAACTACCTAGAAAATTGATCAACTTACGAGTCTTGTTATTTGCCGGTGACATATATATATATTGTATGACTCGTTAGTAGCACTTGAACAAGAAGTTAAATATTATATTTTACCTTAGGACTCCACTCCACTAACCTACCACATTTCATTATAGGTACGTCCTACTCGCACAAACACTTAATTATTGTGAAAAATATCCAATACGTATTTTAACATTAATGAATTAATTGTCAATAGTTGCTTGCAGCAGATTCAGTGAGTACAGCACAGCGCGGCGCAGCGGAACCAATCAGTGTTAAATAACCAAGTAGGTACTGTGCAGTCGAAACGATAAAGAAGAACAGATACATTTACAAAAATGCTAGGTAGGAAACAGACGAAGATGTTTGCTTAGTTAATATAAAAGTGTGAGTGTGCTATCATGTTTGTGCCTCGGTGTTTAGGAGAGTCAGTACAGGGGGTAATTGCATGTTGTAAAATAAAACCAACAAGAAATAATAATAAATTAGACAAAGCCGGGTACGTACCGCACAAAACAAATGTTGCACTATTTGATAGGTAGTATACAAAGTACAATTAGATATGTTTTCTACTTGTTTGTCAAATATTATGTTCGTTATACACCTATATTATGTGTTTGCGTATTTGTGATATTTGATAATGACATATTGCCATGTGTAGATACATAGTGCAGATGCAAAATTTTAATAACTGATTAACAGAAACAAAATTGTTTCAAATCATTACCGTATTTTTGAAAAAGGCAGCCATTTATTATTTATATTATAAAACCATACAGCAGTATCAGCTACTAACAAATAAATAAAAAACTTTTCAAAATATCGACATAACATAATTATGTTCACCCGAACTTGACTTGAATATAATCCATTGGAAAACTTTCCATAACAATTGAAGTACCTGCTACGTTTACAAAATGAACAATACCTCAACACTCAACCTCAAGTTTGAAGGTATTTACAATATAATGTAACATTCTGACGTTAACTCGCTGGAACGACATACTAACATGGTGTTTTGTATAGTGTGGAACGTGTGCGGGCCCCACCACCGTCGACGTTAAGTATAATAGTAGATAATTATGTAAATGTAATATGTGTAGTTATTTCAAAACTTTAAGTCAGCCGCCACAATGTCGTTACTGTCTACGAGATACTGCATGCACATTTCGTAGCTACCTCGTTTACGCACGCAGCTTGCTTCACATGTATCTTGATGACGTAGGCTAAACGGTAGGACTCTTCAGTCCTGGTCTAATGAAATATAAATTGCATTTATAAGTTTCAAATTATATCTAACTATCGGACCTGGCAGACGTCGTCCTACCCGGAAATGCTGATATACCGACAGCAGCGCCACCGGCTCCAATTGTGAACCTAAACCATCCGGTGCCCTACCAGAGAACACACACAAAATTTCATTATAATCAGCTGAGCCGTAGGAGGAGTTCAATTACCTACAATGAAAAGTGGCATTGATTCTTATATAATTATAAGGATGACAGAAAAACAATCTGTAATAACTAACCCACCTCAAACATGCCCTCGCTATAGTTGGTTAAGAATTAAATAGCGCACCAAAGACCGGGTGCCCCTTGTGTGATCAAACAATAAACTAATGTAATCGTCCTCCACTTGGGGGCGTTTAATTAAGAGGCTGTTTCTCGCTGTTGTAGGTACCTACTACCAAGCATGTACAAATTATACGAACATAATGTTATTATTGTATTGTGTGTAATAACATCTCCCGGGGGGGGGCCGGTCATAGACAATCAAGTATATTATTTAGGGAATTGATATAGGGCAATGTAATATGTTACGTACATATATCTACCCTGTTCTAATAGCACCATGACGTCATTAGTAGGGGGTAAAGTCTGCTCTTTGTATACTACCTAGGTAGCATACAAAGCATAAATAAACTTATATTTTTGAAATAAATCGTGTATAAAGCACACATTAACTAATAATGACTGCTCAGTTCATATCCTCGCCGCATCGGGGCTCAGACAAGATCAAGATATTAAATATTCTATGTTTCAATAGTAACATCAAGGCGAACAAAGCATCAAGTCGAGCGAGCACCACAACGTTAGGTTTGTTGGCTACCAGACACTCTTTGCGCTCTCTTTGCGGTTCACGTAATTTTGTTGCTATACAAAACACATAATTACTAAATAGTTCATAAGATATTTACAAGAATAGCTGTTATTAAAATAAATGTAACTTAACCTTCTTACAAACAATCAGATATTGTATTTAAAGGTATTTATATTAAGTTACTAAATAGTAACTCTTTTTATTAATTGTTTAAATAAAATGCGCACTTATTAACTTATAATAATAATAAGTACATACTAACATACTCGTACGTAATCAGTCCCTAAATAATATATAGAGACTATAGCATGGGGTTCTTCAAGAAAGGAGTTATAAGGTTTTTAGAGGGTCGGCAACGCGTGAGTGACACCCCTGGTGTTGCAAACGTCCATAGGCTACGGTAACTGCTTACCATCAGGCGGGCCGTATGCTTGTTTGCCACCTTGGTAGTATAAAAAAAAAAAAAAAAAATAGTCACACATCCGCAGACGACTAGTACAGATTATCTGCGGCGGGACGGATGGCGAGACCTTCAGATTTGGAAACGTTTATATAATAATGTACATATCATTATAAACGTGACGATTTGTTAACTAGTAGTTACTTTAAACACATTGTCGCCATGTCTGTGTCTGTCTAGACAATACGTTAGTACAATAACATCGTTTATATTACTACTCGGTGTATTTACATTAGGTAGGTAGGTACTGGTACAGTGAGCGGTGGGTGAGAATAGACATGCTGTGATTGTTTCTAGTTTCTACGAACTATTAAATATATAATGTGTGAGGTTAATGTTCGCTAATAGTTTAGTTTAAAATATTTAACAAAATAAAGGTTTCATTTCATTTTGCCAATATTTTTCTATTCGCAAATGTACATGTTTGTGTTAGGTACTATAATATAATGCTTAGTTATAACTCTTCTATAATATATATTTATTATACTAGGGGTCGCCCGCGACTTCGTGCGCGTGGAAATTTGGAATATTTTCCCCGATTTTGCAACATATCTCACTACTGCGCCGCTCCTATTGATCATAGCGTGATGTTACATAGCCTATAGCCCTCCTGGATAAATGCACTATTCAATAAAAAAAAATCTAATCGATCCAGTACTTTCTAAGATAAGCGCGTTCAACCAAACAAACAAACAAACTCTTCAGCTTTATAATATTAAGTATAGATTTATTTATTAATTATTACGGTTACACCAATCACCACACCAAACAAAGAATAAAATAAAACATATAAATACATTAAATAGATATCTACACAAGTATAAAGAGAGAAACCAAATTTTATGAGTTGGTCTACAAGGAATATCACTTTTGTTTTAGTAATCTGTGGGCTGTTTGTTTCTACACTTCACGTCTGTGTGTGTCGCAACAAAGTGCTATATGTGGTAGAAGTCCCGCAATATGTGCTCGAACAAAAAGACGCCCCCGAGACAAAGTGTGTGACAAAGACAAATACAATAATTTCTATTGCTTTTTGAAGAGCAAACTTGCGCCGAGGTCGCTCCGGAAATGAAACCCGCAGACTCGACGAACGACGACTCGAGCGAGGGAATTCATGTCGCTTTTGTCGCCAAGCGCCATTCGACATGTCACAGTGTCGCGTCGCTCTGTCGGAACGACGCGCGTCGACGCGACACCTTGCTACCGTGCAGGCGACAGGCGACAGGCGCGCACCAGCGCTCTCCAACTTTTCACAACGCGTCACTTTGGTTTCACGGTTCGTAGACTTGCGGAAATTTTACATTCACAGCTTTCAAAGTGTCCAACTTCCCGACGAGGAATATTTGTAGGTATAGCACTCCGCACGTGTCCCTCCCTACTGTATGTCTAAATTACTTTTTGTTTGTAAAAATATAGACCATCTTTGTACATGTATGTACCATGTATTCGATGCTTGTTTGCCGCACACACACAGACACACACACAAAAGTACATGGACATAGGTAATAGCTTCTCTATAAGCCTGACAAAGATGTTACGTGGTTTATTCTACCTATCTGTTTGTGTAAGTATAAAGGTAGATCGTGAATAAGTAACAAAATTACTCCCCCATGCATAAAATCAGTAGGGATTACAACGTACTCTTTATTGTACAAGGAAAAGGTTCCTAAAAATACATAATGTGACTCCAATAAAAGTGGAACCACGTCCGTACGCCACGAGTAGCTATCAAACAAGACGTACACGTGCTTACCTAACCAGTGACATCACCACAATCGATGACACTATATATATCGGTCGTCTTGTGACTTAAATCGGTACAAGTACTATTGGTACTGAAAACTTGAAATTTGGCAAGGAGATAGATGGTATCCTGGGGAGGAAAATACTTTTTATCGTGATAAAGAACACCCACGCGGGCGAAGTCGCGGGCCACAACTAGTACATTATATAATTACTTGCCAGACTGATTCCAGAGCCCAAATTGCTATGGCAACAAACTTAAAATTTTCCACAAGACGTAAGTAAGCTAAGGGCTACTTTAAACGAAAGGTCAATCGTGTGTTTATTAGCGCCAACAGGACATTCTTATTCAATCCTGGATATAATGGTCACGTGGGAGTCGCGTGGTCTCGTGGTCTTGTCGTCGCGTGGTCTCGTGGTCTCGTCGTCGCGTGGTCGCGGCCGGCTCGTTCCATACGTCACGTATAATTCGACGTGTGTGTTATGGCAATTTAACTAAACCTACAAACAAGTGAAGGGACCAATTAGTTGAACAAACAAGTGCCTGTACCCTCTTTATAATTTTATTATTAACTCGTTTAAATATTTACTTAGTTTAAGTGTACATATATGTAATTATAACACAATGTGATATGTTATAGTACTTTTATTAAAACTACCACCCGCACCATTTACGCACGGTTTATATTCATTAATAATACTATTGAAAATTCTGATTTTCCCACAAATTTTCCAAAAAAATATGACTAATTATTGTCCAAATAGTTCTGAACACAACAGAAAAGCGGTCGAGCCGTTTTCATCATACACATGCACGAGAAGATAGATTAAACAAACGAATCCAGGGCACAAATTGAAAAAGCATTTTTTTTGTGTGATTTTGGGTAAGAACAACGATATTGAAATTTAAATGTTTAAAAGCAATGTGGGAAAAGACGAGCACGGAGCAGAATTCGAATCTGCACCTTTCGGGTTCCGGCCCGGCGCACTACCAATTGTGCCATTCGAGCTCTGGAGTTCGAATTTGTCGCTTCTATTTAGAAATAACGGTACATGTATATCGCTTTTAAAAACCGTTAACCCTAAGAGGGCAAAAAGCCGGGGCAGAGTGCTAGTAAAATAATAAAATGTCAATAAAAAAACCAAAGAACGAAGCGGCACGAAACTAAGAACGTTAAGCTGTACTAAATGACATAATATATTGTCTTATGTGGTGAGTTATGAGTATGACTGTTATGAGCGATATGGCGGGACATTACAATGTTCTGTCGAACTGAAACGCCTCACCAATATAACTTACGCGATATTTAGTGAACGTCATAAGTGTCGACAGTGTCGACGGTTTGCCGTTCGGAGTCAGACTCACTCAATCTGAATACCTATACTCATACTTAGTATAATAACACCTTTAATTACGGATACTCCTGGCATCGACATTCACCATTAGCCGTCGGCCGCTGACTCGTCTGCCGCCATTGACTTAATTTATATTATATTAGCTGTTGCCCGCGGCTCCGCCCGCGTGGATGTTGGTTATCGCTGTAAAAAGCAGCTTATGTGTTATTCCAGACCATCATCTATCTCTGTGCCAAATTTCATCTAGATCCGTTCAGTAGTTTTTACGTGAAAGAGTAACAAACATCCATCCATCCATCCATGCTCACAAACTTTCACATTTATAATATTAGTAAGGATTACAACTTACCCGCGTCTCAATAAAATACTCAGATGTAATATTTACCTTTTTTTGAAATGAATCATCTCAACCCATAAACGTCCCACTGCTGGGCACGGGTTCAACCCTCCAAACATTTGGAGGGTTGGTATAGGGTTTTGTTTCGAGTTTTCCCTCTCTTTCGGTGGATATTGTCTGCTAGACTTACTCCCTTAGACGACTCTTACGACACCGGCATTTGTATTCTTAATCCGTCACCATACGGACGATTTAAAATGAATGAATTGATATATTAATAATTACCTAATATACCTAGTTTTGTGATACGCTGTCGTCGGGCAAGTTTTGCTGAGCCTCTGAAGAACGTGAGTAAATTAATACTAAGTAATTTGCCGTAAACTTACGTCAAATCCCATACATTTTCTTTTTTGACTTTTCGATTCGACTATCACTAATGCCACTTGTCTAGAGGCTCTGGTCGGACTCAAGCTACTGAGTGTCACATTATTTACGTTTGTCTGTCACTTATACGACTTGCTTTTGATCTTGAGGCACATCATATTAATGCCGATGTGTCTATAGATATTAATGTTTACTTACTATAATATTATAAAGCTGAAGAGTTTGTTTGTTTGGTTGAACGCCCTAATCTCAGTAAGTAATGGTTTGATTAGAAAAAAACTTTTCGTTAAATAGTGCATTTATCCAGGAAGGCCATAGGCTATATAACATCACGCTATGATCAAATAGAGCAGTAGTGAGATATGTTGCAAAATCGGGGAAAATATTCCAAATTACTATGCGGACGAAGTCGCGGGCGACCCCTAGTGTGCTTATAAACCAGTATCTTTGTATTGTGATGAAGAATGTCACACATAGATGAGGAGGCGTGAATCTCTCAGAACACGTCGTAAGTATGTGCTCGTAGGTACGATCTACAGAACAAGTTAGTTATGTTTATAGCCCCCACAAGAACAACGTCACGCTTGTATGTGTATAATTCATTAGCTTTATGACACTGCCATATTAGTTAGTACTACCTACCTAGCTATGTCCAAGGTGAAGGGTCAAAGGTCAACATAATTATTCAAGATTATGAACCATTTTGTTGCTTGTTTAATAAAAGTAACTTAAATTAAGGTACCTACTAATAAACCTTCTTGTTGTTCTTCACCATATATAACAGCTTGTATAAATAGCACCTTCACAAATCGAAGAAATTTTGCATGTTCAGCGGGACACAAGCAGTACGAAATATCTTTTCCTTACTAATATTATAAACGCGAAAGTTTGTAAGAATGTATAGATGTTTGTTACTCTTTCACGCAAAACCTACTGAACGGATCTGGATGAAATTTGGCACAGAGATAGATTATAGTCTGGAATAGCATATTATACTAGTACCTATTCAATATTTATCGTGAAACAGCTTGAAATAAATTATTCTGAGACGCTCTATTACGTTCCGATAGAAGAGTTAATAAGTTGACTCTCCTATATAAATAAATAGAGGAGTGTGGCAACAACATGTTTGATCTTTTGTCGAACCCCGAGTGACCCCTGAGCTGCCGTGCTGCATATGCAATACCATGGATCCTACTAATATTATAAACGCGAGAGTTTGTAAGTATGGATGCATGGATGGATGCATGTTTGTTACTCTTTCACGTATAAACTACTAAACGGATCTGGATGAAATTTACAGAATAGAGATGGATTATAGTCTGGAATAGCATATAGGCTACTTTTTACAGCGATAACCGACATCCACGCGGGCGGAGCCGCGGGCAACAGCTAGTATGACATAATTTTGAGCTTGTACAATTTTAATAGGTACCTACTTATTTCTACGTACCATCGAAGACATCGACACGAAAAAGCAGAAAAATAGACTGGATTTTACCTTGGTAGCTAAATATCGAGTAGGTACGGATAATTTATGTTTAGTTCTATCGCATTGATGGGATTTTGTTCTATCGAGATGAGCGGTGTGTTGTCGCTCCGAGGACGACGCGCGACGTGCGGCGACGACGACGACGGTCGTCCCATTCAGATGAACGTTCAATGTCGCGATCTCGCCGGTGATACAATTGTACTATTACTAGTGTACTATTCTATTTCTGTACCAGCCGAACTGATTATGATGTTGATTTATTTAAAAGAAGGCGACGTTATGGAGAAAGCCAAAGTTATACCTAATATAGTGTAGAGACTGTCTGTCTGTCTGTACAGCAATGTAAAACAATGCAGAATGATGACACGACATTATAAATGTTATTTATTTATTTAAATAAAATAAAGCCGACCAAGTGCAAGTGTACAACAACCAAGCTCGGTGCAACTACAGTTCCGTAACGTTAGATACATCACATATTAGGACAGTCCTCGTCACGAGACAGGAGGTTCCTGCAACAGACATGTACCTATGAGCCAACGTTCACCTTTATTGTTTATCTAACACATGCAGAATAAAAACTATCATGAATAACTTAAAGCAAATGTAACGATGGCACCTAAACATGGCTCCGTATCTCACTGAACTCTTACAAATACCAATACACTCATCAATATTTTTACGTTTACTATTATTTACAGGATCCTTACGAGCCCTATATCGTCTGAAAAACTTCCTCCCTACTAAGACCAAAGTAATGCTTGTGCAGACCTTAATCTTTCCGTTAACTGACTATGGTGATATGTGCTATTATGACCTGAATGCAGATCTACTCAATAAATATGATCGTCTTCTTAATAACTGCATTCGATTCATTTTTAATCTTCGTAAATACGACCACGTATCTATCTATCGTTCAGAATTGAAATGGTTACCTGTTCGTCAACGCCGTAGCTTGCGTGCTCTCACTACGCTTTTTTCTATTCTCAATTCTCCATCTTCTCCTAGCTATTTAACTTCCTGTTTCCAGTACTTAAGCTCCGTTCACGATAAAATTCTACGATCATCAAATAATCGTTTGCTTGTGTTTCCCTCCCACACTTCTGGTTTTGTCCACTATTCTTTTGTCGTGCAGGTTATCGAACTCTGGAATGCGCTTCCCCTTGAGGTCAGAATGTCCACAAGCCGATTTACTTTTAAGATGAAGGTTCGTTCTCTTCTCTTAGATGAGTTGTCGCGAGTATCTCGTTAAGTTGATTACCTATATGTATGTATGTCATTTTGTATATATATATATATTATACTATTTATATATATGTATATTATATCTATTATCCTATATATTTTTATTTTATTCAGTATATGTATTTTGTGTATTCGGTCAATTGTATCTATTCGTTATTGAAGTGACTTCTTATTACACCTACTTCGTTTATCTCTGCATCACCGTGGTTGACTGGTAGAGAATGCCTATGGCATTAAGTCCGCCTATGTACATGTGTGCATGAAGTTTTATAAATAAAATAAATAAATAAATATTAACGTATATTATTAAGGATTTTATTTTTTAATTCGCGTAGAGGTAAACGTCTAAAATAAGATAAAGACGCAATTGATACCTCTGGTTTTGCAAGCGTGCATAGGCTACGGTAACTGCTTTCCATCAGGTGGGACGTATACGTATTTGTTAGTAAGAATAATGCTGCAGATGCTGCTGAAGAATATAATAAGCCATCTTTATGTAACCTACCTTAAATGTTTCAACAACTAGCTACAACGACAACAACTTTAATATAACAAACTATCTATTGACATTTTAACAATTGATTATGAAACTTTCAAAGCTCGTTTCATGTTGGAAGCGCTTCGGCGCGTCGGCAGGCGGTGTCACAAGCCACAGGTATGATACAAAATGGTGCCTAAGTTTGTTAGCGCGCACCACACTACACTATCGATCACATATTGTAATCGGAACTTTTGTGTTATGTACGAGTAGGTACTACTTAAGTAAAATTAGACAAAACATAGCATCTTTGTTTCCCAAGCATCGACAAATTGTAATTGTTTGTTAGGTATCTCTAATAAAATAGATCACAATGGTTGTTGTATCAGCGTGTGTGTAACCCGACACCGTGTCCTAATGGCCGCGGCGGGGATCACATCACGCGCTTTACGTGTCTCTCTCTCTACTAGAAAATGGCTTTGGGCGGAGAAAATTTAACAGACATTTTAATTTATTGACAACACAATAACAGCACTATAACTGTTGAAAATCGGCCTTATGTTTGCTGTCTTTATTGAAGAAAAAATAACTAGAAAGCTACCTAGTGAACACGAACAATAAGGTATCCATTAGCGGCATGTTGTTACGTTCGGCCGACACGGGGTGCCGCGGTGCTAGGAGCATCACTTATTTATGGGTGTTATTCTGAGTTCTTATTCATGTCATTATGTGTATAAGTATTACCATTTATTTATTTATTTAACGATCAATAAATTGTAAGCCTACTCCTCTTTTGCACTCGGTTAAAAACAATGAAAAGCCACCAAAAATACCCAGGGTATTTTTAGCTTAAACTATAAAATGATCTAACTACAAGTAGGTATACGAGATTTCTCTTTACTGTTACAGTCTAATTAAAAAATGTCTATTGAATCATTAAATTAATATATTTTGTAATACGGTGGATGAAATAAAAACAAACTCAGAGTGTATGTATCTTCCGGAGGGCGTCGGCCGGCGTCGAGACTGTCGAGCCGGTGCTTCCGAGCCGGTAGTCGGGGAAAAATAAATGAGTCTGTATAATTATTTAATATGCGCTGTTACCGACCGTCTACAATGTACTTAGTGTCATCGGATAATATAATAGTTTAACTAGTTAAAGAATAAGTAAATACTTTCTTAGACGACGAATAAGGTGACAAACCCGCTAGGTACCCAATACCCTTTTTTTTGTAGAGGGGAAATGCTTTACGCATTCCGTCCTTCCCGGGAAGCGAGACAGTTATATCGGACTCTCCAGCCTTAAGGTGGTAGGCGACCAGTATACCGACTAAAACCCCCCTGTGCACCTACACCCACGGGTGGACCACCGGAACCTAATATGACATCAGTGGTCCACCCAGCGGCTGCCCGCGCTACGCGAGCTACATTACCAGTGACAGCGTCTGGGTGCACCGGTGACGCTGTCCCTCCGCGGTAGGTTGAGGGTGAGGCCCAATTGCCTCAGCCTCCCCGCAGCCTGCTACCCAATGCCCTACCGTAACTCATAGAGGTTTGCAATACCATCTGGGACTATATCAGTAGATTTGACTTTACAAAAACCTTTACAAATATTTTATTGTAGACCCTTGCAAACTTTCACGACACGATGGTACAAGAAGTGGTTAAAATAAAATACTTTTATTTCAACCGGGAAGATGAGTATAGCTTGTCGACATATTGGAATCCAGTTATGAGCAAATGTCGCAGTGTGCCCGTGTGTAAACGATCCAAACACTATAAAAATAATGACCAAGTGTGGGTATTTGCACAATCCTCCGTCCGTTCCGCGACGAAGGCCACACTCGACCCCTACATAAATAAACCCCGTCAGAGACCTCATTTCAAAACTTATATTTATTCTTTATTTGAGCGGCAATACAACATTTTACGGCAATGAAGTGACGAACCATGACAAGGCATTCATAGAAAATGTTTTCATCGGGATATACTTAATAGCATCAACAATAAATAAAGTAATTAATGATATCAGTGATCAAAGCGAGCCTAAGAGCCTTACGCACAATAATAAACAACTATATTCGTACCGTACTGTAAGGAACAAAGGGAACTAATTAATATTACCGTTGTTCTGTGACGACTGCCATTATTGTTGCGCTTCAGGAAGTACGTACCTTTATCAACGGCCGGAGATAGTCAAAATAAACATTGCTAAAAGGACTCACAAAGATTCTTTTAACGGTTAAAGGTTATTTATTACAATGTATTTAACACTCGTTGAAATTATCTTAGTTACTTGGAAAAGTTTCGCTATTTCCTTTCGTAGTCTGAAGGTTTCAGGCAAATTTAAACTGATCAATATTTGTTAAACTAGCTTGAACACCTATACGATGCGCATTTACGTGTAACTTTTACCTTAACATGTAAGACAGGTTCGGACACCTTACTCGCGACCAAACCCCACTCGGAGAGGGTCTCCACTTTACAGAAGAGGCGCTCGTAGCCAGGTGCACTCGCTGTTCGGTAAACTTTCAGCGGGTTAAGCGACCAATAGCACGGTAACCCTATAGTCGTTAGATCACGATAGAGGCCTAAATATGGGCGATCTTAATAACTCTGTCACCAGGCTGGCCACTAACCAAACGATAAGAAGAAGAAGAAGAGCACAGCCACATAACCACATACAGTGTCTTGTTGTCTTGCTCATTTAAGGGGAAATGTGTTTTCCAATATCGTTAATCTTATCCGAGGGTAACACATATCAAACACAAACTTCTGGTGTTGTGTAGAGTCGGTAATGCACGACTAGTGCTTCAGGTGTTGCAAGCGTCTAGGCTTCGGTAACTGCTTACCATCAGGCGGGCCGTATGCCGCACGCTATTTTGTCTTCGTAAAACACATGTTCGTGTCGATGTATATAAGCACCTACCTAGTTATATATGAGAACATATAACACATGAACGATGCCGCTCATTTGATTTACGATCTCGTCCATAGTTTAACAAAATGTTATTTATAATCGAAACATGTGCGGATTCTCACATGACATTGTTAATTGAATATTTTAACATGTCATAATGAGTACCTATGTAGGTATGTCGTGGGTTTGATATCCACCCAGAACAATGTTTTTAACAATTGTTTTACTTTGTGTTCTAGATGTTATTTATATATGTAGGGTTAGATTATAATTATATGATCTACTTAAGTATGTTTACTAGTTGCCTGGATGCCATTGAACAGGTTCTGCTAGCTTTGTCTTGTTTTAAGAACTGTGCCAAGAGGGTCACGAGAGCATTCAAAATAAACCACCAAATCTAGGAAAATCTGGCTAAAAAGCGTACAGAATGGCGGAAGCATTTAGTGGAAGGCCGAAAGTTTTGCGATGAAGCATGGTTGGCATCACTCTCTGACAAGAGACAAAGACGACATCAAGTTGGCTCGATACCAGCTGCCGTATATTTTTCCTGTCAGACTTGTGGTTCAGTATGTCGTTCTGTTTAACTTTATATACTTTATAAGATACACCTCGATACATAAAAGTACAGAATAACACTGCATTCGGAATGCATGCAGAAGAATATTGGTCGGTGACTATAAAAAACATAGTGACGTTTATCACATAGGATAAGATCTTATCTTGTGAATATTACAACTTCCGCACAAGGAGTAAGTAGTCCCCTTATCATAAGGGACTTTACATTCGATGATTCTATGAACTTGAATCTTGACTTACACACTTCAACCCATAAACGCCCCACTGCTGGGCACGGGTCTCCTCCATACATTTGCCACGGCATGCTCACTCCGCGGTATAACGAGCGGTCAAAACGATCGCCGCAGCCCTTGGCATGCCGTTGCCTACCGCTGTACGCTACGGCATCCCGCCGCGGGAGCCCGGGGCGCGTCTTTCAATGCCGTGCAATGAAATCCCTTACGATGCCACGGCATCATTTTTAGCATAGAAATGTATGTCGTATTTCTATATAATATGAAAATCCATTAGTAAAAATTTTAATCCCTTGCCATGCCGTCCCGGTCTGCGTAGGCCTTTAGTCGACTCTTACGACACCGTCGGGATAGTATTCTTAATCTGTCACCACACGAATATTATCTTGACTCACTCGCACACAATTAAGTGGGTGAAGTGAGTGAACACATTCGATTGTTGTGTATGATAATTCAGTGGTGCAGCTAAGCTGTCGTGCGACGTGTCGCCATCGCCAGTCTACGAGTACATAGTTATCGAAGCGAACATTTAGGTATAAATATGAATGCACAAAACATGTAGCCAGTACTTAACATGATCAAAGTAATACAAACGTTTTCACACAAAATTGTATCATTAATTATGTAAAGATTTGTCGAATGATGTCATTATGTCATCAGAAGACAAATAAATTGTCAAGAACTGATATGTCTTTGTTAGTTTTAACAGACTTTAACACAGGAGGATATGTGACAAGTAATGTATTTTCGTCTCTATTCTCACCTAGTGGGAACCGATTTCAATTAATTACTCGTTTTTGTAGTCACAATGATGATGTCATATAAATTAAAGAAAATTGACAAAAATCAAATCCATGCCCAGCAGTGGCACATCATTATTGGGGTTGCTATTAAACAATAAATAAAAGACGTTTAAAATCGTAATGTCAATCAATGTCATGTATCTCGTTGTCCAAACTGGGCGCTACATAGACTATCACGTTGGGACTAACGTCATCGTATCTGAGATCGGGGCACACTTATTTACGTATCTAAAGCAAAGATCATCTATCTTTCTCCATCTGTCGACCCGGAGCAGGGCCCAGGACGTCGCGACCCACATCTTAAAAAACTTGGAAAATGTAACTAACATTCTACTCGTATAATGTGCCTACAATCTGGATGCACAATAAAACGTTCATGTATCGTGACGCGACGGTCGTTATCTACGATTTATTCTGAAAAATATCAACAAAACACACATATGTATATTCTTACAAACGTTTTATGAACATAGCGTCGCGCGTCGGTCGTATTGAGTCTCGAGGTTATCAAAAAACATGCGAGAAAATCGTATGAAAATATGTATGTAGAATCACATATGTTCACGAGATTGTGCGATGTACTGCCGCCGCCTCGCCGCGCCGCGTCCTCTCCTATCCGAATCTTGTAACGAGCCTCGCTAGAATTAGGACTATTGTGTAAATAGTTAGTATGTAGTAAGTAAGTATACCGCTAACAACTGTTTGTATAGTTATACTAATATTGTATCTAATCCAAGTTTATGCTTCGTTGACGTTGTTTATATAAAATTAGTGTGAATTTTACTAAAGTTAACATACAAATATCTGTTTTCTCTGAAGATACTTTTGTTTTGATTTTCTTCTCTTGTTTTTATTTTTAAAAGACAACCCGCTCTAGGAGCAAATCCTGTGTCGCGTGGGACAATACAAACATACAATAAACGGACACACAGCAGGTACACCAGACTTGAAATCATTTATATAATACCTACCTAATTAAGATTGCTATCACCAAATCCGACTTTTCCCAATTTTAAAAATAACTCGTAATAAAAAAGAAATCTGTACCTACGCTTAGCGCGTACAAATAATATATTATTTTGTCATTTTATTGCGATATTTAGACGGCACGGCAATGTTAGTTTAGTGATTATTATTGGTTTATTATCGGTTTGTTATCCCAAATGGTGACATTATTGCTTTGCTCTGCCAGTTGGCCAGCTACGTAGCGAGTAGGGACGAGTACGCGACGACTACGCGACGACGTTGCGTAGGTAAACTTTGTAACGGATATAACGTAATAGGCGGGCACTGAAATAACTTCTTAGTTCATAATGCAGAAGAGATGATTTGTGGAAAGTGGCGCATATTTGTTAAGTACATTGTACGTATATTTGTTAAATTTAGTTTATTCTGAAATTACAGAATCAGTCAAAAGCTTTTGATATGAATGAATAAATGGGGTACTTTAAGGATCTTTCTTGAAGTACCCCAATTATAAGGTTTTTACACGATCGGCAATGCGCGAGTGATACCCCTGGTTTTACAAGCGTTATCATCAGTATCTTATTCTTGATAGTATAAAAAATTACTGACCAGGTACCATCACAGATTTCAATTTGCGTGTTTATTATTTATTAAGTAGGTACTACACAGGGTCGGCTACGCGCCTGTGTTACCCTTTCATGGCGCCTGACTACGGTATCTGCTTGCCATCAAGCCTTTATGTGTTTTTTGTCACCAAAGTGAAAGTTGAAAGAAAATATCTTTCCCCTACAGATCACTCTAGTCTCCCGCCCCACATTTGCATTCAGAAAGTAGCACTTGGTAAAGTGAATCTGATAAAGAAGACCATAGATGGCCAACTAAACTTCTTATAATAATTATTTCAGGGATGGCGATTAGATAAGTCGCGATTAAGTTTGTTCAAGCAAATATTACAAAGCAAATGTAATGTAGAAAAGGTACAATTGAGCTGATCTGATGATGAACCCGGTAGCTATGCAACGGAACTCTATAATTAAACAATGTAATCTAGCCGTGTTTGGGCTTATTAGAATGGTCATGAGATGCACACTTTACCTATAAATGGTCAGATTAAAAAAAAAACCGTCCTTAAGCACAGATTACAGAATAGTTGCTTTAAGTGAGGCAGAGTGGGATAGGAATTTGCATGAAAGTTCATCCTGTTTAAATACTTAAGTTTTGGGAGTTCAGGGGGTTTGAAAATTCTACGACAAGCAGTATTGAAGTCGGCTTTTTTGTTAAAATTATTAAAACAATTACTAAAATGAATTGTCAGCTGACAATGTGTCACTGAACCCCTGCACCCCATGTACTGCAGGATGTCTGATACAATAAAACATTTTTATTTTATTAATTTATGTCACCAATGTTAAAGTTTGTGTGAATGGATGGATGGATAGATGGATGGATGGATGTTTGTTACTCTTTCACGTAAAAACTACTAAACGGATCTGCATGAAATTTGGCACAGAGATAGATTATGGTCTGGAATAACACGTAGGCTACTTTTTGCAGTGATAACCGACATCTACGCGGGCGGAGCCGAGGGCAACAACTAGTCTTTATATCTAAAAATGAATCCCTATTTCCCTTGGTCACGGTACGCGGCATCACGCGTGAACGGCTTGACCGATTTTGGTAATTCTTTTTTTGTTGTGTTTGTTATTGTCAGGAGAAGGTTCTTTGTATCACAATGAAAGTTGCACAGAAAATAGTTTAACCCGGACGAAGTGGGGGCGGGCCACTAGTACTTAATAAATTAAAAGCTTGTGAATCTATTGCACGCAGCGATGCATATCTACATTCACGTTTACGTTGCACATTATTCACGCAAATTTTAAGTTATTGTAGTTCGCATGAGTTATTAATCACCACACACTAGATTTTGAGAGTTGCATAGTCAACCGACCGCTTGCGTTGCGTCGCTTGAGTGGCTTAACTCTAGTTACTTTCATGTGATCAGACAGGTACCTACTTAAAATACAACATATATTGTTATACACATCAGTCTGTTAGACAGAAACTATAGAAAATAGCCAATATACGGCCAGCATTAGTAAACAACGACATAAAACTCGTCATTTTGAAAACAACAGCCACTAATTAGAAGGTTTAAAACAAGCTCTCTTTATTACAAACGAGCGTAATTGTTTCCTCTGCGCCGTGCCGTGTTGTGCCGTGTCGTGCCGTGTTGTGCCGTGCCGTGTCGTGCCGTGCCGTGTCGTACCGTGCCGACGCGTGTTGTGCCGTGTCGCACCGTGGTGGCAGCGTAGCCGACTTAATTCCTTGATTGATTTCATGTTACGTATCGAAGTTATGTGTTATTTACTGTCGTCCATTGTGGTGTACCATAAATATCATAATAGCTCCATGGTTTACGAGCCCCATGGCCTCTCACCGACGTATTATCGTATTACTTCGCTGTTCCCATAGCGAAGTGGTAATTAAGCAAAATAGAGCGTAATTATAACGTACGTAGGTAGTTATTTTCTTGAGCAATTATTTTGTAGTATTAGATGATACGTGCTGTATATAAAGCTTCAATTATTTATTTATAGGTGCCTGTACACGTACACGTACTGGTACAATGAGCGAATTTACACATAATACCTACGTGTAAAATACACGACGAATTTTTATTATCGATTATTACATTATACATACACGCGGAGGCGCGGTGCAAGCGCACGCGGAGGCCATGCCAAAATTACATAATTTTACACAAATGCCATAATTTAACTAATTTTAGTACTTTACAACATTATTCTATAGTGAGGTGCACATTGTCTTGCTGACTGCACAAAAATGAAAATTTATCATACCTACATAAAAAAATAGGTCGTAGAAGGAATATAAAGTAGGACGAAGCATGAATAAAATAATTAAAATCATATTTTAGGACGAAGAAAGCATATTGTTTTTTTTATACCAAGGTGGCAAACAAGCATACGGCCCGCCTGATGGTTAGCAGTTACCGTAGCCTATGGACTTTTGCAACATCAGGGGTGTCACTCGCGCGTTGCCGACCCTTTAAAAACCTTATAACTCCTTTTTTGAAGAACCCCATACTATAGTCTCTTGGGAAAACTTCGGCAGGATATTTTTATGTGGGACAAAACTCAGTGGGCCAAACGAAGAACAATATACTCGCTAAACGATCGGGTTAAGCTACCAAGCGCGCGGTTATCCGACGGAAGGTACGCGCATTGTATCTACTTGTCATATTATATCTGAGCGTGTCCATGCTTCGATACCAATATAATTTTAGATTTCTTTCATGTAGCTAGGTAAGTTTGCGTACATTTTATAAATGCAAGACCAGTGATGATTTTCAATATACATACATATGTAGATGCCTATAGATAACCAAGCAAGCATATTTTAGATATTGTTCAGCATTCAAGTAGGTACCTGAGTTCTATACTACAGTATATGTTTAATATTAGCAAGGAGGCAAACAAGCATACTACCCGCCCGATGGTGAGCAGCTAACGTGAGGAGGAGCGTACTCCCGTGCTTGTATTGTCCCTAATTACTTGCAGAGCTAGTCAGTTTTAGTAAAAAAATGTAATTGAGGGACTAACTAATAAGTAAATAGGTACCTACTTCAGGAAATACATAAATAATATATTTTAGATTTAATACCATACCAATTAATATTATGATTTCGGTTTTTTTATTGAGATAGATAGATAGATAGATAGATAACTCTTTATTGTACACCAAAAAAAAGCATATTTTTTACAAACATTTTAAAAAGGTAATGTACAATGGGCGGCCTTATCGCTAAAAGCAATCTCTTACAGGCAACCTTTGGATGGACAGTAAAGATGGGATAATTAAAACGCCAATAGTGGGCAGTTTGGTGTAGCTAGACATATAAAAAAATAAGTAATATATATATATATATATATATGTATAGGTAACTAATACTTACCTATACCTAACTATAAAAGTAATACACAATATATATGTATACATCTATAAAATACAATACATTATATTACATACACACACATTATAATACATTATATTGAGTATACTATTCAAGGAAAAAAAAGATTATTGTTGAGAATTATATAAAATAGGAACCTAAATATCTGATCTGGATCTCAGCTGTCAGATTCAGCACTACTCATTTTCTTAAAAAGATTTAGCCAAGTTCATGCTAAGCTGATATTCTCGCTTTCTTATTATAATAAATATTTCTGATTCTGTAAATAGATCCAAACATCTCAGATTGACCATTGCGGCCTGTAATACATCGAAAAGCCGTTGATCCTGCACCTTATCTCTGTTCGGCCGTGTCGGGATTCGGATTACCGCCCCATCGCTATCGTACAATGAGATGAGGGAATACAGAGTGTAACTGTGTTTGCTCTCCTAGGTATCTACTTGTGGTCTTTAGCAATAATATATCATGCACGGACTACGATTATCCATTGAGATGGGCCGCTGTGATTAAAATTGATCTGGAGAGCAAGACGGTGAAAATTGTTTAGTTTGTTGTGATGAATGGTGAAATCATTTACAGTGATGTTAATAGGTAGGTACCTAATTAGCTACAGTCCACCACCCTGATTATTCATTTCGGCGGCAGCGCGGTCCGAATACTAAGTAAAGTATTTGAACACTGTATGAGATGCTAATATACAACTTACAACTCTTACATGTGATCTTGGATTTTTTGGATGGAAATTGTTGAAAAATATGGTCTACTAGTAAATATTCTATTCATCATCATCATCATCTCAGCCAAAAGACGTCCACTGCTGGACATAGGCCTCCCACAAGGTTTTCCACAACTCTCGATCCTGAGCCGACCTCGCCCATCGGTTGCCCGCAACCTTTACCAGGTCGTCGGTCCACCTTGTTGGAGGCCTGCCCACGCTTCGTCTTCCAGTACGTGGTCGCCATATTCTATTACCTTGAGGTTTTTTTTTTTCAATATATGTATCTATTAAATAATACCTAGTATTTGATAACAAGTTGGTTCGTTTGTGTAGTTTATACCTACATAAGCAATATAATGTCCGAAGCGAATGTAGCGCGACCAGGCCCGCGCTCACCGCTCGCCGCTCGTCGCTGGTGAGTCTCGTGGTAGCGCTCGCGCGTCAATCACAACTTTTACACCACAACTACGAGATTTACGATATTTAGCGCACAACCGTTGCCTATTCTTTATGTGAATTCCCGTGAACTGGGCACGTTGGCTATTTAACTGTTGTGTTTAAATCTTACAACAATAAACACCGCGCGAAAGAATATAATTTAACAAAGTTTAAAAATTACTTATCAACGTGCAAAACTCACCGTGAAACGTCTACAGCGGAGCTAGGGTTTGTGCAGGAACGTCTCGGCGAATAAATAAAGGACAGGGAATGTTGGTGACACGTGTTGCACTGCACGCACTCAGCACTCAGCACGGCACAGCGCGGCGCGAGTCGAGCGGAACGAGGCGAAGCTGTGAGCGCGGTCGGCGCGCGCCACACCACACGAGCGACTGCCGCCGCGCCGCCGCCGCCACGCCGTGCCGCACGCCGCACGACAACACGCCGACACGCCGCACAACTCATCTCATCACAGATGCTGCTTCACGATACATGGAACACGATACACTGGATGAGGCATTACTTGTGATTGTGAACCCGTCGAATGCGATTTGAGACCGAATATTTGCCGACTAATTTCCCGAAGAAAATTTATTTTTTAGTAGGAACATGGTTACATATTTTCACGTAATAGTTTTTACACATGTTGTGTAATTTGATAATAATGATTAAGTAGGTACCTACTTATATCATTTAGTTTTTTTTATACTACCAAGGTGCCAAACAAACATACTGCCCGTCTGATGATTTTATGAGTTTATTGTGTAGTAATGAGTACACTAGTATGTAGTAGGTACTTACTAGGTAGGTAGTTATCGTACCTACATATAAGAAAATGTAAAGCGAAGGTATTCGTAAGGTTAATACCTATAACACATATGCTTGATCATAACTAGAGATTATATAGATGTAGGTGTCGGCGTCCGTCGCGCTCACATACACATACTGTGTGTGTACAATAATGTGACGTTTATGCGCACAGTCCATGCTATAAAATTTAATGCGCCTTGAAAATATTTCAATCAAAAACATTAGCGTTTATTTCACGTTCAGTATGTGTTCAGTGGGTGACGTGACTCACACAGAATGTGCTGCGATAACTTGTTGCGTGACAAATTGTTCAACTGTTCTCATACATTGTTGAGCTAACCACGACACACACATACCTACACCATAGCTAGTAGCTACTAGACAGACATGTTGTCTCGGTCAGTTTGTACAGTAAGTCCTGTCGACACTGCATCATTAGGATTTATATTGGAGTTTTCTGTTCGTGAACATGTTGTCTAGTGCCGGCTAGCGGCTTGCCCGCTCAGAAATCCTTTCTCCGTAAACCATTTCTTGTATGTTTTCTTGTTGTAGTATAAGTTTGCAATGACATATATATTCGACATCTATCTAGAAATGTAGAAAATATACATATGTCATCGCATTATATATACCTACCTAGATATCTTAAAACCTCATTCTATTAGTCTGAGTTTAAAACCTATAAATATGTGAAATAAAAACTTTGTAGGTACCGCTTCAAGCACATTACGGTAACAGAGGAGTATGACATTTGGCATAGTTCACCGTTAAAAAGACTGCAGAACGCAATGACGGTCGAATTTCGACCACAGGGCAACCTCTAGTACCTACAAATAAGAAAGAAAGAAAGAAAATAAAGAAAGCATTTATTCGAACATACACAGGATAACAGATACAGACAAAAACAATAGACACACAAAAACAAAAACAGAAAATTATCCTGTGTGATGTCAGCAAGGGTCCTAACCTCAGCTCTGTGCTGCGGCATTTAAACTGCAGCGCTGATATTCTGATCAGGCCTTAGTGAAGTCACGGTCAGCTATAAATGTAATAAATTGATAAAAACCTTTTATTGTACACCACACATTTTTTTAAAATTATTAATAAGAACCAAGTTCTTAAAAATTTATTACAATCTAGCCTCTATATTTATCTATGATAGGCTAATAAGCAATTTAGTTCTAACTTAATTTTATAAGTTTATTTGAATATAATTTAAACTAAGAGTAATGTCTATGCACTTTCTTAGAGTCTAAAGAATGTAAGCACTTCGTTCATGTGTCTTATATATAGCACTATCACTATGGTTTGTTCACTGTTTAATATACCAACTCAAACGGTTTAGTTCTTTTTAATCTTCTCACTATGTCCGTGTTGTCGAGCAATTGGATCGCTTCGACATTCACATGATGGTGAAGTCGGCGTTCGTGAGCTTCTGCTGACTTCTGGATAGTTTGGTAGACTGTCTCCACGTTGAGATCGCGGTGGAGATCGTCATTTCGTATATACCAGGGTGCCTTGACTATGTCTCTGAGTACTTTGTTCTGGAATCGCTGAATTATATCGATATTCGTAGTTTTAGTACAGCCCCATAATTGGATTCCGTACTTCCAGATCGGCATTTAAATAAGCTTATAGATTAGTATTTTATTATGTATTGATAAACTAGAATTTCTTCCCAGTAACCAATACATACTTTTATATCGAATGTCTAGTTCTTGTTTTTTCTTTTTGACGTGAGCTTTCCACCGGAGCTTTGCGTCAAGTGTTATGCCTAAGTATTTGGCTGTATTTGCGTATGGCACTTGGAGGCCATTTATGAAGATGGGATGATAATCACATCTCCTATTTGTAAAGTTAATGTGTACAGATTTGGAATCATTTAATTTGATTTGCCAGTTTTGTGCCCAGTCATGAATTCGATTGACAGCTATTTGGACATTTTCCGTTGCTTCCTTATGGCTTAGCCCCGTAGCAGTTGCAGTGTAGAGTGTACCACACATTTATGATACAAAATATATAATACACCTTATAATATGTGTTTAAGAATATTAGGAAGAAAATGAAGAGAAAATATAAATTTAAATAAATAAATATATAAAATTTTTGTTTGTAAGAATCGAATAAAATCGACTAAGCGTCGGGCTGAACACAGGTCAAATATTTAAAAAAAATAAAAAAATATCTGTGCCATCCGCGCTCTAATCATTCACGTCATTATGACATCTCCCATTCCTTTGTCTATGACAAAATAATGGAGATGCGCGGGGTTCGCAAAGCCTTGTTAAATTGATTCATTCAAATATTCAATCGAGAAAACTAAAAGTAAATGGTTGTTAAAAGTATATTGAACGTATTAAAAATGTAAATATAATGTACAAGAAGTCGTTCTACTTACGTGTGACAAATATAACAAAGTGTACATTGAAGTTTGTGTGTTCTATGTTCGTTTTTTACGCAGAGTACTGTTATAATTATGCGTGTGTGATTATTGTGAGCGTCTTGAAGAAGCATCATGAAGAAAGGAGACCATAAGCTGAAATTGCTGGCTAACTGATACCCGCTGCTGTGAAGTGCAGTCATTGTTATTGTAAAAAGTGCATACCTACAGTAAGTTAGAGACTATAGCGTGGGGTTCTTCAAGACAGGAGTTATAAGGTTTTTAAAGGGTCGGCAACGCGTGAGTGACACCCCTGGTGTTGCAAACGTCCATAGGCTACGGTAACTGCTTACCATCAGGCTGGCTGTATGCTTGTTTGTCACCTTGGTAGTATTAAAAAAAAAAAAAAAAAAAGTTCTGTTTCTGTAAGTTCAACAAATACATACATTTTAAACTTATTTCTGAAACTAAAAACACTTTTTAGGGCACGGAAAGGTGGTGGTAAGTCGTTCCAACAGCGGGTGGCAGCGAATTTAAAACTGCCACGAAATGCAGTAGTTCTGTGCGTGCGTCGGTGTGTTCATATAATAAATATCCATCCATAGAAATTAATATCAAGTGCAGTAGATACCCGCAGTTTGTGTACATGTTTGGAAAACTAAATAAGATACCTATAGCAAAGTGTTGTACATTATAAGTATGTGGATATGTAGTAAGAAAAAAAACTAAGTAAGTACCTATAATAAAAATAATAGCTGCAAATATGAGCTAATTGTGCCCTTAGTGCCATTTAAGCAAGTACCCTACACTACTATATTGAAGGTACCTTGTAACACTATTGAACCAGCTGAGGTAGGTAGTTACAGTTCACGTGTACCTCGCCGTTACCAAAACTCGAGCTATTCTTAGACACCAGTGTTTATGTTACAAACTGAACAAACTAAAGTCAATGTACTCTTGTTGGTACCAACTACCTATGTGTGATGTAAGTCAACTTGGTCAGCAACTAGCACTTTACTAAATATATAGGTTTGACACGATAACTTGCTGATTAGTTTTACTTAGCTCAGTAATAAATAAGAGAGTTTCGTTCATAAGTGTAGGCAGTTAAGCTCATATACGAGCCGGCGGGAGCGATGTGTGAATGATATAGGTAGCATCTAGGCCTCAGACTCTAGGCCACCTAGGTACGTACTTCGGTTACTTGATGTGAACTTATGTAAACGCGATAGTAAAGTAATGATAGATTATATTCACATTAGATGAATGAAAATAACGACATTGACAGACAGGTACAAATTGTCGGTTTCCAAATTCAAACTTGCATTGCAATTTGCCAGCATATGTGCATGTGACATTTTAATAACTAATAATTCTCATGTTTTCTGTGTTCTCGTTGATAAACACGTAGTAAGTTACTAAGGAACGAATTGTGGTACCTAGCTAGCTCCCATTATAATAATAATAATAATAATAATCAATAAAATAACAGCAAAGGTACAAGAAAAAAGCATGATAATAAGCCCCCATGGCAAATACGACTCGAAAAAGATATAGAAAAACTTAGAGCAGACTGTGGCAGACTGACCCAGTACATCAATAACAATAGATCAAATAAAGTAGTTAAGAAGGTGGAAGCAATATTTAAAAACAGAATTACTCACACAAGACATGAAAGTCACAATAGAAAACCGGAAGAATTTTTAGATACATTAAAACAAAAACTAGCTCTAAAGGTACATAGGCTTAGAAGATATAAAAAGGCACAACAACGAAAACACGATAACATATTGTTTAATACGAGCGAAAAGTTATTTTATAGGAATCTACATACAAAACAGAACGATACACTCCCAACTTCAAACACAGATATACCTACAAAGATACAACTTGAAACATTTTGGGCAAACATATGGGAAGAACAGGTACAACATAACGATAAGGCAGATTGGATTACAAAAGAAGAAGAAAAATGGAGAACAATAGAAGAAATGGAATTTGATGTAATCTCTGAAGCAGATATAACAAGTATTACAGCTAGACTTCATAACTGGAAAGCACCCGGGATCGATAAAATACATAACTATTGGTACAAAAAATTAACAACATTACACAAACTTATAGCACAAAATTTAACAGATATAATTATAGGAAAGCAAAATATACCGACGTTTATTGCCACGGGATTAACATACATGTTACCAAAAATTGCGCACTCATCACAACCTGCCCAGTATAGGCCAATTACGTGCCTACCTACTATTTATAAAATACTTACAGCAGCGATATCTAGAAAAGTTACCTCTCATATTGAACATAATCATATAATAGCAGAGGAACAGAAGGGATGCAGACGAGGCCACATGGGATGCAAGGAACAGCTAATTATTGACTCCACTATACATAAACATGCTACTACCAAAAATAGAAATTTACATTGCACTTATATCGATTACAAAAAAGCATTCGACAGTATCCCACATTTATTTATTTATTTATTTATTTAAACTTTTGCACATAATAATATTGTACAACGGCGGACTTAATGCCTTAAGGCATTTTCTACCAGTCAACCTTTGGGGGTGCAGAGATAAAATATGGTAGGTGCAGTTATGCTCGTTTAGTGTTAAAAATGAGATATACACAATTTACAAGAATATACATAAATATTAATATACACATATAAAATACAAAATAATAAATACAATAAAATTATACATAAATACTACCTACATAATATATAAATAATAACTGAAATAATGATAGACGTTAAGATTATTCTGCTAATAGTTTGAGATATTGTTGACGTACTTTAGCTTTAAAAGAGTCCCGGTTGGTGGCCATCCTGATTTTGAGAGGGAGTGCATTCCACAGTAAGATAGACTGAATATTGAAAGAAGAGTGAACAAGACTAGAACTATGAGAGGGGCAAAGAAGAAGGAGATTATTAGAAGATCTAAGATTCCTATCATGACTGCTGCAGAGGTATTGTAGGTGCGGAGTAAGATACATAGGAGCATTAGGAGAATTTAGGAGAGAGTAAAGAGTAGTCAGCGCACGCCAACTACGTCGTTGACGAATAGGGAGCCATTGCAACTGGGATCGATAAGTAGATACATGATCGTACTTACGGAGGTTGAAAATGAATCTAATGCAATTGTTGAGAAGCCGGTCAAGTTTGTCGAGTAGATCTGCATTCAGGTCGAGATAGCACACATCAGCATAGTCGATAACAGGAAAGACTAAAGTCTGCACAAGCATCGTCTTTGTCTTGGATGGGAGAAAGTTCTTCAAACGGTAAAGAGACCGCAGGGTACCGGTCACGTTTTGGCTGACATTTGCTACCTGGGTTTTCCAGTCCAGTGTGCTGTCGATATGCAGGCCAAGATCTTTAACGCTTGCACTAATTGGAATTACACATCCGTTAAAAAGTACAGGAGGAAGGTTTGTCTTATCTATTCTAGCGCGAATCCGAGGACTTCCAATTATAATCGCTTGGCACTTTGATGGATTTACAGACAAGCCAAACCCCTCACTCCAGTTCTTTAGAGTGATTAAATCTTCGTTAATATCATCGATAGCCGTTCTCAAATCATCTACCCTTGCGTGGGCATAAAGTTGTAGATCATCTGCATACAGATGATACGCATTGCGAAGTTCATGAGTTAGGAGATTAATAAATAATGAGAAAAGAAGAGGAGAAAGAATGCCGCCTTGAGGAACACCAGAGTCAAGATTGCACCAAACCGATGTAGTTTCATCAATCCGAACCGACTGCTGACGTCCTCGAAGATAAGATGAGAACCAATCCAGCGCCTCAGGGGAAATCATAAGATGGGAGAGGATCGGAAGAAGGATGTCGTGACTGACGGTGTTAAAGGCGTTAGAGAAATCTATCAAGACCAAGACAGTAGTCTTCGTGTCCTCCACACCCGCCCTAACATCGCCAGTCACTTTAAGCAATGTGGTTGTAGTGCTGTGCCCGGGTCTGAATCCGGATTGGAGTGGAGAGAGGATACTGTTACGATAAACAAACCCGGACAACTGCCTGTGGACACACGCTTCAAGTACTTTGGACAGGAAAGGGAGAATGGATATTGGACGAAAATGAGTAGGCAGGGATGGGTTGGATATTTTTGGGAGGGGGCGAACGTAGGCTTTACGCCACACGTCAGGGAATTGGCCGGATTCAAGTGAAAAGTTAAGGATATAGGCAATGGAAGGAAGCAGTTGGTCAAGGATAGTTATGATCATGTAACGACTGACGTTGTCACAGCCCACAGCTTTGGATTTAATGGAGAGGATAATCTTTTTGATCTCACCTGGTGCTACTGGAGAAAAACGAAAAGGGTCCACATTAACACGTGGTAGACCTTCAATGTACCTAATGGTTTGCCGTTGAGTGGATGCATCCAGCTGGTTGGAGGTGCTGAAATGGCGATTAATGTCATCCAAAGAAATTGTTTTAGGAAAATCCGCACAACGAGATTTACCTATACCAAGGGTACCTAGAAATTTCCAAATATTCGCTGATGATGAGTTGGAAATGTTAACGAGAATATATCGGCGTTTAGCATTGCGTATCATCTGGTTACAGCGATTCCTGGCAGTCTTGAAATGAGCCCAGTTGGTATCGCAGCGATCTTTCCGGAACTTCCGGAAAGCCCGATCCCTACGCCTCATCGCCATTCGAATACCCTCCGTAATCCAAGGTGCTGGAGGACGCTTCAACTTAGTCTTTCTGACTGGTGCATGGATGTCATATAAGTTAATTATAGTATCGTTGAACACACAAACTTTTTCATCAATAGTGTCAGCTGCCGTTAAAGGAGCCCAATCAATATTCGAGGCGTCCCCCCGCAACCTGTCTAAATCCATACGAGCAAAGCAACGCAAGTGCAATACCTTAGGCTTGGGTTTAGGAAGCTTTAGGATATATGAGAGGAAGAGGAGATCGTGATGGGAGAAACCTGGGGCAGGATGTTGACCATGGGCGGAAATAAACGAAGTGGAAGAGGTGAGGATTAAATCTAGCCAGCTATCCTCCCCGTTAGGATTGTGGTGAGTGGCTTGAAGTGGCAAAACGTGGAAGCTGGCAGAATCAACAATGTGAAGGAGTTTTTTAGTACGAGAGGAATCAAGGGACAAAAGGTTGGTGTTGAAATCCCCCATGATGATATGGTGCGTATACTCAGACCCCAACGATTCAAATACCGATTCCAAATCGGTGAAATAATCAACAGAGGGTGGACAGTAAACAACTCCAAGAACAATTTTAGTTCCCCTGACCCAAACCTCAAGGAAAAGATACTCAGCAGTCGCAGAATATTGAGAAGGAGAAGAAAAAATAATTTTGTAAGAGAAGCTACTGCGCAAGTAAATAGCAACACCACCCCCTCTCTTGTCAATCCGGTCATTCCGGATTAAAACAAAGCCAGGGAGTGGGTATGTGGTGGAAAGAAGGTCAGGTTTGAGCCAGCTCTCAGAAACCAGGACGGCATGAACGTTAGTGTCAGTAAAAGCTTCCAAAAGGTCACTGTAATGGCTAGGCACACTTTGCGCATTGATGTGACACACATTGAATAAAGAATTTTGAATACCAAAACTTTGACGCAAAGTGTCACCGAGTGTACCACACGAAGAACAAAAACTGTCGTCAGAATAGAAGTAATCAGAATTATTAGCAGAATTAAACGAAGAATTGCTAGATAATGACATTATATACTAAATAAAATAAATATAATATATAAATAAGAATCCTGGTTATTAAAAATTCTACAAGTTTATAAAATTAACCCGAAGATAATTAATTTCTTGCGCAATATCATGCCTTACTGGAAAACTACACTTCAATTAAATAGCCACGATCATAGTGTTACAACCAGGCAAATAGCAATAAAAAAAGGTATTTATCAAGGTGATTCCCTAAGCCCCTTATGGTTCTGTCTTGCAATGAATCCGTTGTCACACTTGCTGCATGGTTGCCAGGCTGGATATAACCTCAAACACAACACAGATGAAACAGTTATCTCTCACCTCATATATATGGATGACATTAAATTATACTCGAGAACAGAAAAAGAAATGAAAAAGCTAATAAAAACCACTACCCAATTCAGTAAAGATATTAATATGGAATTTGGACTTGACAAATGCAAAACCTTACACATAGTAAGAGGTAAAGTTCGACCTGGTGACTATGCAGTTGATGATGACAATAACATAACAGCATTGGAACCCAATCAGTTGTATAAATATTTAGGCTACAAACAATTAAGAGGATTAGACCACACAGTAATTAAAGCAACACTAAAAACAGAATATCAAAATAGAATAAATGCCATCTGTAAAACTCAACTATCTGGAAAAGACATTGTAAAAGCATTAAATTCATACGCAATACCTATTCTAACCTACTCATTCGGCGTAATTAAATGGTCTAAGACCGACATAGACCAAATAGAACGAACCACACGCACTACACTAACAAAACACAATAATTTACATCCCAAATCTGCAATAGAAAGACTCACTATCAAAAGATACAATGGAGGTCGAGGAATAATTGACATTCAATATCTCTGGCAAAAGCAAATTAATAGTCTCAAAACATTTTTTCTCACAAAGTCTAACACAAGCAACATACACAAAGCCATCACCCAGAATGATCTCAATTACACTCCACTAAATCTACATGAGCCGCCTACTATACACAACCCAAGCAATGAAGACCCTCAAATACAAAAGATAGATAACTGGAAAAAGAAGACCCTACATGGAAGACATCCTCATGACTTAGAACAACCACACATAGATGCAATAGCTTCTAATAAATGGCTTCAAATAGGCAGCTTGTTCCCTGAAACAGAAGGTTTTATGATTGCCATACAAGACCAAATTATAAATACAAAGAACTACAGAAAGTACATAATCAAAGATCCTACTATTACGAATGACAAATGTCGTAAATGTCATAACCAACCGGAAACCATCCAACACATAACCGGAGCATGCATAACTCTCACACAGACGGACTACACACATAGACACAACCAAATAGCTAACATAGTTCACCAAAATCTTGCACTCAAACATAGCCTCATACAATGCTCTAACACTCCATACTACAAATACACACCACAAACAATATTAGAAAATGCTTCGCATAAATTATACTACGACCGTGCTATACTTACCGACAGAACCATACACTATAACAGACCGGATATAATACTGCAAGACAAAATTAACAAAACCACCTACCTGATAGATATAGCAGTCCCCAATACACATAACATTCAGAAAACCATAACAGAAAAAATAAATAAATATGCAGAACTCAAAGAAGAAGTTAGTAGGATTTGGAGACAGGAGAAAGTATACGTTGTGCCAATAGTGATTTCCACGACCGGTATGATACCCAAACACCTCCACAATAACCTTAAATTGGTAGACCTTAAAGAAAACCTATACATAACTATACAAAAAGCTGCCATTCTAAATACCTGTAGAATAGTGAGAAAGTTCATGCAAATAGATGAAAATGAAATCACAACATCACACCCAAATACATCTTGAATTTACACCACACGCTACATTTACTTGGCCACCGCCCGTAAATGTGGTTAAAACCAGCTCAAGAGCTGAGAAAAATAAAAATTCCCAATAATAATAATCATTTATTTCGTGTCGCATAAACACAGAGATAAATACCTTATAGACTAGCATACATATAAATACACAACTTGGGTTAGTATAAGAGTTAAATAACTATATTAGTATATAGTATAGTATAACATGGTCGCTAGTATTCAGAGCACGCCGATATAATATGGTAGTGATAAGCCATTACGGACCGATTATATCGTTATTACGTTGTGTCGTGTGGCCACCCGGACGCGGGACGAGGCGACTAGGTAACTCGTACCACCATCGACACGTTCAACGTTTAGTTTTGTTACACGTTTTGTAACCGTTTCAAATTCTGTTGTACACAACTATTAACCTTTGAACTTGTTTAAAAGCTCTGCATCACAAACATGTGACGTTTTATTACATTACAATAGCATTAGCAGTGATTGTTTAATGGCGACATGTTCCTTACATATCTACTGTTATGATGATGATATCTCTAGTATTGCAAGCAGCCACGGTAACTGCTTACCCATCAGGTGGGTCGTAGGTATGCTTGTTTGCCACCTACAGGGAGTGTAAATGTTATTCTTATCATTATTGGTAACTATTATGAGTTTTCAGTAGATCATAAAATAATGCTCAGTCGGATAGGTGCCTAGGTAAGTACCTATATGTTTTATGTATTAGATAAGTAGATACAGTGTTACACGTTGTCCTATAGGCAATTATAAAATATATAGTATTATCACATTAGGTATATGATTAATTGTTGAGTTTTAATTGTATAAGTTCGTCCATGGTCCAATTAATATCTAATTTAATTAGGCCAACTCGGCGCCCCACGCGGCTCACTGTAATCACCGGGTAGGTAATTACAGTGGGAACAAAACAAACTATTGTACTTATTATAGTTTAAACACTTAATAATATTATAAACGCGAATGTTTGTGAGGATCTACACTTGTTATTCCTGTACGCAAAAACTACTGGATAGATTTTTTTTTATACTACCAAGGTGGCAAACAAGCATACGGCCCGCCTGATGGTAAGCAGTTACCGTAGCCTATGGACATTTGCAACACCAGGGGTGTCACTCACGCGTTGCCGACCCTTTAAAAACCTTATAACTCCTTTCTTGAAGAAGCCCATGCTATAGTCTCTTGGGAAATCCTCGGCAGGGAGTTTATTCCACAACCTTATCGTACGTGGTAAGAAATTCCTCTGGAATCTTACGGTACGGCATGTTTGAGGTGCAAGGATGTGAGGATAAAGGATGGGAGGGATCCCAGATTTCGATGAACCTTTACAATATTATAGGGTACCTACATCGAAATAGTATGTAGGTATCTAGCATGCATATAGGAAACAAATATGCCGACTTTTGTTTATTATTGACGTTTATATTTATGTTGGTTGTATGATGCAAGATTTATTTTATGCAGATTAGATTTAGATCTAAGCCATGAGCTATATTTTTATTTAATTCAAACGATATCCCTGCGGGCGAACCCGAGAGCAAAAGCCACTCATTGTAATGAATTATCACTCGCTTTAAAGTTAAAGTGATAGCATTAATCATTCCCATAAACAAACAAACTTATACTCTTTATAATATTCGTATCGATAGATAAATAGACTCAATACTTTATTGACTATCTTCTTCGAAGGCTACGGCTCCGTACGGCTCCGCATCGCTCCGCATCGCTCCGCACCGCTCCTCACCGCTCCGCACCATCACAAAATACAACCATCCGTGTTAACTTCCTGGTCACCCATTATAGTAATTAAAAATATATATATTTGTAGGGTAAAATATATTTTATACATCACCTACTCTCGTAAGTTTGTTAGGTACCTACATAAATCACCAATTTTTGTAATTGATCAATCAATCCTTCATATTGCAATTCAAAGGTGAGCCCACCTGCGGCTGCGCTCATACGTTCTCGTGCTCAAATACTATTCCCGTTTGTTATTCCATTTGAGTGTTATCCCGGTCGTTTATTAAAATAATATCTATAGCAGGATTTATAATATATATCTCTCTAAATTGGACCTCTATAGGAGGTGTAGGCATCTTTGTTATTTGATTTATATGGAATACGTTTCATCGATACAAACTTCACCACCCTATACAATAGGCACACGGTAGACTAGATAGGTAATGTTTATCCACAATCAATCACGAGTATATTGCATCTACCACCACATATGTAGGTGTATGGTAACACTCGTAGATACACCTCACGCTGCACTGTACTGTATATTTAGACAAAGACTAAAGATATTTATTGCTAAGTGCTTTTAAGTGTCTAATGATAAATCAGATCGTACTTGGCGACTTTGCTGAGTGTTGTAGTGACAGGAGTCTTCACGGGTCTCATACCTTGAGGAACTAACAGTAAAGTCTCCTGTGAGGTTGGCCTGAAGGGACACATGCGCCATATTATCTTCCAATCTAGCTCTAGTATATTCTTATGTAACCTTTTTTCGCACCCAGCTAAGATATTAAAGAGAATATGAATCAGCGGTTTAAACAAACGTAGTCAACGTGTGTGTTTGTGTGTGTGTGTGTGTGTGTGTGTAAACTGCTGCTTCATATTCTCGTTACTTGATAGAATGTACGTTAATAACTTGAACTTGTCGACTTCCAATGCACTCTCAAGTCTCAGCCCACCTACAAGCGCCACCGGCACTTGCGGCCTGAGAGTGTGTGATTTCAATTTTCTCCCATCCACTCGTCGCCTAGCATCGCTTATGTGAAGTCTTAAAAGTCTATACCTCACAATATTGTTGACAGTTGACGACTAAACAATATAACTAGAATAGAAACATAATAGCAAAATAAGTAGCTTATATTGAATTTCTCGTGAAACGATGAACAACTGATATTATATTTTCATTTACTTATTGTTATAAAGTAGACGAGAGTACAACAGTACTTATATACATAATAATCAGAATATACCTACGTAGGTATGTACTGAACATCGTAGTATGTATAATGTAGGTTAGGTACTTACTCTCCGTTCACGTAGCTATTTATTAACGACCTGTATCGTAAAGAATGAAAGCCTTAACTGCAGCAGGTTATACGTATTTGTATCTTTATTTGCAAATAAAAATACTTTGAATACCTTTAAAATTGAAAATACGCAAATAAAAACAATAAGCCTAACTCAAAATTTAAAAAATGCACTCCGGAGTGCAGACAGAAGTGAAAACATAGCATTTTTTTTTAATTTTATTTATCTAGACGCGTTCGCGGTCTGCTATATGTACATGCATATATCGCCTCTTTGCTTTAATAACGTGACAGTCGAAAAAAGATTTTTCGGATATGTCAAGCTGCGTCTCATAACGGTGTCGCGAATCCAGAGATTTTATCTTATCTAAAAATATGCGTACCGTGTTAAAACAAGTTTTCACTTCAAAAATAAATCCATGTTCTGCGTTACTTCTCTACAACTTTAACTTGTTTCATTTTTAAATTTAATCATAAAGGAACTAAATAAGTATTGATTGTTATTTCCAAACAAAGTAACCTTCACACAAAACGTAAGATTATACTTATACGACTAAATTATACATACGCGACGCAACACGAGTACACGACGGAGTCCAGGAGCAGCTTGTGCGCTATCGATTTATGAGGGCATCCCATCTGTTACTATGACGTCATCGGTTGATGCATTATGTAGCCATTTGATAGCCGGCATCTCTGTATCTGTAGTCTGTACCGTAGGTAGCGTCGGGCGATACTTTGTTATAATCTTAAAGAATAATAAATAATCTTAGCACAACTTGAACTTAATAAACAGAGCAAGAGACGCGCGCGAAGAGCTTTCATTATGAAACACGTGGCTGATGTTTTGTCAACGTTTTGTTTATATTACTTTGAGTGAAAAGCTCGGCGCCGCCCGTGGCGCGACATTAGCACTGTTATATTGTTTCTATGTGGTTAATTACCGTCCTCGTGAGACGTGACAGGGTGACAAACAATTAATTTAAATGGGGAATATCTATTTGTGCCTTTTGTATCTCAGTTATATATAAGTATTATTAAGTGGGTACAGCGCCAAATTGATAAGTGGAATAATTTCCTGAACATTCTGAAAATCTTTACCGGCAAGTACTAGATATAAAATGATCAAATCGGACCTGTGCTTAGCACAACTTTAGAAAAAAAAGTACTTATTATTCGTTATCAAAAAAAAATATTGCAATAGGTAAATACTCACCCATCGTTACTTATGTTATATTATGTATTTTTATTGGTCAATGCATGATGTAGGAAACAAAGCAGCCCGAGGGGCTACAGTATGAAAAGCAATATTGCAATTGTATACTGAATGCTAAAACGATTAAATTGTGGAGATTTAATAATATAATAATTAAAATTTAAAAATAAAATAATAAATAATTGGAAAGAGAATGTATCAGGCGAATGAAAGCAGCCCTTTTTAAATTGGTTTTTAAACCTTTTACAAATTCAAAAAGCGATACTGTAGCACTGTGCACCGAATAGGTAAGTATAATATATTATAGCCACCAATCAATTGAATGATTTAGAAACAAAATAACTTTTTTATAATGTTTTTAAATTCTACAGATTTTATATAACGCAATACTAAAACCGCTTCTAAAAACGCCTCGGATCGTATGCTCTATTATTAGTAACCATTTTGTAATATACTTACTAGGAGTAAGTATTGTTATACACATAATCATAACTCGACGTGACACTTCAGCACTTTATAACACTCTTTGTGACATTGTGTGCTTGATGATACAAGTAACAAATTTCGTTTCTTATAATGTGCCACTTTTAACATTATAATGTGTGTTTATTGTAATATGTAAACATGGTGTAAGTAGAGTAGGTAGTACTTATTGTTAACTTGAATAATGTTAGTCGTTACATAGCGACGGCGACGTTTGCTGAGACATATTGTACAGACACCGCTCATTAGTGGCGCGTTTGTTAAACAGACGCAAACGTTGTTGTACTTTGGTTTAACAACATTTATTAACTGGGAGTAGACATTTTAAAAGCATTGGCCAAACGAATGCTGATGCATCAAAATTGAGAGTAAGGAACCCTTCATACCAATCGAAGTTAGATTCAGACGGCATAAGGTAACAATGTCATGTTTCGTTTACTATTTATCGTTTTGCAAAATTCCCACCAGTAGTATCACAAAAACCTAAATACTTTAAAACTTGGTGATTCCGTAATCAAGAGACATATATTTGTTAGGTTGACCGATGATCTAAAAAAGGTCGCTGGGACGGACTGGATGCGGAAGGCGGAGGACCGTGTGCTGTGGCGCGTGTTAGGAGAGGCCTATGTCCAGCGGTGGACTGCTACTGATAGACTGATTGATTGATATTTGTTTATTTATTTACTTAATTAATTTAGTAATCTACAGTTTCCATGTTTTTTAGCTCAGAATACATCTAAACCGTTTTGTCTTTACGATCCGTCATTTCAGATTGATATGAAACGACTAATCGATAATGTATGTCAATATCGATAACAATTTTTATTAACAAACACAATCCATCTGATGTTTCTGAGATGAAAAGACGGATCGACAAAACAAATGGTGGCGTATATTGAGTACTTATTTATTGATTTATATACCCTTAATGTTATTACTTGCTTATTCAATATTTAAAGAGTAGCTTACCAAAGAAAATGTAATTATTTACTGAGTAAGTAGACCGGTGGTACATAAGGGGCAGGTAAGCCAAAGAGAATTAACAATACACAATCAAACGAATGTTTCTGATTGACATCTATCGGTTAATTTTCAAATTGGCATTTATTGGAGCATAAATAAACGCGGGTACTTAAAATCAAACAAAAGTGCCATATAACGACCCTTTTATTGTCGCCGGAGCGCTGGAGCTGAGGAAATGTCGCGCTGGGGACTCGGACGCCAGCACAGAACTGTGGCGCCCTCTGGTGAACAACTGTATTTTTTGTAGGGGTCGCTTTGTTATGGAAATAATATGTTCTAAAATGTCAATATCCAGGTAGAGACGGTCATAGATATTTAGAACGGTTTTGTAAGGCCAAATAGTGGATGTGCTGTGTTAGCCAGTGTTCAATAGGGTACAAACGGTAGGTACAAAGCGTGTTTGACGTGACAATGTGTATGGGTACTAAACGTCACGATGACGTGATGGTGATTGGTGACTGTTACAAAACTTGAGGAATACCTCGCTATGTTGCTAAATCAACATTCAACAATAAGGTCCGAGTATTACACTCACTTGGGTAGACACCTACGAGAACAATAGTCGGACCTTATTGTTGCTTGTTCATTTTCACCACTTACAACACTGAGTGGTATTGTCATTATTTGACCGAGGCAGTTGTTATTTCCCTTACCGACTCGTGTTCTTTCTTTTTGGAAATCAGTTGAGTTTTTATATTTTAAGGCTGAACGTACCGGCTGATTCTCTAAGAAACAGCGATCGCAGACTGACAGTTGTGATTGCTCGGTGACGGCACACACGATTGCTTGACGTCAAAACGGCTCGATTTTCGCTCTTACGGAATACCGATTTTCAATCTGACAGCCAGATTTTGCTCCGTTTTCGCGGTCGCTCGGTTTTTCTTACGAAATACCCCTGCTGTTTTTTTCTTTCTTGTATCTAGCATCTCTTGGATGTTTGATTGTTTGTAGCTAGTATTTGTTTAACTAGGACATATGTATCTTCACATATGTATAAGGGAATGGTTTGTTACTTTTATCTTCCTTATTAACTTAGTTTTTTAATGGAAAGTTCTCCTTCCTACTGATTCAAAAATTGAGTAACCAAACAGCATTACCTCAAGGTATTCTAAATATTACTTAGTTCAATAGCATAACTTAAAAAAAACCTTAGATAAACGTAACAAATCCAATCCCTTATACAAGTGCGATTTAAAGATAAATGAAAATGTTACCTTCACACGCACGGTCGGTCGGCACGGTATCGACACAGTAATCCGTCAAAGGGCCTGTTACCGGTAACATACGTAAACGTTACTGGTAACAGTATGTTTGTGTTGTACCTACACATATAATATATAACTCTGTATGTATATCCAGGTATATAATGTGTCTGACCGGTGACGCGGTGATGTGGTGCCCATCGACACAATCCCTAAATAAATCATTTATACTCGGTTGTGTATAAAAATGCGAGTTTCGACTTTGATGTTGATTAAATGTAAATAACTGACCGTTATCGCTAAATGATAACGATTTGATTTCACAGTTAAAATATGGGTTGGCAAACGATCTACCTATTGGTATAACTTCTCGAATTGAGATTGACAGTTGCGATTTAATATTCTTTTAAGAAATCCTACTAATATTATAAACGCGAAAGTTTGTAAGTATGGATGGATGGATGGATGTTTGTTACTCTTTCACGTAAAAGCTACTGAACGGATCGGATGAAATTTGGCACAGAGATAGATTATAGTCTGGAATAACACATAGGCTTTTTACAGCGATAACCGACTTCCACGCGGGCGGAGCCGCGGGCATCAGCTAGTTACATTAATATGTTCGAAATTAATATTTCGTGGCCAGATGTACACAAATTACGTCTATATAATTATAGTTTAAATTGTGTATCTACCTAATAGCCAACTTTCAGCTGAAAATTGTAAGTATAGTAAGAATTAGTTTAAACAAAATAGGTAGTAACACCTACGTACATGTTAGAGCCAGTAAAATTTATCGCCGCCTCGAAATAGCAAAGAAACTCTTAATAAAAACGTGAGACGAAATATATTGGTGGGCAACGTTCTCAAAATGTTCGCGAACTGAACTATTAACACATTTATTACATTCTATTGACGATAGGTAGAGGACAGAGGTATATCATTGTGATTGTCACTTGATTTAATTAAACTTGTGTATTTAATACCTCGTACCTGTTACCCGTGCCCAGCAGTGGGACGTTTATGGGTTGACATGATGATGATGATGATTTAATACCTCGAGTAGCATAAACGAAATACTTTGTCTTATCCAAAAAAATCCAGTAGATCTTTTTTTCAGTTTTTACCGAATTTTCCTGTTTTCCGGTCAGCTTTTTCAAGATTCTGTCCGTAAAAGCCTCGTTCGGACTATTAAAAAAATTAAAATGATAAATAAATAGCCAAGTTGGCCCAGCCATTCTCAAGTGATGCGACTAAGTATTTATTAAAGTTGTAATAAAAAATAATTTAATAAATTATTTCAACCTGAAAATATAAATATTCCTATTCCTCTCTACGAAGTATCTCATTTTCAAACATCAAAATTAAAAACGATTAATCTGAGCAATGTTTGAACGGTCGGAGTGACTTCAGGTAAATACTGTTTTAATAAAAACCCCTTTTTGATGAACAATGATTGTGTTGAAAGGAAAGGGAAAAATAATTCCTCCTATTGAACGAAATGTTCATTTTGGTGTAACGTTTAAGATTACAATCTGGCATGTTCGTGGTGAGCAGTGAGACGGTTTCCACTTTAATCTTAGAATTGGAGTCTGGAAATTGCGACCTCTTGGTGGTTACTTAGCGGTGAGCAAGTTACACGACTGTTAAAAGGAAATCGTTGGCAGAGTAATTAGTTCTGTTGTTGTTGACACACACAAAACAATTATAGGCATCAAGTAAGTCTTAAGTATTATGTTGACAAGCTGTGTGTGTGTGTGTGTGTGTGTTAACAGGACATTATTAATTATAATAATAACGTTGTTTAGTAGGTAATTTATAAGTTAAAAAAAATAATAAAGAGAAAAATAATAAATAAATTATTTAAGGAGACTTTTACATAACCCATAGAGCAACAACCTCTCTGCCCCAACGGCCATTGGTTCTACGAGCTATGTGCCCTGCCCACTGCCATTGATATATTTACATATAAATATTATAACTTATAAAACAACTCATCGATATCGTGTTACATTGACTAGTGTTGTGTAATCGTCCACGACACACCACACCCTTCTTTGAGCCAAAACTCTTCTTTGAGAAACATCTCGAGATGTTAAGTCGAAAGAAAGTTGGTGAACGCGAACATTATCCCAACTTGTCGACTCTCATTCATTTTGTTGAATTTAATGTCGCACGTAAAATGTTTTTGAGGTATAAATAAATCAAATACACGTTCCACCATCCCATCGCCCTCGTGTATTACGCCTATATTCTAAAATTGGGAAGCTAACCTAATATTATGTTCCCGCCCTTAGCCCAATTATTTGACATCGGCCCGGGCGCGGTGCATCTTGTACCTTTCCTTAGCAGCTCGATATTTACAGAGTGAAGTATATCTTTATACTTACTCCAAATACGGCTATAAGTACCTACACTGTAGATAATAAACTAATCTGGTAAATAATAAGGGTGAATGACACAAGATGACACGACTACAGATAGGTATATATAGCACTGTTTTACACAAAACTATTTAAAAAACAGTCATTATGCGCTGAAAGGAAGACACAGGATTTTATGTGAAGACGCTCCTTGTAATTTTCCATATACAAGAAACACAAAAGTTTCTTGTGTTTTAATTTTATTGTATTTATTAAATAAATAACTCATTCGAAACCCTTAACTATTTACGATTGTGTGTGTACCGTGTGTGGTGCATAATTTAGACACAAAAACATTTTCACTCCACTTATATCTTAATCGTAAACACAAATAATTAGTTTTACCGAAACACTAGTTTTGATTAAATACGGACGATTTGCGATCGTTGTCTGTATCCTGTGTGCTACTTACACAAGTCACGAAGAAAGCCAAGACTTCTGGAAACTGATGGAAAGCAAGCAAGGTTTCCTGTGATGGTGTGCCGTGTCGACTTCCGAGTAACAATGGTTTTTCTTTTGTGTCTAATGTGCCGGCAGCAGACCAGGGCCCCAATTCTGCTAATTTACGGATTACTCAATTGAATCTAAATTGATTCTCAAATGAATCTCAATAGCATTTTTGGTAATCTGCTAATAAATTTAAGTCCAATAGTTGGAAAATCATTGGTCTCTTGGTTGGGCCCTGTTAATAAGTAAGTTTGAGGCGCTCATAGTTAGGTGCACTCGCTGTTCGGTAAACGATCAGCAGGTTAAGCTATCAATGGCGCGGTAACATACATATCAGTCGTTCAATCACGACAGAGGCCTAAATATGGGCGATCTAAATAAGTCTGTCACCAGATTGGCCATTTTTTTTTTTTTTTATACTACTTGTTTGGCAAACAAGCATACGGCCCACCTGATGTTAAGCAGTATCCGTAGCCTACAGACGCTTGCATTACCAGAGGTATCACTTGCGTGTTGCCAACCATTTTTTACACCAGGGCTTTAAGATGGAAGTAACCCTGGGATAGGAATACGTATCTTTCAAAACGCATTCCTAAATGAGCGCTGGAGGCCTGTACTCACACACAGGAACACAACTACACCGCTGTGTGTAGTCATTTGGCTGTGGTCTTCTGTAAGGTGGAGGTCCTACCCCAGTCGGGCTTGCTCGCTAGTATGGTGCCCTACCTCTCTTAAAACTACGCCACTAACCAAACGATAAGAAGAAGAAGAATAAGTATGTAAAATTATTTATTAAAACATACCTACTTCATTGTACATAGTACGCTGAGTTGGCGGAACACGCCACACAGTAGGGTACATGCTAAAGTTTCTATGATGTTCCTGAACAAGACGAACTAACAAACGACATGAGCTCGTTGTCACAACAACTAAATATAACAAGTAGTACCGTTGCTCCAGCAGACTGTGCTCCTTAGTAAACGTTTGTTAGTTAGCGAACATAACATAACAAAGGGCATTCACCTAATACCTAGGTACTTGTATTTGTTGTTGTTCTTATATCTTTGTGCTGCGGCTCATTGATAATATAAACTATAGTTTGTAAGTATTTTAGTTATAAGTTGGTATTAGTCTATAATATAATAAATACTCTTCAGGTAAAGGTAGTGACGTTGTAGGGAGTAATCTCTGGATCTACTGAACCGATTTTGAACATTCTATTACCAATAGAAATACACGTTGTTTGTGAGTGTCATCCTACTAATATTATAAACGTGAAAGTTTGTAAGTATGGATGGATGTTTGTTACGCTTTCACGTAAAAACTACTGAACTGATCTGGATAAAATTTGACACAAAGATAGATTATGATCTGAAATAACACATAGGTTACTTTTTACAGCGATAACCGACATCCACGCGGGCGGAGCCGCGGGCAACAGCTTGTAGGCTATATTTTATTCACAAAAACATAACGCGACCCCGAAAAATATCACCCGTCCCGTATATTATCTGTGCCGGTGCGAAGACGAGGCGTGCGACTAATTAAATATAAATTATAAGATTTTAATTTTATAAAACCAGTAAAACTGCGTTTGTTATTTTAAAAATCATAAACTAAAACAAAATTAATGTTAGAAAATTTTATACGAGCTTAGTGAATAAAACTCCAACATGTCTGTTACTGTTTTAAATATTGGTTAATATTAATTAGAAATACGTTGCATCTGTTAGGTATACTATGTTAGGTGAATTTACGAACTCCTCATTAAATACAATGTTTATACAAACCCTTCCACTTTCTACAAATATTCAGAAGTGAGCTATTTTCAGCTCGAAAATCAACAAAGTTTCTCTGTGAAAAATAAGTTTGACGCGCCTCCGTCCGCTATAGCCCGGGGCGCACTATAATGTTGCGTTTAGGTAACTAATAGCCAACACAGTGTCAAGCCCAACACTAACAAATATGTGGTTAATTAAAAAGGGGCCTGTCACCTGTCACTCGAGTAATTAACCGTCCAATATGACGTCACACCCACACCACCACTCAACACTCACACCCTCACTGAGTGACGACGCGACAGAGGAAACTGTCCCGACTAGTTATGTGTGTGGGAAGTGGGACTTGTCGTGTGTTACCGTCACCATGTTCATTTACTAATAGAGGATTAACTAAAGGTTTGCTCTCGCAAGTTAAAAAGTTGGGACAGCTAAATTGTGTGGTGATTTGAAGACTTTGTGAAGGTTTTTTGGGACACGGACACCGACACAGGAAATGTCAAACTCAAACTGAAATACTAGCAAACTCTTCTGTTAATTTAAGTAACTGTTGTAGTCAAAGGTTAAGAATAAAGCACAAAATCCAAAAAACAATGTTAACAAATTTAATATGCTTAAGGCCAGTTCGCAGACAAGAACCGAATCAAGTGAAACACTGTCAAGCAAATCAGAGTCATACCATTTTGTTATCGCCAGACATATTTTTGTGTGTTACACGTGTTACAGCGTGCAAAATTAAAAGTACAGGGCCACAACACCACATTCGGTGTAGATAACTAGGTAGGTGCCTAATCTGTAGCATTGTATAAAGCTGGGAAGTTCATTTGTTTGTTCAAACGCGCTTATCTCTATATAAATAATTTGGTAGCTTATTCATAGCTTATTTATTGAGGGAAGGATTATACCCAGCATTACGCTTTGGGAGGCGCTCATAGCTAGGTGCACTCGCTGTTCGGTAAACGATCAGCGGGTAAAGCTACTAAGGGCGCGGTAACCCTATAGATGGGTCACCACATAGTGGTATTTCATCTGAGCGTCTCCGTGCTTCGGAGGGCACATTAAAAGTCGGTCTCGACTGTTAAGAGTCATTAGATCACGACAGAGGCTTAAATATGAATGATCTAAATAACTCTGTCATTAGGTTGGCCACTAACCAAACGATAATAGTAATAAATAAATTATGCTACGATCCTCAGGATCAAAAAGGTAACCATAAAAAAATCACGGGATAAAGTTGAAATATGCGGGTGAAACCGCAGGGAACTGCTAGTGACATACATATATGTCAGGCCGGCTCAAAACACATTGCTACATTAAAGATAAACGCAACATTTGGATGGTGTTATTAATATCAAATTAAACATTTTGTAGTAATGGTTTGATAAAATTATATTAAACATATATTATACTTGTAGGTATGTACCTATATGCAAATTGGTCACCACAATTTTCTTCTACATCATACATACACACTTATTTTCTTGTTAACTATAAGAGAACAACCAACTCCCACACGTTTTTATTTAACTCTTCCGCCTATCATGTCAGTTTCAGAAATACGTTTCACTCGAGGATTATATTATTTACTAGTTGTTGCCCGCGGCTCCGCCCACGTAGATGTCCGTTATCGTGATAAAAAGCCTATATGCTATTCTAGACTTAATCTATCTCTGTGCCAAAATTCATCCAGAACCGTTCAGTAGTTTTTGCGTGAAATACTAACAAACATCCATACATCCATACTCACAAACTTTCACATTTCTAATATTAGTTAGGATACTTACCTATCTATGTAATATACCTTGCTGAAAACGACAAGTTTAAAATGTAAAGGGCAGCTATAGAGACTGAACATTCCACGTGGTGCTCAGTAGTCAGTACGATGACCTTCCCATGTGGCGCGCACGTGTTGCGTGACTCTATAAACACGCACCTAAGGCTTTCTACAAACTATTTAATGGGTACGTATATTAATAATAGCAACCTATATATGTCCCACTGCTGGACACGGGTCTCCTCTATCAAGAGAGGCCTAAACCCTCTCTGGGTTTAAGCCTTAATTCACACACGCTGTCCAAATGCGGGTTGGTGACTCAGACATGTCTTTAAAATTTCTTCTAAGACATGTGGGTTTCCTCACGACGTTTCCCTTCACCGTTAGCAGATGGCGAATCATTTTATTAGTACATATAAACTCCACAAAGTGGTATTCACATTGCCACCCGGGATCGAACTCGCACCTCTTGCGTGCAAGTCCGTTACTTTCCCACTCGGCCACCACCGATACGCATAATGTAACATAATTATGTAATGATTCCCCTTAGACATAATTAATTACCTCGTTGTAAACGATGACACATATATTCATTACATTAATTGTCACGTTAATATAAATTAAATTAATAGTTGTACACGACGGACGCCCGACGACGCCGGTTGTAGAAACGAAACGCGCTCAATATATCATACAGTAATACAGGGTGACCAACTATGAGGATTATTACAACCTTGTTGTGAACATTTTTGACTACACATTTAATAGTTGTTCCGTAAGCAATAATCAGGCACATAATATCCACTGCTAGAGAGGGAAATCTCGAAACAAAACCCTATATCAACCCGTCTGGCCAGCGTGGTGTAGTAGGCTAATATCCCTCCAAGTGTACAGAGGAGACCTGTGCCCAGCAGTGGGACGTTAATGGGTTAATCAATAATCTGTGTATCAAGTTATGGTCAACTATTAGAAATTATTTCTGGAGTCTTTCAAATAAAATAATGCCAAGAAGATTGTGACAACTTTGAGTAGAATTTTCAGTAAGTATTAAATTATCTGTATAGCAATAACTTGTTAGTGAATAAGTTTATTATTAATTTATGGATAAATGTTGCTTAACGTTCCAGTGGAGTTTGTTTATCATTGCACAGTGGATGATTTTTCTTTTTTTTTCATACTCAAGTACGGTGGCAAACAAGCATACGGCATTCTTATTGGACTCGTAATATATAGCATGCACGAATCGTATTGTGTACTCTTGGGCGACTAGTGTGGAGTGTGGACACCCGAGCGAGTGTGAGACAGTGTTTATGCATGACTGAGTACATCGCGACGCTGCGCCACGCGACGTCCTGTGGCCGACTCCTGGGAAACGACTTGGTCGGTACTCGCTCGTTGATATTGATACTGAAGCAAATTGACATATTTTTATGACGTATGTTAGAGGTTGTATATTATTATTATTATTTTAAATATAGAATTTTTACAAACACAACTTACATACCTACCTAGATGGAATGTCAACTGTTGTAGGGCGACATGAACCATCCTCCCCAATAAACGTCAACTATAGGTTTTTTTTTTTAGGATTTTTTAAAAAGACAACTCCCGCACTAGAGAACAAGCTCTGTGTCGCGGGGGCTTTACAAACATACAATTAACGGACACAAATTACACCCAGACCCAGAACAACACTTTGTGGGTCACACAAAGTTTTGTCCTGTGTGGGAATCGAACCCACAACCTCGTGCACAGCAGGCGCATACTGCGGCCACTAGACCACCGAGGCAGTCAACTATCACATGCTAACCGCTTATTTCTATGGACGATCTTATTTTACTTCTTTTTGACGTGGTGTCTACCTCCAGGATCATAATATACTAGCCACCAGTGCCAACGCACGTTACTACGCTAAAGGCTTAATAGTTACTGCATAGATATGAGAAGGGTCATAGTTTTCACAGTTTTACTCCCACCTTGTTGCTAGTTAATAAAACTTACTTCGTTTGAATGCCCACAACGTTTAGGCATTAACAAAATTAGCATACCGTGAAAGGATCACAAGTTGCGAAACTTGTTATTTCCCACAAACAATATTTTAAACTGTCGAGATAATCCTTCTAACTCGGTTGGCTCTAGTCGAGCGAGGCACGCGCCACACACACACACACACACACACACACGCCCGTACTGCCACACAGCCACCAACTAAATCATTATCTATACAACATTATAGGCTCCCCAAACAAAGAGCGTCGCCGGCCAATCCTGGTGTGGTTCACAGGTGTGGATTCAAGGTCTGCTGTGTGGAGGGCCAAATCTAGGCTTAAAGGATCTCCTGTATCGGTCAAGGAGTTCCTGACCAAAGCCCGACAGGCTGTTTTTGTCAAAGCGCGGCAGCACTTCGGCATGAGGGCATGCTGGACACAGGACGGCGTCATAGTTGTGAAGACAGCGGATGGAAGTCGTCGCAAGATTACGCAAATGAACGAGCTGAACACCTTGACCACGAAGTTCCCGAAAGCGGCAGCTATTTCCTCGAGTACAGATGGGGACGGCAATGCGAGTGCGCCGGGCGCGTCCTTAAAACCGCGTAAGGCCTAATTTGCGTGTTTTCAGTGCATCAATAGTTCTCATATTTCAACAGTCTGTTTCAACAATATAATCTGTTATATGTTGTTATCTTTACGTATCTTAACTAGTTCTCTTTACCCACATTAGTTTTTATAAAAATATTTGCGCATAGAATTGATAGATAAAGTGAAATGTCAAACATCTGTCATTTTGACAGATTAACTAAGATTAAGTTGCGTTCAATTTTAATATTCGTTGTTGAGTGACGTTACTTTTCTATTTTTCTAATGTTTCATTTTATTGTTTTTGTTTTCTTTTGTAATTTTGTTGTGTGTGTGTGTATTGTCTGCTGGTGGGTGGTGCAGAGACGAACACGTTTCACAGTACTTTGCACATATTTGTTTTTTTTTAATCCTTTATATATATTTATATATATTAGTATCTATATATTTTAATTATATATAATATGATTACTGATGATTCCTATTTTTCAGCAAATGATTCTACGAATCTTTCTAGTGATGATAGTTTTTGTTCGGCTAGTGACGAAACGCTGGGTGATACTTTGCGAATTATGTTTAATAAACAACCTCGCTCCCTGTTCAATGTATGTCACATTAATGCGCAAAGTGTACCCAGTCACTACAGTGACTTACTTGATACATTTTCTGATGTTAACGTTCATGCCATCCTGATTTCAGAGAGTTGGCTTAAACCCGATCTTCCTTCCACTTCTTACTCTCTCCCCGGTTTTATTCTGATACGGAATGATCGAATCGGTCGGAGAGGCGGAGGAGTGGCTATTTATCTTCGCAGCGATTTTCCCTATAGAATTCTTTCATGTTCTTCTCCTAACCTTTGTGCGTCTGCTGAGTACCTTTTTCTCGAAGTTAATGTCAAAGGATCTAAATCTGTTCTTGGTGTCGTCTACTGTCCTCCATCTGTCAATTACTTCTCCAGTCTCGAACCGATTCTGGAATCTTTAGGGTCAGAATATTCACATCATATCATCATGGGAGATTTTAATACCGATCTCCTTCCCTGTGATTCTCCTCGCTCCTGTAAACTCCTTGAGATTGTCAAGTCAGCCTGCCTCCATGTATTACCTATGCAACCCACTCATCATAACACTGCGGGGCAGGACACCTGGCTCGACTTAATTCTCACCTCCGCTCCTACCCTAGTGTCATCTCATGGCCAACTCCTTGCTCCCGGATTTTCTCACCACGACCTGATTTTCCTATCCTATACCCTTAAACCTCCCAAGCTCCCACCAAAAGTTCTGTACACGCGGTGTTTTAATCGTATTGATCTTAACAAGCTTCATAAAGATGCGTCTGAAATGAACTGGGACGATTTAGTCTCAGCTCCCTCAGTTGATGACAAAGTACATGTTTTGAACAGAAAAATACTCCAACTGTACGATTTACATGCGCCGGTGAGGAAGGTGAAACTTAGGCGTCCACCTGCACCCTGGATTACTAGGGAAGTTCGGATGTTCATGAGACGCAGGAATCGGGCTTTTGGAAAATACAAAAGGGATCGTTGCGACGAAAATTGGTCACTTTTTAAATCTGCAAGGAATCGATGTAACCAGGTGATACGTAACGCCAAACGCCGACATATTCTCAGTAACATCACTTCTACATCACCCGCTGATATCTGGAAGTTCCTTGGGACTCTGGGTATCGGCAAACAGCGCCGTGCTGATTTGCAGTTGACACTTGATTTGGAGGATATCAATCGTCATTTCTCCACTACTTCTGCGTTAGATCACCAAATCAAGTGTCAAACTGTTAAGTACCTAGCTGATCTACCTTGTCCCAATATTGAAAGTTTTAATTTTTCTCCAGTAGCAACAGATGAGATCAAAAAAACAATTATTTCCATTAAATCTAATGCCGTGGGCTGCGATAATATCAGCCGTCGCATGATTGTGTACATTCTAGACCATCTCCTCTTCCCGATTTCCCATATCATAAACTTTTCTCTTTTTTCCAGAATTTTCCCTTCCCTTTGGCGTAAAGCCTATGTGATCCCTCTACCTAAGACAAAAAATCCTTCCTTACCTAATCACTTCCGTCCTATATCCATTCTTCCCTTCTTATCCAAAGTGCTTGAGGCTTGTGTGCACAAACAACTGTCCAATTTCATATACCTGAATAACCTGTTAAACCCCTTGCAGTCTGGTTTCAGACCAGGCCACAGCACTGTTTCCGCTCTCCTTAAAGTGACTGGCGATATTAGGGAAGGCATGGAGGACACCAAAGTCACAGTAATGGCTTTGGTTGACTTCTCCAACGCCTTTAATACCGTCAGTCACGACGTCCTTCTCTCTATCCTCTCCCACAATATGGTCTCGTCTGAAGCTCTGGAATGGTTCTCAACTTATCTTCGGGGTCGCCAGCAGTCAGTACGCCTTGATGATTCATCATCTAGCTGGTGTAATATTGACTCTGGTGTTCCTCAAGGCGGTATTCTATCTCCTTTGTTATTTTCAATTTTTATAAATCTCATTACACAGAATCTTCAGTGTACGTTTCACCTTTATGCCGATGACTTGCAGATTTACTCCCAGGCTAGTGTCGACTGCGTGTCGTCCGCGGTGGATATGGTGAACAAAGACTTGGAGCATATCAGGAACTGGTCTGAGAGATTTGGTCTAATTGTTAACCCAAGCAAGAGTCAAGCCATTGTCATAGGCAGCCAACGTCAAATGAACAACCTAGACACAGATACACTACCACCAGTATCTTTTAATGGGACCAACATAGATCTTTGTGTTAACGTTAAAAATTTGGGATTACAAATTGATAAAACCTTAAATTGGAGAGCGCAAGTTACACAAGTTAGCCAAAAAGTTACCGGTGCGCTGCGTTCTCTATATCGGCTGAAGAATTTTCTTCCTGTTAAGACTAAGACGATGCTTGTGCAGACTTTGATTTTTCCTATGATCGACTATGGTGATGTATGTTATTTTGACCTGAATGCAGACCTTCTCAATAAACTCGACCGTCTTCTCAATAACTGCATTCGATTTATTTTTAATCTTCGCAAGTATGACCATGTGTCTACTTATCGCTCACAATTAAATTGGCTCCCCATTCGACAGCGTCGTAATTTGCGCGCACTCTCCACACTTTATACAATCCTTATGTCTCCTAATGCTCCCTCTTATTTGAAGTCCCAGTTTGAATATCTCAGTTCCATACATGACAGAAATCTTCGCTCCTCTAGCAATCTTCTTCTTGTTTTTCCTTCTCATAGCTCTGGCTTCATGCACTCATCATTTACTATCCAAGCTATCCGACTTTGGAATACTCTCCCCTCTGAAATCAGGATGTCCACCAGCCGTTATGTATTTAAGACTAGGGTCCGGACATTACTGTTGAAAAAGTTAGCAGAATCATCACGACAATAAGTATATAACCTTATATTTATATATTGTATGTACGTATATATATAATAAATATATTTTTTTATTAAGTATTTATATTAATAAATATATATGTCCTTCCTTATTTTGTATTATAATATTTGATTAGTATATAATAATTGCTTATTTCAAGACCTCAAACTAATATGCACCTACTATGTTTCATCTCTGCATCACCCTATAGGTTGACTGGTAGAGAATGCCTTTGGCATTAAGTCCGCCTTTATACATGTTTTGTATATTAAGTTTTAAATAAATAAATAAATTATAGCGCTAGGAGCTGTCTCATCTCAATCCATCTCTCGGATGTAAGCGCCTCAGTTGTTATTGTTACTCGTAAGTGCAGCACTTATTTAAAAACAGAGGCGCTTACATTCTTATCTGTCGTTAATATTATTTATAAATGCCACATTAAAAGAAACGGTTTTTTTTGTTCAAATAGCCTCTAATTAATATAATTGGAAGCGCTCAAAGCTTTCACGTCTTCATTAAGTTAATGTCATGATATGCAAAAAGTCATGATATGCAAAAAGTAGGTACTTACATAAATTTAAACAAAAACGTACTCTATATTATGCACGTTTCAAATTTTTCTAAAAGAATACTAAGGTGCTAGTGGTATTTCGCGGGGTAGTTTATAAACATATTCACGGACTTAATACACGCGGACTGGTAACAATTATCTCTGGGACACTGATATTTGCCCACGTGAGAATCAAACCCACAACACCCGGTAGGTAGTGTTAAACACGCGTTAACCACAACGCCCGCCCACACGTTAAAATCTGAAAGGAATATGAAATAAAGAATATATTCAATAAATATAAGAACCAAAATACTTGCTAGTAAGAATATTGTGGAAGTAATCAAGTTATGTATTGTTACGTAAGTAGAACAAGTTATTGTTTCAGTAGTACTCGTACAGATGAGTACCTACTTGTGCACTATGTATGTACGGGCTACGTGTGCCTTATTGAAACTTGAGCGCTCCGAGCGCACTATAAGCTTAAAGATATTCGATCGCAAAAACGTCGAATTGAACATTCATATTTGTCTGGAGCACATGGTGCTCTCGTTGGAAATTCATATTGGTTTCCAGACACAGAAATAGCTTAACTGAAAAGAGATAATATAATAAAATACCTACATACATAGAACATATGAAAAAGAACCTACTCGTACGTAGTAAAAAAACTTATTTCGTAGCAGCTCTGGTGGTTTGCTTTTTAAACGCAAAACATAAATTAGTAGCTAGTTAACAAACACCGATATTATCACATCTACGGGGATAAAACTGATAATTATAATAATAAAAAAATTTACTAGGTAGGTACCTACATTAATTTATTTACAAAACTAAAACTTATTTTGTTCGTGAATTGAATTAGTTCATAGAAAATTGTGATCTCGTGCGTTTGCCACTTTATAAAAAAGAACAATTGCACAAAAATCTTCAAAATTGTATGTAGCTTGTATATGTATAGGTAGTTAAATGGGTAGTTTTTTGTAGTCTTATAACTAACTTCTATGTTATGCGAACATAATGACAAATTTGAGGACATTGCAACCTTGTGTACTGGCATAACCACGCAGCAATGGCTACCCACGATATGTACCCATTTACATGTTAATATTATTCATAAGAATACTATCTCTATTGCACTCGCTTTGTGAATCTGATACTACGAGTATACTACCAATATTATATTAAGTATGCATGAGTTGCAATGCTGTGGGATATGTAGCAAAATATTAATATTGCTTTTGAAATCCTATTATTCATTTCAAGTCTGTACATTGTACGGTAAAGTGACTATAAGTAGATGATATACCTACCTTAGTGAAGAGACGTGCGGCACACATCGCGTGCAAACACAAGACAATCAGCTAAATTAACGAGACTCGTTAAGCAAAGCGCTAATGATTCTAAATTTATTACAATTAAGAAAGAAGTAGCTAGCGATGTGCATTATCATAGTGAAATAGCTGCATTAAACATAGCTCTGTACAAACTATTCTAATTAAACTAGGTTCTAAACGAAAATAAACCCATGCAAATTGATCCATTTTGAGAGTTACGACAGGAAGGGTAAGAAGCAAAAAGTCCCGTATTTACGTTACGTTGTCGAACAACAAAAAAACAAAGAGTAAATAAAATGAAACGTACCTATTTACTTAAATGACATTACCATCCACAATGAGTTACGTTTTTCACAGAAAAATGTCCGGTAGCCGGTTTTGTACGACGTGTCCGGTTGTGTTGTGTGTCGAGAGTGTGGGGGGGAGACGACGACTTCACTTTGTGTATGTGTGTGTGTGTGTGTATGTGTGTGTGCACATCACATGAAAGCATAAATTATCAAAGCTGAAATTAACATGTAGGTACTTAATATAATTTTAACTGCTATTTGTGTTATATCCATTTGCAAAAATAAAATAAAAATATTGTTGTATGAGCTTGTTATAGGTGGTGCGCAACTACATATAAGTACCTACTAATATACCATGTCCATGAAGGAGGTGTTCGATCTGCCACCAAATCACATACTTATACATGCCGATAATAACTGTTTAATTTTCTCGGAAAATTATTTCAAGCGCTGTCTTGTTAGTTATCTTTTAAAATGAGTTTCATTTTTTTAATGAAATTCATCATATCAACCTATTAACGTCCCACTGCTGGGCACGGGTCTCCTCCAAACATTTCGAGGGATTACTATACCACGCTGGCTAGACGGGTTGGTATAGAGTTTTGTTTCGAGTTTTCCCTCTCTTGCGGTGGATATTGTCTGCTAGACTTACTCCTTTAGTCGACTCTTACGACACCCTCGGGATGGAAGGGGGTGGTGACATTTGTATTCTTAATCCATTACCACACGGAATTTTAATGAAATTAAAAGATTTTAAATAAAATTATTAACTTGCTTTAAAGCATTTATAAAATTGTAACTAGCAAAGTAAAAATTACAACCAGTCCTGAACAATCCAGAACACAATTACCTATTACTTGGATAACATATTACGTGACATACAAACAAACAAATAAAACGACAAAACGAAGGCCACGCTAACTACCACTACGATTACAAGTAGATATAAAACATTAAGAGCTATCTTTATTCTCATCCACATCGTAAAGTATACTATACATGTAGCCTGTAGCCATACATATGAGCACATACCTATATAATGTAAGCGTATCACTCACTCGAGCACTTCGATACGAGGTTTATACGCTTGTACGATACGTTCGTATTTATTTATCACCAACAAAAAGTTCGAAGTACTTATGCAAGTTGAGCTCGACCATTAGTTCCGATGACATTCTTGTGGGATATCATTCGGTTGTAATGTGGCCGACATCGCATCGGGCTTACCCTGAGTAGAAGCAAAGCATTATCTACTAAGGTATACAAATTAAGACTGTTTAGTTTAGCTTTATCACAATCCTACTAATATTATAAACGCGAAAGTTTGTAAGAGTGTATGGATGTTTGTGACTCCTTCACGCAATAACTACTAAACGGATCTGAATTAAATTTGGCATAGAGATAGATTATAGTCTAGCTAGAATAACACATAGGCTACTTTTTATCCCGGAAAAAAATCTGTTCCCGAGGAAATGTACGCGCGGGCGAAGCCGTTTTGAAAGAAACGTTTTCCTATCCCAGGGATTTTCCATCTTAAAGCCCTGGTGTAAAAAAAGGGTTGGCAACACGCAAGTGATTCCTATGGTATTGCAAGTGTCCCATAGGCTACGGTAAATGCCGGGCCGTATGCTTCGAGACTCGGTGTAAAAAATGGGTCGGCAAAAAGTAAGTGATACCTCTAGTATTGCTAGCGTCTAAAGGCTGGTAACTACCTAATATCAGGCGGGCCGTTTGCTTGTATGTAAAAATATGTAATGTGACCTAATGTAATCATTAAAAAGTACTATAATAAATGTAAATTCATAGAATATAAATATGATGATTTACATTATTATAGTACTTTACAGAAGTTATAAAGGCATGAAGCGTGTCGCGTCCCTGATCCTTAAACAAAAGACAGATTAGCCTGTTTACTGTGCTCCCAACGCGTGACAGACAACATCTCGATATAACAGATATAGAGAAAACAATTACCTCCAGAGATATAAGTTCGTCCCATTCCGGCGCCGGTAACAATAAGACACCGCGCGCGCTGTAAAGAGGGCTCACAAGGACGGGAAAACGGCACAAAACAAACATTGACACGAATCGAGAGCCCACCTCCTCACCCTCCTCCCTGACCTCACCTCCGCCCCGTGGAATCTGGCCGCAGAATTACACACACTCCATTAAGGGACGTCTTGCCCTTGTAGCGTTTTACAGGACACGATATCAAGCCAGGTATCGCCCACGTCCGTCGAGAATAGCTGACGATCCTACACCTACTTAGGTACCTATTACACGGGTTGTTGTACATAAATATACTATAAAAATTCCTAAACTGGAAAGCTTTCAATCTCCACACGGGACAAAAAAATTGTATGATTCACAATTATAGTTGTTTCTTGTCTGGCCGTATTTGTGTTTGTGAATTGTATGTTTGTAAAGTCCTCCGCGATACAAGGCTTGCTCCATAACACAGGCAATTAAAAAGAATCATATATTATTTACTCTTAAAGTTCAAGATTTTCATTGTATCAAGCTGAGATACAGTAGTGTCGTTATCGTATCGGTGTTGTATCGTCTATATAAAAGTATTCGTCAGTGCGGCAGGGGACAAGGTGGAATGCAAGCATATTATAAACCCATTACCGTGAGAAACGCGCCACAATTGAGTGAAAAATGCGATCGTGATGAAGGCGCGCCATTGTTGTTGCCTTCAGAGCAGAGCTACACAGCTACACCTGCCGACGAGCGAGCATACTTTGACGAACGATCTCTGACACCTCCGCTCCAGTACTTAGCGTAGTACATAAAAGTATATATATATGTGTATGTATTGTTATACTTATTTATGCCAGCTTTATTCGTTATTCCAACCATGTTTGTTATCACGTTTCCGCGTGTTAACCCCATTTGCTTTCTAAATAGATTTAGCAGCGTAACATTTTTCTCAAAATACAACAATGTGTGTGTTTTATATACATATATATGTTCATATGTATGTTATAAATATAAATTACTGTAATATATTATGGGTTACTGTGTCAACAAGTTTATTTTTATCTTATTAGAAATAGTAAGAATTCAAATGCTAAAATAATATAAACTTTTGGCTTAAAATCCACTGAAACATTAGTTTACAATGATTTCAAAAATGGCGTATACGTTTCTTAGTGTATGTATATCTACGTATCATGGACATAATAATAGCTAGTTTTTTTTTTTTTTTTTTTTTTTTTTTTTTTTTATACTACTTGGGTGGCAAACAAGCATACGGCCCACCTGATGTTAAGCAGTATCCGTAGCCTATAGACGCTTGCATTACCAGAGGTATCACTTGCGTGTTGCCAACCCATTTTTTTTACACCAGGGCTTTAAGATGGAAGTAACCCTGGGATAGGAATACGTTTCTTTCAAAACGCATTCCTAAATGAGCGCTGGAGACCTGTACTCACGCACAGGAACACAACTACACCGCTGTGTGTAGTCATTTGGCTGTGGTCTTCTGTAAGGTGGAGGTCCTTCCCCAGTCGGGCTTGCTCGCCAGTATGGTGCCCTACCTCTCTTGTAACCTTTTGTGCCCTACCTCACTTACTGTAAATCTACGTATCATGGACAACTAATAGCTAATTAATAAAAAAAACTTAACAATAGCACCGAGTGTACCAATAGGTAAGTGAAGTATTAACAGGACAGATAGCGTGACGAGTTACTTCTGTAATAGCCACTATCAACGTAATTGAACTTAAATGATAGTAGCCGACGACGGCGACGGCGCGGCGACACGACGACGTGACGGCGACGAGTAAACAAGCACCTCACCTTCAGACATTCAGGTTTGACTCATGATAGACACCTGTGTCATGTTTCATTATTAAGTAGGCGTATTCAACAAGAGTATGGGGGAATTGTAAAGTTTTCAGAGCAACGGTTCGTATGTGTATATACGTTGTATGCTAGGCAGTATTATGGTATGTAAACAGAACCCACCGTTTAGTTATAAATTAACGATTTCTAATAAAAAATGAAAATAACAAAAATATTATAGTTTACAGCGAATTTTACAAACTGTAAAAGTTGTTATGAGCTAATGACGGTACAGAACATCTTGATTAGTGAGCTACAAATAGACTACCTATTAAATTGTACAATAAAACTTTTTGCTGTTATACAAGAATATTTACCATAGCAAAAAAGAGTGTTAGCTTAGAACGACATAAGTTGACTTACTACTTTACTAGTAATAAGATCATCTATCGTCCACAATCGCCGCTTTGCTTACACAAACTGTGCCCTAACTAACTCTGTCCTGTATGGCCCTGGGGTATACTTAGGTCATATTGTCTCACATGTGGGTCACGTCAAAGTCCACGGTAGAGTGTTCACATGTGATAACGATAACGGCTAGTGTGTGCACAGGCCGAGCGCTAACGGAGTGGAAACATTGCCCAAATCGAACACTTACGTAGGTACCTACATATATTATATGATTTTTATTGTTTTAGAGGATTATGTGTTAAGCAGTTAACTATGCGAGGCGGTTGCTGTTATTAGTTTCAAAATGTAAATCAAAGTATATCAATAATATTATTTGACTCCACGAAGTTTGGGAGAATCATAAATTGTTAGTCACTTATAATATTATATTATATTTAGCTTTTACTTATGTAGAAGCAATATTGTAATTTAGTGTACGGTGGGCAACAGACTATATAAAGATTAGTTTTTTTAGGAATACTAATTTATGAATTTGTGTAAAAAATATTTTTATCTGTAGGTTTAGTCTAATATTGTACCCTGTTACCAAATTCCACAGGAATATACTTATTGGTTTTTTTAAAGAACTAATCTTTATATTGCGGCCCTGTACCACCGTACCTGTACAGCTATCTCCGTTGCCGTGTGTACCAAACTAAAGTCCTATAATAATGACAAATTAAGTGTATGTATATTCCTCGCTTATGACGTAAAACGCCACGTAATAGCGGACCTAAGTGCCGACAATTACCTACTCTAATCGTTACCTACTGTAGCGACTAAACGATTGCTGACATCACATTCAACTCTAAATAAGCAAAGAAAAGCTTATATTACTTGCAATATATCTACGTATGTGTCAAAGTTGGTACATCATAAGTCTCGTCACTATACAACTACCATCATCATCATCACAACCCATAAACGTCCCACTGCTGGACACGGGTCTCCTCCATATACCACGCTGGACAGGCGGGTTGGTATAGGGTTTTATTTCGAGGTTTCCCTCTCTTGAAGTGGATATTGTCTTCATAACTTACTTACCTTACCTTACCTTAGTCGACTCTTGCACACTTGACACCCTCGGGATGGAATGGGGTGGTGACATTTGTATTCCAAATCCGTTACCACACGGACAACTCACAATCCATTAAATTATTATATAATATTTATATATTATATAATATAATTATTATATAATAATTACACCAAAAACTGCACAGTGATGGTTTTTTTTAAGTCAACTCCCGCACTAGAGAGAACTAGCTCTGTGTCGCGGGGGACTTTATAATAATAATAATAAACGGACACAAATTACACCCAGAATCAGAACAATTCTATGTGGGTCACACAAAGTTTTGTCCTGTGTGGGAATCGAACCCACAACCTCGTGCACAGCAGGCGCAAAATGCGGCCACTGAACTACTTAGGCAGTTAAGGATGGCCATTAAAGATATGTTTGTGATTAATTAGTCACCACATTATAATCCTATTACTCATCATAAAATATATTTTCTGTAAAGTATTCCAGGTCACTGGAGAGAAAATTGAGTGTGAAATCTAAATTAGCTTCACAAATAAAATATTGCGATATAACTCTTCCCGTGGCGGCGCGTGCGCAATAACAAACACCTGGCAAGTTGTCAAGTGTGTTAGGTATTTACATACTAATAAAATGTGGATAACTGTCCGATAACAATTGAATAATTATGTTATTAGCGACGTCCATTTAAGTAGGTAATATGGCACAGACAAATAACACGCAAGGGCCTACCCCTTGCGTGTTATTTGTCTACCTACCTACTGTACGTTTGTATACAAGCTGCCGCCGGAACGAGTCGATTTATGTTGTTTTGTATAAATACGTACGATTCAAAAATAAATAATCGAATATTAGCATTATACGTTCTATCGATTATTATATACTTTACAAATTTCGGTCCACATTGTAAGAAACGTTCCTCTCAAACTGAAAGCTGGCTATGGTTGGCAATTGGAGATCACTTATTAGCTTGGTCCGTTCATAACTAAGATATCATTATCGAAATACATTACAAAATGGTAAAGCAAAGTTCAAGAAAAAAATACTTTTCGGAGTCTCAAATACGTTGCGCATGAGTAGGCAACATTGCGATAATGCTTCTACATGCCTCGGTACGTACTCGTTACACGGACAAAACTATGAAAAATAATCACTTGTTTATAAATTAAATTAAACATTAGGTAGAAATCTAAAACGATAAAATACTGACAAGTACAGAGAGTATACTGATACATTACATTAAGTAGTAAAACATAACAAAGCAAAGGGGGAGATTAGAAAACAATTAATTTTGTTTTCTAATCTTCTCCTTTTGCTTATAACTTAAGACTCTCATTTTGTGATTGTTTACAGAATAAAGACAATATAAATGTAAAGCTGAACGGATCTGAATGTTCGAAATTCTGTTAAATGTCAGCATATAATAAGCGGTGGAAACGCAGCGTGAAATTGTTTCAGTGGCGCACGTACGCCACGAGCTTAGCTGGCGTACTGCCAAGTGCTTCAGTTATTTAGTTAAATTTGTCACTGTGTGTTGAGGGATTTCTGTCTATAGGTGCAGCAGGCAATTAATACGTTTTGTCTGTTTTTAGGGTTCCGCACCACGAAAGTAAAAAACGGAACCCTTATAGGATCACTTTGTTGTCCATCCGTCCGTCCGTCTGTCTGTCAAGAACCTTTTTCTCAGGAACGCGTGGAGATGTGAAATACTCGGGTCTACTGGCCCTTAAAGCTGTGAAAAAATATTAAACTTCTAGGCCAACGCAATCAAAAGATACATCCGTTTATTCCGCCTATTTCCGCAAATTTTCGACACTCGCAAGGGCAATTGCAGGGCATTTCCCGTGAACTCAGAATCTTGAAATTTGGTACAAAGCAACGTCTTGGAAAAATTGCGAAAACCGGTTCTCAACGGAAAAATTGCGAAAACCGTAAATTTTTAGTAACATTATACAATAAAAATACAAAAATTACAGGTTTGTACGGCACCCTCGGTGCGCGAGGACGACTCGCACTTGGCCGGTTTTTATTCATTCTTTAAACACGGCCTTCTGATCTCTAACTATGCAAAGCCTGTACTACGCTATTTAGTTTCGGTGTTGCCGACGCTGTGTTAGAACCACTCTGCTGTTCAACTTAAGTAGGTATATTATTTTTAAATAGTTACATACATAATGAAATATCATAAATATTAAATGTTTTCTGTTCACCTCTCCCCTAGTTGTTGTATCACACTTTCCATCTTTGTCGTGTATTTGGCTGGAACAAGGTCTTCATTTGAAGATTTATCTACCTAAATTGGTTGAGTTGGAGGGAAGCTAAATGTGAACATTTACCTTCACTTTCAACAATATACATAGGTTAAGTTACAATTCCTCATTAATTTTCAATTATATCATTTGAGCACACGGGTTACCAACGCGCCCCAAGTTGTTCGAGATTTATTTCAAAATTAAATGATGAAATGTGAATACCTGGCAACAACGTGCTGGCTGCCAATGACGTCGTTGGTTAAAAGACTTCGTTAAAATATTCCAGAGAGTCCGCGGAACTAATTAAAGAGCATTTTCTGGCTTCACTTGGCTCCAGAGCGAGATTTAATTTGTTTTCTTCCTTAATGGTGTTATATAAATTAACATTTTTACGGCTCGCAACGCCGCCGCCCTGTAAGGTTGCCCAGATGCTACCCTGGAAGCTTACCTACACCATCACTAGTTTATTGTAATTAACTTAAGAGCTTTTATTTTTCAGCTACTGTAATTATGGTCAGACGTTTATATTGGATTATTGTTCGACTGAGATAACGCTCGTTTAATTTTCAATTGTACTCAAATATAGTAAAGGTATGTCTCTGTATTCTGTGTATAAGTATACACTGGACAGTGATGCGTCATACCCCTTCAATCTTCAAATTCTGTACAAAAACAAAAAACCACTTTCCTATATAAATATCTAGAAATAACGACGTAAAATGGCAGGATAATCGCGCCGATAATTTTTTATGTTTAGCATATTCTGTGGGTGACGTGACGAGGGTATACTTCTCGTCAGTGTGCCGCGTGCCGGCCATCTCGCTATAATGACGTTGAGGAATACTTGAGGGAAAATAAAGAAAATAAGGGAGATCACTCACGGAAGGGTTGACGGGTGAGGGTAGGGAATAGATAGAGGTAAGTGTCTAGTTGATGTGGTGACGGACAATGAAAATGTACCAGTATATACGAGTAGTACCTACTTGTAACAGTTTGTTGTTACATAATTATGTCGCACATGTTTTAGAGAAGGCGAGGGCACGTATGGGAAGTTTATTAAAATGACGATAATTGTGCACAGTCACGAAAAAAATAGTATAATATAGATAGGGAGGGAAGACCACAGCCAAATAACTACACACAGCGGTTTAGTTGTGTTCCCGTGTGTGAGTACAGATCTCCAGCACTCATTTAGGGATGCGTTTTGATAGAAACGTTTTCCTATCCCAGAGTTACTCCATCTTAAAACTTTGGTGTAAAAAAATGGGTCGCAAGTGATACCTCTGTTATTGCAGGCGTCCATAGGCTACAGTAATTGCTTAACATCAGGCGCGCCGTAAGCTTGTTTGCCCACCCAAATAGTAAAAAAAAATCAATTCCTTAATTTATATCGACCACAATCTCAAACCATTTTAGTTACTCTTTACATGAACCGATGAAATTCGTAAATAATTTGTACTGACAAAGTAAAAGCTCAAAGTTATCCGATACACAATAGTCACACATTAGTAACACAAACATGTCCGCAGCTGTACCGCTGTACGGTCGCTGCACACACGACTACATCCCTCCCCCCCCGTGGGGGGTCCCAGCGGCCCACTGTAAAGGCCATTGAACGTACAGGATGACTATCTATACAAGCGCCATGTATTCCTATTGCATCACAATACTGTCTTGAGCTCTCCAGAGTCCAGAGAAGCAAATTAATGATTAATTCTAATTGACTGATTTAAGTTTTAGTTTGTTTATAATTGCCTAACATAATTAATTAACTAATTTTCTTGTACTATTATAGTGGTCTGAAAATAAGAAAATATATTTGAGTCATATTAATATTTCCACAAATATATACAAGAATAATATTAAAAACTAACCTAATTAAAGAAATAAAACGTTTAGGCATCATAATATTCCTCCGTATCACTGTCAACTGGAAAAGTGCCCAAAAGGCTGGCAGCATTGCCACGTTGAACGACAATGCTGATTCTCTGTGCGAGAAACAGGCCGGTCTTCTAGTCACGCGAAGCGTCGATCAGCCGTTTCGCTATTTCCCTAAAAAGGAAATTATAATACTTAGAAAATATATTTTGGATGCTTACAGTTCGTTTCTTTGCAATGTAGACGAGACAATGTCTAACTTAATAAACCTATGTGAAGTTTGTTAGGTATAGAAGTAGTTTGTACGTAAAATTGGTACAACTAAGGAAACTATATGGTTTTTTTAAATATATTTTTATTAAAGACAGCTCCCGCACTAGAGAACAAGCTCTGTGCCGCGGTAGACTTTTCAAACATACAATTAACGGACACAAATTACACCCAGACTCAGAACAACTCTTTGTGGGTCACACAATGTTTTGTCCTGTGTGGGTATCGAACCCACAACCTCGTGCACTACATGCATACTGCGGCCACTGGACCACCAAGGCAGTCAATTAGATTGAGCAATGATTCTATCACAGTTTGTTGTTTATAAATCTATACTAATATTATAAAGCTGAAGAGTTTGTTTGTTTGTTTGGTTGAACGCGCTAATCTCAGAAAATACTGGTTCGATTAGAAAAAATACTTTTTTTGTTGAATAGTGCATTTATCCAGGAAGGCTATAGGCTATATAACATCACGCTATGATCGATGGGAGCGGAGCAGTAGTGAGATATGTTGCAAAATCGGGTAAAATATTCCAAATGACCACGCGGATGAAGTCGCGGGCGGCCACTAGTATATGTATATATGTAAGTAAATGTAAGGTAGCGAAGGGTGTTAGGGAACAACATAAAAACAGATTTACAGACTTGTTTTAATGAGATCGTTATTAGCAAAGTTAAGCATTAAGGGTGATTTAGATAGTGATTTAGACGCTCACTCGCTTCCGACTCGTTTATTTATAACAGATTGTACACTAGGTAGATACCTATATGATACAGTTTATACGTACACATACAACTCTAAGTAAATAATACTTTTTTATGCTACTAAGGTGGCAAACAAGCATACGGCCCGCCTGATAGTGAGCAGTTACCGAGGCCTATGGACGCTTGCATTATACTAAAGGTGTGAGTTGCGTGTTGCCGACATAACAATGGAAACTCTAGAGTTTTGTGATGGAATCTTAATATATAAAATTCTCGTGTCACGGTGTTTGTAACAAAACGCCTCGCCCGCGAAATGGTTCGACCGATTTTCGTGAAATTTTGTATGCATATCGGTTAGGTCTACGAATCGGACAACATCTCTAAATGTTAAGGGTGATATCGGTGAACATACATAAAAAAATACATACAGTCGAACATAGAACTTCCTCCTTTTTTGAAATCGGTTAATAAAACGAAAATAAGGAGGTAGCTATATCGTAGCAGTTGCTACGTCGTAGGTGATGCTACGGTCGTAGCTCGTGTCGTTGGCCCTCATCATACTACACGTGTCCTCTGAGATCGCTTGCATGCACTACTTGAGTGCACCCGACATCGTAAAATATGTGAGTGCCAATATCTATATATATGCTATATAAATCATACTAAGTATAAAATGTATTATTACTTCCGATGTAAAGTACAGATTTTGACTGCCTCGGTGGTCCAGTGGCCGCAGTATGCGCCTGCTGTGCACGAGGTTGTGAGTTCGATTCCCACACAGGATAAAACTTTGTGTCACCCACAAAGAATTGTTCTGAGTCTGGGTGTAATTTGTATCCGTTAATTGTATGTTTGTAAAGTCCCCCGCGACACAGAGCTTGTTCTCTAGCGCGGGAATAAAAAAAAGAAAGAAGAAAGATATAGTAGCAGGGTGCAAATGTTTCTAGTGCTTATTTAGGGATGCGGTATTAGTGAATCGTTTTCTTATCACAGGGATAATAAAAAATAGCTGTCACATAGACATTCTGAGTCTGAGCATACTTTGTATCGATAATTATATGTTTTAAAGTTCCCGACGAGTGTGGGCTCGTTCCAAGAGTCGTCGTATATTATAAGAGATATGGCAACGCGTGTTTGATGCCTCAGGTATTGCGAGCAGCGCATCTGTTAGCTATTAGTATACTACTAAGGAGGCAAACAAGCATACGGCCCGCCTGATGGTAAGCAGTTACCGTAAGCCTTTGGACGCTTGCAACACCAGGGGTATCACTCGTGCGTTGCTTTAGAAACCTTATAACTCCTTACTTGAAGAATCCTATGCCATAGTCTCTCGGTAAAACCTCGGCAGGAAGCTCATTCCACAACCTAATCGTACGTGGGAGGAAATTCCTCTGAAACCGTACAGTACGGCACGAAAGATATATAACAAAATCAGTGCAGCGGTTCATCCGTTAGTACCTACGTATTCCGTATTGATACACAAAACACAATTAAGTAGTAGTATAGATAGAGTTTGTATATTGCACACACTCGGAGCTAATGTTGAACTCGTGCTCAATGTACCACGTGACGAGATCCACTTTTAAATTCATTTTAAACGTGTCTTATTCGTTTTAGGGTTCCGTGCACAAATTATGCTAACGAGACTCCATAAATCCCCTAACCATCCGTCTGTTTGTCTGTCTGTAGGCTGTATCTCATGAACCACCATTTCTTATACCAGTATTAAAAATAAAATATGTTGTTTCTCTTTAACAAACGCTATATCTTTAATTAACCGTAATTAGCTACAATAACTGCTTACCTTCAGGCGTGTTGTATGCTTGTTAGCCTCCTTAGTAGTAGTATAAATATAAATAGGATAGTTCGGAACTGTTTGTTTGCAAGTCCAACTCGCACTTGACAAGTTTTTTCTATATTATTATCATTCTATTCGCTCCCCGCAGTCGCATCGGGTAGCACGGAGCTGATTGTGTTCTCCATTGTAGCGGCAACGCTCACACAGTGTCCACACAGTGCTGTTACCGCCTCGGAAACTAGACACAGTGCTGTGTTGTTAGAAAGTGTTGTGTGACGTGCATTTGGTATGGATGACGAGAGTTGGTTCGTGACTCGAGTGCGATGCAATTGTAATGGTATTCAATCTTTAAACAAACATGTATGTTATAGTTTATCTGTGTATCTTATCGTTTTATCCTCATCGAGCTATATCATTAGAGAGCCATGTTATCGTGGGGTAGCTGACATCTTAGAGCGTCCGCCAATTTAAGAACAAGTTAGCATCAGGTGGGCTGCTAGCTCGTCAGCCATCATTGGCCAATAAAAAGTCATAAAATGGTAGCGTGGCAAGCTTCCAACAAGGTGGACCGACGACCTGGTAAAGGTCGCGGGCAACCGATGGGCAAGGTCAGCTCAGGACCGAACGATGTGGAAAACCTTGAGGGAGGCCTATGTCCAGCAGTGGACGTCTTATGGGTGAGATGGAAATGGTATTGCATCGTCTTGCACTGGGATGTGAAAATGTACATGACAGATAATAAGAACAAGCTTAGAGATCAAAACATTTATTTACAAACTTTTTACACTATTACTTTTATCAATAAAAAAACCGCCTCGTAGTATAACAACGTCGGTCATATAATTTTTTCTTTAATCGTTTTTATGTTTATTGATAAAGTATTCATCAATCTCGTGGTAGAAGTGGGACTCTGAATCATCTGTGTTCGTGGTGTCTTTCGACTGCCGAGACTGCTGTCGAATATTTTGTTGGCACGATGGTGACGGGTGTGCCGCACCGTTATCGCCCGTGCCCTGGCTGTATGCGTAGTCGTAAATCAGAGTACTCGAGTGTAAGGCGTCAGGCGGTAGTGAGGTAGCCGGCGAGGTGGTGCAGGCGCTCAGTGGCACGTCGTCACATGAATTCTGTAAATATAAAGGTAACTCGTCACATACGACAGACAAGCTACACCGCCCCGTAGTCATTACGTCTTCGCGTCATTATATAATTATTAATTGCTTACATAATAATATATTATTGAGTAAGAACTGTGGTGATTGTGCTGGTCAACATGATACCATATTGTATGTAGGTGTGAGCTTTTTTTTCTACCTACCAACAACTGCAACGGCCCGCCTGATGGTAAGCACTTACCGTAGCCTATGGGCGCTTGCAACACCAGAGGTGTCACTCGCGAGTTGCTGACCATTTAAAAACCTTATAACTTCTTTCTTGAAGAACCCCATGCTATAGTCTCTTAGGAAAACTTCAACAAGGAGCTCATTCCACAATCTAATCTGTCCTACAATTACAAATTATTTAAATAATTTATTTTGTTTTGGAGACTAAATGCATTTAAAATCGTACAGACATCGACATTGGTCGATCGCGATACATCGACAGCAGCCAACATGACGTTGCTCTCTGTCATCACCTATCGTTACCGGGCGTCGAGCATCGATAGGTGCATATGTGTGAGGAAGCTCGCGGGTCTCTGTCGGATGTCACGCACCTTGACGCTGCCAGTGCTGCGTCTCTTCCAGTAGCAGTACGCGCACGTGCCAGTCACTCCGAGCATTAGCAGCGTGGCGCACAGAGGTACCACCCACTGGATGAGAGTAGGTGAGCTGCCGTCGTGTGCGCCGCCAGTTTTGCTGTGTGCCACTAACAAACAAATATTTCAGTTAGATATATCTCTCAATATAAAATAGTCTTTTTATAATAATACCATCATACGCTCGCAGACCGGTATCAGGGATGTCGGTAGCAAATCTGCCAAACTTAAGTGGGACTGTACGGGACACATTTCTCGTATGCATCGTGAGAGATGGGCTCATGTCGTCACACAGTGGATGCCTAAAGATGGGCATCGCCGCCGAGGCCGACCTAGAAAACGCTGGCGTGACGTAAATAATTGTTTATTATATTAATCAACTTTTAGAGAAAGTAAAATATTTATCAAGTAAACAATTCTAGGGTAACAAAATTGCTCAGGAGGAAAATAAATGGAGCGAGATTATTCAAAACATTGTTACATTATGTAATATTTTTACTTAAAATAAATAAATGACACCGAAAATCTTTGATAATCATAAATAAAACTAAATATTTTGCTTTATGAAAAGAAAATGATTTTGATAATTTTGCTTAAAAGATGTTTACAAGTTGATTATATAAATAAGAACTAAAATTCAATTTGTTGTGTTCTTTTTTCTTTCTTGCTAAACTCTTTTCAAAGCCCTTGGTATATATAAATATATGCCAAGGGCATACTAAGTACCTGACGATTTGATAATCGGACATTCTTCGCATCAAAATAATAATATGTATCTTACCATTTATTTCATCTGCAGATGGAGGTTTTTCTGTCTCAAGTGTTATAATATCACTGAAGTTTCTGCTAGTAGTTGTGCTACTAGAAGGAGCTACGATGGTGCTAGTAGTAGGGGCTACAATTGTGCTAGTGGAAGGAGCTACGATTGTGCTAGTGGAAGGAGCTACAATTGTGCTAGTGGTAGGAGGTATGATTGTGCTAGTGGTAGGAGGTACGATTGTGTTATTGGTAGGGGCTTTGGCAGTGCTAGTGAATGCTAGTGCATTGGTTGTGGTAGGGGCAAGTGCTGTAGTTGTGCTAGAAGTCGTAGATGTGGATGTTGTCGAGGTCGTAGTCTCGGTAGTCAGTTTTCTCAAGGCATACTTGTCAAGTAGCAACATCCGTATCGCTCTGATCGTCACAGTAGTACAATATATCTCACAATCAAATGATCTATAATCATCTGCAGAGCTCAATTGGAGCTTAATATTCTCGTAGCTCACATTTCTTAAACCTGAAACTTTAGAAAATAACAATAAATTATTTATTGGATAGTATGATTGGTAAATTAAATTATTATTAAATAGTAATGGTTCTAAGGATGAACTCTACAAAGAGAACAATTTTAGTTTTATAATGACCAGGTACATACGACACAGTTTAAAATGCTGCGTGCACCCCAAACTATGTCGTATGACTCATTGTGTCTGATTTCAAACTAAAAATAATATTTTAACGAGTGGTCTACCATAAGCTTGAAATAACAACCACTGTGTCAAGTATTTTTTGAAGGCCTATAGACGTCATGACAACAAAACATCTATTGGTGTCTACGTTACTGTCCGCGAAAGTGTTAACATTTATCTTCGTTTTCAGGCAAGTATTTGTTTTATTTATTCGTTATAATCATAGTATTGTTACGTCCCAGCTCTGAGACCAATGTTACGAACTACCGCTGACACTAATTGTTATGTTCGATGACGACAACAATAGTTACTTGTCAGGATAGGGTTCGATTAAAATGCCAGGTTACGCGATAACGAGTATATTAGCACTTCAGCACAAAACACACAATGTCACTTACAATACACCGTAAACACAATTACACACTATAACAGTTCACTCGCTAAACTCTTCACAATAACACAAAACACTTCACTAAAGTCTTCCAATATCGTCCCGATATATCGCCTGTATCGCTGTCTTCTTCTCAGTGAAGACTCGTTGACTTCTCAACGAAGACTCAACTAAGACTCTTCAACCAAGACTGACTGTCCGCCGCACGTCGGCCCCTTATATATCACTCGCCACGGAATCGAGAATATACGCGAGGATCGTAGTAAGTTATAGTAACGTCTTTACGAAGAAACCCGTTACTCGAACGTTCATTCATGATGTAAACAAGTCACCGTGCTAAGTGCCATAAACCTTGTGCCTAAACGCTAAGGTTCATATTCGCACGTTCCGTTCGACTGCTATTCATCCTTTGTTCTCTTTATGATGTTTTTCTGTATTGTTCGAGACACTTTATGAATAGCTATTGTTTTCAGATAGCGGTAGTTTTTAGGGCCAACCTGTGCGTCGTAACACTGCCCCCCTCTTAAACTTGCTCGTCCCGAGCAACATCTCCATATAGGTATGGTCTGTCACTCGGCATGTCTGCACGGCACCCGTACGATTCCTGTCGCGGGTCTGCAGAGTAATCCTTCAACTTCATACGCACACGGGGCTTCACTTCTTCTTCAACCCATAGCCATCTTCTCTTAGGCGGTGCGTCACGATCCTGTTCACCAAAAGTTCTATACACAAATTCACAGGTATCATCTCTTCGTGCTAATTCAGCACGTTCAATACTGGGGAACTCGTCGCGTCCGCCATAGCCACAATGTTCACTATCGCGTTCGCCGATATTCTCACGTCCGCTATATTTCTTCAGTTCCCTCACTAAATCTTCTTTCTTCTGCATGTCCAACGGTTCGGGGCCCGGTTCTGATACAGCTGCCTCGCTACAATCCACCTTTCTCGTAGAAAATTTGACTTCGTCCTCCGTAGCATACCGCTGGCAATCCTTGACGTCCTTCATAACGTACCTCTGAAGATCCCTGACGTCCTCCATAACTTCACGTTGGCAATCCTTAACATCCTCCATAGCCTCTCCATAGCTATCCTTAACGTCCTTTATAACTTCACTATAGCTATCCTTGACGTCCTCTATAGCTTCACCATAGCTATCCTTGACGTCCCCCATAGCTTCACCACAGCTATCCTGGACGTCCCCCATAGCTTCACCATAGCTAACCTTGACGTCCTCCATAGCTTCACCGTAGTTATCCTTGACGTTCCCCATAGCTTGTCCTTGGCTATCCATTACGTTCTCCATACCTTGCCTCTGAAGATGAAGATCCTTGACGTCCTCCGTACCTTCACGTTGGCTGTTCTTGACGTCTTCCATAGCTTGATGTGTGCTAGGCTGAAACTTTATGGAGTCGCATATCCGCATTATCTCTTGCACATTTCGGCGCTGAGCCTCCCTATGAACTTGTACACTCTGCATAAGTCTTTCCACAGCTTGGCGTTGTCGACGTTGGAAGTCTTGCATAGTGGCCAAGAGGATCGACAAATCAACCACATTAGAAGGACTTGTCGCTGTCGGGCCCGCTGAGGTATCCGCAGAAGTCGATGGTGTGCTAATATTTCCCTCGGCCCCAGTGGTGACCAGATGAGTTGGCGGCGGGCTGCTGTCTTCCTCAGCTGCAATTGCAGGTTCACAAGACTCCAAAACAGCCTGTTGACGAGTGCATGCCCCCTTGTCACCGTCGCTCGGTCTGACAGGCATTTGCACTTCTGTCGTCAACTGTTGCATGTATACTCCCTCGTCTCCGTCGCGTAGTGTGACTGACATCCCACTTCTGACACCAATGTTACGTCCCAGCTCTGAGACCAATGTTACGAACTACCGCTGACACTAATTGTTATGTTCGATGACGACAACAATAGTTACTTGTCAGGATAGGGTTCGATTAAAATGCCAGGTTACGCGATAACGAGTATATTAGCACTTCAGCACAAAACACACAATGTCACTTACAATACACCGTAAACACAATTACACACTATAACAGTTCACTCGCTAAACTCTTCACAATAACACAAAACACTTCACTAAAGTCTTCCAATATCGTCCCGATATATCGCCTGTATCGCTGTCTTCTTCTCAGTGAAGACTCGTTGACTTCTCAACGAAGACTCAACTAAGACTCTTCAACCAAGACTGACTGTCCGCCGCACGTCGGCCCCTTATATATCACTCGCCACGGAATCGAGAATATACGCGAGGATCGTAGTAAGTTATAGTAACGTCTTTACGAAGAAACCCGTTACTCGAACGTTCATTCATGATGTAAACAAGTCACCGTGCTAAGTGCCATAAACCTTGTGCCTAAACGCTAAGGTTCATATTCGCACGTTCCGTTCGACTGCTATTCATCCTTTGTTCTCTTTATGATGTTTTTCTGTATTGTTCGAGACACTTTATGAATAGCTATTGTTTTCAGATAGCGGTAGTTTTTAGGGCCAACCTGTGCGTCGTAACAGTATTATTTTGTCCCCTGTACCAACATGTTTGTGGAGGCTGTCACATACCTCCAACGAAAAGGGAGGATCCTTTGATCAGGCTAGGTGATCGTGCCTGGCGGGCCGCGGCCCAACGGTTAGTCGTTGGGCGTTGTATATATACTGAGTGTCTGTGTAAACTTCGATATCGCGATTCAGCTTCTCGAACATTTATTCTGCGGTTGCGTGTTTATGGGAATAGTGACATCTGTGTTTTCTATGTTGAACTTCGTTGCTTGTTGTAGCGTTATTCTATTGGCCTGATAGATGACGCTACATATTTATTGCAGCTAAATAACACTACCTAGGTAATGTAAGGTAAAGGTAACCCTTGTGTGTGTAAATGACACATCACCTCTAGGTAGTAGATACGTTATGACAGTTAGTTAACTACCTGTGCGCAAACTGACGTGACATTCAGGACCGAGCTGACGTTTCACAGTATCTAGTATACGACTGGAACACATCATCTCCAAGTTATCGCCGTGCTCATATTCCAAGTAAACCGTTGCTAGCTTTTCGTCGTACTTATCCAACAGAAAATTGTTTGGTGGTGATTTTATAACTAGCGCCGTGTGTGCTGTGAAATATATGTATATACTTATTACTATATATAAAAAGTATATTAGATGTTAATTTTTTTTGGCTATTACCTCTAAATCCTATTAATATTATAAACGCGAAAGTTTGTAAGTATAGATAGATGGATGTTTGTTACTCTTTCACGTTAAAACTAAACGGATCTGGATGAAATTTGGCACAGATATAGATTATGGTCTGGAATAACACATAGGCTTTTTACAGCGATAACCGACATCCACACGGGCGGAGCCGCGGGCAACAGCTAGTTCTTTATATTTTTAATCTGCAATTGGGGTTATAATATTTTTCAGCACACTTGAAATATAACCCTACTTAACTGCTCCGATGTACATGTATGACAAAAAGATAGCTTGGGTTTAACCACCGTATATTTATACTCAGAAAATTAACTTTGTATATATTTTTAATGGCACGGTGGTGGCCACTGGTCAGTGGGCATACGACCGTCGTCGCCCGGCTGGTGATAAGCAGTTACTGTACCATATAAAAGATAAAATTTACATATCACGTACGAGTAATTGCTGACGATCATAAATACCTTTAACCTCTTTTATAAAATAATGTTATGTTGTAGTCTCTCAGGTAAACTGGGCTTAAGCTCACCTTTCGTAAATATTGACATAAGTATGTACTCAATCGAGTATTTATTAAAGTTTAATTACACTTATAACATAATATAAATACTTACCACCCAACAAATCTGGTAACTCTTCGAAATGAATCAAGCCAGTCGCTTGCAAGCTCCACGTCATCCTGTTAGTGATACAATACTGTACCACTTTATTGTCATAACCGTTTATCGTCACTTTATTTCTACTAACATACATATCTGAAATCAACCAAATATACAAATACCTAGTATATTTGACTGCTGACAATATTGCAACGACACAGTATAGTTACAGCAGTAATGTCAACCAATATGGGGCCTACTTACTCTTATTGTGCGGAGTGGAAATGCGACCTTATGCCTACCGTTACTAAAACTCGTACCTACTGTGTGCACCTACACAACCGCTTGACAGATGCGTTGCCAGAGCTTGACATCATTTCAGCGGCCCATCCAGCGAACTTACTCAAAAATATTTGACAAGGTACCTCCTAAATACCCTTTCTGACCCGTGGAACATTAAAACATCTATCTATTCGAACTTAGGAGACCTCCTCCATGACCTTGACATTAAGTGAATTGCGAGGTGGTATGTAAATATATCCGTGTGGTAACGGATTAAGACTACAAATGTCACCACGCCCTTCCATCCCGCGGGTGTCGTAAGAGTCGACTAAGGGATTACTCCCTTAGTCAAATCTTACGACACCCTACTAGACAATATCCACTGCAAGAGAGGCAATACTCGAAACAAAACCCTTTTTTTTTTTTTTTTTGTAGAGGGGAAATGCTTTAAGCATACCGCCCCGCCCGGGGAAGCGAGGCAGTTATGTCGGACTCTCCGGCCTAAAGGTGGTATGCGGCCGGAATACCGACTAAAACCCCCCTGTGCACCTACACTCGCCTTCACGGGTGGACCACCGGAACTTGATATGACATCAGTGGTCCACCCAGCGACTGCCCGCACTACGCGGGCTCCATACCCAGTGACAGCGTCCGGGCGCTCCGGAGACGCTGTCCCTTCGCGGAAGGATGCGGATGAGGCTCAATTGCCCCAGCCTCCCCGCAGCCTCACTATGGCGGCATCAGGCGCTCGTGTGCGCGCCGACGCCGCCCAGTCCGCCGACGACGGATCGGATCAGCCAGGAGACTTTCCTCCCTGATCCGCTCCGCCGCCTCCTTCCGCGAGATGACGTCCTCGCAGAAGGATGCGACCGCCATCCACTCCCTGTCGCTGGCGACCATGGACCGTGCCACGGCGGACAGCGACAGGTCTACACCGATGACTGCGACAAGGTCCCGGCGCTGCACCGCCCAAGCCGGACATGACTCGAGCGTATGCTGCGCCGAGTCGTCGCCGCAGTCGCAGTGGTGGCAGACGGGACTCGGTTCCCTCCTAGCGACCTTGTGCAGGTAATGCCCGAAGCAACCATGTCCGGACAAAACCTGCACCAGTCGGAAGGAAAGGGTCCCGTACCGCCGCCCTGCCCACTCCGACAAGATCGGCTGGAGCGCCTCCACAGTTCTGAAACCAGCCCGTGGAGCCTCCAGCTGACTTGACCACCGGGCCATGATAGCCGTGCGGGCAGCCTCGCGCCACTCGCGGATTTGTTCGGGGAGAGGGGACCGCCGCTCTGCCCGAACTGCAGCCGCCCGCCGATACACCTCGGCGAGCACCTCCGCCTCCAAGTCCCACGGGGGCGTTCCGGCCAATGCGCACGCCGCGTCTGTGGACACGGTGTGGTAGCCGCGTATGGCTCTTACCGCCATTATACGCTGCGGCCTCGCCAGCAGCCGCCTGCTCTCGGCGGTCAGAGACCCCGCCCACACCGGTGCGCCGTAAAGCGCCATTGATCGGACTACCCCCGTGTACAGCCGACGACAAATGAGGCTGGGCCCACCCAGGTTCGGCAGAAGCCGTCCCAAGGCGGACGCAGCCCCCTCGAGTCTCGGCGAGAGACGGCGAAGGTGCTCGTCGAAGAGCCATCGCCCATCCAACACCAGGCCCAGATACTTCATCTGGGCCTGGACCCGTATGAGGACCGAACCGACGGATATCGAGGCGCCAGCAGGTGGACCGCGACGGGGCCCATGAAATAAAAGAGCCTCCGTCTTTTCAAGGGCCACCCTAAGCCCCAGCGCCCCGATACGCCCGACCACCTGAGAGACCCCCGTGGTGGCCAGGCGCGCCGCATCTTCAAATCTACGACCCCGAGCCGTGACCAACGTGTCATCGGCGTAACACAATATGCCCAGCCCGGGGGGAAGAACACCGCGCAGGACCCAGTCATAGCCGATGTTCCACAGGAGAGGGCCGAGAACGGACCCCTGCGGAACACCGCTCGAAATGGCCCTGCGCCGGATGCCGCCTTCTCGGTCCTCATACAGGATGCATCTCCTCTCGAGGTAGTCCACCACTAGCAGCCTCAGGTATTGAGGCACTCCATGGAACCGGAGCGCCTCCCTGATGCTGCCGAATGGCAAACTGTTAAAAGCGTTGGCGATGTCCAGGGACACCGCCAACAGCACCTCGCCGTTTATCACGGCTTCCTCGGTCGCAGCTCTAAGCGCCATAATGGCATCGACCGTCGAACGCCCTGCACGGAAGCCGTACTGGGCGTCCGACAGGTCGGGGCCGGCCTCGCTTAGGTGCTGAACGATGCGGGCAGCGACAATCCTCTCCAGCAACTTCCCCGCCTCGTCCAGCAACACGATTGGCCTATAGGCCGCGACCGAGTCCGGGGCCCTCCCCGGCTTCGGTAGGAGCACCAGCTTCCCCACTTTCCAGGTTTCAGGGAACCTTCCAGACACCAGGCAGGTATCAAAAAGGCCCCTGAGGCGGTCCCCCATGTGATCAAGGATCAGGGCCAGCACTCGGGCAGGAATCCCGTCCGGCCCGGGGGCGGTCTTCTTGGAGCGGACTCTGAGAACAGCCGCCCCTAATTCCCCCTCCGTGACAGGCGGCACCTCTTCAGCCTCCCGGACTTCAGCCCCAGCAGGGACCATCGCCGGGGGCGTGTGTTCCGCCTGTGGCGGGAATAGACCCTCGATCACTTCCGTGAGGAAGCTGGGCTGAAGGGACTCGGTAAGGGGGGGACCCTGCGCGCGGAGCTTATCAAGCGCCGCACGGTAAGGGCGACCCCAGGGGTCACGGTCCAGTCCCTCCAGCATCTCCGTTCTGGAGTGCTCCTTGGCGCGGCAGATAGCTAGTTTGAAGGCCTCCACCGTAGTGCGGTAGGCCTCGTATAACTGCCTCCCCTCATCATCGCGGTTGCGCCGCCGGCTCGAAACAAAACCCTACACCAACCCGTCTGGCCAGCGTGGTGTAGTACGCTAATATCCCTCTAAATGTTGCAAAAAATCCTGGTGTTGCAAGCGTCCATAGGCTACGGTAACTTCTTACCATCAGGCGGGCCGTATGCTTGTTTGCCTACTTGGTAGTACAAAAAAAAAAAAAAAAAATGTATGGAGGAGACCCGTGGATGGATGGATAGATAACAAATAACCCAAAACAGAACGACCACAAAAGCTCAGTGTAAACTTACCGAACTCGTTACATACATCACCGCTGCTCTTGATCAATGCACCATAACGTATCGCTGTCTCATATTCTATAGCTACTTGTTTATCGTCGAACGTGTACATTATTGTTAAGTCGTTTAGTATCGTTCCTATCCCTCGAACGACAAGAGAGTTCATTTTGAAATTTAAAATACCTGTAATATAAAGAGAGTACAAATGATAATAATAATTTATTGGCAGACATCAGATCCAAAATATTAGAAACTTAAAAACTAATGTTAGTAAATTAATAAAATCAACAAACAATATACATATATATAGGTACACACACAACATTAAATAATAAATAAAATACAAATTCGCGGACTAGGGTGCACCCACTATGTGAAGCCCTAGCCATCGACCCAGCATTGGACATTCCCACCGGTTACTCAATACCTTCAGCATGTTGTGGCAACTGTCGCGTGGTCTGCGAAGGATGGATGCGCTGCGCTTGCGAATAATTGCATAAAAATCATCCACCCTTGCTTCAGCAAACATTCCAGAAGCGCTACAGAACCGTGGCAGCCGCAACAACAATTCATTGTGTTGAAAAAAGTAATTAGTATTGATTATATTATTCTTTGAAATGACAATATGAGAAAAAAAAAAAAAAAGGGTGAAACTAAACTCTATGAAACAATTGTCTGTAAAACAACGTGCAACCTACAATTTGTGGTTATGAAATTCATTTAAATTTACTTAATTTATGTTATTAAACAATTAGACATCTGAAAGTGCCCTCTACGCCAATGCAAATTAGCCGACGACGCGTCGACGACAACGAGACGTTCCCGTGTTGAGTACGTCTTTTAAAGTTAGGTAAAAAGAGTGTGAGGGTATTATTTCACTACCAAATTATTCTTCTCACTATTTAGAAAATGGACCCGTACTCCTAGAGTTCTCTTCGACAAAAATACTTTTACCTTTCGACTGATTGGATAACTTTATTATTTCCAAGCGTATTGGGGTGGTTGGTGTGCAGTCTAATCAGAATTATTCCCCTCGTATTACCTTAACAACAGACGTCATGTCGCCAACGTTTTATTCTTTGCTGAAAAGGTATGTCAGTGTCACTCACCGTAGTTGTTGTTAATTATTTGTAGCGTAACGTTAACTACATGCACGTACGTGTCGGTGCTGCAGGTGCACACCACGTGGCTGCCGTCGTGTGCGCTGCGCATCCTCGTGTGGAACTCTATGAGGCCCAGGGCCACCGCTGTTAAAGGCTCTCCTGTAAAAGGTACCATGATCATGTTACGTGCCATGGTCAGTCGCATATCGTAATGGCGCTTGACCACTGAAGCGGATATTTTGATATCATTTACTCTCAGAACATTGACGGCTATTGTTTTTTCTTTAGTTAAAATGTAGATAACACAAGTAGGTATTATTATACGATAGCAGAATCATAAGATTTAGATTTTTTACTAGTTTTCGTTTGCGGCTTTGCCCGTGCGTACAATTCCACTGAAACAGGGTTTTTCCGGGATTAAAAGTAGGATATATGTTATGAGCCATATCTGTTCTGAGCGAAATCGAATCAGAAATAAGGAGATCCGTAGGAGAACCAAAGTAACTGCCATAGCTCGAAGAATTGCCTCCATTAAGTGGCAATAGGCCAGGCACATAGCTCGCAGAACTGATGGCCGTTGGGGCAGTAAGGTTCTAGAGTGGCAACCACCAACTGGAAGACGAAGCGTGGGCAGGCCTCCAACAAGGTGGACCGACGACCTGGTAAAGGTTGCGGGCAAACGATGGACAAGGTCGGCTCAGGATCGTGAATTGTGGAAATTCTTGGGGGAGGCCTTTGTCCAGCAGTGGACGTATTTTGGCTGAGATAATGATGATGATGATATGTTATCCTAGACAATATTCTATGTGCCAAATTTTATGTGAAAGAATAACAAATAACCATGTATCCATCCATCCAACTAATACAATACAATATTACCATTGTTCTCCCCTCGGTAGTCGTGCTGTAGTCTTAGTTTGCAATCAGTATATCTTAAGTTGATACAAGATATCTCCAGCGCGTCATCCTCGCCGTACGCATAAGAGCCCACGTAATATCCACTCTGTTTAGTGGCGGTCGTCCTCACCTTCACTCGGTTCACCACCACTAATAAAGGAGACTCTGTCAAATAAGGATAATCATATAATTAAGTATGATAGTTGTGAACTGTTGCACATATACATAGTTTTGTTCCGAAGGTGCAGGTGAAGAGTATTTTTTCCTTCTTTGTATGTATACCGATGTCTCAGTTAACTGTGCACCGATTTAAGTGATTTATTTTGCGTTAGGTTCGTTTTAGCTTCAAAGTTCTATATTTATTTACTAGAGGTCGCCCGTGACTTCGTATTGATCATAGCGTGATGTTATATAGCCTATAGCCTTCCTAGATAAATGCACTATTCAACAAAAAAAAATCTAATCGAACCAGTACTTTCTGAGACTAGCGCGGTCAAATAGATTAGTATAGATTTTATAGGTATTGGACCTTGCAAATCGTTATAAATTATCAAATAGAGGACCTTATAGGTAAATTATAATAATAAACTCACCGGCTACAACAAGCACGAGCTCGCACACACACAACAACACCACCTGTTTTACACACAACATAATGTTGTCGTAGAAATAAGAACAACATTCAAAATTCTCATCGAAAGAAGGCGACGCTCCGACTGCTACTTAACTAATAACCATAAGTATAAGTCATAGTTATTGTATTATTTTCCTTACGGGAAGTTTAAAGAACAGATATATCTAGGTATTATATAAATAATAAGTAAGGAAATTTAATTAATTAATGTTAATATTACCATCATAGGTTGTCGTTACGTAACCTTGTCCCGTGAGTACACGTAGGTAGGTAATAACTAGCTATTGTTACCATTTCACGACTAAACAGTTAAACGGATCTTAATGGAATTTAGTAAGGAGATAGATGGTATCCTGGGGAAGCACAAGGCACATTTTACCGTGATAACAGACGTTCACGTGAGCGCAGCTGCGGGCATCAGCTAGTTGATTTGATTTTTTTGATTTGATTTTTATTTATACAACTCCCGCACTAGAGAACAAGCTCTGTGTTGCGGGGGACTTTACAAACATAAAATTAACGGACACAAATAACACCCAGACTCAGAAAAACTCTTTGTGGGTCGCACAAAGTTTTGTCCCTGTGTGGGAATCGAACCCACAATCTCGTGCACAGTTGATAATCTAGTTTGTTTAATCCACGTAGCACGGCTCATGCGAGACCGGTAAATGATTACTACGAGGTATGCCGTCATGCTGAAGACAGAGTGAAGTTCGCCCACCGCAGCCTCCCAATGATAACGTGATGCAGGCAGCACAATGTCTAGTATTATAACTATATAGACTCTGTCACCACTTCACAAGTTCTTACTTCAAACTTTTATTAAATGTTTGTTTATTTTTCATCAAATAAGTACAATTCCCCGAACATGATCACCGAGCCGCACACAAATAAAACCAGTATAATTGGTTTATTAAATATTATGTAATTTGATTACAGGAGTATTATTATAAGACGTATTTTCCTGTTTCAGTATAAACCTACTTCTATTCTATTGTTTGAAGTGAAGGTACGATACACTGTCAAAATATTGTTTGATAATTTATAATTTAAATTAATCACAGGTACATTTCTTGCGGTAGCTAAATGTAACCCAGCATTAATTCTGTTATGTTCTTATAAACTAAAATTGATCGTCAAAAAGACGAAGGTTGAGTAATTGAATTATCTGTGGTTACATCAACGAGTGCCTGCCGTACCGCGCCGCACCGCGCCGTACCGCGCCGCACCGTACCGCGTCACGCGCCGCCCACAGACGTCAATAACAATGTTGTACAGCTTCAGAAGAACCTGAAGTCTTTAAACTTTGTTAATTAAGCATAAATAACAAGTCACGTTTGAAAAATTAAATTCTTTGTTGTATAAACCAGTTTGTTATAAATATTAGCCAATACTACAATACAATTTAAGAGAGGCAGGGTAACATACTAGCGAGCAAGCCCGACTGGGGAAGGACCTCCACTTTACAGAAGACCACAGCCAAATAACTACACACAGCGGTGTAGTTGTGTTTCTGTGTGTAAGTACAGGCCTTTCAGCGCTCATTTAGGGATGCATTTTGAAAAAAACGTATTCCTATCGCAAGGACACTCCCATCTTTAAGCCCTGGTGTAAAAAAATTGGTTGACAACACGCAAGTAATCCCTCTGGTTTGCAAGCGTCCATTCAGGCGGGCCGTATGCTTGTTTGCCACCCAACTAGTATAAAAAAAAATACTGGACTATAAAGGGGAATTATAAAACGAGCAAATAAAAAAAAAACTTAGCGACTGATGATGAGATACTGTAAATTCTAGCCGTGTGACTAAATTACTAGGTGACCGACTAGAAATTCATGCATTTGTATATCCTTACTAATATTATAAATGTGAAAGTTTTTAAGAATGGATGGATGGATGTTTGTTACTCTTACACGTAAAAATTACTGAACGGATCTGGATGAAATTTGGCACACAGATAGATTATGGTCTGGAATAACACATAGGCACTTTTTGCAGCGATAACCGACATCCACGCGGGCGGAGCCGCGGGCATCAGCTAGTATTATATATATTCATGCATTTGCTACCAGAAACAAGATGCTACCAGACAAGTAAGTTAGTTTAGGTTTGAACTGTGAACCCAACAACGCTAATTTTGATAAATTGTGTTCGCCCTCAGTTTTTCGCTCACTTAGTATTTCTGTACGCCATTTAATATTCGCTTGTTTAAATACTACCCGATTATAAATAAATTATGTATTTCACAATCAAAGTATCCTGCTTACTTAGCAACGTTTACAATATGAACCCACCTAACTATAAATAACATAATGTTGAAGTAAGTTTTCCTTTTATGCGCTTATAAATCTATCTAAGGTGAAGCAATGAGACATGTTGCTATCTGTTTAAAACTAGTTACTAGTTAGTAAACAAGCATACGGCCCGCCTGATGGTAAGTAGTTATCGTAACTTTGGATGTTTGCAATGCCTGATGCATCACTTGCGTGTTGTTATTCTAAAATTTATCCGTTATATAAATGCTATCATATAATATCATGATAGACAACAAGTTTGTTATTTTTTGACCTGGTTACACAGGTAAAGAATAAGAACTTTGTGCATTAGAACAAGAAGCAACACATTCGATACATCCAAAAGAAATATTTTTTATGTATTCGGGGTTCTTTGCTAAAACGTTAGAGAGTTGTTATTCTATGAGTCAAATATACAATATTAGGAAGTTCCTGGGTTCTTACAGCGAACATTCTCGAAACTTGACTTGTACAACAAGACTGTAATGACCTCCCGAGGGAATTACTCCACAAAGAGGCACAAACGAATTTAACTTTAAAAATCTCCAAGTTTACAAAATATTAAAGAGTTACTTTGATTTTGTAAGAGCACGAAGTATTCGCTCAGTTGTTCAAGATGGATTGTTGCGAGATCTACACAACATACAATGTACCAATATGTCGGTATGTACACATTATTATTTATTGCCATATGCTATATATAAGCCAATAGATGCACAAGTATTTTTGACAAATGGTAACATTTTCTTATGGACAGTAGATAATAATAGACAAGTAACATAATACCAAAAACCACACTCATTTAAGAGAGGTAGGGCATCATACTAGCGAGCAAGCCTGACTGGGGAAGGACCTCCACCTTACAGAAGACCACAGCCAAATAACTACACACAGCGGTGCAGTTCGGTCTCTAGCGCTTATTTAGGGCGTTTTGAAGAAACGTATTCCTATCCCAGGGATACTCCCATTTTAAAGCCCTGGTGTAAAAAAATCACGCAAGTGATACCTCTGGTTTTGCAAGCGTCCATAGGCTACAGTTATTGCTTAACAAAAAAAATAATCAGGTTAATTAATAATAATAAAAAAAAAAAATATTAATAATTAGTTAGTTTTGATTGTAATGTCATTAAAGATCACTATTTGTTGAGTATTATGTTATTTACATTAATTAATAGTATCGTCAAGTACCTACGTCAGCGTTAAATACGCGTTTTGTCCCGAATCACAAACATGGAACGTATTTGCCAGCAAATCCAGTGATCCGATTTATTGAAAAAGAATTAAACCTGTCACGCTGACCGACATCCACTAACGTACGAGTACATGTATTGCCTACCGTCGTCGTCCATGTTCCAATCAATATGTCCATTGATCGGTCACACGGTCACTCTGCCCACCATTCAATTATCGTTCGCACTATAAAGAGTACAAAACTAAACCAAATCGACATCCAGAGCCAAGTTTATATCAAGTTTATATGCATGTGTGATATGGTAGGTATTGATAGAACAATTTTTATCCGTTATTTTCAAAAATCTTTCCTTATGTCACTGAAGGAACCTTGGTGCAAAAAAACAAGATTTCAGACCCACACCACCACCGGGGTAGTGTAGCCAGTAGGTGTGTTCTATTTTGGTATTGTATTAATAAATATAATCTTCATATCGCACACCTAGATGAAGGGTAGCACAACTCAAAATAATCCAAAATTGAGTTATTGCAATTATCGGAATCAGCGCCGAAAACTACATAAACTCCAAAGACACCTGTGTACAAACTTCATTCCTAAAAAACTAGATGGCGCTGTAAGTCAGTCTTTCTGAGTAGCTCCACGGTCACCCCCCACCAACAACAGTAACGCATCACCAGTTACGACATGTCAGCCGCAGGGGAATATGCTGTCAACTCGCACAAATACTAAATTATTTCGACTTAGTTTTGTATTCGTGGCAAACCGCAGTAATAAAGCGTGAATTATTTTGAGTTGATTTTGTATTCGTGATTGAATCGGTCTTGTTTCTTGGGTGTTCTTCAAACTATTTCCACTTATACCAGTATTGTTGACGAATGTAAGTAATTTTTGTTTTACTAACTAATAATAGTTTAGTGTTGGTGAAATTATTTGGAACTATTTGAGTTGGTCTGTTATTGCTGGTTAAATTTAAATTCGCTCTTATTCTAAAACAATAAATGCTATTGTTTATTTTGTTATAGGAATATTTAGAGTTGCCTTTGTATTTTTGAAACTGATTTAATAAATTTTAATTCTTTAATAAAATACTGCAATTTATAAACTTTTTTGAGTTAATTTGGTATTCGTGAATTTTATTAACTTCGTATTTTTTTGCTACAGATGATGAGGGGCCGTGGCCTTTTACTTCTACAGAAGGTGATGGAGACCAGTTCAAATGAGCCTGAACGCAGTCATGTGGAGAAACAACTCCAAGAGAATTCCACAACACCTTCAAATACCACCATGGTGATGGAAGAAATCTCTGAAAATGGCACCATGGAGTCACAAAAGAATCCAGCAACGTTAGCACCACCATCAGCCAGCACCCAGGTGAAACCATCGTACTATATTTCTCCGGTTAACAGCGAATGTAGCGATTTAGACGATTCAGATGCGGATCCGCCCTTCAACCCACCTCCCAAAGAGAGCTACCGTCCATCACTCGTCGTTCCAAGAAAGAGGTATCGATCCTCCAGTACTACCTCGTCTTCCAGTTCTAATAGTCCCAACAAGACTACACCACCAACTCAACTCTGCAACTCCGTGCCATCTACCATGCCGGATTCTGCCAATCTTTTAAACGACAATCCGGTTACTGAACCATCCACCTCTCAACCGATCATAGACCAGTCTGCTGATCCTGAAAGCCTACAAAGAGGTAAAAAAAAGACAAGAAAAAGATCTCGTTCCTCCAGCTCCTCCTCTAGTTCTAGCTCATCCTCTAGTAGTTCCAGCAGCTCTTCAAGCAGCAGTAATACAGAAATAGGTAGTAACTCTGTGCCGTCTGCCATGCCGGATTCTCCCAATCTTTTAAACGAAAATCCACCTGTTGAAGCTTCTACTTCTCAACCGATCATAGACCAGTCTGTTGATCCTGACAGCCTTCAAAGGGGTAGGAAAAGAACAAGAAAACCAGCTGGTTGGCTCACAAATCTTAAGAAATCTCGTCGAAATACCGGAAAGGCTTATGTAAGTTCAACTAATAAGAGAGTCCCTGAAAGAGCGGTTAAGCCTCCATGCCACGATAATTGCAAATTGAAATGCAAATCTAAAATAAGTGAAGTATTACGCAAATCTTTGTTCGACAAATTTTGGGGACTAGGCGAACTTCAACGGCAAAGAGAGTTCATTGTAAGGCACACACAAGAGATTAAGCCTAAATATAGATACAGCAGTACCCAAAATTTTAGGGCACTAAATTCTGCATTTATTTTTGAAGTTGAAGACACTCGTATTAGAGTCTGCAAGACTTTTTTTAAAGCTACACTAAACATAAGCGACCAATGCATTAGGACAGCTCTTTCAAAACGACAGGAGGGCGGTTTCATAGAAGATGACCGGAGGGGTAAGCACGGACAGCATTCCACCATAGATAATGAAATAAAAGAAAGTGTCGTCACTTTCATTAAGTCTATCCCCAGAATAGAATCTCATTACCTTCGAGCACAAACAACGAGAGAATTCATTCCAAGCGAAAGATCACTTGCGGATCTATACCGAGATTATAAAGATCTACGCGTAAATGAATGTTTACCATTTGCTTCGTCATCAACTTTTAATCGTATTTTTAATACACAGTTTAATATTTCGTTTCACATCCCCAAAAAAGATGCGTGTGATCTTTGTGAAACATTCAAAAATGCTATCGGAGAAGAACAACAAAAACTGCGTGAGGCTTATGACCAACATTTGAAAGAGAAAGTGTTGTCCAGATCAGAAAAGGAAGCTGACAAGAAAAGGACAGATGTAGTTGTTGCAGTTTACGATCTCCAAGCCGTGATGCAATTGCCAAAAGGGCAAGTATCCTTGTTTTTTTATAAATCTAGAATTAATTGCCTAAATTTCACGATTAGTGACTTGTATGCAAAAGATGTAATATGCTTCTTTTGGGACGAAATCGAAGGCAAACGTGGTGCTGTGGAAATTGGATCCTGTGTACTGCAATATATACAAATGGTTGTTGAGAAAAGTACATCGGGTACCGAACTGGACCTTATATTTTATAGTGACAACTGCTGTGGTCAGCAAAAAAATAAATATCTGCTGTCTGCCTACGCATTTGCTGTTGCAACCATGAGAGTAAACTCAATTACTCATAAATTTTTGATTCGTGGTCATTCGCAAAATGAAGGCGATAATGTGCATAGCGTTATCGAAAAACAAGTTAAACGATACACTAAATCAGGCCCGATATACTGTCCACAACAATACGCGACTTTAATAAGAACAGCTAAAAAGACTGGGAAACCTTATCATGTGGAAGAACTTACACATGACAAGTTCTATGATCTGAAAGCCCTTCAAGAAGAATGGGGAAACAATTTCACTGTTAATGTTGACAGAGAACAAATAAAATGGCACGATATCAAACAACTTCGCGTTGAAAAGCAACAACCAATGTCATTTTTTTATAAAACTTCTTATGAAGAGACAGTTTTTAAAAAAGCGTTTGTAAGAAATCAAAGACGCACACAAGATCACCAATTTTCTCCAACTTTGACACAAGCGTATTTGCAAAAAATACCATTGGGTGCCAATAAAAAGCGGGACATTACGGAACTAATTGATAAGAATATTATTCCACAGAGTTACGTCAATTCTTATTACAAAAATGCACTAGATTTATAGAATAAAAATTACGCGAAGAAATTTCTTCCAAACAATACCTACATACATAGGTGTATGTCGGTATTGTTTGGAAGAAAATCTGAATACTTATGTTTTTATGTTTTTTGATAACTATAGATAATACTAAAAAGTCTGATTTAATTAAGTAAAACAGTTTACAATTCTGTCGGTGAGCCTGTAACAATACTATTATAGTTTTAGATGCCTATAATAGATATTAGGTAAAGGTTGAAAATAAAAGTCTGATTTAACTAATAAGTTTAATCCTCTCGATGAGACTGATAATAATAGAATAGTTAAGTGTTTTAGATGCCTTTATTAATGTTACCTTTTTGTTGTAGTTTTTTTTGGTTATTTAAGTTAAGTGAAAACAGATAATTGTTGGTACCTAGTACCCACATTTCTCATGCCTGTTATGTTGAGTAATAAGTACGTGTTTTTGTAACTAAGTCATTCTTAAAATATCTTCCAAAGACTGTGCTATTTATAAAAAAATATACTACTTTTCCTGTAGTTTATAGACTTAATGGTCTAGTACTGATTAAAGAGAACTTAATACCTAAATTATAAGAAAAATGTCTACTTTGTTAAACGTTTTACTAACCTGTTCAAAGTTTAATGGATCTCAAATTAGAATAATGTAAGGTGTTCATTCTATTTTCCGAACAAGTGATGTGTTTTTGATTATCTTTATTTGTTTGTTACCTTAATACAAAATAAAGATGTGTCTTAATTAAATATAATGTTTTACTTCATTATTATAATAATTATACAAATAATAATTTAGATACACTACTCTTTATGTAAAGATTTTAAAAAAATATATTCACATTAAGACAGGATTAATTTAAAAAAAATCACTAATATGAAATCAATTTGAGTTGATAAAAATATTGAACAATGATTTAGTCACGATTACTAATATAACACGAAAAAAAATAATTAAAAATGTATACGTGTATTTGAAGGTAAGTAATTGATCAAATTAATATCTTAGTAAAATAATATACAACCTCATCCAACAATCATTTAAATCGGTCAAATAGAAAACGAGTAAAACGTTTTTTGCTGTTCCTGAAAAAAGAGGTATTTTGAGTTGTGCTACTCTTTATCTAGGTGTGCGATATATAATAATTTTTACAAAAAAAAACCGACTTCAGTACGGCAAGTTGTAAAATTTTCAAATATTTGTTTGTTACAATCGAATAAAATCGACTGAGCGTTGGGCTGAACAGAGGTCAAGTAGGTATTAAAAGCAATATTTAATCTGTGCAATCCGCGCTCAGTTCATTCACGCCAATTATTTCTTATTAATAGTTGCTTAGCAACAATAACCGAAACTTATCTAATAGCCATCAGTAAAATACTTATTATTGAAAAGTTCAGATGGCCACCTGTGGTCTTCTTCATCAGTTTTACTTCACCAAATTACACTTTCTTAATGCAAATGATTGATTAGTTGTTAAAAATATTGAAATTGCTATATGTGTGCCTATAACTTTTGAGGAGTTCCCTCAATTCCTCATGGATCGCATCATCAGAACTTTCTTTTGATGATAATGGGACCAAACTGGAAGTATGTCCAGTCAGACAAAAATAGAATTTTTCAAATCGGTCCATAAATGACGGAGTTATGCGGTAACAAACATAAAAAAAAAAATAAAAAAAAAATACACACGAATTGATAACCTCCTCTTTTTGAAGTCGGTTAAAAAATGAATCCCTATTTCCCTTTGTCACGGCATCACGCGTGAACGGCTGGACCTATTCCAGTAATTATTTTTTTGTTGTGTTTGTTATTGTCAGGAGAAGGTTTTTATGTAAAAAAAAAGTTGCGCTAAAAATCGTTTAACCCGGACGAAGTCGGGGCGAGCCGCTAGTTTTATGAACACGTAAAATTTTAAAAACGGTTTAATTAAAAATGTACATTACCACACATAAAAACGCATAGATATATACCTTACAGACTAACAAAGTTAACATGACTATTAATAGTTGTATAAATTGGTTAGAACAAAATAACTTAAAAATTAATATAGGAAAAACTAATATAATACAGTTCCAAACATATAGAGCAAACACACCAGCCTTAGACATACACTACAAGAATCAATCGCTCAGAAATGTAAACGATTGCGTATTTTTGGGAATAACAGTTGATAAGTATTGTAATTGGAAACCACACATCTATAAAACACTTGACAAGATAGATCGATTTGTGTATGTATTAAAAAGAATAAGAGAAATTGTAAATATAAAAACTGCTATAGTCACATACCATGCTTATGTAGCTTCCATACTTCGTTACGGTATCATCATATGGGGTAATTCGACTGAGATGAATAAATTGTTTATGGCACAAAAAAAATGCATAAGGGCAATATTTAATTGTCACTATCTAGATAGCTGTAAGCCTTTATTTAAACAATATAAAATTCTACCATTGCCTTGCATTTATATTTTAGAAATATGTATATTTGTCAAAAATAACCCTGAACTGTTTCCAAAACTAGGAGATAAGGAAAATAGTCGAACTAGGCATAAAAATAGATTACAATTACCACAAATAAATTTAGAAATGTTTAAAAGAAATTCATATTGCACGGCTATAAAATTATATAATCATCTTCCTGAAAATATTACATGTTTACCATTTAAACAATTTCGTAGGGCACTATGTGAACTACTACAGGAAAGCAATTATTACAATATTAATGAATATCTAGATGACAAATTTAATGATAATAAATAATTCCCAATGTAAACTAGACATATAAGCTACAATATAATGATGTATTAAATTCCAATAATAATAATAATATTTAATTCATTATGTTAGTTCATTAGATTATAAGTTATTTTGTCTGTGTTTTTAAATATTTACATGCCACAACTGGCAGAATATGTTGTATCAAAAATAATATTGTAACATCTTACCAACCATATTCTTGAAAATAAAGTATTCTATTCTATTCTATTCTATTCTAACGTACATATTAGTACAAATACAGATTCTTTCTATCTAGCTAGACACAAGCTAAAACTTTATCTCAACACGGTTAACAAAGCGGTACCGGTGCCGCATGCTGGAGCGACGAGTCGCCTACTCACAAAAATAATACTGAAATAAAACGACGCGCCTGCCTCCAACAATGTTGTGAAAAGGCTGAGACATATTAACTATAGGTAGGTAGGTAGTGTATACTTAGTGTAGCTGTTGTGAGTAACAAGGGGTGATACCACCTGTTACATAAACGCGGTGCAATTTGTAAATTCAACGACATAACAAGGTGAATAAGGGAAAGAGGTCGCCTTCTAAATGTGACGCTATTTACTTAACGTTAAACTCGTTACAAGTTAATATTCGGAGGTAACTCAACCGAGTAGGTACCAACAGAACAACGCACTTTGTTAATCTTCACCAGGATCTACTTAATTGGAAGTAATTACAGTTCACTTTACATTCTATTATCGTTGTTCTACAAACGTGCTGTGCTTTTGGAATTAACATTTTGGAGAATATTTACATAATTTTTCAATGTTATGGTTTTATTTAATTTCTCAGAAGAAAGACTCGTACTATAGTTAATTATCACTAGGAATATATAGTTATCCTTATCTGTTTTTATACACACGTATCTACAGTACGACAATTTCACCAGAGAGCATGTATATAGCTCTGGCGGCCCCACTGTGACTGTTACATGTAACGCCCGCATTTCAAAACAAATATATATTTTATTTTTATAAAAATAAAAACGTAGGTACTCTTGTGCTAGCACTATAGATATAATGCGCCACACCGAGCGGGGTGCGGGGTACGGGGCGCGGGGTGAGCTTGTTATCTCTGCGTACGGTCATAAAGCATGCACACTTGTTACCCTCTCACTACACACATGTTGATACGTGACGATCCTGGTTGGTGCATATATGAAGTATTTTTCAATCGGCCAAAGTTCATTCGTATTACAACTGTTATATATCAGAATGATAGCGTCTGTCTATAATAAATATCTCATAAAAAGTACGATTATTATATTATTTACTAAAATAAATTAAAATAAAAAATAGATATAAATACTCACTTACTTTGTGGTGTTAATATGTACTAATCAAATGATTCGCCATCTGCTAACGGTGAAAGACAACAGCGTGAGGAAACCCACATGTCTTAAAAGAAATTCTAAAGACATGTCTATTCTAAAGACGGCCAGCAGGCCAGCGTGTGTGAATTAAGGCCTAAAACCCTCTCTCTCTCTCTTGATAGAGGAGAGGAGACCCGTGCCCAGTAGTGGGACATATGTGGGTTGCTATAATTATTATTTATTATAAATACTTATATTCATTCATACTTATGTAGTTTCCGAACTCTCTCTCAATTGCATTGCAATTTTGTGACTGAAAAGCTCTGTGTATATGTAGATATACATTGCACGGATCAGTTACCCCTAAACACAGATCGCAATATATTAGCACTTACCTACCCTGTTGTAGGTTGTGGTGATGTCACGAGAGCACCCTGATCGTTACTTGTCCTGCTAAGTTACATATGTGGCTCGGCTACCAACTCGAGTCGCATACCCTACTAATTTGCGGTACCTATCTGGTGTAACAAGTTTCTACCTATTTTAGCCGATTATGTATCGAATAAGAGTTTCCTGCGTTTTAACATTTCTCTCGAGGTTTAATTTTTGAGGGTATAAACGAGCGCACCCATTTTAAAACGCACCCAACGAAGCGCACCTAAAGTATTCGTAAAAACACACCATTCAGGTGCGCTAGATTTCCTTAGCGCACGGTAATGGTGCGTTTCGAGGAATACTTTAGGTGCGCTTCGTTAGGTGCGTTTCAAAATGGTTGCACTTCGAGGAATACCCCGATTTTTAATAATATACGCTATATTTTATCCCAGTTTTTCTGAATAAAATCAAATGTTCAATCCAATTTCACAAGTAATATCTCATTCTGGAACAAAAACATATTACACCAATCTTCCCATAATATAATAAAGACGGATCAGTGATACACTTCACTCAGTTTTATGAACGTACTATTTGCTGTGTCAACACAAGATGAGAGTGAAGATGGGGAGTGGGGTCAGTGACCGGCACTTTGTCGACAAATTTTCGACATTGTTGGATTTTACAGTGCTAACCTAATACAAGTAAAACTGTTACTTGAAATACTTATAAATAAGGATTTGAATACGTGTCACTTATTTCATTTTGTAATTTTACTTTTATCTTTTTACTAAATTGGGTTAATGTTAATATTTTATAGTATTTATGACAGAATTAGTCAACAATTGTTTTTGCACTTGTCATCAGTCGCTCAGATTTATTCGAGAAATAATGTAATTTGTACATTGTGATCTGCAAAAATGCTCATCTAATCACTTCATAATAGAGGTAACATAGGTACGTACCACGTGAACATTACTAGTGTACGTAGGTACCAAGTAATTCGTTTTCTAAACAAAATAAATATATTTAGATTTATATAAAAAATACTGTGAACTACTTAACTCAACAGAATAAAAAGCACTTTATATATTGTATCAAATAATGGCTCAACAAACGAAGTAAACAGGAAAATTGTGAAAATCTTTATAAAGTGTGTAGAAGCACGCGCTTAGAGCTTTACGTTCCACGAAACAATTTTATAAACTCAACAACACCTGCCTGAAACCATTCGTCAATACAACCACGATCATTTATCATAGCACAACAATATAGTCTGGCTCAGTTATGGCGTTACAGCTGGGCGAGGAATAAACCTTCAAACTGACTGTCGATGGCAAAGGCGTGGCAGTGCTATCAAACATTGTGTTCAACAACTGTTGAGTCACAGAATGCGTCACAAGTCGTTAGGGCCGTTTGAAACTCTCCACCAACAAGACATGAAGACATACCCTCGTTGCCTTGTACAAGAAAATAAATAATATAACACTATGCCTAGTTTTTGGTAACCCAAAGCCTTGTAAAAAGGGAGCTACGTACTTAAATAACCGTCCTTACAAGGCACATATATAAAGTTTCATTAGTTGCACCGGCCGGTCCCAGCACTCTCTTCTAATAATTTGTGAATATTTTAATCAATCTGCGTCAATTCGCATTCATTTAAATTCCATCTCCGTCGTCGAGGGTAGCTGCATACTCCGGCTCAAGGACACAAGCTCAGAGGGACCTTAATTGAATCCTTATCGGTCACCCTAAGTCCTTGAGTCCCCATCCTATCCATGCTGCTGTCACACGAGCAACTATTTTGCGTCTTTTCAAAAGACTTGAAAAGCTCAAAAAGTCCAAGTCTCATATTCAATTCGTGATTAAAGTATTATATTTAAAGTTCACATGTTTATATAAGTACAGTGTGCCCCTATACGTCATATTTATTACTTTTTACTAGATTTGCGCAACTATCAATCAATTGACGAGATTACAGCTCTTACACCAAAAGTAACCACGCCACATAAAAGTAAAATATGTAATGTATATATATCTTATAAAGCGCAACAAATAGTCGCTAGTCTGCCTCGACTGTAATCCCTGGCCAAGCTTCAATTGATTGATCAGGGCTTAATTAATGCAGTGGTGAGGTATTGTTCTATACATTATTTGTGAAAGCTTCTTTGTCTTTATCGAGAGAAGCCCTGCTAAAAGCTTTGGAGACAAAGACTTTTGATGGTATCAATAATGCTTAAAATTGTGATCATAATTTTTATTACAATAAATAACACGAAGATGTATAAATGAGGTCCAACGAAACAGTTTGTTTGAAAGAGGATCCAATGGACTTTAAACCATAGGAAAAATCCAAGTTTGAAGGTCCAAACGGTACAAGGAGGTCTAAAGGGTCATATTTGCAGATGAGGTCCAAACTTGGAGGTCCTACGGGTACGTAGCCAGCATCACGTTTTATAGGTCGATGTTTTTTAAATATCCCTTTATTTTGCACCCCTTCTTTTTCTTATCAAGTGGTTCATGGCCAACTTGGTGACAGAGTTGTTTAGATTACCTATAGGCCTCTGCCGTTCTTAATGTCAATTTAACTACCTATGCATTGACAATCGGTAAGCAAACTGGGTTTTATGCATACATAATTTGGTCAAGTATTCGCTAAAAATTATTATAACATAACGAAAAATATAAAGTATATCTGTATTATATCTGTTGAATTGTTATGCATCATCTTGCTTCTTGGGGAGGTTTCTTGAAAATCTGGAATTGAAAATGCCTCCGCATTTAACAGTGTTTTACGAATAAATCTTTCACAGTGTTTGCTTGTGGAATACATACAATATAATTCTAGCCTTACGCACCGTTTTCACGTCACACTGTTACGTAACATTTGATTTTGTGAGGAGGAAATGAGAACTATTCGATTTAAGCTGTCAAACGTTGGCGCTCGCTGCGCTGTCGTAAAATGTTGTGAAAACGTATTTAAATAGTGAAGTAAATATAAAGGTGCTTTTCATCTGTTTATTATCGAGTTTATGTGTTCAGTAGATTGTATACCAGAACGCTGTTGTTGTGGAAAGTAATAACAACTTAGACGAACGTCCCGCACTAGGAAACATACCCCGTATCGCGGGGACTTACAAACAAACGATTTACGGACACAAAGTACATCCAGACTCGGGACAACCATTTCTGGATCACACAAAGTTTTGTCCCGAATTATGTATTGAATCCACGAACTCCGGCGTAGCAGTCACTAATCACTAGACCTACAGGCCAGTTAGGATGTTGTATTGATTTAAGTAATTGTATGAATTAAGTACACCGAATACAGGCATGAGAGCTTCTCGCATACTATTGCACACCAGCTATCAAAAACTGTATTTTATGACAACTGGTTTATTGTAAGGTAGCACAGATACACATACATAACGAGGCAGACAATCATACGGCCCGCCTGATGGTAAGCAGTTACCGTAGAATATCGACGTTTGCAACACCAGGGGATACCTATCACTCGCACGTTGCCAACCTTTTAAAAACCTTATAACTCCTGTCTTAAAGAACCAAATGCTATAATAGTCTAATTCTTTGAAAGTTTCAACGATTCACTGCCTAAGCCATATATAAATACCATAATAACATAACATCACAATACTTTAGCCCACGTTTTGTTAAATTTATTTTTAAACTGAATTTCACAGTTTGAGTTCAATGATGGTCACACTGCTACTGGACAAACCTTAAACATACACTAAGTTATATATAAACACATTAACTACATACTTTAAACTAAAAAACACATGAATAATATTATATGTAGTCGTATTGCTGAGCTATTACTTAGTTAAGTACAGCCAGCAGCGTGGCAGCGTCCATTTTCATTACATAGTAATAATACAAAAACTGTAAACATACTGTATAATGGACTGTCTTTAAAGCACCTGTAGGTACAAGCTAGAACCTGATCTAAGTCTTAGAAATAAGGTTTAAATTTGTGTATGTGTATGACAAGCAAATAGTTTGGTTAGTTAACTAATAGAAATGAGTGAGTTTGTCGTGACTTGCGCACGTTTAGTTAATGAAAATGTCATATTAGTTAGTACCACAGAAATAGATCGAGATAGAACGGCGAAGTAGGCGTGGAACGCGTGCCACTACCTAGTACTAATGTGCACACTTCACATATATTTCACATCGAGCATCCTCATTACGCCGTGCGACTCTTATAGCTGCGTTCGGGACTATTAAAATCTACAAAAATATGCCGTATTGCTCCGTCGCAAATTGTAAAAATTGAAGTAGTAAAGTAAACACGAAGAAAGGAGGCATTTCATTTCATCGGTAAGTGTTTAAATATAACTAAAAACTAAGTTTTACGAGAATCAAAATTATTATTTCACCTTTACCATGTTTGACAAGGACGATCATAAATTATTTACTTTTCGTTAAGCTTAATATCCATTACTTTCGCTGTACAATGTTCTTACTCATAACCATTAATTGAGCGCGCAACGAACATCGAAACAAATGAGATTTACAATATTTCCAAATCGGTAATGAGACGGCAGTCCTTTGCTGTGATTGGTTGGTCGTTTGGTTGGTCGTCGCATCGAATGCGCTAGAGATTGACGCAACGTGTCGTCACAGTCGTTGTATTTATCGATAAACAAATTATTTATACAAAGAACACATGATCTTAGCTCATCTGTTTATTTATTATATTACGTAACATTTTAAATGAAATTGGTTTTAAGCATGCATTACATCGATTTTCAATAATAAAGTTATTTTATGACGGAAAACTATAAAGTAAATGTTAGACAACTTTAGTTTAAAATTAAAATCCTTTTAATTTTGACAACGTAAGTTAAAGTAGGTATATATACCTATTATAGATACCTGTTTGCCATAGAAACATAACGTAAAAGCGCCCATACTTTTTTGGCATAGTCATCATATTAAGGAACTTTTAAAAATTGTTATTTAAAAAAATGAATTGGTAATGTAACTTATCTAAAATATGTAGTTATATTTGTTACTTATCTAAAACATTCAGTTATATTTACGTTTTAATTAAAGTAATGAGTTTTACTTTTCTATCATTATACCTTAATAAAATTTAAGTACTAACACGTAATTAATTGTTTTCATTTATGTATGACAAAAAATACAATTTATTACGTAAAAATAAATAGGTACTTCAACACCCCACGTTGCATAGATGGCTGTCGATAATTGGGTAAATGTGTCTCCTCACTACTTCGGGCTCGCTTAAACTGGTTGACCCGCAAAGTGGGTGTGGCTTGTTGAAATAGTGGCACGCGCGAAATATAATAATATGCAGAAATGTGTTTATCACCATTCTATCTCGATCTATTTCTGTGGTTAGTACCTTAGACGAGGAACCGAGAGTGGAGTGAGTGCGTTATGTTATTTATATTTTACAGAGGTAATATACTTATAAAACTTTAAAAGAGGATACATTTCATTTAATACCCTAAGGTGGAAAACATGTCCATGGCTCGCCTGATGATCCGGCTGATAAAGGTCTTCTAAGGATTTTATTAACTGGATCACCATGGCTGACAGAAAACTGCATAACCAAAATAGGTTTATAATAATATGTCTTTATTAAATAATGGGTATATATCCTACCAATTATAAATGTGAAAGTTAGTGATAATGGATGGATGTATGTATGGATGTCTGCTACTACTGAACGGATCTGGATGAAATGTTGCATAGAGACAGATTATAGTCGGAAAAGCGCATAGGCTTTATATCGCAATAACTGACATCACCACACGGGCGGAGCCGCGGGCAACAACTAGTATATTATAATATACCTAACAAAAAACCTTGCAGACGAAAATTTCCACCCAGACTTTATATGAATCTGTGTATAACGTACGCATACTATACTACTACGTATACGTCAGCGGTGGTGACGCTGGGGACGCTGGTCTCGAGAGGTGCCCACTTAAAACTAAAGCGCCATCCGACCACTAGACACTGTCACCAAGTCGTAATGGAAATTTGCCTTTGACCATCTGTAAGGGCAGTGTTCCACGTTACTTATGTTGCGAAATGGCGAATACCTCGTGCATTAAGTACTAAAATGTGGCAAGAACGTGGCTATGCTTATATTCTGTGCATTTGCGACAGTCTGAGGCTAAAGACATGTCTTAATTTAATTTAAACTTTATTTTTACACAGTAAGTAGCACTACTTACTGCGTAAAGACAAATTCCCGTTGAACTTATTTCAGTTAGGTACTTTGATGATTCTAAGTACTATTCCGAAAAAAATATACAGTTTTCCTTTTAATTTGAGCTATAGGTACTTGCACCTAGATAAGTATAAAAAGAATCGAGTCATTAATAAAAATGTCACACCAAAGTTTTTCCTCGATGGAGTTCATAAATAATGTAAGTCACAAACTTAACCAACAGCCGACACGAAAAGGATGACCTCGAGGATGACTGCGTACAGTTAATTTTAAACTTGAGTAAACACACAACATAATTTTGCGTGCGTACTGTTTACCTACTGTGAATCGCGAATGAAGTAAACAGAGAACAATTAATTATCAAAAAGAGTAAACACACACACACACATGCATGTATGTCACAGATGAGCCTCATCACAATATACCGACGCGACGGTTACAAACGACGGTTATCCTCACTCACCGTGTGCAGTAATCCTTACTTAATGATGTCCAAGTTGCAACAACACATTACAACTTGTGTACACTCGGTGTGTAGGCACAATGTAACAGGTGGGTCGGGGATGGGATCGGCTTACCCTCCTGACCCATTTATAACTCCGCTGTGTTTGAATATACCTGATACTTGAAATCTGAATAAGTGGATAATTTTTTGATATCATAGCTATACCAGTGTATCTCGTTCTGTTCACGCTGATATTGCTTTTCATCTACAATTTATTTTTCTGTTATTGGGTTACTTGGTAATCAAGTAAACAGGTGAAATGTTCCGTTAATTTATTATTTTTTTAATAGATGAAACGTGTTGTTGACAACAACACGTTTTTACAGGGTCGATAACGCGCTAGAGATACTCCTGGAGTTGCAAGCGTCCATAGGCTACGGTAACCGCTTACAATCAGGCGAGCCGTATGCTTGTTTGCCTCTTTGGCAGGACAAAAAAAAAACAACACATAACTCAACCTCAAAATTCACTCTTTTTAATCGCCAGATAGTTACAATCTTTTGTAAAATACAAGTATGATAGCATGCAAGCTGATGCAGTCAAAACACGATACTAACTATATTGATAAAATATGATAATCGTACTTAGTACTGGTCGTGCGAGTAAAAAAAAAGTATGGTGTTAAAGTCTGCTTCAATTTACATATTGCTATTAAAAAACATATATAGGTACCTTAAAATGCGGATAAAATAGATCGCTACGTAAGCAAAATATTTACATGAGTTACAAATGGTGCGCGCTACGGAATATTCAATATTATAAGATTGTATATATCGGATAAAGTATTTTACGTAAACCACTTACAACAAACCGAATTGTGCTGGAAATAGAACTAGTTCTCTTTATCATTTTGCGATTTATTTTACTGGCAACATTCGCCGGCTGTTCGTGTCTCAAGGGACGACGATCATACTTATTTTTTCAATCTCAACTCTGAGGATAAAGTTAAGACAAGATAAAAGTTACCAACTTGTTATTTGTTTAATTTAATCAGAATTCTTTTTGAATCATGTAATAATAATAACAATTCAGTTAACAGTTTTTGTTATTGCGTCATTTATTTTTATGACTCTATAATCCGGTGTTCATTAGGACTCGAAAGCTCATTTAAGGAATATGTTTCAATAACTTAGTTTAGTTATAGGGAACCCCCTGGGTTTTTTTTTTTTTTTTTTTGTAGATGCACCCGTCATCACAGGGTGTTGTGCCTTATTTCCTCTATCATAAAAGACAGAGCCATTTTTACTTCACTTTCATGCTTCTTATCTGGGATAGGATAGGTTTTTTATTATCTTAAACTCTTATACAATATTTCTTATTCAATCTATAACCTAGGCATTATCCAATTTCTGATTATTTTTTACTGCTGTACACATACTATAATGGCTATTACTATGTTCTATTCACAAAATTATTGCTACTTACATTCTAATATATTCTATTTCTTATGGTATGCTTAATTATACTGTATTATAATTAAGTTACATAATTTATTATCTATTTATTTCTATTTATTACAATTTTAAGTATTTTAATAGCGTATGCTAGAAAAACTGGTCTTTGCTTTTTGTCCGCCATCATTACAGAAAAGTTTTTAGGGACGATATCTATGCTTAAGTGTTGCTGTATTGTGTACCTATCGTGCATGTGTATGGGACATTCTGTGAGTATGTGCAGGACAGTCTCTGAAGCGTTGGGGTCACAGGCGCACGATGGACTCTCCTTGCACTTGAATCGGTTCAAGTACTCTGAGAGCCCACCGTGCCCTGTCATCAGCTGTGTGGTGTGGTTAGAGACCTCGATGTTTCCAACTATTCTGTAAGCCGCGATTGCGTCCGGCAGGAAAAGTTTTGTAACTCCGGCTGTTTCTCCGGACCGGTATCTCCGATTCCACTCGTCCAGCGAGTCCATACGGATTCTTCGCTTGACAAATGAAATCGGACACAGGTCGTAGTCCGGCCTCTTTTTTAATTTTAATGCCGCTTCTTTTGCCAGTTGGTCGGCTCTTTCGTTTCCCGCCAACCCAGCGTGTGCCTTAATCCAGAACAAGGAGACACTCTTGTTCTGGTTGAGCTTGCAGTATCGGATGGTGTCCCTTACCTCCCCTGGGTTACATGGGTTGCATGGCTACATGAGGGAGGATAAAACGACGGTGGATGTATTGCTGCACTGCCCTGAAGTCATTGCATACAGGAAGAAGCACCTGGGTAGCCCAGGTACCTTACGGGGAGCGGTCGTCAACGTCAGGTATCTGCTGGACTTCTTTAACGAGCTGGACTGGATAAAGGGATCAACCTGCCACCCACCCGCACGCAAAACACATGCGTCAGCGTGGAATTGCGGACATCAGCCCGCCATACCATATCATACCATACAATCCACTCCCCTGGATTTACAGTAAGGGTTCTCCAACGCGCAAGTAATGCTCCTGGTATTATTAGCGGCCGTAAGCTACAGTAATTACTTACCAACATGCTTACGATTACTCAATTCCTTATTATCCTGCCAGCTACCTCACCATCAGAAAACTAAGCTGAATTCAATGTATTCATTTAACAGATCATAATATTATCGTGTAACCTTTACTCGTTTTCCTTTTCCACCCTCCTATTAATAAACTCCTCGACTAAAAGGCTGGACGACACCTGAATTTAGATTACGTAAGTAATTGTGTCAGTCCCGTGAATATATTAGTGTTGTACATAAATAGTGAATGTGTACCTGACGGCCATTAAACACCTAACAAAATCACAACGTAATGAATCTCACGAGATAAGTGTGGGGGTGGTGCCGACGCGACCTTTACACCTGTACCTCTGCCTACCCACCACACATAGTGTAGGTCAACGTGCGACGTAGTGACAAGTGAACACTGCATTATATATGTACCGTTTGTGAGGCATGAGGTAAAGGCTAGCTCACCTGAGACGTGCTGGGGTTTAACAAGAAAATAAACAAGTAGCGAAATGTGTATCTCATTGTAGATAATCGCATTTAATTTAGAACAATCCCTCGTAAGAAGCAGAAGATTAAGTATCTATAATATAAAATGAATCGCTGAATATGTTGCTAAGCGCAAATCTCGAGAACAGCTGAACCGATTTGGCCAATTCTTTTTTGCTATGTTCGTTATTGTCAGGAGAAGGTTCTTATATTTAAAAATACATATAAGAACGTTGAGCTAAAAAAAGTTTAATCCGGGCGAAGTCGGGGTGGGCCAGTAGTCCTTACTAATATTATAAATGTGAAAGTTTGTAAGAATGGATGGATGGATGGATGGATGTTTGTTACTCTTTCACGTAAAATCTACTGAACGGATCTGGATGAAATTTGGCACAGAGATAGATTATGGTCTAGAATAACACATAGGCTACTTTTTACAGCGATAACCGACATCTACGCGGGCGGAGCCGCGGGCAACAGCTAGTATCAAATAAAGATAAAAATAATCATCTTGAAAAATGTAGCTAACAGATAAATCAACTATAGTCTATGATACTCGTAAAGAAGCATTCGGGAATAAGCGTAAATATATTGTATGCAATTGATACGTGTATAATCAATAATTGTAGCTTTATATAAGTGCCTTACCTTATAAAATATAATACTAAAGAATATAATTTTTAATTTACATTGATTTTAATATATTATATGTAATGCCTGAAACTGTTCATATAGTAGAGCCTTTACGTGTACATAGCAGTAATGGGGTGTCGTGTCCAGTTATTATAATTTCATGGACAGTAATGACCCGGCGCGCGTCCCCCAGGGTCCGTCTGACCCGTATGGCCCGGCCCGGCCGTACCTTGTCTCTATTAACTTTTAAACGTTCATCATGTACCTTTAGGACTAGTATTACTTTCGGCTGGTATTGAAAACTTTTATTAAGTATGTCACTTAATAACATTTTATTTATACTTATAAGGTTTTTTTTATATTACTTAGGTGGCAAACAAGCATATCACCCGCCTGATGTTAAGCAGTATACGTTGCCTATGAGCACTTGCATTACCAAGGGTATCACTAGCGTATTGCAAACCCATTTTTCTACACCTGGGCTTTAAGATGGAAGTAACCCTGGGATCAGAATACGTTTCTTTCAAAACGCATCCCTAAATGAGCGCTGAAGACCTGTACTCAAGCACAAGAACACAACTACACCGCTGTGTGTAGTCATTTGGCTGTGGTCTTCTGTAAGGTGGAGGTCCTTCCCCAGTCGGGCTTGCTCGCTAGTATGGTGCCCTACCTCTCTTAAAAGGTTATTTTATATAGCGATACCATACCATGTCCGTATGGTGACGGATTAAGAATCTAAATGTCACCACCCCGTTCTATCCTGTGGTGTCGTACGTACTAAGGGAGTAAGTCCGGCAGACAATATCCACTGCAAGAGAGGGAAACCTCGAAACAAAACCCTATACCAACCCGTCTGGCCAGCGTGGTGTAGTAGGCTAATGTCCCTCCAAATGTATGTAGGAGACCCGTGCCCAGCAGTGGGATGTTTATGGGTTGAGATGGATGGATTGACCATACCATATCGTATTTTTAAGAAAAAGTCCTTACGTTAAAATGTTCTAACCGTGGTTGTTTTACAAATCTATTGTTGTAAACTATGGAGATAACAATAAATAAGCTCCCTCAAGTATCAAGTAACAGTAATAAGAGCCGGTAGGTATACATTACGCGTGCTCCGGGATCGACTCCAAAATTCTGATATTGAGACATTCAAATAATAAAGTTATCGAATATCAGACGAAAGTTCACCGAATATTGGCTTTAGGCTAAAACTTCCGAGAATTTTGTACTACGGTTTAGATTAGAGCAAATTGGAAGACTGCAGGCTCGTATCTATCTGTCTGTTTATTTGTCCTACTAGACTAGACTGTGCAATTATTATTATATGATGCTCAATCGGAGACGTGGGAAACAATATTCCCGCTTCTCCTACCAATTGGAATTCATCTACTGTGTCCAGCCTACTCGACAAAACTAATTTAGCGAAATTATAAAAATATGCTTTTGTTTTACAATTCCTTGCTAAGTACACGGTAACTTGAGCTTCAATAGACCGTTTTGAATAAACCTACTTTCTAATATCATCATCAGCCTATCACAGTCTACTGTTAGACATGTGCCTCTCCAAGAGTACGTCACTTGTAGCCCAAGAGCCAGCGGTCGTCAGGCCTTCGGTAAGTATAAAAGCTATATTCGCAATGTAATGTCCCCAACACAGGTAAGAACGATCCCCAGCTATGAAACTTGGTCTTGGTGGCTTTGGCAGGTAACAGGTAATAATGGTGTGTAAAATCTTAAATTCGTTATACATTGTGAAACTTATCTCTATTGGCTCTATTGACACAGTCTTCGGCCTCTCCAGCCGTACTTCCAGCCACCTAAAATTGCCTTAAATTGTAATCTAAATATAAACTGTTTAATTAAATCCATACTACTATAACAATAAACAAGGGTGCTGTAGTACCTACAATCTGTTGAACAAGTTACAATATTGTGCTCCGATAACAATACACATTTACTAAATAAATAACACCGTAATTACTTCAGTTATAATTATAACCATAACTCTGTAGATAACTGTCTGATGTGCAAGTTTTCACACAACATTATACGCCACCGCCGCCCTTCACTTACGATGTTAAGTTAACAAAACACAACATTGTCTAATGAGTCTGTTAAACCTGTTCCCTTCGGAAGGTCTTCAAAGTTAAGTTTCGGTAGACAGTCGCCGCCGATATTAATTATATGAACGAAGCTACATACTCGTATTATTATAAAGTTCATAACAAAGTTATAAGTATAGAGTTACTACAGTTTGATATTGTTCGTAAATGTTGTACGTACCATGTACTTTGAGTGGTTCATTAATTAAAATTTTGAAAAGATTGTAAGACTTCTGTTTAGAACAAAATTGTGATGTGGAGATCCACCTCCGGTTGCACGCTCACTCGGGCCCGTATATAACTTGCCGTACCGTAAGATTCCAGAGGAATTTCTTACCGAGTACGATTAGGCTGTGGAATGAGCTCCCTGCCGAGGTTCTCCTAAGAGACTACATATAGCATGGGCTTCTTCAAGAAAGGAGTTATAAGGTTTTTAAAAGGTCGGCAACGCGTGAGTGACTCCCCTGGTGTTGCAAACGTCCGTAGGCTACGGTAACTGCTTACCATCAAGCGGGCCGTATGCTTGTTTGCCACCTTGGCAGTATAAAAAAAAATATAAGGAGCACCGGGTGCCGCCGAGCTCTCTTTCGACCTCTAATTACTTAGCGGGCCCTCAACGAACCTTGTGCCGAAGGTATCCACTTTAACAACAGGACCATACGTACAATCAGTTGTATTGTGTCTGATAGTAATATAGCCTGTAATATACATATGAGCTAGTTAAGGAATTAAGTAACAAACATATGCAAATAGCGCAACTTTGCTCGTAACACGGCGACGGCGACTTCATAACTCAACTTGAATAGTTTATGTGTAATCATAGTGTTGTCGTGACGTGCTCCACTTCGTCACGCTCCTCCACGTCAGCTCACACTTGACGATAATGACAACAACACGCAACTGTGTCGTTACCATATTTATTCATATACATTGTAACTGATTGATGAAATTAAACTACTTGTTATCTTACTGATTCTATCGCTATATTACATAAATGAAACACATTTTACACTTGACTGCCTCGGTGGTCCAGTGGCCGCAGTATGCGCCTGCTGTCCACGAGGTTGTGGGTTCAATTCCCACATAGGACAAAACTTTGTGTGACCCACATAGAGTTGTTGAGTCTGGTTGTAATTTGAGTCCGTTAATTGTATGTTTGTAAAGTCCCCCGCGACACAGAGCTTGTTCTCTAGTGCGGTAGTTGTCTTTTTAAAAATAAAATAAAAATAAATATTCACTACCACGAAATATAGTAATGTGTGACAATGATCGACACAATTTTGTACTCAATATGAAATAAAATAAAAACTTAGTATAATACGCTTAAAAGTTGTGTAATCTGTTGATTCACGGGCGAACTGATAAAACGAGCGAAATTGGAAAACTTGCTCTGACGACATAGAATGTGGGACATACAGGGGACTCCCCATGGGCATCGTTATGGTGTGGGGCACTTGTGAATATATATAACAAAGGATTTCTGTCGTGACTTTATAGCCAGTATAAAATCACAGACAGAATATTGCGCGAACAATAACAGACTTTGGCAATTCTGAAAGAAAAGATAAAACATTATGTTTATTAGCTACTACTACTACTACTAGAACTCAGCCCGAAGTAGAAAGTGCGGTCAGTGTTATATACAATACTAGCTTCTACCCGCGGCATCGCCCGCGTAAATGTCGGTTTAATCGTTTAACCTAACTTCTAAATTACCGGACTTTCATTCAGTGGTTTGAGCTGTGCGTTGATACATCAGTCGGTCAGCCAGTAGCGGTTGCCTTTTTAACCGACTTCAAAAAGAGGAGGTTATCAATTCGTGTGTATTTTTTTTTTTTTTTATGTTTGTTACCGCATAACTCCGTCATTTATGGACCGATTTGAAAAATTCTTGTTTTGTCTGACTGGACATACTTCCAGTTTGGTCCCATTATCATCAAAAGAAAGTTCCGATGATGGGATCCATGAGGAATTGAGGGAACTCCTCAAAAGTTATAGGCACACATATAGCAATTTCAATATTTTTAACAACTAAACAATCATTTGCATTCAGAAAGTGTAATTTGGTGAAGTAAAACTGATGAAGAAGACCACAGATGGCCATTTGAACTTTTCAATAATCATCTGAAATTTACTGATGGCGATTAGATAAGTTTCGGTTATTGTTGCTAAGCATCTATTAATAAGAAATAATGACATGAATGAATTGAGCGCGGATTGCACAGATTAAATATTGCTTTTAATACCTACTTGACCTGTGTTCAGCCCGACGCTCAGTCGATTTTATTCGATTGTAACAAACAAATATCCGAAAATTTTACAACTTGCCGTACTGAAGTCGGTTTTTTTTTGTTAAAATTATATATATACAGATTATTGTAACTGCAGAAAATGCTAGTTTATATTGAATACTTCTTACAATGGCAGATTGCGTTCACTCCATATATTTCTGATCGTTTCTCCTTCTTTAGTAGAATGTCCCAACTTTATCCATTCTTATATCATGCAACTGTGGCAATCGGGTCAATCTTTACACGTTTTGACAAAGTTTTAACAGTTTTCTTTCAAACTTTAACGCTCAAGTTCGCACTTTAGTTTGTGAACTTGACAAAAAATATGGTGATGAAATGCGCTAGTTATATGCTATCCTTACTAATATTATAAACGCGAAAGTTTGTAAGGATGTTTGTTACTCTTTCACGCAAGAACTACTGAACGGATCTGGATAAAATTTGGCACGGAGATAGATTATAGTCTGGAATAGCATATAGGCTACTCGCTTTTTATCGCGATAGCTAACATCTACGCGGGCGGACCTGCGGGCAACAACTAGTAATAAAATAAATAATAAGTAATAAATATAATAAAAACTTTTTACGTCTTTATCGGTACACATATATAGGTACCTACTTGCAAAGTGCAAATACCTATATAATAATTATATTTTGTTGTTTAGCTCTAGAGTTTACCTCTATCTATAATGTTTGACAAATCCGAAATACTTCAAAAATTAACACAGTTTTTCCATACGTCACAGGTAAAAGCTAAAAACATTTTTTTAGTTTAAAAAACACGTTTTTATCATCTGTGCTTGTCGAACTAATTTTTTTTTATTATTCGTTAATTCCAGCTAAGTCACGGCCGTGTTGTGTGGGACAAAGTAGCCTTACTAATTAAAAGCTCACAAAGCGGCACTTCAAGTGTTTTTCTCTGCAAACGGTCGGGCGAAATAATATGTTTGTAATAAAAAGAACTCTTTGATGCGTTCGAGACCAATAATATACTGTTATAAACATAACTAGCTTGTATTATTATACTTGGTTAGTATTAATTTGCGTTTATGTAGTATATTATTACTAGCTTCCGCAAGCGGCTTCGCCCGCGCGAACAATCCCTCGGAAACAGAGTTTTTCCGGGATAAAATGTAGCCTATGTGTTATTCCATACTGTAATCTATCTCTATGTGAAATTTAATCCAGATCCGGTAAATAGTTTTTGCGTGAAAGAGTAACAATCATCCATACATCCTTACATTCTTTCGCGTTTATAATACTAGTTGTTGCCCGCTGCTCCGCCCGCGTAGAAGTCGGTTATCGCGATAAAAAGTAGCCTATATGCAATTCCAGACTATAATCTATCTCTGTGCCAAATTTCATCCAGATCCGTTCAGTAGTATTCTTACAAACTTTCGCGTTTATAATATTAGTAAGAATTAGTAGGAAGTATGATTGTCCAGGCTTCGAGAGTGTTCCCCTACCACCCAGTAGTTATACAGGCTTTACATCAAAATGATATGTTCACGTTTGCTAAGTACTGTGAGTCGCTGGAGCGAAGCTTATAACATACCCGGCCCCGTAAGGGATTACGTAGCGTAATTAAAAAATGTATTGTGCGACCAGAGACGGGGTGAAGTGAGCTGTGTGGGGTGAGGGGAGGGTGAATGAGGGGGATGAAGGAGTTCGTGTATTATTCATAGAGCATGCGAGCTGCAGTCAGTGTCACATCTACATAAGTAAATAACTTTCAACTTGATACCTAACTGTGATACAGCGCGCTTGACATGTTATAATCTGTGGAGATAACGACGTTGTTTACCGATCTTGTTGGTCGACAGCTTTTGTACTTATAACTTTTGTTTTTAACTCCCGAAGTAGAAAAGACTCCTATGTCTGTCTGTGGCTTTGTTACGGTGTTTAAGGTGATTCTTAGCTGTGTGTCATGGAAAGCAGTTTACAAAATCTACCATACTGATAAAATTTTCGTGACACGGTGTTTGTAATTAAACTCCTCCGAAATGGCTCGACCTATATTCGTGATTTTTTTTAGCGTATCGGTTAGGTCTGCGAATCGGACAACATCTATTTTTCATCTCCCTAAATGTTAAGGGTGGTCCGGTCCACACCTAATTTTTTTTTTTTATGATACAGCATACAAAATAATCTTATAGATTACTGTACCTACATTAAGTTATAATTGGTGTTATCGTCTACAGATGTAATTTATGGATTGTTCTTCGTTTGTCCTGAAGTTCTGTCCCACATTCCAAAAAAAAACTTAATATACTTATTGGATAAAACCTAATGATATGATCATTGGTTTATCATAATATCGTTCATTATTAAACGATTGAATGTACATGACCATGACCATATGTGATGACCAAAGTGAGGTGTTGTCAAGTAAACAACTTTATGAATAACTAGTTGTTGCCCGCGGCTCCGCCCGCGTAGATGTCAGTTATCATGATAAAAAGTAGCCTATGTGTTATTCCAGATCATAATCTATCTCTGTGCCAATTTTCATCTAGATCGGTTCCGTAGTTTTTGCGTGAAAGAGTAACAAACATCCATCCAACCATCCATCCATCCATCTAGCCATCCATCCATGCATCCATGCATCCATCCATCCATCCATCCATAGTTACAAACTTTCACGTTTATAATATTAGTAGGATGGTCCTGATTACATGTTATCTACAATTTTAATCGTATCAGATATACGATCGAGCCCCGTGTGTGTGTGTGTGTGTGTGAGGGTAGTGGCGAGGGGAGTGGAGGGTGAGTGTGTGTAAAGTTCACAATACAATCGCGCCCGGTATATATTTTCCCTGTGGAATGGGTTCTACGTCTAAAGCCTATAATCCCTCCAATACAGAGAGGTCTATTATTTAACGAGCCTCTCTTTACGTTAAAGTAACGCCACGGTTAAGGCATACTCACATCTCGACAATATTTAACAATCATCATTTTAATCTGAAAGCCTTCTCAAAAGTACGTCCTACCTACGTCGGCGTCGGCGTCGTCGTGTGTATGTGTCAGTTAACATTTTGGAATTGTTATCAAAATTAATGTGACAACTTTTACAATAACATTATTTTCAGAAAACGGGTACTTTTGGCAGCATAATCTTCGAACAATTTCCAGTTAATTGTCTAAAACATAGAATGTATCTATGGCTATTACATAAACTTAGTTTATGTATTTTGAAACATTAAGGGCCCCTTTTCCCGAAAGTTTAGGCATTTTACACACGGAGACGGCTTGCGCCCGCGTTGCACAGGAGCCGTTGCGATATGAACTCCGGTGACCTATGGCGGCGGGCGAGCACGCCACAGTATAAATAATCAGTAGTTCAAATATTATTGGCGTGCTGGTAATAAGAGCTAGTTTGCAACAAAAACGTATAGCTTGATGTATGCCCACTGCACTATTGACTGTAAACACTAATACACTTATATTGTTATGAATGTATTGACAAAGCAGGCGATGATCTAATATATAAAATTCTCGTGTCACACACAGTGTTTGTAACAAACAAAACTCCTCGGGAACGGTTTGACCGATTCTTATGAAATTTTGTATGTATATTCAGTAGGTCTCGGAAATAGGAGGCCAACTATTTTTTTTTGGTAGTAGGTAGGTAGGTAGTAGGTAGGTAGGTAGGTTTATACTATTATATTATCTATGGGAGTGTGAGGTAGCTATTTTTATTTTACCTAATATGCAAATTTAATAAGCATTTTTTTTGTTCTACCACCTTATGATAAGCAAGCATACGGCCCCCTTGATGATAAGCAGTTACCGTAGCCCATGGACGCTTGCAATACCAAAGGTATCACTTGCGTGTTCCCAACCCATTTTTTTAACACCAGGGCTTTATGATGGAGTATCCCTGGGATAGGAAACGTTTCTTCCAAAACGCATCCCTAAATGAGCCCTGGAGTCGGGCTCTTCTCGCAGATAAATCGCCGGAATTAGTACGTCTAACACTTTCATAACAATTTTGTTTATATTTATAAATTTTATTTATGTAAGTAGGTAGGTACTTATATTTATTTTATATATTATATATACCACAGCATATATATTCATTATATATTTTTTTAGATATTGTTGAATCTATATCCTTATTATCTTAAAGGGTGTAGCGGGATAGTTTTTGGAAAAAGGGCCCCCAAAGCCTGGACTTCGTATCTACGACCAAACGATGCCTTATATAGGGCGTGTAAAATGTATACAGTTTCAACCCCCCACTACCCCTCAATCGGCTACGACACCCAATTGTATCTAAAACTGTATTATTTTTTTACACTGTATCTATGAAACTGACTGATCTCAAACTTTGTACAAATATTGCTGTGACATAAAGTAATACTATAAAAAATCAACAGCTCTTGACGACACCTACCTTCGAAAAAAATTAAGAATAAAAAATTGAAACACCCTGTAATGTGACTTTCTTTGGTGGTACAAACACAGTTTTTTTTTCAAACATGCACTGATATTCAACCTACGAGATCCTCAAAATTCGCTAATCTATTAAAGGTGGAACACTGGTAAATAAATCAAAGACTGAATACGAATTTATTTTATAACTAGCAACGTAACATTTTTACTTATGTAATCGTACTTGAATTATTCTAAATAGGTTGCATAGCCCACGTTCTTATTTTAAAATAATAAAAAGTAAAATTGCTGACCAATATATTTGATTGTAACCAAGATATATCTATTGTTATTAACGAAGACAGTGATGAGGATTGAGGATTATAAAATGGATTATTTGTTTTTAAGTAGGTATGGGTAATAAGATTAGTTTTTTTTTTAAATTAAGTCATTATTTTTTTCATAGTTAAGAACCTATTTAGAATAATTCAAGTACGATTACATAAGTAAAAATGTTAAGTTGCTAGTTATAAAATAAATTCGTATTCAGTCTTTGATTTATTTACCAGTGTTCCACCTTTAATAGATTAGCGAATTTTGAGGATGTCGTAGGTTGAATATCAGTGCATGTTTGAAAAAAAAACTGTGTTTGTACCACCAAAGAAAGTCACATTACAGGGTGTTTCAATTTTTTATTCTTAATTTTTTTCGAAGGTAGGTGTCGTCAAGAGCTGTTGATTTTTTATAGTATTACTTTATGTCACAGCAATATTTGTACAAAGTTTGAGATCAGTCAGTTTCATAGATACAGTGTAAAAAAATAATACAGTTTTAGATACAATTGGGTGTCGTAGCCGATTGGGGGGTAGTGGGGGGTTGAAACTGTATACATTTTACACGCCCTATATAAGGCATCGTTTGGTCGTAGATACGAAGTCCAGGCTTTGGGGGCACTTTTCCAAAGACTATCCCGCTACACCCTTTGTTTCTTTGTCTTATCCAATTTTTTTTTGTTTTTGAGTGCACCTACTACCTATGTTCATCTCTGTATCACCCAAGGTCGACTGGTAGAGAATACCTATGGCATTAAGTCCGCTTGTGTGCGATTGTGCATAAAGTTTTAAAATTTCAATTTAATTCATAAATAAATAAATAATTTGGCTGTGGTCTATTAATATTATGATCATTTTTGTTTTTTGTACTTACCTAGCCTACAAAAAAGTAGCCCACAAAAAAGTAGTACCTACTACTTTTTTGTAGGCTAGGTACCATGTTATGGCATTAGTTTCCACCCACGGCTTCACCCGCACCACAGATTACTAAATAGTTACTACGTAACTAACAGATACATCACTCCCATACAAAAGCGAAAATACCTACGCCATAATAGCCTACAAAATCTTAATAATAGTAGGTACCTGCTGTTCGCAGCGAAAAGAAATGTACCATAAGTACGCGCACAAAGAGTCGAGATTGTGTTGCCCGCCGTGCGACTCACGTGCAAGCTCATCATCGCACGAATGCGGTAGGGTTGTCTTTCTAACTTTCTCGTAAATTTTTAAGGAAGAGTACCTACACACAAGAAGCATTTTAAAATTACTAGGTACTACTAACTGAAGCCAGCTAAAATGCGTCCCTACTTTCAAATAACGTAACGTACCTTTCTTCATCTTTCGGCAATGAAAAAAAGTAATTTTTTTATTTTTCTTTTGACTATGACATCCGACTTCACAATAATCAACCATCGTGTCGTTAGTCAAAACTTAATATACGTAGTGTACGTAAATATCGGAATAATGCGTTTTGAGCAGGAAACGTGTTGTGCGCGCTTTGTGTCGCGTGCGGCAGCCCACTGGCGATCGGCTCGGTTACGAGCTACATAGCGATAGGCACATAGCGCGTGACCTTGAGCGAGTGACGGAGGCCTGCCCGCACTTACAACCCCAGGCAGAAACAAGCAAGAAAAAGCTCCATAGGTACTTAGGTACATCAATTCATCCAAACATTCGCATTTATAATAATAATATGTATTAGAATAGATATGGTATGCCAATGTGTTCCTTTACTTCTCTAATAATAACATATTCTACAAATGAACAATAATATTATAACACCAAAAATCTTACCGTAATATAACAATAAAGTTTACGCACCCTGCACTGTGCCGAATATACTTCACGAACAATGTATGTGTGCGAGGATCACGCACACACGCGCACTCCACGGCCGGTCGACCGATAACTACCTAATCTGTAGCTGCGCTATTTTGTGAATACGCTTCTAATACTTTTTCAAATTTCCACGCGAACGAAGTCGAGGACAACAACTAGTCAATAAATAAATATCGTTGGCTTGTATCGTGGACACCAGATAGTTGATATAATACATATATACTTTTTTTGTAAATACTTATTATGTATAGGTACTTATTATGTATAAACATTAATCACTCGGAAACAAATGTCCATGCACATTTGCCCTTACCGGGATTCGAACCCGGGAACCTAAGTCCGTAAGGCAGCCTCACTACCGCTGCGCCATTCTGATCCTCAGTTAGTATGTATAAATATGTAAAGGTGAATGTTTTCATTAAAGATAATAAAGATTCAAAATTCTAGTCATACTGACTTCGCTATTCTGTGTAGAGAAAAACATTACAGTATTATATTGTGGCGACGATAATGTGGTCGCGAGCAAAAATTGCGTAGGTCCTCCCTCGATGACGTCCGGCAGGACACTGGCGCGGTGCGCGCGTCGCGCGCGAGCAGTTTTTCACGTATTTATTTTATATAAAAAAAAATAAGTGCAATTTTATAAATCTATCCAATAATATCCTTGTCAAACCCGATTAGTAAATGAAATGTTAAATTTTCATACAAATTGCGTTCCCCCAAGTCTCATACAACTTGAAATACTTTCAAAATCGTCTTAACTTCAGACTTCTTTTTTATCGAGCAAAAAGTTAAATTTTGCGTTTTTAACCAAAAAAGTCACTAGATCAAACATGTATCTGTACTATATATTTTTTTGCGAATTTTGATATATTGATTTCTCTGAAAACAACTCGATCTAGAAACGTTAATTTCGGAAAAGGGGCCCTTAAATTATTGTTATTTAGCTAATACGGGTGGTGTGAGAGTGCTTTAACACGGATGTAAAGCTAGCGGTCTTTAGCTAATGACAATATTGTACTTGAGGATAAGGCTTCGGAGTAATTCAAGCCTCTTATATAAACGAGCAGGTTCTTTTTATTGTAGGACAGACAGACAATCGATTAAGGAAACATCTCGATATGTTACCGAGACACTTGGTGCCAACAGTATTCTGAATACAAGTATTCAGAAAACATTTACGGTTTTTGATCGTTTTGTCAACAATTCTATGAATTTTCTCAGTGAAAAGCTTTTCTCGTAAGTTCAAAACAGTTCTTAAGAATAATATAACTTACTTAAGTTGAAAGATTAATGTAAGCAGGGCTGTATATATATATGTCTATATCTACAATTTAGTCAACAAAAATAAACTAGTTAGTCATATTACATTTTCTTCGAAAGCTGTAACGATATGTGAATAAAGTGAATTGCTTCGTTTCTGAATCTTTTATCTACAGTCGTAAATCACAAGCTCTAACCGTGTACATATATTTATAGCTGAATTCTTGAAACACAACATAATCACTTACTCTCAAAACTAACATACATTTACGTGGAAAATGGAAGCTAATCCCATTAGTTATATATCAAATCAGAGTACCCAATAATAAAAACTAGAGTTTATTTATACAAGGTTCGGAACAGAAAGATGAAAGGAGCTCGCCTGTGCTCGGGAGGTTCGACGTCGGTGCTCGGCGGTGGCGGGCGAAGTCGCATGAATCACAACTATTCTGAATATATAAACAACTTGTTGAGTATATAAACAAACAACGCGAGTTGATGGCGATCATTGAAATGTATATTACTTCTTAGAACTGTTGGTTAAACACGACGTCATATGTTTTTCTATTTTATTTAAAACATTTTCCTTCTGCTTTAAAAACATGGATTTGAATTGTCTAATATTGGCGAGCACAATTCGCAGAGTTGAACCGATTTTCTGTGGTAATAGATATCTAATAATAAATAAGTGGAGTGAGCTTTAAAGTGAAGATACTAGCATAAGACAGCCGGGTCGTTCGCATGGAGACTGATATGAAGTTTCGAATAACGTTATTACGACGCACGTTTTTTCGATTTTGTTACGACTGGTACGTTTTTTTGAAAGCACGTTAAATCGAAAAATTCTTTATCGAATGACGTTATTGCGACGCACGTTATTTGGAATATTTTAACGACTGGTACGTTTTTTCAAAAGCACGTTAAATCGAAAAACTCTATATCGAATGACGTTATTGCGACGCACGTTATTTGGAATATTTTAACGACTGGTACGTTTTTTCAAAAGCACGTTAAATCGAAAAACTCTATATCGAATGACGTTATTGCGACGCACGTTATTTGGAATATTTTAACGACTGGTATGTTTTTTCAAAAGCACGTTAAATCGAAAAACTCTATATCGAATGACGTTATTGCGACGCACGTTATTTGGAATATTTTAACGACTGGTATGTTTTTTCAAAAGCACGTTAAATCGAAAAACTCTATATCGAATGACGTTATTGCGACGCACGTTATTTGTAATATTTTAACGACTGGTATGTTTTTTCAAAAGCACGTTAAATCGAAAAACTCTATATCGAATGACGTTATTGCGACGCACGTTATTTGGAATATTTTAACGACTGGTATGTTTTTTCAAAAGCACGTTAAATCGAAAAACTCTATATCGAATGACGTTATTGCGACGCACGTTATTTGGAATATTTTAACGACTGGTATGTTTTTTCAAAAGCACGTTAAATCGAAAAACTCTATATCGAATGACGTTATTGCGACGCACGTTATTTGGAATATTTTAACGACTGGTATGTTTTTTCAAAAGCACGTTAAATCGAAAAACTCTATATCGAATGACGTTATTGCGACGCACGTTATTTGGAATATTTTAACGACTGGTATGTTTTTTCAAAAGCACGTTAAATCGAAAAACTCTATATCGAATGACGTTATTGCGACGCACGTTATTTGGAATATTTTAACGACTGGTATGTTTTTTCAAAAGCACGTTAAATCGAAAAACTCTATATCGAATGACGTTATTGCGACGCACGTTATTTGGAATATTTTAACGACTGGTATGTTTTTTCAAAAGCACGTTAAATCGAAAAACTCTATATCGAATGACGTTATTGCGACGCACGTTATTTGGAATATTTTAACGACTGGTATGTTTTTTCAAAAGCACGTTAAATCGAAAAACTCTATATCGAATGACGTTATTGCGACCAGGGTTGTTGCGAATATCAGCATCAGCATCCGCAGATAATCAGCATTGATTTTACAAGCATTTATTTAGCTTGCAATGTATGTTAGTTACCTAGTTTGTATGTTAGCTTGTTCCGGTCAAATATTGTAAGCTAGATTTGAAGCACTTCCCGGTGTTTGGTGGAACAAAAATTTGGTCTACCGATGTTACTTCGGTGACAATGCAATAATATGGTACCATGGAGCTGGTCATCAAGCAATTGATGCTGATTTAAAAAAAACTGTAAGGTATTCGTTGAAGGCCGTCGCAACCAATGATATACAGTTATAATATATACTCGTATAAATTTATATAAAAGCGGTCACTTGTTTCCTACTTAGATTGTTAGTCGAATTTAGAAAGAAAGAGGTTTCGTCACTATATGTTTTTTTTATATTCCAATATGAATTTATCTGAGATTCAAACCCGTGACACTGATAAAGCATTATATTTGGATTAGGTTTTGGAAACAAATGCAATGAGAAGTATGTTCTTGGTAAAAAAATTTATTTCCATAACTATACTAAGTATACCTATAATCAACAAAGAAAACAAAATTAGGTGGTAGTCAAAACCAAAATTAATAATATTGTGAACACTTTGACAATTAAGGTCGGCTACGCGTGAGTGACACCCCTGGTGTTGCAAACGTCCATAAGCTACGGTAACTGCTTACCATCAGGCGGGCCGTATGCTTGTTTGCCACCTTGGTAGTATAAAAAAAGAAAAAAAAACAAAAATCTACCATTGTTGTCAACAATATGACAAACTCAATCAAGACGAGTGTTTAATGCTACCGCTCTTACGAATTCTAAACTGCACATTGTGTCTTTTTTTAGTAAAACTGCCGCGATGGCATTTTCTTTATTTTTATATTTTTTTGCTGGCGGCGTTTGCGGGATATTAGCCAAAATTCTCTCAATTTTGTGTGTGGTTGTATTCTGTTCATCAATGAGCTTTTAAATGCAGCCGTCCAATCCAAGTTTTCGATTGATCATTTAACAATTCCAACGCCGGTGCCATGCTTCCACACTGTTTTGAGTTCGCGGAGGATGTAAATTATTATTTCTTTCAGCGGACCAGAAATTCAGGACAAAAAGAAGAAAAGACCAGTGGAAGCAAGAGTTGCATTCGTGATATTACGACTTTTTCATCTGAAATGCGAGATTTTAATTTGCCTAGAACGGAATTTTCTTCGAAATATTTAGTGACAGCTCCTGTTTCTTCAGGAAAAACGCTGTCCTTCAACCGTATAAAGACATCAGGTATATTTTCCGGAGACAGGTAAGCCAAAGCTACATAATATCGCATTTTCAAGGCTAACTCACTATCTGTACCATATTTCTCACTGAGCCCACTCCCTTGTATCTTTCTCCAAATATTTTGCCCCAGATGAAATAAGCAACCAGACTGGATTGTCATAGGAAATTCTATTCTAATTGCATTTATTATCGCCAATTCGAAAACGGACATAATTTGTTATAGGTTCAAATCAATATCAAATTCACAAGAATATTCTTTCAATTGTCGAAAAAACTTGATATAACATTCTTCCGTCTTTTTGTAAATAAATTGGTACACCAAGGGTAATATCATCAAATGGTATAATATTATTATCTTTGTTTTTAATAATTAACTTACAATATGTATACAATGTAATAGCACTTAAAAATACTCACCCGGTTCTGGTGCATGAGTATGATTGGACATTCCTCTAATTATAAAATGTTCATCACCGATTAAATATGTGCTTGCAGTACTTTTGCAGCCAGTTGTTTTATTCAAACAAGACCAATATTGAACGCTGCCCACTTTTTTGTTTTACTGCATGATAAATCCATTAATAATTAGTAACACCTTTCTCATTACGGGAACTCAATAGTTGAAAAGAGCTATTATTATTCATGTTGTATACAGCAGCACGTCAATCGAAAGGAAACACGTACCTATAGGAATCCAAAAATACTAATAGACTTGGGAGGTAGTTCAACAAAAACAAATTTAAAATAAAATTAAATCGACCTTCATTAATATGTTTTATTGATATTTATTTTTTTGTTATTTATTTAAAACTTTATTATACACAAAAACATTAATGTATAAAGGCGGACTTAAATTTTGGTAATATACATTAGTTGATTGTTAATTAAAAAATCTACTTTGTTTTTTTTTATATCTTTTAATTGGTCGGAAATGCGAAATTCAATTTACTACAGACATAATCGATCACTAAAAACTTAAATTAAGCGCGTCGATTATATTTATTCGCACATCACTATTTTACACAATGGGACCATAGACAATACATCATTTTGCGAATGACAGTTATCCAAATTTTACGACTTAGATTTTTCAAATTAGTTTATTTAATTGATTAAAAACTAATTTTGGTATAAACAGTGCTATAAACAGTGATGAAATGGGCTAGTTATAGTATGCTATAATAAAATAAATAATCTGTGACCATGCTTTATTGCGTAATAAATATCATAAACACTTCTTACGTCTCTATCGGTACACACATAAGTACTTGCACTTTCTTGTCCTTACTAATATTATAAATGTGAAAATTTATGAGTATGGATGGATGGATGTTTGATACTCTTTCACGTAAAAACTACTGAACGGATCTGGATGAAATTTAGCACTGAGATAGATTATGGTCTGGAATAACACATAGGCTACTTTTTACAGCGATAATCGATATCCGGTCGCGGTCGGAGCCGCGGGCAACAGCTAGTAAATAATAATTATATTATACTGTTTAGCTCTAGAGTTTACCTTTATCTCCAATGTTTGACTAATCCGAAATACTTCAAAAATTAACATAGTTAATTTGTCCTTACGTCACAGGTAAAAGCGAAAAACATATTTTTTGTTTAAAAAACACAATTTCCTCGTCTGTGCTCATCGAACTAATATAAAAATAATTCCAGCTAAGTCACGGCCGCGTGGTGTGGGACAAAGTAGCCTTACTAATTAAAAGCTCACAAAGCGGCACTCCAAGTGTTTTTCTCTGCAAACCGTCGGGCGAAAATAATATGTTTGTAATAAAAGCAACTCTTTGATGCGTTCGAGACCAATAATATACTGTTATAAACATAACTAGCTTGTATTATTATACTTGGTTAGTATTAATTTGCGTTTAAGTAGTATATTATTACTAGCTTCCGCAAGCGGCTTCGCCCGCGCGAACAATTCCCTCAGAAACAGAGTTTTTCCGGGATAAAATGTAGCCTATGTGTTATTCCAGACTTTAATCTATTTCTATGTCAAATTTAATCCAGAACCGTTTAATAGCTTTTGCGTGAAAGAGTAACAATGATCCACACATTCTTTCGCGTTTATAATACTAATTGTTGCCCGCTGCTCCGCTCGCGTAGAAGTCGGTTATCGCGATAAAAAGTAGCCGATATGCTATTCCAGACTATAATCTATCTCTGTGCCAAATTTTATCCAAATACGTTCAGTAGTTTTTACGTGAAAGAGTAACAAACATCCATACATTTTTACAAACTCGCGTTTATAATATTAGTAAGAATTAGTAGGAAATATGATTGTCCAGGCTTCGAGAGTGTTCCTCTACCACCCAGTAGTTATACAGGCTTTACATCAAAATTATATGTTCACGTTTGCTAAGTACTGTGAGTCGCTGGAGCGAAGCTTATAACATACCCGGCCCCGTAAGGGATTACGTAGCGTAATTAAAAAATGTATTGTGCCACCAGAGACGGGGCGAAGTGAGCTCTGTGGGGGGTGGGTGAATGAGGGGGATGAAGGAGTTCGTGTATTATTCATAGAGCATGCGAGCTGCAGTCAGTGTCACATCTACATAAGTAAATAACTTTCAACTTGATACCTAACTGTGATACAGCGCGCTTGACATGTTATAATCTGTGGAGATAACGACGTTTTTTACCGATCTTGTTGGTCCACAGCTTTTGTACTTATAACTTTTGTTTTTAACTCCCGACGTTGAAAATACTCCTATGTACAGATAACAAAGCCACAGACAGCTCTGGCTTTGTTACGGTGTTTAAGGTGATTCTTAGCTGTGTGTCATGGAAAGCAGTTTACAAAATTTAATCTAATATATAAAATTCTCATGTAATAGTGTTTGACTTTGAACTCCTCTGAAACGGCTCGATCGATTTTCGTGAAATTTTGTGTGCATATTGGGTAGGTCTGAGAATCGGCCAACATCTATTTTTCATCCCCCTAAATGTTAAGGGTGGGCTACCACTATTTTATATTTTATTTTTATGATACAACATACAAAAATACATACAACTCTTAATTTTCACCCCTCTACGATCAATCCCTATTTTTTTTAATATTACCATTTTAGTAGTCAGGGCAGCTAGTACATAGATACATATAATATAAAACTTACAAGTTTTAAAATGAATTAACTTGTTCATTAAATAAGAACCATGTCAACCATAATTTTATAGATTACTGTACATCAAGTTACAATTGGTGTTATAGTCTACAGATGTAATTATGGATTATTCTTCGTTTGTCCTGAAGTTCTGTCCCACATTCCAAAAAAAAACTTAATATACTTATTGGATAAAACCCAATGATATGATCATTGGTTTATCATAATATCGTTCATTATTAAACGATTGAATGTTATATAACATGACCATGACCATATGTCATGACCAAAGTGAGGTGTTGTCAAGTAAACAACTTTATGAATAACTAGTTGTTGCCCGCGGCTCCGCCCGCGTAGATGTCAGTTATCGTGATAAAAAGTAGCCTATGTGTTATTCCAGATCATAATCTATCTCTGTGCCAATTTTCATCTAGATCCGTTCCGTTGTTTTTGCGTGAAAGAGTAACAAACATCCATCCAACCATCCATCCATCCATCCATCCATCTAGCCATCCATCCATGCATCCGTCCATCCATCCATCCATAGTTACAAACTTTCACGTTTATAATATTAGTAGGATGGGCCTGATTACATGTTGTCTACAATTTTAATCGTATCAGATATACGATCGAGCCCCGTGTGTGTGTGAGGGTAGTGGCGAGGGGAGTGGAGGGTGAGTGTGTGTAAAGTTCACAATACAATCGCGCCCGGTATATATTTTCCCTGTGGAATGGGTTCCACGTCTAAAGCCTATAATCCCTCCGATACAGAGAGGTCTATTATTTAACGAGCCTCTCTTTACGTAAAAGTAACGTCACGGTTAAGGCATACTCACATCTCGACAATATTTAACAATTATCATTTTAATCTGAAAGCCTTCTCACGTATGTAGTACCTACGTCGGCGTCGGCGTCGTTGTGTGTATGTGTTAGTTAACATTTAGGAATTGTTGTCAAAATTAATGTAAGAATCTTTACAATAAAATTATTTTCAGGAAACGGGTTCTTTTGACAGCATAATCTTCGAACAATTTCCAGTTAATTGTCTAAAACATAGAATGTATCTATGGCTATTACATAAAACAAACATTAAATTATTGTAATTTAGCTAATACGGGTGGTGTGAGAGTGCTTTAACACGGATGTAAAGCTAGCGGTCTTTAGCTAATGACAATATTGTACTTGAGGATAAGGCTTCGGAGTAATTCAAGCCTCTTATATAAACGAGCAGGTTCTTTTTATTGTAGGACAGACAGACAATCGATTAAGGAAACATCTCGATATGTTACCGAGACACTTGGTGCCAACAGTATTCTGAATACAAGTATTCAGAAAACATTTACGGTTTTTGATCGTTTTGTCAACAATTCTATGAATTTTCTCAGTGAAAAGCTTTTCTCGTAAGTTCAAAACAGTTCTTAAGAATAATATAACTTACTTAAGTTGAAAGATTAATGTAAGCAGGGCTGTATATACATATATATATCTTCAATTTAGTCAACAAAAATAAACTAGTTAGTCATATTACATTTTCATCGAAAGCTGTAACGATATGTGAATAAAGTGAATTGCTTCGTTTCTGAATCTTTTATCTACAGTCGTTAATCACAAGCTCTAACCGTGTACATATATTTATAGCTGAATTCTTGAAACACAACATAATCACTTACTCTCAAAACTAACATACATTTACGTGGAAAATGGAAGCTAATCCCATTAGTTATATATCAAATCAGAGTACCCAATAATAAAAACTAGAGTTTATTTACACACGGTTCGGAACAGAAAGATGAAAGGAGCTCGCCTGTGTTTGGGAGGTTCGACGTCGGCGTGGGCGGCCGGCGGCGGGCATGGAGGCGCCGCCGCGCCGTCGTCGGTGCTCGGTGGTGGCGGCCGAAGTCGCATGAATCACAACTATTCTGAATATATAAACAACTTGTTGAGTATGTAAACAAACAACGCGAGGTGATGGCGATCATTGAAATGTATATTGTTACTTCTTAGAACTGTTGGTTAAACACGACGTCATATGTTTTTCTATTTTATTTAAAACATTTTCCTTCTGCTTTAAAAAAATGGATTTGGATTGTCTAATATTGGCGAGCACAATTCGCAGAATTGAACCGATTTTCTGTGGTAATAGATAGATATAATAAATAAGTGGAGTGAGCTTTAATGTGAAGATACTTGCATTAGACAGCTCGGTCGTTCGCATGGGGACTGATATGAAGTTTCGAATGAGGTTATTACGACGCACGTTTTTGTCGATTTTTTTTACGACTGGTACGTTTTTTCGAAAGCACGTTAAATCGAAAAATTCTTTATCGAATGACGTTATTGCGACGCACGTTATTTGGAATATTTTAAGGACTGGTACGTTTTTTCAAAAGCACGTTAAATCGAAAAACTCTATATCGAATGACGTTATTGCGACGCACGTTATTTGGAATATTTTAACGACTGGTACGTTTTTTCAAAAGCACGTTAAATCGAAAAACTCTATATCGAATGACGTTATTGCGACGCACGTTATTTGGAATATTTTAACGACTGGTATGTTTTTTCAAAAGCACGTTAAATCGAAAAACTCTATATCGAATGACGTTATTGCGACGCACGTTATTTGGAATATTTTAACGACTGGTATGTTTTTTCAAAAGCACGTTAAATCGAAAAACTCTATATCGAATGACGTTATTGCGACGCACGTTATTTGGAATATTTTAACGACTGGTATGTTTTTTCAAAAGCACGTTAAATCGAAAAACTCTATATCGAATGACGTTATTGCGACGCACGTTATTTGGAATATTTTAACGACTGGTATGTTTTTTCAAAAGCACGTTAAATCGAAAAACTCTATATCGAATGACGTTATTGCGACGCACGTTATTTGGAATATTTTAACGACTGGTATGTTTTTTCAAAAGCACGTTAAATCGAAAAACTCTATATCGAATGACGTTATTGCGACGCACGTTATTTGGAATATTTTAACGACTGGTATGTTTTTTCAAAAGCACGTTAAATCGAAAAACTCTATATCGAATGACGTTATTGCGACGCACGTTATTTGGAATATTTTAACGACTGGTATGTTTTTTCAAAAGCACGTTAAATCGAAAAACTCTATATCGAATGACGTTATTGCGACGCACGTTATTTGGAATATTTTAACGACTGGTATGTTTTTTCAAAAGCACGTTAAATCGAAAAACTCTATATCGAATGACGTTATTGCGACGCACGTTATTTGGAATATTTTAACGACTGGTATGTTTTTTCAAAAGCACGTTAAATCGAAAAACTCTATATCGAATGACGTTATTGCGACGCACGTTATTTGGAATATTTTAACGACTGGTATGTTTTTTCAAAAGCACGTTAAATCGAAAAACTCTATATCGAATGACGTTATTGCGACGCACGTTATTTGGAATATTTTAACGACTGGTATGTTTTTTCAAAAGCACGTTAAATCGAAAAACTCTATATCGAATGACGTTATTGCGACGCACGTTATTTGGAATATTTTAACGACTGGTATGTTTTTTCAAAAGCACGTTAAATCGAAAAACTCTATATCGAATGACGTTATTGCGACCAGGGTTGTTGCGAATATCAGCATCAGCATCCGCAGATAATCAGCATTGATTTTACAAGCATTTATTTAGCTTGCAATGTATGTTAGTTACATTGGCGTAACTAGACTATTTTTCCAGGGGGGGCCCGGCCCCTGAGATCGAATCCGAAGATCGATAACACTATATGTACCTTGTCACTGTAACGTAATATTACGTTTTAAACCCCCGACCCAAAAATAAGAGTGTCTTGGGTCTGTCCGTGGTATCATAGCTCTCAAACGAGTGAACGGACTTTAATGTGGTTTTTTGTTTGAAAGCTGACATGCATGACAAGCTATAATTTTTGAATATGTGTTCAGGAGTTTAAGGACTAAGTATTTATGAAGGGATTGTACTAACTTCCCCAATCCAATTCATTTTGAATTGGGTGTACCTACTGTTATTTCGATAATATTTCCATGACATGTTAACCTTGAGCTGATGCTGCAAAATCAAGTTGTTTGCGTGATACTCAACTCCTCGACAATTAACAGCAGATATAGCGTGTTTAGGCTAATTAGAATGGTCTCAATAGGTATGCGATATAGACAGATAATGATCGGGTAGTTTAAAAAGTATGAAATAAATAAATTTACAAACCCCTGATACCAAATGCATATAGAATCGCGTGTCAAGGGAACGCTAGAAAATAAAAATAAAATTTGAATACGAATATAGCCGACAATGCTTGAATCACATAATTTGTAGAATTTAAAAAAACACTAAAATCCCAAGTCTAGTACGTATTTAAACAGGAAGAACTTTCATACAAACCCTTCTCCCATTTTTCTTCCCGACATCAATTTTGAGCTTTTTCGTGATTCTAACGGATGAACGCCCATAAAGACGGTTTTTATAAAATCTGATCATTTACAGCTAAAGTGCATCTCATGAGCATTAAAATAAGCCCAAACAAGGCTACATTACATTATTAAATTATAGCGTTCGGTTGCCTACCTTCCGGCTTCATCATCAGTTCAATTGTACCATTTTTATTTGCTACATTACATTTGCTTAGTACCTAGTAGTTGCTCAACAACCCTGAGATTTATCTAATCGCCATTCGTAATAATATACTTATTATTGAGAAGTTCAGGTGGCCACATGTGGTTTGTAATTACGTTTTATTGTCGTTGAAACCCAAAAACTATTTCTGTTAATTGGATCCCAAATGCTTAAAAAAATCTAACCGCAGGTACTTTCAACAACAAAACTGTTTACGGAATGGATAAAATATGTATTGCAACGAAATAAAAATAAGAAATCTCTGTAAGACTGTTTCGAATTTTGTGTAAAAAGTTGACCTGACCTATATCAGTATGGTTGTGTGCAAGAAAAGTATGACTTCATTTATGTTTCCTATGTATTATTAATATATAATTAATAATCATTTAATAGTCGGTGGGCCGAACACAAGCTGTTTTTTTAATGTTTGATAAAGTTAAAACACTTTTCTTCTGATAGTACAGTACATATGGCTTTTTAACATGGGATTCATTTGAAATAGCAAATGGGATTCATCGTTAATACCTAAAAAAATGGGATCTAAAACTAGGATCCAACGTAAATAAATCGTGCCCAGCTGTGTGAAATAATATATGTATATGGGTTGCTACGATTTATTATAATATTAATATTATTTTTGTGTCGGAGGTCTTTTGTATGCACTAAAAGTAATTTCAAGTTAAAATTGATTAATAAATTGTGGGAATGTTGTACTTCAATTATTATTTTTTAAGTTTTGTAAATCGTGTTAATTTTGAATTATGACATGTGTTCCTAAGTAGGTAGTAGTTTTTTATCTAGGCAAACATTTTTTTTAAATTTATTTACTATTTTATAATGACAATTGCTCATCGCTTATTGTATTCCTTAAGGTAGGTATGAAATTTCGAAAATCCCCGATACAGGTTTTATTTTTAAACTTTAGCAGGCATAGCATCATATGAAGTGTTGTGCATCTTACTTTAAAAATGACGGTAGTGCCATACAAAACATTCATCCCTTATTTCAGCCGTGTTAGGGCTAAAATTCCGAAAAACCCTATACATTTATTTTTAACTAGAAGCAAGTTTGTGAAATTGCAAGCTTCTAACTTTGAAAATGACGGACTTCCACACAAACGTTCATCCCTCATGTGACTCACTTACGTCATTTAAGGAAGCTTTCTGCCACATTTTAAGTTTGTAGCCCCAGCGGTTTAGGCTCTGCGTTGATAAATCAGTCAGTAGGAACAAGCAGTTATATATAAGTATAATATGTATCTCATAGAAGAAGATAAAACCAATTTCAATATTCTATACTCTTTCGTACTTCGTTTTTGTTGGCATTTTTTTTTAAGACAACCCCCGCACTAGAGAACAAGCTCTATGTCGCGGGGGACTTTAAAAACATACAATTAACGGACACAAATTACACCCAGACTCAGAACAACTCTTTGTGGGTCACACAAAGTTTTGTCCTGTGCGGGAATCGAACCCACAACCTCGCGCACAGCAGGCGCATACTGCGACCACTGGACCACCAAGGCAGTCAAATGCCTGCCAAAAAATACAGTATTAATCTACAAGATGAGTTTCATAGTATGGTTTTGTCATAAATTATATAGTAATTCTAAATAGTTTGTAAAAATATCATCGAATCAGCACCAAATTATTGAGATGTAACCACTTTATAACTTCAATTTTTATCAAACAATACGAAAAAAGAAGAATATTTGAACAAAACATACACCTATAATTTGGTAATGTTATATTTAGAATAAGTTTAAATTTTAATTTATTAAAAATTAAAAAGACGACGACCATTCAAAGAGTACATCTGTTTGTATGGTGCGCTCGCCTAGAAAATTAGGTTGTGTTTACTTCGCACAAATGCTCTAGGTCGTTGGCGATATCACAAGCCTTAACTCAGGTTGTAATTCAAGTAAAAACATTGCTATTTCTGTCATAAATTCATAAATGCAAAGCGTAAATGTGTAGCAGGCCGATATTACCCATATCTATCCTAGGTAACTTTTCAAGATTCTCGTTCCACGCAGACGTAAGCACTGCGCAAACGCCGTGGCATGGCAGGCTGCCGCGGCATGGCAGGCTGCCGCTGGAGCGGGCAATTTGTCCGTAAATTTTGTAAGCGCTAACATAAGCCGCCACCATCGTTTACGCGTAAAATTATATTCTACGATTATGAAAAAAAAATCGGTCAGTCCGCCATCTGCCCGGCCTAGAGTTCACAATGTTCTGGGGTGGGCACCAGCCCATTCTGGGGTGGGCACGGCCCACCCGGCCCCCCCCCTATTTACGCCTATGGTTAGTTACCTAGTTTGTATGTTAGCTTGTTCCGGTCAAATATTGTAAGCTAGATTTGAAGCACTTCCCGGTGTTTGGTGGAACAAAAATTTGGTCTACCGATGTTACTTCGGTGACAATGCAATAATATGGTACCATGGAGCTGGTCATCAAGCAATTGATGCTGATTTAAAAAAAACTGTAAGGTATTCGTTGAAGGCCGTCGCAACCAATGATATACAGTTATAATATATACTCGTATAAATTTATATAAAAGCGGTCACTTGTTTCCTACTTAGATTGTTAGTCGAATTTAGAAAGAAAGAGGTTTCGTCACTATATGTTTTTTTTATATTCCAATATGAATTTATCTGAGATTCAAACCCGTGACACTGATAAAGCATTATATTTGGATTAGGTTTTGGAAACAAATGCAATGAGAAGTATGTTCTTGGTAAAAAAATTTATTTCCATAACTATACTAAGTATACCTATAATCAACAAAGAAAACAAAATTAGGTGGTAGTCAAAACCAAAATTAATAATATTGTGAACACTTTGACAATTAAGGTCGGCTACGCGTGAGTGACACCCCTGGTGTTGCAAACGTCCATAAGCTACGGTAACTGCTTACCATCAGGCGGGCCGTATGCTTGTTTGCCACCTTGGTAGTATAAAAAAAGAAAAAAAAAACAAAAATCTACCATTGTTGTCAACAATATGACAAACTCAATCAAGACGAGTGTTTAATGCTACCGCTCTTACGAATTCTAAACTGCACATTGTGTCTTTTTTTAGTAAAACTGCCGCGATGGCATTTTCTTTATTTTTATATTTTTTTGCTGGCGGCGTTTGCGGGATATTAGCCAAAATTCTCTCAATTTTGTGTGTGGTTGTATTCTGTTCATCAATGAGCTTTTAAATGCAGCCGTCCAATCCAAGTTTTCGATTGATCATTTAACAATTCCAACGCCGGTGCCATGCTTCCACACTGTTTTGAGTTCGCGGAGGATGTAAATTATTATTTCTTTCAGCGGACCAGAAATTCAGGACAAAAAGAAGAAAAGACCAGTGGAAGCAAGAGTTGCATTCGTGATATTACGACTTTTTCATCTGAAATGCGAGATTTTAATTTGCCTAGAACGGAATTTTCTTCGAAATATTTAGTGACAGCTCCTGTTTCTTCAGGAAAAACGCTGTCCTTCAACCGTATAAAGACATCAGGTATATTTTCCGGAGACAGGTAAGCCAAAGCTACATAATATCGCATTTTCAAGGCTAACTCACTATCTGTACCATATTTCTCACTGAGCCCACTCCCTTATATCTTTCTCCATATAATTTGCCCCAGATGGAATAAGCAACCAGACTGGATTGTCATAGGAAATTCTATTCTAATTGCATTTATTATCGCCAATTCGAAATCGGACATTATTTGTTCTAGGTTCAAATCAATATCAAATTCACAAGAATATTCTTTCAATTGTCGAAAAAACTTGATATAACATTCTTCCGTCTTTTTGTAAAGAAATCCGTACACCAAGGGTAATATCATCAGATGGTATAATATTATTATCCTTGTTTTTAATAATTAACTTACAATATGTCTACAATGTAATAGCACTTAAGAATACTCACCCGGTTCTGGTGCATGAGTATGATTGGACATTCCTATAACTATAAAATGTTCATCACCGATTAAATATGTGCTTGAAGTACTTTTGCAGCCAGTTGTTTTATTCAAACAAGACCAATATTGAACGCTGCCCACTTTTCTATTTTGTTGCATGATAAATCCATTAATAATTATAACACTTTACTTTACGGGAACTCAATAGTTGAAAAAAACGATTATAATTCATGTTGTATACAGCAGCACGTCAATCGAAAGGAAACACGTATAGGAATCCAAAAAACTAATAGACTTGGAGGGTAGTTCAACAAAAACAAATAAAAAATAAAATTAAATCGACCTTCATTAATAAGTTTTTTTCTTTTTTTTTTTTTTTTTTAAAGACAACTCCCGCACTAGAGAACAAGCTCTGTGTCGCGGGGACTTTACAAACATACAATTAACGGACACAAATTACACCCAGACTCAGTACAACTCTTTGTGGGTCACACAAAGTTTTGTCCCTGTGTGGGAATCGAACCCACAACCTCGTGCACAGCAGGCGCATACTGCGGCCACTGGACCACCAAGGCAGTCATTTTTTCTAAGTTGATATTGATTGATTGCATTGTTATAAACAGGTATTAGTATTATTATAAGCGTATTAAAACGGGAAGCATGCTAGGGATACATAGCTAAATACAAATAAGTACTAATATCAGTCATTTATACTAAACGATATAGACAACAGCTCAGTGTCAGTTTTATCACTAAGCCCACTAACGTGGCGTAAGTAGTGACTACATCATCATAACACACTGAACTTCACCTAGAAATAAATTAGCCGTCAAACTATATCAACAAATCCAAAAACAACGCGGCTAACTTGTTTCATTAAAGAGTTCCACCTTCCGACTGCATCATCAGACTAGCTCCATTGTACCATATTATTGCATTGTCACCGAAGTTACATCGGTAGACCAAATTTTTGTTCCACCAAACACCGGGAAGTGCTTCAAATCAAGCTTACAATATTTGACCGGAACAAGCTAACATACAAACTAGGTAACTAACATACATTGCAAGCTAAATAAAAGCTTGTAAAATCAATGCTGATTATCTACGGATGCTGATGCTGATATTCGCAACAACCCTTGTCGCAATAACGTCATTCGATATAGAGTAATTCGATTTAATGTGCTTTCGAAAAAACGTACCAGTCGTAAAAATATTCGGAATAACGTGCGTCGCAAAAACGTCATTCGATATAGAGTTTTTCGATTCAACATGCTTTTAAAAAAATGTACCAGTCGTAACAAAATTCGAAAAAACGTACGTCGCAATAACGTTATTCGAAACTTCATAACAGCCCCTCTAGACAAGGTGGCTAAGCGATAGTCGAATCGAAAACTCAACAAAAAAAATGAATGGGATTTGACGTTAGCTTACGACATTATATCGTAGACCTACGTCAAATCCCATACATTTGTTTTTTTTGACTTTTCGTTTCGACTACCGTGTTTATGTCACTTGTCTAGAGGGTCAGTCCCGTTCGCATGACACCTACGAGTACTACAGGCGGTACTCGTCGATATGGCATTTATCGAAAAGAATTTTCTGTCTAAGCAGTTGTTACCACTATCGATAGTCTCTGTTGTTTCTACCCGATATTAGAGACCAAACTGCCGGTAGTGGATCTTAATTTATATTATATTTTTTTATAAGTGTACAAAGATAAATAAAGAGTAGTATTTTTAGGGCAGAAATAAACATATAAAAAATAATTTTAACAAAAATAAAACCGACTTCAGTACATTTTCAGATATTTGTTTGTTACAATCGAATAAAATCGACTGAGCGTCGGGCTGAACACAGGTCAAGTAGGTATTAAAAGCAATATTTAATCTGTGCAATCCGCGCTCAATTCATTCACGTCATTATTTCTTATTTATAGTTGCTTAGCAACAATAACCGAAACTTATCTAATCGCCATCAGTAAAATACTTATTATTGAAAAGTTCAGGTGGCCATCTGTGGTCTTCTTCATCAGTTTTACTTCACCAAATTACACTTTCTGAATGCAAATGATTGATTAGTTGTTAAAAATATTGAAATTGTTATATGTGTGCCTATAACTTTTGAGGAGTTCCCTCAATTACTCATGGATCCCATCATCGGAACTTTCTTTTGATGATAATGGGACCAAACTGGAAGTATGTCCAGTCAGACAAAAAAAGAATTTTTCAAATCGGTCCATAAATGACGGAGTTATGCGGTAACAAACATTAAAAAAAATAAAAAATAAAAAAATACACACGAATTGATAACCTCCTCTTTTTGAAGTCGGTTAAAAAATATATTATTGTAGAACAATTAGATTAGGAATATTTGCAGACATCCCTTGGCCCATGACACAAGGAATTTTATAATATTGTGATCAGTATACATCAATAAACTCTTTAATTAACATACACCGATACCTTCAATTACTTAGTTCAATCAAGTTGTGTAATAGGGGGTTAGGGTTGCTGACGATCGATCAGAACCAACCCCACGAACAACATAATTGCTACCTATCATTTTAATTCAATGAATTGCTCCGGTTTCAAACGGTTCTCGGCCGATCGGGCGTCTTTGCACAAGGTAGCAATCAAAGTAGCGTAGCATAGCAATTATGTCTGAAGAGTTTGTTTGTTTGTTTGGTTGAACGCGCTAATTTCAGAAAGTACTGGTTCGATTAGAAAAAAACTTTTTTTGTTGAATAGTGCATTTATCCACGAAGGCTTATAGGCTATATAACATCAGGCTATGATCAATAGGAGCAAAGCAGTAGTGAGATATGTTGCAAAACCGGGGAAAACATTCCAAATTACCACGCGGACGAAGTCGCGGGTGTCCCTCCTCAGAAGATAGGTACTATGCAAGCTTGGTTAAATCACCCGCTATTTGATATAACCTTCTTCCAACATCCTTATCTTCTTCCACTTCTGGTAATTAATCCTAAACTTGAACAAGTATCAATTCTAGGAACTATATACAAATATGTAAATATATTTTATAAAATGTACATAATTTCTTGTAACTACATATTCCATGACATCAAAACATAATTCTCATAAATACCTATCAAACAATCATCACGTAAAGTGTCTGTAGGCACTTACTGAGCTTGAGATAGATGAAGTAGTAAGAACTGTATCTACTCGTACATTATATAAACCATTAGCGCGTATAACGTATGGCGAATAATAAAGCTGTCACAACAAGTTCGCAATACTACCGGCTACTGTTTACGTGTGTTACACCAAAATAGACTTTTTTATTATAGAGAGGGGCCATGCGGCACTACGTCACCGCCATAGTGCTCGAGTGTATGTAAACTAGCGCTCGACTATCGCGCTACAACTAATCGCTGGCGAATAGAGGACATATTCGTTGCTACCCTGACTATACAAAAGGTACAAAACCCTATAGGTCACGATATAGACGGGACAAATCTTCAAAGAAGGAAAAACCACCCAAAGCGAGTAGAGTGCCAGAGTCCATGCCAGAAGGAGTAACGGTCAACAACAGTCCTTACTTTAAGGTGTAATCCCTCTGTAAACACCTGATACCTACTTTTTTTTTAAAGTTTTTTTTTTTTTTTTATACTACTTGGCTGGCAAACAAGCATACGGCCCGCCTGATGTTAAGCAGTATCCGTAGCCTATAGACGCTTGCATTACCAGAGGTATCACTTGCGTGTTGCCAACCCATTTTTTTACACCAGGGCTTTAAGATGGAAGTAACCCTGGGATAGGAATACGTTTCTTTCAAAACGTATTCCTAAATGAGCGCTGGAGACCTGTACTCACACACAGGAACACAACTACACCGCTGTGTGTAGTCATTTGGCTGTGGTTTTCTGTAAGGTGGAGGTCCTTCCGCAGTCGGGCTTGCTCGCTAGTATGGTGCCCTACCTCTCTTAAAAGGTCTCTTCTTAAGTGGTAGGAACATAATATTATAGCTGTTTAGAACCATCAAACAAACAAATAGCACAAGCTGGAGTTAGATAAATAGCATGGTGTTACATAAGCCTGTGACACTCGCCACCGATCGTCTCTACTATTCCAGAATAGCACAAAAAAGAGTTACACCTTGGAAGATGGATACCAGGTGACATCGGCAATAGCTGACTTAACAAAGAATCATGTAGACGTCGTTAGTGTTGTGTATCTACATACAGTTTTGACCACATAACCTCGCACTTCCTGACAAACACTACGCTCTATCAGCCAACCCAATTCAAATAGTTACAAAAGGTATGAAGGCTTGTTAATAACTGGTTGCAGATTCGAGTACAAGGCAGAGAATATAACTTCGAAAAATACATGTGGACGAAGTCGCAGGCAAATGCTATAAAAACTAAAGATATAATAAAGTAGAACTGACCATGAGCACCCTTTACGATGTGTATATCTTGGTACCTATAACGTTTAGAACATTTTTACACATGCGATCTATTTCAGAGCTCGTAAAGTACATATTTTGTGCGTTTGTTTATTTACGTGAATGTATGTGTGTGTGTGTGTGTGTGTGTGTGTGTATCCGGAACGTGCACAAGCTACTTCGGGCCGGCCACCTGTCGCTGAGCACAGATTTAACATCACTTGTGGGTAGAAGCCACGTACTGTCTACAAACTTACTCAACAGATGTCTTTTTGTCTGATGGGTAGTAACTTACAACTATATTAGGTCCATATAATTGGGCATATCGGTACCTTAAAACATGAGCTTAGTTCAGCTTAGTGTAGATTTATGTAAATCTTGAGTAGTCAGTATCGTCGCAATTTACAATTTAGCTTAATCAGAGAGCTGGCACTATCGAACTAAGATAGTGCCAGCTCATGTTTTGTGGTACAGATATCCCCAATTATATGGGACCTGATATACTTGTCGACACGTGGACTTCACAAACCTATGCCTAACCCACCAGACAAAAAGGCACCACGCTATGTGTTAATATTATTCAACTAAATGAAGAGGTTTTAATAAAATAAGTTTTTCATGTTTTATAAAGTTAGAATTTCTTAAACTATCACTATTAAATTTGTACGCATATTGTTTTGTTTAGACGTCGTAACTGGTCGAAATTGTTTTATATTTGGAAGGTTTTCATACCTTTTGTTATCCAAAGTCACGGTCGAACAGCACCGAGACCGTGGTCACAGATAGACTGCACAACATTCAATCCTTAACCACAGTCATAGCCAACAAAGTAGCTAAATATATAAACTTAAATACATTTTATATAGTTAAAAATATTAATTAATTATTATTAAGTACTTTGATATGCCACGTATTTAAGTCTCGTTCAAACAGAACTGAACAATTATTAAATTATAATATATTGTTGTTATACAGTGTGACGGTTATATTACTTAGTAACAAATACGTAAGTACATATTTATTGTACTTAGTACACAAAGTACAATGTTAATTATATAATTTGTGAGCTTTACGCGTTTATATTAGTCTCACGTTTAATTAAGTCTACCAACAACATATTAAATCTTTTAACATCAATAGAAGTTGTTTACAATATCGTATGTAATAGGGTTGGTATTTAAGATAAGCTCTACTAATATTTACAAATGCGAAGTGACTTTATTTTTATACAACTTGTAGCCTATGGATGCTTGCAATACGAGAAGTAACGTATTTTTTTACAGCAGGGCTTTATGATGGGATTATCCCTGGGATAGGAATACGTTTCTTTTAAAAAGCATCCCCAAATGAGTGGAGTCCTGTACTCACACACAGAAGCACAACTACAACACTGTGTGTAATTATTTGGCTGTGGTCTTTTGTAAGGTGGAGATCCTTCCCAAGTCGGCCTTGCTCGCTTATATGATGCTCTACCTCTCTTAACTTGACTCTCTGTCTGTTGCCGTTACTAAACAGCTGAAGAGATCCTAATGAAATTTAGCAAGAAGATATATGTTATTCATACATTTATTGCGATATTCAACATTGACACGGAAAGAGCCACAGCTAATTTCAAATATATAATCTTAAAATGTAGCACCATAATTATATTATTCCAAGTGTACAAATCGTACAGTACCTAACTAATATGTTCTGGTTTGCATTGGTTTATCTGTAGCCACGTTGTAAACTGCAAGCTAAAGTGTATGTAGCTTTATATTAAAAACAAATTTACTCGACGTTATCTCCACAACACGTTGCACATTAATTACAACCCCCGACTGGAGGTTATTCATTAGCTGTACATACGAGTTTATAGCTACGTACCGACGCGTACCGTAGTTGCTGATGAGCCCGCAAGTTCATTAAATTTGTGTCTTGTTATGTAATATTTTGAATAAGTTAACATTCAATCATTTTTTTATACTTCTTGTGTGGCAGATAAGCACTTAATGTTAGGCAGTAACCGTAGCCTATGGACGCTTCAATACCAGAGGTAATCACTTGCGTGCTTGCCAACCCATTTTTTTGACCAGAGTATCCCTGGTATGGGAAAACGTTTCTTGCAAAAAGCATCCCTAAATGAGCGCTGGAGACCTGGGTTTTTATTGATGATTAATATACAATGTGTAAGACTGTTGTTTATGCTACACTGTTCATGTAAAGTTAAATTTTAAAACTTTCTTAGTAAGCAAGTAGTTTATAAGTATACATTGTAATCTCAATCTTATAGTATAAATATTAAAGGTAAATATCATAGGATCATTTAATATTTCAGTCTGCATTGCCAAGGAGCGACTTATAGACTTATATACAGGGTTTGGACCCGAGACAATAGAGCCCCATCTTTGTACGCAAATGAAAACAGTTTCAGAATATTATCTGTCAAGTTTGCGACTTAAAAGATAAACAATATCGTATTACAAAATAAATCCGATTTGTAAACAAATTAGTGGAGTTAAGAGTAAGTTAAAAGTTTTGTAACAACATAATTATGATGTTTGCGTTCGACATTGTTGACGACAAAACATAAGTCTTTTACGCGACTCAAACAATAAATCAATTAATGTCTTCCTTTGGCTATTTTAACTGTGTTAATTATTTGCAACAAACATTAAATATACTTTATGGCAAATAATTTAATAGAAAATGTTATAAAGTTGTTTTCCTGGAGACTATTGCATGTGGCTCATCAAGAAAGAAGAATAAATAAGGGTTTTTAAAGGGTTTGCAAGGTGCGTATTATACCCCTGGTGTTGAAAGTGACCATAGGCTACGGTAACTGCTTACCATCAGGCGGGCCGTATACTTGTTTGCCACTTTCGTAGTATAAAAAAGGTCCCAAAAATTGAAGGGATGAGATCATACTTACGAAAACAAGAATATTAAATAATTTGCCCATAGTCGGCAGGATTGCCTCAATTAAGTGGCAATGGGCAGGGCACATAGCTCGCAGAACCGATGGCCGTTGGGGCAGAAAGGTTCTAGAGTGGCGACCACGAACTGGAAGACGCAGCGTGGGCAGGCCTCCAACAAGGTGGACCGACGACCTGGTAAGGGTCGCGGGCAACCGATGGACAAGGTCAACTCAGGACCGAATGATGTGGAAGACCTTGGGGGAGGCCTATGTCCAGCAGTGGACGTCTTGTGGCTGAGATGATGATGATGATGAGTCGGCAGGAAGCTTTAATATAGCTTCTTTAACATCCTAGCTGAAAGACGTCCACTGATAGACATCAAACTCCTCCTTTTAACAGCATTCGGTCTTGAGGCGACCTGAACCATCCACCTTTACCTTGTTGGAAGCCAATCCACGCTGAGTCTTTAGACACTATCTGACCGTTACATCTATATCTTCTTTATATAAGTTAGAACAATTATAAATGTACGCATAAACTTACGAAATTATAAAAAGCCAGACTGTCCATTATCATTATATCAACGTCCACAGATTGTTAGAGTGCAGTACTTACGTCGGTATTTAGTGCCAAAATCAACATGTTCACAGTGGAATGTCGTAACAGAGAGTAATGTGAAGCGTAGACAGACAGTTTGATAGCCCTCGTTAAACAACACACTTCTCTCTCACTTACTTATCAAACAAACTAATTTTGTTATTAGACGTCAATGTCACATAAATTAGAACAGATGTAGGTTAAAAAAGAATTTTCCACATCGATCTTCGAGTAATAGAGTAGCAAACATTAAATAAGATGTATTATTGTGATGAATTGCACACCTCCTTCTTTTTTTAAAAGAGAAACGTATAGAACAAAAAAAAAACAAATGTAAACATAAAATATGGCGTCAGTCTGTTTGAGTAGGTATCCTTCAACAAGGAATGATAAGAATGTCCATTAATGAATAGGGGCAGATTGGAGGGGGAATACTGATGAATATAATGTTCATTTACATTATCTTAACGTTCAACGACATTGCAAAATCCTTTGACATATTGCTTACCTTTTGTCTACAGAATCTATGAGCAAAACTCGCCATCGAGTCTATCTCTATAGATACGTCAGCTGCTTGCATTCGTTTCACAATTGGATCGTTATTGGCCAAAACAAAAAACAACAATTGCCGATCTTTTAAAGGGCCCTGAATTAGAGCATTGTAGACGACTCGGTTGTCCTTGATGTCCTCCCAAATAACCTGATCCACCCATCATGATCTACGTAAGCTAAAACTATTAAGAACAAATTTCATTTCATTTCTAAGAGACTTTCAGCGTATTTCCTTTTTATCAATTCCATTAGTTGCCGAGAGGTATGAAAATGAATAGCAATCCAGAATCTACTTTGAATAGGTACTTTTCTGTCCTATTGCACGATTCAATTTATATTTCAATGTTACAAAAGCTTACACATTTTGCTTGTAAAAGATTTGTACATTTATTTGATTGATTATTCATATCGCTCGCGTTCGTATAACTACTTTAATATTTTGTATATTTACATTTTAAATATATGCTATTTAAATTGGCAATGTACAAGTACTACATTGATGAATAGGATATTTATTATTTAAATTATACAACGGTAAAATTTCATTTATATTTTTAGGAGTTTTTGCGCAATTACTTCAAATCTCTTATTTTTATTTGTCTAGTCGTCGGGCACTTATTTGTCTTTTCACAATATAAACAAACAAAATATTATTTATATTTTTGTAAGTCCTTTGGCTGTATACCTACTGCTATACTTATTCTGAGAATAATACTAATGTACGGGTAGTAAGAGCGAGTTGCTGTTAGTACTGTAGCTTTATTATCATCATCAGCTTTACAACGAAATTCAAGCATCAGGCGATTTAGTTACGAGTAGGTACCAATCCTCGCCAGCTCGCCGTTACAAACAAACGTATTTTAAATTTGTATTTATTGTTTTTCGTTTTACATTAAATTGTTAACTGTATTTTTTCTCCTTTTGTTGTTGATGATGTTGTTCTTTCGTTTCTGGTTTAAAAATAGCATAATATGTGTTAACGGTTAACGGTATTGAAGTTGACAAATTGTGACATGTTGTATGTAGAACATCTTTCTATGGCAAATCATCTACTCGTATGTCAAAAAGTGAGTGAGTCTATGTAAAAGATCAAGCGCGTCATTGTTGCTGGTGTGCCATCATCCGCTGCGTGCGCTGTACGTTCACCTTTATTATGAGCGTGACTACAATTCTAATGAAATACATATAATATAAGAATAACCAGGTATTACTACTTTATCAATGATTAAGGAAAACATAATCCCACTTGTTTTAATCTAACATTTTAACAATCTGAGCAAGCTGGTACTCGTATAGATCTTATTATGGAAAGTGAAAATCTTATTAGTTTAGTTCTGAACAAAGAATTGTAAGATAAAGGGAAAACAGGATTTTACAACTTACCACTACATATTCTTGGATACATGCCAGGATAAGGGTGAATGACTAGCGGATTTAGCCAATTTAATTCACTTATACCACAATTTTAAGATGTGTTACATCTGAATTAAAGTTTAAAAGAGCAGTTGAAGTGAGTTAAGCGTGAGTCATCGACAACGGCGAGCTGGAACGATAACATTGTGAGGTAACAGCTCTAACTTATAAATAAAAGCTCAACTTAGAGCACGGCTAGCCTTGCTCAGGCGAGGCAGCGACAGACTGGATACTTTCGGTTGCCAACAGTCGTCGCTATTGAAACTAATCATATAATAAATTACAAATTTCGTCCAGTATTGCTACAGTGATGATGAGTCCACCAAGTCCATTTCAAATCACTACGCATTATGACCCTCCCCTTCATCGATTCATACCGTCTACATCATAGGTAAATAAGAACGAATACGAAACCGTCGGATCAAAGCACAATTATGCAACCAGACACAAAGCACGTCTGAGTAGCGTTACCCACAAACTTAGCAAGTCGAGCAAGACTGCTCGTGTGATAGGTCCAGTGGTATACAATCGCCTACCGGACACTATAAGAAATGCAATTTCCATCGCATATTTCAAAAGTAGGCTAAAGGCATGGTTGATTGAACTAGAATTTTATGAGTTTGACGATTTCATGAAATTACCATTGTTATAGGGTTTTGTGACTCACGTTCGACTTATGTATACCGACTTAATAATATTTTAGGGTAACTTAATTTCAATGAATATATTATACTATTTTGACATTAATATTGACTTGTAACATGTGTTATTAAATAAATAAATAAGTATTGCGAGTGTCCATAGGCTACGATAACTAACCATTAGGCGGGCTGTATGCTTGTTTGCCACCTAAGTAGTATAAAGGAATTAGTTGCTGCGACGTTTTCCAAGTACCTACTACAACACGTCCTTCTTCTTACGAGGTTTAAAGAGAGCATTAACTTCAAGGAAGGCAGCCACTTGACTATGTCCCTGGTATTACCGAGGTCCATGATCGGTGGTTACCAGTTACTATTAGCTGTGCGACTCGCAGACGTTTGATTGCTAGATTGTCAACGTGAAAGTTGCCGGTGTGCCCGACACAAACTCGATTGCACGACACAAAGTGGGTTAATACTTGGCACAACATTCTTATAATATAATACGTTTGAAAACTTTCAAACTTTGTGTCGTCGGTCGTGTTGTGGTTTTGCGCAGATTATACCACTTCCTCACGTACTAACATTGTTCCAGATTGTAGTTTGTGCCACTTTCATAAACTATTTAATCATTTTTTGATATTTTGTTGAGTGTTATTTAAAAATAAGATGGGGTATGTCGTAAGTTTACTATCGTGCATTTTTTTATAATATACTAGCTGTTGCCCGCGGCTCCGCCCGCGTGGATGTCGGTTATCGATGTAAAAAGTAGCCTATGTGTTATTCCAGACCATAATCTATCTGTGTGCCAAATTTCATCCAGATCCGTTCAGTAGTTTTTACGTGAAAGAGTAAAAAACATCCATCCATCCATCCATTCTTACAAACTTTCTCATTTATAATATTAGTAAGGATAATACACACATATTTGATACCTTACTGTCAACTGTAAAGAAAACAAAAAGATTATTCCAAAACTGAGTTAATCTAAATAGTTCATAAATAAATAAACAACTACACACATGGTTTTGAAAAAAACGTATTCCTATCCCAGGAACACTCCCATCTTTAAGCCCTGGTGTAAAAAAAATGGGTTGGCAACACGCAAGTGCTACCTCTGGTATTGCAAGCGTCTATAGGCTACGGTAACTGCTTAACATCAGGCGAGCCGTATGCTTGTTTGCCACCCAAGTAGTATAAGTGTTCTAGTAATACAAACAGCACCTCGCCATACCGTACCGTTCAACATAAATATATAAAACGGGTGACCCCTACCCGCGACTTCGTCCGCGTGGTAATTTACGCTACTGCTCCGCTCCTATTGATCATAGCGTGCTGTTATATAGCCTATAGCCTTTCTGGATCAATGCACTATTCAACAAAAAATATTTTTTCTAATCGCTAATTATAATTAGCGCGTTTAAACAAACAAACAAACTCTTCAGCTTTATAATATAAGTATAGAGATGTACCACCATAATAAACGGAACATTATTTCGTGATAATCATCTCGTTGAATAAACATTGAGAATCAAAAATCTAATCATGTTTATATCAACGCTTACATAACTTGTGCGATATATGTATATTCGACAGTACTTGTTTACAAGTAGGTACTAGATACCTACACTAGGTACTACTTTACAGTTTTGTAAAGTAATCTATCCTTACTAATATTATAAACTAGTTGTTGCCCGCTGCTCCGCCCGCGTAAATGTCGGTTATCGCTGTAAAAAGTATTCCAGGTTATTTTAGGCGGGTGCTTGTTTGCCATTCAAGTTATATAAAAATACTCTGTTTGTATGTAGGTGTTACCTTTTCATTTAACGGCTGAACGGATCGCTATGAAATGGCAACCGATTATATACTGGGAAAGGAGATAGAACACTTTTGTCTCGATCAAAGACATCGACGCGGACGGAACCGCGGTCAGCACCTAGTTGTTCATGTAAGTACCTACTTAATTGTTCCTTTATATAAATAACTACAAGACGAAGAGTAAGCACAATCTCGGCTTATCTCCTTACTTATAAGCTATCAGTACCTCAAAGTGTCGTCGACAATACCAACCTGCCATGCGTACAACCTCCCCTTAATAGCATACCTTCGATCACTCCAATACATCGAATAATATGTTATACATTGCGCGCTACCTACTAAAACAATTATGTATATTCAGTACTTGAAAACCTATCGTCATAATATAGCCAGTATGGTCATGTTTACAGCTAATATATAGTAACAGGTAGTATGTAAATCACTGTATACGTCTACAAAGTCGACAAATGCCTATTTGTCATCAGCTGAGCCGTGGCTTCGTCACGCGTCACCAAATCGCAAGGAAAACAGTTTTAGTTTATTTAAGTGAATATAGGATGTGTTGTATTTATTTAGGAGGTCTTGGGCAACGTTTGTGATCCCTACGTCACTGTACCAGCTACCTAAGCAAACCTGCCGACCGGCGACCATTGGCAAATATATAATTAGACTAGCTGTTGCCCGCGGCTCCACTCGCGCTCGGTTATCGCTGTAAAAGCCTATGTGTTATTCCAAACCATAATCCATCTCTGTGTCAAATTTCATCCAGATCCGTTCAATAGTTTTTACGTGAAAGAGTAACAGACATCCATCCATCCATCCATTCTTACAAACTTTCACCTTTATAATATTAGTAAGGATTATAATTGCCCAAGGAGACAACTCACACTAGCGCAGCGGTAGAATTTATTTTTTGAATTTCAACATATTCCTCTCAATTAAATTATAAACTAGGGGTCGCCCGCGACTTCGTCTGCGTGGTAATTTGGAATATTTTCCCCGATTTTGCAACATATCTCACTACTGCTCCGCTACTATTGATCATAGCGTGATGTTATATAGCCTATAGCCTTCCTGGATGAATGCACTATTCAACAAAAAAAGATTTTTTCAAATCGAACCAGTAGTTTCTGAGATTAGCGCGTTCAATCAACCAAACAAACTCTTCAGCTTTATAATATTAGTATAGATATAAATAAAGAAAGTAATTCTACAAAAGCGACGGTTGTAGGTACTAGCTACACTATCAAGTCCATTATAGGTGTATATTTTTTTCCTAGTTATTTTTCATAGTTACTATTCCAGAATCGTTATCCTCAGTTTGATACTTTTGATAGATAATACATCCCTATCACACTTTACTTGTGTTGAAGCAGGTTGACAAGTTCCAGTGGTCCCCCGCGTTGGCAGGAGTTGATGTACCTACAGGGGGTTTTAGTCGGAATACCGTGCCGGCCGCCGACCATCTCTAGGCCGAAGAGCCCGACTTATCCACCTCGCTTCCCCGGGCGGTATGCGTGATGCATTCCCTCCCTTAAAAAAACGGTAAATAAGTAGACCAATATCCGCAGAGAGTCATATATAATGCACCGTCAACATGACATGTCACTTGGGCATCGTGTCGTGTACCTTTATTCGAACAAGTTGTTGAAACGCTGCCAAACTTTAGCCGGCTGCGAGGTACTTAGTCAAAATCGATATCAAAAGGAAAAGTGAAAATAAAATATCCTTACTAATATTATAAATGTGAAAGTTTGTGAGAATCGATGGATGGATGTTTGCTACTCTGTCTCGTAAAAACTACTGAACGGATCTGGATGAAATTTGGCACAGAGATAGAAATTGGTCGGGAATAGCACATAGGCTACTTTTTACAGCGATAACCGACATCAACGCGGGCGGAGCTGCGGGCAACAGCTAGTAAGATATATTAATAAATGTAAAAGTACCCGTCGCTCTTAGCGGAAGTTGACAAAACATTTTTGGGTGATATTTTGAACAGTGTCGTGCGCCGACGTTATTTATGACTGAAAACAAAACTTACGTGACCACAATGTTTTATGTGAGTTTTGGAACAATTGTCAAGTAAGTATGTACTTTACTACAAAAATATAATATTGCAGCTGTTGTGATGTCAAGAGCTCTCTCTTCAGCCCCTATAAACAAGTGGCATAAACGGTAGTCGAAATAAAAATTCTATAAAGCAAATGTATTGGATTTGACGTTTACGACATTATATAGTAAATTAACGTCAAATCCCATACATTTGCTTTTTTGACTTTTCATTTAGACTACCGTCTAAAGGGGCAGTTCCGTTTTTGTTTAGACATAAGTATCTATTCACTGACTAAATCACACTGTAGATTTCTTATATAATAATATTAATCAAGAAATGATGCTCATTTTCCTTATCTTCACACTAAATCACAGCATCCCGCACCGTACGGCGCGGCGCGTCTCTCCCTCGCCATCTTCCATGCGCAAGACCATTTTCCCTTTTTACTAAATTGGAAATGAATAATAAATAACAATCGCGCTTCTGTCCCTTGAAAGGGTTCAATAAAGTAAACTCCCTACACTTGTTGAATACAAAATCATTGGAATTGATAAAACCAACGGGAAAAACAAACGGAAAAAAACGGTGATTGCTTATTGGAAAGAGTACCAACTCGTTGTTATATCAACCTTTTTAAATTCTCATTACTTAATTAATCATTTAACTGTTTCCCTTAGATACGGAGACGTTATGAACTTCTAGATTAATTTTTGAACTTTTACAATATGCATTATAAATGCCTCGGTGGTCCAGTGGCCGCAGTTCGCGCCTGCTGTACACGAGGTTGTGGGTTCGTTTCCCACACAGGAAAAAACTTTGTGTGACCCGCAAAGAGTTGTTCTGAGTCTGGCTGAAATTTGTGTCCGTTAATTGTATGTTTGTAAAGTCCCCCGCGACACAGAGCTTGTTCTCTAGTGCGGGAGTTGTCTTATATAAAAAAAAAGTACACAAACACTAGATTAACGCTATATTAAGTTTTCTACCAGCAAACCAAAAAAATAACTAAGTGTACAATATTACCTTATACAGAAAAATATCACAAAATATAGCACAATTTTAAAGAAACTAAGTCCTAGACATGGAGAAGCAGTTAGCGTACGATGTTCCACGTAATGATGTTGATATAATTTATATACAAATGCAAGTTAGATTGTACTCGTAGATGTACACACGTCGTGTAACAGCGAGGTGGAATAATTAAATTAGCCACATTGGAACAGGTCGCCGAACTGCACACCGCACTCAACAGTTAACAGATACATTTGTATCTATGAATATAATTATACAGAAGGTTAACTTGATTTTAAACGTGCAGTTATTGTTAGTCAAACTGTACGTACTTTAATTTCTTCAAACAAGGTCACTTATAACGGTAGGCAGCGGCTTAGGTGTGTCCCTTAGGAAAAAATTATAAAATCTGCGACGTTTATAATCCTTTAATCTAAATGTCATAATAATATTCATACATAATTTCATAATTTGTTTGTATGAATATTTGTTACTATGTATGTTCTTTTGTTTGTTACCTTTTTACGACTAAATGGCTAAAAGAATCGTGATAACATTTGACAAGGAGGTAGATTATATACAGGAGAAGAATATACTTTTACAGCTATAACCGACATACCGCTACAAAGTTTATAAATCCACAATAAACCTCACGATGTGTTTATAATGTTTGGAATGAACCTTCTGTGTGCAGTTATTGTGGTGTTTGTTGGCATTCCCGTCACGAGTCACAAACAAAAGTTTAATTTGGCGAGCGCTGACAGATAACTCTGTAATTGTTAAAGGCAGCGCCAGACAAGCTCGGCCAGCGGGACTCTCGGTAAAGGTGCGGTTTTACTTGTCTTGTGGGGAGGTACATTGTGTACCTTTTAACTTTTGTACCTCATTATAATAATGAGGTACAAAAGTTTGTTGTGCAGTCGACTGTGCTGCTTGAAACTGCTCAAATAATAATAATAATATCTAAGTATGTACAATGTTAGTTTACATTAATTATAACTTGGAGGGCATTTTTAGCCCACACTGTTTATTTCAAATTATATAATACTAGCTTCCGCCCGCGGATTCGCCTGCGCGTACATTCTCTCGGGAACAGAGTTTTTTTCCGGGGTAATAAGTAGCCTATGTGTTATTCCAGACTATAATCTATCTCTATGCCAAATTTAATCAAGATTCGTTTAGTAGTTTTTACGTGAAACATTAACAAACATCCATTAATTCTTACAAACTTTCGCGTTTATAATATTAGTATAGAAGTATAGATTACCTACTTACTACTCTCAGACTAATAGAATAAGATAGACGGAGCGTGTAGAACAAATCAGTGAAGCCACAAAGCGCTGTCAATGTCGTGTGACGTGGAAAACGATGTTGCCAGCAAATGAAATACTCCCAACAAAAGTTGAAACAAAACTGTTAACTCGTGATAATAATATGCAATATCAATATTAAAAATTATACTTCAAATTGTTTGTTTAAATAATGTTATTATTTATAATTATTTTACATTAATATTTCAAAATAAATAGGTAACAATAAACACTAACTACATGCTTTAATTTCTGACGAATAAAATAAATCTTTTTAAATATAACATCATACATCTTAGCATTATGTTACATTAAAAAAAGGTTTCTGTTAACAAACATATCAAGACAAAATACAATATTATATTAAAAAAACAAACATAGAATACACAACATATTACTCGTAAAACAAAACTGGCAAAAATTTTATCAAAAAAAATGTATATATATGGTATATGCTTGTTTACTATCCAAGTAGTATAAAAAAAAATTAAATATTTAGCGGCAAGCGGTAAGAACAAATTTTGTTTATACCGCTCGCCGCCGCCGCTCACAGCCGTGGTTAGGATGTAAATACTTTTTTTTAAATAAATCATAAACCTAACATATCTACTTATTTTATGAATTTAAATGATCAATTATTATTATTATTTTAATATTAATTGATCATCATCTGAATAACATAGAAAAACATTATCTAAGTACCTACCTAGGTACCTCTTAAAATCACTACAAAAATACGAAATTACTCGCTAAATGCAAACAACAATTTCTTTTTTTTTTTCGCGTGGATCCCCAACTATCATTCAGATTTATTTTAAATAGTATATCGATAGACTGATTAATATTGTTTTATATTCCCACTAACACGTTGCAAAATATTTTAGGGAAAAAGATATGCTAAGAATGGCAACACTGTAGAACATGGTAGAGGTTTTGTGTTCCTAGTTTGTGTAACTAAAATATTTACGAAAACAATAAGAAATCTATAATGTTAAAATTATTTACCTATGGAACGATACTCCAGAACTCTTTTTGAGATTTGCTGAAGTATTTTTACAACGTTTTACTACACAATACGGCATTATAATAATATTTTGTCAGAACGTGTTTAGACGTGCGTACTCACTAGCGGCTCAAATCGACTGCGCGCGAAAACGTATGACATTGCTATTTAGTATTGCTTTTGGCGGCTTCACGCGCGAGTTCTACACGCTCCGTCTATCTTATTCTATTAGTCTGAGTTACTACTATATAACCACCAGACTTTGCTATTGTTCTTCAATTATTTATTGCTATTCAATTCGCAACATACGTCATTCTTTACCTATGTACTTAATTTCTTTAATGAAACTTGTTGTTTTTACAGTATTATCAGATTTATAGTGGAACTAGCTGTTGCCCACGGCTCCGCCCGTATATAAATAAGTTATCGCGATACAAAATACTCTTAAAAAACCCTAACCTAACTTAAAATTTTAGCAAGATTGTATTCTTCTTTCATTTGAATAACATTTTTGATTTTTTCACTTATGTCCTTTCTTTGTAAAGAGAAACAGACAAACTGAATTACTTTTGCATTTATAATATTAGTATGGATGGCAAAGTAATTGCCAGTGTAATTAGCCGTGTACCGATACAAGGACGGGGATACAGGGATTTGACTGCCTTGGTGGTCCAGTGGCTGCGGTATGCGTCTGCTGTGAACGAGGTTCTGGGTTCGATTCCCACTCAGGACAACTTTGTGTAACCCACAAAGAATTGTTCTGAGTGTGGGTGTAATTTGTGTCCGTTAATTTGTATGATTGTAAAGTTCCCCGCGACACAGAGCTTATACTCTAGTGCGGTAGTTGTCTTTAAAAAAATAAAGAAAGGGACACCCAATATCAGCGAGTTGAAGTACGAGCTTTGATGTCATTGTTCAGTAGCAGGCACCGCGCACTCCGCACGCGGCACGACTCATTGCGCTGTTGAGCAGATTCATGTTATGGGCTTCACTAATATATTACAGCACAGATGGTCTACTTTGCCATTTACTTCGTTATTTCTGGATCGCACACACATTTTGTTTAAAGCCTAAAAAAATGGTATGATACCTTGTTCCAAGTTTGAGTGTACTTTGTATCAGTGATCTATATAGGTATATAAACTCGAATATTTTGACTGAATTTATCTCCGCCGAGGCTACTTCACGTAGAAATAATTGTCCCAGTACAATTCTACTTGTAGTTGTATTCGGTTTGCGTTGTGGTCTGTAGGTATTACAAGTGCGTATCTAAAGGACAGATTAAACGTTACAATATTATTATACAATGTAGTTACTACAAAGTATAAAGGTACGTAAGTCGTGACTTTTGTGATGAGGTATCACTGGTATCCATAAATGAGTGTTGCAAAAACCGCTATTGTAAATTCCCCCAATTAACCTAAACAACGATAATTTAAAAAGTAGTCTATTATTTATAGCGTCATGTGTGGCTCCCCCTCGTGGCGCGGAGTGAGCGCAACAAGTAAAAGTGAAGTATGTCTCTGGTAGGGCACTCTCCGGTACAACAACAAGGTCCCCTGTCTCGGAGGGTGGCTCGCGTCACTTCACGCCGTCGCGTCGCACCTCACCGTGGCGCCTGCAGCCTGCCGCCTGTCATATCGCATTGTTTGAGAGTATATCTGTTGACATGTATCGTAAGTAAGCTACCGGTCTATATAAAAGTATCAAGTTCAATTGTTACTTTTATAGAAAAGATCATGTTAAATAGCTAACAAACTAATACGATACATCAAGTTAAGAATATAGCAGTAAAATAAACAGATTCCATATTTTTTAAACTAAAAATTGAACTAAAGATATTCTTTTTAAAAGACAACTCCCGCACTAGAGAACAAGCTCTGTGTCGCGGGGGACTTTACAAACATACAATTAACGGACACAAATTACACCCAGACTTAGAACAATTCTTTGTAGGTCACACAAAGTTTTATCCTGTGTGGGAATCGAACCCACAGCCTCGTGCACAGGTGCGTACTGCGGCCACTGGACCACCAAGGCAGTCATATTGTTGCGTATACTTAGTTATTACATAAATGGCCTGTACTCTTGATTAACTTTATAATACATGATGATCCACAATAAGTATAAGACGTATAAATAATGTGTATAACCTTATTAATAGATACTTAGGCGCTCATAGCTAGGTGCATTCACTGTTCGGTAAACGATCAGCGGGTTAAGCTACCAAGGGCGCGGTAACCCTATAGGTGGGTGACCGCATAGTGGTATTTTATCTGAGCGTCTCCGTGCTTCGGATGGCACGTTAAAAGTCGGTCCCGATTGTTGACAGTCGTTAGATCACGACAGAGACCTAAATATGGGCGATCTAAATAACTCTGTCACCAGGTTGGCCAATAACCAAACGATAATAATAATAAAAATAGATACTAATTCATTGGTTATGTGGTAACACATTACGCCTCGCCATTTACCACAGAATAGTAGTTCCCAGACTTGGAAGAACCTGGAGCCATTAATAATAATAAAATGGGAAATGCTTGGACTGCATTGAATGACCCACCATTTTTTTCGGTTATTTTTTTTTATTTTTTTTTTTTTTTCTTTTAAAAAAGACAACTCCCGCACTAGAGAACAGGCTCTGTGTTGCGGGGGACTTTACAAACATACAATTAACGGACACAAATTACACCCAGACTCAGAACAACTCTTTGTGGGTCACACAAAGTTTTGTCCCTGTGCGGGAATCGAACCCACAACCTCGTGCACAGCAGGCGCATACTACACCCGCTGGACCACCAAGGCAGTCAATTATTATAATATGTTACAGCCATAGAACATAATAAAAGAGGAGTACATAATTTTGAAATGTTATTTAAAAATAATGTGGTGTTACTATGTGAGAGCCGTGAAGAGGCTTTTATCGGCGCTTTGAACGATTCCTCGTAACTCTGTCGGCTATAAACTGATGTTATCTAAGTGAAACAACCTTTGATACCCAAGCTTTATATTATGTATACTTAGTATATAAATATATCTGAAAAGGTGAACGTTCGGCGATGGAATAGGGCACGTGAGATGTGTCACTCAATCTGGTACAGTACCAGGTGGACCAACAGAAAACCACAGCGATAGTGTAGGCCAGCGCGAGTGACCTTAACCTTCTCAGTTGTTGACAAAAGAGAGGAGGCCTGCGTCCAGCAGTGGGACTTATATTGTGACCTTAAGCTTCTCCGTTGTCTTGATGAAGGAGAGGAGAATCGTGCCCATCGCTGGACATATACGGGTTGTTTTTATTAAGTTAGCGTAGTGCTTCTAATTATGGTATTGGATCTCCTTTGGAACTACATCCCTGGTAGCACGGGGGACTTTGTCTCTTGACTCCATCTAATAACGCACACGCAAGCACTTTTGTAGATAACGCCGAGTTTTGCCAAATCTGCTCTATCTGCCGTAAGCTCTCTCTCTCTCTCTGTAGATTGAATAACAAAAGGTCATACGAGCATCGAGCAGGCGGCACGAGCGGCACACGTCAGCTGATTCGATGTAACAGTAGTCACTTAGTCAGTACGCGCTCGTGACCTTTCGTCAGCGAGTTACTCGCTAGCAAATTAGATCACTCGTTCATTTGGTAAATTCAATAGGTTTTATCAGTTTAGTAACGATTGAGACGTGCCGCTTAGTTTCAAGACTTTCTATGTAAATAGTAGAATGTTATGTCCATCCTCGAGATGGCTATTTATGTCAAATTCGTTCATTAAAATTAGCGGTATTACCTGCGCCATACTAACAGACAGTTGCATGGAGTAGGCAGTTATATTTTGTCAAGTGATTAGCTTATTAACAACTCACACATCGCTATCTGATCCCAAACTAAGCAGAGCCTGTACTATGGTAACCAGACAACTGATAAACATACTTATATATTTCTATATACATACAAATTATAGATAAATTATTACACCCAGACACAGAACAAACAATCGTGCTCATCATACAACTATGTGTAGGAATCGAACCCACGACCTCTGGCTTAGCAGTCAGAGTTACTAACCACTAGACCAACAGGCCAGTCAAAAAGAATTACAAATTTAATACATTACAGAATTATTGTTGTTACAATTACAAAACACATCATAACATGAACAAAAACAATAACACATTTATTTTTAATAGATTTTTACATTAATTACAATTATTGAAACAAATACGTTTTTTAAATAAAAATAAGTTTTTAAAATAATGTCTTGCAAATGAATGACAGTCGCTTTGCAATGTGATGGACTTTATTCATTTACAATATCTATGTACCGCATATCTAGTGAATAAATAAATTTGAATATTGTACGGGACATACTATTACCAAAATCTAATGAACAAGAAAACTACTAAAACTATACATAGAAATATGCGGGTACCGATACATCAACTAAGCAATATAAGTGCTACGTGGGGTGCTACGCCGTAGGCACCTGTAGCAGTTACCACAAGTCATACCTCAATACGGTATTACAAATATAATACCATCTAAATGCGAAACCAATACAATATTTTGTGTAAAGAAATACAAACAAAGTGCGTACATTTCTCGCATATACAATGTTACAATAAATCACGAGAATTTGCTGTCAATATACACCTTAGTGCATTGCAATAAGGTTTATATTCCTTTATATTTTATACGTTTGATTTGTGCGCCAAAAATAACTGTATGTGAAAGCTTTTGATAAATCATACTTGGAGGGATATTGTAGCGGCGGGTGTCGCCCGTGGCACATTATATTACTTGTTTTATGGTCGATATTAATTATAGCGACATTATTGGTGTAATTATTGTCTAGTGTTGATATGAGTATGTCAGCTGGATACCAATCAGTATCAAGGACAATAAATACCTACTGAGATTGTGTCGCTGTGTACGAAGTAGATAGGTGCAAAATACGTAAGAGTAGTTATATTAAAGTGCCATAATAAAACTAGAAAAAATATTTAAAACAATGTTATACACACACACACACACAGACACACACGCTCAAGCACACACACACACTTTTCTTTCGGCTTATATAATTATCACTTAGCTTACTTTTAGCTTAAATTTATTAATTATGTTTTAAGTACATAGTTTCTGTTAACGCTCACAACTTTTTACATACCTTTGTTTCATTAAAGAAGAGAGCCTGGAGATTTGTCACACAGGTTTAGAACCTAGCTCAAACTCCAGCTATCACTAAGGTTTACTTTAAGTAATCCTTCTATAAAGAACATACCTATGTACTAAGCTTTTTGACAGAATTAATAAATATATTATTATTATATACTTACACTATACAGCGCATTACTTCGTCTTTTATTTAAATTTGTTCATAGAGCACTCCAAGTTAAAACTGTAAGTGGTTGGGTGGGACCCTTCCCTTATTCTGTGTCACTGGGTTAATTAACAAGGGTTGTTCAGGAATTTGTGAATAACCTCAATCCGCGTCACGAATGAACTTTATCAAGGGTTTAGGTATTTCCTAATTAACATAATGCACTCTGATTCTTATCAAGCTATACAATTTACGTAACTTTCTCACCCTTTTAGTATTAAAATCTTTTAGTTGTTTTACCAAGTTGTTCGTCGAACGTAGTAACTATACGTCAATTGATTTTAGCAACTTAGTGCATTCACTAAAATGGTAAATAGGAAAATCATGTATCGCCAACAATGAAATGCATGGTAAAGTATATTCAACTCTGTGGGTTATTTGATCGTGTGCCACGCTCCACGGCCGGCCGTACACATTCACTACGAGCCTATCAGCATTTCCGCTACTTCCTATCTGTTTCATCTGTTACCTTTTCACATATATTATAATACTCCACGTCAGCACACCGATCCACTTTGCGTTAACATAAACTTCAACAAACTAGTGCCGACATAAAACATACATCAAATCTATACTAATATTATAAAGCTGAAGAGTTTGTTTGTGTGGTTGAACGCGCTAATCTTAGAAAGTACTGGTTCGATTAGAAAAAATATTTTTTGTTGAATAGTGCATTTATCCAGGAAGGCTATATAGGCTTTATAACATCACGCTATGATCAATAGGAGCGGAGCAGTAGTGAGATACGTTGCAAAATCGGGAAAAAGTCCGTATAATGTACGTTCCAAATTACCACGCGGACGAACTCACCGGCAACCCCTAGTAAAAAAGAAAACGTGAAAAGAGGTTTTATTTGCAGCCAAGTTTGAAGCCTCCGGCGCGTGGCGGCGGCGGGTGAGGCGCGGTGCGGGAGCGGCGAGGCAGCGGGCGGCGTGCGGCCGGCGCGCGGTGGCGGTACCGTTTTTTATTATTGTTTAATTAAGTTTGTGTACGTATTTTTATTTAGATTAGCTCCGAGATTCAGCCTCCACTCGTGTTCGTAATGAAATATATTATGTAAGAGCCCACCACCGCCGCCGCTTTGTAACCGTTGAGATGATGACAATGTCCGTACACAAGCCACTCGAGCTCTGAGCGCGCGCTCCAAGAAACAACAATTTAAAACTCTGATTATAATTATTTTAAAGATGTCGAACAGGGGCACGCTTTTTTATAAGTACGTATTTTTTGTAAAACTATGTTTACATTCAACTAGTTAATAATAATATTATCGAACCTGTTAGTTTGAACTACTGCCTCAGTGGCATAGTTGTATTGAGGACGACTACCGTGTTGATGTTCTGGGTTTGAGTGATGTGTTATTTTGTCGAAAAAAATCTGCACAATCACCCAGTATTCTTAAATTTGTGTCCGATATTTAACAAAAAGCATGCTCGGTCCTTGCGGCATGGCTAGCACATACCATAGCTGGCTAAACGCGGGTATGATAAACATTCTGAGGGAAAGAGCATGTGATGGTAAGTTTATGATGCATTGGTTCTACACATGATTCATTAAATTATAAGTTATACAGAAGAGAGTGACTTTGGTAACCGCAAGTTAATGTTCAAAGTTTTCAAATCTATACTTCTTCTATACCTACTAATATTATAAAGCTGAAGAGTTTGTTTGTTTGTTTGATTGAACATGCTAATCTCAGAAAGTAGGTACTGGTTCGACTAGAAAAAAACTTTTTTTGTTGAATAGTGCATTTATCCAGGAAGGCTATATAACATCACGATATGATCAATAGGAGCGGAGCAGTAGTGAGATATGTTGCAAAATCGGGGAAAATATTCTAAATTACCACGCGGACGAAGTCGCGGGCGACCCCTAGTGTTCATATAAAACAGAACAATACAGACGGATTTTATCGCCAACCAACAATTCTGCCAATCCTCCAATGATAGTTTACATAACAAACAAAGCTTATGTATTCATACACAATACACTTGATCGTCCGTCCGTCCAGCGTCGCCACGTCGTCGTCACGTCGCCCCGTCGTCGTCACGTCGTCGTCAGGTAGTCGCCACAACAATAGCCCTCCTCCGGGACGTGTGCCGAAGAGGGATCAGACCTTTGTTACAATTTGTTTACGTTTACTTCATACGCCACATTGTATAGTATTATTTATGTTTCAATAGCACATTATTTATCTATACATCGAAAGGTGTATTTGAAGTTCTGAACCATAATATAGATAATAAACAAACACAGGGTATGTCTGATGGTAAGCAACTACAATAAATATATAATGTTTATAAAATAATAAGATATAAAAGAATAGAAAGGGTTTATTTAGACCTTAATTCATGCGCTGGTTTAGCGGTGGTTGGAATTTTATCTAAGACATGTGGGTTCCTCTCACGATTTATTGATGTGAAACATCTATAGCCGCACGTAAAACCGATTTCTGGCGTGGCGACGCATGCCGGCATGCGCGATGGTACTATTACCGAAGTCACTAATTAAGTAAACGAATTTAGTAGTCACGATTTAAAATAAATTCGTAAATTTTTGTATTTAATGAAAATAAATGTTTATTCAATAAATAGTCATCGTTATCTGAAAAAAAAATTGTGATATTTTATTTTATCATTATGACATATTTAGTTCCTATCACAATCTGTTTTTTTCTGCATATTACTTTTACAAAATAATGTCGATGTTTCACATCTGCCAGGCGTCCCGTGATGGCTCACATTTTTTTTTCTTATTATAATATAATAGCTACCCATATGTGTCCCACTGCTAGGCACTGGTCTCCTTCCCTCTATCAAGAGAAGGATAAAGGGTTTTAGACCTAAATTACACACGCTGGCCTATTGCGGGTTGGTGAATCAGACATGCTTTTAAATTTCTTCTAATGTGGGCTTTCTCGCGATGTTTTCCTTCACCGTTAGCAGAGGGTAAATCATTTGATTAGTACCTACATATAAATTCCACAAAGTGACATTCACATTAGCACTGCCCGGGATCGAATTCACACCTTTTGCGTGCAAGTCTGTTACTTTCCCACACGGCCACGACCGCTTTTCATATCAGCCTGTCGTAAACTTACGTCAAATCCCATACATTAGGTATGTGATTTGACGTAAGTTTACGACATTATACCGTAGACTTACGTCAAATCCCATACATTTGTTTTTTTGACTTTTCGATTCGACTACTGTTTATGTCACTTGTCTAGAGGGTCAAATGATAAATCGTTAGATTAGTACGTATACATTTTACACTTGAGGTGAAGTCGGTGACATTCCCACTCGGCTGCCATCGCTAATAGCAACGATATGTCAAAATTAAATATACACCGATCAACATTTGTGTAGTAGTAGTAACCTAACTCACAATACATGAACATATATAACACTAGCGAGCGCGACAGAGCCCCCGAGCGTCGCCGGCCGAGGTAAAAGTAAGCCAACTGACACAATATATCATTATCTTCACGTAAATTGTATAAACGACAAACGAAGTGGCGAACTTTGTCACGAATATTCAAGATATAAAACTTGTTCAACAATTTGTGGACGCTTCGTTTTGCAGACGTTGTTGTACCTACTTGAATCTACCGCTGTTGTTTGTACGAGTACATGCTACATTAGTGTAACTGTAGTTCATTGTTAATTACCTATAATACGTGTAGGAGTAGGTTAGCTCGCCGTTTTTGTATGACAATATAGTTATTTATATAACAAAATATCACTTTAATTCCAGAAAGGAGTTATAAGGTTTTTAAAAACTCGCCAAACCGCGAGTGATATTGTAGCGTCCATAGATAGCCTACGGTAACTGCTTATTATCAGGCGGGCCGTATGCTTGTTTGCCTCCTTGGTAGTATAAAAAAGGTAATTTAAAATATTTAGCTAAGACACTATTTTCAAAACTGCTCTTTTATAATCTTAAAAGGTCTTTAGACAAAATAAATCTAAATTTTATTACTGAGATGGTGTCAGAGGCGTCTCACTGTAGACTCTGTACGCACACACTAAGGGAACAGTCACGACTCACGTCAGTAGTTGGACAACTTCGTTATGTCCCAGGTGGCACTCACACGTCAGGGTTTATTAGATTTAATTAAACATCATTTTGAGAAAAGTGCCTAATGGCAGACCCCATTCAAATTTAAAACGTCCTTATAGTCGAGAATTTTGTTTAGTGACGAAAGAGACTTGAGTGATCAGCCCCTCTAGACAAGTGGCATTAACGGTAGTCGAATCGAAAAGTCAAAGAAGCAAATGTATGGGATTTGACGTAAGTTTACGACATAAAATCGTACACTTATGTCAAATCCCATACATTTGCTTTTTTGACTTTTCGATTCGACTATCTTTTATGCCACTTGTCTAGAGGTGCAGTACACTTTTACAATACTACCTGTAAAACTACATTGTCACCATAGTAATTTATTTATATACCTCGTCTTCTCTAGGTTATAGATATGCCAATTCTTCTCGAGGCCCGACCCCAGTCAGCGAATTGGCCTTAGGAAAAAAGTATGCTGGCATTTGTTTTAATGACGATCATAAGTATCATGTACCTATTCGATCTAAATGAATAAATGAGTTTGACTTTGACTTAGAAGATTTATGTACCTAAGTGGGCCCCGGCTATGTTTTTCTATTGATTGCGATTTATACTTTATTTTAGTGGTTAAATAATTCAATAACTAGCCTTAAGAAGATAGATACTAAGGCGGGTCAATAAGTCCGTGACTTTTTTAATTTCTAACCTCTTTACTGAAAAAGCAACACTACTCCTGTCAACAGGCATCTGTCAGTTGACTCCTGTCAAAATTTGAACTTGCTGCGTCAGTTAGTTTGTGTTTGACAGCTATCTTTATCAGACTACCCAGTAATTTTAGGAAAAAATGGAAAAAAGTGAATTTCGTGTGCTTATTAAGCATTATTTTATGCGAAAAAAAACCATTACCGAGACCAAGGCTAAGCTTGATAAATACTATAGGGATTCTTCACCATCGATTTCAATGGTAATTAAGTGGTTTACTGAATTTCGTTGTGGCCGTACAAGCACTGAAGATGCCGAACGTCCTGGACGCCCAGTTGAGGTCTCTTCACCCGAAACAATCGAAAAAATTCACGATATGGTGTTGGCCGACCGAAGATTAAAAGTGCAAGAGATTGTGGAAGCCGTAGGGATCTTGCATGGCTCAGTGGTTTCAATTTTGAATGATCACTTGGGCATGAGAAAGCTTTCCGCCAGATGGGTGCCGCGTTTGCTCACAGTCGACCACAAACGCAATCGTGTAACAACTTCACAGGAAGGTTTGGCGTTGTTTAATCGCAATATGGAGGAGTTTTTGCGCCGTTTTGTAACCGTGGACGAAACATGGATCCATCACAACATACCAGAGACCAAACAACAGTCAAAACAGTGGGTTTCTAAGGGTGAATCGGCGCCAAAGAAGGCCAATCATAATCATAATATTCATAATCATTTATTTGTGTGATTTTGGGTGGTACAAAGATCTTAAAATTATTACATGATTCTCCAAAACCTGCTGTCTGGCGTACACAATTTTTAACTTAAAGTGAGTATATATTGCATGCATATTTAAAAATGATTTCTATTTGTTTATTACATAGTTTGGTATGTCAATGATTATTACAATATTATGTCAACAAATAAATATTACAACAGTATGTCAATGAAATAATAATAAATGTCACAATTTGAATAAAATCAGTAGGTAAATTTTTTTTTTTTTTTTTTTTTCGTGTTTTTTTTCTGCTACTTGGCGATCTGTGATGACACAATAAGCCAATCATTTGGTGTTAATTAACTTTATAATATCGATATTAGCAGAAAGAATTGATGGGGGTAACCATCATCCTTTAATCAAATCTCGCTATTAGCGTAGGGACATCATGCCGCTTCAATCGTTCGTGTGATACACTTCCTGTACCATGTAGTTTTGAAGCCAGATCATTAACGTGAGTTGACATTTTGCTCTGGTAAATTCTACTGTGCTTTGCAATCTCTTCCTTGACTGTTCTGATATTAAGATCCTCATGTATGTATTTGTTGCTCACATAATAGGGTATGTTCAGCATGGCTCTAAGTGTTTTGCTTTGGAATCTTTCAAGAATTTCGATATTACTATTGCTAGTAGTTCCCCACAGTTGAATTCCGTACGTCCATATTGGTTTCAGAATGGTCTTGTATATAGCAATTTTGCTTTCGGGTGACAGACTTGACTTGCGGCCTATAAGCCAGTACATTGATCTGAATTTTGTATCAAGCTGTTTTCGTTTGGCCCAGATGTGCTTTCTCCAGGTTAGCCGTCGATCAAGATGCATCCCAAGATATTTGGCGTCTTCAGCTTGGGGAATGTCTTCATTGTAGAGTTTTATGGCGGGACAGGTCGGTTTTCTGAGGGTGAAGGTAACATGGACTGATTTGCTTTGATTTGCCCTAATGCGCCATTTGTCTAGCCATTCTTCTATCTTATAGACGTGAGCTTGTAGTTTGTCTGAAGCTATTGCTGGGTTTTCATGGACCGAGAGTACAGCTGTGTCATCTGCATATGTGGCGGTTATAGTATCGGCCTGTGTCGGCAGGTCAGCAGTATACAGAAGGTATAGTATTGGGCCCAATATACTTCCCTGAGGTACCCCTGAAAGAATTTCTTTTAAGGGAGCAGTTTCGTTGTTGAATTTTACCTCAAAACATCTTTCGAAGAGGTAAGATCTTAATATTGGGAAGAAAGAATGAGGTAGCAGTTCTTTAATTTTAAACAAAAGCCCGTCATGCCATACCCTGTCGAAAGCCTGGCTAATGTCTACAAATACCGCAGAACAGAATTGTTTGCATTCCAGCGTACGACTTATTGTGTCCGTTATACGATGGACCTGTTCAATAGTTCCATGCTTTTCTCGGAAGCCAAATTGGTGAGGTGGTATGACTTCCGGTAAATATACGCGCATCCTATTCAGTAATATTTTCTCTAGTAGTTTACCCAATACACAGAGAAGGCTTATTGGTCTGTACGAACTGGCTTCATGGGGTGGTTTCCCTGGTTTGGGTATCATTTTAACCTGCGCTATTTTCCATTGGACGGGGTAGATATGAAGTCTTAGGCAAGCATTGAAAATTGCTGCAATGAGGATTATGCCTTTCTTAGGAAGTTGTTTCAGTAGCTGTGCGTCGATTAGATCATAACCTGGCGCTTTACCTTTTTGCAAATTTATAATTTCTTTCCGTATTTCACTGGGACTAACAGTTTCCAATGGCATGCACATTTGCAGTGGTGCATTGAGGTATTCGCTAACCTTCCTGTCATGATCAGTGTCCTTACTAGGTAGCGGTTGGAATACAGACTGTAGGTACTCAGCGTACACCTGGGCCTTTTCTAGATCTGTTCTGGCCCACTTACTTTCAGTGGTTTTTATGGGTGGTATGTGTGCTATAGGTCTTTTAAGCTTTTTTGTTATCTTCCACAGAGAGTAATTAGTGTCTACGTATGGAGTTAGATTGGCTAGTTGATTTTGGAGGCGCTCATTGTTTGCTTGGCAGATCATGTATTTGAGTTCCTCTGATGCCTTGTTGAAGGCTTTTTTGTCCTGGGGATATTTTGTGGAGTGCCATATTTTTCGCAGCTGCCTTCTTTCACGTACTTTATCTTTTATCACTTTAGAACAGGCAGAATTGATAGTAATTTTCGGCCTCATTAGTGGTGTTGAGTCCTTGACTGCTTGGTGTATAAGCTTGCCAAGTGACTCTATACTTAATTCGACCTTGTCAGTGCTATTTAGTGGCGAATTTAAATTTATGGATTCAATTATTTTGGCTCGGTAGGTGTCCCAATTTGTCTTACGATTGTAGAGTCTTTGAGGATAATCGATCTGCACAGCTTTGCACTGGACATTGATAATTACAGGTGTATGGTCTGACGAGAGGTCTGAACTTTCCTCAATGCTTATTTGGCTTTGCGTGATATTTTTTATTATAAAAAAATCCAACAAGTCTGGAACCTTATTTGTGTCTGCAGGCCAATATGTGGGTGCACCGTGTGAAGCGCAGTGAAGGTTAAGGTCATTCATAGCTACATATAGTTGTCGACCACGTGTTGAGGTTAATCTAGAACCCCAGAACACATGCTTTGCGTTCCAATCACCTCCGCAAATGTACCTGTTCCCCAGTGTTTTGAAGTACTTCGTGAAATCATTTGTTGTAATAGTGTGTCTAGGTGGGCAATATATTGCAGAAAATGTAATTTCTTCTTTATTGTCTTGGATTCTCACTGAGGTAGCTTGTATCTTCTCGGTTTGGTACTCCTCAAGAAGATAGTGTTTAATGTTTTCTCTTATAAGTATTGCTGTACCTCCATGTGAGTTACCAGAAGGATGATTCGTAGTATATACTTTGTAGTTCTGCAGTAAAAAGTTAGATTTTATAGTGAACCGTGTTTCTGAGATTAAGGCCACATCGACTTTTTCAGTTTTCAGGAACAGTTCAAGTTCCAGTCTGCGTTCTGTCATTCCGTTGGCGTTCCAAGTAATTGCCCTTAAGTTTAGGGGTGTTTTATAAGGCTTGTGACCAATTGAATCATACGATCCATCATGTTGTCTAACATAATATTCATTATGTTTTGAAATTTGTCAAACATGACATCTAGTACCTCGACAAAGTTGTTAGGATCCTTGATGTCAGTTTTTACTCCTTTTGAATTGTTTAATTTTGTTGCTTGTGCGTATGTCATATTGTGTTTTGGTTGATTATTTGGATTCTTTTTTTGTAAAGTCGTATTGGGATTAGTGTTAGGTGGTTGTTCTTTATTTTCTTCGGTAATTTTGTTCCTTTTAGACTTATTTTTCATAATTAGGTCCTTGTATTGCCTATATTTTGTGCAGCCTTTGTAGCTTGCCGGATGTTTGTCTTGACAGTTAGCGCAAGTTGCTTCAGTATCAGGTTTCTTTAAACAGCTAGTTGTAGGATGATCTTCACCGCATTTAACGCACCTGAAAGGTCTGTTACATTGGTTTTTAGCATGTCCAAATCTCTGGCATCTCTTACACTGTAAAACATCTAGCTTTTTATATGGCGCTTCAATTGAAATTTTAGTGTGATTTAGTTGATTGATTTTGAAGATATCTTTATTGTTATGTTTTGGCTCTAGATCCACTGTTTTGGCTCTAGATCCACTGTTTTGGCTCTAGATCCACGTAGTAGGTAAATAAAGAAAATATTATTGTATAATGTCAACAGCTAAAATTACTCACACTATAAATTTATCATCTAAATAATCCTTTACAGAATAATAACATTTTTGAATTAAAATCGCTTTTATTTTATTTTTAAACAAATTAGGTTGATTTGTTTCTCGGAGCGATTTTGGCAAGTGATTGTAGATACGTGCATTCATACAAAGTATGCTTTTATTCATTTGTGCAGTCTTGTTATCTGGAATACATATGTTCAATTTATGGCTTTTGCTATTTAGTGTCTTAAATAAATGCATATGTTTTCTTACAAACAGTATAACTTCCATAATATATATACATGGCAATGTTAACATATTATGTTTAACAAAATATGCTTTACAAGAATCTGTTTGCTTCAAGTGAAAGATTGCTCTTATACATTTCATCCATCAAGGTGGGTTTGTTAGCCAATAAAGTTATGGCGACTGTTTTTTGGGATGCACGCGGGATAATCCACATTGACTACCTTCAAAAGGGAAGAACAATCAATGGGGAATATTATGCCAACTTATTGGACCGATTCAATGACGATTTGAAAAAAAACCGACCTCGTTTGGCCAAGAAAAAAGTTTTTTTCCACCAAGACAATGCAAGGGTGCACACATGTGCAGTTGCCATGGCAAAAACCATGAATTGGGCTATGAATTGCTCCCTCATCCGCCTTATTCTCCAGATTTGGCTCCGAGTGACTACTTCTTGTTCTTAATCCTGAAGCAATGGCTTGGTGGAAAAAGATTTGACTCCAATGATGAAGTCATCTCGCAAACAAAGGCCTATTTTGAGGACCTTGACAAATCATATTTTTTGGAAGGGATAAAAAAATTGGAGAAGCGTTGGACAAGTGTATAGCGCTCAAGGGAGACTACGTTGAAAAATAAAATGATTTATTTATCAAAAAATCTGTGTTTTATTCCAAAAGTCACGGACTTATTGACCCGCCCTCGTAAAAAGAAAAGATATCCTTAAGTAAATAAAGATAAAAGTTTTTTTTTGGAAAATATTAAACCGACTTCAAAAAGCGTAAATTAACTGAATACAGATTTAAGTCGGTGAATCCTTACTAATATTATAAATGTGAAAGTTTGTGAGAATGGATGGATGGATGTTTGTTACTCTTTCACGTAAAAACTACTGAACGGATCTGGATGAAATTTGGCACAGCGATAGATTATGGTCTGAAATAACACATAGGCTACTTTTTACAGCGACAACCGACATACACGCGGGCGGAGCCGCGAGCAACAGCTAGTATTAAATATTAGGTGACCGGATGAACCTAACACTCACAGTAATCTGCAATCAGCTTTTTTTTCAAATAAAGAAAGGAAAAAATGCATACAGACGAACATAAAACTTCCTCCTTTTTGTAAGTCGATTAAAAAATAATCTCACCAACATCGGCGGACCCAACATTACAAAGACGAGTGGTCTTTGGCGGCTTATTGCCTACGTGTACATATAACTTTATCTACAATGTACCATCAATAAATAAAGTGTTCGCAAATAAGTAAATATGCGCGACATATTAGTTCACATGTTAATAATATGTTGCGACCGCCATCAACGCTCCCTCGTACATAATTACGTTCAGATAAGGGATAATTGACAAGGAACAATCAACGGATCAAAGGGTAGAACAAACACATTGAACTGTTTTAATCGAGTCCCGAGTTCGTTTAGATTATATTCTGATAAAATTTGGAAAAAGTAAACGAACTGTTTGTTGACATGACCCAGGGCAGGCCTCCGTCACTCCATGTACTTGCGCGCTATAATTACCTACCGACCGGCCGAGCGGTCTCGGGCCGTTTGCGGACCAAATTCAGTGCTGTGGAATCGCGCGGTGCGAAACAATCATAACTGTACGCTTCAGCATTTAGGCACATTTTAGCATGCAGCGGTTACTGACGCGACAGAGTAGCATATAGAATAGCACTGCTATAATAATAGCAGTAGGTATTGTAGGTAATATTCTACTGAGTATTCTACTGAAATATCTGTTACGTAGTAACTATTGAGTAATTTGTGCCCAGGGATGTGTCCAATATAGGTACCTACATTACATTTATGTGTTTTGTTTTATTTTGATAAAAATGTGTTAAACACCGATTATTTCATCATTAATTCTCATCACACATCATCCCTTTTGTTTAATAAGGTACCTACTAAAAACAGTTCTGTAAGTTTTCTATTCACAGTCTTGCCCTAGGCAAAACAAAATAATTACACTTAGTGAGAGATATGTATCCCGTCCCGTGCATAATAGTAATAATAATATTGTAATAGAGCGCAGTGCCCTAGGGACTAATCGGCTACTCATGCGATTACAGCGTTACCGACATAATTCACTAAGTGACGTCATCAACGTAATGATATATTAACTAAACCTGATACGTCACGTCGATTTGTCATTAAGTCACTTTGTAAGGCTTCGTAAGGTTGTAAATGCAGGTTTCATATGGATTTCTAATTTTCATTAAAATGTAGCCAGTAATAATATAGCATTCTACTAGTGAATATAATTGTAAAATTGTTCCAGGTATTTATGAGTTTATTCATTACGTATAAGTAAACAATTAAAAATTTTGAAAGTATCTATTTACAATTTTAAAGTAACAGTATTCTGCGAATGATTGCTGAAAGGTATGATTCGCCTATTTTGAACCATTGTACGCGTAGATGCATGTCTACCGTACAATTGGTTTTTATAATAATTGTTGTGTAGCTCTTTAATTTTGTTTACTTACATAGTCCTAAGTTTATTGTTACTAACATAACATGAATTCTGTGTTCAGAATAAAAGTTATTTTATTTTATTTTAAAGGGTAAAGTTGGTTATAGTGTTTTAACTGTATCAATTTGCACGCTACCATAATTGTAAATTACAAAACATTTTACTATCCGAGCGACCAGAGTTATTTGGCATTTAGATTTACAATGTACCTTAGTATTACTAAAATTATCTTTATACTTAAAATAGTATATAACAAATACGACACAAGAGCTTGTTTCATAATATATTCAGCTTGTAAATGAGAAAATGTAATTTACGATACGCAGGAGCTTGGCTCCCCTTTGTGCACTCCGTCTGTACTCAGTATCAACTACATTATTACTGGGTGATATAATATGATATACGTTTGTTGATTATTACATACACGGCTAGTTAGAAACGTATTCTATATTGTACGAGATCATATGCTCTGTTTGTAAATTGTATTTGGTTGTATAATATCTATGCATTGCGATGCATAATAGTCATTTAGTAAATTATGTTTAACGTCATGTATTTTTTATTGAAGATGTCATAGAAGATGAAGAGAAGTATCACACGCAGGATCACGTTAACGTTGCATTTCAATGCATACAACGAAATAAAATCTGCCTCTCTAGACAAGTGGCATAAGCGACAGGAGAATCAAAAATTAAAAAAGCAAATGTATTGGATTTGACGTAAGTTTACGACATTATATTGTAGACTTACGTCAAATTCCATACTATTGTTTCGATTCGACTACCGTTTATGCCACTTGTCTAGAGGCTCTGGAATCACCAATAGCATCGTTATTTATTATCCTCCAGTATAAAGTCTGCGGCTCGCTCTCCTATCGCGATGGTCACAGCTTCGGTATTGGAGCGAGGAGGAAGCGGTAGCACACTGAGGTCGGCGACCCTGAGGCGCTTCACGTCGCGCACCCGGAGCCGAGGGTCCAGCACGAGACCCAGCTGAGCCGTGCCAGCCGCGTGGTACACCGGGTATGTCATGTGACGAACGTAGCACTCGTAGTAGCCTCTCTGGTCATCCTCGTAGCTAGGACAATCCGGAAAGTTTAAACGAAGGAGTGACGCGCCACGCTGTTTGAACGTGCGCGTCTTCACCACATCTTCGATGATTTCCATAAAACGCACCATTGCATCCACATCTCTCTTGTCAGACAAATAGTTCGGGAACACAACGGGCCGCGCCAACGGATCAGTACTAGCTAGCCGCACGGTGCCTGTTGAATATGGCTCTAGTAAGATCGGCGACATTGTGATAAAAGCGTTGTTAACATTTGCATCGCTCAACTGAGTCATCACATTATTATTGAAACCTGTTGCTTTCTGAACGAGTGGTCTTGCCACCGTCACCAGGTTCTTCGGTATGTACGCGTTAATAATCTGTAAATCAGGTACTTCGCAGTCGCTACCGTCAGAACTGTCATTGAGTAGCCGGCGCAGCTTGTAGTCGTAACATTTTGTATTAGTGAAGGCAGTGATGTCGGTGAGCCCGTTGGAAGTGAGCGCGCCGCTCGACGCCACCACTAGCTCTGCCAGCTGCGTGGCCGTCGACGCTAGGGACTTTAACGTGTCGAGGATCTTAATACCTCTATCGACTTGCACAAATGATAAAGGCAAAGCGTGGTCTGTCATCCTATCGCCCACAGGCAAGTTTGCTTTCACTGGTATTCCTATGCTGTTCAAATGATCAGCTGGGCCGATGCCTGACAGCATCAATATTTGCGGAGTTCCAATAGCTCCAGCACTTAATATTATTTCTTTTCGAGCGAATAGTTTGAAGCTCAGTAACCCCTGGACGGCAGTGACACCTCTTGCGACTCCATCTTCATTAATAATTACACCTGTACACATGGTATTTTTTGCTACTTTAAGCACCTTCTTTACATCCTCTCTTGCCAGATATCCTCTGGCAGTACTCATTCGCTGACCCCGATACACATAGCCTATAACCTGACTAACTCCTATTTGTGACTCTGCATTAACGTCTTGATTATCAGGAAACTTCAGCGATTTAAATGCCCTTACAAGCCTGGAATGCCAAGGATTATCAGGATCGTCAAAAAACCCAATGCGCATTGTTCCAGAAGTATTATGATATGGTATAGAGGAGGATGGGAGTATATCGAGATCGCGCAAACCTTCGTAACGTAGATAGTAGGGCATGAGATCGTCGAAGGTCCAGCCCGGGTAGGGGATCTGTTGGAAGTCCTTCCTGTTGCCGCGCGTGTACATCATGTAGTTAACAGACGTGGAGCCTCCGAGGCACTTGCCGCGAACAAAGGTACACGCCTGGTCGATAGAGGAGAGACACGACATGTTGTTTGACCTCGTCTTGTACTGCCAGTCGATATCTGAACCCATCAGCCCCATCGTAGCAGCTGGAATCTGTGCACACATGTAACATCTTATTCATCTTTAGGCATTATAAACTTTCGTCATTATATTGTTAGTAATTAGTAAGTGATTTACCTTAGTAAAGAGGTTAGGGTCCCCACCAGCCTCGATGAGTAGCACGTCGTTACCAGCGAGGGCGAGCCTGGCGGAGACGGCGCACCCTGCTGCGCCTGCGCCGACCACTATGTAGTCAAAACTTTGACCATCTGAAAAATACCATAATTATAATGTTAAATAACCGATCGAATAATAATAATAATAGGTACACATGGCAACGGAGTTAGTTACAATTTAAATTCACTTCATTAAATCACGAACGCCACTAAACACCACATAATCTGGTGGCATCTCTGCCTCAGCAGCCTGCCACTGCAGACCACCACTTTATTAATGGTAAAGCCACAGATAATATAATACTAGTACAGATACCCCATCCCATACAAAGAATTGGTTCCCTGCTAACTCGGGCTAACCGTGCGGCTAAATTTTTACTATCTATAGGACACTAGATGTCTATATCCAACAGATTACCTGCATACACATAAAATCAACAGATGGCGACACTTTATAACCGAATTTATTTATGTTAAAGAAATTCAATTTTTCTCAAAAAAATAGTAGGCATCTACACCGACCATAAAGGGTAGGTATCGCTTATTGTGTCGAGCTCGGGCCACGTTTACTCGCTCAAGGTCACGCGCTTTACGTACGAAATTATACACTTATTTTGACTGTTTGCTTCCGTATTTAACTAGCGCTCCGCCCCGGTTTCGCCCCGGGCTAAACATTTTTTTTTCCCGTATCTTAACAGAAGTTTACGGTATAGTGTTAAGTTTTTTGTTGATGGCTTTTATTAGGTATACCTATAAAATAAATTGTTTTTTTTTAATTATTCGTGAAACTATAATAAACATTTTTTTTGTTTTGTCAGTTCAAATTAACAAATAAGTAAATTATACCTACCTAGCTATCTATCAATTCAGTACCTACGAGATGAGTCGAATTAGGGTAATAATAATATTTTCTGACAATTCACATACCATCTGAAACCAAGCTTGGCACAGCCTGTACGTTAATCAGACAACAAACAGAGCTCATCACACAAAGATTTGTCCTGAATGATAATCGAACCCATGACCCCCTAACTTAGTAGTGAAGAGTCACTAACCACTAGACCAACAGGCCAGTCAGGAGTAAGTATAGCATTCTGTGATATTCGTCCAACAGTCCCAGGTACTGGGTTCGAATCCCAGATTCATGTCCAATTTTTGAAAATTGATTTTTGTAGATGGTTTTAATATCAGATAATATTTTTTTAATTATTAAGAAAAATATAATAAAACTGTAATTAAGTATCAGGTCGAATTCACAAATAGGTAATTTTCTCACAGTACGATACCTTAGCACCGTACGGAGGTACCCGTATCCGGCCGAACTGGGTTCGAATCCCAACATTGGATACACTTTTTGTATTTTGTATTTGTTTAGTTTTTAAAATATTTATAATTATAAATCTTAAATGTCACATTTTTGTTCATAATTTTGATAACGTAAGACATTTTTAAAGTTTTTTTGTTGAGAGAAAAAATATATATACTTACCAGTATTATTTATTTTTAACCAAACTTTATATATTTTTATACCTAGTATGACCCAACAGTAAACTTCAAAACCAGGTAGGTATTTTAATTTATAAAAATCTGAAAATGCATACAGCGCCAGCGCCATTACTCACAAGTCACTCGCAAGTTCCAACTTCTTAGTAGTACAAAATACTGCCGCCAGGACTACGGCGACAATTAAATATTTTGTAAATATTTAATTATAATTTTCTTTTATGAGCCCTTTATTTCATTTTCCTATGCTAGTAGGATTTCTTAAAATATGTACGTATATGTTTCAGGTTATATTTCTTCCAGGTTTGAATTTTACATAAACGTAAATAACAAATCGATATATGTAACTCCATCTATTGGTATTTATTCGTACTAATTTTGATTTGTTCCTGATGAGACCCCATGGTAAAGCTAACGTCGCGGTTGGGGAGTGCGCTCAAGTGCGCTCAAGTGCGCCGAAGTACGCCAGAACACATGCATAGTTAATGATATTGCGCTAAACTAGCTCAAGTGAATTTTAAAGTTGAATTTTAACATAGCTATCTTAACAAAGGCTAAATTGTTCATTTAGACTTGTGCTAATAAGTTTTTAACTTGATTGGAGAGCGGGTGGTACTGTGGTGTCTCTCTCCCGCTAATGAAGATTATAATAAAATGTTAAGAGAGGTACGGCGCCATACTAGCGAGCAAGCCAGACTAGGGAAGGACCTCCACCTTGCAGAAGACCACAGCCCCACACAGCGGTGTGTCTGAGTACAAGATTCCAGCACTCATTAAGTAATGTGTTTTTAAAGAAATGTTTTCCTATTCCAGGGGTACACTTCATCATAACGCCCTGATGTCAAAGCTGGTTTGACAATACGCTAACGAGAATACATATATTTATATAGGTAAGTACAGCGTTTCAAATATGTGAATATATTTTAAGTTGGTGACGTTAAATTTATGATTCTAATAAAATTTATATGTTAGTAGTTTAATTACAGAATATAAAAAACCTAAAAGTACAGACTTCAAAAACTAAATACAGATCGAAATTGGTGCTAAGCTTAATATTAGGTGGCACCTAGCACCGGCTTAAATACATACAGTCGAACATAGAAGCTCCTCCTTTTTTGAAGTCGGTTTAATTGGGACCACCTCTAGAGTATTCTTTTTGAAATAAAAGAAACTCAAACTCAAACTCAAACTCAAAATTCATTTATTCATTTAGGTTACAAGGTAACACTTATGAAGGTCATAAATTATGAATAAACCAGAAAGATGATGTCAGCAAAATTTTCCTACGGCTAGTTCGCTGACGTGGAGCCTTGAGAAGAACTAGCAAGAAACTCAGGCCACTCTTTTTAATCGCCAGATAGTTACAATCTTTTGTAAAATACAAGTATGATAGCATGCAAGCTGATGCAGACAAAACACGATACTAACTATATTGATAAAATAAGGTAATCGTACTTAGTACTGGTCGTGCGAGAAAAAAAAAAAAAGTATGGTGTTAAAGTCTGCTTCAATTTACATATTGCTATTAAAGAATAAGGCAATATGTGAATAGTGACAATTTATATTGTAAAATTTTACGTATTGCTACTAAAGAAATAAACAAAGAAAAAAAAAATAAAAAGTACAGAATTATCACTAGAATTCACAATGTGCCTCACGTCACAAATAAGAACTTATGTACTAAGCTGATTTATTGTAAATTAAACAAACAACTATATAATGCAACTAATTCCAAGACTTTTTATCGTTAAAATAATCATTTATTGTATAATAGCCCTTCCCTATGAGATGATTTTTAATAGTAGGTTTAAATTTGTGTAAGGGCAAATTCATTATCTCTTTCGGTAATTTGTTAAAAAAACGTATACCGAGTCCTACAAATGAATTATGCACTTTGTGTAAACGATGGTACGTGCCAACTAACTTATGCTTATTTCTGGTATTTACTGAATGAATATCACTGTTCTTACTATATAGATCAATATTCTGTTTAACAAACATAATATTTGCAAATATATATTGAGATGCAACTGTTAAAATACCTATTTCTTTAAAACGTTCTCTAAGAGAAACTCGTGAGCCTAGGTTGTAAATTGAGCGTACAGCTCGTTTCTGAATTAAGAAAATAGTTTCAATATCAGCAGCCTTGCCCCACAGCAATATGCCGTAGGACATGACGCTGTGAAAATAACTAAAATAAACTAATCTAGCCGTATCTACATCAGTAAGTTGTCTTACTTTACTAACTGCAAAAGCCGCAGAGCTAAGCTTACCTGCGAGGCATGATATATGGGCTCCCCACTGAAGTTTACGATCTAAAGTTAAACCCAAAAAAACTGTAGACTCAACAAGTGAAATAGCTTCATTATTTAGACTTAAATTAGTGGTAACACTTCTTACGTTAGGCATGGTAAATTTAATGCATTTAGTTTTTTTTTAATTTAACAGTAGATTATTTGATGTGAACCAGTCCAGGACTTGTGCGAGAGAACCATTTACAACATCAAAGTTACTTTCTTTACGGTCAATTTTGAAGAGAAGTGATGTATCATCTGCAAATAGCACTATGTCGCACAAATCCTGTACAAAGAAAGGTAAATCATTTACATACACTAAAAAGAGAAAAGGACCTAGAATTGAACCCTGGGGCACGCCCATTGCTATTGGTAATCCAGAAGACCTATTTCCATTTACATCTACGTATTGAACCCTGTGACTCAGGTAGGCAGCAACAAGATTAAGTGCAGCGCCCCTAATACCGTAATGACTTAGCTTTCGCAAAAGCGTATTGTGTTCAACGCAGTCAAAAGCTTTAGAGAGGTCACAGAATACACCAATAGCATCCATAGAATTTTCCCAGGCATCAAAGATATGTTTTATTAATGTAACACCTGCATCTACGGTGGAGCGACCCTTTGTGAAACCATATTGCTCTTTGTGTAATAATTTATGTAAGTTAAAGTGACTCTCTAATTGCTGCAGTATAACTTTCTCAAAGATTTTACTAATAGCGGGCAATATGGATATTGGTCTAAAGTTAGTAGGGTCGCTCTTAGATCCATTTTTAAATAACGGTATCACTTTACTGTGTTTCATTAAATTGGGAAACACACCTGCATCCACACATCTATTAAATACTACAGCCAGATGTGGCGCTATATTAAAAATAATATTTTCAACTAATTTAACAGAAATACCCCATAAGTCACCAGTTTTTTTTGAATTAAGCGACTTAAAAACTTTAATTATATCATTGGGGTCTATATATTTAAAACTAAATAGGTCACTGCACTCTTTCACGCTGCGCCTAACCAAGCATTCAGCTTTGACTGGGCAAGAATTCAAGCTGCTGGTTGTGCTTGAAGGAACGTTTACAAAAAAATTGTTGAAGGTTTGAGCTACATCTGTATTATTTGAAATTATTTTATTGTTAATATTCAATTGAAAATTATTATCTCGCAATTTAATACGACCAGTTTCATTATTAATTATATTCCAAGTAGTTTTTATTTTATTGTCAGACTGCTTAATTTTGTTACTTAAATATAATGATTTAGCAGCTGCACATGTCTTTTTAAAAGTTTTCGAATAATCTCTAACATACTGAACAAATTCTGGCTCAAAATTATATTGTTTCATTCCATAAAGTTCATACAACTTAGTTCTACTTTTGTAAATTCCTGATGTTGCCCAGTCACAGAATTTGATGTTAGCTTGTTTAGTAAATGTCTTAGATTTAAAAATAGTATTGTATTCCAATTGAATTACATTAAATAATGACTCGTATAGATCATCAGGATCATTCTGGATTAGACTAATATTGGTGACTTTGGCGGCAATACTCTCATTGAAACGTTTTAGGCGAACAGAGGTCATTGGCCTACACGTGATCTTGTTCACTTTAACAGGTGTACTTAAAGGAAATCCAGCTTTTTGCCCGCAATGATCTGAAGTTAAGTCACTTAATATAGTCTTATATAGGTACTGACAGTTATAAAAAATATTGTCTAAGCATGTTGCAGAATGAGAGGTGATTCTGGTCGGTTCAGAAAATAAAAAATCTAAATTGAAAGACTTAAATAAACTAATTAATCTAATACAAAATTGTGACTGCTCAAGTAAGTTAACATTAAAATCACCACATACTATAACATGCTTTTTTCCAAAACCTAAACGTTTTAAAACCTCTTCCATAATTGCTTCGAATAAGTTGAAGTCGCTCTGCGGTGGACGGTATACACAGACTATGATATGTTCTACAAGCTCAAACAAGAAAAATTTTGAGAATCGGTCCACAAATGGGGGAGATAAAATAAATACATAATTTGAAGTCGGTTAAAAAGCTAATAGTTACCTTTCAACAGAACACCAGCAGGGAATGTATACAAGTCTTTAGCTGCGTTCACCGCCATCATGTTCATCCATAGCAACAGCACAGCTGGCAGGAGCAGCTGCCTACGACAACAGCATTATGGATAAGTTGTAATCTGTATCGTACTATCGTCGCGTCGGCAACGTACTGTGCGGTGACAGAGAAAGTTCCGACCACGTACGATAAGGTTGTGGAACGAGCGCCCTGACGAGGATTCCCGAGAGTGTATACTATGCTCGTTGCATTAGGTTTGTGGAAAAAGGAGATAAAATAATTGCACAGGGTTGTAACGCACGTGTGATACCTCTGAAGTTGCGCGCAACCGTATACTACGGCACCAGTCTCATTTAGGGATGCGTTTTTAGAAAACTAGGCGGGCCATTCCCACCCCACTAGACAAGTGGCAGATTGAGAGAGAGTATTTGACGTAAGTCTACGATATTATACCGTAGACTTACGTCAAATCCCATACATTTGCTTCGTTGGCTTTTCGATTTGACTGCCGTTTATGTCACTTGTCTAGAGGGGCTGAACACGAAAACGACACCACTTGCCTGATTATTGTCAAACTAGATTTTTGTTTGTTAAATACTTTGAATTTGGTGATAATATTTGGAAGTGTGTCAAAAATTAAAAAATATAGCTGTAAAACTATTCAAATGTAGGTACTTTATATTTTAATCAGTTGTACTAAATGTAAATGGCATCAACTACACCTCTTCTATATTGTATTTTATTTATTGTTCTACTTTTACTTATTATTACCTACACTAATTAGATAACACTACTTAGATATTCTAGGTACTTACATAGATTGTTCTATTTTAAATTAATAATTAAGATAACACGTTGTAACAGTATCTAAGTAATAGTGTGCATATATAAATAAATTAAACAATTTTAAAAATAATAATAGGTAGGTACTATTAACCTGTATCTGGTTTTATCCAACTTCAATAATAATAAGGTGTTGAGAATGTTATCTTTATGTATTTGTTTACAATATTTACGCAGTAGGTATTGCATAGAATATTTTCTTTTATGTTCACGGTTTGAAAATTAAAAACCTATTTATAGTCCAACCTCAACACAAGTGTTTTTATTACTTACTGGGGCTATCTTTATTGTTTATTATTGTATGTTTTTAAACTGAATAAACTTTATTAATTTTTTATTTTATTTTATTTGTTTCAAATTTTGTATTATAACAAATATTTATTTACATCTATATATACAATATAACTAATATATTTACACTTCTTAAAAATATATATATACGTGGAAAATACACGAAAAATCACGAAAAACGGGAAGGACTGCTTAAAAGGCGTCATAAAACTTTATTATATTAGTTATTATTATAGGTAGGTCGGACTTCGGTCTATTAGAGGTTTGTACACTAATTTATTTATTCAAGCAGTAGAACAATACCAACAATGAACAAATAAATTGTTTACTGCCACTGTATTACGTATCCTGAAGAGATACTCCATCATAAAACCGTGGTGTTAACATTTGTGGATCGGCAACACGCAAGCGTCCATAGGCTATGGTAAGGTAGGTAGTTAGGTACCAGTTTTGTATAAAATATGTAAAATGTATAGTTTATATTCCTAAATACCAACCCGTCTGGCCAGCGTGGTATAGTAGGCTAATAACCCTTCAAGCGTATGGAGGAGACCCGTGCCCAGCAGTGGGACGTTTATGGGTTAAGATGATAATGATGATATTCCTAAAATAATGTATACTTATTGTTAGTGACTATCTGTTATCTATACGTACGTATTGTACATATGTAGAAGGTAGGTACGAGTAGATACTATAAACTTTCCTCCATCGTGATCGCCCGTTTTATGACACGTAAACATTATAACATTTTTACACAAAATTGTTACATGGAATTCTTTGTAAACAGATAGACAGTGACGAACAGATAATAGACATAGGGTATTATATAATAAATGGTTTTATCCTATCCTACATATAATTATAAACGCGAAAGTTTGTAAGTATGGATGGATGGATGTTTGTTACTCTTTCACGTAAAAACTACCGAACGGATCTGGATGAAATTTGGCACCAGAGTTAGATTATGGTCTGGAATAACACATAGCTACTTTTTACAGCGATAACCAACATTCACGCGGGTGGAGCTGCCGGCAACAGCTAGTAATAATATAAATGCAATTTTACTATTACTTAACGCAAACTTACTAAACAAATTAACTGAGTTATTTTTATTAAAAAACAACTAATGCCAAAATGAACCCAACCAACATTTCACCTTCGAAAATATTCAAATCCTAAATTTAAAAAAAACTACTAACTTTCAGTTTTTTTTTTCAATATACATATATCTCTGACGCCATTTGCCCACACACCGCTTTTATAGATTTATTATATAACGTACAAAATGATAAACAACATAATATTCAATATTTCAGCGTAAACCATTTGCGCAATTCTTTGAATATACTGTTCCTCTATAAAGTTAGAAATAATGTTTATTTTATTAAGTGCCTATCCGTATCTATATCCCACTGCGGCTAAACGATACACAACAAGCATTGAATAATAAATAACACAGTTTTGTATCGAACAGATTCTTGGAATCCCATGTTACACACACGAGCCCACTTACACAAGTTTATCTACCTAATATTGAACTTTCAAGTACCGAAGTTAACTTCTATTGTATTTGCGTTAAAAACTGAATCGTCGGGTCATAAATGTCGGAAGCAATAACAATGTGCAACGCCACGCGTATCATCGGTAATTTGCTATCTGTATTTGCGACGACGTAAGTCGTAGCTATCTGCTACTCTTATTAGGTATATTAAATAAGCAATTTTAAGTTTGAAAGAGCAATTAATACTCCAATAATTATACTAAGTACAAACCTAATAAAACTTAAGGATCTATCCGATCACATTGGGTCATGAAAACATTCCAGACATTCTCGATTAATTAATGAATAACTTGAGGAGAATTATGATATGGGTTTAAGTGGACATTGTACCGTTCCATTCAATAAATAATACATTGGGATAGGACAGTACACGGTGTTGTGAAATATCAACCATTATGTTCTTAATGTTTCGTAATGAGTTGTCGCTTTTTTTCTCTTCTCTTTAAAAAGACAACTCCCGCACTAGAGAAGCTCTGTGTCGCGGGGGACTTTACAAACATACAATTAACGGACACAAATTACACTCAGACTCAGAACAATTCTTTGTGGGTCACACAAAGTTTTATCCTGTGTGGGAATCGAACCCACAACCTCGTGCACAGCAGGCGCATACTGCCGCCACTGGACCACTAAGGCAGTCAAATCAGTCTTTAATTAGTGTGTTGGTTTTAGATGATAATAATATTATTTCAGTTCATAATGACCACTTCTCAAAATGACAACCGGACCCAAATATCTGCTGAAAGTAGAATTTTAATGAAAATAATTAGAGTTTTTATTTACATAAGTACGTAAATATACATTTTGTTTTACAAAAAAAAACAGCATATACGCGGGCGGAGCCGCATGCAAAAGCTATAAATAATCAAGCCGTACCTACTCGGAATAACAATAACAATTATGTCCTTACCCTACCTTACCGAATTTTGGTTACGGCAGCTAATCTCAACGGAGACTAGCCATCAGCGCGGGAGATATTATAGTGCATAAGTGTGTGCGCAAACACAAGTGCACTCTTTATTCCCTCACTCTCATAGTCCGATGGGACGGCAATCCGACACGACCGGCCGCGGCCGGCTGATTCTCTAAGAAGCAGCGATCGCAAACTGACAGTTGTGATTGCTCGGTGACGGCACACAGATTGCTAAACGTCAAAAAGGCTCGGCTTTCGCTCTTACGGAATACCCCTGACGAGAGAGCCCAAGCGTAGAACCAACGGCTTTACGAGTTTTCGAAGCGCGGGGTTTGTGTAAACACCGCTAATTTCCAAACTCCGGGCATCTATTGTGAATTTTTGACAGAAAAACCCAGTATCGATTTTTGACCCGATGCGGGAATCGAAGGACCTTATATCACACTAAGGAAGTTTTCGGAATAACGCAGGCTATGAAACTCTACAACACCATGGTGGAGACCAGAACAATGCATTCCCCTGCTTCACTGCATCTACGTCTTTTGCACTGACATCTTTTAGTCAAAACTAATGATGACAATAACTTAAAATTGTTTGGCGTAGCTCTAAACGTGACAACCCAGGCGCAAAGAAAGGATTTTATTTAACGTTATTGGAAAATAGTTATTGAATTGTTATTTTTATGACAACTCCCGCACTAGGGAACCAGCACTGTGTCGCGAGGGACTTTACAAACATTTATGAATCGAACCCGCGATCTCTGGGTGAGTAGTCAGGGTCATCAACCATTGGGCCAACAGTTGCCAGTTACAGGACAGTTTAATAGAAACAACGTACGTACGGCGATGTACTTAAATAAAGCACAGCGCTTCCCAATAAATCATTTTGTTGGGAAGCAGTGGTGGCCGAGTGGGACAGGTACCGACTTGCACGCAAGATGTTCGAGTTCAATCCCGGGTACCAATGTGAATTTCACTTTGTGTTATATTATATGTACTAATCAAATGATTCGCCATCTGCTAACGGTGAAGGAAAACATCGTGAGGAAACCCACATGTCTCAGAAGTACATAATTCTAAAGACATGTCTGATTCACCAAACCGCATTAGGCCAGCGTGTGTAAATTAAGGCCAGTGGGACATATAATGGGTTACTATTATTATAAATCATTTTATTATCACGTCGTATAAACGCATAGATACATATTATATACCTTACAGACTAACGTACATATTAATATAAACTTGTGTTAGTATTAAAAACTTAAAACTATGTTAGTACACTTCACTTGCACTATGTCGCAGAGCGTTCGTGTGGCACTTGTCCGCATCCACATTATTCTGTCAAACTTGAATTATAACTAACCTGTTGTTTAAACATAGAACAGCTGCTAGGTTCAATATCCATGTTGCCATCGGCACGGTCGCTGGTCGCTGGACTAGCTCTCGCGACTATAATAGTATGTAGGTACTCGTAGGTGGCTAGTACCGGCTGTGGCAAGTGTGGCCGGTGTGGCTGTGTGGATGTGTAGCGCACACCTCACCTACTACTTATGGTAACAGTTTTACATAGTTATCATTTAAAATGTCTAATACGAAATATAGCATAGATAGTATATTAATTTATTTGCATTTTGGCACATGGAAAAACTATAAAATTTTGCGTTGTTTATACAAAATTATCTAGTTGAGTTGAGTTTAATAGTTTTTGCCGTTTTGTTTTTGAACTAAGTTTATGACACGTACTAATAGCTTAATTGGCTGTTGTTAATTCTTTGCAATCTACTGACACAGCGGCATTGTGCCAAGTTGCCTAGTTAGCATTAAGATAAATAACTTTGACATTACAGAACGACAGCAAATAAGGTCAGTCAGCCACACCTGAACTTTCTGTGAACGTTGTAAACAGTTATTTAACTCAGGTAGGCGAAACGTTAGCAAAAAATGTAAGGACTCGATCAGGAGCTGCAACAGAGCCCTTCTCGGTTAATAAATACCCGCAATCCATGGTTATGTTACCGACTGATGCGAAACAGGTCACCGAGTTACTATATGTCTCTCCGTAACAACTGCGCGGTTAGATGGGATAAAATACCAGGAAGCTTTCTTAAAAAGCACGCAGCTACGGTTGTGCCACTGCTCACATACGTTTGTAACCTAGCTCAATTTCCCAAAGCTTTTAAAAAAGCTATCATACATCCGATATACAAAAATAGTGATAGAGATTGTGTTAACAACTATAGGCCTATACCTGTGCTAACTGCTTTCTTAAAGATATTGGAACGGATCATGAACTGCAGACTGGTTAAATTCTAATAAAAGCATAATCTTCTATCACCTGCACAACACGGCTTCAGACCAGGTAAATCAACTTGCGATGCGGTGCATTATCTAACCAACTATATAGTTCACTAATATGGATGGAGAGCGGAAAGTGGTGTATTTTTGGATCTTGCCAAAGCGTTTGACACAGTCTCTATCCCCAGTCTTGTTCGAAGAATGGAAAGCCTGGGAATCATAGGGACACAACTGGTACTTTTTAGGGACTATCTGAGTGAGCGTACCCAGAGAGTTAAAATAGGGGAATTCCTGAGTGACGAGCGCACAATTAATTATGGCACACCCCAAGGCAGTGTCCTTGGTCCCACCTTATTCCTGATATATATCAACGATTGCGCTGATGATACAGCCACACTGTTTAGTGCAAGCACGTGGAGAGATGTATTTGCGTATGCTCAGTCGGGTTTCAACACTGTCTCCAGGTGGCTCAGAGATAGTCTACTCACACTGAATACCGATAAAACCAAGTGCATCACATCCTCCATGAAAAAAACACAGACACTGCAATACGTGGTACTTTCCGTTGTAGCTTATGAGTGCCACGAATCTAACATCAATGAATGCTCATGTGCACAGCTCTGTGCTACGGAGAGTATCAAGTATTTGGGAGTAATCATTGACAGCACCCCGAGTTTTTATAAACGTGTTGATACCCTTAGTAAGAGATTTAATAACTTAATTTATGTCTTTAAAACCTTGAGACACGTGGGAGATGCAAAATTGCTGAGTCCATCTACTTTGCTCTAGCTCAATCTATACCTACCTATTGAATAACCTCTTAGAGTGGGGTCTATAAACCACATTACTCAATCTCGAACGGTAACAGAAAGCCATACTAAATGTATCACAACATCGCTCATATCGTTACCCTACTGAGCAATTGTACAAGGAGAATGAAGTACTAACGGTTCGTCAATTGTTTATCCTCAACATCTTACTAAAGCTACACACCCTATTACATAATAACCCTACATTATCTTGTGGCAAAAGACAGTATGACACGGTAGACAGACGTGAAATAACCTGCAAAACTACCTTTTGTAGGCATTTCTACTTTTATTTGCGTGAATTTCAGTACAACAAACAAAATATTAAATACTTACTTACAACCTTACAAAGATTGTTTGCAAAAAGAAGTTGACAAAGTGGCTCCTTGAGCTCAATTACGCTGAAATACAGGAAAGGTACTAAGGAACTCGCTATGATTAATTGATAGATTTTGTATATTTTCCCATTACCTCAGTAGTAACACAAACACTCTACTCACCAAACTCCCACACTACACACACATACTCATCCACACGCACCCTAACTAACCTAAGTATTTTTTAAGTATTTATTGGTTTGTTACCGCAACAGTGTAATCTAATGTCTCTCTCAATAAATTAAATGCAACGCCATGAGGGGTGGAGACCTGTTGTCCTGAAATACAGGTCACGAGCCTAGCTTAGGAACCAGTTTCCAACAATATTGTAAACTTGTATATTGTTAATTTATGAAATGTTTATAACCTTAAATTATTGTAGTGAGAAATAAATCATTATTATTATTAAATGACTTGCCAAAATGCACTGAACAACCGGTACCTCTATTTAAAGACAGTATAGTGACGATTGAATGCAAAAATAAGTTTAAAAACCAATTAAATATAAAATTATACTATTAATTATTTAACGTCTATTTAAAATGGCACGCCATGAATAATTTAAGAATTAATTTGAATAAAACAATCATTATGTATTTTAATGAACTAGTCACAGTGGGTACAAATTATCCAAGCATACAATTTAACAATAAGGAAATAAACAATTTTAACAAAAAATACCGACTTCAGTATGGCAACTTGTAAAATTTAAACCCCTAGTCTAACTTTATATCTTATCAATTACTTTAAAACAGCACTCACTACTCAAATATGACCCCTCTATCAGCAATAAACGTCTCAAGCATAAAGTTTGCCCTCCAACGACGAATCGCTTTACTGCTTTCTTCGGATTTTTGGGTAAATTCATTTACAATAAAGTAAACAAAAAATTAATTATATACTCACAAACTAAGCATCGTTGCAAAAAGATGATATCGTCATGGCTTAAGTCCCTTAGTTATGACGATACTGAAAACCTACTCGTTGTGCCCCATTAATGTGCAAATATAAGCTAACAGATCAGCTGACTTAACTAAAGTAATACACAGGATTACTACTACAGGATGTCGTAGGGTTAGCAATTTCAATATTTCACGCACGCACGCACGCACGCACGCACGCACGCACGCCCGCACACACACACACTCACACACACACACACACACACACACACACACACACACACACACACACACACACATACACACACACACACACACACACACACACACACACACACAGAAATAAAATGATATTATTATTATTATTAACATAGGTATTAAAACAGGATGAACTTTCATGCATACTCTTATCTCACTTTTCCTCCCTTATAGACGGTTCTTTTTAATCTGACAATTTACAGCTAAAGTGCTACTCATGACCATTCAAATAAGCCCAAGCACGGCTAGATTACATTGTTTAATTATGAAGTTCCGTTGCCTAGCTTCCGGCTTTATCATCAGTTCAGTTCAAATGTACCAGTTTTCATTTTCTACATTACATTTGAAATAAAGAAAGAAAAGCATTTATTCGAACATACACAGAACAGATATAAACAAAAACAAAATACTTAACAAAAAAAAAAACCTGTGAGATGTCAGCAAGGGTCCTAATCTCAGCTCTGTGCTGTGGCATTTTAAACTGCAGCGCTGATATTCTGATCAGGCCTTAGTGAAGTCACGGTCAGTTATATAGGTAATTGATTTGATAGAAAACTCTTTATGGTACACCACACATTTATGATACAGAATATACCCAATATACCTTTTAATATGTGTGTGAGAATATAACGAGAAAATTAAGAGAATAAATATGTTTAAATAAAGATTTTTTTTGTTTGTTAGAATCGAATAAAATCGACTGAGCGTCGGGCCGAACACAGGTAAAGTAGGTATAAAAAAAATATTTTATCTGTGCAATCCACGCTCAATTCTTTCACGTCATTATTGCTTATTAATAGTTGCTTAGCAACCATAATCGAAACTTATCTATTCGCCATCAGTGAAATACTTATTATTGAATTGAGAAGTTCAGATGGCCATCTGTGGTCTTTTTTATCAGTTTTACCTACTTCACCAAATTTCACTTTCTAAATGCAAATGTTTGATTAGTTGTTAAATATATTGAAATTGCTTATGTGTGCCTATAACTTATGAGGAGTTCCCTTAATTCCTCATGGATCCCATCATCAGAACTTTCTTTTGATGAAAATGGGACCAAACTGGAAGTATGTCCTCTCAGACAAAAAAAATATTTTTTTCAAATGGGTCCATAAATGACGGAGTTATGCGGTAACAAACATTAAGAAAAAAAAATACACACGAATTGATAACCTCCTCGGTTTTGAAGTCGGTTAAAAAGCTTAATGTTACTAAATTTCTTGAAATAACGATACATATATAAACTGTATTGTAAGGTACATATAGAGAGCTTGTGCAAGAAGGTCACCAGTTCAGCATATGCCTTGCATTCCCTTTCGTCAGTCGTAAACACGGACGCTGATCACAGTTTGGTTTCTTCTCACCTACGAGTATGTTATGGCATTATTTTTTGGGACAACTCAACAGACACCCTCATCAGACATCTGATACACAATAAATCACTAAGAGGCCGGGTGTGAATTAAGGCCTAAACCCTCTCTCTCTCTTGATAGAGGAGAGGAGACCCGTGCCCAGCAGTGGGACATAAATGGGTTGCTATTATTATAATTAGAGCCAAAGCTGTAACAAATTTGTGACCGCATACCACCATGAGGAACATAATGTTATTTGTCAATTTGTTTGAAGCCAACTCGAGTTTTGTCTGATGATAAGGCATACTCGTAACATAGGTCGTCAATAAGTATCTGGTTCGTCTGATAAATAACTTCATACATAAATATGAAAAACTCATGTTTAATAAAGTCCTCATGCATAAATCATAAGAATTCAAGAAGCCCAATGCTTAACAAACTAACCACAGATATAAAGACATGACTTTGGCTACAAATAGGTACGATATTAGATATTCATCGTAGCTAGATGAGGTGAGGCTCACAGATGTTTTTTACATAAATGGCTTTCATTTTTATACTACCAAGGAGGCAAACAAGCATACGGCCCGCCTGATGGTAAGCAGTTACCGTAGCCTAGATGGTAAGCAGTTACAGTGTTGGGGACAGCACAGAGCCTTGCGGAACGCCAGCATTGATGTCCAGGCAATCCGAGTAATAACCATCGACGTTAAGCTAGCAATCCACTTGCATAATCCCTCGGAGAGTCCGTAGGATGGTATCTTTGATAGAAGAATCCGGTGCCATACCCGATCGAATGACTTCGCTATATTTAGGCTAATAGCCAATGCCTCACCTTGACTCTCAATGGCTAGAGCCCAGTGGTGCGTAAGATACACTAGAAGATTACCAGTAGAGCGACTATGGCGAAAGCCATATTGGCGGTCACAACGACGGTAAATCGTTACCTTCTAGGTATCTCAGGAGCCGTCTGTTTATAACTCGCTCCATCACCTTTGAGAGAAGGGAGGTTATAGCAATAGGCCTGTATTTCGATGGATCTGATCTATCGCCCTTTTTGGGCACCGGATGCACAGTGGCGGTCTTTCACGAAGACGGAACTCGTCTACTGGCAAACAAAAGTGCGCATAAACGCGTTAATACAGGTCATATTCGCCTCTCCCTGTATCTGTCTTATCTTGCACCAGTTTGCTGATATTGTTATGATTTTCCACTACTGACGAAGTGGTCTGTAGATATTATGATCTGTGGCAGGTATGTAGGCACAGCATTCATTCTCTCACGCATAGATGCACAAAAGTATACACCAACAACACGATCTACTGAAGAATGATACATGAAATAGAATAGCATTCTATGAAGACAGAAACATTTTGATAAATACTATTAAAAAGGTTACTTCTTAATTCTTAAATTCTTTATTGTACACAATAACATAGAAAACAAATACACATAAATATAACATGTACAAAGGCGAGCTTAACTCAAGATTGAGTTTTCTACCAGCAAACCAGTGTGGCAGAGGAAAAAGATATAAAAGTGAGAGTTAGCGAAGTGTACAACTAAAGAGGAAAAGTGAAAGAGTAGAATATAAACAATCTTACTGACTAATGTATACCTTAATGTATACTTACTTACATATACATACATATTATGTACGTATGTTACTTGCTTTTTTATTTTAATTTTGATAACAATAATATGAACGGGTAGTGCTAATTACTGGTTTTAATTTGATGTTTTTTACACACAAATCAGTCAACTAGAACTGTCACTAGTCACTGCACCTACGTCTTTTGTATTGTCATCATTTATTCTATACTAGGGGCCGCCCACGACTTCGTCCGCGTGGTTATTTGAAATATTTTCCCCGATTTTGCAAAAAATCTAACTACTGCTCCGCTCCTATTGATCATAGCGTGATGTTATATAGCCTTCCTGGATAAATGCACTATTCAACAAAAAAAGGTTTTTTCTGAGTTCTACTTTCTGAGATTAGCGCGTTCAACTAAACAAACAAACTCTTCAGCTTTATAATATTAGTAGATATAGATATAGGTATAATAATGATGATCATAATATTATAAAATTGTTTGTGCCTTAGCCGTGACAATCCAGGCGCAAAGAAAGGATTTTATTTAACGTTATTGGAAAATAGTAATTGAGTTGTTATTTTTAAGACAACTCCCGCACTAGGGAACCAGCACCGTGTCGCGAGGGACTTTACAAACATTTATGAATCGAACCCGCGATCTCTGGGTGAGTAGTCAGGGTGATCAACCGTTGGGCCAACAGGTGCCAGTTACAGGACAGTTTATTATAAAGAACGCACGTACGGCGATGTACCTAAATAAATCATATCGACAATTATAACATTTATTATTCTGTAACTAACCTGTTGTTTAAACATAGAACAGCTGCTAGGTTCAATATCCATGTTGCCATCGGCACAGTCGCTGGTCGCTGGACTAGCTCTCGCGACTATAATAGTATGTCGGTACTCGTAGGTGCCTAGTACCGGCTGTGGCAAGTGTGGCCGGTGTTACTGTGTGGCTGCGTAGCACCTAAATAGTGTAGGCACATGAGCTGTGTACATAGGTGTTAAAAGATAAATATTGTTTCAACAGCTTGCCGGATCGGACATTGCAATGTAGGTATAAAAAGTAATAAAATTACATACAACTAAATAATATGAAACAAGATCACTTATCAGCAAAATATTCCTGCAGTTTATTAAATACATTATTAATCAAGCATTTTTTTAAATCTATTCATAAAAATTCCTTCCAATTTTTGATGTCTATGCAAGTTAAGGCTGGGGTCGTAGGTTTAAAGATGCGGCGTGCCTGGCCACTGGTCAGGTGGTCGGGTGGATCAGAGCGCCGGCGCCGTAGAGCCTACAGCCGACTTGACTATGATAGCCCTGCGGGCGGCCTCGCGCCACTTGCGGATTGATTCGGGGAGAGGGGACCGTCGTCGCTCTGCCCAAACTGCAACCGCCTGCCGATTCACCCGGTTTCAGGACCGTGGAGGCGCTTCAGCCGATCTTGTAGAAGTGGGCAGGGCCGCAGTACGGAACCCTTTCCTTTCGACTGTTGCAGGTTTTTTCCGGGCACTGTTGCTTCGGGCATTACCTGCACGAGGTCACTAAGAGGAAACCGAGTCCTGTCTGCCACCACTGCGACTTCGGCGACGACTTGGCGCAGCATACGCTCGAATCGTGTGCAGCGCCGGGACCTCGACGCAGTCATCGGTGTAGACCTGTCGCTGCCCGTCGTGGCACGGTCTATGGTTGCCAGCGACAGGGAGTGGATAGCGGTCGCATCCTTCTGCGAGGACGTTATCTCGCAGAAGGAGGCGGCGGAGCGGATCAGGGAGGAAAGTCTCCTGGCTGATCCGATCCGTCGTCAGCGAACTGGGCGACGTTGTCGCGCACATGGCCTCACACGCACTCTTCCGTGCACTGGTGACGGAGCTCACATGGCGCGGGCAGCCGCTGGGTGGACCACTGACGTCATGTCACGATCCGGTGGTCCACCTACGTAGGCGGGTGTAGGTGCACAGGGGGTTTTTAATCGGTATGCTGGCCGCCTACTATCTTAAGGCCAGAAAGCCCGACATAACTGTCCCGCTTCCCCAGGCGGGGCGGTATGCGTAAAGCAATTCCCCTCTAAAAACAAAGGCAAGTTTAGGCTATATTTATATTTGTTGCGTACATTTGGCTTAGAGTTAGACTTAAGATCAAAAAACTAAATGTATTTTTTTTAATTAACATAATTCTAAAATATAGATGCCTGTTAGTGTCAGAAAGGTTATTTCCGGTTTCATCCTACGGCAAAAATCGATTCCGTTTTCATCCCAGAAGCAATGTACCTGTCTACGTAGAGTTATGTCATAGGTGTGAAAAAACAGTGCATCTGAGCAACGTATGTACTGGGCTCACAATAAAACAGATCACCGCTCTCCGGGCTACAGAGAATCTGGAGTGGACCTGCAGTGATTGCCAGAATAACGCGCCAGGACATCGTCGTTCGTTCATCATCCCTAGCGACGACGAAGAAGAAGACGACGACTCCCCTGAATCACCCAGAATGCAGATTGATATAAAAAAATTAACGAGTGATATATCGAAAGAAGTAGAAAAAGCCATTAAGAAAGAAATGAAGGATATTATCAAATCAATACAATATAGTTCTGATAAAATGGATGATTTGATTAAAACTATAGAAATAATGCAAGGAAGTATTAACAGCTTACAAAAGAAAAATGTTGAACTCTCCAATCGGAACAACAATTTAGAGACGAGGGTAGGCGTTTTGGAACAGCGCATACAAGAAATCGAGCAACATGAATTGCGTAAACATATTGAAATACATCACATACCATCCACTGAAGGGGAAGACCTCCTTGATATCGTAAGTAATGTTGCAAAAAAGCTCAATCAAAACGCTGCAGACATCAAGAAAGCGGAGCGCTTACCCGACAGGAGTGGTGGGCCAGGAGCGGTACGAATCAAGGTCACAACAGAATCAAGCCAAACATCGTGGATTAGTGCATTTAAATCAAACAAATCTAAGATTACTGTGTCTGATATTATTCCAGGTTTTTCTAAATCAAATGGTAACACTATATTCCTATGTGAAGCCTTGACACGATACAATAAACAGCTATTGTTTATTGCGAAACAAGAACTCAAAGAGTTGTATAAATTTATTTGGATAAAGAAAGGAGTTTTGCGTGTGAGGAAAGACGGAGAAAATGAAAAAATTCAGATTATCAGATCCCTAGATGACGTTAAAAAAATCAAGACCTTATCCGCTACTAAAATCCGTACGTCTTAAACCACCCTCATAAAGTAATTATGAACATCTGTTTTCTTTTGTATTTTCAATTAAGTAAGTATGGATATTTCATTAGATGATATTCTCCAAATAAAAGACTGTAAAGATCTGAGAACCTTTGTAGCTAATGTTCCAAAACACATTACACTACTATGCATACACATGAACATCAGATCTATTATTAAGAATTTCACTGCCTTACAACAATGTATCCATTCGTCCACTAGGGCTATAGATATTATAATGCTAACTGAAGTTAATATTTCGAACACTCTCTGTAGTATATATCAGATTAGGGGCTATAAAATGTACAAATTGCGAAGTAATCAAAGAGGGGGTGGAATTATTATTTATGTAAAGGATGAGCATAAATTTCATGTAAACCGCTTTAAAACACAACACTGTGAAAGTATCATAGGAACACTAACTACTTCACTGAAATACTCGACGACTTTATGCTGTATATATCGTCCCCCCAGTAATAGTAAGCACTTATTTGTTAAAGAGATAGATGCATTGTTTAAAAAGTTAGGTAAACAGAATGACTTATATCTGATGGGCGATATAAACATAAACATACAAACGGAGTGCCCTATAAAACATATTTATAACACCGCTATGTACGATAATGGCTTAGCTTGTGGGATCACAGATTATACGCGTATAGAATTAGTTAACAATAGAATTAGTAAAACTTGTATAGATCACATTTATGCACGATCCCGCTCACTAAGCCTGTACACAGCGGCGCTCGGGACTGTACTAGCCGACCATCGCACGATAGCTCTTGCGGTCGTCGATGCGTTGGCGGGGGATGGAAACACACGGGCGAATATAAAATACATTACTAGATACAACCGCAATTTACTTATTGATAATTTAAAAGCTTTAGACTGGCGACCCTTGAAGACAATAATTAATTCACATAAAATATATGAAATTATAGTAAGTAATATACAAAAATGTTATAATAAATCAAAAATAAAAGTAAAAATAAAAAGCAATAAGAAAATGTGTAACAAATGGATAAATAATAAAATTATAAAGGCTTGTAAATATCGGGACAAACTCTTCATTAAATGGATATCGGACACATCGAATATGAAAATAAAACAACAGTACAATTCAGCTAGAAATTATGCAAATAAACTAATAAACAACAATAAAAATAAAACAATTAGACAACAAATAGATGATTACAAAAAAAATCCTAGAGAGCTCTGGAAATTACTAAATGAAATTACGGGGAGGACAAAACCTATTGTAGACAGTATTATTATAAATGCATTTGGAAATAATAGTATCCCAAACATAGCCAATAACTTTGCTGATAATTTTACTAATAATATCAAAAACATTGTGCCGAACTGCAATACACAATTATTAAATAAAAAATCTTATACTGATTATGCTAACGTTACCTGTAGGTATCAACCAACTTCTGCTAAAACAGTAATTAATGAAATTAAAGCATTAAGCAACCACAAAGCACCAGGTATAGATGGCATTAGAGCACAGGACATAAAATTGATCGCTTCTGATATTGCGGACGTAATTGCTCACTTTATTAACACCTCTGTAAAACAGGGTATATATCCTAATGACCTAAAGAGGGGTATAGTTAGACCCATTCATAAGAAAGGTAACCATAATGAGTATGGCAACTATCGTCCAATAACAATACTTTCTGTTATAGATAAAATAGTAGAAAAGGCAATATCAAAACAAATACATACGTTTTATAAAAAAAATAACATTATTACTGACAAACAATTTGGTTTTCAAGCAGGGAAAAGTGCCACTCAATTGCTCTCAAAATTTACAGATAATGTTTACAACCACCTAAATAACAAAAACCACGTACTAATAGTATTCATTGATTACAGTAGTGCTTTTGACACCCTGAGACATGATACCCTAATTGACAAACTCAACGATTGTGGTATAAGAGGTCATCTCAGCGAGTGGTGTCAAGACTATATCAGAGACAGGTCGTATTTAGTTAAGATTGGTGATGACTTTAGTAGGAAGGTTATGGTTCAGGAGGGCACCGCGCAGGGTTCAGTACTTGGCCCTCTGCACTACATAACTTACGTTAATGACGTTGTCAATGTCGTCACTAACTGTGAAATCTATCAATTTGCTGACGATACTTGTCTTGTATCTGCAAATAAAAACATAGACCTAGCCGCAAGAAACCTACAATTAGATTTTACCACACTTTGTAAATGGTCGCACGATGCTGGACTTGTACTTAACGCGGAGAAAACCAAACTAATGTACGTAAGTTCAAGTCAAAACCGTCACTATAACATCCCCAAGATTATAGCACATAGTCACGTGTGTCTACATAAAAATTATCAAAACTGTAACTGCGCAATTATAGAACTTGTAAGGAAACATAAATATCTCGGATTGGTAATTGACGACCGATTCAAATGGATTGATCATATTAACACCGTGTGTGATAAACTGCGAGCTATGTTGGCCAAATTTTGTATAGTAAAACAACAAATACCATATTACACTATACTAGAATTATATAAAGCTCTTGGAGAAGCAACTATTTATTACGGTTTAAGTAGTTATGGAAGGACTTATAAATCGCATCTAGATCTAATATATAGTTTGCAGATACGTATATTAAAATCTATCGTGCCTGCTAAAGTAAAAAATAATTTTGACGGAGACATAAACCAGCTCTTCTACCATTGCAAAATACTACCCATACATGAACAGGTTAAGTATATATTACTTAAAGAAAACTTTTTTAATAAGAATTACCTAAATATTGTTCAGCACAAAAAGAAAACACGCAGTGCATCTAGAATAACATATACGTTACCTAGCTACTGTAATCTTTACGGAAAACAAAGTCTACAATATCAAACACCTAAATTAATTAATGATCTACCTATGAATATAAAAACCCAAATAACAGAAACAAATATAAAATACAAATTAAAAAACTATTTCCTATCTAAATTAGTATTAGATATTAAAAAATAAAAATATATAATTTAAATTACATAGTCGTAATGTTCGCCCGTATGTTTTCTGCATTCCGATATCGCTCATGCCGTATCGAAACTTGGTTAAACTTAAAAGTATTATAGTCTACCTTCTTAATGTTTAATTTTATTTTATAGTATTGTATAGTATACCCTACATATTTGAGAACACGATGATGGATCTCAGTGTACGGAAAAATCTAAAATGATTTATGTTACACTGTTAGCTTTAAGATAATATTAAGAAACACTATGTATTTTTTTTTTTTTATAAATAAATAAATAAATAATTTATAATGTACTTGAAAGTTAGATCAGTACGCAACGTCAGCAAACAAATATTTTGTTTCTTGTTAAAAAGAAACCCTTTTCAGAAAACAAAGAATCTGTGCTTAGAATATTATAGATAGTGCGTAAACATATTTTCTGTAGCATAAATGTAGTTTCTGTCTCACATGAATTGCCCCAGTATATGATGCCATAGCATTAAAGAGATAACACAAAACCAAAATTAGCTGACTGTGCAGTGTTCAAAGAAGTTGTTTCTGCAAGTATTGACATAGCATAGCTGTAACTAGATTGTGTTTTATTAAGTAATTAAAATAGTTAAGTAATTTTTGGACATTTAGCTATATAAATATTTTCATTTTATTTGAAATTATTTAAGATTGATTACATACATACATACATCGTACATCACGCCTGTGTCCCAGTGGGGTAGCCAGAGACTATGGTACGCCACTTGCTTCGATCCAAACATACTTCCTTCGCCTCCTCTACATTCATCAACCTCATCATGCATGAACGTCGATTCTGGGTACTTTTAATTCGGCCCTTTTTAACAAATCCCCTACTTGGTCGTTGTATGTTCTCCTAGGGCGGCCCCTACCGATTGTTTACTGTACCTTAACATTTGTATGCCTTATTAGAGGCTAAAATATGTCTGAGCAAATTTATTATTACCAGCGTGCATGCTGTTTATAATGTTATTTATTAATAGTTACCGAGAAGATTTGTTCGTTCGTTCAGCTCAAGTTTTGTCTGATAGGTCCTACTCGTAACATAGTTCGTCAATAAGTATCTGGTTCGTCTGATAAATAACTTCATACATAAATATGAAAAACTCATGTTTAATAAAGTCCTCATGCATTAATCATAAAAATTCAAGAAGCACATTGTTTAACAAACTAACCACAGATATAAAGTCATGATTTTACAAATATGTAGGTACGATATTAGATATTCATCGTAGCTAGATGAGGTGAGGCTGACAGATGTTTATTACATAAATGGCTATATTCGCCACTCCCTGTATCTGTCTTATCTTGCACCAGCTGATAAACTTTTTTATTCATAATTTGTTAAAATTATAGGTCAATTTCATTACATTTGCAACATTTATAAACACAAAATAAGAATAGGTACATTAAATTTATAATAAATAAAATAAATAATACAATTACAAAATTAAATTACACAATTAAATAACAAAATTAAATTAAATACATTAAAATTCACATTATACATTATTGTTTTTATTAAAAACCCTCTGTCAGTTCTTCCACAGAGTAGAACGCCTCCCGACAGAGCCAATATTTAAGTTTAGACTTAAAACTTGATCTTGTCAAAGCCGTTGTGATTGATACTGGTAAACTATTATATATATTTGGTCCTAAAACGTGCGTAACCTTACTAGACCTGGTTAGTCGATGTGGTACCAGAGCCAGCATATGCCTGACACGCGTCTGGTAATTGTGTCTGTCTCCTCGCCTCTCATATTGTTCCAGGTGATCCCAAGTATACATCGCAATTTGAACTATAATTTGCTTATATTGTTACCAGCCTGCTGATATGATTTCCCGCTACTGACGAAGTGGTCTGTAGATATTATGTTCCGTGGCAGGTATGTACTTGTAGGTACACATCATTAGTTGTCTTAGCATAGATGCATTAACTAAATGATTTTATTGCACAAAGGTATACCAACAACTCTATGAAGACAAAAACATGAATTTTGTTAAATACTATTAAAAAGATTACTCGCTTTTTAAAATTTGATTTTGAAAATAATGCCATCAAAAACAAAACTTAAAAACTATGTCTCGCTACTCACTCTTCTACCGTAAAAAGACGGAGATCAATGTAATACCAAGTTGTTTAATTTATTCAGCTTCTATCTAGCTCTTCATCTATCTAGTTCTTCTTAAACTGCCCAGTATTGGCGTTTTAATTATCCCATCTTTACTGTCCATCCAAAGGTTGCCTGTAAGAGATTGCTTTTAGTGATAAGGCCGCCCATTGTACATTACCTTTTTAAAATGTTTGTAAAAAAATATGTTTTTTTGGTGTACAATAAAGAGTTATGTATCTATCTATCTTCTTCTATCTTCAGCTCCTACTTAAGGGACCTTCAGTCTTTAGTTAATACGTAATTAGCCTACCTAAGAACATCTTATAATGACCATATCAATATTAAAAATCTTTTACGTTTTAAATAAAAAAAGATTGACTTGTGTACTTTTTAATTCAACTATATAAGCTAGCTAGGTATTTACTAAAATATGCTAGGTTCGATGTATAAATATAAGAGTTCTGCTATTTGCTAGTTTATAAATAATTTCTGTCGATGTAACTCGCATGATATTGTGGAAAGTTCTCGTAAAAGATAATATATAAATCTGTACGAAATAAAGCAACATTACAATAAAGGGTATTTAAAGGCGATTAAGTTAATTGAACGCGGCAATCCTTTGCGTTACAGTCCATTGAACTTTCTTTTATGTTTTGAGTTAATTACAAGTTAATTTACAAAGCTGTGTACATGTAAAGTAACTCAATTGTTAGATATACTCATTACTCGTAAGTACCTACTGTGGAGGTACTGTGGTGGTTCGGTGGCTCGGTCGGTGGGTGGTAGAACAGACAGCTTTCAATGTGAAAACTGGCGCTAGTGAGTGGCTCGTAGATTGAGGTATTTAGTGCCAGGTGCTGAACTAGATCAGGGGCTGTAGATACTATTACATGTTTATAGAGTTGATCTTAACCTAGCTAGGTAATATATAAATTTGATATTGTACGAATTAAAAATTAAAATAATGAAACATTATTTCATAACATATTTACATGAATAGTTATTAAAATAAAAGTAACTTAACCTAAACTACTAACAATCAGATGAATCAGACCTTTAAATAAAATATCTGATTAAGGTCGCACTTCTTAAGAAAGGTGCCCAAAAGACTGGCCACATTGCCACGCTGGATCGCAATGCGTTGACTCAAATAAAGGCCAGTCAGTTAGGATCGTGAGATGAATCCACTAAACGCTTAGAAATCTCGCGATTCAGTTTGTACTATGTCCCCATGGTCCTAGAGTTTGGACCCCAAACGGGTCAAAAATGTGAGTCTCACCGAGACTTTCATAATTGCGATGCATGAGACACTCTGCAGAAATGGCGGCCGAACCAACTTTAGTGCCAGTCAATGGAAAATGGGAAAAAGTATCTACACAGGCAGCATCTCATACTAAAGGTCTTCCCATCCTTCAAGGAACGGGAGTCATACCTACCGTCAGGACGCTTGCCATCACTACGAACCAAGCCGTTCAGTTCCAGAACGGCAGGAATACGCGCGCTTACAAGAGCTCGACGGATGACGTCGTTTAGACTGGCATGTCGCGGGATTCTACCAGCACTCCTGCAACAAGAGAGACCATGGTGAGCAAGCTGATCACAATAACAGCGGTAAGGTACTGAATTAAAAGCTTCTAGACGGAGGATAATAGCAATTTCAAACGAAACGTTATCAATCAAAAAAAAAAGACTGCCTTGGTGGTCCAGTGGGTGTAGTATGCGCCTGCTGTTCACGAGGTTGTGGGTTCGATTCCCGCACAGGGACAAAACTTTGTGTGACCCACAGAGAGTTGTTCTGAGTCTGGGTGTAATTTGTGTCCGTTAATTGTATGTTTGTAATGTCCCCCGCGACATAGAGCTTCTTGTTCTCTAGTGCGGGAGTTGTCTTTAACAGTTTATCTAAATGTAATAAAAATCTGAAACACATTTGACGCAATAATGTTATGTATTTACGGAAGTATTCCGCCAGCACTCTTGTCTGTCTGTTGTCAGATTTATTCACGTAAATGAACAACAAATCACTAAAAGTAGCTTTTTACTTTGTCCGTATGTCCGCGGTCCGGATGTCCGTCGAACTGTTCACTCTTTGTTAGTAGTTTATCCTTACGATACAATACTCATTATATTTGTACATACTTATTGTCCGTCTTTACCAAAAATCAGGTTTTAACGAGAAGATTACAAACAAATATCAATATGTACTAACAAAATTTTAGAAATTATAAGGTATTTTATAAAAGCGATTATAAGTAATAAATAAACAATCATACCTAGTACTGAGGCAGATGTTGCGCTGGCAATATAATACTAGAACAATATGTATTATATAGAACCACTGAAATTAGTAGCTGATATAGACCACAATTGGAATTTACAAAGTAGAAGCAAATGGCTCGCTTCTGCTATAAGTATCTTATTCTTCAGTCAGGATTTTTGATTTATATTTATATTTATTTATTTATAGTTAATTAAAACGGTTCATTTGAACCAATAACAATATTTAACATGGAGCTTAAATTCTACTTAAAAATTAACATAGAGAGCTTAAATTCTACTTAAAAACTAATCATTTTAAATAATGAATGACGTTTAGTAAGTATCCCAGAGTTACTTAGAACACAAAACTCTAGTGTTATTATGTGTAGGGTCGACAACGCGCGACTGGCTAATGCTCCTGCTGGTATTGTAAGCGTGCTGCGTGAGGCTTGCTCTACACTTACCTATTTGTAACCGAGTAGACGTGATAGTAACTATAAAATATTTATATATTAGCATTGTCTTATCTCATGAGAGCTTTCCAATAATTCTATATGTGCATACGAGTAGGTACCTACCTATATTTAGGTGGCAACGAACTATTTGTGACTAGGTATGTAAATAATTTTAAACTGAATAATAGATCCGCTGTGCCCACACAAATTTTAGATTTATTTAGGTTAAATTTCCAAGTTTGAGAATGTTTACTTATTATAAATCTTTGTTTTGTTTTATAATTAATTAGGAAGTTATTCTTGAAAATATTGTATAGGTACATTTATCTAAAAGTTTAATACAATCTAGCGCTATATATTTCAGACTTGTTTTACCAATATATTAATATCAATATGTGTGTGTGTAACATTTAATTAACTGTTCATAGGTACCTACAGTACCTACATACGTTTCACACATGATTAAACATTAACACAGAGTTGGTGCGGGCGCAAGGGTAGCCGGAAATTGAAGGAAATTGATTAGTATTGATCCTAGTCATCATCCGAGAGCATTTCCGCTAAATCAGAGCCGTACATCACACAATAATATAATGTAATGTATTCAATATATACACGTGTGTGTGTACATAAACAGAATACGGTTATAAATATCGGGAAATAGGTATTAAACCTTCTTAACTGCGATAAAAACCGTAAAAGTTTCATAGTTTTACATCGAGAGAATGGAGAAATGTTGGCTTCAGTAATAGTATAGCAGTAACCTAACTACCGTTAATATAATAATTACTTTTTTAATGTCTTCTTTACACATTTACTTAACAAGAATCACTGTAAGTAGAAAAGGTACAATAATTTTGTGTGATGAGAATATTCTAAAGCTTGTCGATTGTACGAAAAATTATTACACCGAGTGATCAAAAGACACGAAGTAAATAAAATATTATCAATATTGATAAAGACATTATAAATGTAGGTACCTACCTACCTACCTATCACGTGGTACAGGAAAAATTCTTTTGTAAATATTGTTTATTCTCATCAAAGAACTTGAAACGTTTTTCTCACCGCGTCTTTACAGAAGCGAGGATTATTATCTCGATACAATCACTCTTTATATATTTTTCCTTTGAAATTACTAAAATAGAACCATTTTAGTAAATCATTTTGTATTTACACAACACTTACTGTATAACATGAACACAACACGTGTTGTTTGGTCAACAACATAAGTATACAAACAACAATAAGTTCGCTTTCATACACGACAACGTACGTAAATAATCTTCAAAAAGACAATAATATATTTGTGACGTCAGCATCTAGTATAGGTCGGATTTGGTTCAGTAAGTTTTTACGATGGAAAGGAATCAGCTGATTCAGTTGGAACCTTTTTACAAGCTTGCAAGAGATTGTGTTCTGATATTTTTTGTGTTATGAGAGTTTAGGGACTTGGCCTTGGATGTTATTAAAAATAAAAATAACTCAGAGGTGTATAAATCTAAACTATTTTATTATTGCCTTTCACCAGTAGTGTACTCTTTCATCACTGAGTAACTTAGGCAACTTATATTTTAAAAGAATGACGGATAGGGGTCCTTCATTCTAAAAATTAAATAAATGTCTAGCTGACCCACGCCGAGACGAACCGCTGACAAATAACAATATGTTTTTACATATTTGATACTTTTAAAAGATAGCCGCCCAAAACTCCAGCATGACAAGACATGACCAACACCTGCATTTGACTAAAATATTACAATAATTAACTTAAAAACTCTTCCACAACACGCTGTCTTGTACAATAAGTTGTGATATAAGTGTCCCTCCCAATCAGGCCACCCACCATCTGTGTTAACACCCTCGTAAATCAAATAAATGCTGTGGAAAGCTTCGTCTTGTGATAAAAAATAAAAGACTAGGCTTTTATTAAGCGATTTTTGATGTAATGAATAGTTTGGTTTCTTTTGTCAATAGTTATATGTTTAGGTCAATTTCAATATTCATAAGATATTTACATGAATAGTAAAATTAAAGTAACCTAACCTAATCTACTTACAAACAATCAGATATTGTATTTAAAGGTATACCCCTATAATACCTATAAATAAAATATCTGATTGAGGTCGCAGTTCTCAGGAAAGGTGCCCAAAAGACTGGCCACATTTCCACGCTCGATCGCAAGGCTAATACGTTGACCCAACTAAAGGCCAGCGTTAGGATCGTGAGATGACTCGACCAAAATTATTGTTTAGTGACTCCAGAAAAACACATAAGTAAGTATCTATACATTTAATAAACACAGTACATACCGTACCGCCGGAGCTCAGGGCGCGGCGCCTCGGTGTGCTTCGCCGTGAAGCAAGAATTTTGTGAACGCAATAAAAAGCTTTGTAAACATAAAATATTTTCACAAAATATTCCAGCGTGAGAGCGAATAATTTACTTTGTGAGACACGACCCGAGCTCGCTCGCTCCATGAACGTCGACATAATAGGGATTAGGTCCCTTTTGCATAGAGATTTATTCGACTTAATGTCAATTTCACAGATCTAAAGAAAACCTCAAAAGTCTAGCGAATAAAAGTCTACTTTTGCTAATAAAATGAGATTTTAAAGCTTCAATAACTTGATGTATAATAATAATCTTGATGAAATATTGTTAATAGTATTATGTAATCCACTAGGGAAAGGCCTTCATCTTACAGAAGACCACGGCCAAATTACTACATACAGCGGTGTAGTTGTGTTCCTGTCCAGTGTGAAAAAAAATGGAGAATATAAGTATAGGTAATATTTTGTAGTGTGATATTGTACTACGTCACGGAGGATGAAGAAAATCACGCCAAATTGTTACCTTAATCTGTCACCAGCTACTGTGACATGCAGATTTCAGCTACTGCAATACCATGTGGCTCAAAAGTGCAAAGGTAGTATAGGCAGTACCTACAGTATATATAATTATAATCTAGCTGAGTGAGTCTGCAGCACGCATTGTTGTTTATACAAATAACCATAATGACTGCTATGGTGAACGTGTGATTCGTCATAATGCGCTACAATATGATCGTCCGTACAGTGTAGTGTTGTCAGTTGAAATCCCACTCGGTACCTAACTTTGTCGATTTGTGTCCGGGTGTTTGTAAATTTCATGTAAGTAAAACCTAAATGTTTAAAAGAAAAACGTAACTGACTAATCAACAAACGCACAGTTTAAATCACTAGACACTCAGATAGCTATTATGATATAGGCATCCGCTAAAAAAGGGTTTTTTTAAATGTAACCGCTAAAGATGAAAATCAGCCGATGAAAGTTTATAGTTTTCAGATTTACAGTAAAAGACTGAACACGCGAACGAAGTCGCGGGTACAGCTAGTAATAAATAAAATAAAAATGTTTATTTCATCAAATACATTATTTTACATTAGATGGCATTGAACCCCCTTTTAAGCAATATTTTGTATTAGGCGGAACAGCTCTCCTTTTAACGAGTACTAAAATGTAAACGTAAATGAGTGAAATAATTTTAGAAGTACAGTAAATTGAAGATATGGTAAGTAAAAAAATAAAAGATAAACATGCATGTGGATGTGTGTGTGTGTTTATAAAGCTATATCTCTCCAGCGTACAGGTCTCCAGCGCTCATTTAGGAAAGCGTTTTAAAAGAAACGTTTTCTTACGCCAGGGATACTCCATCTAAAAGTGGTGTAAAAAAATGTATCGGCGACACGCAAGTGATATCTTTGATATTGCAAGCGTCCATATGCTACGGTTACTGCTTAACTTCAGGCGGGCCGTATGTTTGTTTGCCATCAAAAATGTATAACGATTACTTAAGTAGGTACCTTATAAAATAAAAAACCAGACACTTAACACTTAATCAATCATGCTCAATCATACGGCGCTCAACACATGAAAGCTTTGAGTACGAGGAGTAGGCACCACTTTGTCTAACACTCGTCGATTTAGCAAAGTATTATGACATACATTATGTCAAAATGGTAAATGGGAACACATTTGAATGAATTTGAAACGATTGGATTATTGGTTAGTGTCGCTGACAGCTAAACTGGTAGGCACCCACCATTATTTGTTTTGTGTCTAGGTGTAATTTATAAATGTTATACCCTGGCGATTAAAAAGAGTGGCTCGAGTTTCTTGCCAATTCTTCTCGAGGCCCAACCCTAGTCAACGAATTAGCCTTAGGAAAAAAGTATGCTGGCATTTGTTTTAAATTTGTTTTTATGACGTTCATAAGTATCATGGATTTGATCTAAATGAATAAATGAGTTTGACTTTGACTTTGACTTTGACATATGTAGAAACACGGGAGTTATCTTGTAGCTTATTATTTCCCATCGTTTCTTTATTATGCACTAGCACGTGGATATTCGGGCGAGGAGGTAAAACCATTCGATCACGTTTCAATCACAATCATTGTTATATCAATATAAATGCTCTTTGTGATCTTAGGCTTGATGGTGGAGCAATTTTTTCATATGCAGATGATACTGCACTAGTATTTTCATCGGACACTTGGGTGAATACGTATCATTTCGCCCAGCAGGGATTTGATTTGATTAGTACATGGCTAACAAATAATCTCCTTACTATAAATACATCAAAAACCAAATTAATCGAATTCTTTATACGCTCCCCAATCCCACTCGATAGCTCTTTGCGAATAAATGTTAATACACCTAAAAATAATTCTATTACCACTTGCTGTATAGAAAAAGTAACATCCATAAAGTACCTTGGTATAGTGATCGATAGCAACCTGAACTTCAAGGATCACATTGAGTCTTTATCAACTAGAACACGCAAACTCATTTATATATTTAAAGAGCTACGACACTCAGCTGATCCCCAAGTAATGAAGTTGATCTACCAGGCACTGTGTCAATCGATCTTAACTTATTGTATCACTACTTGGGGAGGCGCGGCAAAAACACACATAATAAAAATTGAGCGCGCTCAAAGAACTGTGCTTAAAGTATGCTGTTTTAAGCCCCGCTTATTCCCTACGAATAAACTTTATGAGTTTTGCCAAGTCCCTACTGTTAGGCAACTATTTGTTCAAGCAACAGTTCTCAAGCAGCACTCGCTAACGCATTATACACAAGACAGTACCAGGCGCAATCATCTTGTTGTACCGTCATCACAAATTCGCACCTCTTTTAGTCGGCGATTCTTTATTTTTCTCGGGCCGTATTTGTACAAAAAGGTGCACAAAGCATTGTCAATTTATGCGCTAAATACTAACCAATGCAGTTCCACCGTTTCGGAATGGCTTCTAAAACAGTCATATAGTGAAACTGAAAACCTCTTGTTAGTTTTGAAATAATTACTACAGACACCCAAACGCACAAACACTCATACACACACACACACACACACACACACACACACACACACACACACACACACACAAACACACACACACACACACACACACACAAACACACACACACACACACACACACTCATCATTTTTTTCTTGATTACGCTCATCATTTTTTTCTGTAATTAGTAATTACTGTTGTTTCTTCTAGTATATGAATACCCAAGTTCTGAGTGGAGACCTGGCGACCTGTAACACAGGTAATATTTTACCTATCTCAGGCACCAGCGATCCATGACCATGTTAGTTTATACCGTAGCATGTAAGAAACAATATTTTGTAACTAGGTTATGGTGAGAAAAAATAAACGATTATTATTATTATGTCTCTCTTTATCACGGGTATTTTCCCATCATTCAAGGAGAATACCCGGGCCTTTGGAAGGCTTACGCGGGGACATAGATCCAACACGCAGAGGCCCTTAGAGAATTTTAATTTAAAATGGGATGAGACGCTTACCATAGTCATGCCACAGCTGCACTATTGCAGTACAGCCATGACATGCCTATGGTAAGTGTAGAGCTATTGCAACATGAGAAATCAAATAATTTTGGGCTATGGCATTGGGTGTTCGATGGACTGATTTACAATGATTATGGGATAAAACGTCGCCTGCCATCATTTAAAAGTTGGGATATACTCTAAATGTAAAATAGGCAGACGGTGACTCGCCTATACACTAGATGGGCCCCTTGAAACAACCGACATGGGCAACAGCCCACAGGCATAAGGGCAACACCATAGTGCGCGGCTAGGGGTATCGAGCGGTGCGGCGCCGGTTTCACCATCGGGGGTCTGAGACCCGAGAGCGGGTTTCCCCGTAGTTATGCCCTTGAAAATGACACTTCTACCCCCGAGCATATAGCTCTGGCGACCCCTCTCTGATCAACCAATTAAGGCAAGCCAGAGCTGAGAGTCCTGCGGGCGCTCTTGTCAGTCCACTCCGGAGTGCCAATAAAGGCAAGCCGGAGACGAGGCCCTGACCGACTCTCTGGGGCATTCGAGACCGCAGTGTCGCCACTCACATTCAGCCCGCCACAAGCTGCTCTGCGGTATTATTATTATTATCAATGGCCAGTAACTGCAAACTACGGACGTTCTACAGAACACGTGGCACTCGGGCCCCAAGCGTGATGCCCACCGATAATAATGATCGCCACCAGCACCATAAAAGATCCACCACCAGTCCCGCAGAATGTGACATGCCACGCACCCGTCAAAGCAGTCAACGAATCAAATGACAACCACCCATAGAGCACCAGTGTTCTGTATTACGTATAAGGAGTTTGTAACCATCTCCTTGATTTCGTCAGAGTGGACATAATTAACTCTAAATATACGATATTTTAATGGATATATGTATGTATAAATATGTTTACCAGTTACCGTAATAATCAGTTAGTTGTTCAAATATATACCTATTATATTATAACTAACCTCCGCCCGCGGCTTCGCCCGCATCTACAATCCCTCAGGCACATGTTTCATCCGCGATAAAAAAAACATAGAACATACACTTCAAATTTGATGTCTTTAGGACGCCTAGTTGGGCTAGTCCTAGTTTGGGCTGTGGGTATAATATATATATCAGTCAGTATATATCATACTGGAAGTCACCCCCTTCCAGACTTTGCACGGGTTAAACATTATTTATATTTGATTTTTTACCCTCTTAGGGCGCGTTCCCACTATGCTGTGACGGTTAATTTATCGTCGGACGACTGTCGTCTCTAGCTGTTCCCATTATAACGACGATATTTTTATCGTGGCTACGATAGATTTGCCGTCACGATTTTTTATCGTTTTACGACTGTCGTACTAGCCGTTCCCACTGTCATGAAAATCTGTCGTCACTGCAAAAAGTGTCGTAGACGACAGTAAATCGTGTCGTTTTATATGTGAACACCTTCATTTAAACATATAAGCCACGATACTTAAAACTACACGATTATCTGTCGTCACGACAAAGTGGGAACGCGCCCTTAAACCGTTAACGTTACGTTAGGTTAACGTTTTTGCTATTCCCGATATACCTTTGTCTAAATAGAAGCGGGTATATGTAATGTCATGCTTCTTACTTGGAAAATGATGGACTTCCATACAACCGTTCATCCCTTATTTTAATCCCTTACGAGTGAAATTTACAAAAATCCCTTCTTAGTGCGCACTTACGTTGTTTAATGACGCATTGTGCAAAACTTCAAGTTTGAATCGTTTGAGCATAAGCCCTGGCGGTTCATGCTCTGCGTTGATAGATCAGTCAGTCAGTATATGTATAGAAGATAGATACCTAATATAATTATATTATAATTAAGAAGTAAGATTATGTATACTAATATTATAAACGCGAAAGTTTGTAAGAATGTATGGATGTTTGTTACTCTTTCACGCAAAAACTAACGGATCTGGATTAAATTTGGCATAGAGATAGATTACCTATAGTCTGGAATAACACACAGGCTACTTTTTATCTCGGAAAAAAACTCTGTTCCCGAAGCCGCGGGTGGTAGCTAGTATGAAATAAAGAAGTTTTTCATCGGCGCTTACCATCTAGATGAACCTGATTCAGGCTTCTTTCTTGTTTATTGTTTAAAGACATGTTCGCTCTGCATCCAAAAGTGGTTAAGCTCAGTGCCACCACGTGCCAGACTGTCATAATTCTTATAATTGTTGTTTTGGCTTCGACATTATGTTTCACGGTCAATGATAGAAAGGAGGCTACATAGATACATTTATATTTTATGTTTACATGTTTATGTAGTTCTTACAATAAATGAATAACTTATAATTTACAAAGAGTTATTAATAATTAGTAGTAACAATTGATCAATAAACACCTAGTTAGTACAGTAAATACATGGGTGTAATTTGTGTCCGTTAAGTGTATCCCGAGGGTGTCGTAAGAGCCGACTAAGGGAGTAAGTCTAGCAGACAATATCTTGGTCTCAATCTGTCATGAAGGTAGGACCTATAACACCCTAGCTTAATTCAAACTGAACACTGACCATAAATATAGGTAACTCTTCAGATTCAATACTAACTGAGGTAGGTACCTACCTGCGTGGCCGTTTATGTAGTCGTCAGATTTCGAACTTTTAAAATAGGTATCTACTTTTAGAAACAATCTTTTAAAATATATATTTTCTTATCATTAATAAAATTTACGCACCGATGTAACTCTGCTTTTAGCACTAAAACGCTAAACTCATTTTAATAAATTTTGATACAGACTTAACTTGCACGCCGGGGAACGGTATAGTCTTATTTACGACATATGTACCTCACAAAACACCACGTAAGCACCGTTCCAATAAAGCCTTTAACGTAATTTCACCTTCTAACCACAAGCAATTATTTTCAAACTCAAAACAATTAAATAGAAAAAGGTACTCAAAAACAATTCCGGGGTCCCACGAGCCGCTTCACGATCAACTCATTGACCTTACGTGTGACAATGACACATTAAACGTTTCGTACCGATGCCAGAGGGTAAGCACACAAGCACCTAACAGGTAATAGCTGTAATTATCCCGAACATTACACACACCTGATATAAAATACTATCTACAATGAAACTTCCAGTCGAAGGCATTTATTTGTATTGTATGCTACACATTGCTAGTATTAAATAAGAATATTGTTACAGAAATCGTAGAAAATACGCAATGGTTAATGAATTCCATTATGATTGTATTGGTTATGTTACTTTGGTAGAGGTCGCATTACTTTCGTGTACGTTGTCCGTTGCTGGTGAAGCAGGACGGATCTTTCAGCGCCCGTTACATTCTCAGGCCGTTTCTGTTTTAAGTGACAAAATAACATTTTGTTTCGGTAGAAGTTTTTGTTTTCTGGTCGTAGCCTACTAATATTATAAACGCAAATAACAATAACTCCACCTGTGTCTGTCTGTCTGTTCAAATTCAAATTCGAAAATTAATTGCATAGAACATGGTTTACATTGGTGTTATCAATAATTAAGGCACATTCATGTTTAGCTAGGGTAATACATAGCATACAAAATTATTATTATATTAGAGGTAGGGATAGAAATTGATAGAAATTATTATTATTAAATATGCTATAAATTTTAATTATCTATGCATTCAAAACTTAAAAAATACAAATAAATAATCTTTTTTTTAATCCATAAACTCTTTAATGCTTTTAAAATTACAGTTACTAAGCCATTTGTATAATTGTGTCTTGAACGATGCTATATTTAGTGTTTTAAATCGAGAGGGTACCTTATTATAAATTTTAATTTGGACGGACATTGCAAGACAACTTTTTTGTCAACGTTGCCTTGGTATCAAATGGTATCATTAAGAAAGATACATAGGGTACTTCATTTCTTGATCGTGCTTTAAAAAAGGCCAATTTAAACTTTGCAAACAATACATCGTTAGGAAACATGAAAGCACCCAAACTTGACTTATGGTCGAAACTGGTCTATTATCACCCTTAATCACAGACCAAAGTTGTCAGAACTGTTGTTTACTCACAAATAAAAGACACGTGTATCAAAAAAAGATAATATCAGCGTTATGCTTACAGCTACTATAATAAAACAAATGTTTGTAAAATGTTAAATTGTGAAATTAATTCAGGTCGTTTTAAAAGTGGTGGAGTTTCTTAAGAGCAGTTAAAAGTTAGATTAATTGCACAACGCTACGGGAACGACAATAGCGAATGTTTCATTACCGAGGAGGGTGACTGTGACTAGTGAGTTTAAGTTATTATTATTGTACATAGAGTGGTAAAAGACCACCAATATTTTGGTTATTTCTTTCCGTGATCCCGAAATAAGTACCTAATACACCTTGTGTGTCTTTGTGGTTTCAGTGATTGTGATATCCTACTAATATTTTAAATGCGAAAGTTTGTAAGAATGGATGGATGGAAGGATGTTAGTTACTCTTTCACGTAAAAACTGCTGAACGGATCTGGATGACATTTGGCACAGAGATAGATTATGGTCTGGAATTACACAAAGGCTACTTTTTACAGCGATAACCGACATCCACGCGGGCGGAGCCGCGCGCAACAGCTAGTATGTCATACACAAATGATTGTTCCTAGTCTGGGCGAACACTAGATTTTTTCAATGTTCATTCTCTACCACGGCAATCGTTAAGAAAAAAGTGGTTAAAGAAGTTTGCTCGATTTTACTTTTCTTTAACTGCTCCCGTAGTTAACACAAATAGTTATCCGCCAATTACGAAACATTTCAACTAATAAAGTCCAATAATCTCTATTACAACAAAAACCGCAGAGGTATTCCGTAAGAGCGAAAACCGAGCCACCGCGAAAACCGAGCAAAATCTGGCTGTCAGATTGAAAATCGGTATTCCGTAAGAGCCCTTTTTGACGTTTAGTCAATAGATTGTGCCGTCACCGAGCAATCACAACTCACAACGTTTGCGATCACAACTGTCAGTTTGCCATCGCTGTTTCTTAGAGAATCAGCCGGCCGCTTTTTAATGAAAGCTGCTTTGGGGACGAAATTGCTACAAATCCAACCGAGCGAATAATCAACCAAAAGGATTGCAACAGAAAACCAGACTCAGATGCATTCCATGATTCCATGCACTTGATCGTCGTTACACTATGCTGAACTGTTAGCACTTTGGCATATGATTATAGGGCAAGTTCTACGATAGTTCTTAAGTAACCTTTGTATTTATTATAAATGATGTCTATCTATACTAATATTATAAAGCTGAAGAGTTTGTTTGTTTGGTTGGTTGGTTGAACGTGCTAATCTCTGAAAGTAGGTACTGGTTCGATGAGAAAAAATCTTTTTTATTGAATAGTGCATTTATCCAGGAAAGGTATAGGCTATATAACATCACGCTATGATCAATAGGAGCGGAACAGTAGTGACATATGTTGCAAAATCGGGAAAAATATTTCAAATAACCACGCGGACGAAGTTGCGGCACAGATTACTAAAGAGTTACTACGGTTGCGGGCGTCTTTCTTCTTTGTTTTAATTTAGGTTGTAATAAAACTAAATTCGAAATCCAATGATAAGGAGGGAGAATAAGTAATTCAAATCAATTGCAGAAATAGCTAGTTATTGAAATAAGCAGCTGTGACAAACAGACATACGGACAGAATTTTACCATAACGGTTGCTTTAGACCATTTTGGCGCAGATGTCTAAAAATACTATAATTAATAAAAAATTTAAAGAAAGCTATTTTGTTTTTTGTAGCCTCGCGTCAATTTTTAGCCGGAGGTCGTGGGTTCGATTCCCACCCAGGACAAATCTTTGTGTGATGAGCATAAATATTTGTTCTGTGTCTGGGTGTTATTTATCTATAATATGTATGTATTTTGAAATATATAAGTATGTTTATCAGTTGCCTGGTTACCATAGTACAGGCTCTGTCTAGTTTGGGATCAGATGGCAGTGTGTGAGTTGTACCAACATATTACTATTATTATTATAATTTTGTGCCTTGGTATTGTGTTTATGTCATAGGTATAGGTAGATATAGTCACGTGTCCTACCTCTCATTATCTTATAGACTTCCCGTACGTAAACACACACGTTACATCAAAACAACAACTAAAGGTCATTGCTTTTTATAAAATCTAATTAAATAAATTAGATATTTTCTATATATAGATTTCGGCGACGCTCGTAGGTGCCTTCTAAACAAAATAAAAATATAAGTATTCGAATTTTAGTAACTTTTGAATAATTCAAACACTTATGAAATGGGTACAGTATTATCATATTCTGATAATACTGTACCCATTTCAAAAGTTTATCTATCTAATTATAAGGACAAATCTCAAAATCAAAATATATTTTAAGAGAGGTAGGGCACCATACTAGCGGCAAGCCCGATTGGGGAAGGACCTTCATCTTACAGAAGACCACAGCCAAATAAGTGTAGTTGTGTTCCTGTATGTAGGGATCATACTCCTTCTTAAAGCCCTAGTGTAAAGAAAGCGGTCAGCAACACGCAAATATTAACTTTCGTTATTGCAAGCGTACATAGGCTACGGTAACTGCTTAACATCAGACGGGACGTATGCTTGTTTTCCACCCTAGTATAAAAAAAACACCTCGCATGTCACCGGTGCCGGGTATGGCCGGTATAGTAATAGTTCCCCTGCAGAATACTAACTTAAATTCTTGCCTTGTGTCACTGGGGACTTTACAAACGTGTTTGCGACAAGTATTTGTGCAGAAATGTCATCGCAAGGAGGTTTGGAACTAAAGTTACTAGTTAGTAGAGTTACTAGTTTGGAAAAGGGCTCAGCAATCTCCCTGTTTAGTTCTAGACTGCCTAGTCAGCATATAGACAATACGGGGATAATTCATTCATTAGCGAGGAGAGTCAGTCGATTAGATCTCTCGGCGCGGATCGGTCATAATTACTAAATCCACTGTCTCTTATATATAATTGCTACTAAGTTCTTATAAGTTTTCAGTTAATATAAAAAGTGTTTTTTTAAAAAGACGTTTATTATATCTCCTATAACAGAACGCTATTGGAGGTTAAAGTTGGATACAGTACCTACACTGAGATTGCACCTTAATCACAACACATGTAATTCTCTATCAATGGTATCAGGTATGAAGTGTCAACGCAACGGTCAACTTAATATTGTATCGTATCAATCAACGTTCCTAATTTCTTAATCGACAGACACGCATTAATGACATTTCATTAATCGTAGGTACCGTGTTCCCTGAGGCACAGTACCTTAGGACCTACCAAGATTAATACCTGTACCTGAGGTGTCCTTACTTCAATTCATACCTATCAGCGCCTCACAGGCGGTATTGATCCACTAAGTCTAAGGAGAGACTTCGCCTCCTTGTGTGTGTTCTACCGCCTGTAATGGGTAGGTATACAATGGGCTGTGTTCTGAGGAATTGTTCGAGATGATGCCCACGGCCACATTTTATCAACGCACCTCTCGCCACCGACAGGGAGTTCATCCTCACATACTTGCACCTCAAACTTGCCGTACCGTAAGATTCCAGAGGAATTTCTTACCACGTACGATTAGGCTGTGGAATGAGCTCCCTGCCGAGGTTTTCCCAAAATACTATAGCATGGGGTTCTTCAAGAAAGGAGTTATAAGGTTTTTAAAGGGTCGGCAACGCGTGAGTGACACCCCTGGTGTTGCAAACGTCCATAGGCTACGGTAACTGCTTACCATCAGGCGGGCCGTATGCTTGTATGTCACCTTGGTAGTATAAAAAAAAAAAAAAAACAAGTATAACAATACCTACATAATTATACTGATATTGTTAATTTAATACGACACTTAAACATTGAGAAACAAAATTATGAGCATTTAAACCTCACCTTACCGGCCTTAGCTACATAATTGTAACATTACCAACCTTTGTCCCTGCCCCACAAAACACTTGTAAGCTTTCGACATTATATTACGTCCAATTATACCCTATAATGTACCTGAACCCCAAAAACTCATTGTTTCTCATTTCATTATATTTGTACCAAATTTTTCATAACAATAGCATCTAAAGATTGTTTTGTGTTTGGGAGCTGCTCTGTTTAAATATTGGTGACTAGCGACATCTAGATTTGCCGTGTGGGTAACAAAAGTTGCGGCATCTTGTAAGAACTATCTGCTTAGCTGGCAATGCACGCATTTCCACACAACAAACCTAGATGTCGTGGCGTACATAATATTAAAACTTGATAATATTTAATTCTGTGATTGAAATTGAAGCATAGAAAAAAAATAGTAAACGCTACCACAGTATTACAATAAATATTTCCTATATAATACAATATTTCCTATATTATTATAGGAAATATTGTAATACTGTGACGCTACTGCCATTGTCACAAAAGTTTGGATTCATTAGTTGCACTTTTCTACTAGATGGCGTTATTTATGTATCATTTTCATGGGTATAAATGTGCAGCTTCGTGCAAGATCAATAACCAATTATAATATAATGTATAATATTAACATTTTAAGTATTACCAACAATTAAGGTGGTCACTGGCAAAATAGTTTGTTCATCATAGTCAATGTTCCGACTGTAGTATATTCAACAGAGATATCATAGCGGTATGAAGGTATTCAGGGGTAAATAAAACAATAGATAATTATATTCCTACATTTATTATATGTTACAACATACAAAACATAGATTAACAACAATATACGATCAATATTATTATAAAGGCGCGCCGCCACCCGCGCCGTGGCTAAACGTGGCCACTGTGGCCACTGTGGCCGCCGTGGCCCTGTGGCCAACACTTCTACAACTCGAATTAATTTGGACACATCAAATAGGACTAGACCGATGTAACAACAGTAAAGTAACATAGTACATTGTGTAGCCGTCAGGCGTGGCACGGAAACATAAGGAATACAACAATATCACTGTATCAGTGACGTAGCTAGGCTTGGTGACACCCGGAGCGAATAACGATATCTCACCTGGACCGAATCGAAAACACGCAAGTATATTCAATTTAATTTTTTTTTATTCAAATTTATCTCTCTTTTAGTCACTTTGTGTCACTTTGGCTAAAAAAAACTGTCACTGGATGACACCTGACTGCGATTGAAAATATGACCTTACTAAATCGGGTGACACCTGGGGCGGACCGCCCCCACCTACTACGTCACTGCTGTATTTACCTATACACGTGTTTTAAATGGGAAACATGTACTTTTTTTGTTTTGTAAAGATCATACAACAATGTGGGTACATTAGATATTAGCAGCAGATGCCGCATGTCATGCCACATCAGTGTCGCACGAGGTGCACGAGGACATGTTAACAAATGTAACACAACTGTGATGACGACGAAAATATACACGGAGATGTATACTGTAGAGACCACGCTCATCTAAATTGTGAAGCATTAGTTACTGATGCGTGTGGTTAAGGAATTACCATTTAACTTGATTACCATCTATTTCTTTTTTTTTATATACCGATGATTCTGCCAACGACAAGGTGGAAAGAGAGGGTTAAGGACTACTGGTTGGCCGGTATCTATAGCTAATGGTTTCTTTTGAAGGCTGTATAAAGGACAACACAGAAATTATATTTTAAGAGAGGTAGGGCACCATACTAGCGAGCAAGCCCGACTGGGGAAGGACCTCCACCTTACAGAAGACCACAGCCAAATGACTACACACAGCGGTGTAGTTGTGTTCCTGTGTGTGAGTACAGGTCTCCAGCGCTCATTTAGGAATGCGTTTTGAAAGATACGTATTCCTATCCCAGGGTTATTTCCATCTTAAAGCCCTGGTGTAAAAAAATGGGTTGGCAACACGCAAGTAATACCTCTGGTAATGCAAGCGTCTATAGGCTACGGATACTGCTTAACATCAGGTGGGCCGTATGCTTGTTTGCCACCCAAGTAGTATTAAAAAAAAAAAAAAAAAAAAAAAAGTATGAAGTAGTAAAAAATGTAAAAGGATATATACTTATTTAGGAATACAGAAAAATTCGAATAGAAAAATTAAATTGGATTAAGAAGGGTGTAAAGAAGACAAGGAGGGAATGGAAATAGGACAAGGATCATGCGGCTGTCTTGCTCTTTCTCCTACTTATCGTCGCCGTAAGTACTATACTTAGCGGGCTATCGACGAACCTTGGGCCTAAGTGTATCTTGTATCTATTTTGTTTTTCTAATATTTAGGCTAAAAAGTTTTTCTTTTCGTGTATTTGTGACCGGCCACGCGGGTCTACTAGCCCACGTCGTTGGAAACCCACTTAACACCACACAACGTTGTATATGTCGAGAGAATATAAGACACGAAAAACAATCAGTTTGACAGCTCCATATATATTATCCGTCTCGTATTATCTGCTAGAGTTATGTAGGAAGCTCTGTTTATATTCTACGTTAAAGCTATAGTACGTGGCATGTCACGACGGGGTTTTTCTTTACATTGTAAATTCATCACGGACATCGCACATTAGGTCACTTTTTTTAACCGACTTCAAAAAGAGAAGGTTATCAATTCGTGTGTATTTTTATTTTTTTTAATGTTTGTTACCGCATAACTCCGTCATTTATGGACCGATTTGAAAAATTCTTTTTTTGTCTGACTGGACATACTTCCAGTTTGGTCCCATTATCATCAAAATAAAGTTCCGATGATGGGATCCATGAGGAATTGAGGGTACTCCTCAAAAGTTATAGGCACACATATAGCAATTTCAATATTTTTAACAACTAATTAATCATTTGCATTCAGAAAGTGTAATTTGGTGAAGTAAAACTGATGAAGAAGACCACAGATGGCCATCTGAACTTTTCAATAATAAGTATTTTACTGATGGCGATTAGATAAGTTTCGGTTATTGTTGCTAAGCAACTATTAATAAGAAATAATGACGTGAATTAATTGAGCGCGGATTGCACAGATTAAATATTGCTTTTAATACCTACTTGACCTGTGTTCAGCCCGACGCTCAGTCGATTTTTTTCGATTGTAACAAACAAATATCTGAAAATTTTACAACTTGCCGTACTGAAGTCGGTTTTTTTTTGTTAAAATTATATATCCAAATTTTGTTGATATTTGTGCGATTTTATTTGCAACAAAAGTGAACCAATGTGCGCCACCCCTTATACTTACAGATAACATAGAATTTGAATGATTTTAGCTTTCAACAGTTTAATATAGCGCCATCTATTATTAAAAGTTAGTATTATGAAGGATATACATTTTTTTTTGTAAAAATAAGCGATGATTTTAGCACAGAATACTATAATAATGTTTTGTTGTTAATAAAACAGGCGTTAACGATCAATATTTAAACATAATAATACTAATTAGTGTTCTATAGTGACTACTAATGCAACATATAGCTAATGCAATATTAGTGAAGCTAAACAACTAGTCGATAGTATTCTGTGCGAGTAACAAACAACATGTATGTACACGATATATATAGATAGGCCTAATGTACGAAACGCTTATATATTATATTATATATTTAGTTCAATTCCTTCACGTTTCCTTACTGTGTACTGTTACGTCTACTTAACTCTAGGTGCGCGTCGACAATGTGCCATGTTGAGAGGCGCTTCGTGTTTTATAATAGGACTTTTAAATTTTTAATATGGTCACACTGTTCTTAAGTATTGCCTGAATATCTATACTAATATTATAAAGCTGAAGAGTTTGTTTGTTTGGTTGAACGCGCTAATCTCAGAAAGTACTGGTTCGATTAGATTTTTTTTTTGTTGAATAGTGCATTTATCCATGAAGGCTATAGGCTACATAACATTACGCTATGATCAATAGGAGCGGAGCAGTAGTGAGATATGTTGCAAAATCGGGGAAAATATTCCAAATTACCACGCGGACGAAGTCGCGGGCGACCCCTAGTAAATATATATATTTTTTGGTAAATTCTATTAAGTAATCATTGTTTTACTTTCTGATACGTTTAAATGGCCGGTTGTTCGGTTGCTATGCGAATATGTGCCGTATTTCTCATCAATATACGAGTAGATCTTGGAAAAGCTAATTTATATAGTTTAAACTATAGTTTTCGGTCTAGTTAAAATTTTAATGTCTAGCAATGGACATCGTTCGGCTCTGAGAAATCTTTTCTGCTTTTTTAAAGACAACTGCACTGCAGGAACCGAACCCAATGTCGCAACCCACAGCATGTTACCACTTGAGCCATTGAACCAACCGAACAATTAAAGAAATGAGAATGAGAATTTAAAACAAAGTTACGTATCTCATACCTCAGTAGGTACATACTTATGTTACACTTGCATAGTGTGACCACACTTAATTCATTTTGAGAGTAACATCTATATTGGTAATACATCAGCCTTAGTTACGTTATGTTACAGTTACAGCACATACGTATACCTATCGAAACTCAAATGATTCTAGCCGATTATTTGTGCATCACAACTAATATACCACAAACAAATCTCTACCTTGTACCGTTGTAATACGGTAGATATTACAATTTTAATCACTTAAATATAATCCCTCTAAACATTGAAATATATTTCTTATTTAGCTAGTATTGTATAAAATAATCTCTTTGGTGTATCAAGATTAACAAATGCATTATTTGAATTAAAAATAAAATTCTATATAACAAACTACCCTTCCTGGGATATTATCTTTGGTTGTCATTATAAACAGTCTCGTGTGATTCTAACCCAACAGACAAACACAACGTAACTATAACGTACTATCGACAAAGTTGGCGATAAACCAATCGAAGATTAATAAACACGTTATACGTCCCGCCAGCAGAAAATGGAAAAACCATTGGTTTCAAAGTTTTAAATCATTTTCTAACACTTTCAGTGTCAAGAAAGCCCTTACTTATTACTCAGTCAAAAAAATATTTTTATTCAATTGGTTTAAGAAAAGTATTGAATTACCAACCCTTACTATTTTGCAAACGAACAATAGGAATCGGTAGCCGAGTGCTAGGCACAAGGACGGGTAATTAATAACTATCTATAGATGGACTCGCCGGCTGATTCTCTAAGAAACAGCGATGGCAAACTGACAGTTGTGATTGCTAACTGACAGTTGTGATCGCAAACTGACAGTTATGATCGCAAACTGACAGTGTGATTGCTCGGTGACGGCACAATCTATTGACTAAACGTCAAAAGGGCTCTTACGGAATACCGATTTTCAATCTGACAGTCAGATTTTGCTCGGTTTTTGCTCATACGGAATACCCCTGTCGGTCGCCGGGTTTCGGCGTATAGCGTACCTATCAAAGAACCCGGTAGCCGGGTTCTTGGCACTAGTTAAAACAATATGGTAAACTAAACTATGCAATATTGCACATGGTAGCAATTTGGTCGATTAGTACTTTTTTGCTTTGCTTTAAAAAGACAACTTCCGCACTAGAGAACAAGCTCTGTGTCGCGGGGGACTTTACAAACATACAATTAACGAACACGAATTACACCCAGACTCAGAACAATTCTTTGTGGGTCACACAAAGTTTTGTCCTGTGTGGGAATCGAACCCACAACCTCGTGCACAGCAGGCGCATACTGCGGCCACTGGACCACCGAGGCAGTCAATACTATTGTGATCGAGCGCCAAATTTGTCGATAGCACATTCATTTTTCAAATTTAGTTCATCTACATATCAGCAGTCAATTTTGATGGCGTGTTTGTAGTCTCTGCAGGGTATCAAGGTTAGAACAAAATATGTCTTGGTCATAAATGCACTTATTTCATAAACTCTTACGTACTATAGTCTAAAATAAATGCTACGCATTGCTTGTTACATACAGTTACACATAATGTCAAAACAATAAGTATGTATATATAAAATAAATAGATTTTATCGTCGGTTAGACGCTACACGTACACATATAAAGGTGTATGTTCACTACAACGTATATTACAAATTGTACAGTACAAGTTTATGATACTCAGAATGATTTTAATTCTTTATGTTTCTCTCTGATAGGCTCTGACAACAGAGGAAGAAAGGTTTAAGCTCCTGTGGACAACTGGCATAAATGTTAGTCAAATCGAATAGAATAGAAAGTACATGTATGGGATTTGACGTAAGTTTAGAAGAAAGAAATAAAATTACAATTATTGACACAGTAAATTTAGAGTACATTGTAGGTACCTTATAACTACTGTGTCAATGAGATTACCACTCAGCATAATGCTATGTTGTGGAAACAACACAGCGCTGATTTTCAGTGGTAACCCCACTTCTTCAGTGGTTTACGACATTATATCGTACACTTATGCAAAATCCCATGCACTTGCTTTCTATTCTATTCGACTACAGTTTATGGCACTTGTCTAGAGGCGCTGATCAGATTTACTTTTTTTTGATCATGTCTTATATTTGATACAATAAAGATACTCTGTATGCTATTTATAAAAATCAGCGTAATAATTATTCACTATACTTTTTTTTTTGTTTGTTTTTAAAAAAGACAACTCCCGCACTAGAGAACAAGCTCTGTGTCGCGGGGGACTTTACAAACATACAATTAACGGACACAAATAACACCTACTACAGACTCAGAACAACTCTTTATGGGTCACACAAAGTTTTGTCCTGTGTAGGAATCGAACTTTTCAGCAGTAGAACATTATATCTGTTGCTCTTATTATATATGGAAAGTAAATCTTCCCAGTTCAGTAGTAGGTTTACCAATACAGGCATTTACCACATTTGTCATGCTACGGAGTAGTGAACACACACCCTAAGCTAAAGTGTAAAAATATTTGTTTGTTTACATAATGTTATATATAACCACAATATACCTACGTATAATAATTATATCATATAAATTATTTGTGCAACACACATAGTATTGTTTGTTCTCTTTTATCATGAATACACACAACGCCCGCGACTGCGCCTGCCTTTTATAGACTACGTAAAACATTCCACCCTATATGCATTCATGTATTAGAACATAAATAATAAGCATTAATTACCTTAATAACATAATTAGGTTAATATTACATTGTATATAAAAATATTTGTTTTAAAACTAATTAAAATGCATAAAAGGAATGAAGAATGAACGTTATGATATAGCGCTAAGATCTATTAAAAAGATTATACAAAATTATGTACCACAGATAAACTTACTTTTAGTTGTTCTACCAGAGAATAAATAAATATTTGGCCCGATCCCGACTTACCTATAATAAAATTAGGTATTTTATTTGTTGGAGCGTTCTCATCATGAGAGGTGACGTTCGAAAACTGTTTTCGATAGCTAATATATGACGATACAACTCGCTGACGAATAATTTTCTAAACTACTGTTAAGAACGCTCCGTAACGACAATGCATTGGTCTACAAAAGAGCGATTGCCTTCTAGGTGACTACAATATTAGGCTTTTTGTCAAGATTAAGTCAATTCTAAAATAAAAAATAATTCTCGAAGAATTTTGAGACTTGCTTAAAACGTCGTTTTAAACGCCATCTATCGTCATCTTTTGTAAACCAAAACAAGTACGACAGTCATGAGGTCACAATGGCGATTTCTTAAGACGATAACAAACTTTTAATATATGCTAGACAATGACTACAAAATGGTAGATATACAATATCCCTTGTCAAAACCATTGTACTTATACAATATATTATAAAAACCATGTCACTGCGATAACTCGATTGTTGTTACTTGTTATATAATTATAATACTGAACAGTCTGTTCGTATCAAACATTTTGTCACAGACCCAGTTACTACGAAGACCAATCGTTTACAAAATGTCCCATACAAAAAGCTTGTTTAGTATTGTACGTGTTGTTTATATATATCTATACCATATAAAATAGTTTAGTGCTGTGAAGCACTTTTTACATATACAGTCAGTAGTTGTTGCCCGCGGCTCCGCTCGCGTAGATGCCGGTTAAAAGTAGTCTATATGCAATTCCAGACTATAATCTATCTGTATGCCAAATTTCATCCAGATCCGTTTAGTAGTGCGTGAAAGAGTAACAAACATCCATACATTCATACTCACAAACTTTCGCATTTATAATAATAATAATAATAATAATAATAATATATTTATTAATTCTCTCAAAAAGGTTAGTACATAGGTATGTTCTAAATAAAGGGATTACTTAAAGTAAACCTTAGTGAGAGCTGGAGTTTGAGCTAGGTTCGAAACCTGTGTGACAAATCTCCAGGCTCTCTCCTCTAGTGAAACAAAGGTATGTTAAAAGTTGTGAGCGTTAACGGAAGCTATGTACTTAAAACAATTATTAATAAATCTAAGCTAAAAGTAAGCTAAGTGATAATTATACAAGCCAAAAGAAAAGGAAAGTGTGTGTGTGTGTGTGTGTGTGTGTGTATGTGTGTGTGTGTGTATTTGTGTGTGTGTGTGTGTGTGTAGTGTGTGAGTGTGTGCATGAACGTGAGTTTATGTGGGTATTTGTGGATATAATATGCCGTACTGTAGGTACATTTATTTAATGATGCAGATAATCCTTTCCGTGTCATGGTAGTCTAAATCATATAGCCATTTGGTAACTGCCTTCTTACACTGAATTCTCGTCATTGGGTACAAATTTAAGATTTTATTTACTTTGTTATATACAAAGCTACCCAGAAAGTGAAAACAACGTTGGGCTAGACTTGTTTTGGTGGAAATCGAAGGGCATACTTGATATTTTCTACGTTCTGAAACTAGCTTAGATGGGTCGTAAGGGGTTTGGGAGTGAGTTGTAAGGATTACCATTAGGATAAAGAGTTTGCGAACGGAAAGGACATTGCAAATTTCATAAAGTTCAGTTGTAGGAAATCGGAAAGGAAGTCTCCAACCAACTTTTAGCACCGCTCTTTTTATAGTAAGGATTATGATCCAAAATTATGTTTATTATTCAATTATTCTGGATTATTTAGATGTGAAGCTTCTAATGTGGTCGGTCGGATTGGCTGTTTATTTGCGAGCAACTCTACGACTCTTTTAAGATTTCTTTATTATTATATTAAATTATATATAAAGTATTCTTTTTGTTTAAAGAAATCTGAATATTTTGTTCTTGATTATGACATGTGTTTTTCCTTACATAAATCATAGTTTCGTGCATAATTTCTGTAAAAATAGTTTGTGATGTTTTACATCTGCAACGTTTTTTTTTAAATACGTTATACAACTGTTTACGTACGGCACAAAATGCATGTATATATAATATAGCGCGAGTACTTACCATTTATTTGGTATAGTTTATATAAAAAACACGTAGAATCAAAGTATTATACCATTGACATTAGCACAATTAGTTCGATTATCGCTCGCTTCATCGCCGCGTCGCTAGCATCGCTCGTCCATACATTATACAAGATCATAATGACATGATGACACAGTCTGTCAGCAGTCAGCGCGCCCTGTCAGCTGTGCCACGCGCTCGGTAACTGACACATGACACGTGTGATGACGTACGTCTGTGCGTCATTTACATAAGTGTACACTTGAATCCCAAGAACTTTCGCCGACGACGCGTCTTTTCCTCCTGTTGTGGGTGGTTGCGAATTATGCGGACCAACTGAAATTATACATGGTAAATATTAGGCGGTTACATTAGATGTTTAAGCTAGTTCGATGGGCTCGTAAAGATCCTACTAATATTATAAATGTGAAAGTTTGGGAGGATGGATGCGTTTAGTCGTGTTATGCCTAATTCGTAAAATGGATTTGTTCCAGATTCGTCATCTTCCAAATTAGTCATATTCCAGATTCGTCATATTCCAAACTCGTCACTTTCCAATATTGTCATATTCCAGATTCGTCATATTCCAAACTCGTCATACTATGTACAATCGCCTGCATAATTTATAGAAATCCTCTATGGTGAATCACGTGAATCTTTTTAGATTATTAATAGACTAGCTGTTTCCCGCGACTTCGGGCGCGTGTTTTTTTATTTTTTAACAACTCTAACGCCACCTTTTGTATCTACTGCAACTTTGGTAACTGAGGATAAAATAATCCGTACAAACTTTCGTTGACTGATTTTCGCTTATATGGTACCTGCACACGGCCTGACACGGCAACGGAGATGGCTGTACAGGGTCGCTATATTAAGATTAGTTTTTTAAGAAAACCAAATCTTATTATAATAGTATACTATTATAATAAGATTTATATTATAAATAATGAATCATACTTACTTAGTTAAAAAAACAAATATACGTTTGTATAGCGAATCAAACTAAAAAAGTCTAAATAAAGTAACTGTTCAAATTAATGACATTGTAAGCAAAAGCGCGGGCTGCTTTTTACAATATTTTTATAATAACTCTGCTTTTACAAATAAAAAATAAAAAGTAAAAAGTAAAGATATATTTACAACACCGATAACAGGCACCCAAGGCTTTTCTTACATGTTATTCATTTTGAAACTTACGCATTAAAACTTTAAACTACCAATAAGGTTGGTTACCTGTAAAAACTTTTTGCGAAGGTTGATGCGTATAAAACCTTTTTAGAGTTGTAATTTGCGGAAAATGCCAGACAAAATTTATATAAAATGTTTTTTTTCGTTAAAGTTTCCTATATTTTAATAGCTACTCTGCTATTCCGAATATAGATGAATTCAAGAAATCAAATATCATTATTAAAATCAGCCGTTCTCAAGTTGTAAATGGTGAAACCACTAAGCACAATCTGCCCCGATACTAATCTTGATATTCACGATTTCATATGACTGTACAATGACAAGTTTAAAATATTACGAATCTGGAATATGACGATTTGGAAAGTGACGAGCTTGGAATATGACGAATCTGGAATATGACGAATTTGGAAGATGACGAATCTGGAACAAATCGTAAAATGGCACCTGAAACTACTACACAGGCATAATAGCGAATAGGCTAATTCTCAAGCTCTCCGTTTAAGAATTAGGCATTTTACTATTCAGCCATTTTAAGAATTAGCCTTTTCGCGATAAGTCCTTTTGAGAACTAGACTATTCGTGCTTGTATTAGCCCGTTTTAGACTCGGGTGCCATTTCACAAATTAGGTTTAGTATGGTCTTCAGTCGGGCTTGCTCGCTACCGTGAGCAGCAGTAGTGTCGCGGCCCGCCTCCTCCTACACGGCACGCACGTGCACCAGGTCTACCTTGTTGGTGATAGTACCTCATGGAAGGCGGCGTCCACGTTGAGCGGCGGCTCCTTGGCGCTGGTCTCGATGTACGGCGCGGAGAGCGCGCGCGCGAGGTCACGGCCCGCCTCCTCCGACACGGCGCGCACGTGCACCAGGTCTACCTTGTTGGCGGCCACCAGCATCGGGTACGTCTCGCGGTCCTGACACACACCAATATCACTACTGTCACACTTGCCACTCTTCAACATCATACGGAGAACAAGTAACAAAGATAAACAACAAAAAGAACAAAGCTATCATTGTAACAACTAATGTTCTCCTAATTCTCCTGACAGAATTTCAATTCGACACGACCACGGTAATAATATCAGTATTCCAACTTCATACACAACGGACGAAGCGCGAGCTATGCCTACGCGGCTCGATCGCGGCAGGCGCGCGGCATGCAAGCAGCCGCGACTGTGCCGCAGTGACGAACGGACGGTGTGTAGTTTTTTTTTTACAATAACCGCGCGATTTTTTCACTTGAAAAAGTTCAAGTTTAATGTGTATGAATAATACTAGAAAAAATAAATTTGACCGTCTGTCTGTCACTAGATAGTTTCTAGTTGCGCAAATATTTATCGGACGCAAATTTATAAGACCGATTTGTAAGCCAATTAAAAAACAACACGCATTTTCATTGAACACTTCCAATTCAATTCACAAAGTATTTTATTTGTTTATATAAAAAAAAAGTATATTTACAATCACAAAACTAAAAGGAAACACGAAGTAGGCAAATGTAATTAAAATGCTGGAGGCGGGCAGCCCTATCGCATGTTTACGTACCGCGCGACTGTAGGCATTTATTTCAAGGATACGGCCGAGTCAAAATACTGTAGGTATAGATAATTATACCGTTATTACCGTGCCCGTAATACAAAGTTTAATTACTAAGTACAATCTGTCCTGATACTTAGGTACTCATCTTGAAAGCACCTGTTCACGATTTCATAAGTCTGTACAATGACAAGTTTGCAATATGACTAGATTGGAAAGTGACCAGTTTGGCATGTGACCAGTCTGGAATATAATGACCAGTTTGGATGACGAATTATAATTTAACGCTCGTCCGAACGAGGCCTTAAGATGAACGGAAAATATAGAAAAAATATTAAATACGTAATTTAATGGACAAAATGTTTTGTGATGACGAGAATATAAATAAATATATTTTTAATGATAAACACGTAGGTACCTTGACCCTGAGTATCTGCGTGTAGAAGTGTCGGATGTTCTCGTAGGACTGCTTGTCGGTGACCGAGTACACCAGCAGGAACCCGTCGCCCTTGCGCATGTACTGCTCGCGCATCGCACTGAACTCCTCCTGGCCCGCCGTGTCCAGCACTGCGCAGTACAACAACACACACACACACCTTATTATAATTATACAAAATTGAAAATGGCGTACTTATTTAGGTAAACCATTATGATGTATACAATCTCTTTGGTTTTTAAAATATCTATGAGCGCCGGCAAGATGGTCAGAGTACGTTAAGAGCGTATTCACAAAATAGCGCAGCTACAGATTAGGTAATTATCGGTCGACCGGCCGCGTGCGCGTGGCGAGTGCGCGTGTGTGCGTGATCCTCGCACACATACATTGTTCGTGAAGTATGTTCGGCACAGTGCAGGGCCGCGTAAACTTTATTGTTATATTACGGTAAGATTTTTGGTGTTATAATAGGTATTTGTATTGTAAATTTGTAGAATATGTTATTATTAGAGAAGTAAAGGAACACTTTGGCATACCAATTATCTATTCTAATACATATTATTATTATTATAAATGCGAATGTTTGGATGAATTGATGTACCTAAGTACCTATGGACCTTTTTCTTGCTTGTTTCTGCCTGGGGTTGTAAGTGCAGGTGAAGCCGTGGGTGGAATCTAATGCCATAACATGATACCTAGCCTACAAAAAAGTAGTAGGTAGTGGTGGTTTTATGTAGGCTAGGTAGGTAGGAACAAAAAACAAAAAAAGATCATAATATTAATACACCACAGCCAAATTATTTATTTATTTAAAACTTTATGCACAATCGCACACAGGCAGACTTAATGCCATAGGCATTCTCTACCAGTTGACCTTGGGTGATACAGAGATGAACATAGTAGGTGCACTCAAAAACAAAAAAAAAATGGATAAAACAAAGAAACAAATTTAAGATAAGGATATCGATTCAACAACATCTGAAAAAATATAATGAATATATATGCTGTGGTATATACAATATTATATAAAATAAATATACCTACTTACATAAAATATATAAATATAAACAAAATTGTTATGAAAGTGTTAGACGTACTAATTCCGGCGATTCATCAGCGAGGAGAGCCCAGTTACCTTCACCTAAATTACTACACACAGCGGTGTAGTTGTGATCTTATGTGTGAGTACTCCTGCGTTTTGGAAGAAACGTTTCCTATCCCAGGGATACTCCATCATAAAGCCCTGGTGTTAAAAAAATGGGTCGGCAACACGCAAGTGATACCTTTGGTATTGCAAGCGTCCATAGGCTACGGTAACTGCTTATCATCATTATTATTTTATTTTATTATTTTAATTTTATTAATTTTATTTTTTATTTTAAATTCATAGGTTAGATACCTTATTGATACATAAAGATTTTATTTTATTTTATTTGCTACACACGCGACTACATATGTATATTTAACAGAATTAGAATGTGATTTTAACGTAAGGCTCAGTGGTGGATGTGTGTGACTGCTGATCACGAGGTCACCTCGTATTTTATTCCATCTTATTCCATTTTTTCTATTTTATTCCATTTTATTCCATTTTTTTTCCATTTTATTCCATTTTTTCTATTTATTCTATTTTATTCCATTATATTCCATTTTATTCCATTTTATTCCATTTTTTGTATTTATTCTATTTTATTCCATTTTATTCAATTTTTTCAATTTTATTCCATTTTTTCTATTTTATTCCATTTTTTTTCCATTTTTTTTCATGTTATTCCATTTTTTCTATAATATTCTATTTTATTCCATTTTTTTCCATTTTATTCCATTTTTTCTATTTTATTCCATTTTTTCTATTTTATTCCATTTTTTCCATTTTTTTCCATTTTATTCCATTTTATTCCATTATTTCTATTTTATTCCAATTTATTCCATTTTATTCCATTTTTTCTATTATTTTATTCTATTTTATTCTATTTTATTCCATTTTTTTCCATTTTATTCCATTTTTTCTATTTTATTCCAATTTATTCCATTTTATTCCATTTTTTTCCATTTTATTCCATTTTATTCCATTTTATTCCTTTTTTTTCCATTTTATTCCATTTTATTCCATTTTTTCTATTTATTCTATTTTATTCCATTTTTTCTATTTTATTCCATTTTTTCTATTTTTTCTATAATATTCTATTTTATTCCAATTTATTCCATTTATTCTATTTTATTCCATTTTATTCCATTTTTTTTCCATTTTATTCCATTTTTTTTCCATTTTATTCCAGTTTTTCTATTTTATTCCAATTTATTCCGTTTTATTCAATTTTTTCTATTTTATGCCAATTTATTCCATTTTCTTCCATTTTTTCTATTTTATTCCAATTTATTCAATTTTTTTTCCATTTTACTCCATTTTTTTTATTTATTCTATTTTATTCCATTTTTTCTATTTATTCTATTTTATTCCATTTTATTCCATTTTTTTTCCATTTTATTCCATTTTTTTTCCATTTTATTCCATTTTTTCTATTTATTCTATTTTATTCCATTTTTTTCCATTTTATTCTATTGTATTTTATTTCATTTCATTTTATTTGCCCGACCCGGGAATCGAACCCGGGACCTCGTGACCTCGTGATCAGCAGTCACACACATCCACCACTGAGCCTAACGTTAAAATCACATTCTAAACATAAATCATTCAATTATTTGACAAAAGTATGACCGTATAAGATTATCAGTAGTAAAATAATAACATTAGTATGATACGAGTACTGTACCCACTGTTGACGATATCTAATAAATTACGTAAACTGAGGTTCGGCGGCCAGGAGCGCGAGCGACATAGGTCCTTCCTCTAAAGGCGCACGCGCGGCACTGAATCATGCATCATGTCAGTGTTGCGAACTTGCGAGTTTTATACGTTATGTTTGATCACATATAACAAAAAAAATATACTATGAATTAATCAGAAATATATTTTATTTTCAAGATAAAGCACTATATTTTGATAAGGTGAAGTATTTTTATACTTTATTTTATTAATTTAAAGTTGGCTGCATGTTTTATAACACGCGATTTTTGACGAATTATTGTTGGATAAATATGTTTGTTGTTCTCTAAACCTTATAAAATCGCAAATTATTCATTAAAAAATCACTTGTAGACTATATGCTTAGTACTTACATATATGTTTTAAAGTAATAGGTATAACCAATTCTTCAAAATATGCTGTCTGCGATGCCCCGAATTGCGCCATTACGAATTCGTGTGTTGGAAAATAATTATTTAAAAAATAACCAACCACGTTAGTAGACTTTGACTATAGTTAGCCCCTTTGTCAACGACATATCTATAACTAAACCTTGGAAATTGAAACCTGCATCACTTCATATCCGAGAATTATCACTTAGAAAACTGCGTATTTTTGCTTATTTTACTGAAAAGTGTGAATACGCTCTTAAGAAGGCGTACGTCAAGTGTAGACCGTATAGCTTGGAGACGCGTCGAATGGGGTTGCTATCCTCAGCAGTGAGGTAACGACGATGATGATGATTATTATCGTCTCAGCCGAAAGACATCCACTGCTGGACACAGCCCCCAATTCATGAGCAGGACTTGTCCGACGACTGCCCGCAACAAGTCGTGTTTTACTCAAACAATTTGGAGATTTTTTTCGAAAAACGCAAAATATTGTCGTTAATTGGAGTTTCAAAATTGGAACTAAGAACAAGTTTTTGTTTATACTACTAAGGAGGCAAACAAGCATAAAACCAGCTTGGTGGTAAGCAGTTGCCTTAGCCTATAGCCGCTTGCTACACCAGGTACACCTTAGATACATATCACTCGCGCGATGCAGAACATTTAAGACTCCTTTCTTGAAGAACTTTAGGAATAATGTAATCGGGAAAACCTGCGCAGGGAGCTCATTCTACAATCTAATCGTGTATGGGAGGAAACTAAAGCCTCGTATTCATGGTAAACATTTGTTTAGCAACAGTTGATCAACGTTGTTGATGAACGGCGAGAATGCTGCTAGAAACATTGTTTAAATCAATATGGGTTGTCCACACAAGCCAATCGTTAAAATGTTGCCCGAAGAAGTAGTGTTGTTGTGTTCTCTGTAAATGCATAATTTTATCGTTGCGCCACACTACCGCCATGACTATTAACAGTTGCAAACACGTCCACACACGTCAACATTTGTTGATAAACTGATGTTTTCGCTCGCCAGGTCAGACAGCCTCGGTGGTCCAGTGGCCGCAGTATGCGACTGCTGTGCACGAGGTTGTGGGTTCGATTCCCACACAGGACAAAACTTTGTGTGACCCACAAAGAATTGTTCTGAGTCTGGGTGTAATTTGTGTCCGTTAAATTGTATGTTTATAAAGTCCCCCGCGACACAGAGATTGTTCTCTAGTGCGGGAGTTGTCTTTTTTTAAAAGAAAAAAAGAAAAAAAAAGCAACTCGGCAACATGTTTATGCAACCATGTTGCTAAACAAATGTTTAGCATGAAATACGAGGCTTAACAAGGTAAGGCATACAACAGCACTTACCGTCTAGTATACACCATTGTCCGTCCACCTCCGTGTGCTGTATGTAAGAGTCCTCGATGGTGGGATCGTAGTCTGTCACGAACAACTTCTGGAAGAACTGTATGGTGATCGCGGACTTGCCCACGCCACCGTCGCCCACCACAACTAGCTTGATCTGCGGATTGACACACCAGCTCACTAGGTGGTAGGAGATCAGAAGGAGACAACAGTATGAGTGAAGAGAGATGTCAGGAAAATGACTACAAATGTTTTGTCATGAATGGTAGATTGTGGCTATTTTTTTATTCTACTAAGTTTTAAGTTGGCAAACAAGCCTACGGCCTGTTTTCTGGCAATATAGGCGCCATCTTTAATATTATTTATAGAAAGAGATAATGCTCGTGTAATTTTGACAGGATAATAACTCTAGATATTACTTTTCCTGTTTATTATAAACGTATAAATATGTATGTATGTATTTTACATACTTGACATAAATTAGTAGGTGATATTGATATTTTTTAACCCGTTATGTCTCACTGCTCAGCTAAGGTCTCCTGTTGATAATAATAATTATATTATTATCAACATCACAATCACTTCAACACTTATATAATTACAACTACACAAAAATAATTTTATTTAATTGTCCGTGTGGTGACGGATTAAGAATACAAATCTCACCACCCCATTCCATCCCGTGGGTGTCGTAAGAGTCGACTAAGGGAGTAAAGTCAGGCAGACAATATCCACTGCAAGAGAGGAAAAACTCGAAACAAAACCCTATACCAACCCATCTGGCCAGCGTGGTACAGTAGGCTAATATCCCTCCAAATGAATGGAGGAGACCCGTGCCCAGCAGTGGGGCCTTTATGGGTTGAGATGATGATGACACAAAAATAACGGGTGCAATTAGTATTACATTTATTGTTGACGCAGTGATCATCAAAATTACAGCAACATAAATAATGATTCAACAAAAAAGCGTGTCTATGAATGAACGACTAGTTATGTAGATACATAAAATCGACGGCTCCTAAGTATACTGAGTCAACTATACTTCTAATAACTTTACAGGAAGGCGATAAGAACAGCGAATGGTTATATTAAAATTGTTAATACAACCAAGAAAAATAACTAATCAAAGTGAATTAAATGTTATTTATGGAGATATGAATTTTATTTTGTACAGGTAAATAGGAAATGATTTAATTGTTGTTAATATTAACCCGTCTTGACTCAGTATACTTAGGAGCCAAAGAAATGTCAAATAAAACACAATTTAACTAACACTGTCACTGTTTTTGAACAACGACATTGCTTTAGACTTAGACTCAAGCGCATCTAGTTGGTACACTGCAAACAAATTATAAACGTAAAGATGCGTCCACGATTGTGACATAACAATGTACTGCGACTCTGAGACCGTGTCACGTACTATACAATCAAATGGTTAATGTCACACAGGTAAACACTGAGTAATATAAATAATATCAATGACGTTCGATTTTATATCGCCCATATTTCATAATCATCGTCACTCATGTAGTTATAAAGGTCCTGCGAGAATACCAGCGTTGTGGTCCAGGCCACAACATTAGACCTGACGCAGGAGCCTTATTTGCTCTCTTATATTAGGTTTTATTAAATAAAAGAGTAAATAAAAAAAATCTTTCTTTCTTTCATAAACACTTTGTATATAAGTAACCCGGATAATAGTCACAGGTATCGTACACCTAGTAGATAACAAATTGTACACCAACAACCACAGAGTCCAGTACATAAAAATGTTGCAATTATGGACCCACCTTTAAGGCTAAGGCCATGATACTGAGCTGTACTGTAACACATCTAAATTCACTGACTGAACGTTACATGAAATTTATATTTTACTAGCTAGTACCCGCGGCTGCGGCTGCGCCCGCGTCGATGTGGGTTATTACGATAAAATGTATCCAAAGTCTTTCCCAAAATACTTTCTAACCAATCTCATTAAGATGCGTTTAGCCGTTTACTAGTGAAAAGACAACAGACAGACAGAATTACTTTTACAATATAAAATTTATAGGTATAAAGTCTATTTATATAGGTATTTGCATAATTCCTTGAACTCAGAAGGGTCACAAAAAAGGAAACTGGTGATGATGATGATACCCGATACAACAATATTAAACATAAACGCAGTACAAAATCAAAGTATTAAGCACAGCTCAGTTTCATGGCCTCACTACAAATTATAGTTATAGCAAATTAAATATAAACAACAAGCCGCCGCAATTGCTTAGAAGGTGGGAGGTATATGTCAGGCCCGGCATTCGTGGAGCCGAGCTCAGATAAGAACATAGACCTGTCTTTATAAAATCACACAAATATATGAACATACTGACGCGCATGCAATGACTCGCGCATACCACATATGTACATATAACGATTATACGACTGCACGGTTGGTTCAGTGGCGTGTTGTGGGTTTGATCCCCACACGAGAGAAAAATTTGTTTGATCCACAAATGATTGTCCCGAGTCTGGGTGTACTTTGAGCCGGTTAATTGTATGTTTGCTAAGTCCCCCCTAGTGCGGGAGTTGTCTTTTTAAAATAATAATAATATTGTCCTACTAAGCACTAAATATATTAAGCCTCACTCAGTCTATTAGTTATTAATATATAGTTATAATATATTAATAGGTAGTTAGAGGGTAGGGTATTAGTAATACCCTACCCTCGGATCTTTGTAAAAGTGTCACAAATATGAATATTAAATTTAAGCTTAAACAATACTTTTTGGATTCTGTTTAATAGTGTTCAGCTTTGTATATACATATATACGTATGTTTGTATTATGCTATAGGTATAGTAAATGGGTGTTACATATTTTAATGGCTATTGCATTTGTACCAAACTTAAAAATGTATCGTCATATTTTTGTAATCCTAACATATTATATACCTACCTATTTGTAAGACTCATAATAGCACAAGGTTAAACCTTTGTGGTTTTTGGTTGCTATTATTGTATTTTAATTTTGTGTATATTTTGTAAAATCGATAAATAAATAAAAAAAAAAAAAAAGTTAGACAGAATTATGACACTGTGTTCAAAGACCATCAATACATGCAGCTCTAAGACGTAGAAAGCGGTGGACAAATTCGACCTCTGAAGTGAGGTCTCGGATAGCATAGTTGGTAACTTGGTAGTGCGCGTTTGAATCCTGCTCTGGGCTGTCTTCCTCCACATTCATCCACTGACTCGACCAGTCTGTTTCAGTCCACTGCTGGGAAAAGGTCTTTACTAATTCGCTATACAACACCGGCCGGCTGATTCTCTAAGAAACAACGATCGCAAACTGACAGTTGTGATTGCTCGGTGACGGCACACACGATTGCTAAACGTCAAAAAGGCTCGGTTTTCACTCTTACGGAATTTTCAATCTGACAGCCAGATTTTGCTCCGATTTTCAATCTGACAGCTAGATTTTGCGACCATCGGTTCTACAAGTCAGCCAGCCAGACATGGCCCACCGACTATTAGCCCTTTATGTTGCTCAACCCGAAGACCTTTCGACTGACACACCAACAAAAAACATTACCCTCCTTTTATCCGCAGTCGGACACCAAGGTCGACAAACACATACACATAAATAAATCATTGATAATTTTAGTACGACGCCAAATTATAGCACTACTGAATCAATTTAGCAGCATTACAGACTAATTATAGCATAAACACAAAATACGAAGTAATGATACAACACAAGAGCACATTTAGCTTAGTGCCGTTATAACTAGTGCACATGTACCTATATACAAACTATAACTCATTATAATTACCCTATAAACATGTCTAGATATATACAAACTAGCCGGTGGAATGCAATAGCAACTTTTATTATTTGGTATTGTACAGATTGTGAATGCTATCTATTCTTGGAGCACTAACTGTTAATATAATGTACAGTCTACATTAATTACATGTTTTATTTCTATGTGTAAAGCAGCTGAATGAGCATCTATTGGGTTCTAAAATCTCTATGTACTCGTGTCCGCAGTATGCACCTGCTGGGCCACGAGGCTGTGGGTTCGATTCCCACACAGGACAAAACTTTGTGTGACCCACAAAGAGTTGTTCTGATTCTGGGTGTAATTTGTGTCCGTTAATTGTATGTTTGTAAAGTTCCCTTCGACACAGAGCTTGTTCTCTAGTGTGGAAGGTTGTCTTTAAAAAATAAAAATATCTTAACTTTCCAATTATGTTCAAATGGGTTCTTTAGATATTTTAAAATGCTACTTCTCATCAGACATCAGATTGATAATATAATAAATAAATCTCTTACTAATTTGATGATTCCAAAATACAAAACATTCCTATGGGCATATGAATAAGGAATTTATTTATTTACTGCAGATCTAATTTGATAGAATCTGCTTGTAGATAAAGAGTAATACAATATAAGGCAAAAGCTAGTCGGTATCTAATAAGTATAATTCAGACAAGCATAGGGACTAGTTAGTTCATGTTTGGTTAAATGCTTATCATTCTTTTGAGTACTTGACTAATAGGAGCCATGGCGAATAGCAGATTTGACACATGGATTTTGACTTAATTAAAACAATACGATAATAGCAACCCATATAACACTATATCCCACTGCTGGGCACATATCTTCTACCCTCTATTAAGAGAGCATAGAGGGTTCACGCACTTAATTCATCATTAAGTTTTCCTTAAACATTGACAAACAAGTTCACAATGTGAAATTCACATTTGTATTGCTATCGGGGATCAAACCCACACCTCACGTGATACAATTTGGTAACTTTTCCACTAAGTTATCACTGCTTAATTTTAATTTTTTTAAATAATTATTAGGAATATAAAAAAATGCACTAAACAAACACACAATACACAAAAATATATAGACACTACGGGTCGCCCGCAACTTCATACGCGTGGTAATTTGGAATATTTTCCCTGATTTTGCAACATATCTCACTACTGCTCCGCTCCTATTGATCTTAGCGTGATGTTATATAGCCTATTATAGCCTTCTCATAAATGCACTATTCAACAACAAAAAATAATCTAATCAGTACTTTCTGAGATTAGTGCGTTCAACCAAACAAACTCTTCAGCTTTATAATATTAGTATAGATAAGATTCACAAATACTTGATTTTAATATTTTAAAATTACTAATCAGTAATGGCGTTATACCAGTAGTCTCCACCAATATATACTATTCACTACTGCCATAACTAATGCGTGTGTCTCATACGTTCAAACAAAACAATCATTCGTACCATATTAGTGTTCCATGAATCACAATAAACATATTGTTCTAACCTATGGCATAACATATTGATGTAGGACAATGACTCCCAACACCAATTTAACAAGCAAATAGATTGATTAGTGATGTGACATACTTTTTAAATATATATTTGTTGTCCAAGGAATTACGGTGCATCGTAAAGAAAAGAGTTACAAATAGCCGATACCACAACAGGTATTAATGGGTTGCTAAAATAAAGCGGCAAAGTACTAGGTGACCTGTGCATTCTACATTCACAATCATTATTTATTACCATGGTTAAAGGCTTCAGCATGGCTTGATACTCTGATGTTTGGTAAAGAGCATCAAGAATGGAATTTGTAAAATCAAAAATACAAGACAGTCAGATTTAGGCTACTGATATTCTAAATTCATGCAATTTATTGAAACTGTGGTAGATTCTTATTGGTCTTATGTCTAATAAGGAGAAACTAGATAAATAATTGTGGATTAATGAACACAATGTATTATATTAATAATTTTATTCAACTGGTTTAAGAAAGGTATCGACTATTACTATTTTGTGAACAAACAATAGGACTCTGTAGCCGAGTGCTAGGCACGAGGACAGGTTAGTTAGTTTGACGGGGTGTTATACACACTTGGCCACTCAGGTGGGCCTTTGTGCGTGCAGGTAGGACAGGTAATTAATTACTATCTATAGATGGAATCGGTAGCCAGGTTCTCGGCATATAGCGTATTAAAGAACCTGGGAGCCGGGTTCTTGGCTCTAAAAGTGTTAAATTATATCAAAATTTAATAGAACTGGTAGACATAGTAGATAAACCATAGTTACATGACCGCCAACACTACAGTACTAATAGAAATATTGCACTTCCACGCACAGTATCACTTGCTAACTCTCGCAAATATCAGTAAGAACCCATTTTCAGTTACCTACCTAATAGAATAAAATTCCCCAAAATAATTGAGAAAAAATCTACTTTAGCTCTCTAGTTAGATAAGATAGACAAATAGGTACATGATAGATTAAGCAATAAATCTCTATGAATGAGTACTTTATGACTTCAATAATAGATACACAATCAGCTTTAAGTAAATAGTTAACACATGATTCACAGTGAAAGGAACTAAATTAATACTTTTGACAATCTGATATACTGATAATATATTGCTGATAAGAAATGCTATTTACAGAAACATTTCGTATTGAAAAAAGAACAGAATATATACACTCACGGTGGGCAGGTTCTCATTCGGAGGTCCTGGGCGCGTCATGGTGAGCCAGCGTCGCTACGCCCCGCCACCTTCCTATGATCGCTGGAGCCACACACATGGAATACTATCTGCGGAATTACCACCGAGCCTCATCAACAAAATGTTTTCCTCCCACAATATTTTCATGTTGGCAGTTGACACTCAGTCTTCCCACGCCCGTCAGCCGAATTACATTTACAGCAGCTGACGGCCGATAATACGAGCAATACTCACCTCATTGTAAATGTAATTTTGCGTTGTGTATATTATTTGGACGGAACGTTTGCTGTTCCGTTGTAGAAACAGTGAAAATTAACACAAACATGAACTAAAATCTAGCGATCTTTCTTCGATTGAAGAACTTGAAGAAGGCAGAAAAGTCTATCACTTTGACATTATTAGTGAAGTCCAATCGACGATCGATTGTAACGATGACTGAAAATGAAGTCGCAGCTGTTGTGAAACTTTCAACTGGTAAGTTTTACTTGATGGTTAAATACGCTTCGACTTATTTTTGACACCTTTGAAATACTTTTATTTACACCAAATTTTTTTTTTGTTATTGAACCATAAAAATTATATATAATAACCATAAAATATGTATTAAGAGTAGTCTTTAAGCAGCGTTGTGGTTTATTGATAATGTTAATTTATTCCTGTTTTACATAACTAATGTAAAAAATAAATAAATCATAATATTCTATTACCAGTAAGTCAACATCAAAGTTAAACTAACTCATTTATCAATATTATGTGGAAACAAAAAGGGACGAAAACCAATATACCATTCAAAATGAAATTTAGGTAACTATAGATTATTTAATTGAATATACAATTAATAAAAAAAGAAGTTTGCTTCCCACTGTATGGTAATGTGTAATCGTCTCGTTTTAGTAGGAACAAGATGCAAAATAATTATTACGCTTATCGATATTTCTATTCAGATCTAAAAGTTTCACATCACTAGCAAATGTCATCATCCAAGATTGCCAACATTTTGGCTATAAAAGATGCGTTCAAAAGTTGAAAACATAAGAAAGAATACGTTTTGGGTTTGGGGAAAAGTAAATTAAGACATTGTTTATTTTATTTGTTGCGCTTAATTGTCTAAGTTTATATTGCTTATACGTAATGTCCATTAACTATTGAAATATATATTTTTATTAGTTTTAATTTTATTTTAAGTTTAACTAACAAAAACAAAGGTTAACCTACTTATCAGAGTTATTTCCAATCTTTAATAGGTATCTTGCCTCCGCGTCTTGCTTTCTTTCTTTTATTTCCGATCTTTATTAGGTAAGTATGTAGGTTACCTTACTTTAGGTCTATATCAAAAACAGGGGAATGAGAGAGGTACTTGCCTCGAAAATTGTCAAAGCGGGCAACATCATTATAGGTACTAAATCTGAATAATTCTTATGCTTCACGTCGCGTCGTCGTCGTAGTACGATTCAAATAAATAAGGTGTCCATTGCACACAATAGGTATAGGTACCGTTATGAAAAGTTTACCGCTGGTAGTAGATATCCTTGTCGGTCACTGCATACCAGTAAGTCTGTGGCTGTTAAAAGTCTTGTAACTTAAATTATTCGTCATTAAAATTTTCGCGGACAGTAACGTAGACACAATAGATGTTTTATTGTCATGACGTCTATAGGCGTTCACTGTCCATCAAAGTGTTAAGAGCAGATTGAATGTCGACAATGCGAAGCCCGCGCGCCTTACCTAGGCCTAGCACTTCATCAGCTCCACTCGCCCCCTGTCGTTTGCGCATACATTATAACTATTTACTTAGGTGGATACCTACCTGCCTGCCTATTAATTTTGCCAATAAACTACATAAATGGTTGTAATTTATAATTTACTTAGTATATTTGCAAAATTAAAGAAAAACGAACCGTAATTAAAAATAACGTAATTAAAAATGTGATGAGAGCTCCTACTGAATTCATTTTCGGTAAAAATAGTTTAGGTAAGTACTTAACTACTTACTGGTTTTTTGTTTGAAATACCCTACTCGATAACTACGTGCATAGATTGCCAGTATAATCCTACTAATATTATAAACGTGAAAGTTTGTAAGTATGGATGGATGGAAGTTTGTTACATTTTCACGTAAAAACTACCTTACGGATCTGGATGAAATTTGGCACAGAGACAGATTATGTTCTGGAAAACACATAGGCTTTTTACAGCGATAACCGACATTCACGCGGGCAGAGCCGCGGGCAACAGCTAGTCTCTTCATAATTGTATACTAAGTACAAACAAAACTGACAGCTTGTAAACATAAAATGAATATATCTTTGAATACAGGTGGTAGGTGGTGTCCCTACTTCCCCTATTTAGTAATAAATCAGGGGCTGTTTATGCGACGGCACGTTTACCTCACGAATGTAGAATCATGCTATAAATATACAGCTACAACCCTTCTCCCCACGTGATCCCGATCCCTGCTTTACCTGTAATGTCCCACGTTTAAACATTTCTACATTTAGAATTTATGAGGTGGATTATTGATGCTTTGAAAAATGTGGATATATTAGGTTAATAAATCCTCGCACTATGTTTGCCTAAATAAAAAAGAGAACATAGGTACCTACTTGAAGAGCCTAACTCCTTAGTTATACTAGGAAACTGGTGATGGTTTCAGAAACATGGTCGCTAGTTTCCCTGAGCGAGCGGGGCGATAGGCATAAATTCTACTATCCAGCTAATTTTATAAAGGCGAAAGTTTGTAAGTATGGATGGATGGGTGGATGTTTCTTACTCTTTCACGTAAAATCACGATCTGGATAAAATTTGGCACAGAGATAGATTGTGTTCTGGAATAGCACAAAGGCTACTTTTTACAGCGATAACCGATATCCACGCGGGCGGAGCCGCGGGCAATAGCTAGTTCATTATAAAGTACCTACCTAATAAGTATAATTTTTATAGGGACTTTATACGTTTGTTTATCGTTTGGTCTTAGCCAAGTAGATGGGTAGGATAAATCATTTTAATATCATAAGTGGCATACACATGGTACCGCAGCTACCTATTGCACTAAACCTCCTTTGTGTGGGATTGAACTGTAAGCGTTCTGTGTGGCAGCCAGGGGCTGAGTGGCGCATGTCGGGAGAGACGAACACCATCCGTGTAATCAAATTAAAATACACTTACCTGTCGTTGTCTACTTACCCCGCTTTCTTGTAATTACCTACTTACTTCTACGTTGTTTACATTTCTTTTATATAATTTTAAAATGCGCACACGAAATATTCCTAAACTGAAATATCATTCCTCAAAATAATTCAACACAAAACCAATAAAAGATATACTTAATAATGAAGGGCTCTGCCGCCTCCGCTTTCAATCACTGCTTGAATAATGAATCGTTCTGTTAGAAACAATATCGGACTATTATAATTGCAATAGCGCGCGTCGAAGTTCGCCGCTCGCTCGGCCGCTCGACCACTCGGCGGGCTGCCCAGGTGTTGGTAATTGATTGCACTCTGCACCACATCAAAGCTTCACCAGTATTAGGTAATCTGTTCACAACTCGATCTAATCAACTGTTCAACCGTATTGTATTGTTTCCTTGAACACATTCTCTCATATTAAATTAATAAAACTGTTTTATTTGTAAAAAATAACGTAAGCTAGAACACTAGCTACATACATTATGTGACGTATTACCTAATACTTATAACACTCACAGCAGCTGTCGAATCTATCCAGTTATATCTACAGCACCATCGAGGCAAACAATTTCTCGAAAAACAGCTCGTTGTTCAACGTTCGAAGGTTCAACTCATACAAGGAGGCAAAATCTCTCTGTAGATATAGTTGATCAACAGTCTCTAAACCGTCGATCCGTAGACGAACTCTCAGGGTTTAAGTGCAGTTTTTCTTTTTCTTATCGTTTGGTTAGTGGCCAACCTGGTGACAGAGTTATTTAGGTCGCCCATATTTAGCCCTTTGTCGTGATATAACGATTGTTAACCCGCTGATCGTTTACCGAGCAGCAAGTGCTATGAGCGCCTTAGGTGCAGTGAAGCACCGCTTCGCCCTGTTGAGCACACCGAGCTTTTAAACGTCAGGCATTGTAAAGTCCCCCGCGACACATTGCATTTTCTTCTCGTGGGTGCGAGTGCGAGCTTTGCGGGTGTTGTCTTTTATAAAAGCAAATAAAAAGCTTAGCCTTGTAAATACATATTTATCATATCCTCCGTGGCCTTGTCGGTATATAAAGAAAACAGAGATGTTATAGATAGATTAACAACACAGAATGGGCGTCATTATCTACGTAGGTAGGTAGATTGCTCAATGATTTTAATTTTAGATATCTTTGTACACTCTGTTTACTTTTTTATACAACAAAGGAGTCCAAAACTCTTACATCTTACCGATGGTAAGCGGTTACCGAAGTCTATGGACGCTTACAACACCAAGGGTATCACTCGCGCGTTGGCGACTTTTAAAAATCTTTAGGAAAGATTTCGGCAGGGAGTCCATTCCACAACCTAATCGCATATGCAAGGAAACTCCTCTGTAACCGATCAGTACGGAATGATTAAGGTTTTGAGATGTGAAGATAAACTGAATTCTCTCGTCTGTCGATGGCGAGGAGTTGCAATTATAAAACGTGACTGTATCTGCGTTAGACTTTGCATGCAAATAATTTGCACTTTTATTTAAGGTGACCTCCTTAATTTACATTTAGCTTAAAATAATATACCTATGTTTGTAATAATTAGAAATTATTTTCCTTCCTGCTTATATATAAATACCTACAAAATGCGGTTCATCTCTATTCAGTGGCGTAGCGTGTCTTGTCGGAGCCCCGTATAAAAAAAATGCTTGGTTGCCCTTATATGGGGGTAAAGATTTTTCACAAAAGAAAAAAATATTGTGATAATAAATATTTATTTATCATAACATAATTTAACCATTTTACAAATAAAAATCAAATTTTAAATATTCACTCTCCTTGCCTAAAAAACAGTAATTGCTTTATAGAATTTTGTCATTTGTAAAATAAAATAAATTAGAAAGTTTTTTTTTTCCTTACTCACTTTGGGGGCCCCCGTGGCCCGGGGCCCGTATAATTGATACGGCAGATACGGCGGTAGCTACGCCCCTGTCTCTATTAGTTTATGGTTCTAGTCATCTTACTACCTACCTATATTTCCTACTTCGACCGGTCATCGTCAGCGCTATCAGTTCAGTTAGAAGGCGTCCTTTGTTGAACATTAGCTCACAAATCACTGCGTAAAGGAGCGGCTAACGTTCCTTCAGTCCCGCTAGGTGGTAGTGATTAGTGGGGCGCACCTCGCAGGTCCCTCGCTGACCCAATTCGCGACCCTCCTGTTCCCCGCCTCGCCCCGCAGACTGCCCGCGACCACGGAACTAGTCGCAGATTAGTTTCTGACAGATTAAGACTGTTCTACGGAATTGTAGCTAAGCTTTGGTCAGGTGAAGTTCCAATTGTAGATTATCTGAATACGTGTACATTACATTCAAACATATTCCTGTGTTTACTACCTAGATATTGACACTAGAGTTATTACACCTACTAATTATTTATGTAAACTTAGATATCTATACATATTCGTATTATTATAATTACTTATCGTGACTGCCTGCTTCATCAAAGCAGACTCTAATCCGCTGGTATCACGGATATAGATTTACATCTATTTCTGTGGCTGGTATATTTACAAAATCCTTATTCGTTAATATCTAAGCCGTCGTCTTTGTCATCTCATTGCATATGCCATATCATTGATTTGTATTTTCTCTATAGGTATACATAAATAAAACCAAAATGTACAAAAAATTTGACCTTTTTCGTCTCCGTTGATTTCAATTTTTTGCAGTTTTGCGTTCTAAATTTAAAAAGATTTTCAGTTTATCGTCACACCGGACTATTGCATTCACCAAGTACAACACACAAGTACCACAGTACCAAGAATTCACCACGTAGGTAGATACCCAACCTATACCCTATCATAGGAGTTAGTTATTCTCTCGCCTAACGCAAAGGCAAATAGAGTTAATTTATATGGATTCTCGTACACAGGTTATTCAGTAGCTTGTAACCTAGATAAACCTATATGGGTTGCTTACGGAGTAAACGGAATTGTAGTATTGCTAATCCCCAAGATAGAACCTCATCAAAAGGATTAGCTAGTAATCCTATAATTTATTGATATTAGGCCAGTGTGCGTCGATTAAGGCTCTAACTCTCTTAGCTCTCTTAATAGAGGAGAGGAGATGCATGCGCAGAAGAGGGACATACCTATATTGCTTGCTATTACATACCTATTATATAGCATCTGATATCGTGTTTGTACACTATCCTCTATCTCGTCAATATCATGTTGAATGCCACGGTCTGGTAATAAGCGGACGCTTGCATTTTGCGTGTCGACGCTCTATTCAAGTGAAAGTCGCTTGACAAAGGGTTCCCGGGGTCCCAGACCTTCGACGACATATTACATTACTAGGTATACTGATAGGTTCTAAAGTTCGGTAAAGGTCTACCTACGGGACCTATCTACTCGTAATATGTTTAAGAGTGATTTTTATATAAGAGTACTATCTGATTTTGTCTATACCTATAGACAAAATAATACAGTATAGGTAGATTCTATAGTCTGTGTAACTTAAAGAAAATTTAAAGTTGTCATGTTTTCGTTTATTCTGTTTTTTTCGTGATACGAACACCATAGGTAGGTACTTTTAATTTCGCTATGTGGTCTTTCTGTGTTTGCTCCAACGCGTTATGCATTATGCATGTTCTTATGAGTTAACATTTTGTCACATTTCGCGATATGTCGAGGTTTTATCGTATACACAACGCGTTGTGAACTGTTTATTGCTCAAGGAGCGTTTTCGTTGATTAAGCCCACAATTTTTAAAATCAAAAATGATTGTTTTTTATTCTCTGTTTATTATAATATCATAATAAACTGCCTTGGTGGTCCAGTGGCCGCATTATGCGCCTACTGTGCACGAGGTTGTGGGTTCGATTCCCACACAGGACAAAACTTTGCGTGACCCACAAATTGTTGTTCTGAGTCTGGGTGTAATTTGTGTCCGTTAATTGTATGTTTGTAGAGTCCCCCGCGACACGGAGCTTGTTCTCAAGTGCGGAGGTTGTCTTTAAAAAAAAAATGATATTATAAACCTAAAGAGTTTGTTTGGTTGAACGCGCTAATCTCAAAAAGTACTGGTTCGATTAGAAAAAATATTTTTTTGTTGAATAGTGCATTTATCCAGGAAGGCTATAGGCCATATTACATCACGCTATGATCAATAGGAGCGGAGCAGTAGTGAGATATGTTGCAAAATCGGGGAAATGTACGTTCCAAATTACCACGCGAACGAAGTCGTGGGACCCCTAGTACTTAATATTTCACAATATGTTCACAGTAAGTACTGGATTCCTGAGGACATTTCCTCTCGTAAAACTCCAACGATCCCGAGGGAGCGTTAGAAACCAAATTCCGCACGGGCTCAACGACCTCGTAAAAAATAAAAACATTTCATATCGAACAGCATGAATAATAAAATACTTGAGTAAATCTTATTCCCCTATGGCATGGTTACATGCACAAGAAGGTTGAAGTGGCCCGTAACATTTGACACGTAGGTGTGTAAGTTTGTGAGGATGGATGGATGTATTTATGTTTGTTACTCTTTCACTTAAAAACTACTGAAGTTTACCATCGTTGTTTCTTAGACCATCAGCCGGCCGGGCTGATTGTCTAAGAAACAACGATCGCAAACTGACAGTTGTGATTGCTCGGTGACGGCACACACGATTGCTAAACGTAAAAAGGCTCGGTTTTCGCTCTTACGAAATACCGATTTTCAATCTGACAGTCAGATTTTGCTCCGTTTTCGCGGTCACTCGGTATTCGCTCTTACCTACAGGTTTCTAGCGCTCATTTAGGCATACGTTTTAAACTAAACGTTTCCTATCCCAATCATAAAACCTTCTGGTGTTAATTTTTGGATTAGCAACACGCAAATGATACCTATAGTGTTGCAAGCATCCATAGGCTACGGTAACTACTTACCATCAGGTGGGCCGTATGCTTGTCAGGTAGGAGGTACACTACTGTAGAGATTAGTTTTTTAAGAAAACCATTGTAGGTATATTTTTCTGTGGAATTTCGTAACAGACTAAACATATACACAAAAATATATTTCACACAAATTCATACATTGGTTTTCCTAAAAGACTAATCTTCATATATAGCGGCCCAGTACAGCTAACTCCGTTGCCGACCGTACCTATTTAAGAAAAACTAAGCTAATTTGCTAATTCCGGTTGCAGACAAACATTTACATAGCGCAACAGAGTCACAGGTGCAAGGTAGGTAGTTGTTCGATATTGTCGTACCCTCGTGGACCTTTACCAACAACATAAATATTCGCTAAGTATCGCTGAGGGTAACGTGGCCCGTGGCCGAACTGTTTCACTTCCTCGTTACTGCCTGTATCTCGTGTTTATATGTTTAGGATTATGCTAACACTTCGTAAGCTTTACAGTTTTATCACCTTCTTTCATAGGAGGGATGGTAGGTAGGTGAAATGTTTGAATTTTGGAGGAGGAAAGTCCGGAAAACGAAACCTCATTTTTTACGTTTTTATTAATTTGCAGAAATCGGTATGGCCTGCGATTGGCCCGTTTGCACAGTTTGGAGGGAGATAGGAATACGGGGAATGAATTGATGTTATACGATAAACTATGTATTTGTGTGTTATAAATAAATTTTCAAAACAGTAATAAATAATTATAATGTATGTAAGTACTTGCTTAATTTTTATAACAATTCATGAATGTCTATTAAATAAGAGGCTCCCACTCCCAGCTACAGCCAAGGTTGTAATAAGTTTGTAATTAACGCAACTCCTAAATTAAATAAGTCCAATTTAGCAAATTCAAATCAAATCAGGTAAGGCCTCAATTAGAGATCAAAGTAATAAAGTAATCTGAACTCAGGGCCGTCCGTCTGGTCGGTCACCATGACAACGGAACAAAATGGCGCGGGTTGGCGCGCTGCACGGCTTCCCGCGTTTTCCTCGCGTTCCCGCCATATTGATCCGGTTGCGTTCCGAAACCCTTTACACAAAATATTTATTGTTTAATAACGTATGATATAACGCGCAGCTCAAATTACTACCGGATTTATTTAGATTATTTTGAACGAGCAAGCATCAGTTTTATTTAGAAATTTTGTGCTTGGAATGTTGGATTGGCCCTTATATAATGTGTATAATAAATAATAGCTGTTGCCCGCGGCTCCGCCCGCGTGGATGTCGGTTATCGCTGCAAAAAGTAGCCTATGTGTTATTCCAGACCATAATCTATCTATGTGCCAAATTTCATCCAGATCCGTTCAGTAGTTTTTACGTGAAAGAGTAACAAACATCCATCCATCCATTCTTACAAACTTTCACATTTATTTTATAATATTAGGGATTTACTTCTTTAAAATATTTTAGAAAATCTTACTCGATTAGGCCTGTTTTTCTAAAGCTATACTTACAGTAAAAAAATTGGCTAAAGAATTTGTTATCTCATTCCAATTGAGTGAGTTAGCTAAAGGAGTAACATGGTAGGCTCCCGGGCGGTAAGGCAGGCAGGTTCAACGGCCTCGGCCTTGGCACGGTTGCGTAACATTACCGCAAGTACAACACCGCAATTGTTCAGCAAATTGTACGAGAATTACATAACAAACCCTTAAACAAACCCCTCCTGGGTAAACAACTTACAATCGATCCTTACAACCAATGCGGATGAAGCGCAGAATTAGGAAATAGGTATAAGAACTCAGAATCATGATTTGCAGAGCCTGAACTTACTGTCATCATACGCACTATTTTTTTTTTTAAATTCTAGACTTGCAATACCAGTGGTATCACTTGCGTGTTGCAGACTTAATATTTTTTTACACCGGAGCTTCAAGATAGAGTAGGAAAGGTTTCCTGGGTAGGAAAACGTTTCTTTCAAAACACAACTCTTAATTGAGAGCTGGAGACCTGTACTCACACACACATTAACACAACTACTTACTTGCCTGTTTGGTCTTCTGTATGATGGAGGTCCTACCCCAGTCGGGCTAGCATGTAATTTATTACGGAAATAAATTGTAAAATAATACGTAAGTAGATGTAGGAATGTTATGTCGGTCCCTTCGGGTCCTTTCCCTAACGACATTGAGCTATAATTAAAAGTTCCGATGGCCCGGCTACTAAGGCCCCTCTTGCTACCTGACCGGGACCTTTTGATTACCAGCAGATTATTCATGGAATTAGCAGCGTTTTGGCAATGTCTCATTATAAACTGATAAGCCTAGGTATTGCTGGGTTTAAAATAAGGGGTATTTGCCACGCAGCGCAGATAAATGCCTGGTGGAAAGCCATAAAAGACCAGACTCAGTGATTATTAGACATACCTTTCCATTATAAGTCTATCTCTTCGTAATTTTTAGACTATTTCTGTGGTAAGGCATTATCATAGTATCTAGGTATTTATGTTATTTTGATTATTACGCCAAATACCTACTTCTAGAAGTCATAAATAATGAGATTTAGTTGGATAATGAGGCGGCTTGTCGTCACAATAGTACGCGACGACAGCGACACGCGACGACGACGTGTCGCCGTCGTCTCGTCACTGCCAGCAGTAAAGCGTCCTCTGCCCAGTGGGTGCGCGACGCGGCCGGGACGCACCCTCCCGCCAATACTTCACTTTGGGCCGCTCAATTAAAATTCTACCCCAAAACTAAGGAGATTATTTTAAACGAAAGGTTGAACTGGAAAATATCATAAACTTCTACTTCATATTACTTAATTTATAGTAACCTGTTATTTTCTCAACAATGATTATTTTAGTAAATATATTATTTGAACATAATAGTGTCCTCCTTAAAAGCTCTCTTAGGTAAAAGATTACGTCTAAAACGCAATCTTCAAAAACTTTATAAGTACTTTTTATACTTAATATTAATTATATTTTTTCTTACTTATCGTTCTAAAGTCGTATAAAATAAAAATAGTAAACGTTCTGAAAATAATTATTTATTTATTCAACAAATTTTCTTGGCGCGAAAATAAAAAAATAAGGGAGTTGGCATTTTCTGTGTAGCAACCCCAGGACGCTTAACTCGTCAGTGCGTCGCGCAACGGCGACGGTGTTGCGCGTCTTCCGCGCACCTACCCGATGCGCTCGAACAAAGACTAGTGCTGTGTTTACTGTTTATCCCACTGTTTGGACTGAGTGCTGGTGTGATGGGGCGCCGGTAAGTGACGCGTGCCGCGGTTTACTTACAGATGTACTATAATTGCAACGAGGGTGGAGGGTTTTAGGGGATTTTTACAAATACGACTACTTATTACAGTCTTGTTTCTGGTTCCTTTTGTTTGTATGTGAATTCACATTTCTGGAACGTTATGTATAGCTATAACAAAATGATGTGCCCTCCTACAACTTTAATTAATATACTTACATACTTTATCAAGGTTTTATAAACATACTAATGTAAAGTATTAACGATATTATACAAACAATTTATACATTTTGCATTTACAGAGCTTTTTTGTAAGTAACACAAAAAGCCAACATGAATAGACATTCCTAGACAATACTTTTACTAGTAAGGCTTGGCCTTGTGACCTGCTTACATACACAGCTAGTATCAATGACCGTGCAAACTCATTCATTGTGTTAACATTCCTTTATTCGTTTCCTTAGTGGTGCCCCAACATGGGACTTTTACTGGCGCCCACCATGGGACTTCTTGAACTACTATTTATTTATTATTTTAATCATTGTCTATTAAGGAAGCGAGAGGATTTCATCCCCTCTATCATTCTTATAGTGACAACATAATATAGATACTCGTATTATTTTGTGAACGGTCATAGCCGCAGGCTTTGTACGGAGAATGTTTGGTTTACGTCATAAATTAGGTAATAATGCAGATAATATCTAATATACTGCTTTGTTATAATGACATATATTTATAAGGCTGACTCATACGATAGTAAATTGAATAGATACTCATTATTATATTCTAAAAATCATAATTAGTTTATCACAAAGTATTTAATGTAATATTTAGAAAATTTCGGGCTGATATTTAACATACATAAAAGGTAAACAAGTGTACTTAGCTTAACGACATTATTAATATACTTAGATTATAACTATCCCGGCAGAGAGTACTAATGTAAATTTCACTTCGTAGAATTCATAATTATGTAAGTACTTAGGTAGGTACTTCATATTCTTCTACCTAATCAAATTATTAACAATTTTGTAACAGTGAACTACTTTAGTGTTGATTTTGTAATAAGTATGTGGCGAAAACCCACATCTCCTAAAAGTATTTCTAAAAGCATGTTAGGTTCATCGACTTGTAGTAAACTAAGGCCTGATCTCTGACCAGCAGTAGATGGGCATAAAAAGAATGACTACTAAAAGGGTTCTAAAGCTTGAAATTAGTAAGATACACTCAATGATATTATAAAGAAATATAAGCTACCTTGATACTGAGCGGCGCGTTCAGTTTTGTTACCATGTTTTTATGCATTCTTGCTTATTGCTTATATACATTTTAAGTATGAATGCGATAGATAAATACATAACGTAATGAAACAGTAAGAGATAGTGATAGATGAAATTAAGCTACTTAACTTCTGTTGACAGCAATTATTTGGCCGGGTTAGTGCGTAATCTACGTCTTTCTTCTATTATATCTATTATTGGATACGATATATATTTTTTTAAAGACAACTCCCGCACTAGAGAACAAGCTCTGTGTCGCGGGGTACTTTACAAACATACAATTAACGGACACAAATTACACTCAGTCTCAGAATAATTCTTTGTGGGTCACAAAAAGTTTTGTCCTATGTAGGAATAGAACCCACAACCTCATGCACAGCAGATGCATACTGCAGCCACTGGACCACCGAGGCAGTAGATAATGTTTAGAATAAAAGTACAATTTCTACCTAATAACATCGATACAATTATTAAATAGACAGATTACTTCATTAAAAGATAATAAAAATATCCTTGGATGCGGGGGTTTCGATGTTTGTTCCCTAAGCTGACGACACTGAAAATTGCCCAGGGGAATAGGGGTACTGTCACAGGGGTAACGACACTAATTAAGGTAGGGTAAGGGTAATTAAGGTCAAGTAAGTACTAGGTACTGTGTACATCAAAATAGGAGTATCTATTGTGTTTTGTACCTACATCTGGTATTAACGCGATCATGCATTATTACGCCGGCCTAGGTCATAAGCTTGTGGATCCTTCCGTTTGGCAAAATATTTTTCGTCAAATTTTACTTCCCAAAAAACTTATCGCACTAGTTCCATTTCCCAAAAGAATCTTTAGCAAATTTATATTTCGCATTTTAATCACTTGGTCAAATATTAATTTGGCAACTGTTTTCTTGCTTTTATTAAGTCAAATAGAATAATAAATAATAAAAAAAATATATTCCAAAAATAAGTTCGTTCAAATTTTAATTAAAGTAGATAAAAATTAAATAAATAAAGTAAAATACCTACATTACGTAGGCTAGTAGTATTGCTAACTGTAAAATTGCGAAAAGTTGTTTTGCCAAATGAAAATTTGGGAAAAAATCTTTGGCATGTGATAATTTGGGAAACGTTTTTTGCCCAAAAAATAGTAATCCCAGCTTGTGACCACGCTGCGCCGCTCAGTAGGAAGTTATCTTTCTTTACAGTAAGTACCTTTATCATGTAAATCATGAACATTTATCACAATCATTACATATTTGCATCTTGCGCATCCTTTCTTGCCTCTAAACCGCACCATTATACGTCAGCTTCTGTAAGTTCTGTAATAGGGCTGGTGATTATTGTATAGGCCTGGTATTTCTTAATATATGTTTTTTTCTTATTTAAAAAGACAACTCCCGCACTAGAGAACAGGCTCTGTGTCGCGGGGGACTTAACAAACATACAATTAACGGACACAAATTACACCCAGACTCAGAACAACACTTTGTGGGTCACACAAAGTTTTATCCTGTGTGGGAATCGAACCCACAACCTCGTGAACAGCAGGCGCATACTGCGGCCACTGGACCACCGAGGCAATCGAAGTCGTATTGACATAATATAGAAACTATACTATAAACACACAAACATTATAATATAGTGTTAATGTTCATGTGTTGACAACACGAGTGTGTATCGTAATAAATGTAGGTACCGGTACACGGGCGAGGTCACACGAGGTCACTGAAACATTTTAACCCCTAGGTACTGCCTACGATCGTACCACCCACCTGATGGACAATATATAACTGACACACAAAATGTCAAGTGGACCAATTTAAACTTTTATTCTTCGCCCGGTTTAAACTATTTTCAGCACATCTTTCTTATTTTTATTTACATAAGAACCTTCTCCTGATAATAATGAACATAGCAAAAAAAGAATTAACGAAATCGGTTCAGCTGTTCTCGAGATATGCGCTTAGCAACACATTCAGCGATTCATTTTTATATTACTTACTAGGGGTCGTCTGCGACTTCGTCCGCGTGGTAATTTGGAATATTTTCCCCGATTTTGTAACATATCTCTATATGATGTTATATAGCCTATAAGCCATCTGGATAAATGCAATATTCAATAACAAAAATATTTTTTCTTATCGAACCAGTATTTTCTGAGATTAGCGCGTTCAACCAAACAAACAAACTCTTCAGCTTTAAGTATAGATAGATAACAACCTGAGACATCTTTAAATATAATTATTAGCAAAGTTAGACTTTAGCTTGAATTAAAATAAACTCTCACAATACATTCGCCTTTGCTACCATGTCCCTACCAAATATTTGCATGTTTAGACCGTCATCATTATATTTGTGATTGTAAATCGCGCCTAGAAAATTATGAAATAGTAGGTCGTCAATTATTTTTTAATTTACTGCACCTCTCCCATGACGTTTAAATATTATGTGTAACATATGCGATGTTTCAATAGTAGGTAGGTAGGCTTATCACAGCTGCATTAAGTACTATCCACGTCTCTGCAAATCACTCTCTTAGCTCATTACACGTGTTGGGAAACTGTTAGTGTTGTGAGCAGATGCATTAAATAAATAAATAAATAAAATCATAATCTTTGCAATGTATGATCACTCCTAAGAGGATAAAAAACAAGAGGATACCATCATTTTCAAAATAAATAGCACGAAATCCTACTAATATTATAAATGCGAAAGTTTGTAAGAATGGATGGATGGATGGATGTTTGTTACTTTTTCATGTAAAAACTACTGAACGGATCTGGATGAAATTTCAGAGATAGATTATGGTCTGAAATAACACATAGGCTACTTTTTGCAGCGATAACCGACATCCACGCGGGCGGAGCCGCGGGCAACAGCTAGTTACACATAATTATACTAATAACGGATAAAAAGTAGCTACATTAAATAGCCTGCCCAATAACTGTAACTCAAATAGTTACAAATAAACACACACATCAATATTAAACATTACCAAACAAGTTTGGAGAACTAATCAACTAACTGAACTAACTCGTAACGATTGCTCATTGATTCATTTTCCTCTATTGACATTTTCACCACCTATTAAGAAATTGCACGGAGACATGACAGCTACAGCTCGCACATAATTTATAATATTACAGCTAGTTCCCGCCAAATGACGATAATGTATGTATGTGTAATAAATAAAAATTGATATAGCAGTTATGCTAACACTTAAAAAAGACAGTTACTGACTGCTACTGTTAAATAAGACAACTACACGGGAGTCTTTGTTAATTTTGTTGAAAGCAATTATTAACACATCGGTTTTAATAATCGTCATATACGTACTCGTACTTTTTCGGACATGTTATATTCATAATTGCCCTCCCACATTTTCATAATTGTGCTCCCACAAAAGCTGGTTACGTCTACGTTCATACTTCATCTGCACTTCATTAAATATGTATGAGTTGCAGAGTGTCACATTGACGCAAAATCACGATATTAACGCTTCTTGGGCATGTGTGCTAGCGTTGTCACCTGTAGATATTTATTAATATAGCTGTATTTGCATAAACTGTGAGTGGACGGACTGTTGCATAACACCGCCAGGGCTGAGGTCATTCACCCCAAGTTATCGACCAACAAACAGTAAATAAATTTAAAACTACCCCTAGCTACGCACCTACAGAACCATGCACAGATATCTATATCTGTGGAACCATGGGAACTCGAACAAAACCAAGGGACCAATATTGCAACGAACTTTTTCCCAAAATTAAACTCTATTTTCTAACTCATTGAGTTTATTATCACTTGTTGGTTGGTATAATAGTTCCCATGTTTTGTTTAAATTTGACTTTTGTGCCAATGAAATAAGATATATTTTTGTTTGAATTGTTATATGTTATAGCAGCTACTGTTTGTATATTCGAATTGCCGAAATTGAATTTAATATGCCTTTAATTTAGATGTAATTACATTATTAGGTATTAAGGTGGTTTCATTAGTATACAGTCATTATTGTTTTGTAGGATAGCTCTGTATTTACATAATAATGTGGAATATTACTGGAATACCATGAAGCTTGGCCAAAAATATAGTAGGTAGGTACCTTATAATGTATTTTTTTGCGTATAGTGTATGCCACCCTCCGACCTCTGACCCTCCAGCTAGCTCTATGTAACAAATCTAAATCATACGACGATCTGATTTTCTGGACTTCTGCCAATGCTAGAACATAAATTATTTGACAAAAACCATGTTCTATGATGTGGAATCCTGATAATCCGCAAATAAGTATGCGTTATGGTATTTTCTAAATCGATGGTCTAGAAGACAAATGTGCTAATTACAAAATTTTGATAATTAAATATTTTAATGCCAAATATATGAGCATGCTTATTTAATACATTTGGCATTTAAATATTAAATTATCATTTTTTTTTTAATTAGCACATATTTTGTCTCCTAGACCATCGATATATATGTAATAAGTCAAAGTCAAACTCATTTATTAATTTAGATTAAATACATGATACTCATGAACGTCATCAAAACAAATGGCAGCATACCTTTTTCCTACGGCCAATTCGCTGACTAGGGTTGGGCCTCGAGAAGAATTGGCAAGAAACTCGGGCCACTCTTTTCAATTGCCAGAGTATAACATTTACAATTTGGTATGAGTTACAATATTAGTGTTAACAAATATTATATTGTGTAACAATAAAAAAGGTACATATGTGACGTCTAGGTAATCTTGCACGCTAATAAGTGCTAGTATTCTAAACAACTTTAGGTTTAACTCCTTTTTAACCTACACCTATTATACCTACCTATACTTTTTTGTACCTGAGTCCACAGTCCACACGGCCGGCTAAACGGCCTTTGGAACCCTTTCACAATGCAATATATAGGTACATATACATCACAAAGTAAAAGGCAGTAATTATCTCGAGATACTAACAGCTGCTGCAATTTAATACCACAGATTATCACACCTTAAGATGGGTTTACGAGAGGTAGGGCACCATATGTGGCACCATACCTTTTTCTTTTTTAAAAAGACAACTCCCACACTAGAGAACAAGCTCTGTGTCGCGGGGGACTTTACAAACATACAATTAACGGGCACAAATTACATCCAGACCCCGAACACTTCTTTGTGGGTCACACAAAGTTTTGTCCTTTGAGGGAATCGAACCCACAACCTCGTGCACAGCAGGCGCATACTGCGGCCACTGGACCACCAAGGCAGTCAAAGATACTAGCGAACAAGCCCGACTGGGAAAGGACCTAACAGAAGACCACAGCCAAATAACTACACACAGCGGTGTAGTTGTGTTCCTGTGTGTGAGTACAGGTCTCCAGCGCTCATTTAGGGTTGCGTTTTGAAAGAAACATATTCCTATCCCACTATTAAGTATTCTGTGCCCAGGGACACTCTTATCTTTAAGCCCTGGTGTAAAAAAATGGGTTGGCAACACGCAAGTGATACCTCTGGTATTGCAAGTGTCCATAGGCTACGGTAACTGCCTAACATCAGGCGGGTCGTATGCTTATTTGCCACCCAAGTAGAATAAAAAAAAAACACCCACAAGAAAAATGGCGTCATCTTAGATATGTCTTCTGTACCAAATTTCTTGGAATAAATTCTAAAGGTATGTCTGATCCACCTGTCCGAGAGGAGAGAAGACCCGTGCCTAGTATCACTACTAGGCAGGCACAAGTCTACTCTTCTCTGACTTTATGAAGAACGCGCAATCTTCATAATTTTCTAGAAATTTCAATGAAAAGTATCAGTTTATTCTTTAAAAAGACAACTTTTATTCTTTAAAAAGACAACTTTTATTCTTTAAATAGACAACTTTTATTCTTTATAATTTTAACAAAAAAAAACCGACTTCAGTACGGCAAGTTGTAAAATTTTTAGATATTTGTTTGTTACAATCGAATAAAATCGACTGAGCGTCGGGCTGAACACTGGTCAAGTAGGTATTAAAAGCAATATTTAATCTGTGCAATCCGCGCTCAATTCATTCACGTCATTATTTCTTATTAATAGTTGCTTAGCAACAATAACCGAAACGTATCTAATCGCCATCAGTAAAATACTTATTATTGAAAAGTTCAGATGGCCATCTGTGGTCTTCTTCATCAGTTTTACTTCACCAAATTACACTTTCTGAATGCAAATGATTGATTAGTTGTTAAAAATATTGAAATTGCTATATGTGTGTCTATAACTTTTGAGGAGTTCCCTCAATTCCTCATGGATCCCATCATCGGAACTTTCTTTTGATGATAATGGGACCAAACTGGAAGTATGTCCAGTCAGACAAAAAAAGAATTTTTCAAATCGGTCCATAAATGACGGAGTTATGCGGTAACAAACATAAAAAAAAAAAAAAAATACACACGAATTGATAACCTCCTCTTTTTGAAGTCGGTCAAAAAAAGACAACCTTTATTCTTTAAAAAGATAACTCCCGCACTAGAAAACAAGCTCTGTGTCTCGGGGTACTTTACAAACATACAATTAACGGACACAAGTTACACCCAGACTCAGAACAACTGTTTGTGGGTCATACAAAGTTTTGTCCTGTGTGGGAATCGAACCCATAACCTCGTGCACAGCAGGCGTATACTGCGGCCACTGGACCACCAAGGCAGTTTATTAGAAGGACAATGGTCTCGTCTTCTATTCTCTTTTTTGTGGGCTTGACTTAGACCTATCCCAGGCTTACTTTATAAAAACAAGTCTGATTCCGAACAAAAGAAGTGTGTTTATACAGACACACATATCATAAGTAAACAGACCAAGCAATCTTAAGCGGTATATAAGTGTGTAACATTTTACGTTTATGTGTCTGCCCTTGGACGGTGTGGGTGCGTTGGTGCGTAACTTATTATATATGACAACGTAACATATACAGGCTACAGACACACATCGCCGTCTCGGCTCGTTGTACCCTCACGATGTGACACAGCCTCGTCTACGTCGTCGTCAACCTGCGTGTTTAGTCGCTGTTCGAAGGACACACTGGTTTTTATATCTATACTAGCTGACGCAGCAAACGTTCTTTTGTTTCTAAAATAGTAATATCGCTATTAAAAAATAGGGGTTGATTGTAGAGGGATGAAAATTAAGGGTTGTATGTATTTTTTAATGCTGAATCACAAAAAAATAAAAACAAAAAGAAATGTCTAAAAAATTTAATAAAAAAATTAGGGGTGGACCACCAAACAGATGTTGTCCGATTCTCAGACCTACCCAATATGCACACAAAATTTCACGAAAATCGGTCGAGCCGTTTCGGAGGAGTACGGGAACGAACATTATGACACGAGATTTTTCTATATAAGATTAATACTAGCGGCCCGCCCCGACTTCGTCCGGGTTAAACTATTTTCAGCGCAACTTTCTGTTTATTTTTTACATAAGAACCTTCTCCTGACAATAACAAACACAACAAAGAAAGAATTACCGAAATCCGTCCAGCCGTTCACGCGTGATGCCGTGACCAACACAAATTGGGATTCATTTTTATATATCTATAAGATTAATATAATAAGCTGAAGAGTTTGTTTATTTGTTTGTTTGGTTGAACGCGCTAATCTCATTATTATTATATTTATTATTAGATTAGAAAAAATCTTTTTTTGTTGAATAGTGCATTTATTCAGGAATGCTATAGGCATTATAACATCACGCTATGATCAATAGGAGCGAAGCAGTAGTGAGATATGTTGCAAAGTCGGGGCAAATATTCCTAATTACCACGCGGACGAAGTTGCGGGCGATCCCTAGTATAATAATAATTTGGTTAAATTTATATAAAAGGACGTCTTCGCACGTCTACGCTCTTCGCATTCATGCATGTTCAAAAAGTTTAGCAGTACCTATAACTTGCGCGTTAACACCTCGAAAGAGAACCCCACCTCTAAGGTTGTTCTCGTTCGCTGTACCTACAGTGTTAGAGACATAATTTATCAATTTCTCCTGATACTAGGTACAGTAATAGTACAGTATAACAGTGGGGCTTGTAGAGTATCCAATCTTGTTACAAATAAACGAAAGAGTCTATAATATTACGTACTCAGATTGGAGCAGGGACTACCTTATAGAAGACTACCTGAAAAGATAGAATTTTTACTATGAGTTGCAGAATGAACCAGACACACCATCTTCCCAAATTCCAGGTCTTCTATAAGCTAGCCCCTGCTTTTTTTATAGTACCTGGTTGGCACACAAGCATACGGCACGCCTGATGTTAAGCAGCTTCTTTTCTAACACCAGGGCTTTAAGATGTAGTATCCCTGGGATAGGAAAACGTTTCTTTTAAAACGCATCCCTAAATGAGCTCTGGATACCTGTACTCACACACAGCAACACAATTACACAGCTGTGTGTAGTTATTTGACTGTGGTCTTCTGTAAGGTGGAGGTCATTTCTGAATGGTGCCCTACCTCTTTTAGGTGTTGTAACAAGATTCGACCATAAATAATTCTCTGTAGGCAAGTAAATAGGTACATTACTTAGCGCTGGCTCTACCCGAGCAATCGGCACAGATTCAATTATGCAAGGCACTCATCCTCGCTTGTGTATTAACTAGAGCGAATTTATACGTTTAACACAAGGTACCTTACCTACAGGGAATTATACGTTTGTAATTTAAATTACAACCAACTTGTGCCAATTTTACTATGACAGAGTTTTTTTTTATAAGAGAGATTAGGGTCGGTTCATATCTGACGGAAAATGCGTCGAGCGTATCATCGGTCGCGTCTATTCGTATGTACAATGCAGTACCGCATCGTCGGTTAACTGTGAAAGGTTGAATGTTTATTATATACTAGTTTCTGCCCGCGGCTCCTCCCGCGTGGATGTCGGTTATCGCTGTAAAAGGTAGCCTATGTGTTATTCCAGACCATAATCTATCTCTGTGCCAAATTTCATCCAGATTCATTCAGTAGTTTTCACGTGAAAGAGTAACAAACATCCATCCATCCATCTATTCATCCATCCATACTTACAAACTTTCGCATTTATAATATTAGTAGGATTTGTCTGTTCTGGCGTTACGCGACCGATAACGGACGCATTTTCTGTCAGATATGAACCGACCTATAAACTTCTCCCTCAAATTGGGATCAAAGCGGCGGATGAGACAAGTAAAAACAACTAACTTACAAAAGACCGTAGTTATACTTAGTTAACATTTCTCTAGAATTTTTAGGTGAGCGGTGCGTGCTCCCTGCCTATTGAGACAGGGGAATAAGGTCCCCTATTCCCCTGGTTATGACTATGACGTTCAATGTTTTTATGCATATATTCCAAGCGTTTTTCACGCCTTCGGTATCTATTGAACATCAAGCGACTGGCGAGCCTTATAAGTACATATTTGTTTACCTGAATAGGGACTAATCACCCTGAACAAAAGAGACAGGCATCGATCGCTAATTAAACTTAACTAACTCGTAGTTAGCTCGTAGCTAGATGCAAGCCGCTTATAAATTTAATGTTTTTTATCTCATGGATCATTAGAATACAAAATTGATTACCCACGTCTTCTAAAGCTCGGCGCTGATTTTCTCGCATATTTCCTTATCCATTAGCGATAATATTTTTTACGTTCACGTTGTATCCATTAGCGAGGGCTCAGCTGAGTGGACAGAGAGTAATGCTTCCTTCAGCGCGTTATCAGCACTTCGCTTGAACGAGCCGAAGAATTATGCGACTTAGTAATGTATGTCTTAGAGTGAAAATCAAATGACAATAAGTCACTCTGACAATTCGAATGAGTCGAGTTAGTTTAGCTAAAAGACGTCCACTGCTGGACATATGCCTTCCCTAAGGATTTCCATAGCATTCGATCCTGAGCCGACCTTGTCCATCGGTTGCCCGCAACCTTTACCAGACGATATATTTTATAAGACAATTTTGAGCATTGTTTTTAAGTGGTCTAATATTAATTGATTTCATTTTATTTTTAATGTAGATGTATCCTTTGGTAAATAATTATATAGAACGCAGTGTAAGATGAATACAAGCTAACTTTTACCACGTGGGAACATAAAGACAGTATCAGACATAGCCGAGGGTGGCACATCTATCAGAGGGGTGTCAGAGGGTGGTTCCTGTAAGCTAGTTATCACAAAAAGTTTCATCCCCTCATTGTTAGCCTTTACTCAGCGATGTGGTAGTTAGTGGTAAGATACCTACAGATAATACTTTGATATATTGCCTACCTACTTAAAATTAAAATCAAAGTTTCACGAAAGTATAGATAGGTTAATTAGTTTCTAGAATTAACACAAAATAATTTTCTGGCTCGTTATATTGTATGTTATTTTTTAAATTGACTTCACAGAAATATATATTTTTTACAAGCTTTTATTTAGCTTGCAATGTATGTTAGTTTGTTAGTTAGTTTGTATGTTAGCAAATCTTGTGAGCTAGATTTGAACTACTTCCCGGTGTTTGATGGAGCTGAAATTTGGTATAACTAACAATTAATTAATAACAAAAATTGGTGACAATGCAATAATATGGTACCATGGAGCTGGTCTGATGATGCAGTCGGAGGATGGCCATAGGAACTCTTCAACGAAACAAGATAGCCGCGTCGGGTTTGAGTGTTTTGGATTTATCTTGACGAGAACTATATTATTAGATGGGTATTCAGAACGTGATGATGAAGCCGGAAGGTGGCCATCGCAACTCTTCAAGGAAACAAGATAGCCATGTCGTGTTTGGGTGTTTTGGATTAATCTTGACGAGAACTATATTCTTAGATGGGTGTTCAGGACAAGATGGTAAAGCCGAAAGGTGGCCATGGCAACTCTTCAACGAAACAAGATAGCCGTGTCGTGTTTGGGTGTTTTGAATTTATCTTGACAAGTACTATTTTCTTAGATGGGTGTTTAAGAAGTGATGATGAAGTCGAAAGGTGGTCATGGTAACTCTTCAATGAAACAAGATAGCCGTGTCGTGTTTGGGTTTTTGGATTTATCTTGACGAGTACTATATTCGTAGGTGGGTGTTCAGAACGTGATGATGAAGTCGCAAGGTGGCTACGGCAACTCTTCAACAAAACAAGATAGCGGTGTCGTGTTTGGGTGCTTTGGATTTATCTTGATGAGTATTATATACCTAGGTGGATGTTTAGGACGTGATGATGAAGTCGGAAGATGGCACTGATGAACTCTTTAATGAAACAAGATTGCCGCGTCGTTTTTGGATTTGTTGATATAGCTTCACGGCTAATATATTTTTAGGTGGAGTTCAGTGTGTGATGAAGATGTTCAAAGGTAGTCATAGAAACTTTTCATCGAAACCATACAGCCGTGTCGTGTTTGGGCTCTTTTAAGAATATTTAATGCATATCATCATCTCAGCCAAAAGACGTCCACTGCTGGACATAGGCCTCCCCCAAGGTTTTCCACAACTCTCGATCCTGAGCCGACCTCGCCTATCGGTTGCCCGCAACCTTTACCAGGTCGTCGGTCCACTTTGTTGGAGGCCTGCCCACGCTTCGTCTTCCAGTTCGTGGTCGCCACTCTAGAACCTTTCTGCCCCAACGGCCATCAGTTCTGCGAGCTATGTGCCCGGCCCATTGCCACTTAATGGAGGCAATTCTTCGAGCTATGTCGGTTACTTTGGTTCCCCTACGGATCTCCTCATTTCTGATTCGATCTCGCAGGGAAACTCCAAGCATAGCTCTCTCCATTGCTCGTTGGGTGACTTTGAGCCTTCGCACGAGGCCCATAGTGAACGACCACGTCTCAGATCCGTATGTCATCACTGGCAACACACACTGGTCAAAGACTTTCGTCTTGAGACACTGCGGTATTTGGGACGAGATGATATGACGTAGCTTCCCAAACGCTGCCCAGCCGAGTCGGATTCGACGAGTGACCTCTTTCTCGAAGTTCGACCTACCTAACTGGACTGTATGTCCCAGGTAGACATACTCGTCAACAACTTCGAGTGTAGAGCCTCCAATTGTGACAGAAGTGGGTGCGACATGGACATTTGCCATAATCTTAGTCTTGTCCATGTTCATTTTAAGACCCACTTGTAGTGAGATTCTACTGAGGCCATCGAGCATTGCGCCAAGGTCTTCCATGGTCTCAGCCATGACCACGATATCGTCGGCAAATCGAAGGTGGGTGATGTACTCGCCGTTGATGTTGATGCCGAGTCCATTCCAATCCAGCTTGAAAGCATCTTCCAGTGCAACGGTGTAGAGTTTCGGGGATATGACATCTCCCTGTCTTACACCTCGCTGCAACTGGAACTAATGCATAAACACCCATGTATTACATAAATGCACTATAAAAGCTTGTATTTAAAAATATTTTTTTAAATATAAACTTATTTAATGTAATAGACATTCTGGATGGATTCCACTTATTATTATATAAGTGGGATCGTATTGGCGTAAATATAAAAATCTTACATCAACACTATCGCCTTTAGGCAGAAGGAAAAACCTAGAATTATAATCTGCCTTATAACTTTAAAGAGCAAAACAGGCACACTCCTTTTGTAATAAGTTGGATATAACCGATTGCAGGAAGGAGGGTTCACCCCCCACCTGGCCACCCACTTGTCGGTACGGTCATGGACATTTCTATCAACGAATATATACCTACATGTGTACCTGAGGTATCAGTGATCTCGAGTACATCACACAATGCGTGGGCATCAGCACAAGCACAATACAGCGCTATCGACTGATCAGTAGCCGGTGCCCGGTGAGCACACCACACTGACTACTCTATTGTCACAGGCACACTGTCCAACATATTGTTCACAAAACTAACCGATCATGGAAATACTCGGGGCTTTATTGTATGTCTGAATGTCACCTAGGTATGTATTCATTGTTTATAGCAAGTTACATGAGCCCGCCGCGGACGCCGTTAGATTATGTTCTCTAAAGGGTGCATCTTGATTAGTATGTATCTCGTTTCATAATATAGTGTTGAATAATTTTGGGGACTACAATTTCGACACATTGAGACACTCAATCTGTACACAATGATTTGTTGTATTTATCTTTTTAACCGACTTCAAAAAGAGGAGGTTATCAATTCGTGTGTATTTTTTTTATTTTTTTTAATGTTTGTTACCGCAGAACTCCCTCATTTATGGACCGATTTGAAAAATTCTTTTTTTGTCTGACACATACTTCCAGTTTGGTCTCATTTTCATCAAAAGAAAGTTGTGATGATGGGATCCATGAGGAAATGAGGGAACTCCTCAAAAATTATAGGCACACATATAGCAATTTCAATATTTTTAACAACACATCAAACATTTGCATTCAGAAAGTATAATATAATGAAGTAAAACTGATGAAGAAGACCACAGATGGACCTGAACTTCTCAATAATAAGTATTTTATGGATGGCAATTAAATAGGTTTCCATTATGGTTGCTAAGGTAGCTAGGCAACGGAACTTCATAATTAAACAATGTAATCTAGCCGTTTTTAAGGTTTTTGAAATGCAACTTGCCGTGCTGAAGTCGGTTTTTTTTTTGTTAAAATTATCTTTGATATTTTCCAAGCCAAATGGTGTAAACGCCCTTATTTAGTAAATTATTAGTCTAAGTCCTAAGTATAATTTATTAAACAATGTCTATAAGTGAATGTTCTTGTCTATAAGGCTTCAACTCTCTCTTTGATCATGAAATTATCCATTAATCGCACAAAGACGTTCTTTTTTATTCTTATCTTGTCATGCCCACACGAATTCCTTTTCATAATTATCTCGAATGTCATGGATAGGAATTTTACGCTTTTATTTAGTAATTCAAGAGCAGTGATATCGTACATTAATATCTCACAGTCCGACTGGAGAAACACCTCCACCTCACAACAGAACATCACAGTCAAATGACTACACAGCAGCGGTGTAGTTGTCATTATAATGCGTGAGTACCTATTTACAGATCGACAGTAATTCTATTCTATTTTTTTTTTAAACAACTCCCGCACTAGAGAACAAGCTCTAAGCGCGGGGGGCTTACAAACATACAATTTAACGGACACAAATTATACACCCAGACTCAGAACAACTATTTGTGGGTCACACAAAGTTTTGACCTGTGTGGGAATCGAACCCACAACCTCGTGCAAAGCAGGCGCATACTGCGGCCACTGGACGACGAAGGCAGTCAATTATTTAGTTATGTTTTATAAAAATAAAGATTTTCGTATGCCCAGAAGGGGATACCAGCTGATTCAAGCCTCTATCAACCTTTATGCATTTGTGTATCCATATTTAGACTTTTTTTTATATGTTTTGCGTTATAAACCAAAATTTTCAAAGGAACTCTGCTGAACACAACCTAACACGCTGTTCGGTGATAATAAAGTGTATTGTATTGTAAGCTTACAAGTCCCTTAGCGGCGTATGATGGCTCTCCTCTTCTTTATCAATAAAGTTGAGAGGGTGAGCTTACATTATTACATAGAAATAAATACTGAAACTGGTAAATATATATCAATAAAAGATTCAGCGTACATCCGTCATTCTGTTCGATTCTTACCTTCGTAACTGTCAATTAGGACGATCCGGTGTCAATATGTTGTGGAAATAATAAGACATCGGACACAAATAAGACATATTCGTTTATGTTAACGTCTGCTTGATATCCTTCCTTTAACGGATAAATCTATAACAAACTAGCTGACCCAGTAAACTTCGTACCGCCAGTATCAATAAATAAAACTTCACCTTTAATTTTAATTCGATTTCTGAACGACTTTTAAATTTAATTGATTTCTAAACGACGCACGGGACGAACATCAAATGTTTGACAGGTAAGAATAGTTTCTAAGGGAAAACAAAATTGTAGTTTTTACTCTCAGACTAATAGAATAAGATAGACGGAGCGTGTAGAACTCGCGCGTGAAGCCGCACAAAAGTCAATTGTAAAAGTCAAGTGTAGACTGCGCGCGAAAACGAAAACGTATGACATTGCTATTTAGTATGACTTTTGGCGGCTTCACGCGCGAGTTCTACACGCTCCGTCTATCTTATTCTATTAGTCTGAGTTTTTACTATATATATTCCAAGCATTTTTTCAGACTTACTCACTTTTTAAACCTTCCCTGGACTTTCACAAATAATTTAAAAACAAAATTAGCCAAATTAGTCCAGCCGTTCTTCAATTTAAGCGAGACTAACGAACATCAATTTCTTTATCTACAAAAGAAAAACAAAGGGAAATAGGGATTCATTTTTATATATAAGAGAAGGTCTTATATATAAAAATGAATCCCTATTTCCCTTTGTCACGGCATCATGCGTAAACGGCTGGACCGATGTCAGTAATTCTTTTTTTGTTGTGTTTGCTATTGTCAGGAGAAGGATCTTATGGAAATAAGACCAATTTTTGTTACCACATTTACCTATTAACTCTGCTATTATACGTCTGTGCAGTAGACCTATACATCGATACTATGGCTTATCGGAACAAATTCACAATGTGCCATATACATACCTATATATAGGTAGTGTGTACACTAATCTGTCTGGCCAGTAATTACAGCAGCATCCCCATCTCCCTGCAGTTGATTGGAATGAGGGGTGGCCGGTAGGTACTGTCTGTCTGCTCGTGGTGCATGCACAGGCTGCTATAGTTAAAGCTAACAATATAAGCTTTTGCGTATTTACTTATAGCTGTCGTTTGTTAAACACAACATTTTTATTTACTGGGGATTTTACATAAAGTTTAGAATTTCGTATTGTGAATCTATACTAATATTATAAAGCTGAAGAGTTTATTTGTTTGTTTGGTTGAGCGCGCTAATCTCAGAAAATACTGGTTCGATTAGAAAAAATCTTTTTTTGTTGAATAGTGCATTTACCCAGGAAGGCTATAGGCTATATAACATCACGCTATGATCATAGGAGCGGAGCAGTAGTGAGATATGTTGCAAAATCGGGGAAAATATTCCAAATTACCACGCGGAAGAAGTCGCGGGCGACCCCTAGTAAATCAATATGTGAGAATTTTATGATATTAAATATCTCTAATGGGTTACCCTATTAATGGAGGACCACATAGTAGTATTTCATCTGAGTCTGGTCTCCGTGTTGCGGATGGCACTATAGAAATCGGTCCCCCCGAGTCCTGTCTGCTAACAGTCGTTTAATCGCTATAGAGGTCTAGATATATGTAGGTCTGTCCAGGTAGGCCACTTACTATTCGATCAGGTAGAATATCTATTTAATTTGAAAATAACTTATCTATACTATCTAAATATTATAAAGTGGTAATGTTTTTGAGGTAGTAGGGAGTAATCCCTGGATCGACTAAACTGATTTTGAAAATTCTTTGACCAATACAATGCCACGTTATTTGTGAGTGTCATCTATAGGTACTATATATATTATTATAAAGAGTAAAAATTTGTATTTTTGTGTGTGTGTGTATGTTTGTAATGAATAAACTCAAAAACTGCTGTGTCGATTTCAGGAATTCTTTCACCATTCGAAAGCTACATTCACCCTGAGTGCCATAGGCCATATTTATTGTTAGAAAAGATTAGGGATCCTTACTAAAACTTAAGTAACGTAACCCAAGGTTTAAAAAGGTACCCTAAAACGTGTTTTTTTTTGTCTACCCACCCGTGCAAAGCCGGGACTGGCTGCTAGTAGGCTATATATTGACTTGAAAAATGCCCAACGAAGTGGGCACGGGTCAGCTAGTAGCTAATATAATGCTAATACTTACTTAGTTACTTTTATTAAGAACATGTGGGCGGAGGAGACCAGCTATAACATCGCTACTGTTTAGACAAACATCATTGATACAATTAGAAGAAAGAAAGAAAAAAAAATATTTGCTCTTACATACAATTAAACTAACAATTACTACATTTCATCATAAAACTTAATATAAAAAAGCAAATAAGGCCCCTGCGTCAGCTCTAATGTTGTGGCCTGGACCACAACGCTAGTATTCTCGCAGAACCTTATTAGATAAATGTAGAAATTTAAATAAACATAATGTAAAAGTGAAAGTAATATACCTAATTACAACTAACATTGTGCGATAATAATTGTTGAGTTAATTTATTATTATTCGTGCCGTACGCATATCCGAACGAACTCGACTGTCACTAGTGTCAGTCGTCTTTACGTCTCAATCACAATCAATCTCTTTTATATATGATTACCAGCATCCATCGATATGAGATTAAAAGCATATGATATACAGAGAGGGGAACGATCGGCACGCAGCAGGTGCCTGCCGGCGTCCGTCGTCAGCGCGGGGCAGCGTCGCGTCGGCGGTGTGAGGTGTAGGAGGAGGGGGTGAGGAAGCAGGGGAGATACTGGAGGGAACAGGAGGGAACAAATTGAATTTGGAACGCAATTGTCATCTAGCAAGATGTTCGCGGCTTTGAACAATCATGATTTATATCCAAGTATTTGATCAGAGTCTCTGACGATGAGAGTTCAATATAGGTGTAAGGCGATAGTTTTAAATTTAGTAGCAATGAGTCTTAAATGGTGTGGTACTTTACAAACATTGAATTGATACGATCGGAGACGGAGGTCTTGACTTAAGTGGAATTGTTGATACCTAGTGAGACTCGTTAGATCACAAATGGAACACATATTGCCACCATTCGTTAAATCATGTGCACAGAAAACTTATTTATTTACTCATTATTGTAAAAATAAATTTTCTGGATGTTCTGACCTGCCTGCATAACATCATCAAAGAGATTTATTTACGATTTCTTAAAGAATAATAACCACTTTAAAACTACTTGATAAATCTTACAAATTTCAATTTAAAATCTAAAATAAATTGCTATAAGGACGCCATGGAGCAGCCCCAGAAAATACATAATCATACCTACCTAAGTATATTAAATAAGCCAATAGACCGGTAAGGGCATTAGGTAATTAGGTACATGATATTATTATCTATCTTTGTACGAAATCGATGACCCCGATCTCCCTAAGGCACATTGTATAACCCTATCATAATATACCTACTGGTATATATCCCACTGCCATTGATGCGGGAAGGTGGAACATGGCGTGTGTCATGGTGTGTCAGCTAACCGACACCTGTCACGCTCTCCCACGCTGTCCTGTAACCTTAATCGGGGTCAAAGGTCAAGCTGCTTTTCCTTATTGCAGCCAAACGTACTCTATGACGAGTTAATTAATAAAAAAGGGATTTTTACCGTAATGGAAATCACCATGAAGAATCTTACATGCCTGAGAGTTTCGTGTACCCATACCTGACAGAAGTGTTGTAGCTATATTTGATCGAAGATACGACTGAATGTTATGGGCAGTAGACTAGGGACTTCGCTCACGACTCATAGGAGATTTATTCCACTCTCAGGGATCTAATGTTCGATAAAAATTAGATACCTAAAAGGATTTTCTTTTTTTATATAACTAAAGGCAAAGAAGCATACGGCCTGCCTGATGGTAATTAGTTATCGTAGCCTATCATCATTATGATCATCATCATCTCAACCCATAAACGTCCCACTGCTGGGCAAGGGTCTCCTCCAAATATTTGGAGGGATATTAGCCTATTATACCACGCTGGCCAGACGGGTTGGTATAGGGTTTTGTTTCGAGTCCTCTCTTGCGGTTGATATTGTCTGCTAGACTTATATTGCCGTAGCCTATGGACGCTTGCAACGTCATTATATGTATATATATATAAACTCTACCTATTTGTACAAATTAAGAGGAAATAATTGATTTTTGTTTTTTTTTAATTTAACTGATTTTAAAATTATAAAGCTACATTATCAGAGGGTAAAGCTAATTTCAAACTATGCTATAGGTACCTACTATTGTGCTATAAGTATAGTATAGCGAAGAAAGACCTAAGTTTTTTTAATATTATATTAATTCTTATAGCCTATAGTAAGTCAATAATATATTTATTTATTTATTTATCCTTAATTAGAACGGCTATATGCCACTTACACTAATCAAGACAATTACAAAAATTTCACATAGATAGATAAAAACAAAATAATAAAGAAAACAAAAATAAAAACAAAGACACTACTCACTATCACACAGACTTCTCACAGAACTTTAGACACACTGACAAAATCTTCTTCCATCCATCCGCAAACAAGTCACAATTGGGATTTTCTTCTAAGAGAGCGTTGAGTGTGGTAAGTACACGAGGGATGGGTGAATTCATATGTGCCACAGTGCGACATGTAGGTGGAGCAAATAGTCTGTGGTTTCGACTGCGCCGGTAATTATCGGGAACAAATAACTGATATATGTCATTGTGAAGCTCGGGGACTTCCATATATAGTACAGTACAGTGTGAACGTGTCCATAACAATGTATGGTGCGCGATATTGTTGTGCTATGAGCTACTATATGCTTTTATATTATAGCGTAGTCTGAAAGCCGCTTTACAAAGGATATATTTCATTGAAAAGAAATAACGGGATCTCCACGAATACTAAATGAATGTCCACCCGAGTTAAGTTACGGCGAACGGAATAATTAATAAAAAAAGATTTATTAATTAAAAATATAATGTTTATTGTATAAGAGATTCTACAAGACTAATTACAAATAATATTATTTCTATAAACTAAAACTAATTGCTAAATCTGCAACTGTGCACTTAACATAATCGTATGATTGATCGTTCGATGCACAGTCAGCAATTACGCGCATCAGGCGATTGCCTAACTCCTCCCTCCTTAAGATGGAAGCGCGTCTCGCAGCTTCCTGCAGCGTCCTCGGTGCAAGGCTCATCCTGTTGTGCTCCTCGCCGTTTCCACTGCCATAGTTTCCAGATCACTATTGTTATAAGGATAAGATACAGGGCTATTGTTGACCAACTTGGTGTAGCCATCATAATTTGCCAATCGATGACGGGTTCCTCGACGTCCTCGACGCGGTCCATTAGCTCGTGGATGCTGTCCAATGGTATGTCCTCGAGTCTTAGATTGAAATGAACATTCTCCTCCGGGATAATAGCTTGTCTGGGAAGAGGAATGACTTGTTCTACTGCTACCGTGTTGCTGTTTGTCTTTAACGTATGGTTGAATATCTCCAGTTGGCAGTCGCTTGTGATGGTCGCGATGTATATTCCCGCTATTCTTTTGTAGTCCGTCTTACTTCCGCAGTTGGCTCTTAAGATTTGTTCTTCCTTGGAGATGATCAGCCATTTGTTATCTAGTAATTTCTGAATTCTCCCTTGTTTGAAATCCATTCTAGCTCGTGTGCAGTTTCCAGTTTGGTGTTTTATGAGAGATATTATGCAGTCTTCAGATTTGTCTACGGAGTGGGTGTTTAGTGACGTGCAGAGCTGGACATCTTGCGTGATCTTCTTGCAGTCTTCATCTAGGTATGAGTACTCATTGCTTCCCAGTGCTAGGTATTTGGCTTTTGGGATAATCGTGAGATTTTGTTTATCAGGAATGGAGTATAGATGGATAAGGTCATAAAGGTTTACATCAACGGATGGTATTTCTAATATAAATGTTAACGTGTGGCCTGTACTATAAGCTTTTACACTAATAGACTTTTCTATAGAATGAATATTTTTTATAGTTATGCTATCTACTGGTCTCAGTTGACTTTGTTTTTGAATAGATAACATTTCGTTAATAAGACTATGTGGGGAAATTATACTAGGATGCATTACTTCTAACTGAGCGAACGTCATAGCGTCTTCTAAAATTACTAACTTATCTAATAATAATTGTAAACTAAAATCTATTTGAATTTATAAATCTAAAAAGTGCAATCTATTTATTACTAGATTATTACTAATCGTGGTATTTCTTAACATTGATGTTAATTTTTTTTGATTATCGTCTAAAATCCTAATCTGTTTACTATATTCTTCAGCTGCATGTTTTGCTATAAATAGTGTTTGTTTCTGGGACATATTATTTTTATTTACTGAGTTTCTTAAGTTAGATATTTCATTCTCGAATTTAATAGCGTCTTCATAATCTAGATTACCTGTTATTGTTTTAACTATGGAACCTAATCCGTTAATAATACCACGCCTAAATCTATGATTTGGTGTAAGAAACACTATTTTCTTACTTATTAAATTTAAGCTATTTTCTATCTGATCTTTATAAGTCCTATGTAACTCTTCATTGTTTTCAGCAGCTTTAGTACTGGCAAATAAAGACATAAGCTTAAAAGATGTTTCGTGCAGATATGTTACGTTATATACGCAAGCCAAACTAAAAGTATCCACTTGTTTTAATATCTGTCCTTGTTTTAATAAGAGAATACCGTTAACATTGTCGACGGGATTAAGGGTCAAGTCGGCGGCTGCTTGGAGCACGAAGGCTCCTGCGACGAAGATTCTGGAACAAGATGTGGCCTACGTAAGAGCTTGAAATGTACTCTAATGGATTTAGAGTTAGGGTGACTTCCTATAATTTCGGCAACGTTATTAGGATGTAGGTGAATGATTTTGTACGGACCTTTAAATACTGGTTTTGTTTTATCGCTCCTCGTAGTTTTGGCAACCTGTTTATAAACTGTTTCACCAACTTTAAACATAATCGCTTCGGCTGCTTGATTTCGCTTCTCTATTACCTGTTCTTTATTTTTAGAAACATGAGCTGCAATACACTCCTGTACTGCTTCTGCGTTTTTGCGATGGTTAATAACGTAATCCTGGTAAAATTCCTTCGGATAATATAACTCCAGAGGATTTCGAGATGCTGTATGTCCAAACAAAAGTTCCCGCGGCGTATAGCCAGTCGTTGAATGGATTGTATTATTGTACGCGATAATAGAATATTTCATAATTAATTGAATAGGATCATCTTTATTAGTCATCCGTTGGATTCTAATAATTTCACCAATAGTAGAATGAAAGCGTTCTATGGGTGAATTAGAATTTGGATTATAGGGTGTCGTAAAATGTATGTTAATATCATGTGAAGCACAGATTTCTTTTATTACATCATTGTCAAATTTTGTATCGGAATCCGTGGTAATTTTTAGAGGCAATCCTAAAACGGAGAAAACTTGTAGCAAAGCTTCCGCTATATGAACACTACTTGAAGCACTCAGAGGCGTAGCTTGGGCAAATTTTGAAAAGTTATCTATTATAGTTAAGAATGTTGCACCTCCTGTGGAGTAAAGATCCATGAATAGGTGTTGAAATGGTTTTGTAGGTGTCTCAGTTACAGCTAATGGGGGCTTTAATGGATTTCTATCGTATTTGGCTCTTAAGCAAACGTCGCACTGGTTGATAAACCTTTGTATGGACAGAAGCATATTAGACCAATGATAATTTCTATGAAGCTGTTTGTAGGTCTCCTGAATTCCTCTATGTGACGATTTACCTTCATGATACCGTTTAATAAACTCTTGTTGTTCAGTTTTATTTTCAACTAGAGTCACCCGGGAAGTACATCTTATTAATTTTAGGCCCCTATCATTAAAAATAGTTGTATAAACTCTGGAAAACGCTAAATAAAGATTTTCGTCATAGAAATAACAATGAAAGATACGGTCAGCTATCGTGTGTTCTTTTAAAAATTTGATAATTTCGGTCTCCGTATTATTGACAGGGATAAAAACATCTTTAATAACAGTTCGAGAATTGGTTGACCTGTTTTCTACTCTATATGAAGAACCTGGGGTAGATCTAATATAAAATTGTTTAAGTTGTCTGTCTATTGCGTCTGAGAGTATTGGTATTCCATTATTTTCATTGTCAGGTTGAGTATGGTTGGTCGATACTAGTTGGTCGGGGTCCAATGTAACGATACTCATTGTGTCCGTATCTTTGTCAATTTGACTCTGAGAAGTTGTGGTGCTTTTCATCTCAACGTCATTATTATTGGGTCGTCTGTTAGTGATGTCATCGTTGTCATCAGGTCTTTCATTATTGCCTGTCGGGTTATTAGTCGTTTCAGCTTCTCTACGCGCGTTATCAAAAATCCTGTTTATGATATCATCGTCGTCGTTGTCGTCTAAATTTACCACTAAAGAATCTATGCTTTTATGAAAAATTTTTACTCTGGATAAGGCATCAGCATTCGTATTCTGTCTACCTTTTTTATAAACTATTTTAAAGTCATATTCAGTTAATTTCAATTTCCAACGGGTTAATTTTGAATTTGGGTCTTTTAAGGACATTAACCACATCAAAGGTCTATGGTCTGTATAAATTATAAATTTACGTCCGTACAAATAGGGTCTAAAATATTTAACTGCCCAGACTATGGCTAACAATTCCTTTTCTATAGTGGAATAACGAGTCTCAGTTTCTGATAATGTTCTTGATGCAAATGCTACAGGTTTGTCTGAACCAACAATACCCTGTGATAAAACTGCACCTAGGGCAAAGTCAGACGCGTCTGTTGTAACAATAAATGGTTTGTCAAAGTCTGGGTATTGGAGTATCGGGGCATTTGTCAGAATTTGTTTACACTTGTCTACTGCGTCTAAGAATTCGTCTGTATGGATAACTTTTGCTTTCTTTTTCAGGCATGCTGTTAATGGTTTTGTTAGCTTTGCAAAATCTTTGATAAATTTTCTGTAATAACCTACCAAACCCAGAAAAGATTTTATATCTTTTTGTGTTTGTGGTATAGGGAAATTTAGAACTGCTTTGATTTTATCTTTATTGGGGTGAAGCCCCTGGTCAGTCAGTTCATGTCCTAAGAAGTTAACATGTTTCTGTAAGAACTCTGACTTATCTAACTGAACCTTAAGATTGTGTAATTTAAATCTTTCGAATACTAACTTCAGTTTCTCGTTATGCTGTTGTAGTGACGTGGCTGCAATGATGACGTCGTCAAGATAAGTAAATACGTTATCTATGCCTCTAAGTATATGATCCATGAGACGCTGAAAAGTACTTGGAGCATTCTTTAATCCAAAGGGCATTCTAAGAAACTCGTAATGACCTCTTTCAGTTGTGAACGCGGTTTTTTCTACATCTCTAGGGTGCATTTCTAATTGATGATAGCCACTAGCTAAATCTAGGGTTGTGAAGTACTGTGCGCGTCCTAATCTGTCAAGTATGTCATTAATGTTTGGTAAAGGGTACTTGTCTTCTATAATTCTGTCGTTAAGTCGTCTATAGTCAATCACAAGTCTCCATTTAACTTTTCCTGACGCATCTGGTTTTTTCGGTACAATATGAACGGGGCAAGACCAAGGAGAGATGCTTTCTCTTATAATGCCTTGCTTCAAAAGATTGTCAACTTGTTTTTTAATTTCTAATCGTTGTTGTGGGGCTTGTCTATAACTTCTAACAAAAATTGGAGTGTCATCGGTTAGTCTTAATTCATGTTTTACTGTATGTGTAAAAGACAAAGGTATTTTCTCCGTATAAAACAAGTCTCGATACTGATAGCAAATTTTAGTAATTTCCCGTTTTTCCTCGTCATTCATATGGTCTGTTCGAATTTTCTTTAAATTTTCACGGAGTTCTTGGTCAATGTCAGTCTGAGTCTCTAGTTTGTTAAATTCTCGTATGTCATTATTGTCGTTACTATCTACTAATTGTGGTGGTAACGGTTCAAAGGGCAAGACACAGTTATTGCTAACTGTTTGTTGCTTATTTGTGGAATTTATTATAGAAGTTTTGAAAATACCATTCTCAACTATTACAACCGCGGCGGGTGATTTAAGTCCTTTTGTCCAGTAAAAGTCATCGCAAATATATGATCCGTCAGTGTAGTTAGTTTTCATAACAATAAATTGTTCGCAGTTTGGTTCTATTTTAAAGTTTTTAACAGGATAGTCAAAGTAAATAGGAATGTTACCATTAGATGTTCGCAGTATCTTATTTGTAAAATCGATATTACAACCTAATTCCTTTAATAAATCCATACCAATAAGGCCTTTATATTTTGGGTCAAAATCAAATATTAAGAATTTATGACATTTTTCTACGTTAAACTGGGGCGGTAAAGGTAAAACGGCAATGTGTTTATGACGTGTACTTGCATGCGCGGTTTTAACCTGGAAGGGTTCGTATACAACACAATTTTCTAAACCATTAGCAGTTATAACGTCAGGTGATACCATGCAGTGTGTGGCTCCAGTATCTAATAAAAATTTACCTTGAAATTCCGGCAGTACTATGTAAGGAAGTTGGTTTTTACCTTGATGATTAAGATTAACGGTATTTATCAACTGTGGTCTAATTGGTCCTCGTCCTGGAGAAAATCCTGATAAATTGGTTCTTCTACAGGCATATCCGGCTCAAATCCTTAGTCTTGTTCACTATATTGAAAATTATTACTACAATACTCACTATTATAGTCTGGATCGTAGTTATCCGGATAATATTGTTCACGACTATTTTGTGTATAAAATAGCTGTTCAGCAGCAAACTGTGGTTTTTCAGACTTATTAACTGACCTCATAGTGACGTCAGACACTCTCTGTGGGGGGTTCACTTGCTGGCGGGGCACGTTTGGTTGTGACCGAAAGTTACCCGAGTTCCTAAAAGTCCCTGAAGTACTAGGTCTTACGTTACCTGAAGCAGGTCCGCTTTTCCATGGGCCTTGTGCCCTCTGTTGCCTCTGATCTGGTGACCAGTTATTTCGGGGGGGAAAATTGTTATTAAATCTAAAGGGTTGACTACCCTGGGACGTCATTTGGTTGGGCTTATGTATATCTTTTGATTTGTTTTGTAAAGACATTGAATTAAAACTATTATTGAATTTATTAAATGCTAATCGCGCCTCTTCTTGTCTAGCCGTTACTATAGCTGCTTCAAGAGTAGAAGGTTTTGCGATCCGCACACCAATAGACACGTGGAAATCTAGATGGTTCATGTACTGATCTATCACCATACTTTCATAATAAGACTTATCAGTATGCTTACCTACCACGTTCAACGTATCTAATACTTCCCGTAATCGTTTACCAAATGTCTCAGCGTCCTCATTTTTATTTCGACGCAAACGGGTCAATTCTTGCATTAGTTGGATTTCGTTACGCGGTTCCCCTAATCTACGCGTCAACGCGGTCTTGATGGCTTGCCAACTATCTACTGTGCCTTCGGAGGCTATAGCACTAACAGCGGTACCACTCAATTTACTTTTTATCAAACATATCAGAGCAGGATTCACTCTGACTGGTGTGTCCAACAATTGCATCACATTTTCTACTTCCTTAATAAAGTAATTTAATGTTTTTGGGTTACCATCGTACTTTGGCAACAAATCCGAAATGAATTTAAATGTCGCTAATTCAAGACTTGCCATCGCCATTGTTATCTAATTAATGCAATAAGAAAACACACACAAAAAAAAATACTAATAGATAAAGATACTAATAAATCTGCCTACCCTGTAAACGGTTAGCGTGAAGATAGTAATATAACTTTAGCTAAATAATATTAATTGTCTTTAACTATGAATAAGTACTTGTTACGATTGTTATAAAATATGTTTTATAACAATAGGATATCTAATTACGGTGTAACGTGATTTGATATATCGCAATTTGAGCAGATATAAAAATACACTACCTAATAGTTTTATACGAAATTATTATAAACGATATTAAGTCTCTAGCGATTTCAGCTTATAGACCAATACACACAAAACATAAAATATCGACAGGAAATAACACAAGGAACTGGGAATACAACTAGCACTCACCCTAATATCCACTGCATCTCCAGCCGGGCCTTGTAGAACAGATAGTCGCCGTTTGTAGGTTCGTTAATAGACGATCGCGAAGATAACGATAGATACCGTTCACTCAAGCCAGAAGAGTTCTATTCATAGGCGAGTGTCGCGATCCTACCGACTGCGCCAGTTAAGTTACGGCGAACGGAATAATTAATAAAAAAAGATTTATTAATTAAAAATATAATGTTTATTGTATAAGAGATTCTACAAGACTAATTACAAATAATATTATTTCTATAAACTAAAACTAATTGCTAAATCTGCAACTGTGCACTTAACATAATCGTATGATTGATCGTTCGATGCACAGTCAGCAATTACGCGCATCAGGCGATTGCCTAACTCCCGTGGGGACTTGTTTTGAAATACAAAATTTCAAAACAATTCCTGCCGTAGTATCTTCGATTTTATTATTTTATGTACCTATATATACCTTAGTAGCATGATGTTATATCACTTACTGCGGAAAGATCTACGTGATCTGTATTCATGATGAGACGCGTCACTCTTGGCACTCGTGGCGATGGAAGGCAATATAAAGCGACAATCTCCGCTGATTGCCGCCCCATCATATTTTATTGCCCCGGACAGATTACCCGTAATAACTGATTTGCCACAATGTAGGTATACGGCTGAAAATTTACCATCCTGTCCCATTACCAATATTACATTCTATATACGAGTACCCACCTCGATGTGTGTTGATTCTTTTATATCGTAATTCTGGTGAAGTTTTAAGAGAGGTAGGGCACCATACTAGCGAGCAAGCCCGACTGGGGAAGGACCTCCACCTACAGAAAACCACAGCCAAATAACTACACACAGCAGTGTAGTTATGTTCCTGTGTGTAAGTAGGTACAAGTCTCCAGCGCTCATTTAGGCTACGGTAACTGCTTAACATCAGGCGGGCCGTAAGCTTGTTTGCCACCCAAGTAGAATAAAAAAAAAATGTTGACTGCACGGTTGGTTCAGTGTTCACCTCGCCATTTTGCCACTACACGGCGTGTTGTGGGTTCGATCTCTACACGGGACTTAATAGATTGTGTGGTCCATAAATAGTCTGGGTGTTCTTTGTGTCTGTTAATTGTATGTGTGTACGTCACTAGCGACACAGGGCTTGATCCCTAGTGAGAGATTAAAAAAAATGAATTTCCTTTACTATGAATTACCTAGATTTATTATATTATCTATGGTTAAAAATCGTTGGCAACACTAACGGTTCCTCCTTGTTTCAAAACACGACACCGTTATTACTGATTCGTACGCGACGGAGTTAATTTGTTCTGAGTAGGTAAATTGAATAATTATACAGTTATAGAAATTGACTATTGAGTTTTACTTTCACTATGAAACTGATAATTAACTGTTCAGTAGATCCAGAAATTGGGGTATTCCTTGAAGCGCACCCATTTTGAAACGCACCTAACGAAACGCACCATTCTTTCATTTCTTTCGTTACCGCACCTGAATGGTGCGTTTCGAGGAATATCCCCAGAAATTACCCCTCACAACGTCACAAACTCACAAACTACGTCTTTATAGTATAGTATACCATAGATTAAGCCATTTAAAACGGTTTCCCTAGGAGCATTCATCAAATAATAAACGAACACAAACCTTCATACAGCAAATATTTCTATCTTTCAATATAGATAAATAAGAATTACTTAATGAAATACGACTTGCAGTTGTCTGTCGGAGGCTTGGAGCACAAGTTATGAGTCCAGCCAGCCTGATAAATGGATGTTGTGACGCCATTAGGGGATGAACGGATAATACGCCACGGTTCATACATCATAGGAATATTACGATATGTCTAAAAGTGGGTCATTGTTATATTCTTCTGTTAGGAAACGCTGTCTCAGCATAGAGTAGACGAGTAGAGTAACCGAAGAGGTCGGCCGGCTGATTCTCTGAGAAACAGCGATGGCAAACTGACAGTTGTGATTGCTCGGTGACGGCACAATCTATTGACTAAACGTCAAAAAGGCTCGGTTTTTTGCTCTTATTGAATACCGATTTTCAATCTGACAGCCAGATTTTGCTCGGTTTTCGCAGTGGCTCGGTACTTATTTGCTCTTACGGAATACCCCTGCGGGTCCAAAGATATAAGTAAAGAGGCAAATACGTATACAAAGACAGCAAAACGACAAGTAAGCAATCGTAATCGTAATCGTAAAATCTGTTTCATTTATCACAATAAAAATTATATACACTCCTAAAATATATTTATAGGAAAAATATCTCATTTATTTATTGAATTTAATTGGTATTATTAGGGATATTAGCTGCTTAGAACGTGTTTAAGAATATTGCCGTTTTGTAATTTGAATTATGCCACTACTTATAATAGCAACCCATATGTACCTAACATATGTCTAACTGCTGGGCACGGGTCTCCTCTCCTCTATCAAGAGAGAGGGTTTAGGCCTTAAATACCTACCTAAATTGTCTTTTTACACAATGTTATCGTTTAAACAGGACGTTTGTTGATTGAAAACATTGGTAATATTTGTAATCGCAACATGGTAAAATGCGCACTTTTGACCCGAATAGGCGATGCGAAGAGCCGTAGGTAGGGACGCAAAACTCGGGGTAGAACATGAAAGTGGAACAGAGTTTTATCATTTTAACTTTCAATATAAATAATGTTACACTTTTTACCCTGAGGGTTTTTTTCCAATAATATTCTCTTGCATTATTATGTTTTATATGTAGGTACACGGCAACGGATATAAGTACCTGTATGAAGGCCGCTATATGAAGATTAGTTTTTTAGGAAAACCATTCTATATTTTTCTGTGGAATTTGGTAACAGTGTACAATTGGACTGAATCTACAGATAAAAATATATTACACACAACATGATACATCGGTTTTCCTAAAAAACTAATCTTCGTATAGCCACAGATTACTAAATAGTTAGTATAGCGGCCCTATACAGCCGTCTCCGTTACTGACCGTACATTTAATTTAGTATAAATTATCTTTTATAGGTATTAGGTATATAATAGATTTTATTGCTTTTTAAATTTTGTATTTTACTTGTGTTCGATATCTATAACTTTTCCAAAACTTGTATGTAAGTAACGAAGTCAGAAAGATATACATCCTTCTGTCTTCGGAGTGTTACCGACTGATTAGATATTAGTTTCCTAGTCTAAAACTACTCTAGAGTATTTACTCAACTTTTCACAACGCTTAGCATCCGAATCCAATTCTCATGCTCACAACCAGGGCAGGGCCGCCTTCGGCTATGCAGGAGCCTTTGTATACTAAAATGTGAATAAAAACAGTATTTTGTTTAATGACACGTTGAACTAATAGCTTTACCTATTTATTATCTAATGAAAAATACGTGATCTCTTAATGTTTGGTCCCTAACTAACCACTAACCGTCTTGCAGTCGTATAATAGTGTGCAATCATGAACTGGGTGCGATTGTAAATCCGGTCGGCGGTAGACAACGATTCGACAATTTCGACATTAGTGCATAGTAGGGCCCCATTCTGATTGTACAACTTAAGGGTCATTAGTTTGATCAGCGCGGAACCCCTCCATTTACTTAATTTCTCTCATTTATTTGAATGCCTGCCAACACTGCTGGCGTTGTACTGGGGCAGCTGTACGTCGCACATACTAAGTTTTATGCGTTTGCATTTAAGTTCGTACATCATCGGCCATGTTTTCATTAACATAATCAGGTATGACTTGTCCTGTGTGTGTGTGTGTTTTTATCTCATAGATATTGAATATTTAGTTAATTACGTAGTTTATTTATTATCCACAGTTTTCTTCTACAATACATGGCCGGTCAAAATAGACATGGTTAATAAAGGCAATGGCGAGGTTACATAAATTCGCATAGAGCTGAAAACTAGTACCAATATGCCGAATATATACACTTACAAATTGGCTAAAAAAGGTAAAAAAAATCGCTAACTTTAAACTTGATTTTTTTTGCTCATGTAGTTTCGCATGGGGTTGTATAGTATTGGTGTACCGAACATACGTTCAAATTTTCAGCCCTACGTAAATTTATGTAACCTTACCATAGTGTAAGGCAGAATTTCATCTTTCACCTTACCCCTATAATTTGTGTTAACTTGACCGAGCTAATCTTGTCTAGAAAACTCTAAAAACAAATGACTGCTATAAACCAAACGTAAATAAAGTAAGAAGCCACAATTTATTGTAGGGTAGGTAACGAATCAAGAAAGTCCAGTAAGCTTTAAATCCTTTTGATGAACTATCGATATCATAGACTACGATCGATCATGCTCTAACTTTAAATAATTCATAGCTATGTTTATAGAAACTATGTAAAGCAAATTAGAAACCAAAATTGTTTACAGTTCTTACTTAGGTATTAATACAAAAATCTATCAGAGGAAGATCGTAAAATTAATATTTAAATAATTACCAACAGCAAAGCATACGCACATCAATTTGTACACTAAAAACACATATTACATCATAAACTTTACAACGCTCATGAAATTCAGATATATCATCATAGCTAAACAAAGTAACCGGAACTTAAACTACTATTGTTAACATGACACAAAACTTTGCATCATAACAGTAACAAAGTGTAAATAAACAGTGGATATTACGACGCTCGGCGTCAGCGATTATCACGTCAGCAGTGTCCTCAAAAACAGCGACGTGTTAGCAATGTCACAACACGTTCATCCCATACTCTTTTAAAGCTGCCGATCTCGCAGTCTAGGGCACTCGTTAGCAACGACGAGGTAATGCCCTCTCGGCCCTCCCACACCCCCTACCCTACCTTCCGCAACCCTCCCTCTGTACAGGCCATTTCAGATCTGAATAGGTAGACATTGGTAGATTGTAACAAATTCTCTCGGTCTTAGAAGTATTTATAAAATGTATTTATGATGAGGGGGCGAAAATACTAAAGTGTGAGAAATAGAAATGTGCAGAAGTCAACGTTAATAAACAAAAAATGCATCTGTGCAAGCTTGTTAACAAAAACAAGGTCATTTACCTTAAAATTGACAAAACTTAACTTAACTTTAAGTTAAGTTAATTGATGATTGTATACATACTAACTTCAAATACTTAATTCTAACAATAGGTGAGTGTATGAAAAAAATATGTTTATAAATATACTTAATAACGCCAAAGTTTCAAAGTTTTTTTATTAACTTTTTTATATATCTGGCTACCTACAAATCTATAGACGTACCCGTCAATTTGCAGCAAATGTAAATCAGATTTTCAATTTTAAGTATAGTAGGTACCTACATAAGTATTATACGGATTAGGATAAAATCATGAGCAATAATTATATTGAGTTAAAAAGTTTTATATCTTCATCAAAGTGAAGAATATTTAAGAAGTTTACATAACTTGGGAATGAACTGAACGTCCAAGATTATTAAACTAATGACCTTGTCGAATTTATCACTAAAACTTCAGCAATTGAGAGAGCCCTTGAAAACATTGCCAAGTCTCTTTAACTTTTAATGTGAGAATAAGTGTCGTTAATTCTCTGATGAAAGGTTCTGTAAGGAAATCACCCATACAACAATAAACTTGTATTAAGAGAAGAAGCATCAAGAATGTAAGTCTAACAGACAATATCCCCCGGATGAGAGGAAAAACTCGAATCAATACCCTATACCAACCCGTCTGGCCAGCGTTGTATAGTAGGCTAATATCCCTCTAAATGTTTGGAGGAGACCCGTGCCCAGCAGTGGGACGTTTATAGGTTGAGATGATGATGATGAAGAGAAGAAGGTAGATACTTTGTCAACTTGGTTGAAAGTAAAATATTGTACTTAATTACCTCAGACTAATAGAATAAGATAGACGGAGCGTGTAGAACTCGCGCGTGAAGCCGCCAAAAGTCATACTAAATAGCAATGTCATACGTTTTCGTTTTCGCGCGCAGTCGATTTGAGGCGCTCTGAAGTATTTTTACAACGTTTTACTACACATTATGGCATTATAATAATATTTTGTCAAAACGTGTTTAGACGTGCGTACTCACTAGCGGCTCAAATCGACTGCGCGCGAAAACGAAAACGTATGACATTGCTAATTAGTATGACTTTTGGCGGCTTCACGCGCGAGTTCTACACGCTCCGTCTATCTTATTCTATTAGTCTTGAGTTAATTACCTACAAACCGCAAAGGTACCTAAGCAATAAATACTTTAATATATCACAGCATTTTTACTACATTAAAATTGCTATACGATGAATAAATAAATCACCTAACCAAATATATTTTTAATTGTTTGCATTTTTACCTTATAACAGTTAACCGAAAGAAGAGACATTGACAGACCAATTTCACTCTCTGCCTTTCATCATTCTGCATCTTTTTGCACTCTAGTCTAAAGAGGCTACCTTGTTAAGTTTTATGTTTATTAAGTAACTACTATTTTATAAAAAGTTTCTAAAATTAAAGCGTAATAAAATCAGTACAGTGTTAGAATGATTTATAGGTAAGTCATTGGTGATTAAACAAACGTCTACCTTGTGGCGTTCACACCCTCACCTACTATGAGGTAACCCTACCGAGCTCCCCAATGTTTATGTTTTTACCTTCGAGTGTAGGCTCCGTCAGTCACATCGGCAGCGGCGCGGCGGTGGCGAGCGGCCCGAGCTCCCAGTTAAATTGTCAAACAAGTCACGTGGTAAACAAAGGGTTCGACCCTGAGCCGGGACTAATTATAGCACCATCGATGGTTAAATATTTGATGTCAAGAGATGAGCCTTGCGGAAAATGGACCGACATTTTTATGAAAGCCTTGATATAGAAAGGGTTAGGATTGTCTCGTAAAAAGGGTTATTTAATGTTATTACAGCAAAGAAAATGGATTTTCTTATCCTAAACCAGAAGTTATGATTTTATTATGCGCATGTTAGAAATAAACTTATCTAAGTACCTATTTTCATTATTTGTTGTGTATATTGTGACGGACTAAAATGACATTTATATTCGTAGATTTTGGACAATACTTTTTGTGCCCATTATCGCAGATATGTCCCGAAATAATGGTAGAATACTAAATTTGCTGAGTTTTATCTCAATATTAGAGCTTCTTTTCTTGCCGGTCCCTACCATTCGTTATCCGTATATTGAACTCACTAGGGAGAGTTGGCTAGCCGCCAGTTATCGAGGAAACTGTTAAGTTCTGTAAAGTTTTAATCTATCTAATGCTGCGGTCTACTGATCGTTGGTGTAACAAACAAAGCTGAGTATAACATGGTGAGGAGTTATGGCATTTGTTTGTAGCTAGTTAGCTTATTAGACAGGTGGTTGTTATCAAAAGACTGCCTTGTGGCTCCAGTGGCCGCAGTATGCGACTGCTGTGCACAAGGTTGTGGGTTCGATTCCCACACAGGACAAAACTATGTGTGACCCACAAAGAATTGTTCTGAGTCTGTCTGTGTAATTTGTGTCCGTTAATTGTATGTTTATAAAGTCCCCCGCGACACAGAGCTTGTTCTCTAGTGCGGGAGTTGTGTTTAAAAAAAAAAAAAAACATTTCGGTCTGTATAATGGCCCTACATATTTTCCCGGAAATAATGATCATTGCTAGTTTAATGGAGAATCTACTACGGCAAATAGGTTAAGTAACACATGACAACATTGACAACGTCTGTCTCTGTGCAATTTAAAAGATTTGATTTTGGTTTGTTACAATTAAACTCAAAAACAACTCGCCCGATTTAAAAAAATATTTTAGCATTAGAAAGCTATATTATCAGCGGGTAACATAGGCTATATATTATTGAAAATAATTATGGGGACATGAAAACTAAATAAATTTCCACTCGTGCCAAACTGGGACGTGCTGCTAGTTATATAATATGTATATAGCTGAGAATAATATAATATTTACTAGGGGTCGCCCGCGACTTCGTCCGCATGGTAATTTGGAATATTTTTTCCCGACTTGGCAACATATTTCACTACTGCTCCACTCCTATTGATCATAGCATGATGTTATTCCTAGATAAATGCACTATTCAACAAAAACATATTTTTTCTAATCGAACCAATACTTTCTGAGATTAGCGCGTTCAACCAATCAAACAAACTCTTCAGCTTTATAATATTAGTATAGATTTCGTAATACGGCGCAAAATAGGCTTTTATTTTAAAATATATTCAAAATTGCGATCTCTATAAATTTAATCACTAATTTATACGCATAACATTGATCATTTCAAACAAACAATATTATCTACTATACCATCAATCCTAACTAATATTTGCACGTTGTAAACGATAACTCTCGACATGTGCCGAAACGAGTAGGGAGTTACTTGCAAGCAATAGTTATAGACGGGAAAACAGGAAGGGGCCCAGCGACGAGCCCTGAGGGAGCCTGAACATTTCATCTACCCCATGCGTCGAGTAGTTGGTGATTTTTATGCACAACGTAGAGGGGAGTAAATGCATTTAGCAGAAGGGACGCAACTTTGAAGTCGGAAATTTTCGATTAAAGAAGAGGGCAAGACGCAATGTGGTTTAACTTGTCGAAAGCCTTGGAGCGTAAAGTTTTTATATTTCCTTTAAATTTTGCGAGCGTATGAAGTTTTTTCTTTGATGTTGTCTGAGTAGGTATGTGTAATATGTTTCGGTTTAGATTAAAATATTATTTCTTATTTTTATTAAAATGTAAAATGGTTTTTTCCTTACGCAACAGGAGTGTTTTTATTCAATTAAGTACATGAAATGGTTTAGGGATTATCTTTAGATGGATACGAAGAAAACATGTATAGGTAAATACATAATGTAAATGCAAAGATACGTTTATCATTGAATACTAAAGATATTTATTGGTTTGTTTCTAGATGAGATGTGGAGCAGCGTTGAGAGCGGGTGCGGTGCGGGGCGCGCGGTGCCGTGCGCGCGCGGCAAGCACTCCGCGACCCTGCTGGCCGGCCACGTGTACGTGCTGGGCGGCCGCGGCGCTGGCGGCGCTGTGCCGCTCCGGGACTTCTGGAGGTATAGCCTCGGTAAGATTATTAACAATGTCACCTTACCTGAGTTTCACAAAATGACACAGAAGCACGTAGATTTTATATAAATTTATTATATTCAAATCGGTCGAGACGTGTAGAAAAAGAATTTAAGTAACTACGAACTCATTACGATAATTTAATTTCAACAACCAACTTCAACAACTAACCACTTCAATATCCACAAAGCAATACTAAACATTATTTTAAATACCACTCTCAAAACGGCATTATCTTCAAATCACAATCGTGCTCATTCCCAAGTGGCTGTCGTCAGCACTCACTCGAGAGCTCTTCACTAAACGTGTCTTTGGCTCCTGCAGATACACTGTGGAGCTGTAGAGCCGGGCGCTAGGCAGTCTGTCGAGCACAATGTTTAATTAGGTCGAGCATCTCCACCGTCGTCCTACTAATTACTGTGCGTACAGCTTTTTAATGTCGAGGAACTGTAATGAGGCTTTTCAGAGTTTTTCTTGCAACGAGATGGAAATGGAGTGTGATTATATTTTTGTAGTTGTGTTAATTAGTGTACGTGACCTTTAGGTAAAGTATTCATGTAAAATTATGTTAATAATTTCATATAAAGATCTCAATAAAAATAAAAAAAGTAATATGTTACCTATTCATTATGTCATTCATATTTAGTGCAGTATCCATTCCTGCTGAGAAGTTATATTTGAAGAGAAAGTTCTATTTGTTCCTACTTAGTTAAATTGCTTTCGGTGTGAAATTAAGACCAAATGCGTCAGCAACAACGCATCTATGATGCATCTGGTATGTCTCTGGTGTGCAAGCGTCCGTAAGCTATACCTAATCGCTTACCATCAGATGGGCTGCATGCTTATTTACCAACTTTGTTAGTATAAATAAAATAGAGAAATAAAAGATAATTATATATTCGATGTCCCCAGCGACAGGCAGGTGGGAGAAGCTGGAGTGCCGCGGCGAGCCCCCACCCTCGCTGCAGGAGCACAGCGCGACGGCGCACGAGAACAAACTGTACGTGTTCGGCGGGGAGGCTGGCGCGCTCTCCAACGAGACCCCGCTCTGGATATATGATACTGAGGTAACTACCTGCATCCGAGCCACAGGGTGCTAGTGCTAGGTGATCAATCCATCCGACAGGGGTATTCCGTAAGAGCAAAAACCGAGCAAAATCTATCTGTCAGATTGAAAATCGGTATTCCGTAAGAGCCCTTTTTGACGTTAGGCAATAGATTGTGCCGTCCCCGAGCAATCACAACTGTCAATTTTGCGATCACAACTGTCAGTTTGCCATCGCTGTTTCTTAGAGAATTAGCCGGCGGGTCGGGTGGTATTGGTTTTTGTGTCGTCTAATGCTCAGATAATCAGTAGGTAGGCTCTTATGGGAGAAGGAAGGGAAGGCCTTTGTCCTGTAGTGGGACAGATAATAGGCTATTAATAATAATAATTATGTTCTGTATCTGTGCCGGCTCTAGAATTTTCGTATTTATTTAACAAGTCAGATGAGCCTGGTTATATGCCGAGCAAAATTCTATGTTACCTCCAATGTAATAAGGATGATGTATACACTTCTACCTAGTATTATATTATCTGTGCTTCTACTTATCCCTTGCCACTTGAAAAATACGTGTTGCTATAAAATGTAACATAGCTTTTTTAATCTCGGCTTTATTTATCAAATGTGTATCTACAGACATACTGTAATGTTACTTTAGTCAGTTATAAGCTAAAGAAACTCTATATATGTATATATAATTGTATGTGGTTGGTTGACTGGTAGAGAATGCCTCAGGCATTAAGTCCGCCATTATACATTCTGTGTATATAAAGTTTAAATAAATAAATAAATAATTCACTCCTGTTAGTTCGACGCGACAGCCGGCGTTCAGTCCAATTTGAGAACTACATAACGTAATCCAACTTACATGGTTATTCCCGTACAAGTTGGTATACCCACATAATAGTAGGTAGTAGTCCTACCAACCCAGTTAGATGAAGAGTAGCGATATGATCGCGTGCTCCTTGCCCGAGCCCCCCTGCCCTGCTTACCTCGCCGTGCTGCCTTAACGTCGACACAATAAGTGCATCGACGACACGCAACTATATGTAAATCACTACAAGGACAACCGAGCTTTGTATTTTATGTAATCGGTACAGTAACGTTAACAACAACAATTTAAGTACAGTATACGTTAGGCATTTTGTTTTCGGGCAACAAGAAGTGTTGCTCGAAAACATAATGCTGAAACTGTCTTGTCACCGGCGCTTTAAAAGAACTTAGAGTTGAAATTTTAATCATTTTAAAATGACGGTACTTACTATATTTATTTCAAATGTAGTTGTTGCTATTTTATTAAATGTTATATAGAAACCCATCGTAATTAGGTAGAGTAAAGAAAGTTGGTGGTGTTTTAAAACTTTTGCGTAAACTGACAATAACAATATAACACAGACACAAATATGGCGGAAGCTGCCAGGCCAGTCGAATTACACGTCCACACTCCGTCGACGAGGAGCCCGCGAGTCTCGCGCAGCTGGCCTGGGGCCCCGAGGCAGGAGGGGGCACTCTGCACACGCGCTCAAGGACTGCCTGCTCATCTACGGCGGGTATAAGGACCTGCGAGGTTCCACGCATGAATTGTGGGCGTTTCATTATGGTGAGTTACATAATACTTTGATTGACACATTCGGCAATCTTCAGCCAAACTTTGGGATTCGGCTAACATTTTGGTAGGTCACTAGCAGAAAGTGTGGAAACTAAACCTGCACGAGAGTGCGATGGAATAGATGAGACGCGGGGTGCGTGCGCCCATCATCTCCAAATCATGTTCGTAGACGCATTTGATTATCTACTTTATAATAATACTTATTCTACTGTATTTAAACTTAACCTACCTATACTAGATTTTGCCCGCGTCTTCGCACTCGCGACCAATTGACCACGGGAACAGTGTCTTTTCCCGGGATAAAAATCTCTGTGCGAAATTTCATCCAGATCTGTTCATTGGCGTAACATTGATACATCCATCCATAAATAATTTTGCATTCATATTATTAGTAGCTAGGTTAGTAAGTTTGACGGGGTGTTGCCCACACTTGGTCACTCAGATGGGCTATTGTGAGAGAATTTTTGTGGCTAGTCCATCCTACCCAAGTTCTTCCAGAAAGCTAGCAGGCGGCCAATGTGGCTGCAGGCCGTGTCCGTTTTTTGAGCGGTATGTCCACACTAGTACGTAACGTTCTAGCTAGTCTAAGCGTCACCTGTCGATGTTCCAGAGTCGGAGTCGTGGCACCAGGTGCGCACGGGCGCGGCGGGCCCGGCGCGGCACCGGCACGCGGCCGCGCTGCACGACAACCGCCTGTACGTGCACGGCGGCCAGTGCGACCTGCGGGACTGTGCCGACCTGTGGCACTATGATACCAGTCAGTACCTTCGTCAGTTCTGTTTGTGCTGTCCACCAGTGGACGGCTATCGACTTACATGCTGATGATCAATTTCCGCCATCCTTACCTACTTCTAGGACCATTAAAATATCATCAGTTGTTCATACAAACAATGTGTTAGGTCTAAAATTGTAGGGCTTAGCTCAAGGGAGTTATCTGTGCAGGGCCGCTATATGAAGATTAGTTTTTTAAGAAAACCATTATATATATTTCTGTGGAATTTGGTAACAGTGTACAATTAGACTAAACCTACAGATAAAAATATATTTCACATAAATTCATGCATTGATTTTCCTTAAAAACTCATCTTCATATAGCGCCCTGTACAGCTAACTTCGATGCAGACTGTACCTACCAACCTATGCTTAAAGGAAAACCATTAACGATCATATTTCAATACAACGTTAGAAGTTCAGTGTATTATCAGTAATGTCAGTACGACAGTAGGTATAGGTACTCTAACAAGTTTGTGACATTCCAGTGTCCCGGGTATGGAGTCAGGTCCGCAGCCCCGCTAAGCTGTCGCCGAGCGCACGTAGTGGTCACGCAGGGCTACGCGCCGGGGCACACTTCTACATCTTCGGCGGGGAGACGCACGGACACTCCACCAACGAGCTGTGGAGGTTCCACTTCGGTAACATCACTCTTCATCTATATTGTTAGATCGTTTAGGTGCCACTAGGGTTCAAATCTTTTATATATAACCAACTGCCCCTAATAAATATCTTTTGAAGTGTATGTCTAGTGGGACATCTATGTGTTTTGTTCCATATAATCATTATTATAGATGCCAAATGATTTATTTGCCTGAATATGAGGTTACACAAAATTTCATTTATAACTTAACCTTGTAAGAAACCCATAGGTACTTAATCCTATTATATAACGTTACAGGTACAGAAACCTGGGAGAGAGTAGTCCAGTCACTAAAATGGCCGTCACCCCGGGTGGACAGCTGCGCGCTGCTCATCCCGGCGGCTCCCCCGCGCGTCCGCTCGGCACCCATCAACAGAATGAACTCCAACAGACACTCGCTCAACACTCGTCCAGACCCTCCCGCCAGCTTGCTCAAGGAAATCTCCAAACTAGGATCCTTCCATATCCGTAGAGCAGCCAGATGTTCCTACAGCGTCCTAGCGGGTGATCGAGATTCCACCGAAAGTCTAGTCAGACAAGAAGCAGCTGCGTTATCAAAATCCCACTCGGCGTACGTTATTGACAAAAGACAGCCAGCAGACGGTGACGAAAGTCCTCGAGAAGGCGATGTTCCCGAGTTTCGATCAGAAATGGCCAGGGAACCTATCTCAGTCCCAGACTTTGCAGACATGATCCTTCCGACACCCGTATTGTCTCCCGTAGAAGCCACGAAACTTGTCTATTTAGATTCTGAGGAAGAAGAGGACCTACGACGCGAAATGGACAGCGTTAAGAAGAAAGATGGCATATCTTCGGGAAAAGTAGACGGTAGGGTTACTGTAGTAGCCATGCCCAAGTCTGCTTCGGTTAGGTTTACGAAAGACACGATCATCACTGACGAAGAAGATGCAGAACTTTCTACTTCGGACTATGCCAGCGCTGAACGCGTCAACCGACTGTCAGGTAATTCGTTAGGCTTCAGCAACCCTCATTACTTGGGACCAGATGTAAGAAACTTAGGGGCTGCCTTAACCCCTGACTCAGGTGTCGGTCCAGGAGATATTGAGCTCCAAGATTTAAGTGAACGACGGGCAAGAAGCGTGCCGCGGAACGGTGAAACTCAACTCCATTTATTGTTAGTAGGTGGAAAAGAACCTCCACACCTAGCGTTGCTACAAAATCCCTTGTCCATGTGGACCTATCGATTATTGTAACTAAAATTACTTAGGTCTTCGTCCATTAGAGGAACTATAGAACTAGAGCCTTCACAGGCAGTAGCCGTCGTCTTGACGTTTTCAATTAGATTATTTTTGTGGCTCTAATATTAAGAATGATCTTTTTAAAAGTTGAGAACTATGTGAACGACGCTTTTCGGAAAATTAACGTCCAAATTTATTCGTGTAAAGAAATTATGAGACTTAGATTAGTTATATACGAGGTGTGCGCATGTTTTGTATTCAAAGCGGGCATGGGTAACGCAGGAATAAAGTATAGGTAGCAGCTAGATGTGATATTGTACATTCCAAAATAAAATTGGTCCAACAAAAGCATTCCAACCCAAAAGTGTTAAATTTTACGTGACTGACTATTGGAATAGGAGATTAAAGTAATGATGAAAGAGATTAAGTCCTTTTAAATCCTTATTTAAACGACATGCTCTAGATTTACTACTAGACTTCACTTTGACCTCCAGTCTAGAAATGATAGTAATATTTTAACATATGTATGTAATCTTTTAACATCAAAAAAATTTAGAAAATCATTTATTCGACAAAGCACAGGACAACAGAAGTAAGACAAAAAGTAGACACACAATAAGAACTGTGCGATGTCAGAAAGGGTCCTAATCTTAGCTCTGTGCTGCGGCATTTAAATAACATGCATTACTCTGTCGTTTGAAGCTTATACTATAACACTATAACGTAAAAGCTCTTAAGTCTAGTCTTGTAAAGAGAAGAGAATCCTATATATAAACGATAGAGCTCGAGTCTTTTGTCTCCTTCATTACTATAAGTACAACTTACTCCCGCTAGTGGCGTTACCAGTAACCAACATTTGACAGCTAGGTAGGTAGGTCTATATTATTAATTTTAACGTTCATCTTCAAATTTAAATGTCGAGTAGTACAATTAGTTTACTGCTAACGCTACTAGCGACCTCGTAGTAGTCGTTGTATCTCCTATTAGCACACTGCGTTACCGATGTCCTGTGTGTAATGACCCGTTATGTAGATGGCAGGTACCCATGTGTGCCAATACAAGTATTTTAGACGTACGCAATATTATTATATTTACAATGAAACTCCGGTTTGACAGGATTTAGAGACGGTTGCATAAAGTAGTAAGTTTAATATTGACGTTTCGACTGTCTTCTAATTTTGGCACAGTCATAAAACCCCCTTGTATCTTCTAAACGGTGGACGCACTGGAATTCTGCTATTTTACGATTAATTTCGACTTATTTGCCATAAAATCAGTATGTACATAAATGTTGAGTTCGTGGCTGTGTCAAAATAAGCTATACCTATAAAGGTGCAGTCTACCTGTAGTATATAGATACATATACATTCTTGTTCCTTTACATAGGTACCTATTTTACTTTCTCGTGTTGTCTTGTTATTTTGTTACATTAAGTTTTATTTAATATTGTTATGTTTTATACTTAATTATTATAGGTGTGGGTACTGTTTGTACGTTAATTTTATTTTTATATGGCAATAATAATTATAATAATCAAAGCTGCGGTCATGGATGTTCAGCTGACTAATCATAGTATCATGAGGGTAGTTGCAGATATGTTTTTACAGAGAAAATCATGATTATATACAAAATTTTTTTACTTCCGTGGCCCTGTTTTACCTGTGATTAGATATACTTATGTGAATCTGTAATGCACTTGAGTAGATACTTAATTTATTTGTTATTTTAATTACTTACCTATTTTTCAGTTTTGTTTTATTGTAAATGTATGTTTTAACGATTAGGTACACTTAACAAGTATATGGATGCGGGCAACCTGTTTCTTTTATAAGAAAACATTTTTATGACTACATATATACGTCCAGAAGTAGTATATTAAAAAAATCGGACATAAATTACGTCTTCCTTAATTATTTTTAAACTACTTTCAATAGTACGAGCTTGTGATTGCAATTAGTAGTTTTCGTCGTGAATTACTGATTAACTAGAAAATATCAAAATCTCGTACTAGGTGTACTAGATAGTATCACAATTGCCCGTGTCCTGTCGCCAACAGTCGCTGATCATGTTTGTATTAACTTAGCTAATCTACAACAGTAGCATCTGCTAAGACTGAGTAGAGCGTAGCGTTCATTATTGTGTACTGTCCTTAGCTATTTGTGAAACGCCCGATCAGAAACATAAACTAATACTTAGTCATAAACATCTCTGATTACGAATAAGTCCCAGAATACAATTTGTACAAGATTGAAGTCAAACTCAAACTCAAGATTCATTTAGGCAACAAAGTAACAGTTATGGAAGGCCATAAATAATGAATTTAAGAAGTAATCTAGAAGGATGTTTGCCAATTTATCGGCTAGTTTGCTCAAGCGAGCATATTTATGTCGTATCTGCTCTGCAATCAATGAATGTGGCCTGAGTTTCTTGCTAGTTCTTCTCAAGGCTCCACGTCAGCGAACTAGCTGTAGGAAAATTTTGGTGACATCTTTCTGGCTTATGTATAATTGATGACCTTCATAAGTGTTACTTTGTAACCTAAATGTCTCATCTCCATCATCATGTATAGATTCATATTTTATGATACTGCGATTAATTAATGAGTGTATCTGATCGGGCGTTAGTAGCAGTGCTGTGTCTCCAAGCCACTAATATAATATCGAACTGTCTTAATGTGAAGAGCATGCGTTTCGATCGAGTACATTATTCGAAATGTTATTAAATGTAGTTTATCTTTGTTTCTCGTTTATTTCATCCAGTCAATAATATATGTATACTAGCTGACCCAGCAAAAAATAGGGGTTGATCGTAGAGTGGTGAAAATTAAGGGTTGTATGTATTTTTAATGCTGAATCATAAATAAATAAAAACAAAAAAAAATGTCTAAAAAATAAAATACAAAATTTAGGGGAGCCCTTAACATTTAGGGGGTTGAAAAATAGATGTTGTCCGATTCGCAGACCTAACCGATATGCACACAAAATTACTTAAATTTTGTGTGCATATTGGGTAGGTCTAAGAATCGGACATCTATTTTTCATCCCCCTAAATGTTAAGGGTGGTCCAACCCTATTTTTTTTATTTTTTGTAAATTTTGTTGTTTTTATTTTTTTATGATTACAAACACAACCCTTAATTTTCACCCCCTACTTTTTAATAGCGATATTACTATTAGTAGCAAAACAAGGTTTGCTGGGTCAGCTAGTTTATAAGAAGATATAAGATGACAGAGAAAATACCATCAAATTCAAAATCATTTATTTATATGAAAAATGACAAATGAGACGTCAGCTAATTTGCCTATAGCCGGATTCGCTGACTGAACAGACAGGGGTAGAGCCCAAGGAAAGAACCGGCAAGAAACTCAGGCCACTCTTTTCAATAGTGCAGAAAGTGATGCAACCAAAAACACCATACAAACACAACACCTTCACTTTAAACTCGTGTCAAGTATGGCAGGTGTCAGATTGTGGTTGTTTATGATGGCGACGTTAATATTTCAGGCCGCGGTTGTCCAAACGGTTTGTTTCCGCCGAACCTAACTGCGCTGACAATAAACAGATTTTTTAGGAAAAATAATACAAATAAGTGATCATGTATACGAATGTATTATGTATTGCACAAGGCTACAACGTTAAGAATAAAATCAATCGACGCAAGCGGCTAGACAGAATATAAGTCGTTATAATTCATCACAATAATATACAATATTATATTCTTCTACAATTCCTAGTTAATTAATTCTACTGAAAAACAAAGTATGCTTCATTGAGATTGTATAACAGTACATTTTACTTAATATCTACATACATCGAAAAATAAAATAGCTATTATTAAACACTTAACTAAATACACTGACGACACTCAGGTATTAATACTACTTAAAATTCAATCGTAATTAATGGAAATGTATTTAAACCCATAAACGGGTCTCCTCCTTACACTTGGAGGGAAACGTATGTTGTGTGAAACTCGCGATATGTAGGCGGAATGAGGGTTTAAGTACTCACATACCTCATTCATACATAGTTTCAAGTTGGAGCTGTTACAGAAATTGTCAAAATAAAATTTATTTAAAGAATTAGCGAATCAGTGGCCATTCTTAGTATAAGAATGGTACTTGTGCGTACTAAACTTTAACGAGTAGGGGTAGTGCTATATGAATCGATTGTACTAGTATATGTATACCGTGATAGGTAATAAATAGTATATATAGATAAGCCCGTCGCAACGGTTGTCAGTGTCGTCGGTGTTGCCTGTATAGCTGTAGCCAGGTCCGTCAGTTGTGCGTGACGAGGCTGGTGGTGCTGTTCTCGAACTGCACGCTGAACAGCGCCACGCACGCCGCCTTCGCGGCCGCCTTGCGAGCTTCCTTCTTGTTTGATGCTGGAAAATTATAATCAAATAAATCTATCATATAAATAATACGAACAATTTTGCCAGTTTATATACCAATTAGAAAATGATTTTGTCGACCCGAACCCGAGAGGCGCAGGTTCGAATCCTGCGCCGGATTCGACTTTTTCCACATTGCTTTAATATTTAAGTGTAATTAAGCTAAATGCATAACAAAAATGGTAATAATATTTAATATTACATTGAGTGGTTCTATAATAACATTCTTTCCTCACAATTGGAAGGTGTTGTACGTATAGACCTGTAACGGCTAACGTTTGAATGAAGCTAACGTCACTCCAAGACGTAAAACAAGCGGTGAACAAATTCGAACTCCGGAGTAGGAAGTCGGATAACACAATTTGGATTGGTAGTACGGCAGATTCGAGTCCTGCTCTGACCTCTACTTTTTTCACATTGCTTTTTAATTTAAGTATGGTTTTGTCAACGTTTGCACATTTACTGAGTTAGTAATCCTGAGGCATCAAGAGTAACGCACCTCTAAGCGATGGAATGTATAGTATATGTAGGTGCATATCGCATACCCTTCCCGACGTAGGTAGCGCCGTCGACGTCGACCGCCATGGTGAACATCATGTTCTGCGGGCGGTCCCCCTCCACGGCCAGCTCGCGGTACTCGAGGTGCGGCCGCATGTACGTGAGCAACATGCACGGGTGCATGCTGGCCGCGTTGCTGGGGAGCTCCTTCGACTTCTTGACCACCGTCTCCAGCACCGACTCGGATGCCTGCACCAATAACTATAACGTTATCATGTTTCACGATACATTATCTCAATTGTAACAGCCCCATGGTGCGGGGGAATACAGTAATATGGTGATGATCATGTTAAACTGTCACATAATACAAACACTTGAGGAAAAAAGCAGGCAACGTTCATTCAGTTGATGCAAAACTTATTACTCATATGTTTTTACGCTACAATCTTTTATAATATATCGCAAGATAATCGGATAGTTGCAAAAAATCGTGGGACGAGTGACGCACGAGTGATACCTCTGGTGTTGCAAGCGTCCATAGGCTACGGTAACTGCTTACCATCAGGCGGGCCGTATGCTTGTTTGCTTACTAGGTAGTATAAAAAAAAAAATCGAATACGATTTCAACAAATCAAAGTTCAACAAATTCTCAGAATCATTGCGATAATACCGCCTTTTTTGTCAACTACTAAGGAAGCAAACAAGCATGCGGCCCGCCTGATGGTATGTAGTTACCGTAGTCTATGAACGCTTGCAGGGGCATCATTCAAGCGTCGACAACCTTTTAAAAATCTCCTTTTTTAGATCCCTATACTATTGTATTGTGTATGTAATACACAATACAAAAGTATAGGGTTTTTTTGTATGACGTTCATAAGTATCATGTATTTGATCTAAAAAAACAATATATATGTTTTTACACTAATCACATATATACATTTTACTACCTATATACCTAAAACTAATTTAAACATAAATACAAAAAGAAAGGAAAAAACATAATACAAATGAAGACTGTTGTTTTTGTATTAAGTCAGAAAACTCACTAATTTATCTAGTTGTTTAGGAAAATTGGAATTGGTATAAAAAATGATGAACTAACATGGTAAACTATCTACAAATAGGTGGGGTGCAGATAAATCATATAAGCAATCATAATGTAGGAGATAAAATTATGAACTAACATGGTAAACTATCTACAAATAGGTGGGGTGCAGATAAATCATATAAGCAATCATAATGTAGGAGATAAAATTATGAACTAACATGGTAAACTATCTACAAATAGGTGGGATGCAGATAAATCATATAAGCAATCATAATGTAGGAGATAAAATAAAGTAACTAACAGATAAAGCTTGTGGCTTGAGTTGTGGCACCTTGTGTCCCTCGTACTCCCACTCAGCGAACAGCTTGTGTAGCGCGAAGGACGCCAGCTGGATCATGGGCAGCGCCTCCTCGTCCGGACTGTCCGCGCCGTTTAGTGATCCTGACACCAGATACACTTCATTTTTATTCAAATTCAAATTATTTTATTTATAGATAATTACAATCCATATTATGTTAGTAACAAAATACTTATAGTCTATGTTAGTACAATTAAATTAAATAGTATTTAAAACATTCACAATTTATCAATTAAATCAGTCACCCACATCTCTCACATAAAGGTCAATGAAGTGACCAAACACAGCCGAATCCAGTAAAATTTATATTGATTACTTTTTTTATACTAGTTGGGTGGCAAACAAGCATACGGCCCGCCTGATGTTAAGCAGTTACACCAGAGGTATCACTTGCATGTTGCCAACCCATTTTTTACACCAGGGCTTTTAAGATAAGAGTATCCCTGGGATAGGAATATGTGGCTTTCAAAACGCATCCCTTAATGAGCGCTGGAGACCTGTACTCACACACAGGAACACAACTACACCGCTGTGTGTAGTTATTTGGCTGTAGTCTTCTGTAAGGTGGAGGTCCTTAACCAGTCGGGCTTGCTCGCTAGTATGGTGCCGTACCTCTCTTAAATTACTCGCTGTAGAGAGTTTTATTGACTACTCCGCCGATGTCGCAAGGGCCGGCTAGATTGCCAGCATCCAAGCATGTATAATTATGCCACTTAGTAGTATAATACAGTAAGCCAATTACTTGCATATAATTTGGCTTACATTGCGAGTGACAATTTTCAATTATAAGATTTACAGCAGGTACTAAATATATTGTTTTTAAAATTTTAAAAAGACAACTCCCACACTAGAGATCAAGTTCTGTGTCGCGGGGGACTTTACAAACATACAATTAACGGGCACAAATTACACCTAGACTCAGAACAAATCTTTGTGGGTCACACAAAGTTTTGTCCTGTGTGGGAATCGAACCCACAACCTCGTGCACAGCAGGCGCATACTGCGGCCACTGGACCACCGAGGCAGTCATACCTACCTATATACATTTAGATTCGTACCTGTGTCACTGTTGATGGTCTTATTCATCTTCTTTATAATCAGGTCCCGTATAGCTTGCTCGGCGGCGGCGTTGCGCGCCATCAACTTGTTATCACCTGTAACATTCACAATAAACACTACATCTACACAAGGTATAAATAAAAATAAATAAATTACATAAGTGACCACTAACAAGGAATTTACGAAAATACAATCCCTATAGTAGTAGTAGGTCGCTGGGACGCACTGGATGCGGAAGGCAGAGGACCGTGTGCTATGGCGTGTGTTGGGAGAGGCCTATGTCCAGCAGTGGACTGCGATAGGCTGATTGATAGTATTTTTTAACCGACTTCAAAAAGAGGAGGTTATCAATTCGTGTGTATTTTTTTTATTTTTTTTAATGTTTGTTACCGCATAACTCCGTCATTTATGGACCGATTTGAAAAATTCTTTTTTTGTCTGGCTGGACATACTTCCAGTCAGACAAAAAAAGAAAGTTCCGATGATGGGATCCATGAGGAATTGAGGGAACTCCTCAAAAGTTATAGGCACACATATAGCAATTTCAATATTTTTAACAACTAATCAATCATTTGCATTCAGAAAGTGTAATTTGGTGAAGTAAAACTGATGAAGAAGACCACAGATGGCCATCTGAACTTTTCAATAATAAGTATTTTACTGATGGCGATTAGATAAGTTTCGGTTATTGTTGCTAAGCAACTATTAATAAGAAATAATGACGTGAATGAATTGAGCGCGGATTGCACAGATTAAATATTGCTTTTAATACCTACTTGACCTGTGTTCAGCCCGACGCTCAGTCGATTTTTTTCGATTGTAACAAACAAATATCTGAAAATTTTACAACTTGCCGTACTGAAGTCGGTTTTTTTTTGTTAAAATTATTAGATAGAATGGCTACTGTGACGTTTGAAATTTAAAAACTAAAATGATAGACGATTAAGTTGTGGAATGAGCTTCCTGCCGAGGTTTTCCCGAGAGACTATAGCATAGGGTTCTTCAAGAAAGGAGTTATAAGGTTTCTAAAGGGTCGTCAACGCGCGAGTGATACCCCTGGTGTTGCAAGCGTCCATAGGTTACGGTAACTGCTTACCATCAGGCGGGCCGTATGCTTGTTTGCCTCCTTGATAGTATAAAAAAAAAACTTATCATTGATTGAATACTCTAGGCTCGTGATCATTCAATTAGTTACACATTAATGCAATCACTATCTTTCATCTAATTCGTAAAATGTTAAACATCACATGCTATGTGAAATCCTTACTAATATTATAAATGTGAAAGTTTGTGAGTGTGGATGTATGGATGTTTGTTACTCTTCCACGCAAAAACTATTGGACGGATCTAAATGAAATTTGGCACAGAGATAGATTAGTCTGGAATAGCATATAGGCTACTTTTTATCGCGATAACCGACAACTACGCGGGCGGAGCCGCGGGCAACAACTGGTACACTATAAACGGGAACCCAGCCGTTTTTTAATTCCTGGGCGAAGTTATATTTCCATACGGAGACTAGCGGACCTAGCATTATTTGTGACTAAACCATCCGGCCGGCTGATTCTCTAAGAAACAGCGATTGCAAACTGACAGTTGTGATTGCTCGGTGACGGCACACACGATTGCTAAACGTCAAAAAGGCTCGATTTTCGCTCTTACAGAATACCGATTTTCAATCTAACAGCCAGATTTTGGTCCGTTTTCGCGGTCACTCGGTTTTCGGTCTTACAGAATACCCCAGCGGAGCCCTAATCGAACACACACACAAACTTTCATTAAAATCGGTCCAGCCGTTTAGGAGGAGTTCAGTGACCTACACACGTACAGAAGAATTATATATATAAAGATATGCCTCTGCCTATCCCACTATTATTAAACATGAACTCCAAATTAACAGTTTTGCCAAGATATACATCAACGATCCTTACTAATATTATAAATGTGAAAGTTTGTAAGAATGAATGGATGGATGTTTGTTACTCTTTCACGTTAAAACTACTGAACGGATCTGGATGAAATTTGGCACACTGATAGATTATGGTCTAGAATAACACATAGGCTTTTTGCAGCAATAACCGACATCCACGCGGGCGGAGCCGCAGCCAACAGCTAGCTTATAATTACTAGTTTAACAGTGTATTATAATGTACGTACCATATCCCTTGTAGACATTCCCCTCGATGGTGAGGTCAGCACAGAAGGTGTGTGCGTTGGGCGCCTTGTACGCGTTGTACTGCGCGTTGGACGCCGGCTCCACTTTGAATTGCTGACGACAATATGTACGCAAACATTATGTGTCATCGTATATTAGATAGGTATATGAACACCTAAAACTTATAAACATTAATAGTAAGGGATAAAATAATCATTGTTGCAGGCAGCTATCTTGCGTGCGGAAGCTGTCTTAAGAAAATATATATTATATATAATATTATAAAGCCGAAGAGTTTGTTTGGTTGAACGCGCTAATCTCAGAAAGAACAGATTTGATTAGAAAAAATCTTTTTTTTGTTGAATAGTGCATTTATCCAGGAAGGCTATAGGCTATATAACATCACGCTATGATTAATAGGAGCGGAGCAGTAGTGAGATATGTTGCAAAATCGGGGAAATGTACGTTCCAAATTACCACGCGGACGAAGTCGCGGGCGACCTCTAGTAATATATATGTCGCAGGATAATAGGATAAAACGGATTTTTGCGAAAACTCTATCTAACATAGATTCGTATCATTTCGTTAATCATCCTAGATATTTTGAGGATCATTGCAAAAAAAACCGAGTGTGCTTGGAAAGATTGGAATCTTGCTGATTGGTGACAAAGAACGAATGCATGTAGCCATTAGCCAATAAGCGCATCTGTCGGTGATTATAACGTTCATTCGGCCAATCAGCGTTCATTAGTTATGAAACAGGAGCGTTTCTTCGCGATTTTTAGCAAAGTTACTGAAAACACCACAGATAATAGGATTTTTTTTTGTAAGTTATTTGGTGTTTTGCCATCAATCCAGGATTATTACAAAAATCCGCTTTATCAGATTATCCTGCGAAATACATTATCATCATAATATAGACTGTTTATAAAGCATTGTGTTAATTGTTGTTACCAACATATTTATATAAATACCACCACCGTTTATAGTCATAAAAACAAGTCTAATTTTAATGCAATGAGTACGTTTTAATTTTGGTTAGATAAAATATTCTGGCGATTACAAACATTCATGGAGATTAACTCTTAATTATAATTAACTACACCTTAGGTTTTAATTTGGTTAAAGTAATCTCGAGTCCAGAGCCTCTAGACAATATCTGTTGGTCACACAACTATTTACGATTTAATGTCGTAACCTTACGTCAAATCCCATACATTTTCTTTTTTTGTCTTTTCGATTCGACTATCGCTTATGCCACTTGTCTAGAGGCTTTGGTCTCTTACATCGGGTCGGACCCCACAAGCGAAAAATAGTTGTGTGACCAACAGATAACTATTCTGACACAGCATTATCTTTAGTGGAATGGCAACACTTAAGCATCAAATGGTATTTTTGGAAAATGAGATTAAAGCTTAATAATCAATTTAAATCTTGGTAACTATACGTATATTAAGAGTTAGTAGATAAATGTAGCAAGACGAAATTAATAAAGCTGCGGTTAAATGTCCCCCTCCACATTGGAAGCAACGTGCATATATTTAAAACGTGTCCTCACATTAGCTACCTGGTCGTTCGGCATCATCTCGTTGAGGACCATGAGCGCGTTCTTGGGGGTCAGCAGGCGCCGCAGGCTCTCGTTCTGTCGCCGACGACGCTCCTTGTTTGATACTTTCTTTACTGTTAACAGAAAAAACCTTGTCATGTACCTTAATGTGCTCCTAACCGAATTTCGGTCACGGCGGCTAAACTCAACGGAGACTAGGCACGCGTGACAGTTTATAGTGCACAAGTGTGTGCGCAAACACAAGTGCACTCTTTACTCCCTCACTCATAGTCCGATGGGACGGCAATCCGACACGATCGGAGAGAGATCAGGCGTAGGACCAACGGCTTTACATGCTTTCCGAGGCGCGGCGGTGTAAATACCGCTAATTTCCAAACTCCGAGCATCTATTTTTATTTTCTTTATTGGGAAAACAAACAATTGTACAGTATGTATAAATGTCTTAATTACTAAATGAATGTTTTAATGTACAATCCACGACGTTTCCACAGATTACTAAAATTAAAGATACAGTGATGATGTGCTACAATAATACTTATAAAACTAAAACTAAACTAAATAATGATTAAAATGTTAACATGACAATTTTTCGGTAATTTCTTTTTTAAATTTATGTTTTGTTAAGGCAAATATATCCACTTTACAAAAATTATCATTATATACTTTGACCAGTCTACGTAAAGGCGCCCTCTCACCGGCGTTTGTACGACATGTTGTCGAAGCAAACAGCGGGCGAGCGCGCGCCTCTCGTTGAGTTTCTTGTCAAAAAACCCAATATAATTTTTGGCCCGACCAGGGAATCGAACCCGGGTCCTCGTGATCAGCAATCACACACATTTACCACTAAGCCACCGAGGAAGTTTGAATTTTTATATAAATGAGTGGTTACCTCCAGGTAGCTTGGACTTCATCCAATGTGGGCGGGTAGGTGCTTCATCGTCCGCCACAGACGGGCTCTGTGATTCTGGCTCCATTGGTACGTCTTCTTCTTTTGGCTATCAACACAAATTAAACTGGTATAGTAAATAAGAGAGTACCACCTTCAACGAAATAGCAGTCAAGTATTATTTGGATGCTGATTACTCAGACTAATAGAATAAGATAGACGGAGCGTGTAGAAATCGCGCGTGAAGCCGCCAAAAGTCATACTAAATAGCAATGTCATACGTTTTCGTTTTCGCGCGCAGTCGATTTGAGCCGCTAGTGAGTACGCACGTCTAAACACGTTTTGACAAAATATTATTATAATGCCGTATTGTGTAGTAAAACGTTGTGAAAATACTTCAGAGCGGCTCAAATCGACTGCGCGCGAAAACGAAAACGTATGACATTGCTATTTAGTATGACTTTTGGCGGCTTCACGCGCGAGTTCTACACGCTCCGTCTATCTTATTCTATTAGTCTGAGGCTGATTATTTGATATTTTGCCAAATACTTGCTTAGTATACATAGCGATTATTATAAGCCTGTATCGTCCCACTGTAGGGCAAAGGCCTCCCGTCTTTCCTTCCACTTCTCTCCGTCTAGAGCTGCCAGAACCAGCCTTTCTTTGGTCTACCGATCGCAAGTAGATAATAAAATCTTGCCACTCTCTTTCGGTATACTTCTTTGGACATGGCAGATATTTACAACATACATATATCTATGTCACAGTCTATGGCTAGTATAATCGGTATTAATATTAAAAATAATGTATTGGACTCATTCTGTGTATATACTCATACAATACTTTAGTTCTACTTGGAGACTGTCAACTAACCTGTACTGGTTGTGGGTTCTGTGCTGGCTGTGGGTTCTGTGGCACCTGCTTACGTGGCGCTGGCGAGAAGGACTGTCAAAATACCACATTATAATATACCTTATCATATTAATAAACGTATTTAGTATACATATGTTGCAGTCAAAACTCTTAACCAATCAATAGTAGTTTTGACTGAAAAAAACAGTCAAAAGTGTTTTTAATCAATGTGTTTGGTTAAAAGTACTATTGACTAGTACTTATTACATATTAAACTTAAAACAATATAAGATTCTGTGTAGGGGGTCGCAGTTCTAATCTAACCTACTGATTAAATATCGGCCAATAGTAGTTTTAACTAAAGCATTCGGTTAAAACTAGGTAGGTTAGATTAGAACTGCGAACCCCTACGCAGAATCTTATGTTATTTTAAGTTTAATCCTTACTAATATTATAAATGTGAAAGTTTGTAAGAATGGATGGATGGATGTTTGTTACTCTTTCACGTAAAAATTACGGAACGGATCTGGATGAAATTTGGCACAGACATAGATTATAGTCTGGAATAGCATATAGGCTACTTTTTACCGCGATAACCGACATCTACGCGGACGGAGCCGCGGGCAACAACTAGTATGTAATAAGTACTTTTGACCGTTTAATATCAGTCAAAAGTACTATTGACTGGTTAAGACATATGACTGTAACATATATAACACACACACATAATAGTACAACATCGAAACAGGAATCAGGGACATCCACTAGTTTCTAAGAGACCGTAACCGGCACTAATTCGAATGCTAAGCTTTACCGAGGCGCTCTAAATGAGACCACTCTATAAATTCGAATTACCTCTTAATGTTAGTCACATTAATACCATAGATATTTTGTGGTATTTATTACAAATGTAAGAAGGTTGTAAAACCACTTTAGAAACGGTCAAAATAAGTGCCGGTTGTTACAACAAGTTTTGTTACAGTTATACTTTAGACTCAGAGACTAAAGTGTAGCTGTAGCCATTAAATCATTGAATAACATGCATTATTACGTTTGTAAAGCGACTGAGCTCAAGGATTAAAGGTACATAACACATCATTTTATTTGATGTCAATGTTTGTATATCTTTCTGCCGCTAGGAGTGCTACTAGAGCGAGTGGTACAAACAGTGAATGTTATTGGAACAGCTGTAAGGCCTATTAGATTACACGTGTAGGGCCCTGTCAGCAGGGACAGGGCACTGTTATAACAAACAGGGAGTCGAACATGACGGCAGAGGTGTTACGACCTCCCTGCATCCCTGTGAGATCGCAGGGCGTCATGCGGCAGGGCTGCAGTGATTCCCATTGTATAATGTAGGTAAACATTTAAAAGCTGCATCCTTTTACTACTTTTCACAAAAATAGTTGTCTAGTAGGTTTGGTTAGCTCCTTTTTGTAAAATAAAATAAATTTTCTAATAATTAACTAAATCACGAACAGCAATAATGAGAACGAAAAGCAAAGATACCCCATTTCCATTTTTAGTCAACATTACGGGTGCAACTTAATTCGAGGTGACTGTCAGCTTGTCGGTCGAAATTGAGATTCGGTAGAGGTCTTCGCCGTTACAATAGTACGGAGTGCGTAGTTGTTGCGTACTCACTGGCGAGCGCTGAGCGCCGGGGTGAGTGAGGCGCGGCGTGTAGCGGCGACACGACGACGGCAGACCCGACACCAGCTGGCGTCATTCAGCCGTGTGGGCGATGCGCTCCACCACTCACGTACACGCACACACACACACATACACACACACACGCTGACGTGCACACAGGGGACACAGGGGACACTACAGCATAGGAACTAATACAAAATATAATACAAAATAAACCAAGGAGAAAATACAACTAAAATGTAGAAAACAATGGGATAGGGGAGGACATGTCAGGCGTCACCTCGCACACAGTGATGGTGGTCACACATCACCCATCGACATCCATATTCCTATCATGTCTGTCACCCCGTTAAATTGCAACCTCGACGCTCACCAATGCGAGACTTATTAAGAAGCCATGTCACGAGAAAATTTGGTAGCTACAATTTGCCAGGGTTATCACATGTTAGAAATCCGGAGCAGCTTACTGTCTACTTAGTCTAGAGAATGCCGTATGTTAACGAATGTGGTCTTTCGTGAGCATACCGCGTTCCCAACCCACTTAACTATCCTCTGAGAGTCCCGTACCAACATCTGTAAGACCTCTCACCACGGGCATGTTACTGTTCCAAAGGTGCAAAGCCACTGGTGGTAGCCGAACATCATAAGAGACATTATACAATATTTCGCGTATATATCTCGTACCATGTTGGGTGCAGACCTGTCGGCACGAGCCCAGTCAGAGGGTAGTTGTTGACTTTTATGCCAGTTTTGGGCGTGGTGGGGTTCTGCACTATTTTCTGGTAAAAGATATTAAATATTTAAGTTAGCTTCTATAGCTGGATATGGATTTGTTAATTTATCAAAAGTTTGAAGAAAAAAAAAAAACTGGCAGATCAATAAAATAACATAAACAATACAATATAACCTGCCAGTAAAATATAAGAAACTAATAATTGAATTGACATTGATTTAAATTAGTTAAAAATAATAGTAACAAAAAAAACGATAATATGTAGAGATGCAACAATAGTAATATTAATGTATTTCAGAACTAGCCCATTATGGGTATAACAAAAATACATATAATCAAAAAGAACTTAACAATTTTGATTCCTTTATCATTTCATTACTCATGGATGAGTAAGTATTATTAACTTTTTTTTTTTTTTTTTTTTTTTATACTACCAAGGTGACAAACAAGCATACGGCCCGCCTGATGGTAAGCAGTTACCGTAGCCTATGGACGTTTGCAACACCAGGGGTGTCACTCACGCGTTGCCGACCCTTTAAAAACCTTATAACTCCTTTCTTGAAGAACCCCATGCTATAGTCTTTTGGAAAAACCTCGGCAGGGAGCTCATTCCACAGCCTAATCGTACGTGGTAAGAAATTCCTCTGGAATCTTACGGTACGGCAAGTTAGAGGTGCAAGGATGTGAGGATGAACTCCCTGTCGGTGGCGAGAGGTGCGTTGATAAAATGTGGCCGTGGGCATCATCTCGAACAATTCCTCAGAACACAGCCCATTGTACAGGCGGTAGAACACACACAAGGAGGCGAAGTCTCTCCTTAGACTTAGTGGACTTACTTATGGATAAAAATTACAAAATATCTAATAGTATTGATGTAGAAAGTAGACTGCTGCTGCTGCATACATGGGCATGATATGTGCATCAGCCTTGTCCCTGCACATCGGACACCACTGACTGGCTTTTATAGTAATACATGTTACTTATATTAGCATGGTGACCACAAAAAAAAAAGAGTGGCCCAAGTTTCTTGCCAATTCTTCTCGAGGCCCAACCCTAGTCAGCGAATTGGCCGTAGGAAAAAAAGTATGCTGGCATTTGTTTTTATGACGTTCATAAGTATCATGTATTTGATCTAAATGAATAAATGAGTTTGACTTTGACTTTGACAGGGCACAGACTCAAAAATAACTATATCTATCTATCAGAAGCCTGCGGCCACTTACGTCGCTTGCTGGGTTTCTAGAGAAACTTGGGTTGGCTGGAATAGCCAAAAAGAATGCACGCACAAAGGCTCAATTGGCCAAACGCGAAATGCCCTGTAACCTATTTGCAAATATAGCCAAACATTGTATTTGACTTCATCCATTTATAATTTATATTCAGTCATTAACAATAATTTTACAAATAAACAATTATTTGTATCAAATTTGTTACAATATTGTTGCATCTCTAATAATAGTAAAACTGTTAAACACTTTTTCTTACTAACCAATAGTATTCAAATCCTTTGGAAAGTGTGTGCGCAGTCCTTAGTGCAGAGTCATAGCCTAAATTAGTAACGGGGCATCCTAACTCTTTAACATTTTAACTACTCCACTAGTCAAAGGGATGGCTGAATGTAATCTAGTGAACAAATGTATAAAATGCCTTGAATATTTATATATGGAAACATTTATTTACCTCTCCTGCTGATACAAACTGGCCTGGTGTGTTGTAACGGCCAGAAAATCTAGTGTTATCTGCAAGCAATTGTGAAAACAAGTCTGAACAAACCATACGGCACACAAACTGTGATAGGCCCTACACATATTGCTGGTTAGTATGGCTGTACCTAATCAAATGAAACTTCAATGACAGCAGTTGTACTCAGAATATAATGTAATCAATCTCATATTGGTTTCCGTTTCCTTTTTGTAACCACAAATATTGTAACTCATAAAAAACTTTGTGAAAATGGCTGTAGGAAAAAATATGCTGACATTTCTTTTTATGTTTATAAGTATACTGTATGTGATCTAAATTAATAAATGAGTTAACTTTGTAATCTTTAAGGGTGAAAGGCTTTCATGATCAAATTGGGATGAAAGTGAAAATTCATTAAATAGTCTCTGTTGAGGGTATATTGACTAAGGTGGCAGTCAAGCCAGTAGCCCAACTGATGGCAAGAGGTTACTATGAACAATAGCAATCCCAATGCATCACTGACTTGTTAATATTGAGATGTTTATCATCTATTCTCACATTAAATCTAACAAACTATCAAAATATCATGCATTATTCCATTGTAGTAAAGTTGTACTGTATTGAGTCAGAAACAGTTATAGTTATAGCGATAAAATGAAACCAAAGAACAAAGTACCTACCTAAAATAGGTACAGTATGCATACACCTGCTAATTGCATATACCGGTAGCAATCAATGTATTCTTGTTATCGGAAAGTTGCGCATTACGCGCCAGCATGGGTCTGATTATACAGTTCACGATTTATTATCTCGTTATCAAGGAAGTTATACCATGATGTAGGTAATAATGCAGTTATTTGATATCACTTTATCTAGCCATAACTAAAAAGTACCACTAGCTCTCAGGTCTAGAATATGTGACATGCGTATTGAGGGCGTTCGGAAGGCGATCAATACTATTCGTATTTACACTCATATAGTATAGTACTACAGCAAAACGTAACCGCGAATGAGAAGCTTTATGTACGGCGTAACTATAATTAATGAAATTATATCAGATCTACTACTTACGTAGGGTAAAATAGATAACTCAGAACTCACATTGTTTGTATGACATCTTCGTGACTTGATGAAACAGTCTGAGGGTCCTTAAAGCACAAATTTTATTTTGACTTGCTCTTATGTTATTGACAATAGTAAAAACATCCAATATTGTCAATTTACAATAATATCTACAAACACTACGAGTGGGCGCCGCAAGTTCGACGGACGCAGACGCTTTCAAATTCAAAATGGCGGCGAGGGTAAGAAAGGGAAAGGGGATTTAGAAATGAAAGATCTAAAGTATATTTTTTCATCTGGCAAGCGTCTAATCACCACAGAGTAAGGAACGCGAAAAAAGGATGTGTACTTTGTAGTACCTATCGAGTAGTTTTCCTTTGATATACTGCTCAAAGAGCGCCTCGGTGGTCCAGTGGGGCTCAGTATGCGCCTGCTGTGAACGAGGTTGCGGGTTCGATTCCCACACAGGACAAAACTTTGTGTGATCCACGAAGAATTGTTCTGAGTCTGGGTGTAATTTATGTCCGTTAATTGTATGTTTGTAAAGTCTCCCGCGACACAGAGCTTGTTCTCTAGTGCGGGAGTTGGCTTTTAAAAGAAAAGAAAAACAGAAACATATCACCTTCTTACTCGATGTACTCGATTCGATTCGATTCTTTTACTCATTAATTTATATTAATGTTGGCAGGTGTTGTATATAACAAGTACTTCTGAAGCTAAACTGAAGTCATTTCATGACATGCGTATAGTTATGTCGTTTAGTGTGCGCATTAGGTCAAGAAAAGAACTCGATTTTTGACGTATTGATACTTTTGATTCGATATTACTCATGAGTACAGTATCGGTACTTTGTATTCGATACCGTGTCCCTACACTAAGGATTTATGATTCTTGCCTTACATAGAGATCGTTTTCTTTCTGCTGGTTGACAACAAAAGTATAAAATATAATTGTGGTTGAATAGAATAGTAAACTCTTTATTGTATTTGTACACAAAAAACTTATTTAAGGGTAAAATCTGCCGTTCCTGTTTTAGTACAATTATATTATTTTAATTTAAAATAAACTTTGGGTATGGTTTAAAAGTACCAAAGTTGAGAAAACAGCACGGCCTGGGCTAGATATTGTTTATTATTCTGCCTGTTTCGGGCATGAAATATATTTTTTTATGGCAATATTTCTAGCTAGCATGTGGTGCGTTTTGAACATTTGACAAAATAATTACATAATATTAAATATATAATTCCAATGTACCAAATAATGAAGCAAACATTTTAATATTACAAAATTCAAATCATTTTATTATTTAATACATTTTTTATAAAAGATTTTTTTTGTAACGTAATTTAATAATTAATTTATTATAAATATTTTTAATTTTTGCTTAATAACTTGGCCGGTTTCGAAAATTCGAACTTGCTAGCCTAGCTGTCATTCATTCATTTCATAATTCATTGACTTGAATAGTTACATTACATACAACACTTATATCAAGCAAAGTGGTAAACTAAACTTCTTTCGCAAACAAATTTATGAAAACTTAAGAATACAAGGCAAATTTGTCGCTTTAGTTGAAGTGTAAAGATCACATCGAATGTGATTTGATGGTTTCTTGATAAATTTAACTTTTGTTTTCACAAATGGCGGGGATGTTATGACCAGTAGCAGAGAATAGTTATTGTTACTAATGATGAAAAATGTAATCTAACACTAATAACAAGTGGCGGGTGATGTCGCGCTTATAGTTTGGGTTATTTCGTCAAAACAAGTGAGTACTGTTTCATGTTCAGCTTATAAAGGACACTTAAACCATTTATGGCATATTACCCATTTAACTCATTAATTGTTTTAAACTGTAAACAATCTGATAAACGAAGTGGCTCACATAAGAGCGTATCATAAATATTTTGAATCATTTGTCTTGTGTTGGTATTTAACTAGTGTTGAGTTTTGTTTTTAAAGAGGTGACAGACTCTTCAGTTCATTATAAACAATATAACAGAAATGGTGTAAGGAGGTTAATGTGTATGTTTATGGTTTACATTTATCTCTTACTAGGGGTCGCCCGCGACTTCGTCTGCGTGGTAATTTACATTTCCCCGATTTTGCAACATATCTTACTACTGCTCTGCTCCTATTGTTCATACCGTGATGTTATATAGCCTATAGCCTTCCTGGATAAATGCACTAATCGAAAAAAACAGATTTTTCCTAATTAAACCAGTACTTTCTGAGATTAGCGCGTTCAACCAAACAAACATACAAACAAACAAACTCTTCAGCTTTATAATATTAGTATAGAAGAGAGTGAAGAAAATTGAATTATCTCTTATAATTATATGATTGATCTGTTGGTCTAGTGGTTATTGACTGACTGCTACACCTGAGGTGTAGATGTGTCGATCATGGGTTCAATTCCCACCAAAGACAAATCTTTGTGTGATGAGCATAAATGTTTGTTCTGTGTCTGGGTGTTATTTATCTATAATATGTATGTATTTAGAAATATATAAGTATGTTTATTAGTTGTCTGGTTGCTATAGTACAGGCTTTGTCTAGTTTGAGATCAGGTGGTGGGTTGTCCCAAAATATTATTATAATATTTAGTAAATGACTGTTGCATTAGCATTGCAGTTGTTTTCAGGTATCATATTTATTCTGTTCATCTTACTAGCGACACTAGTATTATTAATATGTTGTGTGGCCTTATTCTGTAATCAATTAATTTCCAGTGCTATTTGAAACTCTAAAGCAGAATTGATACAAAATAAACAAAACTATTAAGATCGTTGAATGAGCACCATCATAGCTCATTGTTTAATGTAAATTATGAGCAAAACTATACACAGTGGTGTAGTTGGGTACCTGTGTGTGAGTGTAGGTCTTCAGCACTCATTTAGGGGTGCATATTAAAAGAAACATTTCCCCTATTCCAGGGATATTCCAACTAAAAGCCCTGGTGTAAAAAAATGGATCGGCAACACTCTTGTCATACCTCTAGTATTGCAAGCATCCATAGGCTCCATAGCCAATGGAGCTAACAAGAGTTAGTGGTTACTATTGTTAACTGCTTAACATCAGGCGTGCCATACACTTGTTTTCACACCAATTAGTATAAAAAATATATCCTACTAATATTATAAACGTGAAAGTTTTGTAAGTATGGATGGAAGGATGGATATTTCTTACTCTTTCACCTAAAAACTACTGAATGGATCTGGATGAAATTTGGCTCAGAGATAGATTATGGTCTGGAATAACACATAGGCTACTTTTTCCAGCAATAACCAACATTCACACGGACGGAGCCACAGGCAATAGCTAGTATTTCCATAATTTTATTCCATATATGTTAGTTTTTCATAACATCATTTAGTTACTACAAAGAATATTTCTTATTTCAGTACCAATGACATAAACAATGTCTTCAGTCCACTGCGTAGTTGTGTGGGAGTGGCAATGCAACGGGCAGTGGTTACCGCACACACCGGGGGTCACACGGACCCTGGAGAGGGCTCATGCAAAGAAACTCACAAGAGTTGTTCTGGCTGATGCAGACCCTTCTCTCAAAGGACACTATGTAAATCTTAGGACTCTTACGCAGTGTTTGGACACCTCTGGTAAGTTTATATAGAATAATGTTACTGATATGACACCACTTCATAAAGTTTTTATGAAGCAACTAGCGGCTCTCGCAACTTGTGAAATCAGGACAACCCAGGTGAAGTCAGGACAGGCCACTAAATGTCATCAATTATTATTATTATCCGAAAGGCAGTGAAACAATTAATAAATGCTTATAAAACTTCTTTTCTCAGCCTGTTGTTTAATCGTTTGATCTACTAGTTTTTAATCGCAAAAGATGATTACAAATGATTGTTTTTATGGTATTAGATGGCGGTAGTGCAGAGTGCGGTGTGCGCCGGTCGTGCTACAGTGTCCAGTCGCCGGCCGGACGGGGCGCGCGCTGGGAGTGGGCACGATTTGTATCGCCGCCACTTGGAGGCGAGTTGAATTATGAACCATTGCCCATGGAGGTGAGTCGACCATTTAACTATTCCTCTCTCCTTTTTATTTGGCCCATTTTTACAACATCACCTATTTCGTCGATGTATGTTCGCTTAGGTCGCTTCCTACTGACATCTCCATTCCATCTCGTACGATTTTGTTATTCTTATTTCATCTAATTCAATCAAATGTTTTTTTAACTCTTCGCTGTTCAGTATAACAAAACGTAGTGTTTTAAACGCCTTTGATACAGTGTTTAAAAAATGGATGTCAAAGTTTTAATGAACGTCTATTGTGATGCTATGTCATTGTGATGCAAGTCTCATGCCATATCTATGTGGTTAAATGGTGTTCCATCTATACTATATTTATTTTAACATTTGTTTTATTTCGTGTAGATTGTATGTTGAAACACTTATCTTAATTCAGACCATTTTATTTTATTTGTACCATTAGGATAGTGAATTGAGGGTTTGTAGTTAGATTGGATCCAGTTTATTGTGTGTACGTATTATGACGATTATGTTTATGAAAACTGAAAAGTATAAGGCCTGAGTGGGAACCTTGCGGTACCCCAAATGTAACCGGATATTTATTTGAGAAGTATCCACTTGCCACTACTTGTGATGTCCTCTGAACTAAGTAAAAACCGAGCCACCTTATCATAGATCCACTCACTTCCAATCTATTGAGTTTGTGTAAGAGAATCGAATGGTCTACGGCAACAAATGCCTTATTAAAATCAGTATAAGCTGCATCAACAAGGACTGACTCTTTTAAGCAATTTAGACGTAAAGCTCAGCAGATTAGTCTGTGGTTGATTTTGATTTTCTGAAACCATGTTCAGATCCAGTGCGTGCTGGAGGAGTCGTGGTCGGCGGGCGGCGACACGGTGACGTTCGAGGGCTGGGCCGCGTCGCTGTCGCGCATGACGGCGCGCGCGCCGCACTCCAGCGCGCTGGCGCTGCTGCGGCGCGCGCCGCACCCGCCCTACCCGCTCACGCGCACCGAGCCGCGCCCGCCGCCGCACCCCGCCCACCACCAGCACCCGCCCCACGCGCCCCACCCACCCCCGCCGCCCGAGCGCGCGCCAAGAGAAGGTTCGTCTGCATTACTCACATCTTCCTACGGTTTTACTGGATGAAAATCCAGACTAATATTTGCCTCGAGCCTAGAGTACTGCAAGTCTTCAGGAATTTTCCATTTTGCATTTTTTGAAGCTGAAACTGAACATCTGCCGTTAAACGCAGAAGTGATAGATAATAATCGTGCACCCGTTATTGTAGGTCGTCGTCCCCGTATCCCTCAGCAGCACACCGGCTCCAGCGTCCACTCTGTCCAGTCCGTTCAGTCCGTGCACTCGGTCCAATCCATGCAGTCCATGCAGTCGTCGGCGTCGGTCCCGTGCGGACAGGTAGCTCGTGGCGGGGCTCGCAGTGCATCCCCGCGGGATCGCAAGCCGGGCTTCCGGCAGATACTGCACAACTTGAACATATTTAGTGAGTCCAGTTCATCCACTTATTACATTATGTCAACATGGTAGTAACTGTCCGCCTATAGAAATTAATTGGAATTTTGCTTCCATTTCTTTTTAACTCCAAAGTATCTTCATAGTCTGAGCGATATATAACAATGATGTTCCCATTAGGTCACAATAACAAACAACCGGTGCAGATAGAAACTAAGCACAAGGAGGAAGTGGCGGAAGAACAGAGGACTGACACGGAATGTAGCAGCACGCGATCCGGGAGGCGACACAGTGTTGACACTGTGTCGACCTACCTCAGTCACGAAAGCAAGGAGAGCTTACAGGTAAATAGCTATGTGGTAGCTGGACCACAAACTAGCAAAGAAGTATTGGTTGAGTTGGTTAACTACCCTTAAGTATTGACATAAAATGATTTCTGTTTTTCAAAGAACTCTTACGCACTGCTTAAAAAGAATATAATAATAATGTATTTTGTGGCATACAGCAAGCAGCAGTGGGAGAACTGCTAAATTGCAGCACAGGCAGTGACGATGTATTTGAGACCTCACCACCGATGTTGTCTCCCTCTGGAATGGACGCTGATATGCCTGATCTGTCTACTTCAGACGGAAGTATTGTCGGTAAGTGGCATCGCTTCTTTTATGAAATGGTAACAAAAATTCAGAGATAGGCAAATTTAACTCCAACCATTTTTAGACCTCTAATGCATTCGACACTCTGCCCCTACTCTGATTAATATGCTTGTGATTGGAGTTTGAGAATAAACCCTTCAAATATTTAAATATTACTTGATGAACCGTACTCAATGATTTTAAGTTAAATCGGTCAGTCGATCAGTCGGTTCGAAGGAAAAAAAACTTTGGCGTTCGCCAAGGGAGTATACACGGCCCAACAATATTAACGATCTTTGTCGACTTCACATAAAAATTGTATAATATTTAAGTATGCAGACGACACGGCATTATTAATTTAAAACGATACATCGGACGGCGCTAAACAGAGGGCTTGCTTTGCTTTCCGTATGATAATCCACTGAAGTATTTATGCTACTAACCTGCACGCATACGCATGTGCAGGAGTGGACGCGGCGTCGTCGTCGGTGTGCGTGTGGGTGCGCGCGGCCCCGTGCCCGCAGTGGGGCGCGCTGTGCCCCGCCTGCCTGCTGCCCCTGCAGCCGCCCCCCGCCGCGCCCGCCGTGGCGCTGGTGGGCTGCCAGCACATGCTGCACCTGCACTGCCTCAACGCTCAGCTCGAGGCGCTCAGAGCCAACCAGGTCAGTACTGCCAACAGTTCGTAGAGTACACTACGAGCGACAGTGAAACTCGTCGTGAGTCACTTTAGCTTTTCGTATCGACTATTATCATCAATATTTCATATATTTGTGAAAATATGTGACTATCAAACTGTAAAAAGGGAGCATTTGTTTTCATTGTGTGACGTTATAATTCCGGTTATAATATGTACGGTTGATATCTGTGTACCTGCAGGAAGCGCTGTACATCACATGCCTGGTGTGCGGGCGCACGTACGGCGGGTGCGGGCCCGGGGCTCAGCCCGCCGGCTCCATGGCGTGGACGCTGCAGCCACAAGCTCTACCGCAACACCCCCACTGTACCAGCTCTATACTCGTCACATACAAGTGAGTATTCTACTGCAATCTAACTCTAATTATAGCATACAGAGTTTACCTACAACTGCGTATACATTAAATTATATTATCACTGTACTATGTTACCGTTTTAGAAACTATTTACAGCACAGGTCTCAAGTTAAATGTTTATTAAAGTATTGGACTGAAAGTTTTCTCTATTACAGTTTTCAATCAGGTCGTCAAGGACCGCAACACCCAGTACCAGGGGCGCCATATTATGCGGTAGGATTTCCCAGACACACGCTATTGCCTGATACCACGCTCGGAAGACAGGTACGTTTAATTATTCTTGCTCTAAAATCAATGTTCTGTTATAGTGGTGTGATCTTTTAAAAGCATTCGATACAATGTTGGGTACGATAGATTCGTATAGTGAATGTATTATTGTAATAAAATTTACCAATGTATTACGTATAAATTTAGGAACAAAAGTAATACTTTAATGACTGTGTTATATTTGAGTAATAGGACTGTACATGTATTATGTAAATGGATTCATGTTTATCTATTATTTTATAAAGTGAGGCGTGCCGCAGGGTTCTGCTTTGGGTCCATTACTAAATTTGCATTGACGGTTCGTATCGTTTAGTTTCGGAATGTAAGTATGAATGTAAGGCAAGGTTCAGTTTATTTATGAGATGTGTGCGCGCGCGTGTGTGTGTAGGTACTGTCGGCGCTGCGCCTGTCGTGGTCGCGGGGCGCGCTGTTCTGTGTGAGCGCGTCGCGCACGACGGGGCGCGAGCACGTGGTGGCGTGGGCCGCGCCGCCGCCGCCCGCCGCGCCGCACCACTACGCGCCGCCCGCCGACCCGCAGCGCCTGCTGCGCACTGCGCTCGCGCGCCTGCACGCGCTGCTGCCGCCCTGACCACTACTGACTAACGTGCGTACTGGCCCTGACCACACCTGACCAACGCTAGTCAAAACGGACCAACGCTGAATTCAGCTCACCAATGCTGAACTCCGCTGATCAACGCTGAACACCGCTGACCAACGCTGAACACAGCTGACCAACGCTGAACATAGCTGACCAACGCTGAACACCGCTGACCAACGCTGAACACCGCTGAACATCGCTGGCCAATACCAACCACCGCTCGCATGCGACCGACCGTATGTATACTTTAATCTGCACAAATTACAAGTTTTTTCATCGCACCTACGAGGACAGCCATGCCACTTATGTGTTGCCATTTTGATATTTAACTGGTGATCCTATCGATCGCCAGTTTGGATGGTCTCCAATGAGACGATCGTTTAAACTTCTTTCATATATAATTATTGAGCCACGCTACGTTCACACAACTCACAACGACATAACTTGATAATGCCCTAATCTTTATACACAGCAGTATTCTTTATATAATTAACGAATACGATACATGTTGATGTTGCGATCAGATATAAAATTATGTTTTTAGAATATAATTATACTACATTATAAAAATATATTAAACAAAATTATAAATTGTCGAAACTAAAAATATTTTTATACAACGAAACATTATGAAGAGTAAAAATATTTTAAATAAATTAATATCTATACATATAATAAAATTATTATATATACCAGTATTTTTGAAAAATGATATTTGAAATACAAGACTGACGAAGAAGATCTGCATTTACGATACAGTATTTAAAACAATATTAATATCAGTAATTATACGCTAGTAGCGTCCTATATACTAGGTAACCCGCATTTGTGCAACAATTCGAAATACATATAAATAGGTCGATAAGCAGTCGACGTAACAGCACACAGTAAGTCGACGTGCCGTCTACAGCAGGACGAGAACCGTGACTAGGATAATTATTGTAATGGCAGCTCTCGCTTTCGTGATCGTAAAACTTCTTCGAACTAACTATTTTATTAATATCCACTGAGAAGGGCAAAAGTTGATATTACTGTATGTAAAAACATACATGTAAATACATACACTTTACTGGACCCACGGTAATTCGACATCGTTTTGAATTTGTCGTATTATAGAGCACTGCCTAAGACCCCTTATAGTCCGGCATTTTTTGAAAAAGAGTACCGTCTAATGCGGCAACTTGCTGATCAAAACAAGATTCCATCTGAATCCCTTGGCATCGAATTGGCTGTAGGTACAAAATATGCTGACTTTTATTTTGACGTTCATAACTATCATGCATTTGATTTTTTAACTACAAATCATACTACCAGATTAGCGAAATTATGTACCTACATTCGATAGTGATAGCCATGTCGGATTAGACAGAGGCCGGATTACCGTGGGTCCACTTTATATATTTAGATACAACGCGATAGTTTAAACATAAGTTACAAAAGAATATATAAATGTAAACAGTGCAATTAAGTTGATTATATTTTCTGTCTTCCATACAATGTAACCATGTTCTTCCTTGATAAATGTATTGTATTTTTGGTAGCTGTATTATAAATAAGAGACTGAGATAATATACGTTGTTATATACATTTGTTTACGATTATTATATTAGTTAGTAAGTATCGGGTTACATATCTATGGGCACGTTTCCTGAATAACTGGTCAATCGGGTTAATAATGAAACTGGCAAATTTGTGGCATTGAAAATATCCATTAATTTAGCAGTATGCATTCAAGGTACACACGTGTACTAGACGGGGAAATAGCCCATAATTGAGTGAGTTAAGAGTGAGTGCCTTATAAAAACAGCAATGAAAACTTAAATATTAAATATTTCTCAAATTAAAAAGACATATTGTATTATTTAATATTTGTTAATGTAAGAAATGTATTATTAGCAATGTCATGGGACTCTGTTAAATACAATAAGTATTGAGTTTTATTAGAAATAATAGTAAAATATGTAGTAGGTGTTAATATCTTGCCAGTAAGAGGGAGTTGTTACTGTAATATTGCCACGAGTGTTGGTGTGGCGCTAGTGTGCACGCGCTTGTTGGGACATGCGGAACATTCTAGAGAACAAACTTAACGCTGATAAAACAACGGCAACGTAGTCTAAATAGCAATCGTATCGTTTCGTACTATTATTATTTTTATTAATCAATTTATTTCAAGTAAAATACAACTCATATTAGTGTTAGTAAGAATATTTTACTTATCCTATGTTAGTATATTACAATATTTTTTTTATGCTACACAATAAGATATTATTATTTACTTATTGCTTCAGAATACTAGCCATATTCTGGAGCAACGATTAACGATTGCACAGTCTAACCTGTCCGCAATCATGCCCAGGATGCTGTTAGAGCTGTCTCGGACTCTGCGCACCAGGGATGCACATCTTTTACGCATTAACGCATAAAAGCAATCAACGCGCATTCTTGCGAACCTACCTGATGCGCTACAGAAGCGAGGCATCCCCATCAGCACCCTGAAAGCATTATTATACTATGACATAAGTGTTTATATAACCGGCTAAGTTAATACCACAGATTGTTTTGCAGTATTTATACTATTAGTGTAAATACGGATGAGGTGGCTATTTCACCACTGACACCCCAAATATTAAATTTGTTTGACCCACAGACTGTTAATACAAGTCTAGGTGTATATTGTGTTCTTGTTTATAAAGCGTATTGCATGTTTATAAAGTCTCATATGACACAAGAGTTGTTGCCTAGAGCGAGAAGTTCCACGTGTTTTAACAATTTATAATTCTATATCTATTGTATGTTTGTTTGCTCAAACTGACAACGTAATTATACTATAGTAGGTAATAGTATTTATATAAGTTAATAAAGTAAATCCATAGTGACCTCTATTGCAGCTAGCGCCATCTTCTGACACGAAGCTCAAACCATACTGTGCCTTAGTAGATTTAGTCTTATACAGAAATAAAATCTATTTTACTTGTAGGCTGTTCAATATTGAGTTTATGATTGTAGTTTTATAATTCATTAGAGCTAGAGGCAAGAAGGGCAGCTAAAAGTGTGAGTTGTTACATAAAATATAGAAGAACTCAATATAAGAAATATATTTTTAAAGACATTCTTGCCTTTTTTAAGACAATAGATATTCGGGTTTATAGCTAATTGGCTACTTAACAGTTGTAATCATAATTTATATATCTGCTGAATATTTTATTTTTACAAAATAAATTTGCGTTTTTTTATCTGTGAATTACACAAACCGAACCATGAAAATGCATCCCGTCAAAACGTCTGACATCTCTATTTTATTCAATCAAAATTTGTTATAACTTTTAAATTGCTCTGCCGAGTCTCAGAATGCAAACCTTCCACGTAAGAACCTTTACTTTGTTTATTGAAATATGACGTCACAGTTCAACAGTCACGTGACTGACTGTTTACGCTCTACATTTCAAATTTATGAATAAAAAGGATGTCGTTTTTTTCTGTTAAAAATATTTTTGAGAGGTATTAAATAAATAATAGTAAGTTTAAAACTCTTTTTTTAAACTGTTAAATAGCTAATTATAATTATATTGTATTTTGACAGCCTAACGTGCATTTTACATAGGTAGAATTGATTTTATTTCACAAATATCTCGAATTGTATTCTCGTAATTATTTGATAACTATTTTAATTATATTATTATTTAAGTTTAGTATCGCAAGACTTCCCGATGTAACTCTCTTCCATTAAGCTTTATTTAAATATTATGTATAGAATAACATTATATTAGTTGTAAGTCAAGCATTTATTATAAAGTTTTAAACACATTATTTTGTTTAAGTTTAACAAAATCATTGATAGAAAAAAAATTAAAATCAACGAAGCTTAGCTTTAAGAGCGCTAAAATATTGTTTTATATTTACGTTTTTTGCATGTTGTTGTATAATATTTTCCTCCAAATAGCCAATGTTTTAATAACTGAAAGTTTAAACAGTAACAAATGACCTGTAGACGAGATGCTAGAATGCCGCCATGTAGCCAAATGTTGTCATATTACAAAATATTAGCTTCCCAAAGTAATTATCTGTTGAGTACATAACACATTGTGTACAATATTTGTATTCGACGCCACATATATTTTGTTTAATAAATATAGTTATTTATATAAAATATTTGTTTTACTTTTTGTTACAATCTTAATCAACTCAACCACCATCATTCCAAAATAATCAACAAGGACCAAGAACAGGCCCTTGTGGTACACCCATTGTCACGAATACTTATTATCTATACACACACATACACATACGCACACACAGACGCACACACAGTACAGCACAACAGTAAAATAACACTCTGTTACTGGCATAAGAAATAAAGTATATTCATAACTTGCAAAGTGTGACAAACTGTTGGTACTTACCTATTACGCAGCTGTAAGAACAAACAGGGCTTTCTGTCTTGTACAGGAGTATTTTTCCACAGAACTAGTAAAGAAACAAAGTTAGCGAAACGTGGAATTATGATATATTAGGCTACCCTACCTTGAACACAGTAAAAAGGAGTTTGGTTACGTTTGCTATAGGTAACTATTTGAGTAGGTATTTATGACATTGATTTCAGTACGTAGTATACGGCCTTGGGTAAGTTGTATTTGTTTCTGAGTAAGTAGGTACCAACCAATGTAATGTTCATATTATATTATTAATATTTGTCATCTGTTCTCCAGCAGATATTTGTTTAGTCTCAAACTTGAAACGTGAACAATGTGCACCATCTCAAACAGATACTTTTGATTCTTTCGCAAATACTATTGTCTGGGATATCTAAATACATGATAAAATCTATTAATAAATAAGTAGACTATACAAAACATTTGACACTTATTACCAAAGCACAAGGTTCGGTTTCGCTAAAAATTACGTGTATTGATCTGATCAATGACGACGACAAAACAAAGGACAGAGGATTCTTAGTTAATAGATAATATATATAATAGATAAAACGACACTATATAATGCAACATGCAGTTAGTTCAGAATCAAACAATCAAGATGGTTGGGCAAGTATGTCAGCTGGTGCTTGAAGATATTCTAAACGAAAAGCAGATATATCACATTGTGAAGCAATACATTGGAAATAATGTCTCGTGGGATTTGAAAGCAAGTGAAATAAGACCGGCAATGGAAGGGCTAGCCGGTTTCCTCGGTGAACATATGAGGGCAGTCTTACATGTAGATGTTAAAGGCGAAACGAAGAAAGTGCACCTGTTTTTGAAGCGAATTCCCACGTGTAACAAGCCTAAAGCTGACTTTATTGATGTTAATAATTATTTCAAAAGAGAAAAGCTGATGTTTAAAGTGTTGGAGGAGATTTGTGCGGTTGGTGAGTTCCTTGCTTTTAGTAAAATTACATTTTAATACGTTGTTCATCATATCAATTTTAAAAACAAACTAGGTTTGTTTATAATCGCTTTTACTCCTTCAGGTCAGCATCCGTGGGGCGTAAAAGCCTACATTTACACAGACTCTATGATTGTGATGCCTGATCTCACACTCGAGGGGTATGCGCCTAGGCATTTCCTTCAGACGTTGGAGACAGAACACATCTTCGTAACTACAACATCAGTTGCACTATTCCATGCGGCATTTGTTAATTACGAGACAAAGAAAAGCATTGATCTTAAGCGTACATACACTATATCTCAAGAATTTGGCCATATATTGACAGAACCAACTTTCTGCGACAGTCCATGGCTAAAAGTATGCTCCAAACTTTCGACGGATCTATTGAAAGCCTTCTCTACAAAAAGTTACCGAAATATGCCAGACATAGAGTCGAAATTAGCAGTTTTAAATATTGAAGCCTGCGATAGCTTAACAGAATATAAAGGCACTGTAAATGTATTAATCCACAAGGATCTATGGGTAAACAATATAATGTTTAAGAATGTAAACGGTGTTCCAGTCAACGCCATCTTGGTAGACTATCAGTGTACACGTTATGCGCCTCCCGCTTTCGATCTGATGATATTTCTGTATCTAACAACGGACCGAGGCTTTCGTGAACAACGAGAGAGGGATGTTTTCGATCATTACTATTCTATCTTTATCAAGAACTTAAACGATGACTCCAAAAGAAGACTGAAAAATTTAGGTTATGATAATGAGAATTTCTTAAACTGGTGTGAGAAAGCCAGAATGTTTGGTATGTTTGAGGCTGTAGGTATCTATCCGTACGTCCTCATGGATCCGAAGTCTGCTGAGAAGACGTTTGATGATCCCGAGACATATGAGAAACTCATTAACGAGGACCGTTCAGAACCTATCCTGGCTCACGCCAGCAAATGTGAAGCCTACAAGCATAGGAACTTGGAGGTAACTGAAGAGTTTGTCGAGACATACATGTTAAAACAACCGTTATATACTTGTTCTTAACTTGACGTATCTAGTTTTAGTTTCACTTTTTTATAATTATGTCACAACAAAAAAATGTCAATAAATATTGTTCTGTATTATCTAGTTCTCTGTCCTGATATGGCGACGGAACTTTTGATTGACGAACTATAAAATTATATAATACCTAATATGATTTTGTTGTTCGTATGTAAATATTAGCTTCTGACACTCGCCGGCCGCTACTGCGTCACGCTCTCAGTCGCCCTATCGTTTGTCGAGAAAACTGTGACATCTGTCGCAGTAATGTTCGTCGAACTGATATGCTGTCGCAACACTGATTGTCGGCATATCGAACTGTTGCCATATCATTTGTCGTATATTTTTTTGTCGCAACTTTGATATTCTACCTGTGTGTAGTTATTGGGCTGTGGTCTGCCGCTAGGTAGTGATCTTTCTGCAGTCGAGCCATCTTTATTAATTGACTTGACTTTTCCCTATCAAAAATATTTTTACTTAAATTTCATTCTGTATGGTATATTGTGTTCCGTCCCTTTTTGTTAACACTAATATTGTAACTTATACCAAATTGTAAATTTTATACTCTGGCAATTAAAAAGAGTGGCCCCAAAGCGAGCCACCTCATGTTCCTTGGTTTGGAGAGTCTAAGATGAGTAGAAGTTTGACTGTTACGGCTCTAAGGTTACGTTCTGGTCACATTCCATCAAGGAAATTTGAACATCTTTTTTTTTTTTTTTTTTTTTTTTTTTATACTACCAAGTTGACAAACAAGCATACGGCCCGCCTGATGGTAAGCAGTTACCGTAGCCTATGGACGTTTGCAACACCAGGGGTGTCACTCACGCGTTGCCGACCCTTTAAAAACCTTATAACTCCTTTCTTGAAGAACCCCATGCTATAGTCTTTTGGGAAAACCTCGGCAGGGAGCTCATTCCACAGCCTAATCGTACGTGGTAAGAAATTCCTCTGGAATTTTACGGTACGGCAAGTTTGAGGTGCAAGGATGTGAGGATCTCATGGGCAAAGAGGATTCTCCTAATTGCGAAATATGTCAAACAGTAGATGATATTCAACATCGCTTTATGGAATGTGCTCGGTATCGTGCAGGCAGAGAAAACCTTTTTCAAATATTTAAATTCAATAGAGTAGATGTTGGCGTTTTTCAAACCATCCTGGCTTCTCCATCTTCCGAAATAGCTATGTTTTAATAAAATTTATTTAGAATATAAGTTTTTTTTTGTGAATTAAATTAAGGTACTTTTGTAATAACAGGGCTGCCATACTTTATAGTAAAAGCCCTGCTTAAATAAAAGAAAAAAATAAAAAAAAGAGTGGCCCGAGTTTCTTGCCAATTCTTCTCGAGGCCCTAAGCTACCATAGTCAGCGATTTGGCTGTTGAAAAAAAATGTATGCTGGCATTTGTTTTTATGACGTTCATAAGTATCGTGTATTTGATCTAAATGAATAAATGAGTTTGACTTTGACTTCCAAAAAGGAGGAGGTTCTACGTTCTGAGTTGTATTTTTTTTTGTATGTATACCAATAACTCAGACAGTAGTCAACAGAAGGTATAGGCACTTTCGAGGCGGTCGCATCTTAATTTTATTGGTTTTGGACCCCGAAAGACACAGTGACTCAGACTATAGGAAATTTATAATTGTTGCTTACGTTTGACTTGGCTATTAAAAATATCCTAGGCGTAAAATACCGCCTAGGTACTCTGCCGTGTTATAACTTAAATGCCGTTATCTGACATCTGGTCACGTTGTTACTTAATGACATTTTTGCTTATTTCACACGAGAAACATATATACTTAACAACTTTTTAAAAAAAATTATATCTAAAACTAGTCAAGATATTAAAAATTCGTAAACACAGATCGATCGATTTTTTTTCTCATTAATATAGCATCAAAAGTTAAAAATCGACCAGATGTCAGATAACGGCATTTAAGTTATAACACGGCAGTACTGAAAAGTATGAAATAAAAACAAAAAAAAAACCTAAAGTCGGTTTTTTTTTTGTGCTTTAAAGCGTTTGTGTTTTAAAGCGAAATTGAATGAAATGAAACAGATTGAAGTTGATGCTAAGGCTATTATAGGTTCACTCCTTAGAAACAGAACTCCTACTCCTCCTAGAAACAAACATGATTCACAGAAAGTTTTGCTCCGTGTGAAAATCGAACCCACGACATTTAGCTTAGCAATCAGGGTCATTAACCACTAGACCAACAGTCCAGTTTTTTATTTTTTCAGAGTTGTCTTTTAACAACTCTAGAAGCCCGCACTAGAGAACAAGCTCTGTGTCGCGGGGGACTTTACAAACATGCAATTAACGGACACAAATTACACCCAGACTCAGAACAACTCTTTGTGGGTCACACAAATTTTGCCCTGTGTGGGAATCGAACCCACAACCTCGTGCACAGCAGACGCATACTGCGGCCACTGGACCACTGAGGCAGTCATTCTTTTTAATTCTTTTTAAATAAAAAATGATCCTGTGTTGCCATTGGTCCACCTGCCTGGTTCACCGTATAACAATATTATTAAGGTGTGTGTTTATAAAGCGGCAAAAAAATCACTAAAGTGTGCACTAGTTCTAAGAAATGAATCTTGATAGAATAATAGTACACGTGTTTGAAATTATAGCCTCAATTGCTCACTATACACTTGTTATGTTAAAAATAGACATCACCACTTCCTTCAATAAGAAGGAAGCGGGTAAAGCTTAGTTTACAACCAACGTATGTGGAAGAAGTATCCGAGTGCCCACTGTTATGTTCTTTTAAAAAAAGACAATTCCCGCACTAGAGAACAAGCTCTGTGTCGCGGGGGACTTTACAAACATATAATTAACGGACACAAATTACACCCAGACTCAGAACAACAAGTTTTGTCCTGTGTGGGAATCGAACCCACAACCTCGTGCACAGCAGGCGAATACTGCGACCACTGGACCACCAAGGCAGTCTAAAGTAATGACGTGCCAGATTGCAGTTTTCACGATGGAAATTGTTAAGAGAATTGAAATCCATTTTTATATATTTTTCTTATTCCAGGGTTAGTTAGTTTGTCAAGGGCGTTTCCATACCAAAATAATGAAAAGGTCTTCTGAAGTGAGCCTTGTGTTCGCAGGCAGACAGGCGTTTTCTCATCCTCCATACACATTGTTCAGTAAGGCCTGTCGGTTAGGCCTAGTTTGTGAAAGTGTGTGTCAAGAAAACTATTTTTTAATCGCCCATTCGTTCATGTGCTTTTGTGCAGTTTCGATATTGCCGTTTTCAGCTGTGCCCCTGTACACACAACTGAGTGTTAGGTGTTATGGGTCTGATTACTGCTGATTGCTCCCCTGGATCTACGCCAGACTATTAAGAAATTCAAGGTTTTTTTGTGCTGTAAAACGCGAAAAAAGTGACATTCTCCACTAGCCTCTTGCACGGCCGAAAAACTTTGCTAACTTCGTTGATCTTTAGGCCTATGTATCTATTTTTCTCATTTTTACAGTTCAAAGAAAACGTTGCATTTCTATATAGTCTGGCGTGGATCCAAGATTTGGTTTAGGGGGAGCAATCTTAGCTTATTTCACTAACTTAATCTCTCAGAAAAGATATAAATAACAAGTTTAGAATTGGTCGCAAACCAGGGGGAGAGGGGGTAATTGAAAGCGTCCATAGTTTGCCATCAGGCTATGCTTGTAAAGTATAATCCGGGATGTTTGCCGAGTCGCGAGTCGACTGCTTTTACACTACTATGCGCAAACGATGTGCATCCCTATTTATTGATGCTGACTTATCTTGGGGCCCTCAGTTGCAAGAAGTAAGTCGCAAGATCTTCGCTGCCGCTGGTTCATTAAGAAGACTGCGGAACTTGCTTCCTACTACCACCAAAACTGCGCTTGCTAATTCCCTTCTTCTTCCTATTCTTGACTATGCCGACGCCAGCTATCCAGATCTCACCGAGAACCAACTAGATAAACTTGAGCGACTCCAAAATGTCTGCATACGATTTATATTTGGTCTACGTAAGTACGATCATGTTTCAGAATTTCGTTTAAAGCTCAAATGGTTACCAATACGACTTCGCCGGAATGCTCATATCCTTTCAATGTTATACAGTATAATATTTAACCCTTCATCACCTTCCTATCTTAAGGGACGTTTTGAGTTCCTTTGTGACACACATGAGAGATCCTTACGTTCATCGGAAAACCTGAAGTTAAAAATGCCAACGCATTCCACGTCATTTTATGATAATTCCTTCACAGTTGTAGCTATTCGCCTGTGGAATGCATTACCTTTGCAAATAAGACGTGCTCAATCTTTAGCTACATTTAAACTTATGGTTAAAGAGCACTATTTATTATTAAAATGATGCTGCTTATATTTTGTGAATAAATAATTAACATTTATTTTGTCATGATAAGTATATTATTATGTAGGTATATGTATATATGAATAGACTTGTTAGTAGTTATGTATGTTGTAATGGTATGTTATATATTTATCTATGTATTGTATAGTATTTATATAGTGAGTACACCACAAACTACCTTACCTTACTCTTCAAAATCCATCCAAAGGTTGTCTGGAAGAGATCGCTTTTAGTGATAAGACCGCCCATTGTACAGCTAACTATATCCAACTGTTATTTTACCATTGTATTTTTGCTTGGTGTATAATAAAGAATATTCTATCTATCTATCTATCTATCCCTGGTGCGCAGGGTGCGGGATAGTTCCAACAGCGTTCTGGCCATGATTGCTGAGAGGCTGGATTGTAGGTACATTGGTCATTGCTGTGCCATTTCTCACGGAGTAGTGAGGCGGTGATGACAGTGTGCCTACACACCGAAATGTAAACAATATTTAATTAATGTATTTTTAATTTCATTTAATTGGCATTATTACATATTTCTCTATATACAATATACCTAATATATTTACAATTCTTAAAAAAAAGGAAAAGATATATACAATACAATTATATACATAGAAAATACACGAAAAACGGGAGGGACTGCTTAATAGGCGTCATAAAATTTCTCCGCATCGACGACTGCTGGAAACGTGCCCAAAAGACTGGCAGCATTGCCACGTTGAATGGCAATGCTTATTCTTTGAGCCAAAAATAAGCCAGCCCTCTGGTCACGTGAAGCCTCGATTAAACGCTTCGACAAATCTTTAAAAAGACCGCGAGCACTTGCACCCCACGGCCCAAGCGTTTCGACTCCAAACGGCTCAAACACATAATCTCCGATGAGATTATTGTATTTGCGCCGCTTGAGAGTCTCCGCGGATGCAGCAGCAGCACCAGCACAACCTGCTGTACTTGGAAGATGAGATGGCGCAAGGGTGTCGACACATGTTGCGTCCCACACCAAAGGCCTACCCATCTTCCATGGCAGTAAAGACATACCATCAGGTCTCTTACCATCGTTGCGTACCAAACCATTGGGTTCTAGTACAGCTGGAACGCCAGCGGTGACAAGAGCACGTCGGAGTATATCGTTAAGGTTGGCGTGCCGGGATATACGGCCTGCACTCCTGCTGCATGACAGGCCGTGGTGTCCAAGGCTGTCGACGGCTTCACCACAGCAACATCTATGAGGAGAAACAGAAGGAGCACCTAGGCGAAGGCAAGTAGCCATACGGAAGGTAGTATCGTCCAACATGGTACCTATGTTGGGCGATGGAAGTGCTTGAAGCCAGAGGCCCGACTCCCATTCTCCCACAGCCAGCAAACGAGCGCGCTCCGCAGGACTGGTAGACGAAATAATCAGTTTATCTCTAACCATCCTGCAAAGCGGCCCGTCCCACTGTCTCTGAGAAAAAGGGTTAGTGGGTAACTCAGTGTTGGGAACAGTCACTTTCCAAGCATTAATGGCATCGGTCTTACATGGCACATCAGAACTAACCAGTGTGGAAGCTAGAATTTTCCTGGTTAGTTCTTCCGTGCTATGAACCGAGGACAAAAATGCTGGTAAACTAACATCGGTAATTTTGCGAACGCCGAGCCCGCCCAAGCGAGCTGGTAAGGACGCTTGAAGCCAGGCTCGATCGTTCAGGGCCACATTAAGAATTTTGCTCATAGTGTTGTAAATAATTTGGTCCAATTTGCCTAAAATTGTTAGATGTTTCCAAAACGGGGCCGATCTTAGGGCATGTGTAAATTTGGGCACGAAGAGGCAGTATCTAATAATGGTAAAAGCCGAATGTATATTAATTTTGAGTAGTCGGTCTGAAACTTCACAAAAATTTTGTACTTTTTCTTCTATGTATGAATCAAAACCGTCTTCAAAAACTGGGGATCCAAGGAGGCAAAAGGAAGATTTCTCAAGAATTTTGATATTTGGTGCCAAAGTATTAAATTTTGATAAAACCGAAAGTTTGTCTTTAATTTTGTCACTGATATAAATCTCGCATGTATATCATATGTATTGTATGTCTTTACTAACATAGGTTAAGATATATGTATTACTAACAACAATGAGTCACTTGATATAAATTAATTATTATTATTATATAAAAGATATATATATACATATATATATAATTTTATCCAACCGTGTAATTAAACTCAGAGACCTCAGAAGTCAGCTTGGCTGTTTTACGCACTACTACGAGACGCTATTAAGTAAACTAACATTGTTATATCCATATCCTATAGATCTATATGCTGCATAGCTGCGACACTTATTCTTAAGTCACCTTGCTCACTTGAGTTTTACTGAACGAAGAACAGTAGTAGATGATCCTTTTCTCAGTCGGTGTGAACTGGGTCTAAAGATTGTATTAATGGATAGCACCCGGCGATCAGAAACATCCTCTTACTCTATAACTAACTGTATCTACTGGTGCACGCTACCGCTACCGCGTACAGAAGGAGATAAAACTCTTGACCTTACATTGATTGGGTTTAGTTGCGTGTCAGATATCCCTGAGGTAGGAACCTATCTAGCCGGGATTGGTTTTGTTAATATTGTATAGAAGATGTGAAGTACAGGTGAGCAATGGTTATTATCCTACCAATATTCTATTAACTCTGTGATATATTTTAATCAACGCACCTCTCGCCACCGGAGACTCTCGGACGCCACTCGGAGTTCATCCTCACATCCTTGCACCTCAAACATGCCGTACCGTAAGATTCCAGAGGAATTTTTTACCACGTACGATTAAGCTGTGAAATGAGCTCCCTGCCGAGGTTTTCCCAAGAGACTATTGCATGGGGTTCTTCAAGAAAGGAGTTATAAGGTTATAAAGGGTCGGCAACGCGTGAGTGACACTCCTGGTGTTGCAAACGTCCATAGGCTACGGTAACTGCTTACCATCAGGCGGGCCGTATGCTTATTTGCCACCTTGGTAGTAAAACAAAATATATATTATAATGACAATATGAAACATAATATTGAAGTATGATTTCTGTGTGTCTAGACTCGAACTTGAAATTCGTACAATGGACGTCTGAGCTAAAACAGCAACAACTGTTCTGATCCTCCAGCAAATAAAACTAGTGTTTGCGGCATCTATTAAACAATCATTGACTATTCATATAGATAATCAAATTTACTTTTATTACCATGGCACAAGGTTTAATTTAGCAAGAAATATATAACTTGATCAGTGACGGCATCTTAAAACAGAGGACAAAACAGGAATTGTAAGTAATAGATAAAACTGCTCTATATAATGCAATAGATAAGTCAACTCAAAATAAAATCATTAAGATGGTTGGAGAAGTGCGACAACTAGTACTCGAAGATTATCTAAGTGAAAATCAGATCCACCATATATTAAATCAAGCCATTGGAAAGGATGTGTCGTGGAATTTTAAAGGGAGTGAAATACGACGAGCAATGGATGGGATAGCCGGCTACGTCGGTGACCACATGAAAGCTGTCCTACACGTAGATGTTGAAGGCGAGATGAAGAAAGTCCATTTATTTTTGAAGAGTATACCCGTGTTTAACAAGCCCAAAGCTGATTTTATTGACAAACATAACTTTTTTAGAAGAGAACATTTGATGTATAAGGTGTTAGGCGAGATTTGCAAAGAAGGTGAGTGTTAAGCTAAATATAAAGAGACATTTTGACTTTTTGATGACCTGCATAAATTCTGACCGTGTGTTTGCTACTTTATAAATAGTCTACGTTTTTCCATAGACTAGTTTATCTAAAACAGCAGTAAACAGTATATTTATATAATGATCGTAAGTTGGAATCTTTTATCGTAGACTACTTCCCATTATCCATCTAAATTCCATTACAAAATGGGTTTTTTGTAAAGACAATGCAGCCTTTTATCCCTTTAAATGCAAATGAAACTCTCATTACTAATCCTGGCACTTTAACATGCAGATGTTATGTCATGTTGAGTCGGTCAGCCTAGTTACATCTTGTACTTATTTAAAAATATTATTATTGTATTTTTTTGCTTCAGGTTCAAATCCGTGGTGCGCGAATGCTTATATTTATACTGACTCTATAATAGTAATGCCTGATCTAACATTCGAGGGTTATTGCTCCAGGCATTATCTTCAAACGTTGGACACAGAACATATATTCGTAACTACAACATCAGTTGCACTATTCCATGCAGCATTTGTTAATTACGAGACAAAGAAAAGTATTGATCTTAAGCGTCCATACACCAGTTCTGAAGAATATGCGGATATATTGGCAGAGTCAACATTCTGTGACTCGCCGTGGCTGAGAGCATGTGCTAAACTATCTGCAAGTCTGATAAGAACATTTTCTACAAAAGTTTACCGCAACTTGCCAGTTTTAGAGTCAAAATTGACGTCGTTGTTCATTGAAGCTTGCGATAGCTTGAAAGAATATAACGATACTGTGAACATCTTGCTTCACAGAGATCTCTGGATAAACAATATCATGTATAAGTATGAAGATGATGTTCCAGTAAACGCTGTGTTGTTAGACTATCAGTGTACGCGTTACGGACCGCCCGCATTTGATTTGATGATGTTACTGTACCTAACAACAGACAGACGTTTTCGTGAAGAACGAGAGAAAGATGTTTTTGATCATTACTATTCTATTTTTGTCAAAAACTTAAACGAGGACTCAAAAAGAAGATTGGAAGAATTAGGCGACGATAAATCAAATTTCTTAAAATGGTGTGAAAAGAGCAGAATGTTTGGTATGTGTTTAACGATAGGTATTTATCCCTTCATTCTCATGGATCCGAAGACTGGTGAGAAGACGTTTGATGATCCTGTAACGTATGAGAAACTCATCAACGAGGACCGTTCAGAACCAGTCGTGGCTTATGCCAATACGTGTGAAGCTTACAAACAAAGAAATTTGGCAGTTACTGAGGAATTCGTAGAGAAGTATGTGCTGAAACAAGTTTAGTGTAATGTAGTATTGTTCTAGACTGATAAGTTATATTGTTAAGATTGGATCTTTGCAATTTGTACCTAAATAAATTGCTTCACAGCATAAAGTCATTTAAATGTTATATTTCTACTAACATTTATTATCAATAATAAAAAAAAAAACTTTATTATTTTAAATAGATGTATAAATAGATGAAGTATCTAGTGTATGTGTCAGCTTATTAAAAGTAAATGGTTTAAATTATTTCATTGTTTTATTTATTGTTGATACTATGTCACTCACTATCAGACTACCTGATAATGAGAGGTAACCCGCGCCACTGAACTACCTCGACAGCCAACTACCGTGTTTACCGTGAAGTAAAGGGTAGCGCTGTCTGAAAACTGGAAAAAAATCTACCCTTCAGCCTAAACATAAGGCTTTTTTTAGGGCCAATACAGGCAAAAGCTGATGAACAACCCAGTAAACACTCAAGTGTTGCAAATTCCTGTATTTTTTTGTGCGTTTCAAATGACCCATCCTTACGCATCTCCGCATATTTGGTGCATTATTCGGACCACTTATTTAGCTTTCTGTATTATCTAAAGTAAATTTAGATAAGGTATCAGTGATAACCTTATTCTTTTATACCAACAACAGTAGGAAACAAGCACAAAGGTAACCTATTGACGCTTACAATACCAAAGGTATTAGTTATACGAGAATGCGCAATTGATGTTTCAGCGCCGGTGGAGCTCGCTTTTACGTGATAGAATGCGCAGGCAAACCATGAATAGATATTTAAGTACAGCTGTTACCTTAAATGCCAAAACTCACTTAAAATTAACACTGGCGTGTTTGGCATTGACATAATTATTAGATATAACTAAATGCAAAAATAATATAAACTATCTTATCTGCGTATTAAAAAGAGTGGCCTGAGTTTTTTTGCCTTTTCTTTCTTTAGACTCTTTGTCTTATTTAGTCAGCGAATGTAGTAGTAGGAAACTCACAGCGACCAAGGCATTCAGTATCAAAGCTTGATATTGTAACGATATTAGTCCCTGAATTAGCAGACAAAAATCCTGAAAGCTACAAAAAATACTTATTAGCTACTTTGTGACTTTCTTAATGCCGCATTTAGAAGGTCAAAGAGATTTTGTAGCTTTCAGAATTGTCATTTGCTAATTCAGGGACAACAAGATGCACTAACAAGCTTCGAAACCGAAGGTGTCTTGGTCGCTTTGATACAACTAGAATAATGATATCTATAGTTGATGACATCAACATGAATGAAACTAGTTTCTCAATATAAAGTCACTGGATTTTTTATACTAAGTATTTACTTCGGTGGCAAAAATTCGTACAACCCGTCTGATGGTAAGCAGACATTAACGCCTTTTAAATATCTGAGACAGCACATGCGTATTCTACCCTAAAAAAAATGACCATAAGAATTTTATGATGGGGTACCTCGGGAAATATAAAAATGTTTCTTTCAACACGCTTCTCTAAATAAATAAGCACAGAGACCTGTAAACTACTGTTGGTAAGTACTTGGCTGTGTAGCGGAAGAAGGAAAAAGAGTTGTGGAGGCTGTCACACACCTCCAACGCAAAGGGAGGATCCTTCCACCTAGGCTACGTGATCATGCCTGGCGGGCCGCGGCCCAACGGTTAGTAGTTGGGCGTTGTATATATTGCCTGTGCAAACTTCGATATCGCGATTCAGCATCTCGAACATTTGTTCTGCGGTTGCGTGTTTCTAGATAAAGTGACATCTGTGTTTTCTATGTTGAACTTCGTTGCTTGGTTTGGCGTTATTATATTGGACTAATAGATGACGCTACAGTATTATGGAGTTACACACTGTTGCATACGTTTAGCTCAAATAGAATGTTAATAATATTCCTATCTGTAGTATCAACAAATATCTCTTTAGTATCATAAGATAATATTTATATAGGCAACACCAGTTGTGTGTTTAATTTATTAACAATAAGTGGTCTACGGTAGTAGTTTTGATCCTTCAGTACATACTAGTTACTTGCGACCTTTCTTATATAGAGTGTTTCATTATACTGGCCTGTTGGTCTAGTGGTTAGTGACTCTGACTGCTACGCCGGAGATCGTGGGTTCGATTCCCACCCAGGACAAATCTTTGTGTTATGAGCTCGAATGTTTGTTCTGTGTCTGGGTGTAATTTATCTATAATATGTATGTATTTAGAAATATATAAGTATACTTAAATATTAAAGCAATGTGGAAAAAGACGAGCCCGGAGCAGGACTCGAACCTGCGCCTCTCGGGTTTCGGCCCAGCGCACTACCAACTGTGCCATCCGAGCTCCTACTCCAAGACGTAAACAAGCGGTGGACAAATTCGAACTCTGGAGTAGGAGCTCGGATGGCACAGTTGGTAGTGCGCTGGGCCGGAACCCGAGAGGCGCAGGTTCGAGTCCTACTACGGGCTCGTCTTTTTCCACATTGCTTTAATATTTAAGTATATTTGAGCTAATTGCACAGCAAAATGCAAAAAATATTTAATAATATTGAGTGGTTTCATTCTTTAATAACATTCTTTCCTCATAATTGGAAGATGTTGTACGTATAGACCTGTAACGGCTAACGTTTGAATGAAACTAACGTCACTCCAAGACGTAAACAAGCGGTGGACAAATTCGAACTCTGGAGTAGGAGCTCGGATGGCACAGTTGGTAGTGCGCTGGGCCGGAACCCGAGAGGCGCAGGTTCGAGTCCTACTCCGGGCTCGTCTTTTTCCACATTGCTTTAATATTTAAGTATATTTGAGCTAATTGCATAGCAAAATGCAAAAAATATTTAATAATATTGAGTGGTTTCATTCTTTAATAACATTCTTTCCTCATAATTGGAAGATGTTGTACGTATAGACCTGTAACGGCTAACGTTTGAATGAAACTAACGTCACTCCAAGACGTAAATAAGCGGTGGACAAATTCGAACTCTGGAGTAGGAGCTCGGATGGCACAGTTGGTAGTGCGCTGGGCCGGAACCCGAGAGGCGCAGGTTCGGGTCCTACTCCGGGCTCGTCTTTTTCCACATTGCTTTAATATTTAAGTATATTTGAGCTAATTGCATAGCAAAATGCTAAAAATATTTAATAATATATAAGTATGTTTATCAGTTGTCTGGTTACCATAGTACAGGCTCAGCCTAGTTTGGGATCAGATAGCGATGTGTAAGTTGTCTGGATTTTAAGGATTGATCTGGCTCGGCGACATGTGTCCTGGATATTGCTTCTTTTGTTTGTTGCTGTCGATTGGCAGATTAATATTAATTCAATATGACTTCTATTGACATGACTAATATGAAAACTTCTGGACAATACAATGAACTACTTGTAAGTTCCATTAATATAATTTTACTATCATTAGTACCTAACCTATGGAAAAAAAATGAAAAATTATTTATTTCAGCATTTTGACACAGTTTTATATTTACAAAATAAATCACAATTTTAAATAAATTAGGTAGGTATTGTTTTTTTTTTTTTTTAAAGACAACTCCCGCACTAGAGAACAAGCTCTGTGTCGCGGGGGACTTTACAAACATACAATTAACGGACACAAATTACGCCCAGACTCAGAACAACTCTTTATGGGCCACACAAAGTTTTGTCCTGTGTAGGAATCGAACCCTCAACCTCGTGCACAGCAGGCGCATACTGCGGCCACTGGACCACCAAGGCAGTCAGTTTTAGAACAGGTAGTGATAGTCTAGTCAAATGTTGGAGTTAAAATATCAAATATAAATATCAATAAAAATATAAATATCAATGTTACATTACTGGTGATCCTCTCACTAGGCAACCCTGTATCGAGAAGATCATTACATAAACAAACTAAACCACTGTAGGCACAATTTGCACACTACTAGTCGCATTTCAATTCTGGTATTGTGGTGGTACAAAATGGTTTTATTATGTACCTTGCTATATACCTATATATACTTACCTATGAAAATCCACCTACCTACCTATACCTGTTCGAGAAAGTAAAATGTTTTTAACACCATGTAAATTTTGAGAACACCATGTACTTATCTAATAAATGTCTAGTAATGTTAACAATACTCATTACATTAACACAAAGTTTCATTAAGACGTGATCCATGACAGAGCACAATAACTACTGTTGTTAGTTATAGATAAAACGACACTATATAATGCTAAAGTAACTCGATCATACATCAAAGTATCAAGATGGTTGGCCAACAACAGCGTTTGGTACTTGAAGAAATCTTAAATGAAAAACAGATCCATCATATCATGGCGCAATCCATTGAAGGGGATGTTCAATGGAACTTAGAAGGAAGCGAAATAAAACCGGCATCGGATGGTATAGCCGGCTTCCTTGGCGAGCACCTAAGAGCTGTTCTTCACGTGGACGTTAAGGGCGAGAAGAAGAAAGTGCATTTGTTCTTGAAGCGTATTCCAGAATATAACGAAGTGAAAGCTGATTTCATTAAGGAAAATCTGTTTTTTATAAGAGAACATTTAATGTATAAATTAATGGAGGAGATTTGCAAAGATGGTAAGTCTTATTTAAAGTTAGATTCTGTAAAATATTAATATAATAATAGTATTTTAATTTCTCTAGATTTGTCTTAACTTCTTAAAATTTTTTACTCGATTTCATTTGCCTCTATTTATAAATATAGAGGTCCCTTTGTAAATAGTAAAACTAAGTATATACCTAACAATTACATACATTTTCCACTGCGAGGCATGTTGCCAGTTTGGTCCATACACTATAAAAATTAAGGTGATCGATTGATTTTTTTCAAACACTAATTACGAAAATTCTATATGAACCTATTTTTTCTAAATACCTATAACGTACGAAACTACACACATCCTTGCATCTCAAACATGCCGTACCGTAAGATTCCAGAGGAATTTCTTACCACGTACGATAAGGTTGTGGAATGAGCTCCCTGCCGAGGTTTTCCCAAGAGACTATAGCATGGGGTTCTTCAAGAAAGGAGTTATAAGGTTTTTAAAGGGTCGGCAACGCGTGAGTGACACCCCTGGTGTTGCAAACGTCCATAGGCTACGGTAACTGCTTACCATCAGGCGGGCCGTATGCTTGTTTGCCACCTTGGTAGTATAAAAATAAATAAAAAATAAACTTCATAAAATAAGTTTCGTACGTTATAGGTATTTTATTGTCATGCCTACTTATTCGTTAATTCATATTATGTGATTCGCAGTTCTTTACACGAGTACCTATCTAAGTTACATATTTAATGACATAGGTAATTAATATTTAACAAAACTTTTGTTTTCTGCTTCAGGTTCAAACTCGTGGTGTGTGAAACCCTACATTTACACAGAGTCCATGTTTGTAATGCCAGATCTATCATTTGAGGGGTACACCACAAGGAACTCCATCGAGACCTTAGACTTAGAACACATGTTGGTAGCAACAACATCATTGGCGAGTTTTCATGCAGCGTTCGTTAATTACGAGACCAACAAAAGCATCGATCTAAAGCGTCCATACAATACGTTCGAAGAATTTAGTCATTTGTTAATAGAAGGCAATTTCTACGAGTCACCATGGCTACGAGCGTGTTTTAAACTATCAGCTAATATTGTGAAAGCCTTTTCAACAAAATTCTACTGTAATTTACCAGATTTAGAGCCGCAGTTAGCTAACTTATGCCTGGAAGGATGTGAAGCATTGAGAGAATATAAAGATACTGTAAATGTATTGTTGCACAAGGATCTGTGGGTTAATAACATAATGTTTAGGTATGAAAATAACGCCCCAGTCAACGCCGTGTTCGTAGACTATCAGTGCCTACGGTATGCACCTCCTGCGTTTGATCTGATGATATTCTTGTACTATACCACAGACAAATGCTTTCGCGATGAACGAGAGAAGGACATTTTAGATCATTACTATTCTGTCTTTATTAAAAGCTTAAACTATGACTCTAAGAGCAGACTGGAAGATTTAGGTTATGATAAAGAGAATTTCTTAAACTGGTGTGAGAAAGCCAGGATGTTTGCTATGGTATCGACTATGGGTATCTTACCCTTCGCTTTGATGGACTCAAAGACAGCTCAGGAGACGTTTGATGATAGTGAGACCTGTGAAAAGCACCTTTACGAAGATCGTTCAGAACCGGTGCTGGCTTACGCCAATCGGTGTGAAGCTTACAAACGTAGAAACTTGGCAGTTACCGAGGAGTTTGTCGAGACGTATATGTTAAAACAAATTTAGTGTAATAATAAATTACATAGGTAATATAGTATTACGGTATTGCCCCGAGGGAGTGTGCAGATGTACATGAAGATACCTACCCTCGTTCTGCCAGCTATACTAGGTCGCATTAACTAGAGGGTAAGCCTATAGGGATATACTGGGTACTGTTCAAGAATCCAGCCTGATATTATCGATAGAAAATACCCAATATCGATCGAACAAGGAACTTAAGCGGTAGCCGTATGCACTACTATTGCAACCACTAAGGCAGTCGATATCATAATTATAAGGACCTATATTATTTGTAGCATCAATGTATAAAATATTTATTTATTAGAACTTCTTTGCTGTTTAATTGAATTAAGTATACCTTTGGTTTTTGTTCAGTTTTGCTGCAAACTACATATTTAGAAATGATGTCCTTAAGTTTTGCCCTTTGAGTTATGAGCAGGAGAAATTACCAGCTGTCAAGTTTAACGGAACAGTAATATTGACTACAAGAGTGGTCTAGTTGTCAATGTAGTCACCTTACAATTAGATAACATTGCGCAGAATTTAACTGCTTACTGGAATGCAACAAACACCTTAAAACTTATTTTTTTCAATAATAGCAATGCAGATTTTCTCAACAAACTTTTTAACAATTCGTCTTTTCTACATTGCATTCGATTCAACATTCTTCATTAGTTTTTTTATTAACGATAACACCCGCACTAGGGATTAAGCCCTGTATCGCAGGGGACTTTACAACCATACAATTAACTATTTATGGATCACACAAATTTTTGTTTCGTGTTGGGATCGAACACAGAACACACCACGCAGTGGTAAATGGCGAGGTAACCACGAACCCGCCGTGCAGTCAAAAGTTTGCGGCCAACCTGCCTTTCTAGAGAAATGGCATAAACAGTTGTATACGATATAATGTCGTAAATTTATGTCAAATCCCATACATTTGCTTTCTATTCTATTCGATTCGACAATCATTTATGTCACACTTGTCTAGAGGGGTGGTAGAGATGCTCAGATCGCCCAAATGGGCTTTCGTCGTGGTCTATCGACTGTTAAAGGTCGGGATCGACTTTTAACATGCCTTCTGCTTCTGAAGCTCGGAGACGTTCAGATGAAATATCAATATTCGGTCACCCACCCATAGGGTAACTGCGCCTTTGGTAAGCTTAATCCACTGATCGTTGATTGGTCAGCAAATGCCTGACTGTGAGCAGAAAACTAGAGGATCGTATTGTGTATCCTACTCGGTGAACTCGAACATCCTCCTGCACTTTATCTAACTGCAATGTATCACGCAACCGCGATCATAGGTAAGTACCTATTGACCCAAACTACAGAACAAGATATCATCTTCATAGATAAATACACTAGCTGTCCGAGTTTGGATATAATTTTTGTGTCCATGAATTGCATGTTTGTAAAGTCCCAATTTGTGGTTCAGGTGTGTTTAACAATTAAATGAACCACAGTAAAGTGATACTAACTGTTATTTAAAAGTCACTTTAACTTACATGAATTATTACACAAAGAGCAATATGGTTTTACAAAGGGTAGCTTCACTGTACATGCAGGATTGACATTATTAAAACATATATCTTTGATGCCTGGGAAAATTCTATGGATGCTATTGGTGTATTCTGTGACCACTCTAAAGCTTTTGACTGCGTTGAACACAATACGCTTCTACGAAAGCTTAGTCATTGCGGCATTAGGGGCGCTGCACTAAATCTTGTTGCTGACTACCTTTGTCACAGGGTTCAATACGTAGATATAAATGGAAATAGGTCTTCTGGATTACCTGTAGCAATGGGCGTGCCCCAGGGTTCAATTCTAGGCCCTTTTTGGGGTTCCTTTTTTACCTTTTTTTGTACAGGATTTGTGCGATATAATGCTATTTGCAGATGAGACATTACTTCTCTTTTAACTAGACCATAAGGAAAGTAACTTTAATCCTGTAATTAATTCTCTCGCCCAAGTCCTGGACTGGTTGTCATTAAATATTCTACTGTTAAATTCTAAAAAGCAAGGCAAGGCCTCTGATATTGAAACATTTTTTATTCAGAAACGAGCTGAATGCTCAATCTATAATCTAGGCTCACGAGATTTTCTTAGGGAACGTTTTAAAGAAATAGATATTCTATCACAATATATATTTGCAAATATTATGTTTGTTAAACAGAATATGGAATGAAGAATAATAGAATAAGAAGAAACAGAATAATTATTTTATTAATTGTATACTAGAAATAAAACCTTCGCCTGCCTATGTCCAGCAGTGGGCGTCTTATGGTTGAGATGGACATACTAGAAATAAACAAGTTAGTTGGCACGTACTATTGCTTACACAAAGTGCATAATTCATTTCTAAATGAATAAATTGATTTTTAGTTTGAATTTAAGTAGTTATTTGTTGTTTTTTTTAATATTACTAAGAAAAACAACCATACGGCCCGCCTGCAGTTCATTTATATTTGTGACTATATGCACATTTCTATGTTAAGTACTACGTAGGATAAAAAATCTTAAAAAGAAACCTAATGTTGTTTTTGCGAGTATATTTCAAGTTACTCGAACAGTAAAGGGGCTTACTCGTATATATTTTAGAAAACATAGGTAGGTACGGTACGTTTGTTTACTAAAATCCGGGTTGGATTTTCAATTTAAGTCCATTTGTTTATAATAATAATAATTTAATTCAAAAAGTATCCATATTATGTGAGTAACTAATTCATAGCACAAACTAAAACTAGAGAAGAAACGACCGGAATGAGTACCTCCAAACCAGGGAGCTGTCTACTTTACTGCATGCAGTTGTATCCAGCGTCCCAGGATCGGAGAGTCCCAACGATCTGCCAACGTCATAATGATGGTGTTGGAGCTGCCATAGCATGCCCATATAGCAATATTCTTTACCTTTATTTAGATCATGTCATCAAACATTGTTAGCAAAACTTTTGGAAGGAAAAGGCGTCACGCATCGTTTTGTTTACATTCATGAAATGTGATGAGCAATATTTTTGTTTCTACTCATTCAAAATTTTCCTATCTTCACGTCATCATTTGTCTTTATATTATCTAATGATAATATTACACAACTTTTATTTATAGTCGCTTTTATACACGTTAAACTTGAACAATGAGTTGATGGTCTTAAACAGTACGATGTATGTATGATCTTATAGTAAATACTTATTGTTATTACTATGAGATAATTTGTTAAGTAATATTTACTGTACTTACAACTTTTATTGTTAAAATGATAAGGTTTAGAATAAGATGTGTGCAAAATTTGAACAATTACAGTATCAAATTAATGAACAAATAGCACTTGTAAGTTTGAGATAAAAAACATAACGACAGTATAAAATGTAGAATTACATCGATTAAACATTACAATTTTAAAATGGTTGGGGAAGAGCGTCGGTTAGAGCTCAAAGAAGTGTTGAATGAAAAGCAGATTCACCATGTATTGGAACAAGCCATTGGAGAGGATGTTCCTTGGAAGTTAGAAACGAGTGAAATAAAACCAGCTATGGATGGCATAGCCGGTTTCCTTGGTGAGCATTTGAAGGCTGTTCTTCATGTTGATGTTAAAGGCGAGAAGAAGAAAGTGCACCTTTTCTTAAAGTGTGTTCCCAAGGACAATAAGGGTAAGGCTCAGTATATTGATGAGCTACATTTATTTGGAAGGGAACAGTTGATGTTTAAACTGTTGGAGAAAATTTGCACAAATGGTAAGTTTATTATTTGAATGTGATTTATATATATTAAGTATTATAAATGAAAAAGTATTAATCTAAGTGTTTATTATGGTCAATGTTCTGAATTCATTTTCATTATATAAATACCGATAGTTGTTCAAAAATATTAAAACGGAGCTTAAAATATAAATATAAGTAAAACATTTTTTTTAATTTCATAATCATGCACTTCAATTTTCTTTTTCATTTTTTAAATATTTTGTATAGGTACTTACTAACTTGTTTCTTTTACTTAAGGTTCGTATCCGTGGCGAGTCAAAGCCTACATTTACACAGACTCCATTATCGTGATGCCAGATTTAACAGTTGAGGGGTACACGACAAGGAGTTACCTTCACACCCTAGACATAAAACACGTATTCGTATCAACCACAACTATCGCTCGTTTCCACGCAGCATTCGTTAACTACGAGACGAAGAGAAGCATCGACCTGAACTGTCCATACAATACTTTCCAAGAGTATGGTGAGATATTTACAGAAGCACTGAATAATCCAAAATTTATAAAATCGTGCTCAAAACTGTCAGTGACGCTACTGAAAGCCTTTTCTACAACATCCTACTATACTGTGCCAGATTTAGAAACGAAATTAACAAATGTGTTAACTGAGGCGTGTGACACATTGATAGAATATAAAGATACTTTAAACGTGTTACTTCACAGAGATCTATGGGTGAACAACATCATGTATAAGTATGAGAATGATGTTCCAGTCAACGCTGTGTTGGTAGACTACCAGCTACTACGGTATGGACCACCCACTTTTGATCTGATGACACTCCTGTGCCTAACAACAGATAGACGCTTACGCGAAGAACGAGAGAAGGATGTCTTCGATCATTACTATTCAGTCTTTGTTAACAACTTAAGTGAGGACTCCAACGTGAGGCTAGAAGGTTTAGGCTATGATAAAGAAAACTTCTTAAAGTGGTGCGAGAAAAGCAGAATGTTTGGTATGTTGGTAACTATAGCTATTTATCCATTTATTCTCATGGATCCAAAAACGGCCCAGAAGACGTTTGATGATCCTGAAACGTTTTATAAGCATTTCTTTGAAGATCGTTCGGAGCCAGTTCTGGCTTATGCAAACAAAAATGACATTTACAAACTGAGGAACTTGGCAGTTATTGAGGAATTTGTCGAAAGATACGTGCTGAACCAATTGTGATATAATGTTATGTATTATTAATAAAACTTATTTATAATCTGTGTGGAATTGATTTGTCCCTAAATAATCTGAATATTGATTTTAATCACAGTTCTTAAAAAATAATGTCTAAAAAGTTGGCATAAACTAATCCTCCTAATATTATAAACGTGAAAGTTTGTAAGTATGGATAGATGGATGTATGGATAGATGGATGTTTGTTACTCTTTCACGTAAAAACTACTGAACGGAGCTCGATGAAATTTGGCACAGAGATAGCTTATGGTCTGGAATAACACATAGGCGATAACCGACATCCACGCGGGCGGAGCCGCGGGCAACAGCTAGTGAACATATATATTAGACCTAGAAACAGTCTGCCTGATCAGCATCGGGCGGGCTGTATGCAAGCATACTTTAGCCCATAAGTTAAACTGGTTTTCTTCTTTAGTCATGCATACTCGTATGTATATAAAAAGGATCATTTATAAACGCACAATCACTGTTTAATAAAGTCAAAGTTATATAGGTTAACAAATAAAACTAATGATAATCATAAGTAATTATTGTAAGAGGATCTATCCAGACGATATTAGCCAATTTACCTATGGTCACTTTGCTGACATGTGTAAAGACAAAATTATTTATAACTGTGCTTTGTAAGTTACGGGTACAATTAGAATTGGTAGAGAAAGGCAATGGACAAGCGGGATTTGAGGTTAATGGGAGGCCTTTTTTATACTACCAAGGTGGCAAACAAGCATAGGGCCAGCCTGATGGTAAGCAGTTACCTTAGCCATGGACGCTTGCAACACCAGGGGTGTCAATCTTGCGTTGCCGAACCGTTAAACACCTAGGCCTTTGCTTAGCAGTATGTACGATATAGACGAGAAGAAGAAGGAAGTTACAATAATGGAGTCTGTTAAAAATATACAGCAAAATATAAAAAGGAAAAGCTGTGTGTTGTAAGTATAGGCACCTACTAACTACAAAGAGATAGAGAGAGAGGCGATTGAATGCCTGTATTATGTCTTTGTAGCAATGTGTAAATTTAGGAATAATAATTTTACTTACTATGAAAATTTTAAAAAAAGTGTTTAAGTGACCAAATAATAAGAAAAACGTTAAGGATAAAAGCTTTATCATGTGATAGCAAAAATTGTTATTCATAAACATATATTATCCATACTTCTATACTTATATCTAAAATTCTATACTTATATTAAAGCTGAAGTTTGTTTGTTTGGTTGAACGCGCTATTCTCAGAAACTAATGGTTCGATTAGAAAAAATCTTTTTTTGTTGAATACTTAAGTAGTGCATTTATCCGGGAAGGCTATAGGCTATATAACATCAAGCTATGATCAAAAGGACGGGAGCAGTAGTGAGATATGTTGCAAAAACGGGGAAAATATTCCAAATTACTACGCGGACGAAGTCGCGGGCGACCCCTAGTAATAACTTATAAATCGTCACCGCATCAACTCAAGTCATTCGTCGTCAGCAGCACCGGCATCCACGTGGGCAGAGAAGCGGCCAACATTTAATCATTCTAGCTGCTAAGTATATTGCCTGCACGCGGATTTACTTGCATGGATGTCGGCTTATCGCGATAAATAGTACGATTACCTCAACTCCTTCCACAGGATATCTTTATTGTCTAAATTTAAGATCCGTGCAGCCGTCAAGCGACATACAAACAACTTACTTTCGCATTTTAATATTAGTAGGGATAAAAGAACTCCCAAATAAATAAATAAAAATTGTGATTTGATTAAATGATGTAGCTCTCTACGTATTTAATTGTCCTACACGCATACAAAAATTTGCGTTTTCGAATATTGTAAAATATAATGGTTTATTGTTGTAAAATGCCATGCAGGCGAAATCGCTGACAACAGCTAGTATCTATCTAAATATTAATTAATTATCTAACGTCAATATTGTGTGTGTTTAGAGTTTAGACTTGAACTGAAAACAATGAACCTCAAACAGTAGTCTCAAACAGTAGCTGTTCTGATCCCTCAGCAAACAGTATATTTGCGATCTCTGACAAACGGAAGTACGCATAACCTGTAGTGATCTTTTCATAAGGTTTAGTTTAGCTTAAATAGCCTCAGTCATTTGATTAGTGACTGAGGCTATTTGAAAAGGAATAATTATGACTTGATAATAAAATTACAGTATATAATGCAGAACTGAGTTGATGAAGCATTATAATATCAAGATAGATGGAGACGTGCGACAGTTAGCCCTCCAAGATATCCTGAGTAAAAAAGAGGTTAAAATTTTTATAAACCAATCCATTGGGGAGAATGTTGTGTGGGTCTGGATAGCTAGATCCGGTGGACCATATTATTATGTTAAAGCGGAGTGTCGGGGGGTTTGTAGGCTAGTCGCCTACCTCATATTTTGAGTAATCCAATACCAATACCAAAAATGGAGTATCCCTGTGATAGGAATACGTTTCTTTCAAAACGTGTTCCTAAATGAGCGCTGGAGACCTGAACTCACACATAGGTACACAACTACACTGCTGTGTGTAGTTATTTGGCTGTGGTCTTCTGTAAGGTGGAGATCCTTCCCCAGTTGGGCTTGCTTGCTAGTATGGTACCCTACCTTTTTTAAATTCTGTCTTTGTATAGTCTACTCTTAATGCATAGCTTTTGCAATATTCATTGAAAATGTTAGCCTACTGTAGTGTGTTGATGAGTTGACTTTTGAGATGTGTAGAGGTGATGAGGCAAGCGACGCCATATGGTCGCGGAGCCGCGGACATATGCCAACTGCCCGGTATGGTCACACCGGCCGGCTGGCTAGGGCTGGCACTAACAATAATATGCATCTGTAGTTTGTTTTCTCACCACGTACGACTAGGCTGTGGAATGAGCTCCCCTGCCGAGGTTTTCCCAAGAGACTATAGCATGGGTTTCTTCAAGAAAGGAGTTATAAGGTTTTAAAAGGTCGGCAACGCGTGAGTAACACCCCTGGTGTTGCAAACGTCCATAGGCTACGGTAACTGCTTACCATCAGGCGGGCCGTATGCTTGTTTGCCACCTTGGTAGTATAAAAAAAGACGGTTCTAAGTATTTGTCATTTAGATGATAGATGTTTAGGAAAAACTAGTATTTGTGTCCTAAGAGACAATATCCTTCCAGCTGCCAGTCTTGTGCTTCACCATTCGCCAAAATGCATCAGAAGTGTACGAGGTAGGCTTTTTTAACCATCAGGAGCAGTACTGCCCAGGTTCAAGTACTATTTTTTTTTAAAGACAACTCCTGCACTAGAGACCAAGCTCTGTGTCGCGGGGGACTTTATAAACATACAGTTAACGGACACAAGTTACACCCAGACTCAGAACAAATCTTTGTGGGTCACACAAAGTTTTGTCCTGTGTTTGAATCGAATCCACAACCTCGTGCACAGCAGGCGCATACTGCGGCCACTGGACCACCAAGGCAGTCATTAAAGGCATAAGGAAACTCTTTTTTAAATCGTTAAAGTTTTTTAATGCTTAGTGTTGTGTTGTGCCATCCCTGAATATGACACAGTTAGTATCGATAGTATGGAGTTGTCACGACGCTCGCCATATCAAGAGTAAAAAACATCGTATTTACTGCTAATGCAGCCCATTGCGATCAATACTCGAAACTTATGTAATACACGATACAAAGTAAGAGTAAAGAAACAACATCTGTTGAGAATCTGATGTGTGTACGTGACTAAGACTTACTACAAAAGTTACTAACTTGGAAAGAACTTTAAACGAATAAGAAAAGTTTAGATAAGTACTATGTTTTGCCTGTGACTTCGTTTGTTAAATTAATGAATTTCAATAGCTATTTACCACCACATTTTTTTAAGACAACTCCCGCACTAGATAACAAGCTCTGTATCGCGGGGGACTTTACAAACATACAATTAACGGACACAAATTACACTCAGACTCAGAACAATTCTTTGTGGGACACACAAAGTTTTGTCCTGTGTGGGAATCGAACCCACAACCTCGTTCACAGCAGGCGCATACTGCGGCCACTGGACCACCGAGGCAGTCAAAATCTGTCAGTGTCAATGTATAATAAGATGGTTAACTTGGGTACTTAAGTCATCACTGACGTCATATCAGGTTCCAGTGGTCCATCCGTGAAGGCGGGTGTTGGTGCACAGGGGGGTTTTAGTCGGTATGCCGGCCGCCCACCATCTTTGAGCCGGAGAGTCCGACATAACCGCCTCGCTGCCCCAGGCAAGGCGGTATGCGTAAATTTCCCCTCTTCTAAAAAAAAAAAAAAAAAAAAAGGGTACTTAAGTCATCATAAACAACTTTATTGACGACAAAATCGAATAAGTATGTCCATTATCCTTTCTATCAATGTTAAGAAACGGGCTAAATACCGAATACGACATATTATTTATGTACCTAGGTACTTAGTTACAACAAAATCTTTATATATATTTCTTGTGTGCGTGTGTATGTGACTGAACTCCTCCTAGGCGGCTGGACCGATTTTGATGAAATTTTGTGTGTGTGTTCGGGTAGGGCCCTGTATGGTTTAGATTCACAATTGGACCCGGTAGGTGGCGCTGCTGTCGCTATTTCAGCTTTTTCAGGCAGGACGACGTCTGCCAGGTCCACTAGTACATATATATATATATATATATATATATGCAAGTAAGTATACTAAGGGATTTGATTTTATTGACAAAAATAAATCAAAAGCCTGCACCTACCGGAGGTGTAGTTAATAAACCTTGCTAGTTTTATTTATACTACTTATGTGGCAAACAAGCACACAGCCCCTGCCCGCCTGATGATAAGCAGATACCGTAGCGTATGGACGCTGGCAATACCAGAGGTATCACTCGTGAACAACTAACGCGCTCTGATTGACCATATTTTAAATATATAAAATATTATCATTTTTGCCGGTGTTAGATTTACTATTATTACGTAGACCTACCAGGACGAATTTATTGAAGAATAAAATATATTTCTTAACTTAGTTTACCTTATTGATATTGGTATCTTTTACCAGCTGCATTACACCTGTATGCAGGTACAATTCAAGTTTTTGTTCATATTTTGGAATTGGAACACAAGTCACTTGTAAGAAGTGGACTATATGTATACTAGCACCTGTTACGTTAGCAGGCAGGTTCCTTGAAGGGCACCTGGTGTCATCTCGTAGGTGGCCAGGTGTGCATGTACCGTGACTGGGTGAAGTTGCGCCCGCGCATGTCGAACAATGAGCTCATTGTTTGCGCATACAGTCTTACTAGGATATAGGTAAGTTTCATGCCTGTTATGTAATACTATGGGTCGCCCGCGACTTTGTCCGCGTGGTAATTTGGAACGTACATGTCTCCGATTTTGCAACATATCTCATTACTACTCCGCTCCTATTGATCATAGCGTGATGTTATATAGCCTATAGCCTTCCTGGATAAATGCACTATTACTACTACCTAGTGGTTTAGGCCAGGCTCTACGTTAATGAATCGGTTAGTCAGGATAAGTAAAAAATATTTAAGTATAGAATAAATGGCTTACGATAATTATCTACCTTCTGTTAATATTTCTTAAATCGAAATCGGTTCAGAGCCTCTAGACAAGTGGCATAAGCGATAGTCGAATCGAAAAGTCAAAAAAGCAAAAGGAAAGGGGCTAAACTTACGTCAAACGTAAGTTTACGGCATTAAATCGTAGACTCACGTCAAATTCCATACATTTTATTTTTTGACTTGTCGATTCGACTATCGCTTATGCCACTTGTCTAGAGGGGCAACTGTTCTCGAGATTTGCGCTTAGCAACACATTCAGCGATTCATTTTTATATTAGATAATATCGCGTGTATGTATTTAGCTAACAAATAGGGAGTTGACTGTTGAATTTATTTATGTATTAGATTATATGCAGTGGGTAGTATGTGACCTGATCAGTAATAGTCAATCGACGTTTATGGATATCTGTAGTCATTATAAATATAAAATAAAATTTATAGCGTAAGTGTATACCTATATATATACATATTATAGGTAGATATACAGTCGTAATAAATCGACGTTCATGCATGAAGAGGTTGATGAATGTAGAGGATATTTAAGAGAGGTAGGGCACCATATTGGTGAGCAAGCCCGACTGGGGAAGGACCTCCACCATACAGAAGAACACAGCCAAATACACAGCGGTGTAGTTGTGTTCCTGTGTGTGAGTATAGGTCTCCAGCGTTCATTTAGGGATGCGTTTTTGAAATAAACATATACCTATATACCCAGGGATACTCCCATCCTTAAGCCTTGGTGTAAAAAAATGGGTTGGTAACACGCAAGTGATATCTCTGGTATTTCAAGCGTCCATAGACTATGGTAACTGCTTAACATAAGGCGGGCCGTACCTATACTTGTTTGCCACCCAAGTAGTATAAAAAAATGGAGGCGAAGGAAGTGTGTTTGGATCGAAGCAAATGGTATACCATAGTCTCTACCAACCCCAGTGGGCGACGGGTGTGATAATATGTATGTATGTATATATACAGTCGTTGTGCCTAAAAAATAAAATACTCAGTTAAATTCAAAATATTAATTTTATAAGTTACTTATCATAATAAATATCAGTTAATACAATGAAAAAGGTAAATTTGTTAATTATACAGAGTGAGCGTGTAAGGTCAGTCGGTTCGGTGCTCGGTTGCATCAGATCGTAAATCTGTCTCCAGCGATACTCATCGTATGTTACTGTATGAGTCAACATTGTAGGGTTGAACAGTCCTATCTACTTACCTATCAGTTGTTAATTTTTGTGAGTTACATATCTAGCCTACTTGTAAACTTTTTAGATCATTTTATTACAATTATAGTAGATAATTTATTGATCAGTAAAAAAATAAATATAAGACTGTTCTTATTTAAAATACAACTCCGGCACTAGAGAATAAGCTCTGTGTCGCGGGAGACTTTACAAACATACAATTAACGGACACAAATTACACCCAGACTCAGAACAACTCTTTGTGGGTCACACAAAGTTTTATCCTATGCGGGAATCGAACCCACAACCTCGTGCACAGCAGGCGCATACTGCGACCACTGGACCAACAAGGCAGTCTAATAAATAGACTTTATATTTTATAGATTTGCTAGGCTTTGCTTAGGGTTTCCTTGAAGGATAAACTTCTAAATGAGTTTATCTGACAAAGAACTAAAGTTATAAGCTAACTGAAGTGGCTGGCCATATCTGCCGAAGCACCGATGGTTGCTGGAGCAAGTGAGTCCTGGAGTGGACGCCCCGCCCCCCGGCCAGATGGACCGATGACCTTAAGAATGTTGCTGGGTTAAACTTGATGCGGAAGGCGGAGGACGAGGTATAGTGGAGTGAACTAGGAGAGGTCTATGTCTAGCAGTGGACGGGGTAATGGGTACCTACTGCCTATTAGATAATAATAAATAATAATAGTATCGCCGGGCACCGGTATTCTCTTCTCTATCAAGATAACTAAAAGGATTTTTGGTCAAATCTGGGTTGGTAGATGTCTTTAGTATTTTAGATTATTGAGTCCTCGTGGAATTTTCCATTTAACCGTAAGAAAATGTGATATGTGATGGTTGCGGGCAACCGATGGACAAGGTCAGCTCAGGACCGAACGATGTGGAGGACCTTGAGGGAAACCTATGTCCAGCAGTGGACGTCTTATGGCTGAGATGTATGGATGGAAATATTATATTTATTGAATTACTTAGTTGATACTCGTACGTATTACTTCTACAAGTACCCACCACATTGTTACTTACTAACGATTACTATCCCATTCATCTTCTCTATAATCTAATAATGTACAAAATAAAACTGTGTGTTGCACTATGTTTGTGTTGGCAACCCTGCCATTCACCCCCGTGAATAGGACAAGGGCGGCATGTCGCCCAATACGGTGTCGCCAATGTCTGCCGCTCTCGATTGCATGTGCAAATATAATCTGATACGAACATAAAATATGTTGTGACTTAATAAAACACTACACATTTGTATTAAATATTATGGTCGTTATGTATCTGTAAGTTATATTTATTAGTTATTTATTACACATACATACAGGCTAAGAGGCAGCAACGTACTCGTATTAACTTTTGTCATTTCATAAGTCATGAAAATTCACAAATTAATTCTTATATGATGATATATGATGTGCAGAAAGATAACTGGCTCTCCTGGCAACCCCCTTTTTTTTTTTTTATACTACTTGGGTGGCAAACAAGCATACGGCCCGCCTGATGTTAAGCAGTATCCGTAGCCTATAGACGCTTGCATCACCAGAGGCATCACTTGCGCGTTGCCAACCCATTTTTTTTACACCAGGTCTTTAAGATGGAAGTAACACTGGGATAGGAATACGTTTCTTTCAAAACGCATTCCTAAATGAGCGCTGGAGACCTGTACTCACACACAGAAACACAACTACACCGCTGTGTGTAGTCATTTGGCTGTGGTCTTCTGTAAGGTGGAGGTCCTTCCCCAGTCGGGCTTGCTCGCTAGTATGGTGCCCTGCTTCTCTTAAAACGACCAAACGACCTCTGCGACCAGGGTGTTTAACCGTAAAATAACAAAGAAGAAGAAGAAATATCCCGGTCGCAGAGGGTTGCCAGAAGAGCCTTTTATTACTCTTCAGGCAGGTATATAAGAGTATATACCCAACTTGAAAAGAAAGGATACAAAAGTTTAAAAGACATAAGAAAAAAAAAATATGATAAATCCTATCATATACATTTTAACATCACATTTTTGTCTCATGTGATGATAAAACGTTATTCTACTAATGAGACGAAATACTGTTTATATTTCTCTGTGAACGAGCCGGCGCGCGGCGGCGGCGCGGGCGCAGTCCGGCGCTCGCGCATCATACATATATGGACCACTCTCAGTTTTACTGGAACTCATTAACAGGAAAACAGTTTATATAGAACTGCACCGTGATGTCAACTATGTCATAGACCTTGAACTCATTTGTTTGGATTATTGCCCTGATCGACATAGAGATGGCATGATAATCGCATTTTATAACTCATCCACTGGTGGCTCCAGGTCTTCTCGCCTCTATTAAGAGAGATAACGTGATTTTTCCTTTTTTTCATACTACTTGTGAGGCAAAGAAGCATACGGCCTGCCTGATGTCAAGCAGCCACCGTAGCCTATGGACGCTTGAAATACCAGAGGTATCACTTGCGTGTTACCAACCCATTCTTTTACACCATGGCTTTATTCACAAACGCTGGCTAATGCGGGTTTTAAAATGGTTTTTTTGAGACGTGGCTTTTTATGATGTTTTCCTACACTGTCAACAGAGAGTAAATCATTTAAATTCCACAAAGCGAACATCGTTTCTTGTCTACACTGTAAGTAAAGTATATATCTAGTATATAAATGAATCTTTAGAGTTACAATAATATCGGTTCCAAATTCCAATGATAACTGTGTAAGTATCCTTACTAATATTATAAACGCGAAAGTTTGTACTTGAATGTATGGATGTATCGATGTTTGTTACTCACGCAAAAACTACTGAACGGATCTGGATGAAATTTGACACAGAGATAGGTTATAGTCTGGAATAGCATATAGGCACTTTTTATTGCGATAACCAACATCTACGCGGGCGGAGCCGCGGGCTACTAGTATAATACTTTGAAGAGAGGTAGGGCACCATACTAGCGAGCAAGCCCGACTGGGGAAGGACCTCCACCTTACAGAAGACCACAGCCAAATGACTACACACAGCGGTGTAGTTGTGTTCCTGTGTGTGAGTACAGGTCTCCAGCGCTCATTTAGGAATGCGTTTTAAAACAAACGTATTCCTATCCCAGGGTTACTTCTATCTTAAAGCCCTGGTGTAAAAAAATGGGTTGGCAACACGCAAGTGATACCTCTGGTAATGCAAGCGTCTATAGGCTACGGATACTGCTTAACATCAGGCGGGCCGTATGCTTGTTTGCCACCCAAGTAGTATAAAAAAAAAAAAAAAAAATATATAAACATGAATCAAAAATAAAACCTTACAATACATATTTCCGTTTTTAACAAAAGCAAGTTTAAGTAATTAAAATTTGTTTACCGATTGTAAAATAAAACAGTTGATTGAATTGTAAACTCAAATGTCTGGTTACTCAATACTCATAATAAACAATGTTTTTTTAAATTTAAACTCTTTGTTATGAGATACAGAAAGAGTTGTTAATAACAATCTATAGTGAGTGAGTGTACCCAAATTTTGCAAGAAATACATGCATTTACCTTGAAGTAAATGCACCCACTACTGCACGGGCTGTATGCAGTGATATCGAAATATATATGGAAAAACGTGAAAAGTATGAACATTTTAATGGTGGGTATTAATTTTAAATTAGGGCGATAACAATAATATTACATGTCTACATAATTGAGTCTATATTTTGTACAACTTATCAATAAGAATAGATAATATTAAGGTAACGGCACCTTAATCCGCGGTATTTTCACCAACACTCGAAAGAGCAAATTAAGCATTTACGGTACCTTTTTGAGTGTTTTGATATTTTTATCAGAAGCTTTGTTTATTTGACTATTGAAATAGACTAAAGGTTTGACTATTAGATCTTGATTTGTATTAAATAATACTTAGATAGCTGAAAATGTTGTTGGTTTGCACACTTTTAATCTCTACAGTGATAGAATCTCAGTCCTTAGTCACATTTCGAAAATATTTTTACATTTTACCGCTCATTTATAAGCTATTTAACGAGTAAATTTAACAATAAACAAGACACGGGGCAGAATCCAAATTTATGGGTCAAACCACGACAAACAGCTGTTTTTAAATAATAAGTAGATACCCGAAACAAGTTCTAGTAAGTTACTTACTTGAAATACACGTAATGTTTTTATTTATATTTCTCAGTAACTAAACTCGCATTACTAATTTATTACAATTCAACATTGACCTCAATTGTTAAACTGTGGCAAATAATTAAATTTAAAATACTACGAAATGATCTCGTCTATGTCTTCTCATTGCGGTTACACTAAATTATGTACCTACGTGAAATATAAGACATATTCACGTCTATTTATAACTCAAATGATCTAAAGTGTCGGTCCCGACTGCTTACAGTCGTTAGATCACGACAGGGGCCTAAACATGGGCGATCTCAATAACTCTGTCACCAGCCCCTCTAGACAAGTGGCATGAACGGCAGTGAAATCGAATAAAACAGAAAGCAAGTTGACGTAAGTCTACGACATTATATCGTAAATTTACGTCAAATTTGACTTTGTTTTTTTTTTTTTTTTTTTTTATACTACCAAGGTGGCAAACAAGCATACGGCCCGCCTGATGGTAAGCAGTTACCGTAGCCTATGGACGTTTGCAACACCAGGGGTGTCACTCACGCGTTGCCGACCCTTTAAAAACCTTATAACTCCTTTCTTGAAGAACCCCATGCTATAGTCTCTTGGGAAAACCTGGGCAGGGAGCTCATTCCACAACCTTATCGTACGTGGTAAGAAATTCCTCTGGAATCTTACGGTACGGCATGTTGCAAGGATGTGAGGATGAACTCCCTGTCGGTGGCGAGAGGTGCGTTGATAAAATGTGGCCGTGGGCATCATCTCGAACAATTCCTCAGAACACAGCCCATTGTACAGGCGGTAGAACACACACAAGGAGGCGAAGTCTCTCCTGAGACTTAGTGGTTCAATACCCCCTGTGAGCTTGGGATCGTCAACAATCCTAGCAGATTCAAAAAATAAACTTTTGTTTCGAACGTAGAATTCATATATTATGTTAGTAACAATAAACTTAGAACTATGTTAGTAAACAAAATTAAAGAGTTACACCGTACAATGGTTCAAAATAGGTGAATCATACCTTTCGGCAAACATTCGCAGATTCATTTGCTGTTCATGCCACTTGTATAGAAAAGCTGGTTGGCCACCAACTAAACGATTAACAGTATGAATTAAAGTACAACTAAAACTACCTAGTAAACCGAAACATTTATTTGAAGTTGAATTAATAAATTAGTATAGATAGGCTACATATACTTAGCTAAAGTTTCACTTTCTTCTAAAGTAGTTATAGCCGTTTAATAAATTATTTTATAAATGTATCCATTAGTTTACTAATTTGTTAAGAGATATAATAATAATAATAATAATAATAACCTGGCAACACTATAAACAACAAGCAAAAATTTTCACTTTTATAAATTTTATTTATATATTTTAAGATTTATGGGACACAAATTAAATCAAAGCTCAAATAACAATAGCAATATTTATTTATTATAACAATATATTATTTTTCTATACAATATCCATATAAATTAAGAAAATCATAATGACAGATGTCAACTACAATTTGATACAATCTATTATACAACCTATACAACAACAAAGTGAAAAACAGTGAAAATACAATGTTGACCAGAGCCAGAAAGAGAGAAGCACTAATAACACCCCCGGACTCGTCGCGCACATGCACCTCGCAGCTTGCGGTTGCCGCGCCAGTGATAACGCCAGCTGCTGAGGTGTCTTCATCTTCAAGCGACGAGTATTTCTCCCCGCCGACGTCGCCAACACCTGTACGTCGTCGGGGCAGAGGCCGGCCACCTGCACGCTTAGGGACCCGAGGCCCATCGGCCTCGAATAGGGCCCCCGCTGCCGGTGGTAATGTGCGCCGCATGCGATGGACGCAGTCAATAAATGAAAATGTCATGCGGGCATATTTTGTGGCAACAGAGGGAGGAACCAATCTTACGATGTATCGTGACCGGATGCTGCCTTTGTTTCAGGCCCTTGAACCTTCTGTCAACGTCTCAGCGCAGCGACTATCGGATCAAGTGCGGGCTATCCAGCGTGCCCACATGTTGGATGACTCTACACTTGAAAGGCTTCGTTCTGACGTGCGGGGTAACCTCACTGTCCCTTCCTTGACGCAGGCTGTGACTCAAGGTACAGCCCATGTGCCCCTGCCACAGCACGTACAACCAGTTGAGGAGGTAGATTGTGGGGCTACAAACGTAAGTACCCAATGTTATGATCAGTTAAGGAGCGCTTTGGAGTGTACCCTTCGGGAGTATCGATCCAAACCCTCTAGCGACAGACCTCGAGTGCCGCGTTTGCCCACGCACAAAAAAAACATTGCATTAGTGTGTGCCCTGGATTCACTGTTGTCTAATTACTTTGACAACAGTGAAGATATTAGTGATACACACTCAATCCTATACTGTGCGGCCGTTGCGGTATGTCGGGTAGCTGGTGTTAGGTTTTTTAATAACAGCGCAGCTACCCGACCAAAATCCGCTGTGCCTGCATGGCAGTGTAGGATTGAGCGTCGTATTGCTGAGGCTAGGGCACTCATTGGCAAGTTAATCTGCTTCAGGTCGGGCAATACTCGCCCGAGAGTGATGCGCTTTGTGAAGCGGGCGTTCTTGGGGACTGATGTTAGTCCCCAAGACTATGCGTCACGAGTCACAGAGCGCATTGACCTCCTGAAGCAGAAGGTTTGTGCGTGGGCGAATCGCATTCGTCGCTATAAGAAAAGGGTGGATCGGTACCTCCTGAATTGTACCTTCCAAAGGGACGAGAGGTGGGTATATAGACGGTGGGAGCGACCTGTCTCCGATGTGGATGACGGGTGCCGACCAGCAGATGATGCTACTAGTGTATTCTGGCGCAACATCTGGTCGGTGCCTGTCAGTCACACTGAGGGTGACTGGATCGGGGATGTCAAGCGATCGTGTGCGTCAATTCGAAATATGGAGCCATTATCCATTACGAAAGAGGATGTGGCGTGTGCAGTCCGTTCGATACCGAACTGGAAATCAGCTGGTCCGGACGGACTGCAGAATTTCTGGCTAAAATGGCTCCATAGCTCGCACGCTTGTTTGGCGTCCCAGTTTCAGGCATCTTTGGAGTCTGGGTCGATCCCACAGTTTATGACGACTGGTATTACCCACCTTCTCTATAAATCTGGCAGTGCCACGGATCCCAAGAATTATAGACCGATTACTTGTTTACCAACGGTCTATAAACTTCTTACATCCATTTTGAGAACAAAAATTGTATCTCATGTTGTAGATAATAACATCTTGTCTGTTTCTCAAAATGGATGTAGGAATGGGGCCCGTGGCACTAAAGAGCTCTTGATCATGGACATGGCCATTAATCAGCAGGTTTACCGTAACCGAAAAAATCTGTCTACATGCTGGATTGACTACAAGAAGGCATATGACTCAGTGCCACATACATGGCTCTTGAGAGTGCTGGAGTTGTATAAAGTTGATACAACTCTATGCACTTTCTTGAAGGCATGTATGAGGCAATGGAGGTCTGTCTTGTGCTATCCAGGGTGTCGACAGATTGATGGGGATGGTGATCAGCTGATCATGATCAGGCGGGGTATATTTCAGGGTGACAGTCTGAGTCCCTTGTGGTTTTGTCTGGCACTGAACCCTCTTAGTACCGTACTGGAGAGTTCAGGGCTGGGCTATCGGTTGAGGAGTAGTGGTCGAGTTATATCCCACCTTCTTTACATGGATGACTTAAAGTTGTTTGCCCCCACCAGTTTTCAGTTGATGGCGTTACTAAAGGTCACTGAAGCCTTTAGTAACTCTATCAAGATGGAATTTGGTGTGGATAAATGCGCGGTCATGCATGTAAAACGAGGTGGGATGGTGGAATCTGAGGGGATACAACTCTCAGATTCTACTCAACTTAGATCACTGTCTGCAACCGAAACCTACAAATATTTGGGTATGTCACAGGCGTTAGGTATAGCCGATGCTGGCATGAAACAGGTGTTAAAGGATCGTTTCTTTGGCCGCCTGACAAAGGTTCTTAAAAGTCTTTTGTCAGGTGGTAACAAGGTGCGTGCTTTTAACAGCTGGGTCATGCCTGTCCTAACGTACTCCTTTGGCATACTCAAATGGACTCAGACTGAACTGGATGCCCTTGATAGAAGAGTCCGAACACAGTTGACTGCTTTTCGTATGCACCATCCACGATCATCAGTAATGAGGTTGTATATCCCACGGAAATGTGGAGGTCGTGGCTTTTTATGTGCCAAGACCCTCCACAACCGTGAGGTATGCAACCTCAGAGAATACTTTCTCAATGCTGACGTGGATGTGCATCGGGACGTAGTTGCTGTGGATACCGGACTCACCCCGCTGGGTCTGGCTAAAGAGAACTGGCGCAAACCTGTAGTACTCAGTACTACTGAGCGTGAGGAAGTATGGAGGAGCAAGGAGTTGCATGGACGTTTCTATCGGGCCTTGCATGGGCCCGATGTAGAATTTTTATCATCTGTGTCCTGGCTACGTTTCGGCGATCTCTTTGGAGAAACCGAAGGTTTTGTCTGTGCAATTATGGACGAAGTTGTTATGACGAACAACTACCGTAAGTATATCCTGAAAGACGGAACGGTTGACATTTGTCGGGCCTGCCACCATCCCGGAGAATCTCTCAGGCATATAGTTTCTGGTTGTTCCCGTCTTGCAAACGGCGAGTATTTGCACAGACACAACCAAGTGGCCAGGATTGTCCATCAGCAACTTGCTGTAAAGTACAACCTTGTGGACTCGGAGGTGCCGTACTATAGGTATGTGCCCGACCCAGTTCTCGACAATGGTCGTGCCACAATATATTGGGATCGGTCTATCATTACTGACAGGACTATTGTTGCCAATAAGCCTGATATAGTGGTGATAGATCGATTAGAGCGCCTTGCAATGATCATTGATATCACTGTCCCACATGACGAGAATCTCGTGAAAGCCGAGAAAGAAAAACAAATTAAGTATTTGGATTTGGCTCACGAGATTGTTGACATGTGGGAGATAGATTCAGCGATCATTGTGCCGATAGTTGTATCAGTCAATGGACTGATCGCCAAGAGCCTTCATCAACACCTTAGGAGGCTCTCGTTAGACGGTTGGATTGTGGGCCTGATGCAGAAGGCGGTTCTCTTGGACACGGCGCGCATCGTGAGGAGGTTCCTGTCTCTGGAGCCCTAACCACCGGTAGCTTGGTCCCTGTACCCGATACCGGTGGGCCTCCTTTTTTATATTTTTAAATGTATATTTTTTATAATTAGTATGTATTTAAAAATGTAATTAAGAGATGAAAGTTTAATAAAGGGAATAATAATAATATATTTATTAATTCTCTCAAAAATAATATATTATATTTATTCAATTTTTATTATAAGGTATGATTTCGGGCGACAAATTGACTAGGTGAGTAGACTATTTCTATGGTATATTCGAATGTGGCATCATAATATTAATAAAAGCTCATCGAAGTGGAGTCATTTGTCAATTTGGCTGATATATGCTTAGCATTTTTGTCAGAGCACTTTCATTCGACACTTTCTCAATATGTATAATATATACTACTATAGGTACTTATAAATGCGAAAGTTTGTGAAGATGGATGTTTGTTATTCCTTAACAAGTCAAAGTCAAACTCATTTATTCGTTTAGATCAAATAGGTGATACTTATGAACGTCATAAAAACAAATGCCAGCATACTTTTTTGCTAGGGTCAATTCGCTAACTAGGGTCGGGCCTCGAGGAGAACTGGCAAGCATAACCTACTAGACATATGTACCTACATATTTTGATAAAACTTAGCTTATATATAGGCAACAATAGCACATAAGCCATATCTGCTAGAAAATGCGTAAAATTCGTATTTTTATACGATACATAGTGAATTAGCCCATAAAAAGACTCATCTCCTAAAAACAGTTTACAATTAGGTACAGACAGAAAGGACCATCTACTTTTATTCTACGCGAGCTAAAATAGTAATATGAGGTCGATAGACAGAAGACAGAAGATAGAATATTCTTTATTGTACACCACTTAAGTAAGTACTATCACTATTACAAGAAATAACATAATTATAAATAAGCAGGCTCAATGGGCGGTCTTATCGCTAAAAGCGATCTTTTCTAGACAACCTTAGGGTGGACTTATTGGTAGAGGAGATGGTAGCTTATGGTGTACATAATATATACTAATTTACATAAACCCAAGTACCTACCTAGATAGGTATACACTATTATTAATAGGACCTACTCAGACATTTCGTAGCGGTCCTATTTGTTTAAATATTTGAGTTGTTAAGCTAATATTTAAAGGATATCCTTGCAGATATAATATTATATTAGTATTTGGTTAAGGTTGTATATATGAAACGAGAATGTATTGATTTTACGTGTGGCTTGTTAACCTATCACAGACAGAGGAGAGTAGACCTGTGCCCAGCAGTGGGATAGCCACTCTAGCCTGAATTGCCCCACTGCTGAGCAAAGGCCTCCCTCATTGACTTCCATTCACGTCTGACTATTGTCTTATTCCACCAATCCTTCTCATATGCATCCAGGTCGTCACGCCAGCGTTTTCTAGGTCGGTCTCGGCGGCGATGCCCATCTTCGCCTATTATTACGTGAAATTATATGAAGTAAGGGAGTCTATTAAATGTTCAATGATCAATACAATGTGTCATACAGTGCCTACAGCATACCGCTGCCTCAAGGTGGTTTAGTAATGTCATCGCGTCATCGCATCTTGGCCACTAAATAGGGAAAATAATGTCACCATACCTACTTTACATCATATACCTATTATTGTTCATTATTTTAATATCCTACCAAGGATAACTACTAGATATAAATAGCATGTTGGTATATCTGTCTAGGTATGCTAGACTGGTATATTTCCTTGCTACATAATGTATTGATGCCTTTCTTTCATTTTTTGTTAATATGATGTAGGTACCTAAGTATAACTAGGTTTCTTTCTTTTTAAAAAGACAACTCGCGCATTAGAGAACAAGCTCTGTGTCGCGGGGCACTTTACAAACATACAATTAACCGACACAAATTACATCCAGACTCAGAACAACTCTTTGCGGGTCACACAAAGTTTTGTCCTTTGTGGGAATCGAACCCACAACCTCGTGCACAGTAGGCGCATACTGTGGCCACTGGACCACCAAGGCAGTGAAAAGGTTCGTTTTCTAACATAAGACACAAGTCCAAGGTTTGACAGGGGAATCTTAAAAGGGCCTTTTTATGTCTCTATGTCCAAGTGCCCCTGGACAGTCCTGATATACGTAATGCCAAACACAACATTTTTATGTTTCCCGCAAGAACATAATATGTATAAGTACCTACAAGGTTTGTCAGAATGAGCCCATTTCTGTGGCATTATTGTATCGCCATGACTACACCGTTTCTACGCCATTTTATTTTTGAACTCTGTTAAAAAGTAAATCTATTAAAGCACTTATCAAGATTGAACGATCCCGTTGTCCGAACTAATCTATCTGCAGATAGAAAGTGATTAATAGTGTCGCATTAAAGGCTTTTATCTTTATCTTAACAAAGTTATTAATATTGAGAATGGACCACGCCTGCCGTCACGCCAGCCGACGCGTCGCGCGGTCCGAATTTAAACTTGTTTATTTAACTGATAAGAAAGAAATTTTCTTGGAATACACTTTTTCCTATACTTGAGTGTTTCTAGCTCATACGTGTCTTTTAAGTATGTAAGTACTTATTTACAATAAAACACATCGAACCCCATACATACGTACAAAATATCATCACGTCTATCTCCCATTGGAGTAGTCAGATACTATGGTACGCCAATTGCTTCGCCATCTGATCCCAAACTAGGCAGAGCCTGTACTATGGTAACCAGACAACTGATAAACATACTTATATATTTCTAAATGCATACATATTATAGATAAATAACACCCAGACACAGAACAAACAATCGTGCTCATCAAATATTTGTCCTGGGTGGGAATCGAACCCACGACCTCCGGCGTAGCAGTCAGAGTCACTAACCGCTAGACCAACGGGCCAACGCTAGATCAAAATATTTGTGTAGTAAATATAAACTTATGATTAACTAAATTGTAGAATTAGGAAGTATTTAATTTATTTAATCAAACTAAGATGCCAAACAATAAAATCTGTCATAAGGTTTTGCAATTTGCAATGAAATTGTAGACAGATAGCTATAATTACTTGGCCATCATCTGACTACATAAGGCAAGGTGACAGTTGGATCATAAACTTGCCGATCTCATACAAACTATGAATCAAACGCGCGCCGTGTAGGCGCAGCAGCCTTGTTTGATGACTGATTGACGGATAGGTATACCACTGGCACTTGTCCTAGCTTCCGCATGCAGTGAGCAAGTATCTAAGTTTTTTCACAACGAAACTTTATTCAACCGTACCTTATTTATTCTATAGTGTACAGACTGTACAGCTTTCAATTTCCAGCATGAAAGAAGGGTAAATTGACATTTGCACCCAAGTAACATGGGAACGAGACTCTTTTTAAAAAAACTAAGTTTGATAAACAGAAAATTCCTCAGTTATATATTTATTTAACCCCATTACACCAAAAGCTGGTATAATATCCGAACATTCATCATCAGCCTATCGTAATCCACTGCTGGACATAAGCCACCCGAACATCGGCACCCACTCCTTGCGCGCCTGCACCCAACGTTCACAAGGCTCACTGCACGTTAACTTTAAGCGCAAGTAGCTATTATCACCACAAACAAGAACACGAGACGTGCCCTAAAAGGCGTAAAGTATAAATTACACTAGGCAGTAAGTACCTTCTGGCGTCGCGTGTTGCAAGCGCATAGTACACGCATCGGTAGGACACACGCAGTATGTGTCAGTGTTGCAACAGTCCACACACTACCGGTAATGCTACACTAACCGCACTGTCCAGAAATTACATGATTTAGATAAGTTTAGATATAGTTAAGGGACGCGCAGTAGCTGGGCTAAGCTAGTACCTTGCTACACACACGCAGCAATGCTAGTTCAATTCTTACACTGGATATTTTAAGATTTTAGAATATTTAAGTGATGCGCTGAGCGGGAAAGTAACCGACTTGCACCCAAGAGGTGTGAGTTCGATTCCAGGTGACAGTACCAATGTAAATTTCACTTTGTGGAGTTTATATGTACTAATCAAATGATTCGCCATTTGCTAACGGTGAAGGAAAACATCATGAGGAAACCCACATGTCTTAAAAAAAATTCTAAAGACATGTCTGATGACAATCAGACATGTCTGATGTCCGCGCGGATGTCCGTTATCGCTATAAAAAGTAGCCTATGTGTTATTCCAGACCATAATCCATCTCTGTGCCAAATTTCATCCAGATCCGTTTAGTAGTTTTTACGTGAAAGAGTAACAAACATCCATCCATCCATTCATCCATCCATACTCACAAACTTTCACATTTATATTAGTAAGAATTGGCAAGGCTTTAAGCTTCAGCATAAAAGGGACGACGTTCATCTTCCTTGTGGTGGTCAATAGTTGTAAACGAAAAACAAATAATAGATAAGGAACAGAGGTATTGGGTTCTTCAGTCCAGAAACGTGCAGTACCTATCAGCCTAGAGTTTCGTCAGATGTAGCAATAGGCGCGCCCTCTATTGCACGTGGTTTTAAACTTAGTTTTTCCATCACTAGCTTTATTTCATTAGTAACGAGTTGATTTTCCAACTTTTATTCGCCTTGGACATTCAACACATCTTTTGAAATATAATATAGCAGCTTTAGCGTCGACGATCCTTTGATGAGTCAGTGTGCCAGTCAGAAGGTAAGTAAGACAACGCAACCCTTTTTGCATTTTACTTGTAGAGGTATTTGCTAATACGTACCTAATATTCCAGCTTGTTCTTCTTTTCATTGTTTGGTTAGTGCCAACCTAGTTCGTAGTTTTTATTTAGATCGACCATATTTAGGCCTCTGTCGAGATATGACGACTGTTTACAGTCGGGATCGACTATTAACGTGACCTCCGAAGCACGGAGACGCTCAGATGAAATACCACTATTCAGTCACCCATCTATAGGGTTACCGCGGTTGGTTGCTTGGTTGCTTAACCCGCTGATCGTTTGCTAAACAGCGAGTGCACCTAGCCATGAGCGCCTCTCATATTCCAGTTTAAACAAACAAAGCTATTGAAAGACATCTCTAGAATCTAAAGTATCAAAACGATTTTTTATAAATTAGCTGTCTTTTTCCCAAACCACGACCGGCAAAGCAAGGGTATCCCTTTATAATTAAAATATTTAAAAAGTACCGGTTCGATTAGAAAAAATCTTTTTTTGTTGAATAGTGCATTTATACAGGAAGGCTATAGGCTATATGACATCACGCTATGATCAATAGGAGCGGAGCAGTAGTGAGATATATTGCAAAATTGGGGAAAAACTACCGCGCAGACGACCCCTAGTTATTATATAACTTGTCCTTATTGATGAATGATTCATCAACGCTGAGCCTAAACCAGGACTATAAACTTGGAATTTTGCGCAAAAGTTCATTAAACGACGTAAGTGAAGTAAACTTAGAAGGATTTTTGGAAATTAAATTCCTAAGCCAGTAAAAAATTGTCTAATCCAGGCGAAGTCGGGGCGGGATGCTATTCATAGATAAAGTACTTACCTAGAATAATATTGTTCTTAGATATACTTTCGTTTAAAACTTTTTGTTCTGCGAGATATTATTTAAAAAGGTTATTTCATGATCACGCTTGGTGCGTGTAGGCGTGCGCGCATAGTATTATGACGTCACCGGAGCGCGTGCACCCTTATATGGCGGCGACAGGCTCACGCAGCCTCGTATCCGAGCTATAAGCACAGGCTTATGGGACAAGAATCAAGATATAATATACCAACGAGAAGCAGTAGCTTTCGAAATTAGAATTCAGAATTGTTTCTGGTACTTACTGTAATCATAATCATCAGGCGCGGGCGGACCGTTTCGATATCGTCGTCGACTTCCCTTCGTATAAGTTGTACATTCGGTAATTACGCGTATATGCAGTTACGAACTAAATTGACAAACAGGGAACCTTGTGGTCTCTCTTTGTGTGTATGTAGTTGGGTATTACAACAATTACTATGCTAAAGTAAAATAATAAGGGTTGCTAAAGGTTTCTAAAACTAGCACTGATTAAACTCATTTAAAAAAAACAGAAAATATGTTAACCATACATAATGTGTAAGTAAGTACTTTTTGACTGCCTTGGTGGTCCAGTGGTCGCAGTATGCGCCTGCTGTGCACGAGGTTGTCGGTTCGATTTCCACACAGGAGAAAACTTTGTGTGACCCACAAAGAGTTGTTCTGAGTTTGGGTGTAATTTTGTGTCCGTTAATTGTTTGTTTGTAAAGTCCCCCGCAACCACAGAAATAGATCCCGCAACACAGAGCTTGTTCTCTAGTGCGGGAGTTGTCTTTAAAAAAAAAGAAGAAGACTTTCTTCTTTTTCTTTTTTTGTCCTCTATATTCCGAATAATACTTGTCTTGAATTTTTTTTTTGTCTAGACTATAAATTTAAATTATTTCGGAAATAAACCTACCTACCTACATACAACTGCACAGAACGAAAATATATCTTGACTATAAGAACTGTATTTAACTAAAGCAGTATTTAAATTAGCTATAATAATGTTGAATAACAAATTATAGGTAATAGGTACAAAGTTTAATAGTTCATAAATCATACAGTTTATGTTATTATTACTATTAATTCCGTCAACAAGTACGACAAGACCTACCGATACGAGTTATACCTATAGATGACTAGTTAGCTAGGTATATAACTATCTAGTTATAGTATCACTGTAGTATTATTTATTTATTAAATCTTTATGCACAATATTGTACAAAGGTGGGCTTAATGCCAAAGGCATTCTCTACCAGCCGACCTTTGGGTGATTCAGAGATGAATGTAGTAGGTGCAAGATGTGTTAAATTAAATAAGTGGAAAATTATATTTCTAATAAATATGATAACATAGGTTTAATTAAATACATATTCATAAATATATAATAATATAATTAAAAAGTATTGACTATGAACACATTAACATTTAATGTATGGATAATTATATTATCCGGAAATTTACATACATTGATCTTTCTAAACATTCTTCTAGTATACGTATAATAATAATATGTATCATCATCATAATTCATCAAGTGGTTATTATTTGACGTGATGATTGACTTCATTGAACTTTTCATCTTTGCTCATTTTTGATTGCTATAAATTGCTGTTCATGGTCTAGTAAATTACAATAACACCCTAAATTTGTTTTTGTTTGAAGAGTAAGAATTAAAAGAATAAAACTTACGTTTTTATATGTTGATTTCATTATTTTTCCTGCACAATGATGGCCACCTAGCGGAAAGTGCCGCTAGGGCTGCGTATACAGTACAAACTACATATTTCGATGTATTGTGCATTTTTATTATTTGACGTGATGATTGACTTCATTGAACTTTTCATCTTTGCTCATTTTTGATTGCTATAAATTGCTGTTCATGGTCTAGTAAATTACAATAACACCCTAAATTTGTTTTTGTTTGAAGAGTAAGAATTAAAAGAATAAAACTTACATTTTTATATGTTGATTTCATTATTTTTCCTGCACAATGATGGCCACCTAGCGGAAAGTGCCGCTAGGGCTGCGTATACAGTACAAACTACATATTTCGATGTATTGTGCATTTGTAAATGAAAATATGGGTACTGTAAACAATTTTTTATACATTATTGGGACAAAATACAACATACTTAATTTATAAATTATTTCTATTTAAATTACTGATTCACACACCTACCATTCCTCAAGATTTGTCTATATAACCACAGAATATTTAATAGTACAGGTAATCTAACTCTATTTTTTAAAAGAAAATTGGTTAATGAAATAATACAATCAATCGGCTGATAAGTTAAACATTTTAAATAATTCGATCAGTTTATGAATTAACATAAAACTGAATTAAATATGGATATAAGTTATAACGTTATTATAATACCGCCAACGCTAAATCACAAGACTGAATCATTAAACAGTAGGTATAAACTAAGATAGTGGCTTATGTATAAGTCTGTAAGTCTTGGAACTATGATTTACGAATATTTTGATTTATTTTGTGACTGTCGTTTAATATCTTGTTGTGAATAATATGCGAACCTTATATTGGATTAGATGAAATATGAGTTAACTTGGACCACCCAATAATTTGTCAAATGTATTGTAAACTTTAATGCGATCAAGTATAATTAGTTGTATAATTTGATGAAACCTGTGGAATCCTCAAGTTTCACTGCGTCAGAAAGCGATGCAGCTGAAAGAAATCGTGTGATTTATCTTTATATTTTTTGAATTATATTTTTATATTATCGCTGGACATAGGCACCCAAAGATTTTTCAACTCTCGATCCTGATCCGACCTTGTCCATCGGTTGCCCGCAACCTTTACCAGGTCGTCAGTCCACTTGTTGGAGGCCTGCCCTCGCTTCGTCTTTCAGTTCATAGTCGCCACTGTAGTACCTCTCTGCCCCAACGTCTTCTGGCTGAGATGATGATGATGATGCTTACCGCTGAGTTATGGGCATAGTAGGCAATAAATTGAAAGAGCTGATAATTCTACTAATTACCTACTTATTTCATAGTTCTTCTCACTTAACACCACGACGGGGGCGAGTCTTTTGAGCGAGAAAGATGATGTAACAGTAACTGATGTAAATCACGATGACGTAGGTACTCAACTGTAGGATATAACAAAATAAAGAGTAACATTTCATTTCACCAATAGATTTTTGTTATTTTGGTAAGTGAAGTTGTAAGTATTCCATTACTTTTAAAACTAAACATAAATTTACATCTGAGAAAACTGCATTTAAAAAATATAAAGACCATATTGCTATGTGGTCACTTCAGCAGATATTCGATATAAGTTCCACGTTTTGGCTATCGCATTGATCTGAACATAATGATAGGATGAAGTCATCGTTTGAGTTCTGCTCCAATTCTATATATTTTGTTCACCATATTTGTATTATTGTAAGTTTATAATACATATTTGTGACTAAGTGACGTCATTACAGGAGTTTTGGAATACTAGATAGATTTATTGTTTTGACTGCCGTCAATGATCACAGGCGGTTCTAAACCGAAAGTAGGTACCTAGTCTGTGCAAAGTGCAACTACGCGTTATATAGATCTATGCCTAAGACGTTTAAATTTTGTTTGTAGAGAAAATTCTTTAGACAATTGTTGGAGATGAAAAATTCCGTCGAAGTACGATGCAAACCTCTTGTCTAATATAATGTTACGGTATGAATAAGTACTTTTTCTAGTTAAATAATAAGTTCTTTACCGGTGGCATAAGAAAAATAGTTTTTAGTGTTACATTATGACCTATCGATAAGAATAAGAAGTACTATATTTTAGTCCTTATAAATTATATTTCAAAAAATCAGCAGCATTAATAAAAACTAATATATAAACCAATCTAAACGTGCGTATCAGAGGAAAGGAGTCGGAACTGAAAATATTTTTGTTTTTGATCGCTACGACTCAACGAAACATGGCAGTAATAATGACGTGATACAGGAGGAAACCCAAATTGTACGCGGGTGGAACTGTGGGGAACAGCTAGTGAATGTACAAGCGTGCAAGTGTGTGTTCATCGACGATCAGCACAAGACATACTCGTAGGTATCGGATGTCAAAACAACCGGCTTCAATATGAATTCTGACTTAATTTTTGACAGTTTGTAAAGTCCAAGAATAAACTATCAGGATGCTAAGAGTCAGGAGGTGATTGACCACCACAGGATTTCCAAACTAGGCAGTACATATATCGCAAATGGTGCAGGGACAACATAAGACATTGATTATAATTTTTTTAAACTCATTCCGGTCTCATAAACTCTCATATACTTAATTGGAGAAGACTGGCTTAGTTCCAACTTCTCTCATCCAATTTTCCAGAATTGAGTGCAGGCGAATGTCCTAATATTTTAATATTATAAATTTTTCGAATGTTTAAGAACAAAGGTTCCACGCATGTCACAGTTTTTAGAACTTGTTCCAGACACAGTGTAATATTTTTCCTGGCAATAATAGTTTTTTAAATCTCGCACGACCAGTACTAAGTACGATTAGCTTTTTTATCAATAAAGTACGTGTTTTGACTGCATCAGCTTGCATGCTACCATACTTGTATTTTACAAAAGATTGTAACTATCTGGCGATTAAAAAGAGGGGCCTGAGTTTCTTGATAATTCTTCTCAAGGCCCCACGTCAGTGAACTAGCTGTAGGATTTTTTTGCTGACATCATCTTTCTGGCTTATTCATTATTTATGACCTTCATTAGTGTTACTTTGTAACCTAAATGAATAAATGAATTTTGAGTTTGAGATTAATATTTTGAAAGAGACGGCAAGAAGCACAGGAAGTGTCGGCAATCATCTTCTAACTCTGTCACTAGGTTGGCCACTAACCAAACGATATAGTGGCCAACCTAGTGACAGAGTTATAATTAGATCGCCCATATTTAGGCCTCTGTCGTGATCTAACGACTGTTTACAGTCGGGACCGACTTTTAACTCCGAAGCACGGAGACGCTCAGATGAAATACCACTATGCGGTCACCCATCTATAGGGTTACCGCGCCCTTAGTAGCTGATCGTTTACCGAACAGCAATGCTAAGATTTCTTCTCGAAGATTCACGGTTGGGTCAGTGGTTATTTCGATTACCACTGCACCAATTCGATCTCCTCTCGATGTTTGTAAAGTCCCTCGCGACACAGGGCTTGTTCCCTAGTGCGAGTTGTCTTAGTGTTCTTAACCTCTCACCTTGTCGTGGTCAAGGTGAGAAGAACACTCTTCTTATCTCGTCTGTAGTTACTAGTTTATTGATGTTCGTTGGCAATATAGCAGTTTCGACCCTAGATACCCTGACTGCAGTGACCTAAATATTGTTTTTTTTAAACTACTTGGGCGGCAAACAAGCAAACAGTCCGCCTGATGTTAAGCAGCTACCGTAGCCTATGGACGCTTGCAATATCAGAGGTATCACTTGCGTGTTGCCAACACATTTTTTTACACCAGGGCTTTATGATGGCGTATCCCTGGAATAAGAATAGATACGTTTCTTTCAAAACGCATTCCTAAATGAGCGCAGACCTGTACTCACATACAGGAACACAACTACACCGCTGTGTGTAATTATTCGGCTGTGTTCTTCTGTAAGGTGGAGGTCCTTCCCCAGCCAGGCCTGCTTGCTAGTATGGTGCCCTACCTCTCTTAAAATGTATGGCTGCCTCGAGCCAAGCTCCAATATATAATAATTGCGAGTCGCGTATGTATTGTTTAGTTATGGTGCCAGAGGTGGAGTGGTCACAATGCGTGGTGTTGGTGCACGATTGTGATGTTAATGCGTGACGTCAGCCTGCGCCTGCGCACACCGTTCGTACCTTGGTACCAATGTCGTGAAGCTTTTAGTGCATAGTATACCTACTTACTGAACATTTAGAACTAAAGCGCTAGTTAGTATTTTAAGAAATTAATAAATAAAATATTTATATTCATAAATAAATTTTGTATGATATCTTGGTTGCGTAAATCTTTAACTTATGTAATCTACTTATATATTGTAACTAATAGGGCATCATACTAGTGAGCAAGTCCGACTGGAGGAAGACTTTCACCTTACAGAAGACCACACCAAAAAAGCTACACACAGCGGTGTAGTTGTGTTCCTGTGTGTGAGTACAAGTCTCCAGCGCTCATTTAGGGATGCGTATCAAAAGAACCGTTTTCCTATCCTAGGGATACTACATCTTAAAGCCCTAGTATTAAAAAATATTGGGTTGACAATACGCAAGTAATACCTCTGGTATTGCAAGCGTCCTTATGCTACGGTAACTGCTTAATATCAGGCGGGCCGTAAGCTTGTCACCCAAGTAGAATATTTTTTTTTATGTCAACTCCCGCACTAGAGAACAAGCTCTGTGTCTCGAGGGACTTTACAAACACACAATTAACGGACACAAATTACACCCAGACTCAGAACAACTCTTTGTGGGTCAAACAAAGTTTTGTCTTCTGTGGGAATCGAACCCACAACCTCGTGCACAGCAGGCGCATACTGCGGCCACAGAACCACCAAGGCAGTCTTTAAAGTAAATAATACCTACCTTGCTACCAAATGAAAATACTAGGAAGGTTATACTAGACAGAGCGAGGAACCCGCCTGGGGGAAGGACTAGGTGTTTGCCTTATAAGTGGTATCTGGTGTAGTTGTGTGCTTGTGCGTCAGTATTTTTTTTTATACAACTTAGGTGGCAAACAAGCATACAGCCCGTCAGATGTTAAACAGTTACCGTAGCCTATGGATGCTTGCAATAGCAGAAGTAGCACTTGCGTGTTGCCAAACCATTTTTTTACCCCAGGGTTTTATGACTATTCCCGGGATAGGAATACATTTCCTTTAAAACGCATCCCTAAATGAGCGCTGGAGACCTGTAGTCTACTCACACACAGGAACACAATTACACCACTGTGTGTAGTTATTTGGCTGTGGTCTTCTGTAAGGTGGAGGTCCTTCCCCAGTCGGGCTTGCTCGCTAGTACGGCGCCCTACCTCTCTTAAAAGTTTACCTAAGTAAGTACGTTTGTACACGAACATAGCTTCTCCTACTAATTACCGCTCTATAAGAACGTACAACAATTATTGGCTATGCTATTGTTGCTTTATTTTCATCTGTACTATAATACTATAAAGCTGAAGAGTTTGTTTTTTGTTTGGTTGAACGCACTAATCTCAGAAAGTACTGGTTCGATTAGAAAAAATCTTTTTTGTTGAATGGTGCATTTATCCAGGAAGGCTAGGCTCTATAACATCACGCTATGATCAATAGGAGCGGAGCAGTAGTGAGATATGTTGCAAAATCGGGCAAAATAAAGCAAATAACCACGCGGACGAAGTCGCGGGCGAGTAATATTATAAAGCTGAAGAGTTTGTTTGTTTGTTTGGTTGAACGCGCTAATCTCAGAGAAAGTACTGGTTCGATTGGAATTAAACTTTTTTGTTGAATAGTGCATTTATCCAGGAAGGTTATAGGCTCAATAACATCACGCTATGATCAATAGGAGCGGAGCAGTAGTGAGATATGTTGCAAATTACCACGTGGGCGAAGTCGCGGGCGACCCCTGGTTTGTAATAAATTAGTAAAGCAAACAAGATGCTAATGTTATTCTGACTCATGCTTGCACTTTCAATAGCTTTGATTCATATTGATTAGTTCCTGATCAACATACAATATCATTGTATAAAAATAGCAACACTGAATAAGGAATATACTTAACTTAAATTATCTTCCACGACAGTATACTTATTATTTGTATGTAACCGGTGGCGGTGCAGTCATACCATGACTCAGACGATCGATACCAGACGGTTACTACGGCGTACTTTAAACTACGCTTTTCGGTAAGGCAATTTTGGTATTGTCAGATAAGTATTGTTATTTTAATTTAATAACATAATACTGTTATTCATTTAGTTTGGGCAAAACATGAATTGAAAATTGTTTAATACCTACTACATACTTTTCTAAATCTGTATGGTACCAACTACCAATGTATGGATAAACACATGTTTTTGGTATGGTTATATTCGTTTAGTAGCAACCAATATATGTCCCACTGCTGGGCACGGGTCTCCTCTCCTCTATCAAAAGAGAGAGGGTTTTTAGGCCTTTATTCACACACGCTGGCCCAATGCGGGTTGGTAAATCTGACATGTCTTTAGAATGACTTCTAAGACAAGTGGGTTTCCTCACGATGTTTTCCTTCACCGTTAGCAGATGGCGAATCATATGATTAGTACATATAAACTCCACAAAGTGAAATTCACATTAGTACTGTCACCCGGGATCGAACTCGCATCTCTTGCATGCAAGTCGGTTACTTTTCCACTCGGCCACCACCGCTCTTATATTCGTTTGGTTTTAGAAAAACCGAATGTGTGTGACAAGCCTCAAAATATTAAATTGAACGCATTTCAACAAAATATAACATGACGCTATTAGAGACTATAATAAGAGGATGTGCAATTGCGTTTATATCTAGTTATAGTTAAGATTGTAGAAAGCAAACAAGCATACGGTACTCATGGTACACAGATGCTATGCCTAGTATTGCCTAGTCAATAGGCAATGGAAGGCTGCAGTACTACGGGTTTTAATCAACACACCTGACAATGATAACAATGGTCATCTGTTCGACAGATAACGCACATAATTGTAAACTGTTGAAGATATCAGTACTGATGGTGAAGAAAAGATAGTATATCTATCTCAATATCAACAGAAAGAAATAATAAGAATGTTTACTTTGAAATTAGTAATCTCTAAATCTTAGGCAGTTGTAGGTACTAAACGTTGGGCTAGCTTTGCTATAGCCTATGTAATAAAAGAGTGTTTTGTTGTTTCTAAACTTGATACAGAAGTTGGAGCATATCTTGACGGAAGAACCGAATATCAATCCATATCAAATTTTACTTAAACTGTAGATTGATCCTGACAAGACGTCCAGTTTACCGATCGTATTATTAACTTATCTAGATTCTCAAACCATAGGGCGATAAATGCTGGCAATCGTTGTGGTGCTATGGTCGGCGGCGACAGCTATTTAGCCGTACCCAAACAAGGAGTGTTTCAATTAACCTGTTGCCCCTACTAAGCGTAGACCTCCCACAGTGTACCCGGTATTCCTAACCGGCCGGCTGATTCTCTAAGAAACAGCGATCGCAAACTGACAGTTGTGATTGCTCGGTGACGGCAAAAACGACTGCCAAACGTCAAAAAGGCTCGGTTTTCGCTCTTACGGGATACCGATTTTCAATCTGACAGCCAGACTTTGCTCCTATTTTCAATCTGACAGCCAGAATTTGCTCCGTTTTCGCGGTCGCTCGGTTTTCGCTCTTACGGAATACCCCTGCCAGTTATGTTGCGAGCAGTAAGGTAGTACATCACAGCTCAATTGTTCAAGTATTCAGAATTCACGTGCCTCCTGTTAGATTACCTAGGCAATTATAATAATAATAATAAATATGCTTTATTGTACACCAAATATTAAAAATACAGGCAAGAAATCAATAAAATACATCGAACAGTATGTACAATGGGCGGTCTTATCGCTATAAGCGATCTCTTCCAGACAACCTTTACCATTATAGCTCGCTGTATGACAGTTACCACTGTCATACAGCGCTTGAGTGCGAGGTAACAATTATTGTTAATTTAATAGAGTAGTTTTAACTCAATGAATATTAATTATTCGTAATTTCCGTTATATTTAAAACAGGACGGCTCCATGCCAGTCATGTGCAGTAATTAGTATTGCTATTCCATGCAAACGGCTGTGAAGCTTGTGATTATTTTAGTTGATCTGTATTAAATTACGGTCTGTTGGTCTTACGGCTACAGATTCAAAACAATATTTGGCCTGGTAAGTTACGGTATTTTTGGTAATGTAAAGTAATTTGTAGATGGGCTACAGTTGCTTACCATAATTTGGGCTGTATGCAATAATATCTGATCTGTATCATAAATGTAATTCATCGTCATCATCATCTCAGCCAAAAGACGTCCATGGACATAGGCCTCGCCCACGGATTGCCACAACTCTCGATCCTGAGCCGATCTTGTCCAACGTTTGCCCGCAACATTTACATATAATTGGTTTACAACAAAGAGTTATCTAAAGCAAGTCATAATTACTTGTTTTTATATATATACGATTATTATATTATTCAAATATTTACTATTGATGTTGTTCTAATCATATTTCATCTGATCGAAACAATCCCGGGTCTTTTAATAAAATTGATAATGTATTTGTTTTCTTATATATATATATATATTTTTTTTTTTAAAGACAACTCCCGCACTTGAGAACAAGCTCTGTGTCGCGGGGGACTTTACAAACATACAATTAACGGACACAAATTACACCCAGACTCAGAACAACACTTTGTGGGTCACACAAAGTTAAGTTTTGTCCTGTGTGGGAATCGAACCCACGACTTCGTGCACAGCAGGCGCATACTGCGGCCACTGGACCACCAAGGCAGTCAAGTATTTAACCTTGTATGTATAAATATTGCATTACGTGATGCATAAATCCAATCCTTGTGGTTCGGATGGGTGGGCGATTGCCAGAACTGAATGATGTCATATTATAAAAGCTGCCTACTTTTCCAACGCACGCATTGGTTCAGTTGTGATGACCTTTATTCCTTCTGAAGCAGTATGTTTAAAGCTACGTGGGATGATGCTGTGAATTATGAGAGGCTTTACTTTTTCATTCATGCATTTCTTGAGGTTTGATATTTCTTCTTTAATTCTTTTCTTTTTTAAAAAGACAACTCTTGCGACACAGAGCTTATTCTCTAACAAGCTCTGTGTCGCGGGGGACTTTACAAACATACAATTTACGGACACATATTACACCCAGACTCAGAACAACTTTTTGTGGGTCACACAAAGTTTTGTCCTGTGTAGGAATCGAACCCACAACCTCGTGCACAGCAGCCGCATACTGCGGCCACTGGACCACCAAGGCAGTCAGTTATTGAAGCGTGACTTGAAGTGTTCAGTTAAGGATGCAAATATTAGTTCACATTCATTGCTTTTGGACTCTACGTCAAAGTTGTAAGAATTATAACGATGCGACGGTTCTTGAATAACGTCAACACTACTAAGCATCATCAATGCAAAAGAATAAAGTCTATTAAGTTTATACTCGGGATCTCCAGTTATAAATCTAACGTAACTTTTATATATAACACTACCCCAGCTTCATCTAAGTGATCTAGGTCGTCAAGCTATAATGCAAACATTCCTCACATACAATCCGTCTCATATGGCAGTTGTCGAGTGGCTGGAGGTTGTCGTTGGTATTTTTATGGTCTTGATCGAGGCCGTGGGCCGTGCGACTGCATCCTAATTATGTAATACTCTTTTAGAGTTTAACCTGTTAAGTCTGGCTTTAGGATTAACTAGATGTCAGCTGTATTATCAATGCAGGTTAATGATTCGGGAAATCAAATATTGAAGCAATGCTCCCTCTTATTTAACTTCACACTTTTAATATCTCTGCTCAAGCCATGACAGCCATCTTCTTACCTTCTTCTTTTTTGTTCTATTCATAGCTATTGAGCTAACCTATACTTCATTGAAATGCGCTCGATATCAGGATGTCCACAAACCGGCTTTATAGCAAGAACTTGTCAGAATCATCTTAAAATTCTCATTGATTTGATATTATTTACTTATCTATAATTTATTGTAATATTATATTTATGGGTTGAGATGATGATGATGATTAATTATATTTATACTTATATATTTATTGAGATATATTTATCATATAATATATTTATTATCTCTTGACTATCTTCTATTGTCTAAATATATTTAGTAAAGTTACTATTTTCATAAATTGTTACTGAATGCATCTACCTAATTTTGTCTCCATATCACCCAAAGGTTGACTGGTAGAGAATGCTTTTGGCATTAAGTCCGCCAATGTACCATTATGTTGTGCAAGAAGTGTAAATAAATAAAATAAAGGAGATAACTGCATTAAATAATTGTTATTTTGTTTGGTAAACTTATAAGGTTAGTTCAGTTTTTATTTACCTGTTTTTGCTTACTTTAGATACATTGCATGATTACTTTAAAATATATGTCTAGTAAAAGTTATTTATTTGCCTTCTGGAGCCTATAAACGTCAAGTTATTGTCGCGACTCAACAACCAAAATAAACGACGACTCATGTAATACGAAATAAAAAACCAGTTATTTCGCAAATGTTGACCTCGAAACATTAATTTACTGATAAGGCTCTGTCACAATTAGTTCTTTTGCGATAAATTCATAAAATTTGCATTCGCAGTAAACAAATTGAGAAGCAATTTCTTCGTTTGTGTTTGTAGTATTGGTTTGTGAAGTCGGATCATTGGTCGGCTCCGGTTCAGAACAATGGCCTGGGGCGTCATTGTACAGTATCTTTCGATCGCCACCACCAACTATTGTGCATCCAGCATCACTCCTCGATACGTTATTGTCTTTAAGATTATCTCCTCAAATATTTATCATTACTAGAAGATTATCACGGTTCTTAATACTACTTTCATCGTTGATTTGTCATTTCCAAGATTACTTTCTTGTTTCTCAAGATAATCTTTATTAGTCTTCCAATACGAAATAAATAGATAATTATCATGAAGAACTTCGGCGGCACTAATAATGTGGACACTAGTGATAGCACCACAAAATACGTGTGACGATAAAATGAACTATAAAAGTAGTCTAAAGCTTTTATCGCATCAAAATAAATAACACACTTAGACTAATTAGAGTCTCATGTGTGTATTGTGTGAACGTCGCCGTCGCCGTCCGCGTCGCTTTCTTGGAACGCAGTTCGATAAGTGTTTTATCTTTTGATGCACGAAAGCCTGCTGCGGTACAGGATTGAGGGAGGAGTAGGCGCACGGTGCATCCCGCTCGCGGCCTCGGGCGACAAGGCAGGCAGGGCGCAGCGGCGGACAGTGCGCGACTGCTAGTACGCAGTGATCGCTCGGACGCCAAACGCGCCGCACGCCACGTGAACACGTCCCTCGCTCGCACGCCGCACCACGCGAAAAAACACAATAAAACCAATCGACCCCGAGTGACCCCAAAAGTGCATACCGAGCGGCCGACACGAACGAAACGACTTCGCGAAGACACTCACCACCCAGAATAATCTAGACTAACATTAACGCTTAGCATAACACGTGAGCTTCATTAACTGTTAATATTAAGTTTTAATTAACAAAAAGGTGGAAATTAAACTGTGCTGGAAGATACCCAAGTTCTGAGCGAATTGTTTTAAATTTAAATGATAACGGGCGAGCTGTAGCGGCCGCGGTGCTTGACACAGGTAAGTCATCACTAATTCTCACATTATATCAAACGTTTCGCTCAGCTGAGCGGGGATTTTGACACTTGTATTTTTTTAAACCGTGTCCCCGCATAAATTAGGCACACGTATCCATTGATATTCAGCCACGGAATTTAGACAATGTTTAGTTTTTATTTATGAGTCAGTAAATAAGATGAAGTGAGTGTGTGATGTAAGATGGTTATAGTTATTGTGTTGTGGCATGAGAGATATTGTTGTTATCGTTATATGTTTAGGTGTCCGGCCGATGTTTGCTTATGTTGGTATTTGTATCGCTAGCGGAATGCGCCGGCTTTGTCTCGTGTTGTCATCATAACAAATATCTTTGCGTCTAGGTGTGCGGCATGGCTTCGGATGCTCGTGTTTGCACACCTGCCCGCCGGATTCTTGTGCCTACTTTATAAAGTTCGGCGTGCCACAAGGAGCCTTTATTTTATCTAAATCGTACACCTACCTACCTTTTTTATTATTTCCTTAAGTTTGTTTATTGTCTACCAGACACCATGTTCGAATGTTCATTCTAACGCATTGTTTATCGCCTATTTTGGTATGAAAACAATGCTTGTGTTTGCTATTCAAATGTTTCTCTGAGTCATATCAGAGCTGAGTTAAGTTTTCTTGTTTTTAACTCTTTGTAGGTACCTACCTACAGCGTTCACAGGCGATGAATGTCGGGGTATGATCCTTGGGTTTGTTAATAGTTTTACTCGAAGTAGACCCAGTGATCATTAATTTCAAATTGGGATAAATCTAAGTACCTACCCACCTATATTATTATATGAAATTCTGACATTGTTTCTATTGGACACACGTAAGGTGCCTATACGACTGTTTTATTGACATTTTATATAATTTAAACCTATATAGGTATAATATACCTAGAATATATGCGTAAATATACTTACAGATAAATATTTTCCATTTTAGTAAAAACAATATAGGTAAACAGAAATCACCATTTTTGGTCATCAATACTTATAATTTCTTATTATTCATAATCTTACATTCGCATCATCGGGTTTCATCATCTATACCTACTGTAGTTATAATCGTTTCTAAATTATGAATCATAGGTCTCTTCCAAGTTATTTTCATTGAACTTAAATAATTTCGTTTTATTCGACTCTATAGCCCCAAATTTATCAATTACCTGTTATGAACTCAGGAGAAACTGAAAGAAATTCAATAGTGCATCGCAAATAACAATCACATACCTATACACATATTATTTCGGTGCCTACCTACATGTTACAAAAGTAATAATAACAACAAAATAATGATACAAAAAGTATCCTCAAAGAAGGTAGATATGTAACTCGTGACAAATATTATTCACAATAATGTCAATGCCATAATAATATTTGCAAAGTTGCACAAAAAATAATCACATAAGGTAGGTAGGTAGGTAGGTACTATTCTCGGAACAAAATCGTAAGCTTTGCATAAACATAACGAGATGACCGATGCTGCTATAGGCCAGAACCTGCAAGGCGAGTCGCCGGATCCAGTTCGGGTGGTTTCTTATAATCTTACCAGTTGTTAAATAACATTGTTCTCACGCAGTTATTTGTAAAACTATTACATATATGTTATAGTTTCCGTGTTGTGTAATTCATTGATATTCACGTTATTTCGAACACGAAAATTGTTCTGACCAACAAAGTATACAACAAAATTGGTGCTTGGTTTTGGTTTGAATTCAATCCAATGAAATCCATGATGTAATTTGAATGGATCCAAAGAAACTTCTTTTTTGACCAAAGTTTTCTATTTTTAACAAAACCAAATTTAAGGGCGCAAAGGAGATATTAAGTTTATCGAAGCATTTTCAAGAGACAGTTTACTTACTTTAATTTGTCGTATAATTTGTTATGCAGTTGAGCTTTTTCTTAAACTGGCCGAATAATGTGTCATCAATTCACGTAGAATTATCTACTAATCAACAATGATTACCACAAATAAACCACATAACAAGCACATTGAACATCCATACAGAGTCTCAGAAGGCTTTACCGCTTTAACAGCCTACGCTCCAAAAACAAAGGTGCGCTCACTAATTAATACAACCAGTAATTAAAATAATTATAGAGTATGATGCGCAATCTATAAAATATAACTACAATGACGTTACGACTCTGGCTTCACGCATGTATTACCCAAGCAGTGTTAGAAAGAGCATAAGATCATAGAATTAAAAAACACTGTCTACTATTTCGGTATTCTGTCTCTTTCACACGTCTCTGTTAAATTAAGACCTCTCATTCTAATCTGTAGATATGCTAACCGTTTTGTGTTTATTTTGTGTGTCTTTAGAAAAATCACTCAGTTGGAACCAATCGGTTTTCGTGTATGTTTTTGTTTAAAAACTCAAGATGATGGTTAGTTATGCATATGTAATAACATAGGTACCCATTAAGATAAACTTTTCTGAATCTAACTTCACAACAATGCTCCGTTCAAACTAAAGAACGATTTAGATATAATTTAAGCGTAGGATAAAAGATAGGTATAGGTTCTTTATATTGCTGGTGTTGTTCATTATAATTATTTTTGCCCTATGCTGACTCACTTGGAATTATTTTCATCCTATTCCTATTGGAATAAAAGCTTTAGCATCGATAATCCTGCAACTAGGGGTATTGTATATTGTGTGAGCCTCATCGCATGATCACATAATATCTCCTTACATTCTAAAGTTGTACATTTCTTAGAATATTTGGGCTGGATAAAGCAGACAAATCTCACAGACGGTATTGATCCACTAAGTCTAAGGAGAGACTTCGCCTCCTTGTGTGTGTTCTACCGCCTGTACAATGGGCTGTGTTCTGAGGAATTGTTCGAAATGATGCCCACGGCCACATTTTATCAATGCACCTCTCGCCACCGACAGGGAGTTCATCCTCACATCCTTGCACCTCAAACATGCCGTACCGTAAGATTCCAGAGGAATTTCTTACCACGTACGATAAGGCTGTGGAATGAGCTCCCTGCCGAGGTTTTCCCCAAGAGACTATAGCATGGGGTTCTTCAAGAAAGGAGTTATTTTAAGGTTTTGAAAGGTTCGGCAACGCGTGAGCGACATCCCTGATGTTGCAAACGTACTAAATAGGCTACGGTAACTGTTTACCATCAGGCGGGCCGTATGCTTGTTTGCCACCTTGGTAGTATAAAAAAAAAATCTAGGCTCTTGAATCTATTGTACCTTCTATCCCCGTCACTTACCATTAATTATATTTATTAGCTAATTCATTTAAAATTCAAACAATTATTGCAAAAGGTTTGCCAATATTACAGTACAAGAATCATCAGTTATGTGACGTCACAATATTGAATCACATTACCGCGTGGGTTGTGCGAATAATCACAAATATTGCCAGTTTAACTATGTTTATTTGTTTATTGTTGAGGCGTTTATTGAGTGGCTACACGACGACCGTGACATATTCATTACATTACTGATTCAGTACGACTACGACGACGGGCTATATCTATAAATATGGCAATTATAATTTCTTTTGTTTACGTTTTATAGGATCGCTTCAACTTTAACTGTCGGAGATATGAGGTTCTTGATGTCTTCATAAGTTTAATTATTTTGACTACAGCCGTGGTTCTGCGGCTTTAGCTTGCCTTTATGTTTGTTGTCAACTATGATGTCAACAGCTGGGTTTAATTGGTCTCTGGATTATCCGATTTTTCTTTTAGAAAATTTTCAGGGAGTTTCGTAATGTTTTTTTTTTGCTTAGGCCATTGTACATTGTTTAATTTTGCACAATACATATGACCTTTAATAAACTATGATAAAGGAATACTAGACGTGATAATAGCATGTTGCAAGTGCAGACGTGTTCTAACGCTCGGTGTGTATCTATCGCTGCGCGGCACGTGTCTATCTATCTACATAATAGGTGATATGCACTTGTGTTAACACATAGTGGGTGGCACATGGCGCTGGCGCCTGACACCTGATCATTTCTGATACATGTTCTGAAAAGATATAAATGTCGTGGCCATTTCGTAAAATGAGGCGCTCATAGCTAGGTGCACTCGCTGTTTGGTAAACGATCAGTGGGTTAAGCTACCAAGGGCGCGCTAACCCTATAGATGGGTGACCGCATAGTGGTATTTTATCTGAGTGTCTCCGTGCTTCGGAGGGCACGTTAAAAGTCGGTCCCGGCTGTTATCAGTCGTAAGATCTCTACAGAGGCCTAAATATGGGCGATCTCAATAACTCTGTCACCAGGTTGGCCACTAACCAAACGATAAGAAGAAGATTTCGTAAAATTGGCTACATCGTGAATTAGTCGATTATTTCATGAAATGCCTTCTTAATATATGTGTATGCTGTCAATTGACATTCCTTGATGTGGCCTGGTCCGATTAATGATTTGGGTTTCCAAGTTTTCCGTTGTTTTCCGAATTATCAAGCGCACGGTACATGCTGCCTCCAATCCACCCGCGCTTTGCCTTGAGCTTGTTTATAATAGCAACCCATATAAGTCCTACTGCTGGGCACTGATCTCCTCTCCTCTATCAAGAGAGAGAGAGAGGGTTTGGGCCTTAATTCACACACGCTGGCCTAATGCGGGTTGGTGAGTCAGACATGTCTTCAGAATTTCTTCTAAGACATGTGGGTTTCCTCACGATGTTTTCCTTCACCGTTAGCAGATGGCTAATCATTTGATTCGTAAATATAAACCCCACAAAGTGAAATTCACATTGGTACTGCCCGGGATCGAACTCGCACCTCTTGCGTGGGAGTCGGTTACTTTCCCACTCGACCACCACCGCTTTATTTTTGAGCGTACTTAAGTTTACACTCCATATTTTTCATTTCATTTCAAACTATATGACGAATTTGAAGCATTATTAGTTTCTAGTACATAACTAATTCGGTGTATATCAAGTACAAACATGGTCCCAGTACAAACAAAGATAAATAGACATTAGTTAGTGTTAGTGGCGTGGGTAGTTTGTTTATTGATACTATTAGACAACACTTAGATAGGTATGAAACTAGAAATAATTTTAAATAGGCATGGACAGCTTTTTGTGATGTTTTTGGGACTGTAGGAGCTACATACTAGATATTATTGTCATAACATTATAGTTACTACGATGAGTCGTTTATTCAGGTATAAATATTAAAAGTCATTAAGTGAGGAACACCATACAAGCGAGCTAGCCCGACTGGGAGTGTGCCCGAGTGCTTATTTAGCAATTCGTTTATATATATGTACGTGTTACTATCCCAGAGATACTCCAACACTAGTGTTAAAATATTGGGTTAAGTGATACCTTTAGTATTGCAAGCGTTCATAGGCTACGACAGCTGCTTACCATCAGGCGAGCCGTACGCTTTTTTGGCATCTAAGTAGAATATAAATACCACAACGATGCATCGCCAAGCTATGTGGTCTTCCACCCTCTTGATGGCATCAGACTATCTATTTAATTATCCATGTTTCTTGGATAATAATTATAACACAAAGACTACTTATTATATAATATGTTATAGTTAGGAATAAATAATGTTAGTTAGGTTTAATTAATATTAAGTTTTTTTAAAAGACAACTCCCGCACTAGAGAACAAGCTCTGTGTCGCGGGGGACTTTACAAACATACAATTAACGACACAAATTACACCCAGACTCAGAACAACACTTTGTGGGTCACACAAAGTTTTGTCCTGTGTGGGAATCGAACCCACAACTTCGTGCACAGCAGGCGCATACTGCGGCCACTGGACCACCGAGGCAGTTTATATGTATATAGTTTGTAACTTCACTATTGTATTAGGTTACCCTGTGATAATAGTTGTATGTGGTAAAATAAATAAATAAATAACAACCCATATTATATGTCCCACTGCTGGGCACGGGAAAATAAAGTAACTATTGTTACTTGCGAGTATATTGAGCAATAAACGCACTTGTACGGTAGGTATGTTTTCTTAAACCCCGGTTAGATTTCCCCTTCAAGTCCGTACTTGTACATTAAACCTTCTAAAAAGCTTCACAACAAATTAATTAGTATACAAACAGATGCACCGAGTGCGCAATGATTGAATCAATCATGGTAACGAGCGGGTAATTACGTCACGGTACGCTTGCGATCCCACCATGCGCCGGCGCAGCCAACCCATGGGACTGGCGCTGGCGCTCGGCCGAGGTACGATCCAGAATAGGGCTATAATTGTAAAATAAAATATTTTTTGAAGCTTACTACTTTTTACTTACTTAGGTGGCAAAGAAGCGTACGGCCCGCCTCGTAGTCTATGTACAGTCGTACGCTTGCAATACCAGAGCCTCTAGACAAGTGACATAAACGGTAGTCGAAACGAAAAGTCAAAAAAAGCAAATGTATGGGATTTGACGTAAGTCTACGATATAATGTCGTAAACTTACGTCAAAACCCATACATTTTCTTTTTTGATTTTTCGATTCGACTATCGCTTATGCCACTTGTCTAGAGGGGCTTAGGTATTAATTGCGTGTTTCCGATGGAGTATCCCTGGGATAGAAATAAGTTCATTTTAAAACTCAACCCAATCAGTTTCACTATTGTGCACGATTGTATTTTTGCTTTTCACACGAAGATGTATAAATGAGGTCCAACGGAACACGTTGTTTGATAGAGAGTCCAATAGAAACTAAAGCATAGGTTAAATCCAAGTTTGAAGGTCCAAAGAGGTCCAACGTATCATATTTGAAGATGAGGTCCAAACTTGGAGGTCCTACGGGTACGTAGCCAATTTTTTGTGATCAACCTATGTTAGTCGGATCGACTCGTTAGGGTTTATTCAACATTGTCTAGTAGATTTTGTCGAACATTCATCTACATTTTTCAAATTTACTACCTACCCTGGGGACCCGAATATTATGTACCTATAGCAACCCTTCACACAGAAAACCCGTGATACTAAAGACAGTTTAAAAATAGAAGTCATATTGTATTTTATATTATCGCAACTTGATAGCGATAATACATAATATTTTATAAATGGATTTTCTTTATGTATAATTCTATTGAAAACGAATGATCTAGCAACATTGTTTTCTTTATAACTAGTACAATATGTCATAAAATGACTTGGTTTTTTATACACACAAACAAAGCGTACGGTCCTTTTGATAAAAGACTGGAGCATAATATGGACGTTTTATTTCTCCTTCTACCCTGACTTTGCAAGAAAATGAAATGAAAATGATTCGCTGTGCCAACGAAGTATTCCATATTGGGCACCCGTTTTAATGGCACCTGAGTGAATGGCACCTAAGGTATTCCACATTGGGCACCTACCGATATTTTTCGCTGGTGCCATTAGTGGAACAACACCTGCCGATATTTTTCGCAGGTGCCATTAAAACGGGTGCCCAATATGAAGTACTTCGTGCCAACAGCCGAAGAGATAAAGCCTAACCCGGTCCCAGAACAGCTATTTACCAAGGAGCTCTGGAGAATAGTCTTTGCTCTGGAGAAGCGAGGAGCGAGACATCTCCTAGTATTCTACGTCACTTCAATGTTTCATTCAACATTATTAGTAAACATTTACTGTAAGTTCCACACTTTCTCTGTTTATAAATCGAGCTAGCATGTAAAGTCAGGCAAGTTGTGACACGAGCACACACGAGCTTCTCGAGCTACATGACACTCATTAGACATTACATTACACAGCGCTTGCGCACGGTACCTTCACGGTACAGGGAAATACTACGATAGTTCTAAAATTATATTTATCTCATTTATACTTATTATTAGACTGAAGAACAGGGTTTTGCATTTATGTTGATACTAGCAACCAGCCCCGATTTCGGTCGGGTTAAACAATTTTTTACCTTCTTCTTATGTTAGTGGCCAACCTGGTGACAGAGTTATTTAGATCGCCCATATTTAGGCCTCTGTCGTGATCTAACGACTGATAACAGTCGGGACCGACTTTTAACGTGCCCTCCGAAGCACGGAGACGCTCAGATGAAATACCACTATGCGGTCACCCATCTATAGGGTTACCGCGCCCTTGGTAGCTTAACCCGCTGATCGTTTATGGAACAGCGAGTGCACCTAGCTATGAGCGCCTCAATATATTTTTTTTTTACCCATCCAGGGGTAAAATCCTTCCTTTTTGCTCACATACATCATGTAAGAAAACGTAGTGCAAAATGTTAAGGTTGTAGTTCCATAGGTTTAGCCTCCACATTGATGAATCAGTCAGGCAGCACAAGTAATATTATAATATCTACCTAATATGTATAGTGTAGAATAGATTACTTGAATGATAATATGATTGACTAATATCATTGTAGGCTTTATTATCAATTTAATAGTGGTGGTCTCGAATCCACTTCTAACATAATGAAAATAAATTTATATTGAAGTATTCTTTAGTTCGTTAAATTGAAGATGTTATCACTAATATATGTGAATGTAGAAGTCTGAAATTAAATAATTAAAGTTACCCTGCATTATAAGAAATTGTGCCTGTTAAGAAAAGGTTATCTGACTTTTTACAGTGAAAGACATGTCGCGGTTAAAACATATTACTATGACAAAATCCATAATAATAATAATAATATTTTCGGGACAACTCACACATCGCTATCTGATCCCAAACTAGGCAGAGCCTGCACTATCGTAACCAGACAACTGATAAACATACTTATATATTTCTAAATACATACATTATTATAGATAAATTACACCTAGACACAGAACAAACATTCGTGCTCATCACACAAAGATTTGTCCTGGGTGGGAATCGAACCCACGACCTCCGGCGTAGCTGTCAGAGTCACTAACCACTAGACCGTAAAGTTGCCGCTTCTTCTCTAGGAAGATCCCTGAAAGGATCCTACATTGAAATTGATGCGATTCTATATAGAATCAATAACGTCACTGATATAATCAAATGGTAAAGCACACATCAATACCCCTCGTCATTATATTATAATGATTGCAATCATTCAGCTTCGTTGTCGAGCTATCTCGTATGATCAGTAGCTACTAGACAAGTGATAAATCATAGGTACCAACATAAAATAACTCGTTCATTAAACACTATTACCTGGTAGGTAAATAGTTTTCTACCCACGCATTCGTACCGGTGCATCTGGTACTTTATCAGATTATAAAAGTACAGATGCATCGTAAGTACCTACTAGTGTGCTATTCCCTTAAAGCCCCTCTCTCAAAAAATGATGAAAAAGAGGTGTAAATGATTTTTTTTTAAATTTGGTTATGTCGTAAATTGTATATTATTTTTTATTTATAATTTAATTATAAATAGTTTGTAAAAAAACATCGAATCAGCACCAAATTATTGAGATGTAACCACTTTATGACTTTAATTTTTATCAAATAATACGAAATAAAAAACAATTTTTGAAGAAAACCACCTATAATTTGGTAATGTTATATTTAGAATAAGCTTGAATTTTAATTTATTAAAAATTAATAAGACGTCTTTTAAAATAGTACATCTGTTTGTACCCCGCGCTCGCCTAGAGAATTAGTGTGTGGTGAGTCCGTCCAGTAGGATTGCTTTAGGTGGCAACGGCAACGTTTATAAAAAGAAGAAATTTAATTGAAGAGTTCTTGCAATAGAATCCATGTCAATTTTATGTATGAATTGAGGTGTTGATATATTTGACATTTTAATTAATATGTCGAACGCCTCGAAGCACCCGGTTTGTTGCCTGTAAAATCGGAACACGTCAAGTTTTCCATGTATTCCCGTATGCCGTCGCAACTAGGTATTTTGTCAGTAAAAATACTTTCTTAACGGATCACGCTTGTTTTTAATAGTAATAATTGTTTTTTTTTTACTGAAGATAGCCTATCATTTAGCCAAAATAACGTCGACACAGGCGCGCTTGCCCAAAATTTACATTATCTATTCTTTTGCTACTTAAAGCTACTTAAAATTCGTTCTAGTATTATCAATGAGATTGTAACTACAACATAAAATAGAGATATATAGTGTGGTTGCTTCACAACCATGGCATCTAATGTATGACATGACGTATTGTGAATTTATTCTCCATACAGATCGTAACCAGGTATGAGCACAAACATGTGTGTAGGTAATCTATTATGATTGTTTCAAATGAATTCATATCCAGTTGTTCTGTGAAAACTATATATCGTATGTAAACGAAAATTATTTAGTGTTCAAATTACATTTTATTAGACTAATTGTTAAGTCAATGTCCTCGTTAACTTCGGCGGTATGCGGTGACACCTACTAGTACTTATTAGGCAAATAGCGAGGACGTTCTAATATTTAAGTTTGACAGTTTTATTTTTTAATTTATCCTCGTTCAGAATATTAAATCAACAATAACTTTGAACGTGTTTGAAAATAGCGGCAGTCGATGAAAATAGTAAATACAATTGGTAAGAATTTGATGCCCTCATGTTATAAATGTACCAAGTCGTCTACAGAAATAAATCCCCACTTATAAATGCGTAAGTCTGTCTGGTGTCTTTTGACGACTAAACGGCTGAACGGATCCTTATGAAATTTGTTAAGAAAATAGATGGTTTCCGGTGAAATTACCTAAGACGCTACGTTCTGAATAACTTAATTCAGTTTTTCTAATAATCTCAAACCTAATTCTGGGAGAGATATAGTTATTTAGGCGAATATTTTTCTCTCTCAATCTTACTAGCAATGTGACACGACCGACCGGGAAGCGATTAGTGTTTGCGACATCGGTCACCCATCCACGGATTGACCGCAGCAAGCCTGACTTATTTGCTCTGCTATTACGTAGCTATGAGCACATAATATGTTGTTACATATTAATATCGAAAGAAGGTATAATATCTACAAGTGAATGAAGTAGGTACCACATTATATGACTAGTCTCATATCAATTAATTGCGTCGCAGCTTCATAATGACGTGATTTATGGCCCCTCTGTGTGGCTGCATAAAACACTAAAACGTACTTAAACTATTAATTTCATGGTCTAACATAAAAAAACATTATTTTTTATTTTTGCGTGGTAGTAGAAAAACCGACTGCGTTGAAGTCTTTCAAAATGTTCGTCGTAGGCGGGTAGCTAGACATTTTTGTGACTTAGGTATGTATCCTAATCCTAACTACTGTAGCCAATACGAAAGTTGGTTTGTTTGTCCTTATTTTGTGGCAAAACTAATGTGATTTTTTGCATGGAATCTAATTGTTGGATCATGTATTTATAGAATAAAAAAATAAATGTTGCCCCCAATAATTATTACATGTAAACATATACACTTGACTGCCTTGGTGGTCCAGTGGCCGCAGTATGCGCCTGCTGTGCACGAGGTTGTGGGTTCGATTCCCACACAGGACAAAACTTTGTGTGACCCACAAAGAGTTGTTCCGAGTCTGGGTGTAATTTGTGTCCGTTAATTGTATGTTTGTAAAGTCCCCGCGACACAGAGCTTGTTCTCTAGTGCGGAAGTTGTCTTATAAAAAGAGAAAAAATTAAAAATACTATATTTCCCCGTGGCATATGAGCCTGGTTGGCCACAGAACCTGAGACGAAAACCTTATATCAGCCGATTTTGATAATAAGCACGCTTTTGTACGATGCGTTAAACTGACGAGCCGTCTCGAGGCTCTTTGCTGAAGGCTTTAAAGTATATCTTTTGTAATAATTACCTCCATTAACAAAATTTGCAAAAACAAATAATAAGTCGCGTCATCTGCTTGTGGACTATGTGTAGGCGCGGATCGGTACAGATCGAGCGATTGTTTCATCTAGCTGCGGCTGCGCTGCCCCCGCGCAGTCGATCGCCGCGGGCGCAGCCACTTGCGCGCGGAACCGCCACTCGGACGTTTGTGCACTACCTTAGCGGATCCTACCACTCCTGAACATCCTGATACAAGAAGAAGGATTCGTTGTGTCTTGGAACAAGTGGTGAGTGATAATACATACAATAATTAAAAAGAAAGTTGTAATTGTTATCGAAATACTTAACAAATAACCATTTTTTTTCGAGTTATTTTTTTACATAATTTAAACACTTATATATTGTAAGGCACCGATATTGACTGCTGTAGTACGAACGTAAGACTGCTAGAATTTTTGTCTACAATAGTCACAAAATAAGATACAATTGATATTTTCACGTCATTGTAAGGCACAATCTCTTCTGAATCTGAAAAAAACGCTGCCAGAAAATAAAATACCTAAGTACTTCTAGCGGGAATTTCGGGAAATCCTTATTAGCATTAGTAGACCCACATTACCAACAAACGGGACCCTTGTTTATAAGTTCAGACTCCTAGCTTCAGTAACGTACACTGGGGATGACATTTTATCCAATCAGCCACCAGTAATAAATAAACTTCGTCAAAACAACAATGTTTAAAAAAATCTATATATATATTCCATCTCAGCCATAAGAAGTCTACTGCTGGACATAGCCTTCCCCCAAGGTTCTCCACATCATTCGGTCCTGAGCTGACCTTGTCCATCGGTTGCCCGCGACCTTTACCAGGTCGTCGGTCCACCATGTTGAAGGCTTGCCCAATATATGTATAGGTATATCATATAGATACTGTCTCCGGTAAGGTAAATGACTGCCTCGGTGGTCTAGTGGCCGCAGTATGCGCCTGCTGTGCACGAGGTTCTGGGTTCGATTCCCACACAGGACAAAACTTTGTGTGGCCCACAAAGAGTTGTTCTGAGTCTGGGTGTAATTTGTGTCCGTTAATTGTATGTTTGTAAAGTCCCCCGCGACACAGAGCTTGTTCTCTAGTGCGGGAGTTGTCTTTTCGAAGAAAAAAATAAAAAAAAAAAAAAAAAAAAAAGTATATTCATGTCTAAGAGTGTGGGTTTATTGTAGGTGACGTATAGACGCTGTGTCACCTCTGTATCATTAATATTACTATACTTGTTTAATCCTTATTTCTCATTCGGATGTTGTTCTTTAGGATAATGACCAAAAGTTAAGCATTGAAGAATTTAATCTGATTTTATTTTGACATATTTTGTTTCATTTCGTCTTTATGGCTTGTGATTGATAGCAGATTGACTTAATTTTTTAACCCATTATGTTTCCACTACTGGGCAAAGATCTCGTACACGGTCTTCCACGCCTCTCTTTTCCATGCTAAATCTGGCTAGTCCTCTGCAATGGCATCTAGCTTACCATACCAGCGTTTTCGAGGACTCAGCGAGGCCCGTCGAGGTACAAGATCCGTCCATAGACATCCAAAACTATCTATTACCTAAACACAAACACACATTTGTGTATGTTGATGTAACAATATATCCCATAACGCCTACAAATCCAAAGGCCATTATTTGTGGATTGCCGACCCTACAAATTTGTTTCAAGTTCTACAAATATTTCAATACAAACTATAAACAAACTGTAGAATTGTATGAAATTGTGCGGTGACATTAAGCTAGACGATCGAGTGATTCTTCCATGTTATGGAAACACCTACCTATATCTCGGCTGTAAATTGTTGCGTCATTGAATTTATAATGACTAGGAGAAGTGACTGTTATTTACCCGCCGTGTTTCGCAGACTTTTAGTCTTCAAGGTACATCTAGAAAATTGGTAAATTTTTGGAGGAAAACATTTTTTTCCGAGGCACACCAACTAATAACCACAGTATACCAGTGTGTCGCGTCACACTCTATGCGGACCACTGGTCTACCCGATAGAAACTTCACTCTTCATCAGTCACTCAACTTTTGGACTGTTAATGTAATTCCATCAACTACATTTACAGTCTAGAAGTTGTGTGTGATTGATAAAGGGATGTAGAGTGTCTTTCTACCGCCCCGACAATGTCACGTCTTGTCCACGTCAGTAATACAAAAGCTGACTTATATTTAACAATAAGATGATACAACTATTGTCAGCGTTGACCCTTCAATAATTCACAAAGTATTATAGTTAAATACGATAAAGTTAAATATCTTAAAAGTACATTCGTTGTTGTAGCAGATAATTTCAATGTCAATAATGTTGTTTGAACAATCGGTCTTGTGGGTGAGTGATATCACCACCGCGCACCGCGCACCGCGCATCGCACCGCCAATGTTTCCACACAAATCTACTAATGTTGTAAATAATGTGACAAGGCATCACTGTGTTCAATTAACTACATATATATACCTATATATATATGTGACTAATTACTTACTAGATAACACCTGTGGCTTTGCCTGTAAGCTACTTCCAATGTAGCCTATGCGGTCTTTTGTTTGGAACCCGTCTCCTTACATAATTTTATAAACATAAACATTTTTTTCTTCATTCCTTATTACTGAAATATTTTTACCTTAATTTAATTTTGTATGGTATTGGTTTCCGTCCCTTTATGTTAACACTAATATTGTAACTCATACTAAATTGTAAATGTTATACTCTGGCGATAAAAAAAGAGTTTCTTGCCAATTTTTGTCGAGGCCTTACCATAGTCAGCGAATTGGCCGTAGGAAAAAAGTATGCTGGCATTTGTTTTTAACGTTTATAAGTATCATACAGTATTTGATCTAAATTAATAAATGAGTTTGACTTTGTCTTTGATATTTAAATAAATTGTTCAATTTAACCAAATATAGATTTGATTCAACTAGAGTATTACGTTTGAAATTGTGTTTTAAAAAACTTTCATTAAATGTTATAATAACACGTCCTTACGCCTTTTCACTGAAGAGATGGTCATAAATGTATTGCATCGTGTCTTTTCATTCACACCGGCGCTCATATAACCTATATGAGCGCCGGTTGTCATGACGGGCAAAATACCAGATATATTATGGATCCCTTACTGAGTATTCCTTTCAGTGATTTATTATATATGTAGTAGGTTATGGGTGTCAACACAGGGTATTAACCGCCCGTTACCGACCCTGTAAAATCTTCTTTCTTGAAAAACTTACAATACCAACGGTTTTTCTTAGATAAATCTATCAATACTACTTATATATTACTAAGTAAACAGTTTCTTGTTTTCCTTAATAACTAGTGAATAGCACAGTGGTTCACTGTCCACCAACATGGAGGCCACAGTGTCCAGCCTAGTCACTGATACACATGACATCATTCAAGACTTAATGTCGTGCATTTTGTGAAGCAATAAAGATCATCTCCGTTAATTTGCCTCCTATTTGCTTTCGAGGTAACATTTGCTGCAAATAGATGGCGGTGTCACTCCCTGTGGGTGGAAGGGAATATTATCATTAGATACCTACGTAATATGTAGTGATTGCTTTTAATGATATAATAACTAGGTATGTTCTGCTTTTATGAATGGCGATCCTCTGGGCAGCGAACAAAACAAATGTAAATTAAGTTTTTATTTAAATGCATGCTAGCTTCTGTCTATGGTTTCACTCGCGTACTTTAGTCATAAAATTAAAGTAGAAGTAGCTTAGGTTACTCCGGAATAGTGAAAGTTTTAATGAGTTAAATATATTTCAAACGGGAGCATAACTACCATAATACGTATTATAAGATATAAATCGACGTCTGTGCCATCATGCACTCTTATAATGCCTGAATCTCGGTTTCATTGGAACTATACGCATCTGCTAATAGCAAAGATTAAAAAAAAAAAAACACATATTTAAGTAAGTTAGCCCAGGACACGCTAGCCGCGAGTGTAAATTATAGTCTAAGTTCTACTAGTTTAAAAAATAAAAGCTTATATGTTATATAATTTAATTACTATTGAATGTAACCCGTAGACTTTAAAACAACCGCAACAATCATGCTTTAACGCATTCAAAGTCAAAGTCATTTCGATCAAATGCATACGTATAACCAACAAAATAAACAAAAGTCAGCATCTTTTTCCAACAGTCAATTCGCTGACATGGCCCCGAGAAGAATTGGCAAGAAACACTGGCCATGCTTTATAAATCGCCAGAGTATAATAAAATTTATTTATTTATTTTAAACTTTATATGCACATCATATACAATGGAGGGCTTAATGCCAAAGACATTCTCTACCAGCCAACCTTAGGGTGATGCAGAGATAAATGAAGTAGGCGCAGGATTTCAATAGGGAAAATAAAATTGAACTGAACTGAAAACACAATAAAATAAAATGTATGTTATATAAATACTCATGATACTATTACATAAACTACATGTAAAACTAAATACTTATATTAAAGAAGTATTTATACATAAATATTATATATATACTAAATTACTGATGTTTTGATCCTGCCAGCTTGTCGATGAGGAGGTCACGAACTTTCATTTTAAACGTATATTTGCTAGTTGCCTTCCTGACTTCAAGAGGCACCGCATTCCAGAGCAAAACAGACTGTATGAAGATGGAAGAGTGGACAAAATCAGATGTATGAGAGGGACATTTACACTGTGGTATAATATTCGTATGAGACAATTTGAGGTAGGCAACAAAAGGGTACGAAACCAACATACCAAAAACAAATTTAAGTAATTAAAATAAACAAAGTATTAATTCCTCTTTATACAATTTGTGTGCAAGAAGACCTGTCGTCATTGACCTTAACGCTAAAGTGTATTTTGATATAAATTATTGCTTACATCATCGGAGCAGTTCGAACAGTCGCATTCATTCTGCATTTTATCAAATTCCGAATAATTTACCTCATTGTGGCGAATATCGGGTCATAACATTGAAGTAAATAGATCTCGTCTTGTTCTTCGTAAACAGGTCTACGTAACCTGGTTGTACTTATTACACTTATAATGTAATTATATATAGTATAGACATTACTTTGTAAAACGTTTATTTGGGGTGGGCTTGAGACTGGACCACCGGGATAGTCGTAGTTATATCAGGTTCCAGTGGTCCGCCAGCGTAGGCAGGTGTAGATGCACAGGGGTGCTTCCCCGGGAGAGCATTTCATTGAAAAAATTGTTGAGACGATAAATTGTACAACTAGGTACGTCATTATGACAAATCATGACATAATCACAAATATTTGTAACAGGTGGCTATATACATTAGGTAGGTGCCTAAGGAATACCAGTGCATAGAATCTCAACATTAATTTAGGTTACAGAGAAGGTTACTAAGTAATACTTATAAAATTACTGTAATATATAAGCCAAAAAGATGATGTCGGCTAATTTTATTTACGGCCAGTTCTTTTTATTGTACACTACTATTGATCCTTACCAAGCTACTCGAGCCAACATGAGCCATTTTTTCAGCAGTCTGATCACATAACTACACCCTGTTATAGCCAATATAATAAATACCTCATGGAATCCTGCTTAATCTCTTCGTTATAAACACGATCAATTGCCACATAAAGGCTTTATTCCTTGACACAAAACATCTGGAACCAGTCCTCATGATAATGACTAATATATTAAATTTAACACTAACATTCTTAAAGACGGAGTTACCTATGTGTGCATATATGTATGTATATTGTAGAAGTGTGCGAGTCTGCGCCGGCGCATTGTTCAAACATTCGACGTTTTGTTAAAGAAAATTATATCATTGTGTACGTTAATTATAAAGTAATATTTTTATATTATATAGAAGTATATATTATAAACTATGTAATACATATGTCTAATGAGATATATATTTTCTATTTATAAACATATATAATATTTATTTTATTTATTTAGGACAACCAACGAAGTATTATACGACAAGAAAAGTATATAAGTGGTAAATAAATAAATATTTACGGGAAATAGTGAATTAATGTAAAATTAATAAAGGTACGTAATGGATGACAGTAATAGGGACAATTGTGTACGTCCAAAATACCAACGTATCGTTTTATTTAAAAAAAATACTTAGCTAGGCAAACGGCAGCATACAATTACTGTGGGTGAAAAATTGTTATAGATATATTTCACGAACATTTCAAACATTTTAAACGTAAAGTTTGGTATGAGTACAATACAGTACAAGAACAAAAAGGGACGGCAACCAATATACCATACAAAATTAAATTTAGGCAAAAATATTTATCTAATTGATATTCTTTTCTTTATTTTCTTTTTCTTTTTTAAAAGACAACTCCCGCACTAGAGAACAAGCTCTGTGTCGCGGGGGACTTTACAAACATACAATTAACGGACACAAATTACACCCAGACTCAGAGCAACTCTTTGTGGGTCACACAAAGTTTTGTCCCTGTGTGGGAATCGAACCCACAACCTCGTGCACAGCAGGCGCATACTGCGGCCACTGGACCACCAAGGCAGTCGTTATTCGTAGAGCTATGACTGCACAGTTGGTGCAGTGGCTTATGTGGCTACCTCGCCATTTACCACTGCGCGGCGTATTGTGGGTTCAATCTCGACAAAAAGTTGTGATCCATAAATGGTAGTATAAAAAAAGAGATAGCAAATTTTGTCAATTCTTATGCTTATTCTGAGACCTTAACAATTACTAGTTAAGAAATGCTCTTTTTAAACCAAGATTAAGGAATTCATGTTAGTTGTTGTTTTCGGGACGAGAAACGAGAGGCTGAGTGGTGTAGGAACACCGCTTGGCCTAGTTAGACAGTTGTACAGAGTACAATACGAGTGACAGAGCGTGCAAACCTGCTCCTGCGCAGGACGCGTGAAGGCTACCTCTGTACCGTGGACTCCTCTATATACCCACGCTTGTTGAATGTTCTTTTTTTTGTTCTTTTAAAAAGACAACTTCACTAGGTTACAAGCCCTGTGTCGCGGGGGGCTTTACAAACATACAATTAACGGACGCAAAGTAAATCTAGACTCGGGACAACCATTTGTGGAACCATGTGTTTGACTGCCTTGGTGGTCCAGTGGGTACAGTATGTGCCTGCTGTGCACGAGGTTGTGGGTTCGATTCCCACACAGGGACAAAACTTTGTGTGACCCACAAAGAGTTGTTCTGAGTCTGGGTGTAATTTGTGGCCGTTAATTGTATGTTTGTAAAGTCCCCCGCAACACAGAGCTTGTTCTCTAGTGCGGGAGTTGTCAAAAAAAAAAAAGATCACACCATTTTTCGTCCCGTGTGGGGACAGGGGATCGAACCCTCAACACGCTGCGCAGTAGTAAATGGCGAGGTAACCACTTCAGCACAGATTACTAAAGAGTTACTTAAGCCACTGCCCAACCGTGCAGTCAATGTAACCGTGGCGTCTGGTGGCGGCCCTCATATATGACCAGTATGATAAACACCCTGATGTGGCCTGCAACATGACTAGTGGTCCATTAATTATAAGCAAGCAGTATAAACGGTGGTAGGGTTGTCTTGAAAAAAATCCTATTAAAACTCTTTGGTTCGAGGTTCAAGTAAATTTACAAAGTCCAAATTATCTTTACTGTCATAAAGTTTACTAAAACCCAGTCCGGTAACGTTGCAAGTGATTCGAAAACGCTACGATAACTATTTATCATGCTTGTTTGCGAGGGTCATGCAGATTTGTAAAACAGGCATTAAGCCTAGTACAGACTCCAGCTCTCATTAAGGATTAATATAACTTTAAGATGTCATACTTTTTACTATTGAGATCTTAATGAGAGAAATATTTTTATTTTTTACTGTTTACCACCTAAATAGTTTTTAAAAAATCCTCACCCAATTACAGTAATATGCTTTGTATCATCACGCTACGATCCAACGAGAATATTGCAGTAACAATAAACATGGCACTAGCAGCCAGAGAACAGCCAGCCTTAACTGTACAGAAGATGCGTAAGCCCGCGTAGGGTCATTGTTAGGTATTATTGATTGTAATGTAATTAAATTGTTTCGACTAATAGTGAAGGGCCTTACTTTAGGTACATATTTTTGTAAATTTTATGTAATTGTCATCCACCGACGACCTGGTAAAGGTTGCGGGCAACCGATGGACAAGATCGGCTCAGGATCGAGAGTTGTGGAAATTCTTGGAGGAGGCCCATGTCCAGCAGTGGACGTCTTTTGGCTGAGATGATGATGATGATCAGAATGAATACAACAGAAATGTTACTGATAAAGTATAAATATGTATGGTGTGGTTGTGCTAATTAACTAAATGAAAGGATGGAAAGAGCCGTTTCAGTGTCCCTTAGATGAACGAATGATGAAGCTGTTGGTGCTTGGTGACATATAGTTACACTTTTTCGAATGTCATCACAGTCACGTCATCGTTATATTGTCCAAAAATTTTTGTTATTAAGACTAAACACCACGCGAATCAACTCACAATCCCAGATTGAAGACCCACAAACAATATATTTTTTATCGTGTTTGCTGGCGATGGCGGCGTGGCGTTCAACATGTTAGCACATTTAAAAAAATAGACAAAATAAATTAAGACAGTTTATCACGTTTGACATTATTATAGTTGTCAGATTCACGTCATTCAAATTTGTTTGTTTACTTATCACTCAAAATTCAATCACAAAGAATATTTGGCCCTCAAAATTCAATCACAAAGAATATTTTACACTCAAAATATTAGTAATAGTCAACATCCTCCCGTTCGTATTATACAAGAAATAAAATTAGCGGAGAAAGTACAAAAACTGGATGAGCCACAACTTTTTCTTAAGTAACAAGACTACAAATTACTAATTATAAGTCAAAAGCTTAAGAAATGAAATCATGGCTGAACCTCAAAGTACTGAAGAACAAAGTAAGCGGCGGATAAGCAAAGTTATTGTACCAAGTCCGTCAGGTCATACAGGAGGCGAAGAAACAGAAATAGCCACATACATTACTATACCTCCAGACGGTGGGTGGGGGTGGGTGGTCGTTGCATCATGTTTTATATGCATATTCTTAATCGATGGTATTATATTCACGTATGGCAGCATGTTCGCCTGCATTAGAGATGACCTCAAGATAGAAGAATCGTTAGTGGCTCTTATAAATTCATTGGCATTCGCAGTGTCCTTTATCCTTGCACCTATAGCTTCGGGTATTATAAATAGATATGGGTTCCGAGAATGTACAATGGCTGGAGCAATTATATGTGGTATTTCATTACTGTTAACATATTTTGCACACACGTATGCACTGATATTGGTATTCTATGGATTATTTAACGGATTTGGAGCAAGTCTCGTTTATTTTGCAGCAAGTTTGTTTGTTGGTTTTTATTTCGAACGTTTACGAGCTTTGGCTATGTCAATTGCACTAACAGGATCAAGTTTTGGTACTATGATTATGTATGCTGTAAATAATAAAATGAACGAGTTAGGCGGTTGGCGTAACACTACACTATTGCATGCTGGATTGCTTGGAGCACTTTACTTTATAGGGATGACTTTCAAGCCTGTTACTCCTGTATTAGTGACACATAAGACAGAACACCCGCCTGTAGTGGTAACCAATTTGCCAAGCGGCTCAAATGATAAAGGAAGAGGTCTGTTTCAATCCAATACTGACTTTCCGACAGCTGAAAGTGTAATACAAGAGGGTGTAGTAACTGAGAGTGGTGTAGTTCCTGAGACTAGAGTAGTTACTGAGACTGGAGAAGTTTCTGAGACTGGAGTAGCACCAAGTACGTCAAGAAAAAATAACTCTAAGAGTACATTATTAACAGTTGGTTCTGAAATAGATGAAAGAGTACTGACGAGGATATGTGAAGGGAGCAAATGTTGCGAAGTGAATGTAGCTATAGAACCGCCAAAGAAACGAAGTTTTTGGGCGAGATTATGTCACTGGAAGAAACAAGCTCCGGAATTTCGGCCAATGTACCGAGACGATGTTTTCTACAGCGGCAGCTTAAATAGTTTAGAAACCTATAAAAGAAGTCGCACCGATGTGGAATCAAACGATAAAACAAGCGGTTCGGTTAAATATCATATGGCTGTAACGCGAGCTGCAAAAGTTAAAGACATTAAAGAGAAGAAATCGTTATGTTCAACTGCCGTGAGGAGGGCTCTCGTTTCTATGTTTGATCCTTCAATACTGAAAACATGTTCATTGTTAATTGTATGCCTTGGCTGTTTTTTTAACTACCTGGGAATGCTAGTGCCTTATGTCTTTTTGCAAGAGCGTAATCTACACGAAGGAATGGACCCAATACATTGCAAAAGTATACTAAGTTTTATCGGTTTTACGAATATTTTAGGTAAACTACTAATAGCACCATTGGCTTTTAAAATATCACCTATAATACTCTATATTATATCTGTGTCAGTATCTGGATTAACAACAATAGCATTTAATTTTTCCTTCAACGTTTATTATCAGTATACGTGTGCAGGCATTTTTGGTTTTTTTATTGCTGCTTTGACGGCCTTGCGAAGTTTAATATTTGTGCGGTTATACGGACTGGAAAGATTGACAAGTGCCACAGGTGTGTTGTTTATATATCAAGGCGTTGGATCTTTATTAAGTACGCCTTTGACAATGATTATTAAAGCTAGCTTTGGATATACAGTATCTTTTTATACAGCTGGATTATTTATGTTAACAAACGGAGCGCTTTTTGTGCCTCTCCAAACAGTCAGGCGCAGAGAAATAGCCAAAGAAAAACAGAGAATGGGAAACAATGAGGAAGGTGGGGCAACCAAAGACCAAGGAACTAGTACCTATAGTTTGTAAATATCAATACAAATGTCAATAAAGTCATTTCAAATAAATTGGTTAAGCCTAGATGATTAAAGTAAGCTCAGCAATAACTTATTATTTTTATTTAAAATTATTTAGTTGTCGAGGAATTTATATTTTTTTGTCAATGAAATATGTATAGCGTTTCCCGCTAATAATGTAACTTTCTAATGGTGAAAGAATTTTCGAAATCGGTTGAGTAGTTTTAGAGTTAAATCGTATCAAACAATAATCAAATCTTTCCTCTTCATCAATCAAATAAATTTTATTTAGATGATACGACATTTTTTCACGGTCATACAAATTATTTTTGTTTCTGAGTATCAAACCTTTAACTTTCGGCAATTACATTTATAGGTACCTATCTAATTTATATACAGATGTCACCGGAAAATAGCAAGAATCGTTGTTGTTGAAAGTTGATCAATTTTTGAGGTAGTTGATCAACTTTCGGAATATATTTTAGCAAGATTGATTCTTCTATCATTTGAATAAAATTTTTGATTATTTCACTTGGAGCGGTTTAAAGTACGTGAGTCGTTCAGCCAATCAACGTACACCTCGCCTTCGTCGGATGATTTAACGGCAAGACTCTGTAAATATATCAGTTTACTAAAATACACACGTTAAATAATACATTTCAACTGCCGTTTATTATTTTCCGAGAGTTGATCAACTATCTAGAAAATTGATTAACTTACGAGTCTCGTTATTTTCCGGGTGTTTAACAATCCCACCGCCACGAAGGACACTGCATATACCTACTATGGCTAATATAAATGAAAAGACGCAGCAGCTACAAAACTTAGATCAACATATTTGTTTTCGTTTTATTGTAGACTATTCGAAGTATTCCTACGGTTCATGCGGTACTCGATGGATCATAATTATCCGTATCGCTGCAGCGCTGGCTGGTTAGAAGGCTATTAAACATATTTAGACGTAGGTAGGTTATATACAGCTTAATCCTGTGCAGAACTGGTTTAACCAGTAGTGGGATGCGGCCAATCGCAGCTGTTCATATTAATACCTAACGCCAACGTTGGGGCAAATGTTGTCTAGCAAATGTTTGGAGCGTTGCTATAAACCAACATAGAATCTCATAGGTAATCTATATCTGGATGACGTAATAGTGCCTTGGTGGTCCAGTGGTCGCAGTATGCGCCTGCTGTGCACGAGGTTGTGGGTTCGATTTCCGCACTGGACAAAACTTTGTGTGACCCACAAAGAGTTGTTCTGAGTCTGGGTGTAATTTGTATCCGTTAATTGTATGTTTGTAAAGTCCCCCGCGACACAGCTTGTTCTTTAGTGCGGGAGTTGTCTTTTAAAAAAGAAAGAAGAAAAACGAAAAGTGGTACGTACAGATTCTACTTTCTGGCTTGCTGAGGTTCTGGGTTTGATGCCCGGTTCATATATAGTGGTATCTACAAGATGATGCCCGTGGTTCTAGCCGCGTGGATGTCGGTTTTTTAAAGACAGTTCCCGTACTATAGAACATGCCCTGTGCCGTGAGACTTTACAAACATACAATAAAATGCACGGATACAAATTACATCCAGACTCGAAACTTTAATAAATCACACAAATTTTGTCTTTTGTGGGAATCGAACCCACGGCTCCAGCTTAGAAGTCAGGGTCCGTGACTAACTACTTTATCAACAGGCCATTATTATCGTTATAGGTTATCGCGATAAAAAGTTCTTCCTCAGGGTACCTCCCATTTCTTTACTAATTTTATTACTATCCGCTCAGACGTTTAGAAATGAAAGGCAACATACAGACAAGAGTTACTTTTGCATTTATAATTTTCATAGTATGGATGTGCAGTTTTATCTGAAATCCAATTAGCAAAAGCAATATAATATTTATTATTCTTATCAAGTTTCCAAAACAAGGAAATACACAAAATTTTATAACATAGTCCTGATTTAATTTTTTTTTATACTACTTAGGTGGCAATCAAGCATACGGCCCTGATATTAAGCAGTTACCGTAGCCTATGGACGCTTGCAATACCAGAAGTATCACTTGCCAACCCATTTTTTCACATCAGGGCTTTATGATGGGAGTATCACTGGGATAGGAATACGTTTCTTTCAAAACGCATTCCTAAATGAGCGCTTCGCCAGTCGGGCATGCTCGCTAGTATGGTGCCCTACCTCTTTTAAAATTAAAGTAAATACAAACTTTCTATTTCCTTAATAATAGGTTGCTTCTGGCCCATGCATGCCATGCTGGGCTACAAAAACCACGTTTTTAAGAGACTAGTAACACACAAGACATAATATCACAGATGCATTCTCTATTCCCTCACTCTCATAGTCCAAGGGAACCTGAATTCGACATAAGCGGAGGGAGATGAAGCGCAGGAAAGCTCGCGCTCTCCGACACACGGATATCTAATTATTCTAGTTACCTAAAAAGGTGAAGATATTCGGTGATTCGTACACTAAAGTATATATGTTGTACTGCCATGTAAGGTTGTGTTAAATACCATATATAGTGTACCTACCGCCTACAGAGCTCACGAGTTATGAGTTAATTTACCCGAAACATCGCACTTCTGTTCTTTCGAATGATCACCGAAAATTTAGTTAAGTAAACGTTAATTCGTCATAATAATAATAATATGTAATAGTATATACCCATATATGTCCCACTGCTGGGTACGGGTCTCTCTCTCTCTTGATAGAGGAGACCCGTGCCCAGCGTTTAGGCCTTAATTTACACACAAATTTAATTAAATTAACTAATAAATTATGTAGTTCGTCATGAATAAATATAATTTATTATTATATCTTTATATATATTTCTGTATTTAAAAAAAGATGTCTCCTTCGGGAAAACCCATGTTACGCAGGGACTTATTTACAAACATACTAAATAAATATCAAATATTTTTTTGTCGAATCGAATCAATCGTGACGAGAAGATCACTTCAATACTTATTCATTTATAGACATTAAATTCTTTGCAAAAATTGGAATTATCAGGTGATGCGTTCTACTAATATAAAATATTAAATTTTACTACTTGACACAACATTACGGTGCACTGATACTGGTCAACCTCACTTTACTTGACCCAGAGTTCAAACCCAGCACAGCAGTTGTACACATTCCTACTGCGCCACCCAGGCAATAGATTGGTATCAATAGCAAAAAAAATGTCATAGCAAATTTGTTGGGCACTCATAAATACACACTATATAGGTACCTATATAGTGTTGTACCTAGCAACTATTCTAGATCTCCTAGTGTGTATGTATTCAATATGATATTGATAAAGAAAAAGTTTAAGTACTTATCATACATTTAAAATTAAATTTATTTATAGTTTTAAAGATAGTATGTAAGAAGGTGTATTTGTCCTACACAGATAGATATATTGTAAATTCTTAACAAAGTACGTACGGCAATAATTCGCGTGACCAAGCCTGTGGGAAGATTACACGTATTTGAATCTGTATCATGCGCGTGCGTCGTTTCCACGAAGCGAGTGATGTCTGTAGATGCGCGATGTTTTGGCGAAGGAAACCCGACACCGATACTTCTCAAAACAACGTTCAACATCTCACACAATTGCTTGCGTAAAAAGAATATTGTTCGCTTCATATTATAATAGGTACTAACGTTCACTTGATGGGTATACCGAGAAATGAAGTAAGATATTACGTACCTATGTAGTGCCAGGAGCTTCACATCCATAGTGCTAAAATCACGGCTTTAAGCATTCATATGCTACAGTACTACTACTTAAGGAGCAACCAAGCCTACAGCCCGCCTGATAGTGAGCAGTTTTTCTAGCCTATGTACGCTTGCAATACCAGAGGTATCACTTGCGTGTTACCGAACTAAAATATTAACAACAGTTTGATGATCAGTATCCCTGGGATAGGAAAACAGTGAATTAAAAACTCACAGAATCACCACTACACCGCTGTGTACAGTAATTTGGTTGTGGTCTTTTATAAGCTAGAGGTCCTTTCCCAGTCGGGCTTGCTCAATTGTATAGTGCCCTACGTCTCTAATCTCTCTCAGCTAAAAAAACTTTTTTTTTATACTATTTCGGTGGCAAACAAGCATACGGCCCTGATGTTAAGCAGTAACCGTAGCCTATGGACGCTTGCATTACCAGAGGTATCACTAGCCTGGTTGCCAACCCATTTTTTTTACACCAGGGCTTTAAGATGGAAGTAACCCTGGGATAGGAATACGTTTCGTTCAAAACGCATCCCTTACTGAGCGCTGGAGACCTTGTCTCACATACAAGAACACAACTATACCGCTGTGTGTAGGTATTTGGCTGTGGTCTTCTGTAAGGTCCTTCCACAGTCGTGCTTGTTCGCTAGTACGATGCCCTACCTCTCTTAAAACTGACACAAACCTACCAAGTAACCATATGATAGGAAATTAAAAGTATCCGAATATCAACCAACTGACTACATCGTCATGGTCTATCATCAAGTAAGATTGACAGTTGCGATCGTGTCTCAATTTCGTCAATTACATGAGCAATTATGACTGATCGACGATCGATCACCAGTCGTGGTGTCGTGGGCGGTGTTGGTGTGACTCAAGCTCGCAATGCCACTGGCGAGGTCACCTTGATGGAATAGATCTGTAAACTTTTGCTAAGTCTTAGTAAGATAAGCCAGTTTTTAACTGCTTGTGTCCGTGTGGTGACGGACTAAGAATACAAATGTCACCATCCCGTTTCAACCCTAGGGCGTCGTCGATTTCGGGAGTAAGTCCATATCCATGCAAGAGAGAAATAACTCTAAACAAAATCCTATACCAACCCGTCTGGCCAGCGTGGTATCGTAGGCTAGTATCCCTTCAAGCTTTCCATGTGGTGATGGATTAAGAATACAAAATGTCACCACCCCTTTCCATCCCGAGGGTTTCGTAAGAGTCGACAAAAGAAGTAAGCCAGGCAGAAAATATCTACTGCAAGAGAAGGCAAATTGGAAATAAAGCCCTATACCAATCCGTCTGGCCAGCGTGGTATAGTAGGCTAGTATCCCTCCAAGCGAATGGAGAAGACCTGTGCCCAGCAGTGGGACGTTTATTTGTTGAGATGAGATTCATGCCTAGTTTGAAATAGAGACTAGGGGTAGACGACGTAACAATCCCTGATCAGCAGCATAAGTAGACTATTTCTGAGTTGCCTTCCTCTCCACACCCAGAGCTAGAAACTGAGTAAATATTAAATAGATCTTATGTCTCATAGAGTCGATAATCAATGTGATATTGTCACAATAAGCTTATACCAACCAAAGTAACCCAAAAAGAAGCAATGTAACCTGAACTGTCAAAATATTATGATAATACATTCGGCCCTCCTACCTACTCAACTGTGAGATTATATTCATAACACGAATCATTCATTAAAGCTATAAAAAATGTAGCAAATATGAATGGGTTGTAACAAACATTGTATGCAAAAAAAAGTTCCGCACTGAAGTACAACACTGTTTTACGGATCTCTAAAGGCAATAACCAAATATGCACTTATCCAATAAACCAACTTAAAGATTAAAAAATAAACAGTTGACAAGGAAACGGAAACGATTTGAGCACTAAGTTTGCACAGATAAAGCTAAAACATGTGAGATCATGTCTATATTGTCTCTGACATAATGACGTCATCAACAGGAAGTTTTTGTCTTTTTCATTGCATTTTATTGTGACTCTAATGTTTTTGAGAGTGGGTTGTGGTCGAATGGGTTGGTTTAAGGAGATACAAGCTTGATTGTCCAAAATTCGTGTAGTCTAGCTACCTATATAGTGATTGCTGTCTATATATAGGTTATTTCGTATCCCGTGGGGACGCCCACACTACAGAGGAATTAGGATCTCTTACAGAAGAATTGACAAAACAATCAGTAAGATGAAAATCTTCCTGCAAGGTGCAATTGCCCTGAGAACATCTAGGAGTACCAATTTTTTTGGTTTCAACTGACGATAGTTAATTACGTACGATAAGGTTGTAGAATGAGCTCCCTGCCGAGGTTTTCCCAAGAGACTATAGCATGGGGTTCTTCAAGAAAGGAGTTATAAGGTTTTTAAAGGGTCGGCAACGCGTGTGTAACACCCCTGGTGTTGCAAACGTCCATAGGCTACGGTAACTGCTTACCATCAGGCGGGCCGTATGCTTGTTTGCCACCTTGGTAGTATAAAAAATATATATATATATAACTTTTTGTTTCGTTTAATCTGTTGATAGGAGCGTAATAGTTACATAATAATAGTTATAGTTAAATTGTGTAGACAATAACACAATTATTCTACATCCATTAGTCTAGTAATAGTGACAAATAGAAATTCACCAATTTGGCACCGACAGTTCACTTTCCTTGTACTTGAGAATGCTAATGGTTGAGCACGTACCTATATGACATGACATATGGACGGAGCAATTTAGATATTAAAAGCTTATTTTTGTTTTAAATATCTATTTTTTATTGTTATTTTCTGTTTGGTATCTTTACGGTGCTTTGCTATTAAAATTTTTAGAAGGTTATCTTCTCCACTAGAATTATAATTATCTGTGGCTTCACTAAACCACAGATAACATGACTAAACCAAATAAAAGATTGCTTAAATTTAATTAAGCAAATTAGCTCAATTTTTGAGCACATGCTCTTGTGATATTACTTACTTCGGTACCTCAATTATGGTAATTATTTATTACCACTCATCTCTGCCTTATAATGTGGACAAGTCCAACATATGGCCAGACATCATTTAGTGTAAAGAGCCTTCGCCTCCAATTCGATATGACGTCACCGACTCCGGCGCATCCGTTGCACCAAGAACTTGTTGAACAAGGTCGGGGACCTGTTTGATTACAAATCTGGTAATTTAAATGGATGCCGGTAGCATAATTTAGTTTCGTTTTGACTATAACTTTTTGTCTCACATGTTTTTTTTGCCTCAGTTACATTATGACATTGGCATTGAGTCAATGTCATGATCAACATTAAATAAGAAATTGTTAATAATAAAATTAAATATGTTTATTACAATGTATTCTCACCAAATAAAATGTTTTGCTTGTTCAAATTACACTTAAATTGTCAAAAATTAGTCGGCGTCAGCGTAGGACCATATCTGAGGCATTTTGTATGAAGGCATGTTCGTGCCGTGCTACCTTAACTCCTATTCCCCAAATTGAACGTATAGCTTGGAATTTGAATGGTTGACAAATATTTGCTCTACTTTCTTTATTCAAGATGCGCAAGTGTTTCGTCTTACTTGAGTCCTTCATAGTGTACATTGTACTACGGTTAGGTACTTCACCATTAAGAACTGCACGAGGCGTGTTGTTGATTCAATCCAGCAGTTAGGCTACCTACCTAAGTTCTTTGTTATCTATACTAATATTATAAAGCTGAAGTGTTTGTTTGTTTGGTTGAACGCGCTTATCTCAGAAAGTACTGGTTCGATTAGAAAAATACTTTTTTTGTTGAATAGTGCATTTATCCAGGAAGGCTATAGGCTATATAACATCACGCTTAGATCAATAGGAGCGGAGCAGTAGTGAGATATGCTGCAAAATCGAGGAAAAAATCCAAATTACCACGCGGACGAAGTCGCGGGCGACCCCTAGTCTTAAAATAAAGTATTGTAAATCGATTAAGATTCTAGTAGATCATTCAGTAGTGTGGGAATACGATATGTTCTTACTTTTGTATGTCAACAATATGGAATAGGTACATAAGTAAATGAAACATCTGTTCACACCGCACCGCAATATAATATACATATATATAGTATGATGAAAATATTAACAGGTGAACTGTTCACATCATACAAAACTTCTAAAAAACTGTCCTCTGTTCTTATAAGACAACAATTTATTTCAAACTAGCTGTTGCCCGCGGCTCCGCCCGCGTAGATGTCGGTTATCGCTGTAAAAAGCCTATGTGTTATTCCAGACCATAATCTATCTCTGTGCCAAATTTCATCCAGATCCGTCAGTAGTTTTAACGTGAAAGAGTCACGAACATCCATCCATCCATACTTACAGACTTTCGCATTTATAATATTAGTAGGATATGTAGGTACAGTCAATGATATTTCTAATTACCAATCCAAATTCTAAAATTAGCTTAGCTACTAGCTAGCTAATTTTGATGTTAGTAAAAGTTTTATCCATCTAGCCATAGTAATTTAAGTGTGTGTCTAGAACCAACAATTTTGGTAGGGCTACCGCTATCTAATGGATTGTCGCTAAATATTTAACAAACTAGAAAACAAACTTATCTATACTTATACATTAATATTATAAAGCTGAAGAGTTTGTTTGTTTAGTTGAACGCGCTAATCTCAGAAAGTACTGGTTCGATTACAAAAAATCTTTTTTTGTTTAATAGTGCATTTATCCAGGAAGGCTATAGGCTATATAACATCACGCTATGATCAATAGGAGCGGAGCAGTAGTGAGATATATGTTGCAAAATCGGGAAAAATATTCCAAATTACCACGCGGACGAAATCGCGGGCGATCCCTTATTACTTATATAGGTACATAGCTATAGATATAAATAAGAAAACATCATTTCCCATCTAAATCCTATTAACCTTGAATTTAAACATTAGTTACGTCACCTGAGTACTAAGTTATTTCACTGTGTTATTTATTATACCGATACGATTTTGTATGGACATTGTAAAACATCTCACGACCCTAACTTAGCTTTAAAACTGTAACTGGACCTAGGTCGTCATCAACCGGACATAGTGTTGTGACTTTCTTTAAGTTTCTTCCCATACATCTTACCTTTATACAAATATAAGTAAATAGATCTGATTGCTTTCACTCTTCAAACTTAAATATTCAAATCATGTGTGGTTTTGTTGGTATTCAGGGTGCGAGCCAGTGGTATCCGCGCTCTATTCACATGTTTTACACATCACGTACCGAGCTACAACTCTGCCGGTACCACTGGATCATGTTAGCGTGAATATGGTCTCGTTCTCACGACAAATTCCGCTTATTTATATACAGTGTTTTCGGAAGTAGCATTTATACTGTTATCAGATCCGTATGTTTTCTCAAAACATGCGGGACCGGTTGACATAATCATATGTGTAAGCAGTGAGTCAGTTTTATAATATACTAGCTGTTGCCCACGGCTCCACTCGCGTGGATGTCGGTTATCACGATGAAATGTAGCCTATGTGCTATTCCAGACAATCTGTGTCTGTGCCAAATTTCATCCAGATCCGTTCAGTAGTTTTTACGTGAAAGAGTAACAAACATCCATCCATCCATCCATTCTTACAAACTTTCACATTTATAATATTAGTAAGGATATTATGGCGGTCAACTGTGATGAATTATAAGAATTAAGGTCACTAATAGTCTCCCGAGTCTCCCATCCGAGTGAGAGCGATTCCCTTTTTAACCTTTGCCACACTTCTCTACTTTGGGAGCATTTTACTTACTTATGCATAATGTTTGTTAACGACACCATACGTCACCTTTACTTAGCCACAGAACTGAGCAATGATTCATAACTAACCATTAGAAAACTATCATAAACCTATTAAGTATAAATCATTTTAATTGATTCTTGGGATTTATTTTGTCCATGACATAATCATTCTTTATCCTTGAATTATATCAACATGTTTCCTTTTTTAAGCCCAATAACACATTTTATTCACATTTAATCTTGTTTGTTCCTAATCGGTCCAGTCTTGCGCAAAAACTTAATCCTCTCTTAGAAAACAAAATTTGTTATTTATTGAACGAGTTGTATAAAACCAGTCTGAGTATTAAATGTGCTTAATATTCATTTGTCGTGCGTGTGTATGAAGTGTATGAACTATGAAATGTCTTTAAATTGTCAGTATTATGTCATAATGCCATAATATATATAATAGTAATACTTATACTGATTCTGAAAGACTTGCGTGGAAATGTGGGTCCAATACGCAGTGGCATTCAGATAGTATTCAATTTTTAGTTTTTTTTTTCGATTTTAAAAAGACAACTCTCGCACTAGACAACAAGCTCTGTGTCGCGGGGGACTTTACAAACATACAATTAACGGACACAAAGTACACCCAGACTCAGGAAAACTCTTTCTGGATCACACAAAGTTTTATCCTGCGTGGGAATTGAACCCATAACCTCGTGCACAGCAGGCGCATACTGCGGCCACTGGACCACCAAGGCAGTCAAAATTAAATGGGATGATACTTTAAAATTACCGTACAGTCAAGTCAGTGAGGAGAAGAGTCCCGCGTCTGCTCTCCTTTATCATGTGAGCAAGCTTGATCTGGATCAATAAAGATATAAAAAAAATATAGGTTCAATATAGTTCTTAATAAAACGAAGGTGGTAACCAAACATGCCTTTACTTTAGCAGTTACCACCGTCTATCGACTAAACTTGCAACACCATGGCTATCTCAGCCACAAGACGTCCACTGCTGGACATAGGCCTCCCCCAAAGTCTTCCACGTCATTCGGTCCTGAGCTGACCTTGTCCATCGGTAGCCCGCGACCTTTACCAGGTCGTCGGTCCACCTGCGTCTTCCAGTTCGTGGTCGCCACTCTAGATGGCTATCACTTGTTTTAAAAATATTATATCGGAAGAACCCTATGTCTTTCGGTGTCCCAATGTGAACCCCATGTCTGTCAGCTAATTCAAATAAACTTTTTTACTTGTTTGAAAATTAAAGCAGTGTTCTCTTTATATAATTTAAGTGTTAATCTATATGATCATCCACGCTAACATGCAATACAAGATGACCATGATAATACATGATTTAGTTTTGATTACAACATTACTACAGATTGAATCATCATTGTAGTCTTATCACGAATTCCTTCATTTATCACTTACCGTTAGGGTTGGCAGTGTAAATAGAAAAGTGGATTCAACAAATCAGACCCTCTAGACAAGCGGCATAAGCGATAGTCGAATCGAAAGTCAAAAAAGCAAATGTATGGGATTTGACGTAAGTTTACGACATTATATCGTAGACTTACGTCAAATCCCATACATTTTATTTTTTGACTTTTCGATTCGACAATCGCTTATGCTACTTGTCTAGAGGCTCAGAAACCTTATTGTTCTTTCTGTTTCCTCGAAGGGTAGGCAGAGATGTATCAGACAGGCGATTTGTGTCAGCTGTAAGTAGAAGGAATGCTATTGTTACATTTACCGGGTATTACTCTAGACTGGATACCGTGGAATCTGGAGGTCGTAGGTTCAATTCCTACAGGGATAACTTAGTGTAATTCGTAAAGAGTTACCCAAGTTTCTTGCCAATTCTTCTCGAGGCCCTACCATAATCAGTGAATTGGCTCTAGAAAAAAAGTATGCTGACATTTGTTTTTATGACGTTCATAAGTATCATGTATTTGATCCAATTTAATAAATGAGTTTGACTTTGACTTCATAAATGTTTGCCGAAATTGTATGTTTGTAAAGTCCCCCGCAACACAGGGTTTATTCTTTAGTGCTAGAGTTGTCTTTTTTTAAAAAGTACTGCGTCATAGTCAGATACCCAGGGTTGCTAACCCTATGAGTAAATTCGTCAGTCGATAGGCATGTGCCTCCAGGCTGCGCGTGAGTCACAGGCAGGTTGTGCCGGGCGGCGCAGGCGCACGGTCACCGGTGTATCTCAGTCCTCTGACCTTTCCATATTGCAGTATGATCTTATGGTACGGTGGGCAACGGAGATGGCTGTACAGGGCCGCTATATAAAGATTAGACTTTTAGAAAAACCAATGTATGAATTTGTGTGAAAAATATTTTTATCTGTAGAATTAGTCTAATTGTACACTGTTACCAAATTCCACAGAAATATATACATTGGTGTTCCAAAAAAACTAATCTTCATATAGCGGCCCTGTACAGCCATCTCCGTTGCCGTGTGTACATTAGATTTATTATGGGTGCTTCAATATTCGCTAGCGAATTTTTTAGTTCTACTACGTCTATAAATTGACTTTTAAAATATTATTTTCATATTTTTAAGCCTAAAGCAAATCAAGCAAGTAAAGTGCTTAAAATTCATAATATAGGTACCTAACAAGAGGCAACCAAGAAATCGCTTGCTCAAATTGTTCCCTTTGAGTACAGACAAAGAAGCACTAGGTAGGTACTTCGGTAGTGTTGGTTCTGCTGATTCGTTCGGCTTTGCTATAACTATGATTAATTTTGTTATAATACAGCGATTTTTACATTCTTTTTATACAGAGTGCAATGAAATGATCCTCCGCCGTCTTCCGGGGCGGTATGCGTTAATTTTGGTTATTTTTACTATTATTTAACCGACTTCAAAAACGAGGAGGTTATAATAATAAATGTTTGTTACCGCAGAACTCCGTAATTTATTGACCGTTTTAAAATTATTTTTTGTCTGAGAGGACATACTTACTTCCAGTTTGGTCAATTCTAATGATAGGATTCATGAGAAATTGAGGGACATCCTCAAAAAATATAGGAACACATATAGCAATTTCAATATTTTTAACAACACATCAAACATTTGCATTCAGAAAGTATGATATGATGAAGTAAAACTGATGAAGAAGACCACAGACCACCTGAATTTCTCAATAATAAGTATTTTACGGATGGCAACTGTAATGTAGCAAATGAAAATGGTACAATTGAACTGAACTGATGATAAAGCCGGAAGCTAGGCAACGGTACTTCATAATTAAACAATGTAATCTAGCCGTGTTTGGGCTTATTTAAATGGTCATGAGATGCGCTTTTGCTGTAAATGATCAAATTAAAAAGAACCATCTTTAAGGGAGGAAAAGTGAAATCAGAGTTTGCATGTAAGTTCATCCTGTTTACCTACGTTAGGGGGTTTTAAGGTTTTTGAAAATTCTGCAACTTGCAATACCGAAGTCGTTTTTACCGAAGTGGCAATATAAAGTAATTTATCGCCGTAACATTTCACTATATCTGGTGATTAGTTAAACATAAATCTAAGTTAATGACTACTCCTTGTAATAACATATTCTATTATCATTGTTAACAATTAACAAGCTCATGTTTAACAAGTTTAAACTGAGTAACACTGGCACTTGTCGCGCTGTCGCACTCCCAAACAACAAATATAATTGTTGTTCCATTACATAATCAACTGTTCTTTCAAATACTAGTTAAGTACCGTGCCTTTGCTCGTTTATCACCTCCATTAGAATGTTTGACTGTCGTCATGTATTTAGTAATAGCCGGTGACAGACGGATAGAGAGCTATTAGGTGACATCATAGTTTGTTTACCAAATCAGTATGTGCAACAAAATTACATCCATTTACAAACATATACATGTTTTTAAAAGGATGTAAATGTTTTGTTTTACTGTTTAATGTTTTGATTGTCGTATTTAACTTATGTTGTTTGTAATCTAGTCTAGTTTGTTTGGTAGCTGCTACCGCTGTAGACAGTAATTTTTCAATTTGACAAGTTTGTGCATTATTTTTAATTGCTAATGGTGGCGGACGATCGAATGGTAAGTGGCTTGTGTATTTTATTTAATTGCCTACGTTAACCAACCCATATTAAGGCAGCGTGTGTTGTTTTTTGTGATCTCGGCTCTTTAAATAGAAAAGAAGCTACCTATGTCTAACTATATACATTTCTATTATTATTATTAGTAATTGCCTATATTGCAATCATCAGACACAAAGGTAAGCCTCTGCTTACCGTTAACATAATAACATTTATCCTGTAATTTTCTTTCAATAAAATAAAGCCTATGTTACCCGCTGATAATGTAGCTTTCTAATGGCGAAAAAAATTTGAAATCGGTCGAGTAGTTTTTGAGTTTATTCGTTACATACAAAAATACAAATCTTTCCTCTTTATAATAATAATAATGTATTAATAGTATTAAATGTAGATTCAAATTAAAATTAGTTAAATGTCTAAAGAAAAATAAATTATACCCCATACAAATACATCATAATTCGACTACCAGATCGGTTATAGAATAAGGACATCTGTATCTGTCCAATAGGAAGGGCTTTAGCTGTGATTTGAACAGTTTGGTGTTACATTATACAATGTACTTTAGAAGTTAAGTTTAGTTTATAAGAAACATTACTTTCATATACTAAACAATCTGTATATTTTGAGTAGTAATCCATCATGAATGCAAAGGGTAGGTTAAACGTAGGAACACGTAGGTAAGTTGATTGATAAAATATACTACATCTGACTAGGTATTAGATACGACCTAAGAAGTAGATGTTAACCCAAGTCAGAATCTTCCAAGTAGCTTTAAAGAACGTCTTTAATCATGTCTAGGTTGATAACTTGCACTAATATTATAAATGTGAAAGTTTTTGAGGATAGATGGCTATATAAGGAAGTTTGTTACTCTTTCACGTAAAAACTACTGAACGAATCTGGATGGAAATTAGGCATAGAAATAGATTATAGTCTAAATTAGCGAATAGGCTAATTTTTATTGCGATAACCAACACCCACACGGGCGGAGCCGCGGGCAACAGCTAGTAACGCATAATAAGAAGAGATGTCCAACATTTCTTAAGTTAAATAAAATAATTAATTACACGACCTCAGTAACTAGGACATGACAAATAATTCCAATATGTTTTTTTTCCCTCGCTTAAAAGTAATGCCTCCTTATTAGCCTCAAAGAGGGACAAGGGCGTCTGGGTGGACGTATATGGGCACAACCTTCTTACACTGGCCATTGACCATATGGCGCGAGGGTGACAGATGCCAGCTTTAAGACCATAGACGTTTTAGGTATGGCCTAGTACCAATATAATGTTGAGTATATTTATATGATAATGTTTTGAATAACTTAAGATAAAGATACCAGTGGTATTGAATACAACGTTAACTGACATAACTACACTTGCAAAAGTATGCAAAAGTATTTTTTGCATGGCCCCCAAAATATACAATAAGCTTCCAAAAGATTGGAAAGAACAGAACTCTTGTTTATTAAAAAAGAAATTAGAATCACACCTTAAGGAAAAAGCATATTATAGTATATCAGAATTTATGAATGATAAAATCTAGCAGACAACAAAATTATTTATGCATTTTTGACATACAATAATAATAATATTTACAATAATGTCTATACCTATTCTATTTGTATTCTGAATCTAATGTATAATTATAATACCTAATTTATTTAACTTAATATTGTAATACCTGTGCTCAATTTATAATGTATGTAATTAAATTTCAATAATAATATTTGTATGCCTCAATGGCCAAACATGACTGATCTAATATTATAATATGTATAACCTACATGCCTTGTATGTATACTCATGTTTTCACAAATAAATGATCTTATCTTATCTTATCTTATCTTATCTTACACTAAAAAAACTACTAAAGTAAAGGTAGAAAAGCAGCCACCACCTTACAGAAGACCACAGACAAATAACTACACACAGCGATGTAGTTGTGTTCCTGTGTGCGAGTACAGGTCTCCAGCGCTCATTTAGGGATGCGTTTTGAAAGAAACGTACTTCTATCCCAGGGACACTCCCATCTTAAAGCCCTGGTGTAAAAAAATGGGTTGACAGCACGCAAGTGATACCTCTGGTATTGCAAGCGTCCATAGGCTACAGTAACTGTTTAACATCAGGCAGGCCGTATGCTTGTTTGCCACCCAAGTAAAAAAAGCAACTAGATTCAGGCGACTTCCAGTTATTTCAACTGCTAGCCTGTCACATCCTATTTTTTTTGTGTAGTTATGGCTCCATCCATTTTGTTATACCGATGCCATGCCAACGTCAAGGTGGAGAGAGAAAGTTAGTAAAAATTGGTTTGCCGGTAATCTGTAGCTACACTCACTTTTGTAGGTTAGTGTTAGTAGACAAAAAAAATATTTACCGGAATACAAATATGAGGGAGTTAATAAGTGGGAAGTTATAAATTAGAAAGGATTTGTAGTGGGAGAGTTAGCTCAGTAGAAGGAAACCAAATAGTCACATACTATTAATTTGAAATTGATAAATAACTGACAGCGCGCGCTTTTTAACCACAGATTAAATATAATTATTTGCCTGTATAGGGATTTTTGTCCGTGTGGTGACGGATTAAGAATACAAATGTCACCACCCCGTTCTATCCCGAGGGTGTCGTAAGAGTCGACTAAAGGAGTCAGGTAGACAATATCCACTGCAAGAGAGGGAAAACTTGAAACAAAACCCTATACCAACCCGTCTGGCCAGCGTGCCCATATTAGCCTACTATACGTAGGCTAATATCCCTCCATATTTATGGAGGAGACCCGTGCCCAGCAGTGGGACGTTTATGGGTTGGGAAAGTATAGGGATTGAAATGGCAAAAAAACTCTTTTAGTGCTTCCTTTGAACCTTTTTGCAACATCTTATGTTTGTAGCCGCAGTGGATTAAGCAGCTCTGTTTTGATAAATTAGTCAGTCAGTTAGAACAAGTAGTTATACTTATATATACATTTATTAAATCAAAAGAACATGTCTCTGAATAGACACACTTATTTAAACTCCAGCTATTTACACATAAAATGCACAATAAATCCACAAGGTTACAAGCGACTGCAACACAACACAGAAGGTACCTACCGTTCAGTAACATAAATCTGGCAATGATATTGAGCGACAGTGGACAACGTGGACAACGACTAATTGTCCCAAGGTCCCTCCGCACATGGCACTTGACGCTAACGAGCCACATCATGGCGAATGAATCAATGCTTAAGTGTTAATTAATAGTCATCGTTGTGATAAGTGTCAAGTTTCAACAGACTGTACATGTGAGTGGCCACTGTGCCTCGAGTGTGTTAGGTTTGGGTACGATTCCCACCCGGGTCAAATATTTATATATGTACGTAGTTTGAGATGTCGATATACAGATAGATTGGAAAATCATGGGTCGGTTGGTAGATACAGTGGTTGATACTTCGGTAATGCGCAAAATTTTGTGTGATTCCGAGTCTAAGTGTACTTTCTGTTCGTTAATTGTATGTTTGTAAAGTCCCATCGACACAAGGGTAGTAGGCCTATTGCGGTAGTTGTAAAGTTGTAGAACCTCGCGCTTCTCGGCGAGGCGCTATTGATTGGGTGCCATAAGTTTTGTTATTGTTTATTTTGACTGGACTAGTATATTTAGAATTCAGAATCGAGTAGGTACCTACGTCGTACATCCTGCATATCACAAGTATGATACAAATAACAATATAATAATAATGTATGTGTCACTGTCTGGATCCAATTACTTCAATTTTATTCGGCTACCGAAACTCGCCGTCCGGGCACTGCGCAGTGCGCACCGGGCGCGGTCACATCAATCACCCTGCGATTGTTTAATTAGGTGTCATTACATGCATCGTGTGATGAAGAGATTAAGCTGTCAATATTTATTAAACGTACATTGAGTAGGTACGTCCATAAATGTTATATTTTAAGATAGATATAGTTATAACGTGGATAATTCAGGTGCAATAATATAAGGAAAATGAATGCGTGTGCCAATAACTTAGATAATAACGGAGTTTAAGTTGTCAAATCCTCTTTGTTAATTTTAACCGTTTATCAAATGTGTTATGAACACTTTGTCTATAGTATGAATATATTTTAGGTTTATCTAGGTGAAAAGTTTTTGTTTATAAGTGTTTGGTATTTAATTTTCAGGATGTCTGAAGGAGACGTGTCGTTGATCCGTGACGAGGACATACTGCGCCGTATGGTGAGACTGTTAACTTAATTATTATAGGTACTATAGTCCACTTCCCACACAACAAGACTGACTGTTTTTAAATCCATGCGATTTACTCCTTCTTTATAAACAGGGACTTTCTGACTGCCGATTCTACTCAAGCTGGACTTCACGCCCGGCCACAGCACATTCCCAATTACCTTCCCAGCACCGAGAGGGTTTGCGGTTGCTCTTCTCTGGCATGCATTTCTTATAATGCTGTCCAAGAGACAGAGTCCTGCTTGTCCGGCATTGTGCTGTGGTATGAGGCTGCGATCGAGGCACTGATTAGTTATCTCCTATTGTTGTTCACATAGGATGATGTAATCAGCGGCAAAGTCCTATAAGCTTTTTTTTCTATTACTCAATAAATACTTACAAACTTACAATATTTACTCACTCAATGTTTGTTTTTTATGTGGGTGATATAGATTTAACCCATTTAATGGTAAAGCAAAATATTCTCCAATTTCAACTTAACCACATTAGTATGCGCCTGATGAAAAATAAATGCAATAATACACAACACTAAAAATATTTTATTTACGCTAGGCGCAAATCAAGCTGATATTAAAGTTATGATTATGAATATATGAATAAATTTGGAAATTTTCAAGAATATAGTATAATTCTACAAAATTTAAATCATTTGAGCATCAAGTCTTTATTGAACATCAATTAAGTGGTAAAGGAGCCAATATGGTAGATACAACAGTCCACCTGATACGTTACTTGATGGTATTAATCTCTGAATTACAGTGGCAGCAGACGGAAGACTTCTCCCGCAAGAAAGAGATACGAGCGCACATGTACCGCCTGAGAGAGGAGCGCCTGCGTAACCTGTACTCGCCCGAACCCACCCGCGATGGGAAAGGTAACTGACATCTTTGAAAATAAACAGAGTAGAGTGAGAAAACAACACCGGCCAAAAGTGTAGGCGGTTAGACCGGAGTTACCATGTCCGTATGGATTGAGGAGCCATTTTTCGTATCTTAATGAAATTAATACACTTATTTAGTAGTAAGTTTATTTTTTTTTTATGATCAGTCCTCGATTTTGTAGTATAATACTTTAAAAGTTATATGAACGTAAAGGTGGCTCCGAGGTGGCTCCTCAATCTAGATGTTTGGATTGAGGAGCCACGTTAGAACTAGATAGAACATCATGGATGAATATTTATCCATTCATTATAATTTGGTTCCACTGTCCACAGACCAATAAATTCGACTCGTATTTTTTTATTTATGGTACAGAAAACAAACAGTATTAAAGATAACTTAAGATTAACACACATATTTAAAATATTCACCAGTAAAGTTTTCAGTATTATTTATACAAAGCATATGAGAAGAAATTTGTGTTCTAGAATTCAACACAAAAAAAATTAAAAGAAATCAATATTAATATATAAAATTTGTTTATCGAATTACAAATGATAAAACAAAATTTAAAAGGAATAAAAAATAAAATCAAAATTCAAACAAATAAAAAAATCGTAAATCGTATTGCTCATTCCACTCTAATCTGCATCACTGCACAACAATGACTTAAACTTATTGAGACTGTTGTGAAAAATATCAACAAATTTTTAAAGAAGCAATAGTTCAATTTACAATGTATGATAACTTTTTTAATTTTAACCGATCTCAGACTTTGTCTACTAACTACTCTCAAATGCTACAAAATTTTACCAAATTATGATAAATATTCATCAATAAAGCTCCTCAATCCAAACATCTAGATTAAGGACCCACCTTTATGTTCATATAACTTTTGAAGTATTATACTACAAAATCGAGGACTGATCCTACAAATTTTTAAACTTACTACTAAATAAGTATATTAATTTACGAAGAATGGTTCCTCAGTCCATACGGACATAAGTTAATGACTCGGTATGTTTTACGGACAGAATTATTTTTGTTGATGAATCAACCTATACATTGCAAAGTACTTATTAGGTTGTACTTTTGTAGCAAATAAATTAAACGAATTATGACAATGTTAATATCATAGATGATTTAGAAGCAAGCAGATCGGCTGTCAACGTATACATATACTTAATTTGTAATTAGTGACCATGTTTTGACATACAATAAAACTAGTGCCTTGTTTTTAAATCTTATCGTCCAATAGGTTGTACTTTTAACAATGGCATTTGAATTATCCAAGCATATCTAGTCAGCGTAGTTGTACCCGACTCAACAGGTAGTGAGTTCACGGCGGCGCAGGACCACGTCAAGTCCTTCGCAGACCAGAGCTTCCAGTCCATGAAGAGCAAGGAGGTGCGCGACGCGGGCTCCCCGCCCAAGGAGTTCACGTACCGCGGCCAAGGTGCATAGCCTGCACGATACACAACTCAACCTTAACAGAACTAACGCTTATTAACCGGTAACGGTGAATAATCTCCACGATCTCCCACTAATTATATTATCGTCTCTTTGCAGATTTGAAGGCGCTGTCGAACGCTGGGTGGAATGTGGAGCAGGAGAATAAGACGACAGATGACGGGCACACGCATGTGAAGTCAGTCCATGCCAACATCGAGGGCAAGTATGACGTCGACGGCGGCAGGGGCCAGTTTGCGGCTGTTGATCATCATAAAGAAGCCGTTACGGAGTACCACGATGACAACAGCAGCCTCAAGCGCAATGAGACGTCCTCCAACACAGCCGCTCGAGAACATGTAGTGCGCCAGACTGACGATGGGACTCAAATGTCGTCTACCACCAGCTCTTCTACTTCCACTTCCAAGATGCAGCAGATGTCTTCAACGAGACACGAATCAGTGCCATACGTAACCAACGACGACTATGACCTACGAAGTTATGATACTAACCTCAACGAGGACGCATCCTCAGTAACAAGAAAACAAATCATAAAAACTAATGACATCGAACAGAATCTGAGAAGAAATGAGCAGCCGAGGAAGAACAATTATGAACAAACGGTGAAAGAGAGTGATTACGAGACCGGAGAACTCGTGTCGAGGAAGGTGGACTATCCTGACGATAACACTCGTGTGATTGTCGAGACACGATGCTTGCCAGATGGTACTCGTGTAACAAGTACTAAAAAAGAATTTCGCGCTCCGGTGCAGAGTACTCGCTCTGAACAATCCTACCAAACTCGTGAAAACAGATCTTATTCGACTCAACAACGGTCGTCAGACACCAGGGATTCCTCATCCAAAATTATTCGACACGTGGTCGACAACCGCGAAAATCGTTCCACTGACATTGTCGACTCACAAAAAAACGTTGATGAGTATGATTTTAAAAGACAAATAGCTGAATACACTACGAAAGACACCGATAATTATTCTAATTCGAAACACTATGAGACAAAAGTAAATAAAAAAGTTATTGACCACTCCAAAATTGAAGATGATTATTCAAATATGCAGCATGAAACCAAAATCAACAGAACTATTGTTGATCACGCTAAAACCGATGATGACTATTCCAATGTTCATCGCTATAAGACTACAACCAACAAACGAGTTACTGACAATTCGAAAATTGACGATGATTATTCTCAAGTGCAGCGCCATGAAATTAAAGTTAACCAACGGGTGATTGACCACTCCAATACTGACGTTTATAATAAGACAACTCACTCTGGGACTATGACTCACAAAATTCAATCAACTGAAAATGATGATGTTGTAACTCACCGTGACACTAAAGAACAGCGTTATGTAACCAGTGATGACCAGCGTGAAAAAAATATTTATCGTGACGACCGCACTGGTACATCTAAAGATTATAACAATGTGCCGCAAACTATGAAACCTCAAGACAATGATAGTCAACCTAGATATATTCGTCCCAGTGACCACCAACTGACAGAGTCTCAACCCAAGGAGAACCCACCTAGGAGCACTGACGAGAAGATTCATAAAATTATTACAGATAAAAAGATTGAAGAGGTCATTGAAAATAAGACCAACAATGAACAATATCAGACAACGTACCAAACTGATTACTCTCAAAAGAAAATCAGCAATGATTGGAGTCCGTCACATACTGCTTGGGCCAGCACCCTTCGGGCTGATACACCAACTTCTAATCGACCGTCGACTAGAGCATCATCTCCCGGCAGCAGGACTTTCATATCCAGCACATCTTCCTTGCGCAGCAGTGTTAGTCCTGATAAGACAAACAGGAAGCCATCAAGCCGTGGAAGTAGTCCCAACAAAATTGATAGATCTTCTCCGACTCGCACCTCCTCTGACCGACACTCAACCACATATTCTACTCATTCAGTTATTGAGACAAAGACCCACAATTCTAGTACTTCTGAAGATCCAACTGGTCGCTCTCCAACCAGGCCAGGCTACAGTCCGGAAAGGAAGCCCCAAGATCATCGTCAAAGACCGAGTACTAGTCCCGAGAAGAGACCATATAGATCGAGCGTTAGTCCAGATAGGAAGCCTACACGAAAATCTCCAAGTGAAGACTATACTCAGACAAGGTCTCCGACCCGTTCTCCAGACCCTCGCGATACACATATTAGACCACGGGAAAGCCCAGAACGGAAACTAACTCAAATAACTCCTTCTATTTCTGGATACCCTACTTCACCGAATAGATCAAGTGTCAGTCCTGAAAAAAATCCTGCTAACCGCCATCCTAAAGACTCATCTATAAAGCCCAGTCACAGCCCTAATAGGAAACCAAGCCATCAAAAGCCTGATTCAGCCTCCGGTCACCCTCCAATGACAACTGTTCGGCCACACCACCATACCGAAAGCCCAGATTGCGAGCCTGGTTACCCAGGTAACCCAACTGATAAGCTTTCTGAGAAGCAAACTCAAAATACTACTCCGACCAGGGAAAGTATAAGCCCTGATAGGAAACCTGGTTACATGAAACCTACGGCTTCAAGTCAACCTTCGGACAATGACAAATTTCCCATAAAACCATCTAATAAAGCTTCTACAGTAAGACATGGATCGTCACCGAGTCCCACTCGCAAACTTCAAGACGACACCACAACATCCTCTAAAATACGTGAAGATCACTATAAGTTTATAGATGAAGAAACAAAAATGTATACTCGTACTGATAAGACTTCTACTGATCATGCAAAGCGTCCATCAACTAGTACAGGTTCTAATGCTCCAAAAAATAAGAACCCTTCCCCTTCCAGAAAGAGTCCTAACAAAGATACTGATGATATCAACGTATTAACTAGGAAACGGTCACCATCACCTAAGCAGTATGTAATAATTACTGAAAAATTTGATCGAACGGACACTACTAACAAAACGACTGATGTTATTGACAACGTAACAAACACTTATCGTATTTCAAAAGACAAAGATGCTACCAGTGACAAGTCTACCACAACAAAGGAACCATCGCCTTCTAAATTTGGCACTTATGATAAGAAAAAACCTTATACTGAAGATACAGAGACGACCACTACTAAGGATACTAAAGATACAATCAAATATGATTCATTGACCCGTCGTGAAAAATCTCCGAAAAAATCTTCGGAACAATCAGTATCTCCCACTAAGAAAGGGCCACGAGACAGCGTCTCTCCTGTCAAATCTCCTACAAAGGAAACTAAATATACAACTGACTTCATAACCACTGAAAGAACTACTGAAGAGATTAATAAAAAGTCGTCAAAGGAGCATCCTCGGAAATTAGTTACGCCGTCTTCCAGCCCCACTAGAAAATCTAAAAGGCCTACAGACACTCAACCTTCAACAGGTCAAAGCTCTCCCACAACTTCTGTAAGTGGTTTTGTTTACTACAGCTCACCTCGGCCCGAGAAGACCATCGTCACAGATTTGGATGATCAAGAATTGTTCACTTCGATTGGTGAAAGTAGTACAACTTACAAAAGACCTGAAAGTCTTGATGTTAAAAGATCCCCTTCTCCATCTAAAATTCCATGCAGGTCACCCTCTCCTGAAAAAAATAGCTCTGCCTCAAAAGACTGTCTTCCAAGAAAAAGCTCACTAAAGAAACCTTCAAGTGAAATTACTCAAGCATCTCCAGTAGAGAAACCACCATCTAGTTTCCGTGTTTCACCGACAGAGGAACCAAAGGAATTTCCTGAACACAAAGTGATAAAGAAAGACCAACCTGAGACACCAGAAACTAAGAATCCAATTAAGCCGAAACCACCTCTAGAGCGACGAGAAACTTATGAAGACCGCTGTCGTAAGATTTTGGGCATGACAGAAGATACCACTGAAAATATTAAAAAGCAAACCGCATACTTAAAAGAGCCAGAAGCAAACCTTAGTTCCCCTAGTATTTCTCCTTGCCGTAGTCCAGCTCCTAAGGAAAGTCCGTTTGAATATCCAACAACAAAAAATGTTACTGATGCTAAAGTAGATGTCACTGACTTCATCACCCGTGAACAGGATAACATTATCAAGACAACTCCTACTCTTCGAGATGGTAAGTTGACTGATGAAAAATCAAAAACTCTTCGTGATACTTCGCCTACTAAACTTCAAAATATCATTTCAAAAGAAAAATCTGTTATTGAGCATGATATTAAAGAAACTCAAACTACTACCAAATATCCTTCACCAAGACAAAGTCCTGAAAGAAAGCCATCCTATCAACCTTCTGGAGGCACTCCATCTAAAACTCCTAAAAATGCGCAAAAGCCACATGAAAGTCCTGAAAGCCCCAAAAATACTAAGGCTCAACAAACTAATTCTCCTAGAACTAGTTCAAGTTCTGAAAGGAAGCCCGGTTATCAACCAAAGGAGAAAACTCCCTCAAATGAGTTGAAGGATAAATCTACCGTCTATGTTGAAACCACTACGACAGTTTCTCATAATTACGACACAGCTAAAGAAACCGAGGAGATCACGGTAACAACTAAAGCAACAGAAAGGAAGCCATCACGGTCGTCTAAATCCCCGACGAGAAAGACTCCGGGAACTCCAATATCCAAGCAGCTTTCTGACAAGAGCCCACAACGTAAACCTGAACCTACTCACAAACCCGAAACTGATAACAGAGGCCAAAAAAAATCTTCCCCTACTAAACAAGTATACTTGGAAAGCACTACTTCCATGGTGGCCGAGTACGATTCTACCGAAGATTTGGATGAAATTATTTTAGAATCTGATAAGACCAAAAATCCAACTTCGACATCGTTGCATTCATCTACACGTAAACACCATAGACTGTCAGATGATTCAGTCCGTAAACCTTCTCATGCACCAACAAGGGCCAGCCCGGAGAAGGAACAAAGTGGCAAAGATTCTTCTAACATTATCAAACAGGTAAAGATTCCAGGGTATATGAGAACGACCGAATCCGTATCATCGAAACATGATTCAACTACCACTGAGAGTGTTAAAGAAACAACTGCTGTGGAAACGACAGAACGTCATCATGCAAAACGTCCATCAGTGTCGCCAACACGCAAGATATCAAAAACAGAGAAAACTTACATTCATGCCTCTAGACATCCTGATAGTGATGATAAAACTGAGAAAACTCCACATTATATGACAGCTATTTCGCCTCACAGCCATGTTCACCATACAGAACTTGCAATTGAAGATGAATACGAAAAAAGATCATCCACCATTCAATATTCATCTCCGATACAATCTAACTTGCCGACTCACCAGTCTCAAACCGAAGAAATTCCACATTACATGAGACCGATTTCTCCACATCGTCATACACATCAAATAGCAACTGAAAAGGAATTTGAAACAAGAACCCATGATTCACAAACTCATAATCCAAACTTGGACACAATACCACATTATATGACACCTTATTCGCCTCACAGCCATATTCACCAAACAGAACCCGCAATTGAAGATGAACACGAAAAAAGGACATCCACTATTCATTATTCATCTCCGATACAATCTGACTTGCCGACTCACCAGTCTCAAACCGAGGAAATTCCACATTATATGAGACCGATTTCTCCACATCGTCATACACATCAAATAGCAACTGAAAAGGAATTTGAAACAAGAACCCATGATTCACAAACTCATAATCCAAACTTGGACACAATACCACATTATATGACACCTTATTCGCCTCACAGCCATATTCACCAAACAGAACCTGCAATTGAAGATGAATACGAAAAAAGGACATCCACTATTCATTATTCATCTCCGATACAATCTGACTTGCCGACTCACCAGTCTCAAACCGAGGAAATTCCACATTATATGAGACCGATTTCTCCACATCGTCATACACATCAAATAGCAACTGAAGAGGAAATTGAAACAAGAACCCATGATTCACAAACTCATAAATCAAACCAGGGCACAATACCACATTATATGACACCGACTTCGACTTATCTCCACAAACACGACGAAATTGAAATTTGTACGTCCTCTGTAACTGAAGATGTTTCTAAAATGGTCCAGAATAAGCACTCCGAGTCGCCGGTGCACAAAGCGCCAAGACGTGATGACTCACCTCGAAAACCTACCGAAAAAAGCCCTGATCGCAAATTAAAAAACGAAGAGTCACCAAACACTAATGTGGATAGAAGGCGTGATTACAGTTATCCTAAGGACTTATCTCCGACTCGACAAACGCCTTCCAATAGAACACCCGGCTATATGAAAACGACTTCATCCGTAACCTCTAAGTATGATTCCACTTCTGAAGATATTGTTAAGAATATAACTTCGTCTTCCATTGAACGCCGTCACCCAATTTCTCATGCGTGTGATAGCTCACCGCCACAAAAAGCTTATGATAATACTACAGAACAGCCACGGACAGAATCACCTTCTAAGCCTCACCCAAATAGTTCTTTCACAAATGTTTCAATGCCCAAGGACAGCATCTCTAAGAAATCCGACGATAGACACTCACGTAATAGACACACACAGGACACTTCACCAACTAGACCAAGTTCTAGTCCTGATAGGAAACGGGGTTATATGAGACCTACTGCATCGATTTTGTCAAAACATGAAACAGCTACAACCGAAGACGTTGAAATCGTTGAAAAGTACCAATCACCTAGATCCTCAGTGTCACCTTCTCGTATATCACCTGATATACTCTCCAAAACACAGTCAGATTATTTGAAAGAACCAGAAAAGTCAAGGCACTTACGTACTCCTTCACCAAACAAGAAAACTACAAAAGTTACCGAAATCAACTCTGATTTTCTAATTTCGGAGCGAGAACAAGAAATCTTAGACAGAGTACAGAAATCTCTTAGAAAGTTATCGCCGGACCGTAAGGAGAAATCACCCAGCCGTGAAAGGAGTCCAAGCAAAACTACAACCAGCCTACAAGATATCGATATCACTACTAATATAGTTAAAAGCGAAAAAATTGCGAGAGAACAGATGACAGAGTTTACAAAAGGAGATGTTTCTAAAACTGATATTACTAATACTGGTAAGCCAAAAGACGAAAAGCCCAAAGATCAGAAAGCGTCTAGCAAGCCATCTTCTAGAAATGTTTCCCCAACAAAGAAGCCCTCCGGCATTGTTAGTCCAGTTAAGATTGATAAGAGCACAGAGTCACCAGCGAAACCAAGAAGTATTTCACCTAAGAAACCTGCGTCACCAACAGAACAGTCTCGCTCTCCCCACGTACCTAAGACAAGTGGTATTAAGCCTAAAGAGCAAATACCTCCACATTTGACTCGCAAACCAACTCCCGCTACTTTAAATGTGGCAAAAGTAGATAAAACGGTAACTGATTTGAAAAAAACGACTGGTATCACTTCTACCACTAAACAAAATAGTTTTACTAAGATGACTACTACAAAAACTACTGGCAAAGTCAGTCAATCATCAACAGGAAGGCCCAGTGAGCCGCTAGCACCAACTCCTAAAGGAATGAGAGAGAGTGGTATTCCAAGAAAAGAAACTGATCCAAAAGTTACTCGTACTGCAAGCGATATCGCTATAAAGTCGAAGAGACCTTCAAACACATCACCTCAGAGAATGAGGTCTAAGCCTGAGATACAAGTTAGCGACATGTCTACGACAAAAACTACAAGTAAAACCCAGAAGTCTTCGTTAAAAGAATCGCATTCAAAGCTTCCCAGTAAGCCAAAGTCAGCCACTACATTAAATACACCTAGTGATGAAGACGATATTATCATTGATGTACAACAATCTAAATCTTCAAGGGAGAACTCACCAGATCGTATCTGTCCGACTCCAGTTAACTTTGCAGATGATGTTGGCACTCCTCGCTATCCTGACGAAGTGAAGGAGCCGGACGATGAGTCTCGCAGACGCATTAATCATACAATTCATGAAGCTGAGTCTATTGTGGATGATATTGTTGAAATTTGTGAAGATGATGAACTTTTTGTCAGGAAATCTGATATTGAACATCTTACTGAAGAAGATGAAAGTTTTCTCAGTGTAACTGATAAAGTAACCAGGTTCACGAAGGGTATTGATACAAAAAAACCTAAAGACACAACCGTATTATTCAAAGACACAGAAAGGAAAGTTCATTCTGATTTCGTGGAACAGAATTTAAAATCTGATGAGTGTTTGTTATCAGTATCTGAGAAGGTTAATAAATTTGCTAAAGGTCCTAAACATACAAAAGATAGGAGTCCAGCTCGTAAAGTAGTCGATGAATATGATAGGAATACCGTATATACTGATGATTATACCAAACTAAGTGTACATGATAAGGCTCACTTGTTTGTTGAGACTGCAGAAAATGTTAAGGCACCTAAAGTGAAACCAGCTCCACAGAAAGTAGAACGCCCCGATTTAACCAATGTTGATGAAGCGTTGAAGAGTGATGACTGTTTGCTTAGCGTTTCCGATAAAGTGCACAAGTTTGTTAAAACAGCTGAGCAGTTCTTAACTGAGAGCCACGAAGTTGAAGAAAAGGACAAAAAGATTAAGGAACAACATGACATAATAATGAAGCAGATAGTTGATGATGAGGACGATGATATATACGATATTGAGAGGACTACTGCAACTGAGGATGTAGATATCATTAATAAGAAAATACCTGATCACCGTGATACTACACCTTCATTTGCTAGAGAAACAACATCATCTCATGAAAAAGTAAAGGAAAATACCACCTCTAGCCTAAAACCTACCGAGAGGGCTCCTCCTGTCAAAATAACAACTCTACGAAGTAGCGAGGCAGTAAAGAAAGCTAAGGCTCTCTTTGAAAACATCGCTTCATCAACACAAAAGACAAAAGAAACTATTGCTTCAAAAACTACAACTAAGTTGACTGATATCGGTGTAATAAAAAAATCGCCTAAGACCGATTCCACTACTGTTTTACATCCGTCTGCTGAAGAAATATCTCCTGATACAACAGACATGGAGACCGAGGATGATGTTGCTCCTCATTATCCTACGGATCGTTTGAATGGCGTAAAACTTCAATCATTCCATTCTCGTCACGATGACAAACCGCGAGAAAGTCCCACTCGGCTCACAGTTCAAGTACCCGAAGGTCGAAAATCTAAATCTCCAATGAGGCAAACTGTGGAAACCATAACCACTACTAAAACCGTGCTGACGAAATATCCAGCTACCCAAAGAGCTGAGTCACCAAAACATCGCCCAGAAAATGACAAAGCTGATAAAATCCCTGGATATCTTCGCCCAACGAAGACCAGCCAAATTAAAGACGAAACCAAGGTAGTCGAAGAGACTGAAGTGAGCAGTCGTAGAGGGAGTGGCAAGTTTGGAGTGGAGCTACGTAGGACTAGTGCAGAGAGATCGACGGTGAGCAGTGAGCGCCGGCGCAGCGTCGAACATCCTTGTATCGAAGACATCTTTGACCTGGACCTCCTGGAACAAATGGTCAGTAATCACAAAATCTACATACTCGCACTTATCATTTCTATTTCTATTATTTTCTTAAATTTTTACTGACTATGTTATAACTTTCAGTTGGAAAAGGTCGTGGGTTACGAGCAGAGGCGACGCATCAGAGCTCAAATACGAATTGCACGCAAGAAATCGGAAACTGATCACTTAGACTCTACGACTCATACTTACACAAGAACTACTAAACAAACTACGAATACTAATCAGAAGACCCGATCTCCTGAGCCCCATCACACAAGATCTCCTGATCACACTCTCAGAGCAACACCCCAAAAATACGCATCACCTGATCGTTATGCAAAAACACCTCAAAGATCAATCCCTGAACGCAGTCACACAAAGGAACCCGTTCAACCGGTGCTTAATGGTCACGCCAAGGAACCAGTTAAGATTACAAATGAGAAACGTCAAAGGCCTCGGAGTCCTGAAAAACCAACTACAAAATCTACACTCAATACGAAGAGTCCTATTCGTCATGGAAGTCCAGACAAGAAAGCCAGGCCTCACTCTCCAACAAAAACAGCTACGCCAAAACCCAAGGCAAATCGGTTTAATGAGTATGCGACAGCATATATGAAAAAAGTTGGTCTAAGCGAAGCTGATAAACTAAAATTTGCGCAGGCAAAAAAGAAAACTGCGGAAGATAAGCAGAAAACAGTACAGCATGTAAAGGAACGAAAAGTTCAAGAAGAATACTCTACAGCTAAGAGTTTCACTGAGAGAACCTCTTCAAAAGACGTGATAGAAGTAATTCAGTTAAATGGTAACAAGAGGTCTCCATCGCCAGAAAAGAGACAGAGTCCTGACCGTAAGGCGTTAAGTCCTGAGAGGTTTTACGAACAATCTCCAAGCCCTGTACGAAAACAACCTGTCCAACATACGAAATCTGAACCCACAAAGAAAGAAACTATTATAAAGACGGTATACGAGATTGAGAAGAAGACGCCGCAGAAGCAGGTCCAAGAAGAGAAACCATCTTGGGTCACAAACAGGAACTTAAAGAAAATAACTTCAGAGACACGGACTTTCAGTAGTAAGAAAATAGAAGAGAAGCCAAAGTACAGAGCTCCCAGTCCTTCCAAGGTGATCACAAAGCCTATTGATGTGATTACATCGAGCTATGGCCCGGGACCTTTGGACGCTGATGGAAAGCCCTTGTTCGGTATCAGGGCTCTGAGGAATGGCGCCAGTAATTACCAAGGTAAGTCCTATTGAAAATCAGTGACAAATACATTTTTATTAAATATGATGTGTTAGTAGTAAATTCCGTATTTATTACTTAAACTAGGGGTCACCTGCGACTTCATCCGCGTGGTAATTTAGAATATTTTCCCCGATTTTACAACATATCTCACTACTGCTCCTCTCCTATTGATCATAGCGTGATGTTGTATAGCCTATAGCGATAAATGCACTATTCAACAAAAAAAGATTTTTTGTAATCGAACCAGTACTTTCTGAGATTAGCGGGTTCAACCAAACAAACAAAGAAACTCTTCAGCTTTATAATATTAAGTATAGATTAGTACTTATTACAATATACATACCTACCAAAGTCAACAGTGGACCATCTGACAAACCACCCCTGCCCCCACGTTGACAGAAAACAATTAATTAGGCTTTTTGCTACACTAGTAATACCCTGCAGACGGTTGGCACTATGTACTCGTACTAATACCGGTGACACTACCTACCTTGATACAATATGATCACTTAACTGTCCTGCCCCTCTAGACAAGTGGCATAAGCGATTGTCGAATCGATAAGTCAAAAAAGCAAATGTATGGGATTTGACGTAAGTCTACGATATAATGCCGTAAACTTACGTCAAATCCCATACATTTTCTTTTTTGACTTTTCGATTCCACTACCGTTTATGCCACTTGTCTAGAGGCTCGGTTGTGTGTACTCAACACGCGCTTTAATGTTCCATACATGGCCGTCGAAATATGCGGACTTATAAAAGAATAGCGGCTCGTCCCGGATTCGCACGGATGGACCCCGTAATCTTTTTCAATAAAATATAGCCTATGTTACCCGCTGATAATGTAGCCTTCTATTCCATCTCAACCCATAAACGTCCCACTGCTGGGCACGGGTCTCCTCCATAAATTAGAAGGGATATTAGCCTACTACACCACGCTGGCCAGACGGGTTGGTATAGGGTTTTGTTTCGAGTTTTCCCTCTCTTGCAGTGGATATTGACTGTCTGACTTACTCCCTTAGTTTCCCTTCTTACGACACCCTCGGCATGGAATGGGGTAGTGACATTTGTATTCTAAATCCGTCACCACACGGACCGGACGTAGCTTTCTAAAGGTGAAAGATTTGTTAAAATAGGTTGAGTAGTTTTTGAGTTTATTCGTAACATACAAAACTACAAATCTTTCCTTTTTTAATATTAGTGTAGATAGTAAATAAATATATTTATTTCATCATCATCATGACCTCCACACTATTAAACGGTGACGATGAATTCAGCATTTGATTAATCAGTGACTGTTATGATGCAAAACTAAATAGTTTCTTGTCGAATACGAAGCCCGAAAAATGAGTCACATACGAAATTGGCTGTTCCTAAATAACAGTTATGTATTTATGAACAGTTAAATGGTAGTCAGTAAGTAGTCTCGTATCTCGTGTGATTCATATAATCGTGTTACACTGTACAAATATTGTCATAGTTAAGTGTGTGAACAGTTCTGAAATGAGTGCAGTTAGTGTAGTGTAGTGTTATGATTCTGTCGCGGTGATAAGTTAGTGTTAAAAGTTTGAGGTACCTACATCGCTGTTGAACTTTGTTGTACTACTAAGGAAGCAAACAAGCTTACGGGCCGCCTGATGGTAAGCAGTTACCTATGGACGCTTGCAATACCAGGGGTATCACTAGCGCGTTGCACACGTCCATTTCGAAGAGTCCCTTACTTGTCTACATTTTCATTAACAAATACACAGTCCACTTTATAGTGATAAACATGTGGTCTTGTGATTAGGATGACTAACTTACCACTAACACCGCGGTGAGTATCGTGGGTTCGATTCCCACTTTTTACAAAGTTAAGTTGAATGTTTGTACAAATGGTAGTACTAGCACTCACTGATTAATATAATTAATTACGAAATCTCAGAAAATAAAAATGCTATAAACTTGATTTGGCAGATAGTTCCTCATTGAGTTCCAGAGATTCCTCATTGTGGTCATTGTATTTATTATAGAAATTAAAATATTTTATATAGATTTTTTTGGTGGGATTGTTATTTGCACGAAATATCAACACGAGTTACGAATCTATTGGTAGATAAGTCATACTTTAATAATGTAGGATATTTCAAATTTGATAAATATTTTAATTAATTAATACTTTCCCTCCCCAGTGAAAGGCACAGTGATCCGTCAAGAATACCACTCAAGAAACGGCGGCGAGCCTGAAGGTACCGTCTCTGTAACCGCCTACTCCACGGAGCCTGAGGAGCTGGAGCATCTGCTGCAGCGTCAGGGAGAACAGCCATCCAGGATACACGGGCTTGCAGCCATCACCACTACCAAGAAGTTTGGGGGAGATACCGGTACCACACTTAAAGAGATTCATGGGGTATGTGTTTGAATTTTTTTAAAATAAAATACATTAAGTATGTCTAACTATTTATAGTCCCTGAGTTCCCCTAATTATATCTTAAATAACTTACATTTTAAAAAAAACTTTATTGAGACGCCTGCTAGAATTTTTATAGCAACATTTTGTGTATCGTTGTTTAGACACTCTTCTATTTTCGAAATATGATCACTATATTGACAGTGACCATCTCCATTATAGAGATTGACCACGTATTGGCGAATAATCCGAGCGTCTCCGTGCTCCAAAGATGCAAATAAACAACCCGTCTGATGGCAAGCAGTTACCGTAGCCTATGAACGCTTGCAACACTAGGGGTATCGCGCGTTGTCGTCCCTTTAAAAACCTTATAACTCCATTCTTGAAGAACCCCATGCTATAGGTAGTCTCTCGGGAAAACCTCGGCAGGGAGCTCATTCCACAACCTCATCGTACGTGGGAGGAAAATCCTATGAAACCGTACAGTGAGGCACAATATAGGTTCGAAGATGTAAGGATGAACTCCCTGTCAGTTTATAAATACTAGTCAGTACGACGCCCAATATTTTGATATTGTATCCTTGGAGAGAAATAAATTATTTATTATTATTAATATTATAAATCTAGTGTCTTAATACGATTTATTTGTGAAAAAAACCTTGTCTATCAATATAAGGTTGGTATATTGGTAGTGCCTACATAATAATATTTTGTTGTCGATTTGATTTTTATGCAAAGTAAAAAATACAGCATTGACTAATGATATAACAGTAAGCCATTGACAGATACCTAGTTTAGTTATTATTTGACCCTTAATAGACTGTGGTCCCTCAATTATTCCCTAGTACATAAGTTAGCGAAACATCCCACAATTGGTTCTAATACAATCTAAATTAACTACTATACTGATCGTTTAAAATTAATAACTTCGACTAATTTCTCGTAGAGAGAAGAACGCGCCACCATCGACCAGTTCACACACAGTGACCGAAGAGTCAGTGATACCAGAATAGAAGACATCACAGACTCCTACGACAGCAGACACGAGATACTTGGAGATAGCAGGCGCGTTGATACCAGGCGGGAAGAGATCGTGGAAGATATCGTCAGGGACCAAAGTGATAAAACTGACAGGATGCAGAAGCGAGTGGAGAAAACAGAAAGAAAAGGAGATAAAGGAGAGAAGAGAGACAGGCCTGATGATAAGAAAACAGTCAGACAGAGTTCCGTGAAGTCTCTTACAGAGAAATATATCAAGAGTACAAGTGAGTAGCAGTTGTAATATTTTATATTTATTTATTCAGACTCTGAGGTATGGCGCCCACGAGCAACTTTGTCTCTGCAACTTATTTGTCTCATTACATCAAGTCTATGGGCTAGTATGCAAGTGCGCCCACGTAGCGACGCGACAGCCAGAACCCATAGTTGCTCGTGGGCGCCATACCTAGGACACCGTAAATTTTATCATATCTAGAAACCAAAGTCGCTTACGAGTGGCTTATGCGACTCGTAAGCGACTTTGATTTCTAGAGTGTGACTCTATGTTGTACTACCTAAGATGCCGCATACACCTACAATAATTTTGTATAATAAAATTTAAACCTCTTTGGGATCATTCATCGGAGCCCTTCAATATTACTCCTCAAATTAAATAGTATTGTACAATCTTCGACATTGCACAATATTATTGTAGGTGTATGGGGCACTGAATATAATGATGACTCAAATTAAACAGAGTACCTATACCTATCACATTACCTATCTTATAAAATTTATATAGAATTACTAGTGGTCCGCCCCGAAGTTGTCCGGGTAAAACTATTTTCAGCTCAACTTTCTTATTGTTTTTTACGTAAGAACCTTCTCCTGACAATAACGAACATAGCAAAAAAAAGGATTAGCGAAATCGGTTCAGCTGTTCTCGAAATTTGCGCTTAGCAACACATTCAGCGATTCATTTTCTTATAATATGTATACAAAATTCTCGTGTCGCGGTGTTTGTAGTTAAACTCCTCAGAAACGGCTCGACCGATTCTCATGAAATTTTGTGTGCATATTGGGTAGATCTGAGAATCGGACAACATTTGTTTTTCTTCCCCCTAAATGTCAAGAGTAGTCCACCCCAATTTTTATTTTTAGATATTTTTTTTTATTTGTATTTTATTTTACATAAAAAAATACATACAACTCTAAATTTTCAACCCTCGACGATCAACCCCTATTTTTATTTTAATAGCAAAACAACGTTTGCTTGGTGGCCACCTAGTTATATTATAGACTAGCTGTCGCCCGCGTGAATGTTGGTTATCGCGATAAATAGTAGCCTATGTGCCATTCCAGACTATAATCTATCTGTATGCCAAATTACATTCAGATCCGTTTAGTAGTTATTGCGTGAAAGAGTAACAAACATCCATCCATCCATCCATCCATCCATCCATACTCTCAAACTTTCACATTTATAATATTAGTAGGATTTCGCCTGCAATGATTACGATAAGGCGCGTATCTGCAGGAGCGTGATCGTAAACAAATTACGAAACAGTTGCACCACCATCGTCGATGTCAAAACGTGACGTTTTCCATCAATAAATAAATAATCGAACAGAAAGTGAAGCCTTTTGAACGACACCAGGCACAATGGCGGTAACGCAATGACCTGATTGTTGTCAAGTACAAGTACAATAGGTACCTGCAGTACCTTAGTGACTACTGTACGTTTACGTTACCCAGTTAAAATAGCGTTTACATTTTTGTTGACTAAATTCAAAAGAATAGTAATAAATTTAGTTTTGAAAAAAAAAACTGAAAACGACTTTAAAAACCTAAAAATAACTGAATACAGATTGAAGTCGATGTTAGGTTCATCCTGTCAGTTAATATTAAGCTCAGCAACGACTTCAATCTGTATTCAGTTATTTCTAGGTTTTTGAAGACGGTTTCAGTTTTTAACAAAAAAAAAATTCTACATATTTTTAGCGATACCAACTATTAAGTATTCTGTGGCGATACAATAAAAGTAAAAAATATACGAAAAACATTGTTAATACCTACAACATTTTAGGGTTGCCCTCTCGATTTCCCTGGGATTCCATCATCAGATATTGACTTGGTGCCAATGGGACCACCTCTAGAGATTACTCTTTCAAATAAAAAAAGAATTTTGAGAATCGGTCCACAAATGGTGGCGATATCGGTGAAAATATATTTTAAAAAATACCTTATATTACCTCCTTCTTTTTTGAAGTCGGTAAAAAATTGGGTATTTCGTATAAATTTTAACCCAGAACGTTTCTTTTTGTTTTAAAAAACAACTTCCGCACTATTTAATAAGCTCTGTGGTGACTTTACAAACATTCAACTGAAGGATGTAGAGTGCATTTAGACATTTGAGCTCAGAACATAATATATGGGTTACACAAAGCCTCGTCACCTGTGAAACACATAGCGCGATGTTGGTGCAAGGCTCGGTTCAGGTTCGCCCCTAAGGGGTAAAAATAAGAGATAAACGGTTGTTCGGAGGTCCGTAATTGTAAACGTAAGAAGCGCGAAATTTCATATATCCTCTTCTGGTTAGAAACAAGGGAAGCGAAAACATGTATATCGAAGTTTTAAAGAAAATGTTTTTAAGAAATTTAACAACTAAAATAAAATAAAAATATGTTTATCCCGTGAGAAGTCGTGGCCGCTATATAGTTAAGTATATTATTTATATCGCAAATAGGTTGTTACACACTAAAATGCCCTTGACAATATTGAGCTCATTTTTATTATTCTACTTTACATTAAGGAACCTTTATCGTGCCGCACTGTGCGGTTTCAGAGGAATTTCCTCCCACGTACGATTAAGTTGTGGAATGAGCTTCCTGCCGAGGTTTTCCCGAGAGACTATAGCATGGGGTTCTTCAAGAAAGGAGTTATAAGGTTTCTAAAGGGTCGGCAACGCGCGAGTAATACCTCTGGTGTTGCAAGCGTCCATAGGCTACGGTAACTGCTTACCATCAGGCGGGCCGTATGCTTGTTTGCCTACTTGGTAGTATAAAAAAAAAAGGAGGTAGGGCACCATACTAGCGAACAAGCCCGTCTGGGGAAGGACCTCCACCTTACAGAAGACCACAGCTAAATAACTACACAAAGCGGTGTAGTTGTGTTCCTGTGTGTGAGTACAGGTCTCCAGCGCTCATTTAGGGATGCGTTTTGAAAGAAACGTATTCCTATCCCATCCCATCCGACTTTAGGATGAGAATGTCAGTGATATTCCCATCTTAAAGTCCTTTTATATAAAAATGGGTTGCCAATACGCAAGTGATACCTCTGGTATAGCAAGCGTCCATAGGCTACGGTAACTAATTAACATCAGTCGGGCCGTATGCTTGTTTGCCACCCAAGTATTGCTGGCATTACTTGGGTGGCAAACAAGCTGGCATTTGTTTTTATGACGTTCATAAGTATCATGTATTTGATCTAAATGAATAAATGAGTTTGACTTCGACTTCAAGTACTTAGTATAAAAAAATAATTATAAACCCTAAACCGATTGTAGAACATGAGCAGATACAATGTTATGTCTCGTAAAGTGGACGGAAAAATAAAGTAGATACAGTTTTGCTCACCTAACTAGGTTACAAAGTAGCCTGTGTGAAAGAACGACAATTCTTATTATTTGTTTGTTACTTAATATGATGTAATCAAGTATAATATAAACAATACAATACGACACTAAGCTGTTTTAGTTTGTAAACAGAGCTCTTGCTTACCTAATCTGATTTGGTCTCTAATTGTGTCACGTGTGTCTTGTACACATAGTTTATCTTAATGTACATACAAACACACAGTGATAAAATGTTGCACAGAAATTTCTCACCTACTACGTTATTGAAGAAAAAAAAAACAAAATAGGAAAAAAAAACTGTCGTTTAGTCGTAAAAATATTCCTCAACATCACGCTGTCTATCGGGAACGTGCCCAGAAAGCTAGCAGCATTGACACGTTGGATGCTTATTCTCTGTGCGAGAAATAGGCCAGCCCTCATATCACGCGAAGCGTCGATCAAGTTAGTTTTGATAATTCACCTCATAAGGAATTTCGGCTATTATAACTGCCCGTATTTAACAGAAGCTAGCCGACTATTAAAAAAAAATATTTCAACTATTTATAATTTCTGATTAGACTGCCTTGGTGGTCCAGTGGCCCTAGTATGCGCCTGCTGTGCACGAGGTCACTTTGATTCCCACACAGGGCAAAACTTTGTGTGACCCGCAAAGCTTTGTTCTGAGTCTGGGTGTCATTTGTGTCCGTTAATTGTATGTTTGTAAAGTTCCCCGCGACACAGAGCTTGTTCGTTGTGCGGGAGTTGTATAAAAAAAAAAAACATGGATTTTCCATATACCAATATTCCGCGATTTTTATTTTCCTCGTTTGGTTTACATATAAGGGTGGTAGTTCTTAATATTTAGCGGCTATGTAGCAACATACCTATTATTTAAACAGTTACCCATCACGTTACCCTCCCGAACTATGGTAATGCGTTACGTGTACGTACATAATGGTAACATAACGTAAACGCACGCGAGCACGTTACCGTCAGCCTTCTTATATAATAACTTTCATACTTTCATATTGTACGGAATGAACGCGTTTGCGTTTTCAGTCGCCAACTGACGGTCGGACTAGCCCCACCGATCGATCGATCGATCGACGAACGTGAAGTGATAGTGTGTCTTATTACTTTGTCAATAAACAAGGACGTTATTAAATATGGATCAAAATAATAATTATGGTTATAACTTTAAGTTGTTATTAAGTATATATCAAAAATTAGGTAAGATATTTTTGTTTATTTTGATAGGTAAGCACAGGAGGTATCATAACATTGAAATATTTAATTATCTGCGTGTGTTTTTAGCATCATGGTGCTTAATATACAATTTAATTACTGTTTTGTTTAAGTTATTAAGTACTCTTTGGGTTCAGCAGTTTAAAGGTTATAAGATTTTTAGTGAGGGTGATTTAAATGGATTGTTTTAATGGTGACATTAAACTTAGTGCCGTGCTAAGGAAGCAAAGGTTTTTTTTATGGCAAACAAGCATACGGCCCGCCTGATGGTAAGCAGTTACCGTAGCCTATGGACGTTTACAACACCAGGGGTGTCACTCACGCGTTGCCGACCTTTTAAAAACCTTATAACTCCTTTCTTGAAGATATATGCTATAGTCTCCCGGTAAGGTAAGGCTGAACCTTCAGTCCCTCTAGACAAGTGGCATAAACGGTAGTCAAATCGAATGGAATAGAATGCAAATGTATGGGATTCGAAAAAGTCAAGGACCTACCGCGGCGACCTAGACCTCGCAGTCGCTAAGGCTACATTTGTAAATAGTAATATTACTTAAATCAAATCAAATGTTCTGCACTATATGTAGAGCGATTTGAAGTAAACTTATTTTGAGGGTTCGCGTAATAATTAGCATGTTTGATAGTAGACATTAGTAATTTGATTGCCTTGGTGGTCCAGTGGCCGCAGTATGCGACTGCTGTGCACGAGGTTGTAGGTTCGAATCCCACACAGGACAAAACTTTGTGTGACCCGATAAGAGTTGTTCTGAGTCTGGGTGTAATTTGTGTCCGTTAATTGTATGTTTGTATAGTCCCCCGCGACACAGAGTTTGTTCTCTAGTGCGGGAGCTATTATTTACGTGTAATATAATATTATTAAATAGATATTTTGCTCACTAACAGGCTCATTAAATGACTCGTTGTCCTCTCAGCATAAACTAGAGCTTGTTTGTCATTATCGTGGTTGTGGTTCTGAGTTCGATTCCCAGGTCGGACAAGTGTTAAGTGAGCTTTTCAGTTAGAAAAATTCCCAGTATGAGCATATGTTCTGCAATTCTGGTGTGAATGTGTGATCAGCCCCTCTAGACAAGTGGCATAAACGGTAGTGGAATCGAATAGCAAATGTATGGGTATCTCGTAAACTTATGTCAAATCCTTGACTACAGTTTATGTTATTTGTCTGGAGGGCCTAGAGCTGTGGTATATGTCAATAATTAGCGCGAGGAAAATGTCGTGATGCTATCTAAATATAATAATTTCAGTTATGTTTACGCTCATAGCTAGGTGCACTCGCTGTTCGGTAAACAATCAGCGGGTTAAGCTACCAAAGCCGCGGTAACCCTATAGATGGGTGACCGCATAGTGGTATCCGAAGCACGGAGACGCTCAGATGAAATATCATCTGAGCGTCTCCGTGCTTCGGAGGGCATGTTAAAAGTCTCTCCCGACTGTTAACAGTCATTAGATCACGACAGAGGCCTAAATATGGGCGATCTAAATATCTCTGTCACCAGGTTGGCCACTAACCAAACGATAAGAAGAAGTTATGTTTGCAATGTTCTTACACTTCATCACCAACAATGTACCTAGTAGTATGTAGTAGTAGTCACAAAAATCGCCATATTATATTCGAAGTCATTAACATCCCTCATTCTGCGTTGAAGGTTAACAATTACGTATGTTATTTACACAGATGTATATTAGCCTTATATATAAATAACATAACATAATAATATAAAATACGATATATATTATGGATGCTTGTTTTTTTTTTACTACTTGGGTGGCGAACAAGCATACGGCCCGCCTGATGATAAGCAGTTACCGTAGCCTATGGACGCTTGCAACACCAGGGGTATCACTCGCGCATTGTCGACCCTTTAAAAACCTTATAACTGTTTTTCTATTTTGATTTATAAAACCACATAAATATTATAATAAATGAATTAAGTTAGGTTAGAACGTATTTAAGTAGCTATGTCTTTTACAGGTTTTAAAATTTAATTTTGAATTGCACCACATTATCAACATTGACCCAACTATTATCAAATTATTTAATAATTTCAAATTCATATGTCAGAAACAAATAGCAATCCGGTAGCTTTTCCACGGTAGCTCGTAGCTCGGTAGTGCGTACGTCTACCATGTTTGGTCACTGGCTGGGGAAAGTGACTAGGGGAGTTTAGGTTTTACTGACGGGAAACGCTTGTCATTTTTTCCGCAGTCTGCATATAACCATTATATGGAACAAGGATATTGTCACCTATTAGGTATCCTTACTAATATTATAAATGAGAAAGTTTGTGAGAATGGATGGATGTTTGTTACTCTTTCACGTGAAAACTACTGAACGGATCTGGATGAAATTTGGCACTGAGATAGATTATGGTCTGGAATAACACATAGGCTACTTTTTGCAACGATAACCGACATCCACGCAGGTGGAGCCGCGGGTAACAGCTATATAAAATATATATATATATATAAATAGACAACATTTGTTAAAATCTTTGAAATTAAATATGTACATATGTAATCGTTGCAACAATTTTATTTACCTACTTACAAGTTAATAAATATGTTTTCATCTTTTTAAAATACATACATTATCTTATCGATAAGATGAAAGATGATTTCAGATATTAGATAGATAATTTTTTTTGAATTTCCTTTCTAGAAATTAGAGACACAACGGCATGAAATGTGGATGGAGGGCCCCCACATTTCATGCCGTAGTATCTCTAATTTAGATAGATAGGTACAATATTCTTTATTGCACGCCACTTAAGTACTATAACTAATATAAGAAACAAAATAATAAAATATGTAGGCACAATGGGCGATCTTATCGCTAAAAGCGATCTCTTCCAGACAACCTTAGGATGGGCTTATTGAGAGAGGAGATGGTAGCTTATGGCGTACATTATACATATTATTTTACATAAATAAAAATAAATTTAGATATACATATCTTCCAAATATGTATGTATCTAATCATAATACTTATGGTTACAATCTTATCAATGCTGTCGAGATGAAAGGTATGCAATGATATCTACAACAGGAATTTTGATAACCATCTATCCTCTTGCCAAATTTCATTAAGATCGGTCAGTAGTAAAAAGCATCAGACAGACTGACTGAGTTACTTTCGCAATAATAATATTACAAAGTAGCTGTTGCCCGCGGCTCCGCCCGCGTGGATGTCGGTTATCGCTGCAAAAAGTAGCCTATGTGTTATTCTAGACCATAATCTATCTCTCTGCCAAATTTCATCCAGATCCGTTCAGTAGTTTTTACGTGAAAGAGTAACAAACATCCATCCATCCATCCATCCATTCTTACAAACTTTCACATTTATAATATTAGTAAGGATTAAATTGAGCTTAGGTACATAATGTTCTATACTGTTTGTTTGTGTTGCCAGACGAGAGCTCCAAGACTGAACGGACGGCATACCCGAAGGCTGGCCTGATACTCCGAACTACCACCATGAAAGACAGTGTCTCCAGCGACTCTTCACATGCCGGTTAGTGCATCTACCTGTATTATAAATAATATTGCAGCAGTGGCGCAGTGATAGTGCACCACAACTGTTGTACCTAGGATCCCGGGTTAAAATCCAATAAGTCAGCTAATACTATAATCTATCCTAATGGTAAGCAGTTACCGTAGCTGATGACCATTTGCTATACCTGAAGAATCGACTCGTTGCCGGTCCTAAGGTTCTAGAGTGGCGACCACGAACTGGAAGACGCAGCGTGGGCAGGGCTCCAACACAGGTGGACCAACGTCGCGGGCAACCGATGGACAAGGTCAGCTCAGAACCGAATGATGTGGAAAACCTTGGGGGAGGCCTATGTCCAGCAGTGGACGTCTTATGGCTGAGGTGGAGATGGATGTCACTCACACAATATTATTGAATTAAGGGCTGAAAGGGACTAAGGGAGTAAGTCAGACAGCGTTACCCTATACCAACCCGTCTGGCCAGCGTGGTATAGTAGGCTAATATCCTTCCAAGTTCATGGAGGAGACCCGTGCCCAGCAGTGGGACATTTATGGGTTGAGATGATGAAGGCCTAAAACCTCTTCCTCTCTTGATAGAGTAGAGAAAACCCGTGCCCAGCAGTGGGACTGATATGGGTTGCTATTATTATTATATGTATACCTACTTGTTATTCCTAGGCCTTGCCCGCACAAGCAGTGACCATAGCTTGGGGTCAGAGGAAGATACGGTCGTGACCACGGAGCGGTGTGAGGGGGGCGTGAGGACCGTGACTACTACCCGGACACATGGCCACGTGACCCATGGCTCTAAGACAGACAGGGCGCAGAAGGAGGAGAGGTCTTTCCTCGACAGCAGCACGAAGGTGACTGGAGTGCAGGATATATTGACCAGGATGAAGAACGCTGATATAGGTAACTAGACTTATTTTTATACTACTTAGGTGGCAAACAAGCATACGGCCCGCCTGATGTAACCGCAGTTACCGTAGCCTATGGACGCTTGCAATACCAGAAATATTACTTCCGCGTTGGCCATTGGCCAACCCATTTTTTCATACCAGGGTTTTATGATGGGACTATCCCTGGGATAGGAATACGTTTCTTTCAAAACGCATTCCATAAATGAGCGCTGGAGACCTGTACTCACACACAGGAACACAACTATACTGTGGTCATCTGGAAGGTGGAGGTCCTTCCCCAGTCGGGCTTGCTCGCTAGTACGATGCCCTACCTCTTTTAAAACTACTACTTACTTAAGACTAGACCATTTATAAGTTTCCGTCCATTATAATGGGATTTGTCACATGACATATGAGTGTGTCACATTTATACATCTAGGATGGTCAAACGCAAACGTTGCTGATTATGACTACCTTGGTGGTCCAGTGGGTACAGTATGTGCCTGCTGTGCATGAGGTTGTGGGTTCGATTCCCACACAGGGACAAAACTTTGTGTGATCCACAAAGAGTTGTTCTGAGTCTGGATGTAATTTGTGTCCGTTAATTGTATGTTTGTAAAGTCCTCCCGCAACACAGAGCTTGTTCTCTAGTGCGGGAGTAGTCTTTAAAACAAAAAAATAGAAAGAATATAGGTACGCGACTGTCCCTCTCCTAAAGGCCCAGAAAGAAATAAATTTGAAAACTATAAGGACCACGATTTTTTCCATCAACGTCTTTTGATACCCTTGTTGAAGATTCTACCAGCGAGTGTAGAGTCAAAAATAATTATTACATGACTAGCGGTATCCCGTGGCTCGGCCTGCATAAATAAAAACGGGGCCGTACATTTTTATGAGATAAAAAATAGCCTATATACTTTCTATCTCTGTGCCAAATTTCATGATTAAGTAACAAACATCCATCTATTCGCATTTATATAAATATTAGTAAGATTTACACACTTACCTTCATAATTTATTTATTTATTTACTTATTTATTTACTTATTTATTGTTACTTACAACTATTATAACAGGTGCACACCCAATGCAATAGCACTTTCAGTGCCAAGAAAGCTGTTACGATTTTTTAATCAGTTAAAAAATAATTTTATTAAATTGGTATCGAATTACCAACCGTTACTATTTTGCAAACTTTTTTTCTTTTCTTTCTTCTTTCTTCCTTGTGAATTGACTCAGTGTGCAGGCAAAAATGTCATAATGTTCTCTGATTACTTATTATTTGTCCCGTAGTGATCCAAGAGGGCGACAGCTCCGAGGACACGGAGGCTCGAGCTCTACTGAACAAGTTCCTCGGGGCTACCGTGCTGATGGCTGGCATGCAGTCCTACGTCACTGAGAAACCTACGGGGAAGGTCGTCGTGAAGCAGGTCAGTCCTAGCTATAACATTTGCATATCACTAGTGTCCTTATCAGGTATATACTTATTGACATATTTTTATCAATATGTTTTCTTATGCATATGTACAGACAATTATTTAAACCGACGGATAAATGACGAAAAAAACGTCACAGTACCTAATGTATCGCATGCACCATATACTTAGACCTAAATTTAAATCTTATTTTTACCCGATTGCGGCGAAGCCAAAAGGAGGGTTATGATTTTAGCCTATATGAACGATTTTTAATTAGCTTAAAAAAGCATTTCTTATAAATAGTTCGCTGAAAAGGTAGAGCCATTAAAAGAACTGACGAGAAACTTATAAAATTGTAATCACATATCTGGCGAGTGAAAAGAGTGGCCGAGTTTCTTGCCGGTTCTTTCCATGGGCTCTACCTCTGTCTGCTCAGTCAGCGAATCCGGCAGTAGGCAAATTAGGTGACGTCTCATTTGGCATTTGTCATTGACCTGCATTAGTGTCACAGTGTGATCTATATGAATAAATGATTTTGAATTTGACTTAAGCCATTGCAGATATAATGGCCAAGGATAAGATAAAATTCGAGATAACTACTATACAATTCGTGGCGGGCTCAAGGAGTGGCAACTACCAGCAAGGCAACTACCAGGGGCTTTACTTTTCATCAATAAAAAAAACAAATAAAAAATCTTGTTCAAAAATTTCAATCTCACGGTTTGCACAAATCCGCAACGTGTGAGATACGTCCACTCTTTCATTGAAATTATTCCGCCATTCAATTCATGAACCACGGAAAAATCTATAGCCCGCAATGTCTAACGTCGCTCCTGTACACAATAGCATAATTGAACGCCTTACTGCCAATATTTGAATGCACCTTCCAACTATGACATACAACGGTAGTATGTGCAAATGTCCTGAATATATAACAGTGTTTCGCGGAAGTATGCACGAGCCAATAGAATATAACGACACGTTTGCTACACCTCGCCTAGTACGCTGTATATTGACTATGATTGACAGGTGGTGAATAGAGGCATTTAAGCATGACTAAGTGCCTTGTAGTAACACAGGTAGATACATGTATTTAGGTCGTCGTACATGTCTGTGACTGACTGCTCACTGGTACAGTAGATGTGCAAGGTTCGATCACATACAGAAAATACCCAGAATTAATAAAAAATAACAAATACGTAGCTTTTGCTACCGTTTTTGCGTACGTGCATTTTTGGTGGTGGCCGAGTTACACGAGGTGTGAGTTCGATCCCGGTTGGCAGTACCAGTATAGAATTTCACTTTGTGGAATTTAATTTATATGTGAGGAAACGTCCTAGAAGAAGTTCTAAAGACATGTCTGATTCACCAACCCACTCTCTCTGAGAGGAGAGCAGACCCGTGCCTAGACACATAATATATACCTATGGGTTGCTTTTATGAGGCAATGGATGGACGATTCTGACACCTATAAATATCAATTATTATTTAAAATAACAGATATTTATTAATAATCCTAATAATAATATGTTGAGTGCATCTGGTGCAATGTACTCGTGTACAGTACATAATATGATGTGTTGTGAAGAGCAGCTGCATTTGGCACGAGATGTAAATCGTATGAATCACTGTCACATGCGCCTGCGACTTTATTGTGTACTCATTTGTAACACAGCACTAATATTGTGTGTTACAACACTACTTGTTTAATATACCTGTAGGTGTACAATCGTTCATAGGCTACGGTAACCGCTTACCGTCAAAAAGTGCACTTGTTTGTCAGTTTAGTGATATACGAAAACGAGGTAAAGCTTTACTGGATTTACATTGTCTGTAAGTAATTTTCCTCTTACATAAAAAGCTATTGTTAATAATATTTACATCGTACAAGTGCGAGACATATCTATATTTTTTACTAGCGGAATGTCACGGCTTTGCATTTAAAAAAATAGCCTATGTTACCCGATGGTAATGCAGCTATCTATACACAGAAATAGGTCATCTATAGGAGAAAGATTCGAATTAGCCTCATAAAGTGCTAGTGTAATGTAGTGTGTAATGTGAGTGCTGCTACCTGTAAAGAACACATGAACAAAGTGACTTCGCCTTATTAGAGACATTAGGAAAAGTGATATTGGACACATTCATATAATTTATATTTTACTCTACTTAGTAGTTTAGGTTATATTTAAATTACTCATTAGCCTTGTGGCTAGATTGTAATTCTAATGATGTAATTTTAGTAAATCATTATTTTAAAAAAATATTTTCCAAATTTTCACATCCATCGTTCAAATCCACAAAATAGTTACAGTGTTAAGTAGGTATCTCAGTTCCAAACTTCTTAAACTTCCATTCAAACGTACGTTAAACATTATAAATATAATTTTAACAAAAAAAACCGACTTCAGTACGGCTAGTTGTAAAATTTTCAGATATTTGTTTGTTACAATCGAAAAAAATCGACTGAGCGTCGGGCTGAACACAGGTCAAGTAGGTATTAAAAGCAATATTTAATCTGTGCAATCCGCGCTCAATTCATTCACGTCATTATTTCTTATTAATAGTTGCTTAGCAACAATAACCGAAACTTATCTAATCGCCATCAGTAAAATACTTATTATTGAAAAGTTCAGATGGCCATCTGTGGTCTTCTTCATCAGTTTTACTTCACCAAATTACACTTTCTGAATGCAAATGATTGATTAGTTGTTAAAAATATTGAAATTGCTATATGTGTGCCCATAACTTTTGAGGAGTTCCCTCAATTCCTCATGGATCCCATCATCGGAACTTTCTTTTGATGATAATGGGACCAAACTGGAAGTATGTCCAGTCAGACAAAAAAAGAATTTTTCAAATCGGTCCATAAATGACGGAGTTATGCGGTAACAAACATTTAAAAAAATAAAATAAAAAATACACACGAATTGATAACCTCCTCTTTTTGAAGTCGGTTAAAAGAATTCAATACGATACTAAAATTGTCTATCTTTTAAAACTGCTTTTGATTTTTTGTAAGTTTTGCGCCAACCCTAGTTATATTTAGTTCCATAAATAAATCCACGAAAGCTCCTTATAGGGTCATCAGCTGATTTGATCGCAGACAACATGGTGTCCAACTGTTGTGGCGAATAAAACGATGATCTATCTGCGCACAAGCACACGCTACACGCGTAGATCCATGCGCGTGGAGTGCGCACGAGTGTATATGTGTTTATTTATCATTTTACGCGCTAGCAAGCAATGTGGGGCAATGTTAAAAATGTTAGTGCGTTTTGTATGGAGAGGTTGGAGTGTATAAGTAAATATCTGCGTACCGTAGAAATAGCTATGATTTTTAACTTCACAAAATTTATTATGATGAATCCGTTTCCATACAAACATTCGCCTCTCTTTTACTCATTCTAGTCACTCCTTGCTCTATTATCCCTTTTTCAAATGTGTATTTCTCACGATTTATATAGTCTTTTCATTTTACCGATGTAAACATATATTGTGAAATTATTAAAATAGATTTCGACCTTATCAAGGTTACTCTGATATAAAATTTGGTTAACAGAAATATTCAGTTACGACTTACAAATGTTCTAATGATAAACAATGTATGAAACTATTAATATGTAAATCCTGTCAGATGGCAAGACGACAAAATTAAAAGCGATATAAAATATTCTAAAATAAACTGAATCCTCAAAAATAAAAGGTATAAATGTACTTCCTTATAAGTTTACAATACGTCTGTTTGCCAATAATATATCTCTGCCTGCCCCTTTCAGATGTATCTAAGCGCGATGTATGAACTATTTCTAATGCTCTTTAGAAAGCATTACATAATGTACATACACTTAGTACCTATATGCTCTTATGTAGGTACTTCATTTTACTCATACAGAGCTATGTTAAAACAATTACCACATTTACGTTCTCGCCGGCGAAATGCTTCTGTTTGCCAAATAGGTGCCAGCGAGTAAACTAATAACAATCATTATCAGCAGTATTTTCTTTTACCCGAATATATATTCTAGTGTCGAAAGCAATAGTAGAAATATGCAACGATAATCTACTAGCGAGACACTTCAATTGCCAAGTTTATCTTTTTTAAAAGATGACATCTCTGTGTCGCGATTACAAAATATTTTAATCGATTAAAGAAACGTCAAAAAACAGATAATAACGTACACACTGAGACTAGGAACAATCATTTGATTTGCTCATACAAAGTTTTGATAGCCAAGCTCTTTCTTTTGCTATCGTAATGTAGAGTTAACAACATAAACAATCACAGCGCAAACCGTTCACACAAAAATTGCGTATCATCATATCAACCCAAAAATGTCCCACTGTTGGGCACGGGTCTCCCCCATACACTTGGAGGGATGTTAGCCTACTGCCAGACGGATTGGTATAGGGTTTTATTTCGAATTTTCCTTCTCTTGCAGTGGATATTGTCTGCCTGACTTACTCCTTTAGTCGACTCTTACGACACCTTTGGGATAGAAAGGGGTGGTGACATTTTGTATTCTTAATCCGTCACCACACGGAAAATTGCGTATATCATGATAAAATCTAGTTTTCCAACGGCTATAAGAACTGTTGAGCGATTTTCAACCGCATCTCTGACCATGATATTATTCGTAGAGAGTGGAAATATACGCACAGCACACTACGTATGCGGTGGCGTATCGCTACCGCAACCAAGAGCTGTGAATGTATCGCTCTGTAAGTTCATAGTCTAGATAACGTTCTTAGAAGTGAACGCGGTCTAGCCGCAATGGGCCAGCGTGGTTGACGCCGGGTTTGAGAAAACACCTCGTAGGTCAGACATGGGAGTTACTAGGTCAATCATATACATTATAATAGGTAGATAACTGTATCAATGTTTCGTATATTTCCGTATAGTAAAACGTTTAATTATAGGAAAATTAGAAATCGAATTTCATTGCATTCGTATTCGTTCGTATGAAATTTAAAATGTAAGTCAACTTTTTATGGGTTTGCCGCGAATTTGTCGCCGTAAAAAAAGGGGTCACACCTGTGGCCAACTGGCCAAATTAACCGAGTGGCCTACAACTGGGTAGTACGAACTAGTAAACAAAGCTGTAGCCGGCAGACGAGTATTGCCGTTTTAAGCCACGCGTTGTAGCGCGGAAAGCGACGAAAATCCTATGCAAAAATAACACGCCCGGACCGACATTTCACTAAATAAAACTTTAAAAAAGACACAACTCACAAAACACCCCAAGCAATAATCACCTATAAGACGTTTTACAAGAGAGGAACTGTAGTCCAGTTTCCCGTGTGCGATTTCCAGGACTATATTTGGCTTCATGACGTCAGTTCGTAGCGCTCGCGCAGTCCGTTCCCGACTCCCGCGCAATCGGCACGCTGCCGAACGCCATGAAATTCAGCATATTATAATGCTAAAATAAACCATAATATTATGGTAAAATAAATTTATTTAGTGCAGTAGTACCGAGTTGTAATACCCGGTGTAGACTAGTGATTGGATTTAAGGATCATTCTACAATTTATCGTTTTTACATTTTGTGGTAAGTCTTTACAATTTTCTTTACAATTTCTATTTAAATTTTATACTTTTTTTGTTATTTTATGTTTTATTTCTAACATTTTAAATTTTATTATCTAAATACTAATGCGTGTTTTATATTAGATATATAAACAATAAAGCAATGTATATAGCTACTTAATAAAATCGTAAAGTTAAATCCGCGTGTGACGTCACATATTCGGACTTTGACCTTTACTATGAAAGCGCACGTTCGTCGAGCTTTTTCACCGAATAGTATTTCCTTACCTACGTTTTTAATTAGACTGCTGAATTGAACTAGATTCATGATAATGGGCATTTCTTCGTAACCAAACCAGTGAAAAGCATTAAAAGAAACAGAATGTAGGTAAATTAGACAATAAGGTTAAAAATGGGTGTAATTTGTGTTTGGTAATTGTATGTTTGTAAAAGTGCCCCGCGACACAGAGCTTGTTCTCTAGTGCGGGAGTTGTCTTTAAAAAAAAAAGAGTATTTAGATTTATGCAAAGAAGTTGTGACATATAATGGAAAAGAATAATACGAGTATCTTGGTAAATGATAAAGTCATATTTACTCAAATTCACAAACTTTTCATTGAAGTTAAGAAAGAGCGGTGTCAGTTGTCTATTCGTCAAACGTCTATCGCAATTGAAACTTTTATAACTGCCTATATACATATGTATAACTAGCTGTTGCCCGCGACTCCGCCCGCGTGGATATCGGTTATCGCTGCAAAAAGTAGACTATGTGTTATTCCAGACCATAATCTATCACTGTGCCAAATTTCATCCAGATCCGTTCAGTAGTTTTTTCGAGAAAGAGTAACAAACATCCATCCATTCTCACATTCTTTCACATTTATAATATTAGTAGGATGTCTCTATCATTCTCTGTACGTACTTATTAATCTTAAAACAGTTATCCAAATTAGGTGACATTTTATTTATTAATAGTTTTCCGGATCGATTCTAATCGTGAAACGGCTGATAAAAGCTTTTCGAGATCAATTTCTCTTACGGCTATGTAGAGTATATATTATAAACACGGCGGGAGGTATGTAGCTATATCTACACATAATAATATGCAAGTGTTCGGTGTAGGCTAGAGCTATTATATAGGCCATTGGCCCGCGACCTACATATACAACTATTCCTCATTTCTAAATAGCTTAATGTTACAATGTTTAGATATTATACCAGACACTGATACAGAACGCTATTACTTCCTTACTAATATTATAAATGTGAAAGTTTGTAAGAATGGATGGATGGATGGATGGATGTTTGTTACTCTTTCACGTAAAAACTACTGAACGGATCTGGATATTTGGCACAGAGATAGATTATGGTCTGTAATAACACAAAGGCTACTTTTTGCAGCGATAACCGACATCCACGCGGGCGGAGCCGCGGGCAACAGCTAGTATTATATAAAAGGGGTGGCCCGCGAGTCCCGCGACTTCGTCCGCGTGGTTATTTGGAATATCTTCCCCGATTTTGCAACATATCTCAGTACTGCTCCGCTCCTATCGATCATAGCGTGATGTTATATAGCATAAGCCTTCCTGGATAAATGCACTAATCAACAACAAAAGTTTTTTTCTAATCGAATCAGTACTTTCTGAGATTAACGCGTCCAACCAAACAAACAAACAAACAAAAGTTAGATTTATACTGCATTATAGACTCTGTTTGATAAATTTAAATCAGCCTTGAAGTATCTACCAGTTTTTCTTTTACTACGTGGTTGGTGGTAAGCAGTTACCGTAACCTATGGCGGCTTGCAATACCAGAGGTATCACTTGCAGTATTTTACGGGTTACGTTATTTTATAAAACGTGTGTGTGTTACTTACTGTGGTCTTCTGTGGAGGTCCTTCCCCAGTCGGGCTTGATTGCTAGTATGGTGCCCTTCCTCTCTTCAGATTCTATTTCTTCAATTGAGCTTATTGATTTATGAAGTCAAGTTTTATTGTTAACGATTGTAATGAAAAGGACACACACCCGGCGCCTACAACCGTTTATTTATTTCTTGTGCTACCTTTGAATTAAAATTAAAAGAACAAAATTTAAATTCTTGTATCCATAAACTATATCAAAGATTACTACAAGATATAACATAGCTCTTCAACTCATAAAATCTACGGAACCATTTTGACATCAGCGTTGGTAAACCCTACTAAGTATCAGCATAAGAGTTACTTGTGGGCTGTCAAACATGACATTGTATCTGTCACACACGCGTCAACTGGAGGTCAACGTTGCGCCACATCGCCGCCACAGTTACACAACCAAAGTTTATTGTGGATCTGTTGAAAAAGAAAGTCAAGGGAGAGAATTCCAAAGAAAATATTTGTACTCAAAAGTTATTTATTTTTACAATATATAATAATATTAATATAGACGTAATGTAACTTAATACAAAAGTGTGTTTATCATTCGGGTTTTGTGAAAAAAATACGTAGGTAATTATTTTAGCCTACAGAGATTAATTGAAGGGACAATAAAATCTGAGGTTCACAACCTTCTGAAAATATAAATATTTTAATTTTCGATGGGACTTAAGACCTATTATTACAGCGGTTTCATGAAAATACGTTACGGTTTAGAATGATCTCAATAAGTATTTATAAATGATATTAAAATATCCACAGTACGTACATAATTTCACATACTGCCACCCCTGCCATTAAAAACTTCATTGCAGAACTGAACAAAAAACCTTTCCAAATAAATAGACAAACACAACTTCCCACAAACATAAGTAACAGTTTCTCTTACAAACAAGTCGACGAAATAACTTCATCATTATACATTTTCTCCGCAAATTACCAGTGGCAATCTAGACTGTAACAAGCTACAGAGGTACACAATAAGCTGCCTTAGACCCGCCATTATATGAACGGTAGAAAATATCTCAAAACAAATGATACACTGGTTATTTATTCAACTATATAATCTGTGGTAGTTGCCTCTAAGGGATTGTTCAGACAGAACCACTTTTAATTTGTTTTGTTGGTATTAAATATGATATAATTGATTTCCTTTGTTCAATTATTTGAGGACGCTGCATTACTTTGTTGTTCTATTTTTTTTTTCCGCAGACGTCATAGTAATAATTATCTGCACTAGGTCAAAGATTATTTATAATCTAAATTTAGTACTTAGATTTATTGTGAGCTCAGTTAAAACGAAGACAAAATTATTAAAAAGTAAATAATAAACTTGATTAGGCTTTTTGCAAAATATAGTTGTAGCACTGAAATATATTTCTTTTTTCATGCGTTGATGTGAAAAATTAAAATACATTCAAGTGAAAAAGTTTATGAAAGTATTTTATGTACACTAATTGTAATATAACTTGTTGTTACTTTCCACTTAAGTATGAAATAATATAAAACTGTGAGTTGCTCCGTCTGTATACAACATTAGCTAGACGTAGACCGCAGCGATTATGTTAAATTATATTGTTTCTATATAAGTTATTATTACGTTTCACAATTGAGCCATTTTAAAAGTAAATAGATTTATTTGTTAGATAGTACTCGTAATTTTATAATAAAACGTTTTTCATACCCTGAGTAACTATTTTCACTTGGGCTTTGAGAGACTTTATTGCAAGGAGTGTAGTATCGACATTATTCATTAGATTCTGGTAAAAAAGTGAATTAATCTATATTAAATTAAATAAAATACAAGATGGAAGAGACAGCAATGTTCAAATCATTTTCTTATATAACTACAAAAGCGAAAAATATCTTTTATTTTTTCACTGTATGTATGTATTCAATAAACTTCATAAGCACCATCATATTATATTAACAAATATTGATAATACACATACGAGTATGTATAGACCAATAAACTGTTTAACTAAACACAAATGGTAACGAAAGCTCCTTCAGACATCTCCTCAAGTGATGACCAGCACTTTCGTGTGCGTTTGGCGAATGTTCGCGGAATTTGTTATTATATGATGTAACTTTGTATTTAAATTTATTTGACATTGGTCTTTATAGTATACTTAGCTGTTGCCCGCGGCTCCACCCGCGTGGATGTCGGTTTTCGCAATAAAAAGTAGATTCATCCAGATCCGTTTAGTAGTTTACGTAAAAGAGTTACAAACATCCGTACATCCATACATTATAGTTCTAGTAGTAGGATAAAAATTGTATAATGTATTACTACTAAATCTAGAACCAGATGAGAAAAATAAAACATATCTACTTGTTCATCTTTTAAGCAAGGGTTATTACACTATTAATGACTTTCTAAATGATAAAAAGTCATGGGGTTGGGTTCCGTCCCTTTTTGTTAACACTAATATTGTAACTCATACCAAATTGTAAATGTTATACTCTGGCAATTAAAAAGAGTGGCCCGAGTTTCTTGCCAATTCTTCTCGAGGCCCAACCCTAGTCAGCGAATTGGCCGTAGGAAAAAAAAAGTATGCTGGCATTTGTTTTTATGACGTTAATAAGTATCATGTATTTGATCTAAATGAATAAATGAGTTTGACTTTGACTTTGTTAAAAAGATAGATAGACAGAAAAGCAAGCACTTCAGTAGTTGGTAAACTATCACAATGAAAAGTCTATGTGGGATCACTTGGCTCAGAGGCAGACAATAGTATCTGCTTAGCGAATTACTAATAATATTGTGACTCGAAAACGATATAATCACCGAAACTTCCCCACCACGCGCTACGTCTGTATTTATGTAGGTATCATCATCATCATCTCAGCCAAAAGACGTCCACTGCTGGACATAGGCCCCCACAAGGATAATATTTAGTTGTTATATGTAGTATAGCGGTGTCATTACACTTGTACATACAAATCTGTTCTCAGTACAACTGTTTGCGCATGACATTGATTTTATTTTAAATTTTCGAGTGAAAACGATTGTGTCCGGTGTACAAGTTTGAACATTTATATTTTATATTAAGACAACGTGACAAATTAATATTCATTATTTATTTTGTGTTGTGTGTTGGCACCTTCTTTATGTACAAAAATGGAAACAAAAAGAAAATTTGTGAGTCAGTTTATAAATAAAAGAATTATTTATGAATGATAGTATAGATATTATTAGTATTTGATCAGTCAAATTATATTGTGTAGGTTGGTAAGTATAGGTACCTACCGTATTACTTTTTGTAAGTAGGTACATACATATATGTAGTTATGTACATTTTTCACATAGTCGGCCGCACTGTTGACTATAATCCTTACATTTATTAAGATAAGACCTTTGTTAAGTTAGTTAAATTCAAATTGTACCTCTAATTAAGGGAAGGAACTGACTGCTGACATACAGCTAACGCTATTTTGGGATTCAGGGCTTACATAATGTGTAAACACTGGCTTAATAAGATAAATTGCACAGTTTGCAAAACTACTAGGTACTCTGCACTTGTATATATCATCGAGAAGAGATAATAAACTATACCTTACGAAACTCACATGGTACATATAGCGCTTAAGGTTAGACGTGTTTATTTACCAGTCCATTATTTGTAATAGTATCTAACTTTAGCACTGTAGAACAAAATTATTTCTCTATAACAATAGGCATAATTCTATTTTCAGTCTTCCTATGTTCTGTTACTGATAATAGTAACACTAGGTATAATACCAAGTAGCATAATACTACTTAGTAGTTTTGTAAATGATTATATCGCAGAACTACTAGTATACCTAGTGTTAAATAGTAGACCTACCTACACCTAGGCTCAGAAAATCACTTTACGAACCTTATCCTTTGGCAAGCATTAATTTGTTAAACGATTTTGCAGTTTATTTAGAATCATTAAGCATTATGCAACACACGACACATCAGACGCTTGTCGTTGTAAAATGTTTAATAAATTGCCAATTATCGAGCTATTAATTACACGAACAGAATTGAATGGATTGAAGGCTTGTGTTACTTGCCAAATAACTTTAGATTACGGACATTGTGTAAAGAGGCAGCGGAATTGGCCAAACGATGTTCTACAAGCGATATAAAACAACTAGTTTATAGGTTATATACTTATTGAACTGCACCTTAGGTAGGTATACTGTAGAAAGTAGCCTATTCCACTCGGTAATAGTTTAATTTTCAATCAGTATCTATATATTTTTTATTTTTATAATCAGACTCTTGTATGTAGTTCCTTGTTTAGCGATAATTATCCTGAGTAGAATATTTCTCTATCACCATAGTTCACTGTGTTGAAAAAAAACATCATCATTTCAATACCAATAAATGAGATGGTTGTAGAGAGGAAAATGAACGAGTTCGTATCTTACTCACGCTTCCCACTGCTTACTCAATGTCCTCTACCAACTCTACTCAGTATCAGACCCACAACACTGCCTGGATTGTGATTTTTAAGATGTTTTCTCAACAATTTATTAAGAAACTGCTAGTTTAATAACATATCTATACGCTCCGCCTCGCCGCTCACCGCTACCGCTTGAAGCCTTGGCCGGGCCGTACGGGTGTCTTTCTCTGAATCACCCGCTTCCACGTCCAATGTGACCGCATCTCACAGGTCACTCAGTGCTGCAATGCTAGGTCATTCACCCCACTAATTATATGCGTCCACCAGCGCCAAGACAAGTGGGTCAATTAACTTCTTAATAGGATTCGCTTATATGAGGTGGAGTCTATTATAATGTCAGTACAACCGGGAACTGAGGTGAGCTATTTGGAGCTCGCACTCGCCGTGGACAATGTAGATAAACAAGAAAAGAGGCTCATGTTTTAAGAATGTGGCTGATAGGGACTAACGTACCGAATTGTTTTTTTATTTATTTTAAAGGAATACCTACCTTATGTATTGTGTTATAATTTTGATTTTACCATATTAGACTAGACTGCCTTGGTGGTCCAGTGGCCGTAGTATGCGTCTGCCGTGCACGAGGTTGTGCGTTCGATTCCCACACAGGACAAAACTTTGTGTGACCCACAAAGTGTTGTTCTGAGTCTGGGTGTAATTTGTATCCGTTAGTTGAATGTTTGTAAAGTCCCCCGCGACACAGAGCTTGTTCTCTAGTGCGGGAGTTGTCTTTTATATTCACTAAAAAATTACACTTTGTTTAGCCTTGCTTTCCTCTGAATGTTCTATCACTCAAAAGTTTGCTGTAAGAGAACTTAAATATGAGTTAAGCTCGCCTTTGTACATACTTAATAATGTTAATGTCTTTGATATTGTCTTGTATATTTTGTGTAAAATAAAGAATTAAAGAAAGAAAACTTCACAATAAAGTCTACTCACCAAGCTGTAAGATTGATTTTCATGTTGCACCGATCAATATGCTTGAGTAGCTTGTCGTAGTTTTTGTCCGTTGCATTGTCCGTGTGATACTATGGTTATACCTAGATATTCTTGGTAGTATTCTTCTATCAACTATCTATTCTTTAACTTTATATTCTATTCACTGCTGAGTGTATGCAGAGGTAAAAAATACGTAGATGAAAACTTAAGATACAAGAATATATAGTATAATAATGTCCTCCTAACCGAATATCGGTCACGGCGACTAATCTCAACGGAGACTAGCCATCTGCGCGGGAGATATTATAGCGCACAAGTGTGTGCGCAAATACAAGTGCACTCTTTACTCTATTGTAGGTTGCAACTGAAAACCAGTGCTAGGTGTTAATTGACACCTGGCAATATGCTGAGTTGTCAACTCTTTGGCATACAAATATTCTTTCTTACACTATATATTGTTGTGTATGTATGCCTATGTTGTGCCCGGCTAGACTCCACACATCGACCACTAAGCCACCGAGGCAGTTAAAAGTAGTATAGTCCCCTTAGTATTATATAAAGTTTACATAAACAAAGAACTGTTAATGTACAAGTGAAATGGGTAGTCTAAATATACCGATCAAGTAGTTCAAGGTGATGTGATCGTCATTATCTACAACCGATCAGTTTAATTGCTCCTCATACTATTACTGCACAAAACAAAACTTAGTAGACTCCGCCTATTACGGAGCAGTTGTAAATAGACAACTACCACAATATAATTATATAAATACAAAAAGACATTGAAATGCTAAACGTAGATGGTGCTTGCATTGCAACCAGTGAAATGTTAATTACCTTACGCTTTTTACTTATTGTGTTGTGTAAAAGGCAGGTAACGGGTGAAAATTTAAGACTTTTCGTCTTTTAGCTTAAGCGTAGTGATAATATATCAGTAAAAGAACAATTTTAAAGTAAAATAGTATGAATAAGGTATAGGATTCTTTTCATGCTTTATCCGGAGCACGGCTTTGCGTTTGGTGTCGTAAATAAGAACACGTGAGAAAACCTTGTATTTTTGTTTACTTTGACACTTAGGTAGGTACTTACTCCACAAACAATTACAAATTGTACTAATCTATTTACTTCCCAAACACTACTAACAAGTCTCTAGCCAAAAACAAAATCATTCCGTAACTTTTCCCCGAACATTTGACATTGTCCACATATTCGTTGTATCACAAAATGTCCAATTTCCTAACGATGTAAGTTTATGTCTTTGTTCGTCCAGAAATATCCGCGTGTGACGTCGCCGTGTGTTTCACTAGTCATGCGCACGTGCGCGGGCGCAGTGTGTCGTGCGGGAACACGGTCGCCAACAACACACACGATACGACAATTAAATAACTAGACTTTGTAGACATTATGATTAGTTTACATTTTTGTTTACAAAAACAAGTAAATTATTCGCGTAATTGACGTCCACTACTTATGAATAAATGGATTATAATAAATTGTTTTATAATATTGTCTAATACCGAGTAAAATATAACAAAATGTTAACCTACTTACCTAATTTGATTACGCGAACACATTTCGATTGACTTGTATAACTGTACCTAATGCAAATTTGAAAATGAAAGACTAGTTTAGCGAAACTTGGATTCTGTAAATGGCAATGCATATTACATCAAATTCCACTTTCGTTACATCATATTACACATTTTACACGCGATATTTTGTAGATATACTTATACGAGTCGTCTTGCCTCGAAGACACCGTACTTTTAAGTTACGTTAGCATTGCCATAAAATTTGTAATTTAAAATAGCAAACAATTTCCCACTATACTTAAGTCTGTAAACAAAAACAATAGACATTTGAGTAATAACTAATAACTCAAGAGGATGACTAAATCCATCAAAAGACTGCGCACCAAAAATACAATTGACCAAAAACGAACATCTCGTCTGCGCAGACGTTTCCATTGATCTGGTGCCAAGTTGCGCATCTACAACACGAGCTAATGACCTTACATCCCTGCTTCCCCCTTCTCCTTATATGGAACGGCAACATAGTTCCCAGAACTTTCAAGGTCTTTTAAAATAAAATAAAAGAAAATATCATAAAATGGAAACCTTACCTAATATTTATCTCGCAAAGTTAAAATGCTATTTTATAATTCTAACCCCAAAAAGTAAATTTTATTTTAATTCTAGAGCCCAGGGGTGGGACAAATTAAGTATAGTAGAATGCCATATTCTTTCTCTTTTGAATTTATATCAATTAGTCATGCTCACAATCACAAAGAGTCGATGCTTTTTTTTGTTTTCATTTCGATTTTATTGTTCTTACTTCCAAGACTTCCAAGTTTGTAACAATAATCGCCAAAAATGACGAATACTTAGTTTATTTACATTGTTAACGTTTGTAAATCTCGTTTTATTGTGCATTTCGGGAATAAGTAAAGAGGAATTAGGACTTCAAACTTTGAAATTATTGTAATTAAATTTAATGGAAAGCGAATGATTCCTCCGATGATATTTAAATATTTATTTAATTGTTGTAGGTATCCGAATTTAGATATAGTTAGATATTCGTGATTTGTAGTTTGTGAATTGATAACTAACTTAACCTAGTCAACTTTTAAATAGTAATAGCTGCAGAAAATTGTAAGTAGGTAACCAATCTATTTTAAGACCACAAGACAAGGGCTACAACAGTGTGTCATATTATAGTCTCTTGATAAAATCACTTGTTCTTTAAAATATCTAACTCTCTAGTTTTTTGCAAAATGTTTTCTCACCATGACATGCATTTTTTTCGTTACAATGTCATCAACATTGACAAATTATATTCAATTACGTACAGTGAATATCTAAGAAATAACTATCTTAATGTCACAGGATGCAATTTCCACAGGATGTCTGCGCGTGTTTATTTAAACCAATCAATCATAGGAAACTGAACACATATGCTGCATTACATATTGCTACAGCAATTAGTATTCTATTTCCATCCGCATGAAGTTTAATATCCTATGGCTATGGCTCATTTTCTCCGGATACATGATTTCTATCTTATTTTAAGTTGACTTTTCCAATTCAGCTAAAAGTTAACTTTTACGATAACTTGTTCATCATTGTACATGCGTAACATTAAAAAAGTCTTTAATTTTTTTAAGACGTATTTTCTTATATATAAAAATGAATCCCTATTTCCCTTTGTCACGGCATCACGCGTGAACGGCTGGACCGATTTCGGTAATTCTTTTTTGTTGTGTTTGTTATTGTCAGGAGAAGGTTCTTATGTTAAAAAAAAATGCGCTGAAAATAGTTTAACCCGGACGAAGTCGAGGCGGGCCGCTAGTTAATATATAAATCAAACTAGCAGAGACATTGTAATATCGAATTCATTGTAAAATCATGATAAAAAAGAAGTTCCAATCACACTTCTTCGGATTATTAGCATCTACATAAAATAATCACAGCAAAAAATCCGCCGGTGCTATATTAATAATGTTTACAGGTGCATTGACTTCATAAATACAGAGAATCACTTAAAAGTAATTTGGTTCTCTGTGTTTCAGTTTTTATAAGCACATAACAGTCACGGCCCAATTGCTGCACATCCCGCATGATGTACTACCAGCAATTACGAACTTATACATTACATACATACATAATATATATACATATAGGTATAGGTGTATACTGTTCACGGTGCTGAACGTGTACGCGCCGAGAAAAAAGCATAACTTCTGAATATTCATTTAGACAGTAATTGCCGTAATACTTACGATTTCTTTTTTTGTTTATGAAGTTGAGTTGGCTGGTAACGAATACACGTAAATGTAACCGTTTGATGTTTAATATGTACAATTGCAGAGCTTCTTCCAGACACCATTCAAATAACTTAGTATGTTATCAATTTATGAAATTTAGCACTTTGAATATGGTATCATTACGTGGTATATGGGATCTGCAGAATCCATTTGCTTTATACATCAAAAATATTTTTTATACTTACAATTTATTTTTTTCATTAATAAAGACAACTCCCGCACTAGAGAACAAGCTCTGTGTCCCGGGGAACTTTACAAACATACAATTAACGGACACAAATTACACCCAGACTCAGAACAATTCTTTGTGGGTCACACAAAGTTTTGTCCTTTCGAATCGAACCCACAACCTCGTGCACAGCAGGCGCATACTGCGACCACTGAACCACAGAGGCAGTCAAATTTTACCTCACATGTCATTTATTTTGTTAAAATTCAGTGCATCCACTGAAGCCTTATTTCTTATTAAAACAATAAGTTATTGGAACTGGCTTTTTACAGTTTTTCCAGCTCTATCTTTTGTACCTAATTAAAACAAATAAATTCAAGTTAAACACATTGCTATTCATCACCAAAAACTGAGTACCTATCATCCAAGATTGTGAGAACCATTTCTTTGATTCTTTCTTTCTTTGACACCAGTTTCTGGCCGGCTATTGAAATTGCATTTGAAGCGCAAAAATCTTGTAACTAAACCCAAGACCGGCATTATACAGAGGTGCCTTCAAGCCTCGGTGCCCCAAATAAGTACAATACCCATAACGATTGCGTAATTATTGCAACACCTCATTGTATTTCGAGCTTCAGTAATTCTATTAGGAATTGTCGCCATTCAACACTTTCTCTATCGATTGTCTAAGTACACACTACAATACAAAACTTGGTCAGTTTTTGTCACTAAACAAGCAAGGTTTTGCTAATATTTTCAATATAATAACCACTGTCGGAATTGTATTGTCATAATTTATATTTTTTGCTGTTCAGTCTACTCTGAACAGAGTCTGAATAATTTATTACAATGCACTTTAAATATAGGCGCCAATAATTAGCAAAGGCTTAAAATTATTTTTTTATAATACCTTGTAGAGAGAGATATAAGAAGTGGTAGTAAGAATCTATTCTGATAATGTAGTACCTAGAATCAATAGTAAATTAGTTTAAAGATTCCAAATCACTAGAGAATCAACTTTACAGAAATAAAGTAAAATCCTGATTTAATTCTGTGATTAACTGATAGTATACGGAGGATAGCTTGAAGAATTGCCTCAATTAAGTGGCAATGGGCGGGGCATATAGCTCGCAGAACCAATAGCCGTTGGGGCAGAAAGGTTCTAGAGTGGCGACCACGAACTGGCAGACGCAGCGTGGGCAGCCCTCCAACAAGGTGGACCGACGACCTGGTAAAGGTCGCGGGCAACCGATGGACAACGTCAACTCAGGACCGAACGATGTGGAAAACCATTTAACAGACATTGAGTTTACGGACACGAAGTACAATGGACAATCTCCTCGCGTCTCGCAATTACCACTGTGTAAAGCTAAAAACGTACTTAGTATTTTATTTTTGTTTCTACTAAACATATAACACGGATAGTGTTGAAGTCTAGATGTAACGTACCTACAGAGAGAAACATGTGCACTAAAATTATAAGTAGACTAGGGGTCGCCCGCGACTTCGTCCGCGTGGTAATTTAGAATATTTTCCCCGATTTTGCAACATATCTCACTACTGCTCCGCTTCTATTGATCATAGCGTGATGTTATATAGCCTATAGCCTTCCTGGATAAATGCACTTTAACAAAAAAGTATTTTTTCTAATCGAACCAGTACTTTCTGAGATTAGCGCGTTCAAACAAACAAACTCTTCAGCTTTATAATATTAAGTATAGATATAGTGTAAACGGAACAGGTGGAGAGAACCAAATTATGATAAAACGATCTCATCTCCGGTGTCCAACAAAACCGCACTACTTTTCCCAGTTCTTGTAAGCTGTCGATAGAGGTCGATATCTTAACGGCACGTGCCTAGCTTGCGTCGCGTGCGCAGCTCGCAACTGCGCATGCGCATCACGCATCGCTGCACATCGCGTGTACCGCGTAGTATGCTACAGTTAACCACCAAACTTGTAATGTATCTAGGTAAACAGATTAGTTAATTACAATATTAGATAAATAGATAATTCTTTATTGTACACCATAAGATAACAAAACTTATGTTAGATACATACAGAAATAGACAAGTACAATGGGCGGCCTTATCGCTTAGTATTAGTAACTTTAAATGATGTAATGAGCATCTTTGATGACATGATCAGTCACTCATCATCTTCTTGCCCTTTTCAACAGATGACCAATAGATTTTAGTGAAACTGTTTTAGGAATTCAATTTTTGTTACAGTACATAGATATACAAGGACTATGTTGGGTGTGCGCCTAAGTTTACTGTCACGCTTATGTGTGGGAGCTTTATGTATGTACCTACCGTGTCACTGGCAATTTATACAATCGCAGACAGAACTGTAGGAAAAAGACGTAAACTATCTTATTATTAAAATAAAGAAGTACTAAAACATAAAGTTGAATTTACAGTTACATGGGTACATCTTTATAGCCACTTTTTATATTAAAATCCAAATGCATTATTTACAAGTTATTTAACAAAAGTCAAACTCTTTACGAGCCACCGTATTTTATTATAAATAAACGTTCTCTTGCAAGAAATGCTTTCGCATTCATACTTATTATCATTTTATATCTTACATTTTATTGTCACAATATTTAAAGAGACATCTCTTGTCAGTGAAATAAAGAGTACCAACTTTCTTTATAATATAAAATACTTTACAAGGAATATTCATCAAATTTATGGCGAAATTAATTAGCTTATGTCGTATCTTTAACAAAGAACGATTATGAATGTTGTTTGTATAAAGTTATATAATATATTCTCGATTCCTACAACTAACTTTAGCGATGGTCGATCGTCATTAGGTGACAATAGTACCAACATCCGACGTCTGAATGGCGGAGCTAACAACAGCCACATACTTGACATACCGTGGTGTTTGTTCTGAATGAACGCATTGTTAAAAGCAAAATTGCCAAACACAGAACTGCTTCTACTTTGTAAGGTTTATAATTCTTACGGCAATTTTTGATAATATTTAGTTTTTCACTATGACCCATCACACTCATGCATCGCAATACACCTACTCCCCATATCTTGATCTTCGCATTATCTGTCTGAATTCAGTCCAATAGTAATGGTATCTAATATTATGCTAACATTTAGCAGTAAAACCTATCCCGATTGTTAGATAGAAACATGCTATAACATAGTTTAACATCATTTTTCAAGACATTTTTAACGCATTCTTTTACAAACAAACATATTCACAAACTCGTAAGAGAGAAGCTTCTTCATGTTACACTTCCAATATTTCCTGTACAAATATCCCGCGTCTCCTAACACTATGTGGAAGCGGCGCGAGCGCATAATATCGCGTTATTTTTACATGCGCACGCGCTGGCGTCAACGCGACCTGCCAAATATGCGGCCCACTGATCTTCTGAAACATAACGCGTAACTATTATTAATGCTATCATAGTAACGCGGTTCATCGGAACTCCAACTGATCGAACTAAGTAGGTCGAAGAACACAATGGCATTTTGGGCGGAGAAATGACCTTTGAGGATACTAAAAGAGCAACTTTTCTATTTTAAGCAGGCATATTCATGAATGATCACACGAGTTTTGGGTTCATGCATAAAGCATGTCGGACTGTTGTTCTCATAATGAATTCAGGCGCCTGTATACCAGGTAAATATGTACTATTAAAGAAGAATTAGGAATTATTTTAAATTCAATCATGTGTAGTGTGCATCTGTGTGTGTATCTGCACAAACTGCACATTTTTAAATCTTCGTTAAGGACAGTGATTCTTTATCTTCTTCAGTTATTGTATGTCAACTGTTAATGGCTCTGTGTTACAGCCGTCATTAATATGTTATACTCTTAATGTTCTTCAATAAAAATAAACTGTCATTTTCTGTTAATCCTACAGACATTTCACAAAGTAAAGACAACTTCAATGGAAATAATTCGTAAGCCATTTATAGTCCATTTCATGATTATACATACACTCGAAGAACCGTACGCCATCGACTACACAACGTTTTAAATATCAAGGTCTGCTCTACATCTTTCAATACTATAAATGACACATAGACCAAACATTTTTCAGCTACTAAACTCAATATCGCCATTATCTATTCGGCACAGACAAACAAACAGACTAAACTAACTACATCAAAGAAATTCCCCACCAACATAACTGGCACGGGGCAGCAGCGATGATGAACTGATTCATATCGAAGCGGCGCGGTGCGGTACGGTACGACAACGGCATGTCAACACACACATATTAACAACTAGCTGTTGCCCGCGGCTCCGCCCGCGTGGATGTCGGTTATCGCTGCAAAAAGTAGCCTATGTGTTATTCCAGAACATAACCTATCTGTGTGCCAAATTTCATCCAGATCCGTTCAGTAGTTTTTACGTGAAAGAGTAACAAACATCCATCCATCCATCCATTCTTACAAACTTTCACATTTATAATATTAGTAAGGATTTCTAGAGCTATTCAAATACCAACCATTTGGCCGATGACTTAATATTTAAATGATATATATTACTATTAATAGTTTCGCTATTCGTAGTAGTAAATTCGTGATTTATGTTTGGGATAAAGATAGATCGAAAGACAGCTCTGTTGAATAATTACATTCGGATATTTAGCAGCCCCTCGTTCATGAAGTTAACGTGGTGATCTATTAGTTAAAACTATAACCTTGTTATAGTTGGTTGAGCGTTTAAGTATGAAAGATTTTGTAGTATTTGTGCATTAGATATATCCTTTTATTATATTGTGTAGATATGGATCATTCCACTTAGAACAATAGTGTAGTTCCATTTTGGTTCCATAATGTTCAGTTAATTAATTGGTTAAGTTAATTACTAAGGTTTAGCAGATTAATTAAATATATTGAGAAATAGTTTTATAGAAACCCTTTTTCTACATCAATGGCAATTTAAAAAGCTTCATCTAAGACTCTAGAAATTGATTAATAGACAGGTCAGGTCTTCATATGACCCAATACTTATTTTGTACTAAGATTTAAAATTGCAAAACAACACTAAACGCCCCTCAGTTATTTCAAGAAACTAAAACAACATGCGACTAAAAATATCGCAAGAATTTACAAATCATTGTAGTTTCTTTGCATTGCTTGACAAGGCCATGTGACATTGTGCTCGAATTAAACTCGAACCCGCACCCGTCTTGAGCGGGGAATGCAATAAGAGTTAGACACAGAACATACCGGCAAGTGACATCTGACTCATCACGTATATATAAACGACTAGTTACCGAGAACAATTGGTTGATACAGACGGATGGCAGACGGGATTGACACGCCAGAAATGCGAGGAAATTGAGTTAATTTGGTATTTGTAGTCGTAAAATTGGAATTGAAGTTAGTTCCAATCTGTTGTTCAGATTGTGCAACTGTAAGAAGATGCTGGATAAGATTAACCAATATTCTAAAACAAATAATGACAAGAAAGTAGGCCGAAAGGGTAGTAGGAAAACAAGCTCGTCATAGCTTTCTAATTCAGCACTTTTCGTTTAGCTAGCAACTTTGTTCTATGCCATCCATGTTGGTCTTCTGGAATTTACGTTAAAGAATAAATCTATGAATTTTAGATAATATGTAAAAGGGGATGTTAAAAGATGGTTTGTACATTTAGAAAGGATGGATGAAAGAAGAATAACAAAAGAAGTGTATCGTGCAAGAATGAATAGAGATGTCGGTAGGAGAACATACAGCGACCAAGTAGGGGATTTGCTAAAGAAGGCCAAATTAACAGTACCCAGAATCGACGTTCATGCATGAAGAGATTGATGAATGTAGAGGAGGCGAAGGAAGTATGTTTGGATCAAAGCAATTGGCATACCATAGTCTCTGCCTACCCCACTAGGAGACGGGCGCGATGATATGTATGTATGTATTTCATCTCAAGTTTAACAACAAAGGTAAACACAATGAGCAGACGAATAAGTAAAAGTCTGCATTTATCTGCAACCTGCCGCTGCGTCATTCAAAATAGCATTGCCAAAACAATGTCATGCCAGTAAGATCATAACAAAGCTGGGGCCAACTGCCGCTATCAAGCCCTTCCTTAGATCTGGTACGACATACATAACAACAAATCTTTGCAGTATCACGTACCTAGACGTATTTTAATACGATGGTGTGCGTCATAATATTAATGTCAGTATAGTTCCGCGTTGGACTCGCGCCCGGCGCTCACCATCACCCACCACCACACTTCTCTGGAACATAAACAAACATAACAAGTCATATGTATACAGTTTATATATTGCGGATTACTTCTGGCATACAAAACTTTTTAGTATTAGTTTATAAATATTTAAGAACTGCATAGAAATTACTAGGCGTTTCAATTTTGTTTATGAAGAGGTTCTGGTGGTGAAAACTGAAAATAAAATAATATCTATTGACACGCGGCTATCTGATCTCCATCTAGGTAGAGCTTGTTCTGCCTATGGCAACTAGAAAATTACATAATATCTTATATAAATTAAATTTAGACACAGAACAAAGATACGTGATCATTACACAAAGATTTGTCCTTAGTCGAAACCGAGGACTAAGTCAAAGTCAAACTCATTTATTCATTTAGATCAAATAACTGATACTTATGAACGTCATAAAAACAAATACCTGCATACTTTTTTCCTACGGCCAATTCGCTGACTATGGTAGGGCCTCGAGAAGAATTGGCAAGAAACTCGAGTCACTCTATTTAATCGCCAGAATATAACATTTACAATTTGGTATAAGTTACAATATTAGTGGTAACGAAAAGGAACAGAAACCAATATACCATACAGTATAAAATTTAGATAAGTATTTAATTATGTAAAAATAAGATAGAAACGACTAGAAGACTGTAAGACCAATAGTCATAAAATGATTAAACTTTGCATTTCTTCAAATATATCTTGTTCGTTTTCGGACTTCAATTCAACTACTTTTATTTTTATTGATATATTCAACGTAGATTGATCCAATCGAGCCACAATTAAAAATAGCCCAGAAAGTGAACGTACCCACATATCACAAGACACTATTGGTGTGCTATACGTCGTAAATATAGCACTTGTATTTAGAGAAATATGATATTTTATCCTCTTATCAATATGGCTTTCGGAAAAAAATATCTACTCAAGATGCCGTGCTCGCGCTAAGTACTCATTTAGTACATAACTTGGATAGCGGTAGGAAATGTTTAACGGTTTTTCTGGACTTAAAAAAAGCTTTTGACACCGTCTATGTCCCCACTCTGACACGAAAGCTTGAGAATATAGGAATCAGAAATACTTCACTCACTCTCTTAGAAAACTACTTACAAAACCGTAGGCAACGCGTCAAGATAGGTGACCATGTTAGTCAGGATGTGAGCATCTCTTTCGGCTTGCCCCAGGGCAGTGTTCTCGGCCCAACTTTATTCCTAATTTATATAAATGACCTGTGTAATATGAAGGTTGAAGCTGGGAACATCTTCTCTTACGCGGACGATACTGCCGTAGTCTTCTCTGGTGAAACATGGGAAGATGTGCGTGTTAGCGCTGAGCGTGGCTTAACTAAGATCTTTAAGTGGCTATCATCGAACCTTCTTACGCTTAACACTATAAAAACGAATTATATATGTTTCTCTCTAAACAACTCTTCCCAACCCAGTGCTGAATTCGAGATCAGGATTCATCACTGTAGTGACTCTAATAACACAGGCTGTAATTGTCCTCTTATTAATAGAGTAAAAACAGTTAAATACTTAGGCATAAATGTAGACCACAGATTGTCCTGGCACTCACACCTAGACTTATTGAACACTAGAATTAGAAAGCTTATCTGGGTTTTTAAAATTTTACGTCACGTTACCACTAAAGAAATTATTAATAAAATTTATGTTGCCCTAGCTCAGTCTGTGTTAGTTTACTGCATTCCGGTGTGGGGTGGAGCATCAAAAACCAAATTTTTGGAACTCGAAAGGGCGCAAAGGTCACTTCTGAAAGTAATGCATTTTAAACCTTTCCGTTTTCCTACGACCGACCTATATATATTCTGTAACTTGCTTTCTGTTCGAAAATTATATATTTTATTTACCTTATTAAAACTACACACTACTCTTAAATTTGATCATGATTTACTTAATAAAAGAAGATGCTACTCCGTGGCTCCTTACCACCCTATTAAAAGCACATTTGCACGCCAGCAGTATACCAGACAATCCGCCTTCCTTTACAATAAAATAAATAAATTGTTACACATCTACCCAATGAATAAGTACGATTGTAAGGAAGCTCTAATAAAGTGGTTAAAACAACTAAGTTACGATGAAACTGAATCTCTTATGGCAATATTATCATAAACTCTCTCACTGAATCTCATACAGACACGCACACATGCACGAACACTCACTTACACACACACACACACACACACACACACACACACACACACACACACACACACACACACACACACACACACACACACACACACACACACACACACACACACACACACACACACACACACACACACACACACACACACACACACACACACACACACACACACACACACACACACACACACACACACACACACACACGCACGCCCGCATGTTACTTTAGTACAATATAATAGTTTAATTTTCAAACGAAATAAATAAACATTGTTTAATCAGTAGTTACCTGAAATGTGGAAGAGCGGGGCCTCCTAACACAGGCAATGTTATGCCTAAAGGGAGTGCTCCAACAATCTTGTAATTAGATTAAGTTGAGTTAATGGAAATAAATCATTTTTATTTTATTATTTATTATTTATTTACTTGTTGTATTGATTCATTGTCTACAAATTGATATTGATTACTCATTATTTACTATGCATCACAATTTACTATCAATATCTTCAGATGCTGTAATAGATCAATGCGTCTGCGAAATGAAGAGAAGGGATAAAAGATGTAGAGAATAAAATTAAAGTGAAACTATTTCCAATTAAATACACAGATTATCTTCTAATATGTATATAAAACAGCATTAATACATATATTTATTGAAAAGGACATTAATCTGACAACAAGGTATTTGAAGCACTACTAAAACATTTATTGTATACTAGCTGTTGCCCGCGGCTCCGCCCGCGTAGATGTCGGTTATCGCTGCAAAAAGTAGCCTATGTGTTATTCCAGACCATAATCTATCTGTGTGCCAAATTTCATCCAGATCCGTTTAGTAGTTTTTACGTGAAAGAGTAACAAACATCCATCCATCCATCAATTCTTACAAACTTTCACATTTATAATATTAGTAAGGATATCAAAACAAACAATTTTAATACAGTCATCTCGAAAATTCGCAAATATATTATGTAGTCGAAGTGTATCAATATGTGTGTGTGTGTGTGTTTTGTTGCGTGAACCTCAGAAATAGAAACAACTGCTTGTTGAACTAAAATACTACAACGTTAGGGTTGTCCAACTGATTTATAGTTATCTCTAATTACCCGCAACTCGTAAATTTGAGCTATTTGAATGTTTTGCTTGAGTCTGATGTTTTTTTTCTATATATAAAATATCGTTACAGTATAAACTTATTCAAAAATTGTATCAATTCATACGTTGTATCGTCATCAACAATATTATTTTTGAACGTTTTTGAATCTTAAAATTAATATTATCCGTGACATTAAACAGTCTACGATCTGTTGTCAAAATAAATGATGTAGCCTTGCGTAAAAACTAGCAACCCTTATAAAAATTCACTCTCACAGATTCAAGGTTACAATGAATGTAGAGACTACAGATGTAGACTATTATAATCGTGGCTTGTGGATGGATGTAGCACATTTTTATTTCGCTGATCTATCAATGAATTTCATAACCTACCTTTTTATCTTTCCACTTCACGGTTAGTTTAGTGGCTTAATAGGTTACCTCGCAATTTTCCTATGAGCGGCGTGATGTGGACTTGACAAAGAAATGGGATATTTTTAATTTCTTTCGTTACCGCACCTGAATGGTGCGTTTCTAGGAATACTTTAGATGCGTTTCTTTAGGTGCGTTTCAAAATGGGTGCGCATCGAGGAATACTCCAAAAAATTGTGTGATTCATAAATGGTTGTTGTCTACTTTGTATCCGTTTATTGTATGTTTGTAAAGTCCCCTGCGAAACAGGGCTTTTTCTCTAGTGCGGGAGTTGAAAGTTGTTGAGTTGAATTATGAAACATTGCAACTGATGTTTATATCATATAGGTTAGACTCCAAAGACGCAAATGTTTTTTTTTTTCAAATGATATACTTAATTAAAATAATATATTTAGTTACTGATGTGACGATTCAAATGCGAAACGAATTATACGAAGCTCTGCTGTAAGTCAGTATTTACATTTGAAAATAAAAATCACTTTATCTCTATTTGTTTTTGCTAGTAAGAAATTGAATGTTTATTTTCAAAGATATTTCGAGAAATTGTATCTTTACGACGTAGCTGCAACATTGACTCAAGCGATCTTGTTTTAAAATCACTTAAATAAAAAGGTACCTTCCTATATCAAGATGTTTTATTATATTTAGATTAAAGTCTTTACATAAGCTTACTGTATCCCAAACGGAGGTAATCTGGTTTCATAAAGTTAAATAAATAAATTATTATATTCTAGTAACTACTTTAGTACTTAGATCTTCTTCTTCTTATCGTTTGGTTAGTGGCCAACCTTTAGTACTTAAATATTGTCTAGGTATTTACATTGTCTTACACAATTTTATAAGTTAGGTTAATTCATTCTGCTTCAGATTACTTGCCTAATCGATCTTTTTTACTTATATTAATTATGCATTAAGAATAAATACCTACTTATTTAACTAAACACAAAAGTCGGTTGAAATTAGCTAACTGTATTAGTTCTAAAAACATTATTAATAATCTCCAGAAATGTTTCAACAAAATTCTCCACTTTTAAAACTGAAATAGTTAATGAATCACTGACAAGTGTGAACTAATATTGTATAGCGCCGAAGGGCGACCTCTTCCAACAAGGTCTTTCTATTTTCACTTTTTAAAACGATGTAAAAGAAAATCTCTCTGTTGAAATGAATATAGTTGTGTTGGGCAACATGGTCAGGCGACTAATCGATTTAAGCGCGAAGTTTGAACCAAAGAAAAATTTGAATAATTATATTGTAGGTATATGTTGTGTGAAGTTCATTTGCATACGTATTGTCTTCATTTTTATTGTGAAATGTTGTGTTCAGTGACTAACATAAGTAGATGTTACTAACCTACTTCTTGTGCAAAATATTATATAAGATATTTCATCAAAACGATCCTTATAGGATTTGATTTGTCTTCTAAAAGACTTTCAAACAAAAATAATGGTCTTAGCGAGATCATATAAGTAAGAGAAAAAGAGTGTTTTAATATTAATGCATCCAAGACACAAGCTTTAGCTTTGTTTGGGGCCAAAGAAAAACTGAGTTTTGAATCATGTATTTTATGTATTTTTATTTAAATAAATTGATTGAAATTGAATTGATTGATTGAATAGCACGTAGGTTATAGGTTCATAATCCTTACTAATATTATAAATGTGAAAGTTTGTAAGAATGGATGGATGGATGTTTGTTACTCTTTCACGTAAAAACTACTGAACGGATCAGGATGAAATTTGGCACACGGATAGATTATGGTCTGGAATAACACATAGGCTACTTTTTGCAGCGATAACCGACATACACGCGGGAGGAGCCGCGGGCAACAGCTAGTACAGTATAAATATTGTATGACGCCTTATATGTTGCTAGGTTAAGTAAAAACATCGATTAAACTTTTTCCATTGTCCCCAATCATGTGACCCAGTTTGTAACCCAAGGACCTGACCTAGAACGATTGAATTGTTCTAGACCATGCGACATTGTCCACGTATACCTAACAGTTCCCTTTCTTTGTTAATAGGAGACAGTTCGTACCAGTAGCTCCGGTGGTGGTAAAGTCACCAGCTCTCAGACTCGCAACATCCAGGAGTTCGACGTAGACCAGTGCTGGGACGACAGGCTCCTCAAGAAACTCGTAAGTCCTTTTACTGTCTATACAGACGTCAGCAAGCGTTTTATTATTAGTTAATTACTAAGTACAATCAGTAGATGTACATAATGTACTAATTTGTCTTTACAGAAAACCAATAACTAGAAAACTATTTAAGTATGTACTGAAGTTTTTTTTTGTTTAATATTTTATCACAACATTTTTAAATCTACCCCCTAGCGATTCTATATCTGTCTGTAATGATAATTACTAATATAAACTTCTAATGTTGATAGTTATATCGCTAGTTGTTTTTGCAGTGTTAAAAGATTTTAAAAATAATGTGGTAAATGTAAAAATTGTGCAAAAATCTCACGATGGTCTTTGTTTTATTGTTTAAAAAGCAAAACAATTAAACCTTCCACTTCCATCTCAGACAGACAATAAACAATTATGATTGTCAATCTTTCGTTACCGAATACGTCTCTACCTACTTTATGGTACATTGTTGACGGCTACGCGTCTCATAACACACCTTCGACACTATAATTGGAAATTCTATAGGTAGGTATATAATAGCAACCCATATATGTCCCACTGCTGGGCATGGGTCTCCTCTCCTCTATCAAGATAGGGAAAGGGTTTAGGCCATAATTCACACACGCTGGCCTAATGTGGGTTGGTGAATCAGTAATAGGTAGGTATACCTATCTGTAAATCGAATTTGAAAATATACTTTAAGATACTAATTCTTGTACTCATACAATGTTTATACTCGTTTATTTATGACTACATCTATTATATAATTATATATTACTAGCTGTTGCCCGCGGCTCCGCCCGCGTAGATGTAAGTTATCGCTGTAAAAAGGAGCCTATGTGTTATTCCAGACCATCATCTATATCTGTGTCAAATTTCATCCAGATCCAAACTTTCGCATTTATAATATTAGTAGGATATTATACCTACATATGCACTTGCTGACTTTTTGTCGTATATATTGTCCTGAGTAATAAAGTTGTATAAGGCTCAGAACACACCGGTCGAGCTAATACGGATGAGTGTCAGCTAGTTTAGGTATTTATTGGCATGCCCATTGGTGTCCAGTTCTGTATCGATACTGGTATATCTTCATCCCATGCGTAGAACAGGTAAGCGCAAGAAAGCTGTTCGGTGAGTGTGTGTGTATTAGCATGATGTCTGGTTTTCGTTCAGTGAAGGGTACTCGGTAATTAATTTTATCTACTTATAATAATTTATATCATAATCGAGTTAGCCTTGACTGCAAGGCTGGTTCAGTGGCTTAAGTGGTTACCTCGCCATTTATTAAGTACTGCTTTGCGCGTTTTGGGTTCGATCCCCACACGGGATGATCCATAAATGGTTGTCCTGAGTCTGGAATTGTATGTTTTTAAAGTCCACCGCGACACAGGTCTTTAAAAAAAAGCTTTTTTAACATTTAAAAAATTATTATTTTAAGATTTTATATGTTAAAAAAGTTCATCTAGGTATGCAAGTCAGCAATTGGTATCTGGATAGTAATTGGTAGATTTTGGTAAAGTGATATTTAGCTCGTCCCCCTCGCATACGGCCCGCCTGATGTTAAGCAGTTGCCTATGGACGGTTGCAATACCAGAGGTATTACTTTCGTGTTGTCGAGCCATTTTTTGACACCAGGGCATTAAGATGGAATATCCCTAGGTTAGGAAAACGTTTCTTTTAAAACGCATCCCTAAATGAGCGCTCGAGACCTGTACTCGCACACAGTAATACAACTACACCGCTGCGTGTAGTTATTTGGCTGTGGTCTTCTGTAAGGTGGAAGTCCTTTCCCATTCAGGCTTGCTGGCTAGTATGGTGCCCTACCTCTCTTAACTTAGCTAATCAATCGTGAGTTTTCTGATCTAACCCCTGCTATCTTTGTACATACGCAAGCATAGCCGCGGTTATGGCTAGTATGTCGTAAGCTGCGCGTGAGTCACCAATGACATGATTAACGGATAGTCATCGGTCGCGACTTTCATTCACAGACTACCTCATGTCGAACTAGCTGAGTCACGCACGTTACACCGAGCACTGGTAACCGCGGTAACACAAACGACACCTCAATTGTAGTTAAATCTGTTCCACTTTGTCTATTTTTTTGTTTTTTTTATACTACCAAGGAGGCAAACAAGCATACGATCCGCCGGTCCGCCGGTGGTAAGCGGTTACCGTAGCCTATGGACGCTTGCAACACCAGGGGTATCACTCGCGCGTTGCCGACCCTTTAGAAACCTTATAACTCCTTTTTTGAAGAACCCCATGCTATAGTTTACAGTCAAACACCCTAAACAACATGAACCTACATAATTTTGTATTATTCTTTTTTGAGGTAAAGTTTGTTAGTTTGTGAATTTTGACTTTGTAGAGGGTAAATCTACTGAACCGATTTTAAAAAGTCTTTTACTAATAGCAAGCTACGTTATTTGTGAGTGTCGTAGGCTATTATTTACATTTTTATTACCATAATGTCAAAAGTTACAGATCGACACGTAATGCCCTCCACAACGGCATTGTCATATAAATAAACCTTTATGAAAAGTCGATATAACTACGCAAGTACTATTCTCTTAGAAATATGATTTCTTAAAATATACTTACTAATAAATAACTCAAAGTCATTGTGTGGAAAGTGCAGCAGCGTGTTGATGCTTTCTCGCAGCGACGCGAGGAGACGGACGAGCGGCCACTCACGCGCATGTCGTCGCGTGAAACTTGTACCGAGACTAACTGCGCGCGCGCAAGCTTAGCGTTGAGCCTAAATAATAAGCTTAGGAATATTATAATAACTTAACTTTACGGTTAGTTCAGTGGTTAAGTTATTACCTCGCTTTTTACCACGGCGTCGCGTGTTGTAGGTTTGTTACACAAAAAATTGTCTATTTCACAAATTTGTTCAAAGTCTGTGCGTACTTTGTGTTCGTGAATTGTGAGTTTATAAAGTGGAGGACTTTATAAACTCACAATTCACGCGAGACAGAGTTTGTTCTCTAGTGAAGGAGTTACCTTTTAAACGTAATTTAATAACATCCATACCTTTTTCCGTCGACTGCACTCACTTTTGATGAAATCACTATGGGAATATTGAGTACCTACGTAGATTGATGTTTTCTGATACCAGATTTAATTAGGCTTTCGGTAATTTATTTCTTATATCAACCTAATTATGAGTCGTAACTGATCTATGCATTAAAAGTAAATTTTAATAATAATAATAATTTATTGGCAGACCATAGATCCAGTGTTAGTAACATAATATACTTAAAGACTAATGTTAGTAAGTTAATACAAACAACAAACAATATACATAAGTCGCGAACTAGGGTGCACACACTATGAGAAGTCCTAGCCATCGACCCAGCATTAATACAGTGGAATCACAACACATCCCAAAAAGCAACTACATATAATCTACACTTAAGTGAAATCATTTTCAACCCGCTTAGCGCTCCTCACTCACGTCTCCTTCAATTCACTTTCATTGAAGCTGTAGGTATACAAGCGCATGCGCATCACACATGCTGGTCATCGTCTCGTATCGTTATTGATCTATGAACAACTGTCAATACGCCACCAAACAATAAGACTGGATGTTTAATTTTAGGAAATTTAGTAGAGAGTTGGACAAATAAAATGTCCACGTTTTGACTACAGTTAAAAAGTTCCTTCTTTCGACTGTTTGTTTGTCCTGTGTAATCTCTTCAATTTGGGACTTTTAATGGCAGATTGCTGATGTTGTGGGAAGTAATTTAGATTTTTTATTGTAAAGTAACTTGGGTTTTGCAAGGGAACGGGTAATTCCAAACAATCAGACTGAGCTACAGCGAGGACTGAAAAACTTTTGGCTACCATGGGTGGAATCTGAAGGCAAAAAGCAGCAGTAGCATTACGAACAAACGTCACTTCGCATACACTTATTAAAATCAAATAAAATAGTCATTAGTGTACAAATGACCCCATCGCAGTGTAGGCTGTGGTTTGTCAAGCCGCCGCCGCCACGCCGTCAGGTCAAGCAACAAAGCGGCAGGTCACTTCCTGTTTCCGGTGAGAGAGCACTTCCGGCGCGGGCGCACCGCACGGTTACTGTACAAACGTCACTTATTGACAAGCTGACCAGTCGTGCAGAAATGAATGAGCCATGTTCACACTGGAGGATATAGAATAGCTGCTGGTCTAGTGGTTAGTGACACTGTGGTGCAACGACGTGTGTTATGGGTTCGATTCCCAACCAGAACAAAGACTTTTTGTAATGAGTGAAATTCTTTGTTGTGTGCCTCGGTGTTTTTAGCCTTCCGTAGCAAATGGATGTGTACCAGATGTTTGGTTACTAAAATCACAGGCCCTGCCTTGTTTAGGATCGCGGATAAATTTGCTGTGAATTTTCTTCAAAATTTAAACTATAACTACAGTGTAAAGGAGTTTCTTAGACTCTGCTATAACTAAGTCATGCGCACGTCGATGTGGAACAATTTCATGACGCGTATCAAAGCTGGGGACTGCTGTAATAGGCGTTTTTGTGTATTTTTGTTAATATTATTTATTTAAATATAATAATAATAATAATGATAATGTCCTCCTAACCGAATTTCGGTCATGGCGGCTAATCTCAACGGAGACTTGCCATCTGCGCGGGAGATATTATAGTGCACAAGTGTGTGCGCAAACACAAGTGCACTCTTTATTCCCTCACTCTCATAGTCCGATGGGACGGCAAATCCGACACGACCGGAGAGAGATCAGGCGTAGGACCAACGGCTTTACGTGCTTTCCGAGGCACGGGGGTGTAAACACCGCCAATTTCCAAACTCCGGGCATCTATTGTGAATTTCTTAACAGAAAAACCCAATATCGATTTTTTGACCCGACCGGGGAGTCGAACCCGGGACCTCGTGATCAGCAGTCTCACACATCGACCACTGAGCCACGGAGGCAGTTAATTAAATATATATTGTAGGTGGAGATATAAGATATAATAATACAAAGTCATATGATATATCCATTCATTTCAGCCAATAACGTCCACTGCTAGACATAGGCCTCCCCCAAGCATTTCCACGACTCTCGATCCTGAGCCGACCTTATCCATTGGTTGCCCGCAATCTTTACCAGCTCGTCGGTCCACCTTGTTGGAGGCCTGCCCACGCTTCCTGCCTAATATATCCATAACATAGTTTAACAGTTTTAACTATCATGAAGTACTATCGTTCCATCTTCTTCTTCTTCGTGTCGAATTTTGCTGCACAAAGGTCACTCAGTGTTCAGGTGGTAAGGCACGAACTAACTCTAAACGTAATTATGATATTTCCTGTTTGTAGATGATAAGTATTCAACAGGTGCACTTCTCGACGAGTTATTATCTTAGTTAAGTGGGTAAACCAAACAAATATTACTTAAACGTCTCATTAAAATACAAGAACATCAAGTTTATGACACAATATTTACTTAACTTTGCTTATTTTAACAAATTACTAGGTTTAGGTATATATAGCATTTCCCGCTTCGTCCGCACACATTTTCTACGGAGTCCTTTATTTGAAAACGTAAATTATAGCCTTCTTTTTTATATTATATTCTGGTATATACCGGTAAAGTATGTATTAAAATTTGTCCAGCCCGTCTAGACAAGTGGCATAAACGGTAGTAGAATGGAATAGAATAAAAAAACAATTTATGGGGTTTGACATAGTTTTATTTTATTTTTATGACACTATATCGTTTTTTATTCTATTCTATTCGACTATCGTTAATGCCACTTTTCTAGAAATGCAGTAATTTTTGCGTCAAGGAGTACCAAACTAACAAATTTCCATCCATCCTCACAAGTTTTCGCGTTTATAGTAACTACTATGATTGGCGTAGACAGTGTGTACCAGTCCTATCTCATAACCGCAACGTGAACAGTCTATAGGCACAACACCGCAGTGTCTATTGCGCGACGGTAGCGCTAGTGTGCAATTACTGCGTACGCGCATGTCGACGTTAAATATAATATTACAATAAATATATAACCGAAGTAATTTATGTTTTGTAACTGTGTTTAGGACATGTTTAGTGTTCAACATTATATTAGATTATTATGTTGAAGGGATCACGGGAATTATGTGTGAGTTTTACTTTTATATAGCTACTGCGCTGATGGCGCAGTGTACGATCTATAATAGGTCGATAATTAACAGACAATTTTATAACCCGTGCGACAATTCAAAATTAAATCTATGTCTGACTGACTGGTAATATTTAATAGATAGAAACATGACAATTGAAAAAAACTTTTTCTATAGGGTTAAAAATAATAAGAAAATAATTTATATAAAAAAAAAGTTCTGCAACGGCCTATTGAAATTACAAGTTAGATTTCGGACCTTGGACAAAGTGATAGACGCAGAGAAAGCCTAGTTAGTTGCAAGTTTTAATTCGCATAAACGATGTGTTACAGTTGGACGAGTGCAACGACTACGAACAGCGTCGACGTCTGCGCGCACGCATCCGGACACTCATGGCTGAACAAGAAGGTATTCTTTTAATGATTATGACTTTAACGTATTGTGTCTTTCAAAATGTCAGTTCTTGCAAATATTTTTAAAATGAATAAAACAAACAAACTCCACTTATTCAAGAGTCTTACTCTTGAATAAGTGGAGTTACAATTTATTCAGGAGTTTAATAGATGAAGTTGGACGAACACCGTTACAATAGTGAGCCCTTAACCTTATTCATTATATATTTTTATTTTTTCATTAAAATCATTAAATGACATCGTTTTCTTTTAGCATGCGCGAGCGCTGTAACGGAGGCGCTGGCGGCGGCCGGCGAGACTCCGGAGGACAGCAGTGAGGCCCGCGGTGAGTCTCTTCTGTTACCGCTGCTGCAGGGTCTACTGGGCGGCGGCGGCGAGCGCCTGCTGGCCGGGCTTGGTGCCGCACCCGCTGACGTTGTCGCCGACGTACGGCGCTCCCTGTCCAGACTCAGGGCTGCTCTAGCACCGCCAGCGGCACACCCACAAGCGCGAGCATTGCTAGCACTAGCCGACAGATTAGAAGATGCCCTCGACGCCGCTGATAGATTAGACGGATGTAGACCACGTCGGCCACGACGACGCTCTCGTGCGGCCAGACATACGGTCGGTGTCACCAGAGAGGAATTAGAGGAAGCACGGAGACTCGTAGACCGCGATCAGCTCACGCTACCTGCCGATCGGCACGGCTCTAGCGCCACATCTACCGCCTCCGTAAACACGACTAGTGCCGACGAACCCCCCACCCCCGAACGTAAACAGAGTGTAGACGAGGACCTCAGCTACCATGACGCGATCTCCTCGCGCCATAAGCCCATCCCATTCGCGCACTCAGTTAGCTACGAGGCAACTCCAGCTGTTAATAGGGACGCGCGAGTCGTTGTCGAAAAACGCAACCCCACGCAACGTAAACCTGATTTTTATCGTCATTCGGTCGCTGACGTTGAAACGCAACCCCCTATACCTCACCAGCCTCAACCGTTACAGCAACCATACCAACAGCCGCAACCCGTGCAGCAACCAGTCGTAACATCACAACCGCGCCAAGTTCAGCTGCCTCAGCCCCATCCGCTGCATCAACCTCAGCCGGCAGTGCCGCTAGCATTAACGTATCAACCACAGCCGCTGCATCACTCAAATCAGCGCATGGATCGCCGGCCATCTGACTCCAAGAGCAGTATTGCTGCTATTGCTAACAAATTTGACTCCCACGCTCGAGAAACATCTAGTGATAGAAAAGAAAACTTCCCGCGCCGTGCACCTGTCGAAACTATATTTCAGCAAAAAGAGATCAAACGCGAAGACCAAAAGCACAAATATATGCCTGTCCCGCCCACTTACAACTTTGCGGCTCCTCCCACTGTCACTCAGGACGACTCTAAGCCTCTTAACAGGTTCTCAAATAATAAAAGGTTACGTATGAAGCGCGCCAATACTATAGATATTGGTCGACCATTAGGCGGGTACCGCGTCGACAGTGACGAGGATGGCAGCCCTACACAGCCGAAAGTGCCGGAGTTCCAGCCACAGACCGAGAATGATCGGAAGTTCGTCGCCTTCATGAAAAAGAACGAAGCAGCGGAATGGGAGGCTGCCGGTACCGTACAGGCAAACTGGAGCAGCAGGTTTGGCAATATTAAAAACGCTTTCCAGAGCCGCGAGCGTGAAGACCACAGCCGTTCGTCTAGTGCGTCTTCTGCACGTCGATTCTGGCGTGGAGCTGAAGAGCCTACTATGAATCCAACTGCGGCGCGGCCGAGGAAGTTCACAACGGAGAATAATACGAATATTATTAAGCCCCCGTGGGTAACAGAACGTCGAGAGCCGACACGCGTGAATATATCGCGACAAATACAGCCCGCGCCCGCGCCTGCTCCCCCGCCACAACAAACCCGCGCGCCAGCTCCTTTACCCGCGCGTAAGCCCGCATCGGTGCACGCGCCTGCGTTGGCCGCGCCCACGGCCACACTTACAACGCCTACGACTCCACCATCACATCCACCGATACCGCAGTCCCCAACTAAACCGCTTATCGTCAAACCGTTTGCGGCACGCCCCATACCAGTAAACCAGTTTTCTCACGCGCCAATGTCCGCGTTTAAACCGCCGGCCAAAGTGGCGTCACCTACTATCGCACCCGCGAACGTCTGGAGTCCTCCGTCGGTTATTAATAATATTATTTCCCCGACGACGGATATGCTACCTACGTTTCCGATCAATCACCCACCTACGAGTGCGCTGAGCCCTCCTGCGTCTAGCGCCTCCTGGGGTGTGCCTACAGACGGTATTAAACCACGACGGGTTGCGGGTATTGCTGCCTCCAAGTTTAGTCAAGACGGTACGAAACTAGAAATCGCTCCGGTCCCATACAGGCCGTCCGCGTTCCATCCGCCTGCGCCACCGACTCACGCGCTACCGCAAATACAAAACTACCCTGTAAAGACTATACCTAGTCAGAACGACCTCGCCGCTCCAGAGCTAGTGCGAAAAATAGATGATGCGAAATTTCCAGTACAAGATTCATACGTACCGAGGGTCGACGCGCAAAAACTACAAATAGAATTTTATGAAAAGCAAATACGTGAAAAAATACGCCGTGAGGCGACAATGAACGGTCACCGTGATCCCATAGAACGTAAGCCTCCCGCGCCTCCCGCTTACACAGTCACTGACTACACGCCATCAGGCGGTATATCGACATTTGTTCCCCTGCAGCGCACACCTGACATAGAGAAAGCGCGAGCACATAAAGTTGACTACCTGCCGGACGTCGTCACCAATGATACCGACCGGCAACGCAGCGGTACCTCGCCACTCGCACCTCGCGCACCTGCCAGCCCCCTCTCACCGCGATCCACTCATCCAATAGAGTCGCCTCACGGCTACCAGAATGGAGATGTACCTTACACGAACGGAGTAGACGACGGCGTCACGACAGAACACAACAGCGTAGTAACGCGCGTGATGCGAGGCCCCGTGCGTGGTTCTGCCACCATCACGACTGGTGTCCGAACACGCAATGACGAGGGCCGCAGGGGCTCCGCCGCCGACAGCCTGCGTGGGGCGCTCGACAAGCTATCATCCCCCAAACACGACGTCATCGCCCAAATCGAAAGGAAAAAGCGCGAAACACCAAGGTCGCAGGTACGGGCCCCTGTAAATACTGGTCGCTCCCCCCTGCCCGCGCCCGCCCCCCCGCACGTCCGCCCCCCTACCATAGACCTGGGCGGTGCTTCCCTATCCCCTGGTGCGCTCGCCGCGTCCCGCGAGTCCGTGTCCAGCGAGTCCGTCGCCAGCGTCGGTTCTAGTCCACTCAGTCGGTCCGGCTCGTGGCATCAGATCAATATCAGCCCCAAGTCATCGTCACCGCGGCGAGTGGTAGCACGAGCCAAGTCCATGCATCTCCTAGCCGTGCCGAAGCTGTACGAAGGTGGTATCGCACGCGAAGAAGTCACAGAAAAAAAACGGACCGTGGAGGCATACTTCTCTGGGCAACAGCAGCAGCCGCGGCCCGTGGCGGCGGTGTCCAACAGTCGGCAGCGCTCGCTGCGGCAGTCCCACAGCTCGTCGCAGTCGTACACACTGGGCCGCAGTCGTACCATGCCCACAGTGTCGGAGCTGCAGTTCCTGGACGAGAGCAACACGGACGACGCGTTTGAAGACCTGGTGTCGGCGCTCGGTTAGCGCCGCGACACATTCCACTAGTTAGGAGCGGGAGGCGAGCGAGACGCGCGTGAGTCGAGTGTGTGTGACGTCATGTCGCTTGTGCCGCGCCCCCCGACCCCCCGCCGCATGTACCCCGTCCCGCGTGCCCGGCTCTGTACATATGTGCTCGTAACATCCGATCATCATCACTCCGCGCCCCGTAACTGTGTTATATCACTAATAGCTTATAGGTATCGTGTACTGTCTTGCTGCTTGTTTTACAAGTGTTTCGAGTTAGTGTTTACAATTGTGTTTGCTTGTTGGTTCGAAGACGTCTAATGACTATTGTTTTGGTTGCAGAGGAAGAGGAAGTAACTGTGACATCGAGCGTGAGGAGGAACTCGTCAGAGAAAACAGTTAGCAGTAGCACTACAACCACTAAAACTAGTAAAGGTTAGATATATATATGATATAAACTGTTCTCACTTCTAGGAGTAGTACTTCTAAAATAATACATGACATTCCACAGTGATAGAGAGTATGACCAGGCCAGCACCTAAGCCCGTGTCACCATTCGCCAAATTCCGGCAACTCGAGAAACAAAACTCAACCAACAGTCCCAAGTGAGTCTCTATCATTCCTACTATCTTCCACACATCTTCCAACCAATACAAATCAGAAACATTAAGTCTTCATATATCAGACATTAAAATACTATATTCTATGTATAAGATACTGTCGCTTAATAAGTAATTTAATGCAATGTATTGTATTTATTTGGCAGCCATATCTGTGGATACAATTATGGATAGACACAAGTAAATATTAAAGTTAAATATGCATATAACATGTATATTAGACGCTTATTTATACGGATCAAAGTAAGGCTAAGTACATACGCGGGTAGATGTCTATAATCGCATGTGTACTTTACCTGCCATCAAAACATACTCTCACTAGAACGAATGATATAAATTCTAGTTGACATCAACAAGCACGCGTTAATAATGACATACTTGTAAATAACAGCGATCCCTATTAATATTATAATACATATCTCAATAATCTGCACACGCGTTTCGTAGCACACGATGTGTCGAACTAATTGTTTGAACTAGGACGAGTATAACCGCGTGTACGTTTGCCATGGGTTGACGTAGTGTATAGTAAAGATCGCTATATCTCATAGTACGCGTTTCTCGGTGACTAACCTTGCCCCCCGTTGTAGCTCGGCCAGTCCGAAGAGCCCGGGCTCTCCGGCGCCATACTTCAAGTTCACGGACCCCGCGCTGCAAGCGAGTGCAGTCACTATAAAAGAACGTTTGCTGCAGTGGTGTCGCGACAAGACCCGGGACTACGAGGTACAGACCACACCTCCGCCCACCTCAGCCCTCAAACTGCACCTCACCTCCCTACTGCGTACACTATATACACTATATCGTCTATATATATGTTGTAACAATGTTATATATTGATTCGATGTAAATAAATGCACAAAGTACCTTAATTTATTGTGTATATAGATTAGTTATTTGTTAATTATAATAAACAAGCGTATTGGGGAGTTTTAGTTGCGGTAACACCAAGCAAATGCAGATTTTTGTATATGTCTAAATCTGATAATACTCTTGACCTGGCTGTTTATCATAAAGATCTGCATTTGCTCCGCCAGGGCATTCGGATGTAACGGACTTAACCGCGTTGTCGAGAGGCATGTTGTTAGCGTTCGCTGCGCACACGCACCTAGTATTAACATGCACACGTCATTACCACTCATCCTCCACGCTTCTCTTATCGCTTCATCTCGACTACAGCTACTTCTGTATATATTTATATGTAATGTAACTTTTGTGTATAGTATCTACTTATATACGTACGACCAAATTATATTACTTTGGTATCGAAAACTATAAAAATACTTATTTATGCATATTTTAAGTATATGTTTAATAAATTATTATAAAACAATAATATTATTTAATAGACAACACGAGTGACATGGTAATAAAACAAAATGTACTAATTTTATTTACGTTTTGTCAGAATTTAAAAAGCATGGATATTGATTTGATTTTGTTTTCAAATAAAAGTGAAACAAAATATTATATGTATAGGATGTTAGAGTGAAATGCATGATTTTTGTGTGTCGATAACATGTCAATAGATTTTCTGGGTATGAGTTGTATAAACATGGGTGAATAAATGTTTGTAATGTGTAACTGTAGAGGCAGTAGATACATTTTATAATGTGTATTAGGTTTTTTACCTGTAGCGTGTTTCCTCTTATTTAGCAGTGCACAACAAAAACTTGTTTAGTATTGAAATTACAAACCGTAGATATATCTTTAGCATTACGCACTGTATAGATACTTACTCCCAATTGTATACACTCTTAATTCTCCTCATTCTTCTCCATTGTTTTATCGTTTTTCATCAAATATCGTCGATGTACACAGAATGTGAAGCTGGAGAACTTCTCGACGAGCTGGGCGGACGGGCTGGCGTTCTGTGCGCTGCTGCATCACTTCCTGCCCGACACCTTTGACTACTCGAAGCTAACCCCGGAAACGCGCCGACACAACTTTACGCTCGCCTTCAAAATCGCTGAGTAAGTACACAAGCAGAGCTCTTGATAGATTAGAGGAAACTCTTACCCAGCAGTCCATGTGGTGACGGATTAAGAATACAAATGTCACCACTCCGTTCTATCCTGAGGGTGTCGTAAGAGTCGGCTAAGGGAGTTAGTCAGGCAGACAATATCCACTGCAAGAGGGAAAACTCGTGACAAAACCCTATACCAACCCGTCTGGTCAGCGTGGTATAGTAGGCTAATATCCCTCCAAGTGCATGGAGGAGACCCGTGCCCAGCAGTGGGACGGTTTATGGGTTGAAATGCATACCCAGCATTGGGCACCCGTACATATATGCTATTTTGAAGGTTTTCACACTGTTTGTCTGAAGTTACTTTTCTACCCACTACTGCATGCCTACCCTAATCAGTTGTAGACCAAACAAAATTATATCAAGGCAAGCTTCGTGCACCTAGTAATCATATCTTTCACTACAGGATACTGAAAAATGTGAAAACTTAATCTTAAAATTGTTAATTTCAGTGAGAAGGCGGGCATCTACCCGTTGTTGGACGTGGACGATATGGTGACGATGCGGAAGCCTGACTGGAAGTGCGTGTTCACGTACGTGCAGTCCATCTACCGCCGGTTCAAGGACGACTGACCGCCGCCGTCACCGCACCGCCTGCGCCCACGACACACATTATACCGGCCTCCCACACATCGCATCGAGCCTCGACGAGTAATTGATTAGCATAGTCTAAGATGGCGATTATTTTTAGAGAGCTCTCGGTAGAGATTGTTGGTGTTTTGTTATAATGGTAGTACGATATATTAGTTAGCGTGCGCGTGCGCAGGTCTCCGGCGTCAGCGCCGAGTAGTTGATCGTTGTTGTCACAAATAGTATGTACCAAGTGTTTTATAAATCCAAAGAGCGTATGTTGTTGATTGTTTTGTTATAAATGTATTATACTTACTTATATATGTCAGTGTCCGCCCTACTCGTTTCTCCAAGCGCTGTCTCGACAGTCCTCCTATTTATTATAATCTCAACATGTGATTTTTTTCTACGTTAGCTTGTAAGTTGAACTAACATTTATATATCGAGCGACTACTAGGTCATAGTGTAGCTGCTAAGCACTGCTAAGGATCGCTTCCACTTATATAGCCAAATAAGAAAGTAGAATCCTTTATATTCAGTGTACAGATCGTTTCACGATTACATTTAACATTTTACAATTTGACATTATTAATAACAGCGGCTTGATATATTCGCCTACTGATTTTATGAAATTTTATATTATTATGAATATTATGTTAATTTATATTGAATAATGAATTAAATATTGATTAACAAAACGTTGGTGTCTTATTTGTTTCTCTAAATATACGTTTAGGTCTTCAATGAAAGTAACATCTAGCTGATGATAATTTTTATTGTAATAATATAAAATGCTTATAATTTAGAATTATATTACATAGGTATGTATTAAAGAGCCATCAGGATATACAGTTTCATCTTCGACAGTGTCGGGCTCTTTTCGTCTGTCACAATTTTAGTTTCTCAAATAGCTACATAAGGACCGGGGGTCTCTCCCTACTTATACTTAGGTAGGTTAGATAGATTTTTGATTACCTACATGAACAAGTTGGGGCGAGGATATATTGGGATCCTTGTTGTGTAACTATTTGAGATCACTGGAAAAAATATTTTCATATTATGCTGTCGTGTTTTGTAGCCAAATTAAAATCAATTAGTTACCTACCGATAGAAAATACTTTATTTTTCTAACAACGCTGTTGTAACGGTCTTTGCACACCGATAATGTAGCGAATTTGTTATACTTACATTAATCTGATTATATGAAAAGGTGGAGTGCACGTTGAATCGTGTCCATAGGACTCCCTCTCTCTCTGCTTTGTGTACCTACTATATTGTTGTTATTTCACAATAACAAACGAATACATACTTCTCATACCTCACTGGTTTACGTAGCTAAAGTAAATACAGCAAGCAGTCTGGTAAAAATAATTGAAACAATAGCGAATATTAAGTACGATCCAACACTCATTGTGATGTCCCTTTCTTAAGATTTATAACAATTCCGCGAGGTCCGCGTCGGTGTGCAAACTCCGTAAGCATCAATGACATTCTATTTCGAAATATCATCGATAGTGAACCGTCCACAGCGTTTCTATATTTAAACTGAACGATACGTTACCAATTCATTTTGTTGATTTTGGCGCCTCAATGAACACAACAAAAATATAAGAATTATAAAAGATACGCATGTTGATGCGGTGAATATAATGAATCCTGTCGACATGGTGGCTATAATATTGCAAATAGTTGTGCCTTATTAAATATTATATAGAGAGAGACTTTTCTGGTCACTGTCGATCAAAGTCGCCAAAATCTGAGAACAAAATCACTTACATAATTATAGAGAAAATTAAAAAGTGATGGTGGCTGAGTGGGAAAGTAACAGACTTGCAAGCAAGAGATGAGTGGAGGTACCTACCTATACAAATCTTTAGCATATTATTATTAAGTGCGTTTACCGTTGATGTCATGTCAATCGGTTATCGGCATGCTTTTTATCCTATGTATTCAACAGGCCGCTCACCAGAGGAACAAGCAGCTAGCAAATTGCAAACGCTGTACACTATTTGCTTCCTAACATTTGCATCTTGGAGCATTTGCGGCGAAAATACGCACACCTATAACGTCTTCCAATGAAGATAACTTTTTTTGTGGCAATTGATACGAAGACAAAGGAGGAAAGAACGGTTCTGGATACATCATAGTCACAAATTTTCTGAATCATTATTTTTATTCTTTGGATATTTTTATATTTACAAAATCCAAAGAATAAATGAAATGATCCAGAAAAGTTACATAGTAGTACAGTGACTCTTTTATTACTGTAATATTATATGGTATTAGTGTTGGTTATAAAAATCAATCAAAATTTCAAATCATCCTTCATTTTTGCTTCCGTGCCACATATAAAAATCCAAATTCATTTACTTATATAATTATGTAGATCACACTGTGACACACAGGTCAATGAAAAATGCCAAATGAGACGTCAGCTAATTTGCCTAGTACCGGGTTTACTGACTGAACAGACAGGGGTAGAGCCTAAGGAAATAACCGGCAAGAAACTCAGGCCACTCTTTTCAATCGCAAGATATGTGGTTACAGTTTGCGAGCGCAGAAAGTGATGCAACCAAAAACTCCATACAAAAACAATAGGGTGAAAAACTGGCAGGATAGAAAAGATGAGTGTCTTGTCTGTCGGTAGCGGGCCGCTTTGCTTAACATACTCTAGCATTTTTAGGTCAAAATTAAGTTAAATTGAAAAAAATAATGAACTAGTTTAATATTGTTTACGTGCTGTTACGTAGAAAATTACTCCAAATAACAAATTCTTCTCGTATGTTTGCAATGTAGATATATGTATGGGCGCATTAATTGCTGCCTAAAGCATTTGCTGTGTGCTTGCTACTTGCAGCTCTGGTGTGCGTGCGGTCTGGCTTATTCTTTGGGTATATTATATTCTATACTTTTCGTTGAATTAACTTTCTTGTAAAATGTGCTTCGGCTAACTTATTATTTTAAAGTGAGCGATGCATAATTAAAATTCCAACACATAATTAGGTACGTGTGGGTAGGTGCAAATCTAACGTTTAATATACTCACTAGTAAGTTATGACACGGAAAATAACACATCTTCATACCAAGGGTCTGGCAGCGTATACGGTAGGGCGACCATGAAAGGGTCCGCCACATTGGTACTTCTGTCGGTGGTCGCGTTGCCCGCGTCGTCGGCCACCACCGTCGCGTCGGAGGGGTGCGGGGTCAGGGTGTTCTCCTCGTCCGCCAGGGTCACGTGGAGGTGCAGCGTGCTGTCCCGCCACGCCTGCCACGACAGCTGGTGTTCCTGGATCTTTAGCAGCATCCACGTCGTCAGGAGACCGTTGAGGGCACCTGGTGTGGTCACTCAGAGTAATTATGGATGGAGTTGCCGTCTGCAGAAACATGAGACACATTTTCGCCAACGTCTTTGGTCCACTTTCAATCTCTACTAGAACTCGTCCCTTTTCGGAGCATGAGGTCAAACGTGCGAAATGATAAATTCGTACGTTTACGTACGTTTCTGACATTGTTCTCGTCTGATAATTAGCCATTTGGCAGCTTTGACCTCTCCCCTGACGATGAGCGCGTGAGTGAGCAGGCGCACTGACCGATGATGCCGATGAGCAGCGAGGAGAAGAGGTTGGCGGCGAGCGCGGCCGTGCCCCCGCGGCGCGCGCCCGCCTGCAGCACGGCGTCGCACGCGTGCAGCGCGCGCGCCGTGCCCAGCACGCTGGCCGTGCCCAGCGCCAGCGCGCGCCACACGTCGGCCGCCAGCGCGCGCCCGCGCCCCGACATGGCCCACTCGCACATCGACCGCATCCACGTCCACCTGTCGACCGACAGGTGCGCTTCATTGCAGCATCAGCTTTTACATTTTTTTAAAATAAAGCTCTCAAAAATGCTCTCCGATCGTAACCGGTTGCCGCCCTATCGGGCTATGAGAGTGCACTCTATTTAGCACACCCTTGATCAGGCTAATGCAGGCAGAGATCAGGCCACACAACTACCAAAATACGTAGTAAAGATATAATATTATAATGTACCTACCCATACATATATGGATTCAATAAATATCCTAAATCATTTTTTTATTTAATTTAACTTTTTACAATTTTACTTTCGACTCGCATATCTTGAATATTATAACATTTATTGGTGTAACACACAAGCATGTACTTAATGTTGTAGATTAGAAAGACTAGGAAGATATAATGATGAATTTATTACGATATTCTGTATCTCTCACTTGTGACTCCTGGTGACGACATAATGATGTCGGCACAGCTCGCAATACGAGGTGGCGGCCTGCAGCAGCCAGCGCTCCAGACACGAGCGGTGCACGGCGGCTATGGTCCCGCGGCAGGAGCACGGCCGCACCAGCCGCTCTGCTGACTCCCCGCCGAAGCAAATGCGGCAGATGTTGTCTGACCGAATGCTGCCCGTGAAGCTCGTTACTTCCTTCGCAGCTAAGCCCTACACATTACATGTTATTACACGTACCTACCTACTGGGACACAATTCTGATATGATGTTAACATTCATTTACGAATAAGTACAACAAAATGACATATAAATCAACCACGGTCTTCTCCTATTTAGAGTGTCGATGGCCAAGTACTTAGGCACGACTTTAACATTTCCAGTAAAATCCAAACGCTCTTTTTACAGAGAGTGAAGTGCAGGTATCAAGGACGTTATATCACACGTCCTTGATACTTGGCATTGTTACGTAAACTCTATAGTTTACGTAACAATACCACATATGCACTCCAAGTTCGTCGTTCAATCGTCTATGAATTTCCCACCTAAACAGGTTTTCATTGCTCCGGCCAACATCTGTCCGAAGTCTTTTAGAAAACTTTCAGATCCGCCATGTTATCTCATGTTCAGGTGGGAGATATTTAGAGTGTGGCCAATGAAATGGGTAGAGAAGCACTTGCTCTCCACAACCAAAGTAATTATTTACTAAGGCCTTTCGCCAGATAGTGAAACGACACGCTTGAAAAACTTGCAGCTTTTCAACAGCTCCTGTTAATAAAATACTTTTTATTTTCAGATATTGTACATCCATTTTGTTAGTAGAAAATTACTTATAACTAATGTTAGTAATAGTAACGTGTTTAAAAATTATAAATTACATAAGACACTCCGAGAAGAACACTGTCAATCAGACCTATCTAATTGACAGTCCTCTCCGCATCGGTCAATCGGAAATGTCTCATAATCGGAGAATAATAATTCTCCGCCACCGTTTTTATGATGCTATGGTGCTCGCCTAGCATCCTAGCTATTAATGACGCGATTTTTTTTCTCATGACAGCATAGAAGCCGTTTGTGTTATTCACCACAAACATCGATGAGGCTCAGCAGAAGCGCGGCAGTCCCAAGAGCATCCTAAATATATGATTGTATTGGACTCGCAGGGCATCTAGCGCTCTTTTGGTAAATCTGATCCACAGGCTTCCTAAACCTGTCGATCTTAACTATAAGACCACTAATATAGCTACCTACCTGTTTGTTGAGTAACAGGGCACACACCGAGCCCAAGATAGACATGGATCTCCCTCCAGAATGCAGCAGCGATGACGCCGGCGACGAAAACGTCAGCGAGTCCGCAATGCGTGCTCGCATCATGCGCTGTTCCTCTGTTTCATTGATTGCAGCTGGCAACGTTTATACCATCAGTAAGTATGTATAGGTTTTATACTTAGCAAAGACTGTTGCGACGCGAATTAGGGGGGGTCTATGTCCAGCAGTGGACTGTGAGTAACAGGCTGATATTGTCATTATATTGGCTAGGTTAGCACACTATATTTTGAGGAGTTCATAGCTAACCCCACAGAATCAATAAATCGATGTGCAAAGTAATGATAACTAGCTGCGGTCAGTGCCTAGATGAGGGTCCAGTTCCTAAGCACTGTGAGACCACTTGTGTATCGAAAACCACGTAGGTATACTAGGTATACTAGATGGTGTAGGTTAGGTACCTAAGTAAACTCTCTCTGAACTCTCTCTGGGTTTTGGATAGCCATTTCATCGAACTATGAAAGTGAAGGAATAGTAGTGGACCTGTATTTGTGCACACACTTGTACACTTATCGCACACGGTTGGTTTATCTCCGTTGATATTAGCCGCTGTGACAGAAATCAGTCTCTATGACTATTAAAGTATCGCTAGAGCTTCTAGGTGATTTGTTCATATGTACCTATCCGATTTAGTAGGTGTCCAATAGGTAGGTAATGTTATAGTAGATACAAGTTTGACTGGCCTGTTGGTCTAGTGGTAAGTTAACCTGGCTACTAAGCCGAAGGTCGTGGGTTCGATTCCTACCCCGCGTAGGAAACGAACCCACGACCTTCGGCTTCGGCATCGTCGGCGCCAAATCTTTTTTTTTATTGTAGCAGGAGGCAAACAAGCCAAGGCCAGCCTGATGGAGATCCATAAATGTTTGTTCGCTTAATCGGTATGTAATTTTTTTTTTCTTTTTTTTTTTTTAAAACAACTCCCGCACTAGACAATAAGCTCTGTGTCGCGGGGGACTTTACAAATATACAATTAACGGACACAAATTACACCCAGACTCAAAACAACATTTTATGGGTCACACAAAGTTTTGTCCTGTGTGGGAATCGAACCCACAACCAGGCGCATACTGCGGCCACTGGAGCACCAAGGCAGTCAAAATTGTGCGCATGAATTGTATGTTTGCAAAGTCCCCGCGACGCGGGAGTTGTCTAGTAAAAAAAACAATAGGTATTTAGGTATATCCTACTAATATTATAAATGCGAAAGTTTGTAAGAATGGATGGATGTTTGTTACTTTTTCACGTAAAAACTACCAAACGGATCTGGATGAAATTTGGCACAGAGATAGATTATGGTCTGGAATAACACATATGCTTTACTTTTATAGCGTTAACTGCCATCCACGCGGGCGGAGCCGCGGGCAATAGCTAGTCTACCTAATAAAGATGGTGGTACTCACGTGGTGAGGCGATACCTGGTGTGTAGCGACAACTGATGTCCGTCTGCTGGGCTGTGGATCGAAACTCTTTTTCGGGGTGATGGTTCGTCGGAGACATCTGAATAAACCATATTAAACACACTAAACCGACATCATTTCTAAGGATAGGTACTTATCTAATTCAATATGGTGATAACAGCTTAGGAGAGGTAAAGTACCGTACTAGTGAGCAGGCCCGACTGGCGAAGGACCTTCACCTTACGGAAGACCACAGCCAAAAGTCTACATACAGTTTTCGTGAGCTCAATAATCAAAACGTTTTCTTATCCCAGGGAAATTCAATAAATTATTTATTGAATTATTTAGGTCAGCAACACGCAAGCGATACCTCCGGTATTGCAAGCGTCCATAGGCTTCGGTAATCGCTTAACATCTGAGGGCATCAGGCGGGACATACTTATGCTTGTTTGCCACGCAAGTAGTAAGTAATAATATAATAATAATATAGCCTTTTATTCAGATCAACACGTTACATTTAAAGATATAGAATTTAATCTAGTCCAATATTTGCGTCTTGATTGTTTTTTGTAGATATGTTAGCTGCCAGTCGACAAAGGCGTCCTCCCATCTTCCTCCATACTTGTCTCTCTTTAACCACTCTGTGTCACGTCATTCCTGCTACTTGTCTTATGTCGTCATCCCTCCTTTTCCGTGGTCTGCCTCCTTTACTTTTTCCTTCTCTAGGGTGCCATCGTGTCACAATTTTGCTTCATTTGTCTTGTCCTCTTATCAAGTGTCCTGCACATCGATATTATGTCTCGAAGCTTTGTCTTACTTTAAATAATCCTGTTTTTAGTCTGTCTAACTTCTTTATGTTCAGTAGGTATATACTTCTTTCCATTGCGTACTGGCAGGCTGCGAACTTCTTGGTTATGCCCTGTGTTAAAACTCACGTTTGACTTCCATACGTAAGGACAGGTACCTAGTAAGAATGCATGTGTTAAAGAGTCGCTTTTTATCTTTCATAACCTCTTTTAAATTCCAGCATCTTCTCCAGCCATTGGTGACTATTCTCTCCACTTTCTTACGTACAGGATCATTTTGCGTTATTATCTGTCCCAATTAGATGTAGTCGTCTGTGTAATCAATTTTGGTTGTTTCCTAGTGTTGTTATCCCCATTTGTCATCTCTTGTTTTTTCTGGGTTTAGTTTTAGTACCTTTACTTATCTAACACCGGTTTTTACTCTGAATAGTTTGCCTTTCTTTTCTAGTTGAAAGTTGAATTCTCGCATTAATATTATGACCACATATACATTTTTTATTAAGCTAATGTATTTTTTATTAATAAATGCTTTTCTGTAATCAACGAATGCGATGTAGTATGAAGTTGGTAATAGTTATACTTCTCTAAAACCTGGCGTACCTACTACCTACGTGGATGTGGTCGACCACCGAGTAATCTTTACGAAGCCTGCCTGCTTAATGGGTTGATGTTCATCCAATGTTCTTTCAATTCGTTTTATTAAGACCTGAGCAATAACTTGTACCTATATGTTAGACATAAGACTAATAAGGCGGTAGTTGTCAATTGCATGTTTAACTCCCTTCTTCGTATAGCAATATAATGTAAGACTCTGTCATTTGCTGTGGGTAATGTTGGTGGTTATGATCTCGTTGTTTTCTTTATATCGTTTCGTGGTCGTGAGGACAAGTATCATAAATTCCTTGCTTTGTCTTAAGATATCGTTATTTCTACCATCGGGTCCTGGTGTTTTGTCTCCTTACTGTATAGACTATAGCTTTTTCGACTTCGGTATGAAGGATACTAGGAATATCCTAAAACGTTCGTTATGTGATGATTCAATTTTTCACTACCACTTTTACATGTTAGCATGACATTTCTTTTAATGACTACCGACATGTAGACAATAATATCTATCTTCAGAAATAAAAAAAAACTATTTTATCCAAGTTACAAATTGTTTTAAAACAATAATTATAATTAGGTAATACATCGAAGAATTGCCTTCATTAAGTTGCAATGGGCCGGGCACAAAGCTCGGAGAACTGATGGCCGAAAGGTTCTAGAGTGGCGACCACGAACTGAAAGACGAAGCGTAGGCAGGCCTCCAGCAAGGTGGACCGACGATCTGGTAAAGGTTGCGGGCAACCGATGGACAAGGTCGGTTCAGGATCGAGAGTTGTGCAAATCCTTGGGGGAGGCCTATGTCCAGCATTGGATGTCTTTTGGCTGAGATGATGAATAAAAAATATAAATTTAACTAATTTGTGTAGGTATAAGACCTACACAAATTAATTGGTGCAAAATTGGTAGGTAAGTACTTACAGGCACGTGCAAGGATGAACAACTAGAGGCAGACATGCTCATAGTAGCTTTGCTGTCAGAGCGCCCGAGACCCCAGTACATCAACAGGGTCTCGCCCTCGCCCACATCACACTCCTGAAACAGCGGCTATATCAGATAAAAGACATTCCACAATTAAGCTCCTTTAGGAAATAAATTGCAAACTCGCATAGACAATAATGCTATTTTTGATGAGTAGGTAGAAGATAACTACCTACTATAAATAAAAGGACGGTGGCCAGTGTACCATCCAAAGGGTTAAACAATATTCCTTCATGAATTTCATGATTTACAGTACATAAATGTAAGCATATCGTAATACCTCCTCCTCATTCATAGATATGATGGGCCGATATTTTATTGAATAGATAGATAAGTACTTAGGTAAAATTAAATTAAAAAAAAAATACCCGTATGATATTAGAATAACTGCAAGTCCTGTGAAATCTGAAGTTTACACTTTGCAAGGCTTGCTGAATTTTCGGCGAATATTGGATAGGGGCCAGCACGGCCTGCCTCAGCTGTTGTATAACACTGTTTGGAAACGTCTCATTATCATTGGAATCCACTAAACAATTTCTATGTACGTATTTACGCATTTTTTTATCTTCATCTCGGAAACATTTTTTTATTTATTTATAAAAAAATTGTCATAATAAATTATATGAAATTATGACCCATTGTGACTCCCAAGTTGAGATGGATTGACGTTTTATGTCGGGCTTTAACTCAATAGATTTAATTGTCAATAATATTATTTTTATTTTATTATTTTTTATAATAAAAAGAGTTCATGGACTCGAGTGATCTGTCTTTTAAAAACTCATACTTTTTTAAAATTTTATTTGAACTTTGTCTATATCGAATATCAAACGCTTCTTTATAACTTATAAATATAATTACCTATTATACTTGACAATTTATACAAATTACCATAAAATAATACAATTTTGATAATATTCTATATAATACATTTCAGTGATTAAGGAAGGATGTACTTACAACGGGTGCTGAAAGTTTGCTTTTCAGACGTGGCCCTTAACATCACAAGTCAATGTAAATAGACCATTGGGTTCTTTCTATAGTAGGTACTAATATTTTTTACAACTTAGACCACGTATATTTTAAAGGTTAATTGTGCTGAGTTATAAAAATTATTTTAGTATTTCTTATATCTATGAACGCAATTTTATAGATAGCATAATAAAACGTTCCAGCTACCTTCAAAATAAGGCAAGCTATATTTAGATATTAGTACTGCCTAATAGAGCGAGAAAAAAAGTCAAGCAACAGCTGGCTGTAAAGGATAAAAAGAGAAAGCAATATTATTATTAACAAAATATCATAAATGGAAGGAACGCGTAATCGGAATAAAAATGTCCAACTTCTTGTCAAATTGACGTAAACCGAGCCTTTGAACGAAGATCCCCGTGTTTTTCTCCCCACGTGAAGCTTTTTTTGTTGTGAAATACTTTGCAATTACACATAAACCGTAAAACCATGGCAGTTCGCGTCCAATTTGAAAATAATAATGAAGTAGGAGTGTTTAGTAAACTAACAAATTCTTATTGCCTCGTCGCTATCGGGGGATCGGAGAATTTTTATAGCGTGTTCGAGGCGGAATTGGCTGAGACTATTCCTGTAGTACATGTAAGCATAGCGGGCTGCCGCATCATCGGCCGCATGACGGTCGGCAACAAGAACGGACTATTAGTGCCGGCATCAACGACAGACACAGAATTACAACACATAAGAAACAGTCTCCCTGATACCGTCAAAGTACACCGTGTAGAGGAGCGGCTCAGCGCGCTCGGGAACGTGATCGCCTGCAACGACTACGTAGCGCTCGTTCATCCAGACCTCGACCGGGACACGGAAGAAATATTATCAGACACATTAAACGTGGAGGTGTTCAGGCAAACTGTGGCCAGTAACGTTCTTGTTGGATCTTACGCAGCGCTCAGTAACCGTGGCGGTCTCGTCCACCCAAAGACCACAATTCAAGACCAGGACGAGTTGTCATCACTGTTACAAGTGCCCCTAGTGGCAGGCACGGTAAACAGAGGTAGTGATGTGATTGCCGCTGGAATGGTTGTTAATGATTGGTGCGCCTTCTGCGGTTTAGACACAACATCAACAGAGATATCGGTCATTGAAAGTGTATTCAAGTTGAATGACGCCAAGCCGACTGCCATAACCTCCACAATGCGAGCATCGCTCATTGACAGTATGTCATAACAAAGTGTTGAGGGTTGAGCAGACTGTGATTAACACGTTCATGGACACAAACCATTCTTAAAAATTTGTGATATGACACACAAATTTGCCATACAAAATAGTATCACGTCTGCGGGCGGATTGCCACGCTATTCGATTTTAAAAGTATGTGTTACAGCAGTAACGGTCAGAGACGTAACCGCCTGTAGACGGACATTCATACCAGATGAATTCTAAACGTCGTGTTATGGCACTACGGCCACAGACGAAATCGTCTATAGCCGAATTGTCATATCAAGTATGTTCCTAGGCGGGTGTTGTGGCATTACGGCTAAAGGCGTGCCCGTCTACAGACGGACTGCCCCATCAAGCGTACCACGACAGATGTGTTGTACTAACAACGGCCACAGACGAGTCAGGATGTAATTCAAAATACATGTAAAATCAACATAATCTTTATTCATCTTCAAAAATAAAACATAACTATCTTCTTTCATGAAAAACATAATATTTTATATAACTATTATGGCACATATCCAGGAACATTAAGTACTTTAACAATAATCTAGCTTAAATAATCAGTTCACAAAGGAATTACACTTTCATTTATTACTAATCAGTCTTCCATTGAGCGTTATTATTATTAATAAAATCACAATAAGTGTTATAAAAAACGAAAAAACAATCAAAATCTATATCAAATAAGTGACTAAATAAAGTAATATTAAACATTTTGAGATAGATGCCATTCTTCAAAACAAGTAGGGCATAATGGCGGGGAGTCAAGGCATCCCTTGCACCGGTAACTAGTCTCACGGCGTATTTTCTTTTTCTGGCACACCCTGCAATTTTTAAAAGCAAACTTCTTTTTTGAAGGATCTTTGCCCTCTATTCTTACTGGCCAGTGACCAAAGCCGGTTGCCGAAGAAGTTCCCGGTTGAGGCTGTGGTTGCTTCACTGGAGCCTTTTTTCTATTCCAGTTGGCTTTTGGTTCGAGAACCAAGTCTTTGCCAATCTTGTTTTCATCAATCTTTAAAAGACTTTTAATCAACTTGTCTCTGTACTCGATGTATTCGGATTTGATATTCTTTTGTACAAAATGACTGAACAAATAATACGCATTCCAGGTAGTAAGGTCCATCATGTGAAAGAGAACTTTTTTATACCAGCGAATAGTTTTTCGCGGACAAGAGTAATAACTCACCATTTGGTCAGCACGATCGATTCCGGACATATGAGCATTATATCGGACCACTTCTTTTGGCTTCATGAGTTTCTGTCCTCTTTTATTCGTCACTTCAATCATATTAGGGTGATCAAGTGTTGTAATCATCAGAACTTGCCTCTTGTCTTTCCAGTGACTCACGTATACTTTATTCTTTCTAAGCCATCTGTGTTCACCTTTTTTCAATTTCGCTTTAGTTAATACACTAGGGTTACCCCTACGGTTTACTCGTAAAGTTCCATTAGTGTGTGTTTTGAGATCAAGAAGTTTTTCAGAAAGGGTCACCGAATTATAGAAATTATCCATATATAATTCGTGCCCTTTAAGTAGATATGGTCTCATCAAACGTAAAACTAGTTTTTCTATTTTAGGACTTGTATCATCATCATTCAATGCTTGCTTTCCAGAATACATCAAAATATTTAGAATATATCCATCATCAGTAGCCAATATGTAAAATTTAATGCCGTATTTAGTTTTTTTATTTTTCATATATGTACGAAAAACTAGGCGTCCTCTATAAAGCATCAGGGATTCGTCTAGTGATAATTCCTTTTTAGGCTGGTAAACGTTTCGAAAATTCTGTGTCAACATATTGATAAATGTAGTCACCTTGTCGGATCCTTGAGAATTAACTTCTGAACAGCAAATGCAACGTAACAGTTGCTCATATCTTCGATTTGACATAACGTGACTGAAAATCGGGTGATAGTATAAAACATCTGTATGCGTGAAAAGCTTTCTTCGGTCTGGCACTTTAATCTGGCCTTGTAGTAATGTGAGACCGAGAAACTTTTTAATTTCCTCGACGCTCGTCTCCTGAAATACTTTATTTCGACTATTACGTGTATGGGGTCTGTTTTGATTAGTGAGAGATTTTCCATAGGCGTTCGTGCATGTAACCAAATACTCAATCATATTTGGTGGGAACATCAAATCAAATAACTCTTCTACAGTCGTATTCTGATCTATGTGGACACGAGGGCCAGAAGTAGTTGAATCAAAATGAAATTCAGGTATGTCTGTCACGATATCTTCCCATTCGTCACTTACGGGACTCGGTGGTGTATAGGAGCGTGTAGTATTACGTACCTGCACCTCATCTACTCGGATCGGTAATGAGCTATGTAGTTCCTGGTAACTAGCATTGTCTTCTTGGATTACAGAAGCGGATTCGTTTTCAGCATCGAATAGATTTTCAGGTTCATCCAGCCGCCCTATATTTTGAGTGTCAATATTGCTTTCAGATAGGTTATCGTTCTCCTCGCACGATTCCTTGTCACTCTCTGCCTTCGAGCTTTCAGATTCCGAAACAGTAACCTGTCTTGATAATTGTCTTGGTCGGCTAAATATTTCATAATCCTCCGAGTCAGTACTCAAGTTAACCTCGTTTGCAGGTTCATAATTTGCATCAGAACCATATTCACCATCTACATCACTGTACGGATCCTGATTTTTATTGCTCGAGTCAGAGTCGGAGTCAAACAAACTACGCCGAACGTTGAAAGGAGGTGTGGTTCTTTTGCCCGATGCCATCTGTAATAAGTTTATGCGATTACAATTTAAAAAATAGTAATAATAATAGCATCAGTCTACTATGGCGTGTGTTAGGAAAGGTCTATGTCCAGCAGTGGACTGCGATATGCGGATTGATTGATTGAATAGCATCAGTTTGATATGCCAACATCAATATCGAAAATTTAAAAACATTTCAACAGTTTTTATAAGTAGGTAGGCACTTCAATATTTTCTGTCTACGTGCTCTTATCAGCACCAAATTCAAATAAACATCATTCGCTATACATTGAAATAATCGGCAAATAAATATTTCGTATTTGTGATCGTGAATTATGAGTAAAATAATACGTACCATTCATCAAAAATCGCCGCAGCGCACCTTGTTGGACGTACTTCCTCCCGCTGTGGCGCGGGGCGACTGATCGATCAAAAGTGTAGGTAGATCGTCCGGCCACAGACGGAGTATCACAACACGATGCTCTTCAATGTGTGCGTGACAGAGGTAACTTGTGTGCACGCGCAAGAGTGTTTGATGTGACACTAGCGGTCTGTATTACAGCCTAAAATGGCACAGAGTCATATCTTTCCTATAAATGTAATGGGAAATGGTCGGCTGTGGACGTAATTCGACTTTTGACGTATTTTAAATCACCGGCCACAGCCGTAGTGCCATATTATGAGGGTAATAATTTACGTCTCTCGACGTACTGTCCGTGAACGTGTTAATAAAGTTTATTTTGTAAGCCCTGCACACATGCACTGCAAGAGAAATTTAAGAATAATATTTTGTCTGTTGATCAGAATACATTAAACCAAAGTCCTTGGACTATTTTTTTTGTAAAAACAAGAAAAAATAAATTGTGAATATATTCCAAAATATTTTTTGATTTATAAACAATATTCTTACTGCCAATCCTGTAAGTATGACAAATTCTGCATCATTCCCGATTTAGTTAGGCACAAGAGTTATAACTATAAAATATAACCAGTGGATGTGAATAGGTAGAATAAAACATACACAGTACTTATATTACATTTTATTTATAAACATTTGTTAAGATATAATCCATCTATCTACACTTGCCACATTGTTTCTCTGGAAGTTCAAATACCACCATTAGGAACCCAAATCAATTATATAAATTTTGCAAAGCAAATTTTCTAACATTAAACATAACAATATTAAAGCTTCCTGCTAAAATTATGCAGTGTAAACCAGTACTAAGTTCAATGAATTACAGAATGCACATTAGATTGTTTTTATTTCCTGTTCAATCATGACATGTATATAATAAGTATTTGATCATTGTTCTGCATGCTATTTGCATTTACCAGAACCCAGCACAAGAACAAGGTTATGATTATGTATTTTTTTTTAAATGCAATGTTATGAAATATATTTATTATCTGTGTGATAGAAGGCCATTGACATTTATATTTATCTACACTGCATAGTTTTGGCGGGAAAATTAAGCATAATTTTATTTTTATTTATCAGCTCATTCATGAGTAAGAAAATAAAAACATGTTGCGCAATATTATTGTGCAATTATTTTGTAAGTTTAATTGCAACAAGAAGTTGTAAAATTCATATTAAATTTAATGTGAAAATTTATTAATTTACGACTAAAGATGTCCTGCTATATATCATAATGTATGACTCATTGAAGATCCAGTCCAGATATCCATTCACAGTCCCAAGAAGCTGAGTTCCTAGAAATTTGATTTTAAAAATTATTGCACAACATGCATTGCCAGATTGAAATAATAAACTTCACGAATGAAAGGCTCTAAACAGTTCAAACATTGGTGGGTATTACAACTAATAACCTAAAAAATAAATCTAAATAATTAATGGTCCTAGACAACCAATATTTTGATTAACAATTATGCTGTTTTTATTAATTACGTCTGATTGTTTCTTAAAATGCTTACTTGTGCACTACCTTTAGTTTGTTACACACGAGTGTCTCAAATCGTCTTCTAAACCTAAACATATAATAAAGGTATAGAGAATTAAGCAAATTAATAATTCTTTAGTATCATGGGACAAACATAACATCTCCATAGATATTGCCGGCTGTGTCAGCCTATTGTGCAATATTAAGGCCCTATTTCACAACTTGTCTAACAAAAAAACAGCGCTGCAGTTGGTGCATATTACTGAGCTGTGGCTCCTAAACTTTTAATTTCACCAGGTTACATATTATGATATTGTTAAACTTGTCATTTTTGAAAGATAATGAAAACTGACAACTTAAATATTAGGTATTTTATATTTGTCAAGATGCTGATATAATGATATGGCCGGGTTCAGTGCACTTAAAAATAAAACAATTTGCTCTGTACCCTGGACTACAGAACCGTTTCGAGCCTCTAGTGGTCACAAGGACCAAAGAAATACCAACTAAAGCTACATCTATGTGTTAACGATAACATGGCATCATTGCTCTCCTCAGTCAGAGACACAAATGTCCCGTATCTATCTCACCAATTTAGGCACCAATAAACCCTCCCTAAATATTATATAAACAAGGGAAATTTCACAAATAGGACAATTAGCCTTGCTATTTATTATCCAAACATTTATAAAATGAGCATATAGAAAATTTGATTTTCAAGACAAATTACGTAATTGTTTATGTACAGTCAGTGGTGTAAAATAAATGCAATAGTAAGTACAAATAAATTGGTAGCTTAATCTAATAACTATTTATTTCATATATCTTAAAAACTGCTCTAACGATTTAGATACAATTTTGAAATTGGATAAGGGTTTAAATGTATCTTAGGTGCCTTTCTTAAATCAGATTAAACTACCAAAATGCAAATAACAATATACATACAAATACATCAAAATATTAGATTGATATATAGAACAACGATGAGCGTAGCGAAACGGGGGATGGGAACACCCCTTCATTACTAATTATCCCCTACTGAAAAAAGCAGGGTAACAAACGTATACATCCCGCAAATATTTGCTACATGCGTTAAGATTGGACGATTTTAAAATAGGTTTTGATTCACAAAAATTTGAAAACAGTTTTTCTTTCTAACATACCACTTAGTGTTGTATGGTACACCTTGTATTTGTGTGTGTGTGTGTGTGTGTGTGTGTGTGTGTATTGTGCTTCAGAGGCACTGACAAACCCGTCTCTCTTGTGCTTCTTAGAAGTATCCAAACGCAGTGAATTATAAAAACTTTAAATAATTGCTACTAAGTTATAAACCAAAGAAACAAATAAACTGACCTTTAAGAACATTTACATTAACAGGGCCCCTGTCCCATGAATCATATGTGATACATAACAATAGATTTTCTATTGTGTCTAACTTGGGCCAGCGGAAGGGTTAATAAAGACGATATTAACAAGCTTACCGCCACGAGAAGATAGAAAGTTTTACAATTATGTACCGTAACTAGGGGTCGCCCGCGACTTCCCCCGATTTTGCAACATATCTCACTACTGCTCCGCTCCTATTGACCATAGCGTGATGCTATATAGCCTATAGCCTTCTTGGATAAATGCACTATTCAACAAAAAAAGTTTTTTTCTAATCGAACCAGTACTTTCTTAGATTAGCGCGTTCAACCAAACAAACTCTTCAGCTTTATAATATTATAGTATAGATATGTATATTATGTATGCACACAGTGCATATCTATTTGCCATTCTAAAATTAACCTTAATGAAAAAAAAAATAGTTGTAGCTATTTTTCTTACTACTGTTTCTTCAGAAGGCTAGTAAATTTGTTTGTGCTCAAAAATAAAACGTACAAACAAGCAAAAGCTGTAAATATCACTCTATATCATGGCACACGTATTACTATTACATAATGGAGCATCCTCACCGTGCCGCATACACAATTACCAACAGACTTTAGGAAGAGGTTGTATATATATAGTATTAGGGACAAATAAGCAAGTCTTGCAAACACTTTTGACTCAAAGATTCCCTATTATTTGTACATTAATAACCCCTTTTATCCATGTCCTCATCAAACAAACTTCGTGCGAACTTTTAAGTTCGTCTCAATGCGTTGAGTACCTGGATGCTTGCGGTAAGAATGCTCTAAGGGATACAATATTTTGCAGTTTCGGTATTAAGTAGATAGTTTGTAATCTATCAAATACTAAAGACTAGTTTTGATAAGTTCGTTAGTTGAAGAATATATTACAAATGCTAGGGTCCACATGAAATATATAAAACTAGATGAAAAGTTAATTATTAAGCTCCACTTGGCCGACATTAATAAGCAATCTATCCAAAAGTTTCAGTCATGTTATTTTTTAGATTTTATTTATTAGTTTATTTGGATTTGCGTTATCATAATGGCGGATGTAATGTTACAAATAATCTAGCACAATGTACCTAGAATACAATTCGATATAACATTAATAAATCGGAGTTACCACTAAAAGTATTTGAATCGCCTTCGTCATGTCAGAATCAGATCAGAAGATCAGACCGATGGAAATATGGAATGTTCAAGTTGAATGCCGCTGTCGAATATAGCCGACAAATAATATATGCGCACTATTCTAGTGTCGGTAAGCGACGTCAACTTTACAAACATTTTTAGGTCTGAAATTTCATTTGTCAGCTATACCCGACCGTGAGGTTATTGTCATTCAGCGCCTGACAAACTTTTAATAGCAATTACTATTTCAGTATTCGATAATCGCATTTAATCGTAATATATATCACTTTTGTACATTTAAAAGAGCAGGTTACAGCATTCTGAATATTAAATAACATTCCTAATTAAACATAACACTTCTAGAAATCTTGGATAAGATTGATAATTGAATTCAGCCTTATGTCAATTAGTGAGTTAATTAAAAAGCTATTTACAACATGCCAATATTGATTAGACAAAAAATAACACACAACTGGCATGGTGTAAATAAGCCTATAAATTTGTAATAAAAGTTGAGATTTACAGACAATTTACAAGACGACAATATTTAAATATCGTTAATTATTACAAAGATAATTCGAGTTTCAGATAATAATTTTATATTTATGTACAATCAAGTAGTTTGCTCGTATTAGATCAAATCTAAACATTTATCTTATCCCCGATCGATTTCAACCGCGTGTTTTATTTATGTTTTAAGATTTCATATTGCCGAATTTCGTGATTTCTACACGAAGAATTTCAATAATCCGAAAGTACACATGAGCTGCCCTTTATTCGTGATATTAAATATTAAACTGACTATATAATGACTACCTTCAAATATTGTGTTATAAACAATCATCATAATCTCAGCCGAAATCCATCCACTGTTGGATATAGCCTTCCCCCAAGAATTTCAACAGCATTAGGTCTTGGGCTAACCTTATCCATCGGTTCAAGTTTTTAACAAAACTCTATTTAGTCACTAATTACAAGGTAAAAGATTACGTGGACGAAAAACCCACGATAGGATATGGAAAAATAGATACTCTTTACTATATACTGTAATTTTTTTAAAGTGGTTTTCACAATATGGTGTAATGCACGTATACGTATACGTTAGTTGCACGTTCAAGTTCGATCGAGTCTCGAATAGTTATTTTAAACTCTTTAAGTCAGTGTTTAATTTATACAATTTTATTAGAAAATTGAGTGAAGAAGGTTTACAACTACCATCCTGAGGGTATGAACAAGAAACCCACGAAAATATGTTAGCTTTAAAACGCTCTTGAGGAATATTTTAATTCTAAAAACATTAGAAATTACACTGTATCTTTAATAAATTAACAACAGTGTACATTAACATTAAATTTTCCTAAATTATTAATTATTAGAATGAGCTTTATGTGTTAATTAGAAATACGAGTGAATATGTACAGTAAGGGCACAGCAAAGTTTATAATTAATGTATTTATTATCCAATAGTTGTTAATTTTTTGGTAATATCAGTTCTGTTGTTGTCTGGTGTTAGTCGTTAATTAATTAGTTTATGCTCTCGGTTATCACTCTTATGTCTAATTACCGAGGGAAATAATACGTATCTCCAGAGTCCGGTCACAGTAGACTCGTGTGCAATTGCTCGGTCAACATGAACGTGACTAAGTGTTGGTAGGCCAAGGCAACGTGCCCGTTTTAAGCTCGAGCCACTTCCATAATACTCGAGCCATTTCCGTAATACTCGAGCTACTGTCATAATACTCGAGCCATTTCCGTAATACTCGAGCTACTGTCATAATACTCGAGCCATTTCCGCAATACTCGAGCCATTTTCATAATACTTGTGCAATGTGCACTGGTCTGTGCGCTCGGTGAGTACAAAGTATATGACGTACACAAGATGGCTCATAAGCAATGTAATGCTTCGTATATCGAATGTTTAGTGGCTAACCTGGTGACCGAGTTCTTTGGATCGCTTATTAAGGCGTTGTTTGCCGTGGTATAATTGAACAAAAGTTGGTATAGTCCAATTGTTGAATACAAATTAAAATCTAAAATTTAATTTTGTTCGAAATTCTATATACGTATTATATATCAAGCCTAAATAGTTTTAATTGTATTTGATGTTATGTGGTTTTGTTTGTAAACAAAAATACCATCAGTTTCGAACAGTCGAGGCGTACGAGTTTTTTATACGTAACAAAATACTCAATACTTTAGAAACAATTAAGTTTTAGACACTGTAATCATGTTTTTGTGTCAGATTATTTCGTAATGTCATGTATGTAGGTGTTCTAAAGTGAGTGAGACCGCGGGGCGCTAGAAGTGTTGCGTGGCCGCGGTGGACAGCGCGGAGTCGTTGCGCACGCGCTCGTAGAACAACATGTAGGCGGAGCAGCGCAGCACCTCCTGCAGGGACACTTCGTGGACCAGGGTGTCCGACGTGTACCACCATCTAGATACATCAAAAACATTCTTAAATAATAGTTAACGAGAAAGGCGTCGATGTCAAATAATGTTAAGTTCTAAATAACATGTGAGAATCATAATGACTCTTAACTTTAGCGTGACTCGGTCGGTACGTATGTACCTGACCGTTATTTGAGTGATTGTTTGTCGTAACATCGTGCGAGGCACAATGATCAGATCTAACTGTGTGTTATGGTGGTTTAGTTTTTGATTGGCAACTGAACTAAAAGGAGTATCGATAAGAGCAATGCAGTGTGGTATACCTCTTGGCCTCGAAGCCGTTCCCGCGGCGGTAGGTGGCGAAGTGTCCGGAGCGCGGGCCGCCCACGTGCACCACGACGGCGCCCAGGCGGTACAGCGCCGCGCCGCCCTCCCCCGCGCCGCGGGACTCCGCGTTGAGCGCCGCCAGCCCGCCGCGCAGGCGCCCCGCGCCCCCGCCCCCGGCCCCGCCCACCAGCGACACCAGGCTCATCTGCGCACACCACACACGTCTGTACTCGTCGATAACTAATTATAACTACTGATTGTACAGTACTGTGGGTCAATTATTATAGATTAAAACAACACAAATGTTTGCTGACATCGTGTTTGTATCTCTAGACTTCTCTGAATATTGGATAGTAATTTCTTCATCACTTGTTACTCATATAGATCTGCAACATACACGTCACCAGCAAGGAGTGATTGAGTAGGAATATACACTGTAAACAAGTACGTATGCAGGCACGCACGTACGTGCACGTATACGTGTGTGCGCTAGTGCACGTACCTTGGGTTGTGCGACAGCGACGTAGGGCGCCATGGACAGGGTCTCGGGGAACGCCACGAACTCCCCGCGCTTGTTGAGCGCGCCGCCCAGCCACTCCACCCGCCCGATGTGCAGGCACAGGCAGTACGGCAACTACACACATTATACTCATATTGTACACTTAATTCTTTTATTTAATACTAGCTTTAGCTCAACTATGTCTCTTATGGGAACTTCGGAATAATAAACATATAAAAATGCAAGGTCCTGTGTATTTTTAGAGTTTTGAGGCCACAAACATACGGAACCTGAATCATTAATAGTATTCAATGAATCCTGAATCATTAAGAGAGGTAGGGCACCATACTAGCGAGCAAGACCGACCTTACAGAAGACCACAGCCAAATGACTACACACAGCGGTGTAGTTGTGTTCCTGTGTGTGAGTACAGGTCTCCAGCGCTCATTTAGGAATGCGTTTTGAAAGAAACTTATTCCTATCCCAGGGTTACTTCCATCTTAAAGCCCTGGTGTAAAAAATAGGTTGGCAACACGCAAGTGATACCTCTGGTAATGCAAGCGTCTATAGGCTACGGATACTGCTTAACATCAGGCGGGCCGTATGCTTGTTTGCCACCCAAGTAGTATAAAAAAAAAAAAATTCAATGCGTTTTTTATGCAAGAGCCCACAAGATTGGTACCACTGCAGTATAAGATATTACTCTGCCATAGTTATTGCAAGCGATAATGGCTCAAATAACAGCTTACTTACAAGTGGGTTAAAAGTTTGTTAAAACAAATGTGAATTTTGAAGATATCTATTACTTCTAGAAATAAATCTAGTGATAATGTACCTTTCCAAAGCTGACAGTACGTATATGTTTGGTGTAGGCAGTGGGCGGCGCGGGTGGGGCGGGCTCGGGCGACTCCGGGCAACACTTGATACAGCGCACACCCTTCACCATCTCTGGTGCTGTGAACGCTCGGAGGAGACCTTGCAAATTCAACATTCCACATGAAAATTTGAACAAGCCATTGTGGTGCAACATACCAAATATAATAAGACTACTAGTTCTGTGATTGATGGATGAAAACAAAGACTAAATAAATACTAATATAACAATAAATCTTATTCTCATTTATTCTCACTGTAGTATATTATGGTGGGGTTAACCGATGGCAGTTGTGGACAGGACTTTGGAAATGAAAATGAAATTAAATGAAAAAGTATTTATTTGAACACAAACGGAGACAATACAAGCTATATTAACTGAAATATAACAATTTAAAAAAGAAGAAACAAAAAATAGATAGACATAAAATAAGACATGTTTAATACATGCTGTGTATGCCTCAGAGCTGTGCCAAATAGGTCCAGTTCAGCATAGGTCTAAACATCTAAGTTGATGTTCGGCGCTGATTTTCAACTGAACCTAAACCTAAACATCACGGATGCAAAAACAAGTTTGTTATATATATTGTATAATGGATACATAGATAAAATGGCAATAATTATTTTGGAACATAATAAAGATAAAAGTGTTGTTAAATATCAGCTCACCTGAGAGACTGAAGGTGCCGGTGAGGCCGACGCTCGCGTTCGTCATCGACAGCGAGATGCTGTCGAACTTGTCGTACCGGATCGGACTCTGTCACACAACAATGGGCTAATATAATACAAGCACTAGCACGCGACTTTGGGCGAGTTTTGTAAACTCGTTGCAGCCCTCTGCCTCTGTTTGCTTACTATACTTTGGTATGAATAGTATTTATAATAATATTTGCTATGAGTAAAAACCTTATTAAAGGTTGTTTTATAAATAATACAAAAGGATAATACTGAATGTATTTTGGATTTTTTATTGTTTTAAATGTTTCATAGATTGCTATTTCCATGACTCGATGTCGGAAAGTTGGTAGAGGTGATGTAAGACTATTGCTTACCTTGTGAGAGCAGACGGTACATTGTAGCCTAGAGGCGAGTGAGCCACGGAAAGGCGGCGCGGGGGGTGGGCGGGCGGCCGCCGGCGTGATCCAGCGCCGACCCACCGAGCTCAGGTGACACAGCGAGCGGGACACGCCCTTCGTCAGCCGCTGGGGCATTATGGGCTCTGGGGAGAACATGACATGGTTACAGAACCTGTCGCACAGACAACAATCACTGCTGGAGCGACAACCTAGTTTGAAAAAAATTGCAACGGAAAAGTTGCCACTAAGATTAGTTTTGATTTAATAATAATAATATTTTTGGGACAACTCACACACCGCCATCTGATCCCAAACTAGGCCTGACAACTGTTGAACATACTTATATATTTCTTAATACATACATTATTATAAATTAATAACAGCCAGTCACAGAACAAAAATTTATGCTCATCACACAAAGATTTGTCCTGGATGGGAATCGAACCCACGACCTCCGGTGTAGTAGTCAGAGTCGCTAACCAACAGGCCAGTCAGTATGTTTTTTACATTATACCCTACTTATTATTTTGGTACACAAATTGTAATATACGGCCATCCAAACCTGCAGAAGTATTTATGGGCTAAGTTACCTGACTCCACCAAATCCGGTTCATCAGTGGGCGCTGCAGAAGCCGGCCTGATAGACAGCGCCGAGGGAGTGGGCGGAGTGGAGTCGGCCCGCAGCGGGTGTGGTGCTGTGGGGGGCGACGCGGGAGACGCCAGGGCTGACCACGCGCGGTCACCTCCCAGACCTAGGGCGTCCGATAGACAGCCTGGCTGTGGCCATAAAATAATAATCCTTATATAAGAATCGAATATTGTTAATTGGTAAGCAGTTACCGTAGCCTATGGACGCTTGCAACACCAGAGGTATCACTCGCGCGTTGCCAACCCTTTAGAAACCTTATGACTCCTTTCTTGAAGAACCCCATGCTATAGTCTCTCGGAAAAACCTCGGCAAGGAGTTCATTCCACAACCTAGTCGTACGTCCTCTGAAACTGTACAGTGCGGCACGATAGAGGTACTAAAATCTGAGTATGAACTCCCTTTCCGATAGTGGGAGGTGCGTTGATAAAATGTGGCCCTGAGCATCATATCAAACAATTCCTCGGAACACAGCCCGTTGTACAGGCACAGGTAGAACACACACAAGGAGGCAGTCTCTCATTAAAATTAGTGGATCGATACTGGACGTCACAGGAGATGTCATTCTACTCAAGGCGTTAGTATATTTGTGAAGTTAGTACCTTTCTCGCCATAGAAGTGGTCTCTTCCTCAATACAAGATAGCAACACATGCAATAGTTCGTGTGCATCTTGCTGGTCCGCTGGCACCACCCAGCCGGCCGCTCGTAGTGACTGCAGCACTCCTAGTGGACACACCGGAGTGCCTCGAGCTGACTCATGTGTACCGTTTAAAACTGTCACAAATAAATTTTGTTTGTTATAATAATATCTTAAAGGCCAAAATAATATCTTAAAATTAAGGCCTAAACCCTCTCTCTCTCTTGATATGGGTTGCTATTATAATGATATCTTAGAACAACTATAATGATATCTTAGAGCCCGACTGGGGAAGCCCAGTCAGGTTTGCTTACTAGTATGGTGCCCTACCTCTCTTTCAATCTGTTTTACTTAATTATCTACTTACTATATTGTTGTTAAACTGAATACACTTTTGTTTTGCACTATTATATTTGAAGTTATAACATTAATATTTATATACCAATTATTGTTATATAGATAGCTTCTTTTACTTGTTTATAAACTGTGTCTGTCTTGTAACATGGCTGTTGAGGGGTTTTTCTATAATCTTTTTTTTTATACAATGATGAGTTTATTATAGTTAGCCAGCAAAAGTATTGAACAAAAGTCAGCATAATGGGAAAATGTTTGACATTGACACTTTCAACCAAAAATATTTACCTTTTATTAAATTGCCATCTTATATTTTAAATTTACATTTATTTTGTAATAAAAGTATCGCACATATCACCAAAGACACCTATGCTTTAATTTGTACCACCTAGGCTTCAATTTGTCAAAAAGTTTGATAGCTACTCTTTCAGATAACATTTTATTATCATAATATAAGTACAATAAACACAATAACAAAAAAAAAAAACAATATATAAGATTTAAATATCAAAGTCTCTGAAAAGGTGTGTATGGACGGAATAGTAAGGAGAGCTAAAATAAACATGTTGGAAAATATTTAGTAAAAATAACAAAGTGATATAATCACAAGGTCATACCTACACATACACAACACAGCTCTCTCCACCATGCTAATGAGACTATGTATAATCATTTTATTCCTCAATCATTACACAATATTGCCTAGCACTATTAATATTAAGTAGGTAATTTCAGATATAGCGCAGGTGCAATGGATAATTAATGAGAATGATGATAATATATAATTAAAAATGATTTGAAAAAAAATATAATAGTATCAAATTAACTTACCTTCAATAACCGTATAAAGCGTCGTAATCATACTGTTGTGGCTATCAGCCTTTGCGTATTTCTTGAGCCACTCAATGAAAATGGGACAGGCGGCCAGCGCCTGCAATAGGGTGTTCAAGAAGCATGTCCTGCCGAGGTTCTGGAGCCCTGCGATCTGCCCTCTACGCTTCCGAACCTTTGGAGCCCCACCAGGACCCCACAGCACGAATGCTCCAACCACCACAGCAGCCGTCAGGCCCGCTGCCACCAAAATCCTGTCTCCACCATCCATTGTCCCAATATATTAAATATAGATCTCACTATCTGTCACATACTAACGGTAGCACATCTTCGACATTTTTTGGCAATTATCTACAATACCATCACGCTGTTATTGCATTTTTTCTAAAAAAAGCCATGAAAAAAGAAAACTTGCGTTTGACTTATATATTCTGACATTTCGTTTTTTTTGTTTGAATTTACGCAGATTCAAATTGCTGGTATCATACTGACATATTTTGGTTTGCTTTTCACATTAAAATTAATAACAAAATAATTAAAAGATACGCGCAAATAACTAGATTTGCCTTTTTGTAACAAAAATAAAAGTCTGTAATGTTTTGTTTTGAAAACATTACTATTTTTGCGTAAAGCCTTAACTCAAAAGTAAAATTCTTGGTGTCATGTCTTTCATCCGAAAAACGTATCGCTAATGTCACCTCTTGTTTTGATAGAAATGACAATTGCAATCATTGACAAGTAACCTCAAAATAGTCAAAAGTCAAAATAAACAGGAGAAATTTTATGGTTTTACAAATTAATAGTGATAATAAAATATATGTGATGTAATTGCCATAATCATTATCATTATACGTAAAACACGAATGTGTTTATAAACAACATTGAGTTAAGCAATGAGCAATAGCAATGTGATCGTATGCTAAATTGATCATTCGGAAAGTTGTATAATTTATTGTTTTGATATCAATTTATTAACAATGATACCTTCGAACACGATATGCGTGTCTCAAGAGGGCCCAGCAAATGCCTTAGCTCTAAACAAAGACTGTTCACAAGTTGTAATAGCTGGGCGCAATGGTAAATTGAAGGAAAATGTTAATTAATGTTTATTTGTTATCATTACAATCAGTTTCGACCTATATTGACATTAAATATTTATTTCGTTACAGTGTTTAAAGTATTCTCAATTGGTGATAATGATTTTTCCGAAGTTTGCAATTTGAGAGTGGGGAAAAATTTAAATCTCAATTTTTCTTCTATTGATGTTGCTTGGAGCACTATTGAAGGTATACTATCTTAATGTAATTTACAAATAAAACTTATAAGGGTGTATTTTATCAGTATAAAAACCTTAAAAAGAATAATACAATTACCAGGTACCTATTGACTTGAGGCATTGGTTTATTTACATTGACTTAACTAAATCGTAATGACTTATATTGTAGAGAACACTCTAGCAACAGCAGCAACAAATGGTGCAGTTGTTGTCTGGAACCTGGGCAGATCAGGCCGCTCCAAACAAGAACATGTGTTCTCTGACCACAAAAGAACTGTCAATAAGGTAAATATGTTCTGACTGGTATGTTGGTATAAAACATTATGAGATTCATAAATATTTGTTCCGAGTCTGGGTGTAATTTGTGTTCATAAATTGTGTGTTTATGAAGTCCCCTGCGACACAGGACTATTTCTCTAGTGCACAAATGTTTGCTAACAGTTTTTCATAAATTTCCTGTTTAATTTGAAACAGTTTATCAGTTTGTTTGTGTTCTGACCAATATATTTGTTATGATATTTGTTGCAGGTTAGCTTTCACCTGACAGAACCAGCACTCCTCATCTCTGGCTCCCAAGATGGCATGATGAAATGTTTTGACCTTCGCATGAAGGAAGTGGCCAGAACATTTATCAGGTGAGACTTTATGATATCCCTCTACTTACTATATATAGACGAAGATCAGATACCATTTGTATATGTTATAATTTTATTAATTTACTATTAATTACACTTATAACTCGATAATCAGCTGATGGGTTTGTATTTGACAGCTTGTCCTTAAAAATATTGATGTCTAAAGGTACTTGTTACAGTTTTTCAAAACATTAACTAGAGTATCTATCTTCAGAATAAAAAATAAAATAGAAAGCTCTCTCCAAAAGCTTTTCAGGGTATCAGTATTACCGCTTGTTTCATGGCTTGATCTTTGTGTCGCAGAAGCAGTTCCACAAAGCTCTTTAACATTTATTTTTCCATGCTTTCGTTCTCTGATCGCGCTGCGCTTACGGAGTTCTGTTTGGTAAACGTTCTCTATAGAATATATCGCCGGCTATGTATTAATTAGGAAGCATCTGAAGAGAGCTTAACAAAAACTTTTTCGCAGCAACACGGAATCTATCCGTGATGTCCAGTTCAGTCCTCACCAAGCGAACACCTTCGCGGCAGTGTCAGAGAACGGCAACGTCCAGCTGTGGGACGTGCGGCGTCATGAACGATGTCTGCAGCAGTTCACGGCGCACTCTGGTCCTGTGTTTGCTTGTGACTGGCATCCTGAGATGCCCTGGCTGGCCACAGCTTCTAGAGACAAAACTATTAAGGTAAAACACACCATAAGGGAACCTAGAAAAGAGTGCATATTTTAGAACGGAACAGTAGTTAATCTCTTTTACGAAGTTCAGCCCATCGCGATGTTGTCACCCTTAGAATCGCCGCAAACCCTTTAGTTTAAATAGGTAAGTCTCCGCTGTCTAGTTAGCTTCTGATATTTCGGTACTAATTCCACGTGGCTGTGGCAGGCGATAGGTTCTCTCATTGAAAATGGCGACTGTCAAGCCTCTGATAGGCTACCTGATAGTTGCAATCGCCGCTCATGGACATCGACAATAGGACATGGTTTTAAAATTAATCCTTATTGGCCCAGGCAGTCTAGGGGATACCATCAAATTGTCATAAGTATATTATGATTTACTAGATGTTGCCTGCGGCTCCGCCCGCGTAGATTTCGGTTATCGCGATAAAAAGCCTATGTGCTATTCCAGACTATAATCTATCTCTGTGCCAAATTTCATCCAGATCCGTTCAGTAGTTTTTACTTGACAGAGTAACAAACACATCCACACATCCTCACAAACTTTCACATTTATAATATTAGTAGGATTTTCATTTATTTTTTCATTAATTGCTGAAGTTATGTTAGAACGGCTGCCTTGGTGGTCCAGTGGTCGCAGTTGAGATTGGCCGCCGTGACCGAAATTCGGGTAGGACGACATCTTCACATCATGTTAATGTAATTATTATCTCCTTTATTTATTTTTTAACACATCATTTACATTTTTAAATATATAAAATACAATAATAAAAAACCTATATATTTAAAAATATAAAAAACAGTTCCCCGCCGGTATCGGGAACATAGTCCAAGCTACCGGTGGTTAGGGCTCTAGAGACAGGAACCTCCTCACAATACGTGCCGTGTCGAGGAGCACTGCCTTCTGCATCAGGCCCTTGACCCATCCACCTAGCGCGAGCCTCTTGAGGTGTTGTTCGAGGCTCTTAGCTATTAAACCATTAACGGTTACGACTATCGGTACAATAACAGCGGAATCCACATCCCACATGTCGACAATCTCGTGGGCCAAGTCAAGATAATAATTATTATTGTTATTATTATATTTAATTAATTTTTTTTATTAAAGACAACTCCCGCACTAGAGAACAAGCTCTGTGTCGGGGGGGACTTTACAAACATACAATTAACGGACACAAATTACACACAGATTCAAAACAACTCTTTGTGGGTCACACAAAGTTTTGTTCTGTGTGGGAATCGAACCCACAACCTCGGCTGCGCGCCAGCAGTGCACGAGGTTGTGGGTTTGATTCCCACACAGAACAAAACTTTATTTATTGTCTTTACCCTTATCATCTTTATCATTAGACAATCTGTCGCTCGTCGTCTCGATCTGCAGGTGTTAGATTTAATTGCATATAATTATAATATAACTCAACACAATACCTACATGTACGATGTAGTAGGTATTTGCATTATCTGACTGTATTCGATAACTAACATGTGGGTCAACAAGATAACTTGCAATGTTCGTCACCGATATATTTGTACTCAAACAGTACGTGACCAGTGTTAATCATTACTAATATTATAGACGTGAAAGTTTGTGAGAATGGATGGATGGATGGATGTTTGTTACTCTTTCACGTAAAAACTACTGAACGGATCTGGATGAAATGTGGCACAGAGATAGATTATAGTCTTAATATAGGATAGATATAGGATATTCCGTGTGGTGACGGATTAAGAATACAAATGTCACCACCCCATTCCATCCCGTGGGTGTCGTAAGAGTCGACTAAGGGAGTAAGTCAGGCAGACAATATCCACTGCAAGAGAAGGAAAACTCGAAACAAAACCCTATACCAACCCATCTGGCCAGCGTGAAACAGTAAGCTAATATCCCTCCAAATTAATGGAGGAGACCCGTGCCCAGCAGTGGGACGTTTATGGGTTGAAATGTATAGGATAGAGCCGCGATAAGAATTGGCAAGAATCCCTAGCCACTCTTTAATCGCCAGAGTATAAACATTTGGTGTGAGTTACAATTTGTGGTAGCTAAAAGAAAAAGGCGGAAACAAAACACCATTTAGTTAAGTATGACAAAAAAATCTCTCTCTTGATAGAAGAGAGGAGACTCGTGCCCAGCAGTAAGGGACATAATATGAGTTGCTATTTTTTAAAAAATCAGTTCTGTTCCTAAAGATATAAATTACTAGAACGAACTATCAATACAATAGCCCAATAGATAACTAGGACTACAACTGATGACCTCATGCGCGTGCTAGCTACTAACGAGACAGGTCACAGAGATATGATACGATTTTCCTGATAATTAGAAACTGTGGTGCATTTGCCGCGATTCTAGAGGCTAGAACGTGCTGTCAACAAAACGAAGTCTTGTATTGTATTATCAGTACGGTGACATGGTTATGATAAGACTCTCGATCTGAGTGTAAAGTGCTTGTCATTGCATTAGTGAAGACCTTGAGCCATATAATTTGGTGTAATTTCTGCGAACGGGCGGTATCAATACTTCATACACAGAAGAATAAATAACGAGCCAAGTAAGAGCTGGCGTAGAAGCGAGGATCAACTTCTTATAACATTGATTATAATTAAGAGAGGTAGCGCACCATACTAGCGAGCAAGGACTGGAAAAGGACCTCGCATCTTTAAAAACCACAGCCAAATAACACACAGCGGTGTAATTGTGTTCCTGTGTGTGAGTACAGGTCTCCAGCGTTCATTTAGAGATGCGTTTTGAAAGAAATGATTTCCTATCCTAGGGATCTTAAACCCTGGTGTAAAAAAATTTGGTCAGCAACACGCTAGTGATACTTTTTTTACTTTTTTTTGTGCAAGCGTCGATAGGCTTCTGTAACCGCTCAATATCAGGTCGTATGCATGATGGCCACCCAAAGAGTAAGACAAAATAATTACAATTGTAATAGAGTTTAAAATCGCATGATCATAGTCTAAAGCCTCATTTACATGACACAAGTTTTGAAAGGTGTTATGTATATAGGTAGTTTTATTTAAAACTACCTACAACTTCATCATTCTGCAATTGTCCGTGTTTCATTATTACATTACATTGGCGCAGTCGGTATTTTTTATTGGTTCGTATTATTTTACCATCGCATAATGCCTATCGGTAAAATTGAACAGTTAATAGTGGGGACGCATAATTGGGATGCTTATTGTAGAAGGATTAAGCAGTTTATAACTCAAAATAGCATCGATGAAGAGTTATTCGTGGCGACTTTAGTGACTCACGTTTGTGACATGCTATGAACTGATGTGTGATTTGTGCGCTCCTGACTTGCCGGAGAACAAATCATTTGAAGACTTGGAACGAATAGTAAAGGAGCACCTCGAACCGAAACGATCTGAGATCGCAGAAAGACACGTGTTTCGGCAAAGAAAGTAAGGTGAGGCGGAGACTGTTAACGATTAGTGCAGGTTCAAAGTGTATAATTGTGATCGGTGTAGTGAGAAAGGTCATTTAAAAGTGAGGTGTCGTAAAAATAATAATGATCGCGTTGCGGAATCAAGAAATACCAAAGGTCAGATTTTCTTACATAGTTCGGATTCGGACAGTGATTTAAACTTTTTCCATTTTTGTGACAACATTGTCCGTGATGATCCTTATTACATCGATTTAAAAGTTGGAAATCGTGTTATCGCTTTTGAAGTCGACAGGCGTAGTAAAATTTCGGCAATTTCGAAATATGACTATGATAAATAATTCAATTCAATTCCAATAATAAAGAAAACATTAAGACTTAACTCTTATGTCGGCGATGTAATAAAGCCATTGGGTTACATAACGGTAAATGTTGTTTATGGTTCAATCAGTGAAAAATTGGAATTATTTGTATTTGAAAAAGGTCCACCTTTGTTAGGACCTACTTGGCTAAGGTATAAACTCAATGAAATGCTTAAATATTCAGCAAAATAATAACTGTGTCACATCCTTACTCAATGACTTCAGGTAACGCATTGAGTAAGCATGTTTGCTAGTCGATTAGGTACATTTAAATCTCCTTTACAATTAGGTACCCGGCGAGCGCGAGCTTGAACGTTTGCAGCGAGATGATGTTATTTATAAAGTCGAAAGGTCAGACTATGGTACTCCTATAGTACCCGTCATTAAAAAAACGGTGACATTAATAATAATAATAGTTTATTTATCTCCACAAATTACATAATCAAGGACTTGTACATTGGTAAGAGTTGACAATTATAGGCTTAATTAGTAATTTGTGGGAGATCTGGAGTCTAAACTAAGCCTAGGCCTGTATTTTAGAACTCCAGGTCCTCCCTGTTTCATTGTATTGAATGTTGTCAACAGTAAGATATGTTGAAGCATTTATACTCTGTGTCAATTGAATATAAAAATAAGGTAAACACAACCCGACCATTGACATTTTAGTGATGTCCACATGCACTGACAAATAATTATGATATAATTATAATATTATTCGATTCGATAAATTCAATTACTTGAAATAACAGTTTTTTTTATTTCGTTGTTTATAGTCAATAGGTACTAACAAACAAACTTTTTTCGATACTCAGTGATAATATTTCAATAGAATTAGGAAATAATAATGCACATTGACCGCGCGCTGCGAAGACAGAAAAAGGTAGGATAAATAAATAAAACTGTTCTTCAAGTATAAATATGTATGTATATATTTTTTTAATTATTAAAGTCATTTATAATAATATACAGATAGATACGGAAAAAGTCTGACGTATGGATAAGACGACCTCATGTTGTAGATAAATAAATAAAATAAATATATATAAATAATTATATTAAAAATAAAATAATTTAAATTTCTTTATTTCTTATTTATTTAAAACTTTATATATGTAATATACATTAGTTGATTGCTAATTATATCTTTTAATTGATCGGAAATGCGAAATTCGATTTACTACAGACATAATCGATCACTAAAAACTTAAATTGAGCGCGTTGATTATATTTATTCGCACATCACTATTTTACACAATGGGACCATAGACAATACATCATTTTGCGAATGACAGTTATCCAAATTTTACGACTTAGATTTTTCAAATTAGTTTATTTAATTGATTAAAAACTAATTTTGGTATAAACAGTGCTAGTTAATCAAGTTGAAACTTTCGAAATTCATGTAAATGTGTTACTTGTTCCATTTAGTGACATTATGTGTGATAACTTTAAACAGATAAGTTTTGTTTACCTTATTTATATATTCAATTGACATAGGGTATAGTGTGGATATGAAAATAAAAAAATTAAATAAAATAAAAAATGGGCGCATGACGTTGCATGATGTATTTGACTACGTGCTACGTACATTCGCATATGTGGTGATTATAAAATAACAATATATTCACGTTGCCATTGGTATTGATAGTGTTATGTATGTGTTATGTACTTTTACTCAATAAAAGTATCATCATTCTGCGATTGTCCGTGTTTCATTAATACATTACAAAAGGCAATCTCTTGCTGTGATTGCAGAATGTGCCGCGAAAAATAAAGATTGTACTAATGGTGCATCACTATACTTGTTGACCGCGCGGGTGCGAACCGTGTGAAACACTCTTACAAAAAAATATTAGGCATTTACCTCAGACTAATAGAATAAGATAGACGGAGCGTGTAGAACTCGCGCGTGAAGCCGCCAAAAGTCATACTAAATAGCAATGTCATACGTTTTCGTTTTCGCGCGCAGTCGATTTGAGCCGCTCAGGAAGTATTTTTACAACGTTTTACTACACAATACGGCATTATAATAATATTTTGTCAAAACGTGTTTAGACGTGCGTACTCACTAGCGGCTCAAATCGACTGCGCGCGAAAACGAAAACGTATGACATTGCTATTTAGTATGACTTTTGGCGGCTTCACGCGCGAGTTCTACACGCTCCGTCTATCTTATTCTATTAGTCTGAGGCATTTACAAAATTTTATCCATACCTTACCTAATCTTACTTGCATACAGACGCGATTGCCTCCCCTGGCTTGCGATTAATTCTTCGTAACTTTTTATGTATCGCTTTTCCGAAAAATGAAGTCAGTGAAATGAGCTAAGATTGGCCCCTCCCCCCAACCCTGCGTGCTTGCATACTTATTAGTATGTTGTATAATTCCAGGTATGGGACATATACGGCAAGCCGAACCTCGAGCACACTATATACACGATAGCATCAGTCGGACACGTCAAATGGAGACCACAGAAAAAGTACGTTCACTTGACTCATGTGTTTATGTAGGGGTCTCTCACTAGGAGGCTATGGAGAACAGGTGTTTATGTAGGGGTCTCTCAGTAGGAGGCTATGGAGAACAGGTGTTTATGTAGGGGTCTCTCAGTAGGAGGCTATGGAGAACAGTTATAGCTAAGTGGAAAGTTTGACGATTTCATACGGTGTCAGTTTGATCCTGGCTGATAGTACTTTGTGGTGTTTTTATCATCTGATTACGGTGATGGAAATGTGAAGAAACCCACGTGTGTTGGGGAGATTGACTGAACCGCGTTTTGCCAACGCAGTATAGGCCTGTTAAACCTCTTGTAAGACCTGTGTGCAGCAGTGGGACCTATATGGTTTGATTTTTTTTTTTCAGGAATTACATAGTTTACATACAGTACTAGTAAACTACATATTCTCATAGATTACAAACTAACATACTCGTATATATTATTATAAAACTTATAACTAAGCACATTTCACCGGTGTTGTGTTACACTGCGTTGTGTTGTGCAAACGTCCGCGAAAACGCCGATACACAACACCCTAAAATTTGTATAGTACAGGAGACACGTCCGTACGCTAGCGCGCAATGACTGCGACTGATATTTATATTACTAGAGTGGAGTTTTTTTTTTTTTTTCCCCTTTTTTAGTCCATTTGCGATCGGTCGCCAGACCATGAGCAAGTTTGTTGGGAGTGGTGATGGCGTTATGGTGGAGCGGCCATCGCCGCACCTCCCAATTACAGTATGTGGTCTCGTTTCAGTCTTCTGACCACAGTTGACGTGTCGAGTAACTCTGCAACAAGTGGAGATTTATGAAACGAAATTTTTCCCAACAATTGATGTTGGGAAAAAGTTCGTTTCATAAATCTCCAATTGTGAATTTTTTGATATATCCCTGCTTTAAAGTATATATGAATGTTATCGTCAGGTTCCAAGTGGCGTCGTGCGCGCTAGTGCTGGACTGCGCCGTGCACGTGTGGGACGTGCGCCGCCCGCACGTGCCGCTCGCCACCTTCGCAGAACACCGTGACGTCACCACGGCCATCGCTTGGCTCGCTGAGCCACAGTCTTTCTTGTCTACCAGCAGGGTAAGTGCTACTACCGTACCGTAAAAAAATATCTACAATAAACAGTTATCTATTTATCTTTACTAACAAAAAATTGTTTTATAAGATGTTATAAAACCACGTGACAATTAAAGACTCTTTAATTTGAGCGCGTAATGTTTTTATTATACTGACAATTATTACACGATGCAATTAAAATAGGGTAGTATTTAAACGAGCGAATATAAATTCAATTCATGGGTGTCAAAATTACTAAATATGGCGTACAGAAATACTGAACATGGCGTACAGAAATACTAAGTAAGCGAAAAACTGAGGGCGACCAAAAATTCAATGTATGGGTGTCAAAATTACTGAATATGGCGTACAGAAATACTAAGTGAGCGAAAAACTGAGGGCGAACACAATCTATCATAATTAGCGCTTCGCCGGCCGCTGCCGCGGCACGCTCGCTCGGCTCGCGCGTTGATGGGGGTCACAGTTCTAACCTAACCTAACCTACTTGTCTGGTAGCATCTCGTTTCTGGTCGCAAATGCTTGAATATATGTACCTATATATACAAATGTATGAATTTCTAGTCGCTCACCTAGTAATTTAGTCGCACGGCTAGAATTTACAGTATCTTATCATCAGTCGCTAAGTTATTTTTTATTTGCTTGTTTTATAATTTTCCATTAAACTATCCCATAAGTCGCTTTATAAATTTTAGCAAGGGTAATTTAGATGTATGTTATGTATAATAGTGGCAGCTTCAGCAGTCAGCGGATGAAGGTATTGAGCAGACCACCGGCCGATGAAGTAAACGTGCCTTTAGGTGGGGAACGTGAACATGCAAACGCAGTAGGATCACACACTGCGTTTGTTTATTCGCGACCACCACCTAAAGGATCTACGATACGCGGCGTTTTGTTACAGACGAGTGTTGTCAATAATTGCAGCAATGAGGGCAAGTCGTTGTTTGTGGTGGGGCGTGACCTAATGGAATTTTCAGAAAGTTTCTTCTGCGATCAATTTCAAATTTCATTACTACAGATTATACCTACATATACAAATTACTTAAAAATATCCACTTTTTATTTATTTAAAATTATGTATATATGTATGTTTTACGGCGTGTTCCCTACAGTTTACTTTTCTTTTTACTGTTTTTGTTTTCTTGAAGTTTTCAGTGATCGTCCTGCTTTATCGTTCCGTAAAGTATATCGTGAGTGTTAGTTATAGCTTTTTATAACTTTAACTGGAGACAGTATTAGTATGTGTGGCATGGTGTAGGACTGCTCGCTGTACCGGCACCGCTTCAGCGAGGCGGCGCACCCCGTGCTGTGGGCCAACCCGCAGGGCGTGTGCGTGTCGGCGCGCGGCGAGCTCGCACACGCCGCGCCCGAGCGCGCCCTGCCCGCGCTGCCCGCGCACGCGCACGCGCCCGAGCGACACGTGCCTGGCCTCGGGTATGTCACACTTCGTTCGTAAAACAACTCGTAATGCAGTAGCCGTAGTAGTAACCTTGACCTGTCGTATACAGTCGCAAGCAACCGACGGCGGGTTCACTGTCGAGCGCAGCCCAAGCGCAATTGGAGCGAGCGTTCCCTGGAGGTGCGTCGTCAACGCTGTGCCGGTACCGCGCCACGCCTGCTCACCCGACAGTCCCCAACAGTTTAGCACAGGCGACGTTACCGCACCCTGGCGTCATTCAGCGCACGTCGTCGTTGCCCGACGCGTCGACGTTGCCGCACACCGCGTCAGAACCGCGGGAAGCGCCACTGCACGCCGCGCTCGTGTACTGTGCACTTAACTACAAGATACGAGGGGGCAGTCCGCACGAGTTGGCAGCTCATAACGCTGAGGTTGCCAAGTCACAAAACAGACATATGGTAAGTGAAATATTCTCAAAAAAAAACGACCACACATTTGTATTGTAACAGCCTCTGTAGACTGTCGACTTTTCATCCCACTACTGTGTAAATTTGTGTACGTAGGTGAGTCACGTGTGGGAGGTGGTCCGCTGCGTGTACGCAGCCCGCGCGGCAGGCGGAGCGGGCGGGGCGGGGGGCGGACGAGGCACGCCTGCCCCCGTGCCCCCGCGCGACTCCCTGCCCGCGCGCCCCGACCCTGCGCCTCTGCCACCCTACAGCTACACATACACGGCCAAGTCAGTGATTATATTTTACTACACTGGCTAAGACTTCACACACCTTCAAAATAATTGAGATGTGTATACTTCTCTTTCTAAATAATCTTACATTTGATCAATAGTAACTCAGTAGAAGAAGAGCCATTGGAAGAAGTCGAAGACTGGGCGGAGACCCAGTTTCACAACAGCGGAGTTCTGGGCAAACCCACACTCAGCATATACATACCGCCTGTGAAGCAACCCGCACAGGTTAGGAACGATGGTAAGTCTTGTTATCTCCTTCCCTCTCATTTTCTTGTTTATTTTCAGTGATGTGTAAGTACAGTATAAGTATGTTTCTACAGAGACCACCGGTTGGGTATCAGCTGCGTCAGCTCACTACGTAGACGTAGAGGCAGCTGACTGGACGTTGCCAGAGGAAGCCTTCCCTCTGAGGACTGCCCCTCCCCCGCCAGGCCCTCAGCATCATCAACAGCACCACGCGTCACCGGTGCATCATCAGCATCAACACCACGATGACAAGGAGCCAAACGGTGTGTAGTTTTTTTTTTTATACTACCAAGGTGGCAACAAGCATACGGCCCGCCTGATGGTAAGCAGTTACCGTAGCCTATGGACGTTTGCAACACTAGGGGTGTAACTCACGCGTTGCCGACCCTTTAAAAACCTTATAACTCCTTTCTTGAAGAACCCCATGCTTTAGTCTCTAGGGAAAACCTTGGCAAGGAGCTCATTCCACAGCCTAATCGTACGTGGTAAGAAATTCCTCTGGAATCTTACGGTACGGCATGTTTGAGGTGCAAGGCTGTGAGGATGAACTCCCTGTCGGTGGCGAGAGGTGCGTTGATAAAATGTGGCCGTGGGCATCATCTCGAACAATTCCTCATAACACAGCCCATTGTACAGGCGGTAGAACACACACAAGGAGGCGAAGTCTCTCCTTAGACTTAGTGGATCAATACCGCCTGTGAGCTTGGGATCGTCAACAATCCTTACAGCGCGTCTTAATAGTAGTTAATACAAAAATGTGTTTTATATACGTGCGGTCGAATAACCATTATAATTGTGATACCAGTGATGCACCGCGGCAGCAGCAGTAGCGGAGGGGGGGTCGGGGGCGGCGGCATGTCCCCCGGGGGCAGCTCGTCGCCGAGCTCGGGCTCCAGCGGGTCGGCGTGCACGGCCCCGCCCAACATGCACGCGCACTACCACCACCACATGCACGTTAGTACCTACTTTGCTTACTGCCATACTTTCTATATCTATAATAATATTATAATGCTAAGGAGTTTGTTTGTTTCTTTGTTTGGTTGAACGCGCTAATATCAGAAAGTACTGGTTCGATTTTTAAAAAGTATTTTTTTGCTTGAATAGTGCATTTATCCAGGAAGGCTATAGGCTATATAACATCACGCTATCATCAATAGGAGCGGAGCAGTAGTGAGATATGTTGTAAAATCGGGAAAAATATTCCAAATTACCACGCGGACAAATTCGCGGGCGACCAGTCTTTTAGATAGATAATGATTAAAATAATTATAATGCTATGTAACTACAACGAGCCTCAATATAACAAAATTTTATGTAAGGAATCATGTATGACATGTATTTTGGTGTACAACAAAGAGTTATCTATCTATCTATAATGACTTCCTCTTTGCAAAGAATTTTCAATCATGGCTGAACGTAACTAGAAAATATAATTTATCTACCTCTGTATGATTATGACAATTTCGATATTTGGCAATCACACACAATTGCTGTGCTGTAAACTTCCATACGGCTTCTCATTTTTCTTGTTGAATGCTACTTTTAATAGTTGAATATTTGAACAGATCCGTAGTAGGGCTGTGGGCACTCAGGTATACAGTATGTATAACGCGCAGATGGAGGGGCTGGAGGACGGGGGCGAGGGGACGGACGGGGCGGGGCTGGCGGTGCGCGCGGGGTCGGCGGGGCCGGGCGCGGGGGGTGCCCCCGAGCTGGCCCCGCACGTGGCGGCCGCGCTGCGCCACCACGCCGACCTGGGGGACGTGCAGACCGCCGCCGTCGTCATGCTGGCGCTGCAGGAACATAGGTACGCTCATCTGACTGTTCTATTTAATACCGGTTGTTCAAATAAACCCGCTTTACAACCTAATCATCTAGGATATAATCATGTTATATATAGAGAGAGCTGTAATTTCTTGAGGTAGGAGATCATATTCTGGGGCAACTTAATAAAAAAAAAAACGGCTTTTATAACTCAAAGGAAGTACCTACGTAAGAGCGATCTATGAGCTAAAAAAGACTAATAGATGGGACCTCTTTTCATGAAAAAAATCTGAAAGTGTCACCTTACCATCCTACTAATATTATAAACGGAAAAGTTTATAAGAATGTATGGATGTATGTTTGTTGATTTGGTACAGAGATAGATTACAGTCTGAAATAACACGTAGGCTACTTTTTGCTTTTACTTTAGCGGGTGAAAGCTAGTGCATTAATATTTATTATTAATCTCTGGTTCTGAAAATAAATGATTTTTATTATTCTTGTACCCGCGCGTTAGCTCCACGGCAACAGGCATGTTGCTAGGGTAAAAGTCTATGCCAAATTTTATTTAGATCTATTTAGCCGTTTTGGCGTGAATGAATAAAAAAAACTGTAGCCGACTTTAAACACCTAAAAATAACTGAATACAGATTGAAGTCGGTGCTAGGTTCACCTAATATTAAGCTTGGCACTGACTTCAATTTGTATTCAGTTATTTATAGGTTTTTGAAGTCGGTTTGTTTTTTTTTCAAAATAATTAAACAATTTTGCATGCTTTTATAATTGATTATGGTCTCCGAATGTCGTTGATTTTTAAACATTTCATTTTACCAATATTCACACAAATAAATTATTTGATTTGAATACCATTTTACCAAACGACTGGACAACTGAACCTGGTAGGTCCCAGGTTCATTGTCGCAATGATAGTGTGAACAAATGTACGCTCTAATCTCAGCGCCGCCACGCCGAGGGATACTTCCTACTAATATTTTAAACGCGAAAGTTTGTAAGTATGTATGGATGGATGGATGGATGAATGTTTGTTACTCTTTCACGTAAAAACTACTGAACGGATTTGGATGAAATTTGGCATAGAGATATATTAAAGTCTGGAATAGCACATAGGCTTTTTATCGAGATAACCGACATCCACGCGGGCGGAGCCGCGGTTAACAGCTAATTAGTTCATATATGTGTCTTTAAGTTGTCCACTATTGTAATTCACTTGTCATAATATTTAAGATTAATATGAAGTTTAACACAGTAAATAATTCAATAATTTGCTCATTGCCGCGGTTATTTGCAGGAGTGATCTGTTTCCATACATCGAAGAGAGTCTCCAGGAACATTGGCTGCTAGGTTACATAGAGTTACTACAAAGGCACAAGCTGTGGAATGTCGCCACTGAAGTAAGTAACAAAGTAAAGTATTATTATTGTAGATCGAGTGAGAAATACGGACCGTTTAGGAGGGGAGGAGGAATCGCTTTGGAAAGGGGCACTAGAGAACAAGCTCTGTGTCGCGGGGGACTTTACAAACATACATTTGACGGACACAAATTACACCCAGACTCAGAACAACTCTTTGTGAGTCACACAAAGTTTTATTCTGTGTGCGAATCGAACCCACGACCTCGTGAAAAGCATGCGCATACTGCGGCCACTGGACCACCAAGGCAGTCAATATAAAGATTCCATTGAAATGATGCCCCAAATTTAATTTAACCAAGGTAACCACCGAACTAAAGCGCGATTGATTGTAAACACGCACACACAAAGATAAATACCGCCTGTAAATGCTTGGGATTATCAACAATCCTTAAAAGTCAGTCAGTCAAAAGGCCTAAAACGATATCCAGGTGCATCTGCTAAGGTGACAGCAGCACTTCATATGAGGTTGGACTTGAGCTTTATAGAGCGATCTTTGGTCCGCTTTGCCCATTTGAGCCCGCCGAACTTCTTGATGCCAGCTTAGCTTTGTCTTCTAAATAATAACGGAACTTGGCGTTACTGGAGATGTCAATGCCGAGGATCTTTATACTCTTCTTCTTTTTTTGTTAACACTAATATTGTAACTCATATCAAATTGTAAATGTTATACTCTGGCGAGTAAAAAGAGTGGCCCGAGTTACTTGCCAATTCTTCTCGAGGCCCTACCCTACTCAGCGAATTGGCCGTAGGAAAAAAGTATGCTGGCATTTGTTTTTATGACGTTCATAAGTATCATGTATTTGATCTAAATGAATACTTAAATGAGTTTGACTTTGACTTAGATATTATTAGGGCTGTATCTAGAAATCGTCGAGCCTTAGAAAATGGGGCTATATTGTTGGTTAATTTGAACTATTTCGTCCAATTAGAGACTCTGTAAAGGGTGCTCTTAATTTCAGAATCAAGGTTTTCGCGACTTTCGTCTACGATAGAACGATGGATTTTAGCGTGGCCAGTGTATAGCAACCGGGAACCGCCAAAACCTTACCATAGGTCTAAAGATTGTCGACGCACGCTGAAATATTGCGGGTTGATGGATCAGACATACCTTTAAAATTTCTTCTAAGACATGTATATTTCCTCGCAATGCTTCTCCTATACCAGTTTTTAGTAAATGGTACATAATGTAATAAGTACATGTCGGATTAAGACACTCAATTGACTAAACAACACACCGAAGCGGACTTCACTCGCAGCGGTCGTCGAGTTCGGACGCATTGAAACTGTCCCGTCCGTCCGTCTTTAGTGTGGCCATTATTGCTGTGCACTCCCTGAGGTATGCGCGGCGAGGTGGGAGGCGAATAAAAAAGTGCATGAGTTCACATGAGATCGATACATGTCGGACAGATCTTACGATATCAGTTTGCATTTCTAAGGCAAGACTTGTGGCGGGACGATGGTCGGAGGCTATCCATCTGTAATATATTATACTTACTTAGTTGATTAAAATGTAACCCAAATATACTCTATAAGAGAGGTAGGGCACCATACTAGCGAGCAAGCCCGACTGGGGAAGGACCTCCACCTTACAGAAGACCACAGCCAAATGACTACACACAGCGGTGTAGTTGTGTTCCTGTGTGTGAGTACAGGTCTCCAGCGCTCATTTAGGAATGCGTTTTGAAAGAAACGTATTCCTATCCCAGGGTTACTTCCATCTTAAAGCCCTGGTGTAAAAGAAAGGGTTGGCAACACGCAAGTGATACCTCTGGTAATGCAAGCGTCTATAGGCTACGGATACTGCTTAACATCAGGCGGGCCGTATGCTTGTTTGCCACCCAAGTAGTATAAAAAAAAAAAAAAAAAAAAAAAACTCATATTTTATTAAAAATATGCAGGTGATAAATTAGAACTAAACTTATAATTCAAAACAGGACTTGTTTTATTGAACATTTTTTATATTTACAATTTTACAAACAATTATATATTCTAACGAAAGTTATTCTGACATAGATTCTATTTCAACTTCATCTTCCATTTTGTCATCATCTTCATCTTTCACGTCGCCACCGGAACTTGAATCAGAGTCTTGCAAATTTATTATGAATGAATCGATAACATTATCGAACCTACTATCGCGACTCCAGTAATCATTTTCATTTTTCTGGACATGATCGACGCATCTCTGCCATTTTTCCGCCGTAAATTCCGAAAACAATTTATCCAATAAGATTATGTTTTCGTCTAGAGAAGAATTAATATAGTTTTGGGCTATGTTATTTTTAATATCAGCCCAGACCAACTCAATTGGATTTAAATCTGGATGGTACGCAGGTAAACGCAGAACAGTGTGTCCACTGGCTTTCTGGAGTTCGTCAATTCTATACACGGGTTCTTTTTGTGTATTTTTGATAAGAAGTAGCAGTTGAGCCTTTGACATGGTTCCTAAAAATTCTACATTATGGCGTAGCAACCAGTTCTGCATTTCACTTTTGAGGCTTGATATAGTTGGTTTCTTCTCAATCTGAACGCTGTGCTAAGACGCGTTGTCCATTACAACCACAGAATTCAGCAGCAACTTATCTTTTAACTTTTCATCTACCCACTTATATCTCCATGGTAGTCACCGGTTTTAGCATCTGATTTGAATATAGTCATTGCATCATCCAGTAAGCCATTTCGACACCCAGAAATGATGAAAAACAATTATAAATAAATTAAACAATTTATTTATAATTGTTTTTCATATTAAGAAAAATAATTTTTGACAGTATTATTATGAGTATGAAACCTATTTTTAAAATAGTCTCGAAAGTCTCGTTTTTCCCGGGAATTTCGAGACCGGAGCGAGTCTCGATTTTTTTTCCGGGAATCGAATATATAATGAGACTGGAAGCCCTAATGGGGACAGACAGACAACGGGAAGCGACTTTGTTTTATACTATGTAGTGATGTCGTGTTGTGGTGCAGGTGGTGCGGTGCGCGTGGCTGAACTCGGTGTGGGTGCTGTCGCAGCAGTCCAGCGTAGTGGCGGTGTGCTGCGGCCGCTGCGGGCGCCGCACCCGCCCGCACGCGCCCTGCGACTCGTGCCACCCGCACCTGCGACACACGCCCGACCTCTGCGCCGTCTGCCATCAGGTAACTAGTGTGCTGGAGACTCTTCATTACTGTCGCAGCAGTCCAGCGTAGTGGCGGTGTGCTGCGGCCGCTGCGGGCGCCGCACCCGCCCGCACGCGCCCTGCGACTCGTGCCACCCGCACCTGCGACACACGCCCGACCTCTGCGCCGTCTGCCATCAGGTAACTAGTGTGCTGGAGACTCTTCATTACTGTCGCAGCAGTCCAGCGTAGTGGCGGTGTGCTGCGGCCGCTGCGGGCGCCGCACCCGCCCGCACGCGCCCTGCGACTCGTGCCACCCGCACCTGCGACACACGCCCGACCTCTGCGCCGTCTGCCATCAGGTAACTAGTGTGCTGGAGACTCTTCATTACTGTCGCAGCAGTCCAGCGTAGTGGCGGTGTGCTGCGGCCGCTGCGGGCGCCGCACCCGCCCGCACGCGCCCTGCGACTCGTGCCACCCGCACCTGCGACACACGCCCGACCTCTGCGCCGTCTGCCATCAGGTAACTAGTGTGCTGGAGACTCTTCATTACTGTCGCAGCAGTCCAGCGTAGTGGCGGTGTGCTGCGGCCGCTGCGGGCGCCGCACCCGCCCGCACGCGCCCTGCGACTCGTGCCACCCGCACCTGCGACACACGCCCGACCTCTGCGCCGTCTGCCATCAGGTAACTAGTGTGCTGGAGACTCTTCATTACTGTCGCAGCAGTCCAGCGTAGTGGCGGTGTGCTGCGGCCGCTGCGGGCGCCGCACCCGCCCGCACGCGCCCTGCGACTCGTGCCACCCGCACCTGCGACACACGCCCGACCTCTGCGCCGTCTGCCATCAGGTAACTAGTGTGCTGGAGACTCTTCATTACTGTCGCAGCAGTCCAGCGTAGTGGCGGTGTGCTGCGGCCGCTGCGGGCGCCGCACCCGCCCGCACGCGCCCTGCGACTCGTGCCACCCGCACCTGCGACACACGCCCGACCTCTGCGCCGTCTGCCATCAGGTAACTAGTGTGCTGGAGACTCTTCATTACTGTCGCAGCAGTCCAGCGTAGTGGCGGTGTGCTGCGGCCGCACGCGCCCTGCGACTCGTGCCACCCGCACCTGCGACAAACGCCCGACCTCTGCGCCGTCTGCCATCAGGTAACTAGTGTGCTGGAGACTCTTCATTACTGTCGCAGCAGTCCAGCGTAGTGGCGGTGTGCTGCGGCCGCTGCGGGCGCCGCACCCGCCCGCACGCGCCCTGCGACTCGTGCCACCCGCACCTGCGACACACGCCCGACCTCTGCGCCGTCTGCCATCAGGTAACTAGTGTGCTGGAGACTCTTCATTACTGTCGCAGCAGTCCAGCGTAGTGGCGGTGTGCTGCGGCCGCACGCGCCCTGCGACTCGTGCCACCCGCACCTGCGACAAACGCCCGACCTCTGCGCCGTCTGCCATCAGGTAACTAGTGTGCTGGAGACTCTTCATTACTGTCGCAGCAGTCCAGCGTAGTGGCGGTGTGCTGCGGCCGCTGCGGGCGCCGCACCCGCCCGCACGCGCCCTGCGACTCGTGCCACCCGCACCTGCGACACACGCCCGACCTCTGCGCCGTCTGCCATCAGGTAACTAGTGTGCTGGAGACTCTTCATTACTGTCGCAGCAGTCCAGCGTAGTGGCGGTGTGCTGCGGCCGCTGCGGGCGCCGCACCCGCCCGCACGCGCCCTGCGACTCGTGCCACCCGCACCTGCGACACACGCCCGACCTCTGCGCCGTCTGCCATCAGGTAACTAGTGTGCTGGAGACTCTTCATTACTGTCGCAGCAGTCCAGCGTAGTGGCGGTGTGCTGCGGCCGCTGCGGGCGCCGCACCCGCCCGCACGCGCCCTGCGACTCGTGCCACCCGCACCTGCGACACACGCCCGACCTCTGCGCCGTCTGCCATCAGGTAACTAGTGTGCTGGAGACTCTTCATTACTGTCGCAGCAGTCCAGCGTAGTGGCGGTGTGCTGCGGCCGCTGCGGGCGCCGCACCCGCCCGCACGCGCCCTGCGACTCGTGCCACCCGCACCTGCGACACACGCCCGACCTCTGCGCCGTCTGCCATCAGGTAACTAGTGTGCTGGAGACTCTTCATTACTGTCGCAGCAGTCCAGCGTAGTGGCGGTGTGCTGCGGCCGCTGCGGGCGCCGCACCCGCCCGCACGCGCCCTGCGACTCGTGCCACCCGCACCTGCGACACACGCCCGACCTCTGCGCCGTCTGCCATCAGGTAACTAGTGTGCTGGAGACTCTTCATTACTGTCGCAGCAGTCCAGCGTAGTGGCGGTGTGCTGCGGCCGCTGCGGGCGCCGCACCCGCCCGCACGCGCCCTGCGACTCGTGCCACCCGCACCTGCGACACACGCCCGACCTCTGCGCCGTCTGCCATCAGGTAACTAGTGTGCTGGAGACTCTTCATTACTGTCGCAGCAGTCCAGCGTAGTGGCGGTGTGCTGCGGCCGCTGCGGGCGCCGCACCCGCCCGCACGCGCCCTGCGACTCGTGCCACCCGCACCTGCGACACACGCCCGACCTCTGCGCCGTCTGCCATCAGGTAACTAGTGTGCTGGAGACTCTTCATTACTGTCGCAGCAGTCCAGCGTAGTGGCGGTGTGCTGCGGCCGCTGCGGGCGCCGCACCCGCCCGCACGCGCCCTGCGACTCGTGCCACCCGCACCTGCGACACACGCCCGACCTCTGCGCCGTCTGCCATCAGGTAACTAGTGTGCTGGAGACTCTTCATTACTGTCGCAGCAGTCCAGCGTAGTGGCGGTGTGCTGCGGCCGCACGCGCCCTGCGACTCGTGCCACCCGCACCTGCGACACACGCCCGACCTCTGCGCCGTCTGCCATCAGGTAACTAGTGTGCTGGAGACTCTTCATTACTGTCGCAGCAGTCCAGCGTAGTGGCGGTGTGCTGCGGCCGCACGCGCCCTGCGACTCGTGCCACCCGCACCTGCGACACACGCCCCACCTCTGCGCCGTCTGCCATCAGGTAACTAGTGTGCTGGAGACTCTTCATTACTGTCGCAGCAGTCCAGCGTAGTGGCGGTGTGCTGCGGCCGCACGCGCCCTGCGACTCGTGCCACCCGCACCTGCGACAAACGCCCGACCTCTGCGCCGTCTGCCATCAGGTAACTAGTGTGCTGGAGACTCTTCATTACTGTCGCAGCAGTCCAGCGTAGTGGCGGTGTGCTGCGGCCGCACGCGCCCTGCGACTCGTGCCACCCGCACCTGCGACACACGCCCCACCTCTGCGCCGTCTGCCATCAGGTAACTAGTGTGCTGGAGACTCTTCATTACTGTCGCAGCAGTCCAGCGTAGTGGCGGTGTGCTGCGGCCGCACGCGCCCTGCGACTCGTGCCACCCGCACCTGCGACAAACGCCCGACCTCTGCGCCGTCTGCCATCAGGTAACTAGTGTGCTGGAGACTCTTCATTACTGTCGCAGCAGTCCAGCGTAGTGGCGGTGTGCTGCGGCCGCACGCGCCCTGCGACTCGTGCCACCCGCACCTGCGACACACGCCCGACCTCTGCGCCGTCTGCCATCAGGTAACTAGTGTGCTGGAGACTCTTCATTACTGTCGCAGCAGTCCAGCGTAGTGGCGGTGTGCTGCGGCCGCTGCGGGCGCCGCACCCGCCCGCACGCGCCCTGCGACTCGTGCCACCCGCACCTGCGACACACGCCCGACCTCTGCGCCGTCTGCCATCAGGTAACTAGTGTGCTGGAGACTCTTCATTACTGTCGCAGCAGTCCAGCGTAGTGGCGGTGTGCTGCGGCCGCTGCGGGCGCCGCACCCGCCCGCACGCGCCCTGCGACTCGTGCCACCCGCACCTGCGACACACGCCCGACCTCTGCGCCGTCTGCCATCAGGTAACTAGTGTGCTGGAGACTCTTCATTACTGTCGCAGCAGTCCAGCGTAGTGGCGGTGTGCTGCGGCCGCTGCGGGCGCCGCACCCGCCCGCACGCGCCCTGCGACTCGTGCCACCCGCACCTGCGACACACGCCCGACCTCTGCGCCGTCTGCCATCAGGTAACTAGTGTGCTGGAGACTCTTCATTACTGTCGCAGCAGTCCAGCGTAGTGGCGGTGTGCTGCGGCCGCTGCGGGCGCCGCACCCGCCCGCACGCGCCCTGCGACTCGTGCCACCCGCACCTGCGACACACGCCCGACCTCTGCGCCGTCTGCCATCAGGTAACTAGTGTGCTGGAGACTCTTCATTACTGTCGCAGCAGTCCAGCGTAGTGGCGGTGTGCTGCGGCCGCTGCGGGCGCCGCACCCGCCCGCACGCGCCCTGCGACTCGTGCCACCCGCACCTGCGACACACGCCCGACCTCTGCGCCGTCTGCCATCAGGTAACTAGTGTGCTGGAGACTCTTCATTACTGTCGCAGCAGTCCAGCGTAGTGGCGGTGTGCTGCGGCCGCTGCGGGCGCCGCACCCGCCCGCACGCGCCCTGCGACTCGTGCCACCCGCACCTGCGACACACGCCCGACCTCTGCGCCGTCTGCCATCAGGTAACTAGTGTGCTGGAGACTCTTCTACTACTACTGTAACTCCAGCACACTTCATAACTCCGAAGCCTGACTCTTGTTTTACCGTTTATAGCATGCGGATTGCCTTGCAATATATATGGGGCTTTTCAATTCTTATAACATCAAGCCTTGCCATAGTTTGGTCCCCGGGTTACTCGAGGGAAAAACTTTCTAAAACACAAATTAATTCTGGACAGTCGAGTTTCGTGAATCAGCTATGTGGTCAGGCCAATTCTGCAATAGGGATTGAAGAGGTTGACGGATAAAGCTTCTCACATATCGCAAAATAACTAGCCGCGTGTATTATTCCGTCAGGTGGTCCGCGGACTGTACGCGTGGTGCCAGGGCTGCTCCCACGGCGGGCACCTCCACCACATGCGCAAGTGGATGGAACAGTACCAGCTGTGTCCCGCTGGCTGCGGACACTCCTGTCAGCTTGGCTGACATTTGCATCCCGAGGATATCTTCGGATAACCGTTCGAGAAACCGCCAATCAAATCAGACAATTGGTATTAATGTGAAGTGATGTTTTGCTATACGAATTAGTAGTTTGCCTGAAAATCTCTTAGTGTGCCTCGTATAGGTGATATAATATGCAATAAAAGGCGTACTTAGTTTTTGCGAGTAAGGTGGAGGGGAGCCGAAAGGGATGGGAGGGAGGGAAACTGTCTCCCCCTTGGATGTTCCTACAAATTATATTATACTTTGGTAATGACTAAAAGACGTACGAAAATTCCGCTGCAATGGATTTGATATGCTCCGAAGTTCCTTTATTAAGCCATCTGTTAGATTTATATAATTATAGCTTTGACGACTTTAACTTTTAATAAGGGTATATTGAAATAATTTTAATAAACAATGTAGGATACCTAGTCGCTATCTAGTCTTAGGCGGCAGTTAAACTGTATGTAACAGTTTCTTAATTCAAATTGTAATTAAGACTAAAGTTCTACGGTCAATCATACTGACCCACACAACACCATCACTGTCCGCTACATGTTGACCACAGAGGCGATCACAAATATTTAGAAACAGTGAATGGTGCTGTAGTCAAGATAGAAATAACGCGAGTCCGAGCACTTACTAGCACAACACTTACTTTGTCTTCGGTTTGCTGCAGTATCTAGGATTATATTTACCCCGTCGCACTTACTGATTTCACGTATCGTTCGAAAGAGACAGAATGATTTTTCGCAGTACCTACTATGATTGCGCTAAGTGTAATATATGTTATAACTTCGTGCATCGTGTAAAGGATAATATATGTTAATATATAAAGACGCTAAAAGTGTAAATTAATCGTAATTGTTAATAATAATTATAAGTATAATGATTGTAAGATCATTGATCACAGACTGAAGTTTTATATGGAATCATTTATATAAATAAAAGTACAGCTATATACATCATTGTTTTTATTTATAATAATTATAAATTATTTACATATACATTCGTTTTAGTTTTGTCGCATTTATATAGCTTGGCGTTAAGCCTAAGTTGACATATTGTTGGCATAAGCGGCTTGACTATCAATAATACAATTATATGTATTACAATATGATGTCGTGTTTAATTAAATTGACCAGTACCGAGTCTGATATTGAATGCTGGTGTTACGTCGATCAATAGAATCTCGATCAAACTATGTCTTGGTTCTCTAAGGTTTAAGTTTTTAATGTGTAATAAAAGTTAGGTATTCAACTGTACAATTGTGACACAGCAGATCATTAGATACTCATGTTTTTATTACCACATAATATCTAAGCTATTCGCAGCAGTTGTAAATGCAATAGATGGCGCCACAATTAGCAAATATTTTTTGTTATATTTTAATATTTGACTGAATAACTCGATTAATTTAAATCTAGCATACCTACATATATCTATTTTAGTTAACTAATATATAAATATATATTTCAAAGATCCTGAATCTTAGTTCTCTCGTCATTCATCACATATACTTTTAAATTAAGCTAACAGGCTTTATTCACACCGCAAGTGCTGTGACCAGAAGCGGGCCCGCAACGAGATTAAGTTACAGAGAATTTTAAACCTTTATCTTTTATTCTTAAAGATAAATATATCGTTAGAGTGACGAAACTGCTTCACTGCTAGCCGTTGTCCTTAATGTGTCTTTTGAGCTGTTATAATTGAACTATATTCCGTGTGGTGACGGATTAAGAATACAAATGTCACCAACACCTTCCATCCCGAGGGTGTCGTAATAGTCGACTAACGGTGTAAGTCTAGCAGACAATATCCCCTGCAAGAGAGGGTAATCTCGAAACAAAGCCCTATACCAACCCGTCTGGCCAGCGTGGTATAGTAGGCTAATATCCCTCCAAATGTTTGGAGGAGACCCGTGCCCAGCAGTGGGACATTTATGGGTTGATATGAATTGAGCTATTACCCTTCCGCGGACAGTAATGTGGCAATCCACATTACTGTCCACGGAAGGGTCATATAAATGTACGTCTGTCCTAGAAAGCGATAAACTAGATAGCACTGATCTCCCTCACATTGGCAGTGTGTTTTTTCTATACACATGAAAAATAAAGCGATCATCAGTATTATAAGTTAAGGTACATTTATCAGCACAGATTTTGAGCTTTTAGGTTAATTTGAGCAGTAGTTGGTAGTCACAGATCAAGTAAGGGTATTGGGAACTGACTGATTGTGTCTTCATATAGATAGATTTGAATGATCCTACACACAATTACGTATTTCCTTGCTAATAGGTCAAAATTTGTGCCAGTATCTGTAGGTAGCTGATGCCACGAAGCTTCTCGACGTCACTCGCCCGTCAGTAAATTATCTACATTTTTCATTTAACATACGTCTGACACTAGCACAAGGCGCAACAGAAATTCTTGCTCTTAATCTCTTCTTCATCATCTTCGACGGCCAATCCTCTTTTCAATCGTGACATACTTCGGATCAGGGACAGGAACGCCTGTGGAGTGCCAGGTATACAACTTTTATATTTTATTAACATATATTTTTGAATCAAGGAAATCTACAAAATTGAATAACACATAGGGAACCTTACAACAAGGTATAGATGGCGCCACCGACATATAAGAATCAATACACTAGCGCACCTAGCGGGAGACAATGTATGTAAGCTTCCCAATAGTATATAATGTAAAATCTTCACAATACCTGCGATGTTGGTTGAATGGCTGCGTACACGAATGCTGGAAGTAATCTATTAAATAGGTGATGCCGGGGGTGGGTCAATAAGTACTTTTAGGTAAACTTTGTTAAGGTAATTTCTGGGTATTGGACGGGCACTTACATACCAGAAGAGTGGGAATATAGGCCTTTGCATCTGTAATAGATACGATGATTGCAGCCTTCATGGAACATCGTATTTAGAATGACTGTACAGTCTAACAAGATAGCGACAGTAGCGTCCGCATAATTGGCTATTTGACAGTTGTTTTAATAAAATATGAAATGTATTGGTTAAAGAATTAACATAACTTCATTCATGAATGAACAAAATCTTTTTTTACTTGTATTAAATAACGTTTTTTGAAGAAAAATATATTTGTAAGAGGTATAAGATAAGCAGCAGTATACTTTAAAATACTTTTTCAAAAACTGTCAAGTAGCCAATTGGTAAAAATTAATTATATCATTTCGATAAATATATAGGCAAGATTTTTTTGGAATTTATCAAATAAACTAGTGACGTAGATTCGATATCAGTAAAAATATTAATGTAATTAGTTATTAATACAAGTACCTACAAATATACATGTACCCAATGATATTATAATTAAAAAGGTACATTATCAGTATTACAATATCAGTGACTCATTTATTTAAATATAGTCATCTATATTATTATGTATAGGATTTATCTTGCTTAGATGTCGAAACTAGAGAAAGGGACTTTTCTATGTTAGATAACTGAATGCATGTGAACCACGTAAAATAGAGTTAGCACAAAATAACACACATAATTTTGCAAATCTGTATATTTCCTGCTTTATATCAATCGTTTTGTTCCTGTGACTTCGATATACATACATACACATAGGTACATAATCATACATTTGTGAACTAAAATAACTAAACTAGGCAATTACAAGTACATAGGAATTATAAGTGGCGACATCTGTCAGCGGCTCCTGACTAACACAAATATAAAATTAAGCCTACAGTGAGAGTAACCGCCGACACTTGACGGAGAAAGACATACGTTTAAAACTCATTTTTACGAGAAATATTATTTTTGTGAAGAACTTATTTTAAGATTAATTTCTTGGCAGTTGGTTGGCCATTTAAAGATGTCGCATGGCCCTGTATTATGCTAAGTTTATATTGCTACGTGTGCCGTAGCACAAAGTGGACTTTAATGGCATTACAGTAACATATCGAGCGTTGTCTTCACACGCTCGTCACTTATTAATTAAAGTAACAAGCAATATTATATTATTCAACGCAACGTAAACTAACCGTTCAACTACATTAAGTAAGATTGTCAATCTTACTTTCAATTTATTGTAAAAAACTACTATGAAAATGTTACAAGATACCTATTTTATTTCTAGTCGTTTTTTACGATAAATATGTCTTAAAATAAAGCCAACGATCTAAAACTGGCAGATTAACAGCCGTAATATAAAAAAGAAGTAAATCGTGAAAGATTTAAAAATATCAGACTTTGTTGCATACAAAACTTAGAATTATTTTGCAAATTTCAACTTTTTGATCGTCAACGTCCACTTACTACAGGAAGACACTCGTAAGGACTGACATCTGTTCGAACTGAATGAAGTGAAGCTATTTTGTACTTATATACAAGACCGCTGCACTTCAACAGTCGGTCAGCCTTTGTTCATAACGAGGACATAAAGTTTGTCGATCAAAAAGCTAAAATTAAACATACAAGACATTACAATATCGGCTAGATCCGTGAAGCGATACAATAACGATACATTCGGTGCGGACAATCACAATCTAACCTTCTGTTTCATGAAATAGTATTTATCTAGCCCATCAACTGATGGTAAACCAGACACAGTACCCAACATTGTATCTCAGTATCAAATTATTTGTTGAAAATGAACTCTATAATTAAGTAATAAAGTTTAGTTTTCAACCACTTTTTGTCACATATTTAACGTAAAATTCTTTTGATATTCCAACAATACGGACATATTGCACCGCGGTCACTGGTTGACTCGAGAACACTATAAAGTTTTTTTTTAATAATTATGCATATACATACAATGTGTTTATAAAATACTATTTCATGTAACACTACCGAGAACCTTCCTCAACATACCACACAGTACATTTAGCACTTATTACATACAAATAAATACAAAACTTACGCTACCATCCATGCGTGTACGAGTGTGTGGATGACACGTTCATATCGTCACTACAGATACACCCGTCCCAACTCTGGACATACGGCTAGCAATGGACAAACTATACAATTCACCATACCGTCACTACTAAAGAAGACACATAAAGGAGACAATTCCAACACTTTATCTAATGTTAGAATTGTCTTTTTTATCTGTTAACTGCGAGTTTAAACATGAAGCCCAACTGCATTAAAGTCGAGATTACGTCTTGCATACATATTTGGGTACATAACACTAGTGACAGTTTTTTTGCATATTCGTAAGATGCCCGTAGTATGCACGTGCTTGCACGTACGTATACGCATATTAAACACACTTATGGTGACATTCCAATGAAGCGTAGGGTAACAGTGAAGTGTTTGACGTTCTGCGCACACGTCATCTGTCACGATTAACTGTCTCTTTGACTGACTATGTTTTAAAGTGAAGAGGTAGGGCACCATACTAGCGAGCAAGCCCGACTGGGGATGGACCTCAACCTTACAGAAAACCACAGCCTAATAACTAATCACAGTGGTGTAGTTGTGTTCCTGTGTGTGAGTGATCATAAAGCCCTGGTGTAAAAAAATGGGTTGGCAACACGCAAGTGATACTTTTGGTATTACAAGCGTCCATAGGCCACGGTAACTGCTTAACATCAGGCGGGCCGTATGCTTGCTTGCCACCTAAGTAGCATACAAAAATAAAGTGACGATATGAACATGTACACCCCCCCCACACATATATAAGAGTATATTATTATTGCGTCGACGCAAGTACACGTACAAAATACCGCTAAGCACTAAGCTTTGATACAAATTACAACAATTGTTTAATTATATTATAGAATACTGTCTGTAATTAATAATATATTTAAATAACGAATTTATTGTGATATAACGTAATATTGTACTTTAATTTTATATTTCGACCAATGAGGTGATTGGAAATTTGAGTGTTCTAATTGGTCAAGTAGTGTATATTGCGTAGATAACCAATCATATTTGTGCTATGGGTCGCACCCAATGCACTATTGAAGTGAACGCACTCAAGACATAAGAACTCTTGATTACAAACAATAAACAATTAGCACTATGATTTTTTTAAAATAATCAGATCATTTATTTTTCTCAGTGAGATTGAAAAATCGTAACTAATGATAATAATATATAATTACAAACAGTATTCGATAAATGCGAGCACCAGACTGGGCGAAATATATTAAAATTTACAATAGCCTGCTTACACCTAACGACGTGCCGTAACACGCAAATATCAACTTAAATATCAGTGTTGTTGAGTTCATAGTACATATGACAAATGTACATGACGTGTGTCGTGTGAATGTTTATGTGTTTGATGGCCGTTATATACTCCATTATTTATTTATTATTTCATATTCTAATCATTGCAATACTTGGTAATATATATATATCGGATTCTTTATTATATAATCTATAAATATATTTTTAATTATTGGAATCTGTGGTTACATCGTTATATACTACAGCGATCATATATGAGATTATTGTGTATCTGTGTCTGTGTCACGGTACAAGTGGCTGACACACAGCACACCGGCGGACGTCGGCGGACACTGCAGTACACGTGCATGCGACACTAGCGAATGTCCCTCGACACTGGCGGACATTCCCGATCGTTGCGCCCGCGCAGACACTACACGCGCTCGCGACTTTTCATATCCGACACAGTATTTACATTAAATACCTCATTAACTATACCAAAATAATATCATTGCATAACTTAACGTTCGTATGAAAAGTCCTGCTAGTAGGTAGCACGGCGGGGTTGCGGATGGGTGGCGGGGGGTGAGGCTCTACAAAATGTTGCACTTCATTCTCTTTCCCTTTTTTTTCTTGACGTCTCCGTTGGTGGCGCGACTGTCGTCGGACTTGCGCGACCGGATCTCTCGCATCAGGTCAAAGAACACCTGCACACCACGAGGAAGCCCATCACATACAACACATAAGCACCGCAACCATACCACGTTACCACAGCACACCCACACTATATGGAGACTCTGTCTGATATTTTTGAATAACAGGATTCATTCACACCTTTTAGTCAGCATTAGCTACTTAAGAATAATAGTTTTCTAACCAAGGTGACTGAAGTGAGGGGACTATGCCCTATAACGGATTTCGTCGTGACTGATCGGCATCGTGACTTGTGTGGGAATGAATCCTAACAAGACGAACATTCTGTATCGGGGAGTAATTATAGAGTTGCGTTACGCACTGCCTGCTCCTCAACTTTATAAGGTGATAGCTATATCTCGAAGTAAATCTTTCTATACACTTTCGCCGGTATGTTTTTCCTCTTTAGATAGCATCTTTCCTAACTCCCTATCTCTTATAAGCAAAGGATACACTATTCTATGCGATTTGACTATCGTTTATGACACTAATCCAGAGAGGCTAATTTAAAATCTCCAACATTTTACGTTAACGTTGAGTTCTGAATATTTAAAGGCATGTTTAAACTTTCTATATAACTAACAATTACAAGAATTTGGAATTCCGTCGTCACTCATGTAGTTATAAAGGTCCTGCGAGAATACCAGCGTCGTGGTCCAGGCCACAACATTAGAGCTGACGCAGGGGCCTTATTTGCTTTAATTATAAGTTTTATTTAATGTAAAAGCAATTTTTTTTTTCTTTCTTTATTTATACACATTTCTCACTACACATGACATGTTCGAAATCATCCGGGATCATTTTAATTATATAATTTTCAGTCATATCTACATTGAATTCCTTAGGGTATCACTAATCGATTTATAATAGAAGCTTGTGTGTGTTCGACTGTTTGTTTACACTTTCGATACTTTTCTGTGTAAGTTTTGTGTATTTGTCGTGTCTGTCTGTATGTGTAAGATATATAAAAAAAGCTGTGGCGATGCGCAACGCAACTCTAAATAAGCCAACCGAGCTGCACTTAGTTATTAATAATACGAGTAAAGCGTGTGCTAAGCTCAGGCTTGGCTTCAGTGGGAGATAATAAAGAATATCGGCCAAATATCTATTGTATATTTTCTTATAGAGATACAGGTGGAGGCGTAGTGTGATTGACTTGAGATCATTCTAAGTACTTAAATGAACCCTAATGTAAGATTACAAATAGGAGATGTTATATTAGTATATTTTTGTTTCAACTGGTGCTACTAACGACATCTACCCATATTTTTACTTAGTTGGTTAGTTGGTATAACTTCGATTTTGTCATATAAGTTAGGCCAACAGAAACAAGTTTTCTTCCATAGCTGTTAAAATAAACGAACCTTATTGAGAAAAAGATACAAGATAAGAAATGCTGCTCAGCAATTTTGAACCTAATACTAATAGCATAAAATATAAATTTCCTAGGACTAAGTGTTTGATACATTTAAGTATGATATCTCTTTTAGCCAATCACACTACACCTCTTGATGACGAGCATGTAAGTCCACTCACCTTATCAACATTATCCCGGGTCTTGGCGCTGGTCTCCACGTACGGCACCTGCCAGTTCTGTGCTCGCTCGCGGCACGTGTCCAGCGGGACACGACGTTTGTCTGCCAGGTCCGACTTGTTGCCCACCAGCAGAAACGGGATGTTCTCGTCATTCTTCACGCGGAGAATTTGTTCCCTGAAAATGAAAAGACACAAATTAAAAAAACTCCTGAATTACTAAGGCTTAAGAAGATTCTCGTCTCAACCCATAAACGTCCCACTGCTGGGCACGGGTCTCCTTCATACACTTGGAGGGATATTAGCCTACTATACCACGCTGGCCAGACGGGTTGGTATAGGGTTTTGTTTCGAGTTTTCCCTCTCTTACAGTGGATAATTATAATGATTTGCTTATAACTTAAATGTATATGCTGTGAGCAAACCTCTTAATAATAAATAAATAAATAGATATTGTCGGGATATTTTACTCCTTTAGTCGACTCTAACGACACCCTCGGGTTGGAATGGGGTGGTGACATTTGTATTCTTAATCCGTCACACGGACTATTTAGATTAAGAAGATTCACTCAGGTCAAACTCAACTTTATTTAGGTTATAAAGTAATACTAATGAAGGTCATCAATAATGATTGTAAGCCTGAATGATGCTGCCAGCCAATATACCTACGGTCAGAGCGCTGAGACGGTATAGCTTTGAGAAGAACTAGCGACAAACTCAGGCTACTCTTTTAAATTTAAATAAAATTTAATCACCAGATTCTAATAATATTTTGTAAACTACAATTATAGCATGCCAACAGATGTAGTCAAAATATGATACTTATTTATTAAATAGGATCGCCCGTGACTTCGTCTGCGTGGTAATTTGGTTTATTTTCCCCGATTTTGCAACATATCCCACTATTAACAATAAAAGATTTTTTCTAATCAAACCAGTACTTTCTGAGATTAGCGCGTTTATCCAAACAAACAAACAAACTCTTCAGTTTTATAATATTAGTATAGATAAATCAAACATGTAGAACTAGACTAGTTTATACCTGAATTCTTGTGTTGCATCGAAACTCTCAGGTTCCGTGATGGAGAATACACAGAGGAACCCCTCGCCAGATCTGAAGTAGTTGTCTCTGATGGCTGCGTAGTCCTCTTGCCCCGCCGTGTCCAGGATGTCGATCTGTACCTCCTCACCGTCTAACACCACCTGCGGAAGGCAACCAACAATAATTAGGTGACGCCAAAGTCAAATTAAATCACATACTTTTCTCTTCGAAGAGGTATAATAGCCTGTCCAGATAGGGCGTTTAACGCGCGAGCCGACTCGCGCGTAGGCACTCGCGCGTACTCGAGATACTAGAGCTACATACATCGCGTCCAGATGCTCTCGCGCGTTACCTCACTCGCGCGTAAAACGCTTGTAATGAGCGGGACTCTCGTCTCGCGCGTAAAACGCCCTATCTGGACAGGCTCTAAGTATTACACTTACGTTAATAGGTGGATACTATTGTTTTCTAAAGCCCACAATTAATAAACAAACAATCGACTGCTTTGGTGGTCCAGTGGTCGCAGTATGCGCCTGCTGTGCACGAGGTTTTGGATTCAATTCTCACACAGGACAAAACTTTGTGTGACCCACAAAGAGTTGTTCTGAGTCTGGGTGTAATTTGTGTCCGTTAATTGTATGTTTGTAAAGTCCCCCGCGACACAGAGCTTGTTCTCTAGTGCGGGAGTTGTCTTTTTTAAAACATCAAAACAAACAATTCCAAAGATGGGTCATGACTTATCGTATCTTGAGAGAAAGACCTTAATACCGCTTTACCTGACCCTTCTATTGTATCTGCCTATTCCCCGTAATTATGTTGTGCTGCAAGTAATTAGTCAGGTGATAACTCCTCACAAGTGTTTACACCATATTTTGATTTAATATTGATTCGACTACATGGTTGCTTCAAGGGCTTACGTGGTTACCTTGCCATTTATCAATGAGTGGCGTTTTGTGGGTTTGATCACCACACGGGACAAATATTTATGCAATTAACGAATGGTTGTTTCAAGATCCCCGCGAATCTGGGATCTTTTTTTTAATACTACCAAGGTGACTAAAAAGCATACGGCCCGCCTAATGGTAAGCAGTTACCGTAGCCTATGGACGTTTGCAACACCAGGGGTGTCACTCACGCGTTGCCGACCCTTTAAAAACCTTATAACTCCTTTCTTGAAGAACCCCATGCTATAGTCTTTTGGGAAAACTTCGGCAGGGAGCTCATTCCACAGCCTAATCGTACGTGGTAAGAAATTCCTCTGGAATCTTACGGTACGGCATGTTTGAGGTGAAAGGATGTGAGGATGAACTCCCTGTCGGTGGCGAGAGGTGCGTTGATAAAATGTGGCCGTGGGCATCATCTCAAACAATTCCTCAGAACACAGTCCATTGTACAGGCGGTAGAACACACACAAGGAGGCGAAGTCTCTCCTTAGACTTAGTGGATCAATACCGCCTGTGAGCTGGGGATCGTCAACAACCCTCATAGAAGATGGCTTTAAAAAATATCTGAACATTCAATTCAATATATGTGTCGATACCTCTAGACTATTTGTCTCGAAACTCAATACCAGAAAATAATAAAGATATCAACATTGAATGTATCCAATATAATATACTCGTAACATTGACGATCGATACGTCACCGCGGACGATCAGTCAATCACTGTTATATATTTATAACAGATCGATTCGATACATTTGCCGAGCGTGTATTATCATTGATTTCTTTTCATACATTATTTATGATCTGTCCAGCGACGGGTCTACTTGTTGGTGTGTCTAGTTGTTGGAATATCGGTGTTTATATAAAGTCGGGTGAAAACAATACTTAGTCGAAATCTTTACTAATGTGTATAGATTAGCTTATGCCTTACTTTTGGGCCAGAAACGTTTGCGCATATTAACGCAGAACAACCCACCAAAGTTTAATCGCAATCGAATGAATGGTTTAGAAATGCATGTTGTACAAATATACATTTTTAACTTATAAAGATTGTAAAGTATGTTTAGTTTATCAGCCTTTAGCAAGTTTGTGAGATGTAGGTATTTGTAAAATACATGATATAATCCTACTAATATCATAAACGCGAAAGTTTGTAAGTATGGATGGATGGATGGATGTTTGTTACTATTTCACGTAAAAACTTCTGAACCATAATGAATGAATAATAAGATTATGGTCTGGAATAACACATAGGCTACTTTTACAGCGATAATCATAACATCTACGCGGGTGGAGCCATGGGCAACAGCTAGTAATAAAATAAATCCTTCAACCGAATTTCGGTCACTGCGGCTAAACTCGACGAAGACAAGCCAGCAGGATATTATAGTGCCTGAGTGTGTGTGCGGAAACTTTGGTGCACTTTTCATACCCACACTATCTTTGTCCTCAGCAATCCGACACGACCAGAGAAATATCTGGCGTAGGATCATCTGCTTTAGTGATATTATATGACATAGGTCTCCCCAAAAGCACACACGGTATACAATTTGAGATGACAGTATGTATGTAGGCTATATGGAGGGAAAAAAAATACTGAGTCCCCTGTTACTCAAACTAGGAAAATCCTGTATTTTGAGGAAAAGTACGCCGCGTTGTCCGTTGTTGTTGTTGGATATAAACACCTCAAATTTTCAAACACCCTAGAAGTTGGAACTGTGGATGCCTCACCTTCTTTCTATAACTGTCTGCCTTAGTGGGCTCGTAGTCTTCGACAAACTCATCGTACATGAACTGCAAGGTGAGGGCAGACTTGCCCACGCCTCCGGAGCCCACCATGATCACCTTGTGCAGCGTGGGCTGCGCTGCCGGCTTCTTAGACATGTTGGCCGGACTTACGAGACACGAACACTGAAACAAGCAGAAAGAAATATTATTAATTACCAACCCTTACGACCCTTCTAACTTTTATAGTCCCAAACAGGTTCACTGCATTTTCTTAAGGGTTAATTTCTGTAAATACATTTTTTAGTACACTTCTCTGTTCCAAATTCTGTCTATCATGGAGGTTTTATATGTGGAAAAGGTTTAAAGTTTGCTTTTTATCGTTAAGGAAATCACATAGAAAAAACAATAGTACCAGATACGTGCGGCCTACTATGGAGATTTAGTCTCATCTAGAGGGAATTTCCGTGCATTTAAACGTTTCTGCCATACATATTATAGCAATCAAACTTAGCTCACATAGGTCCCGTAGTTTAAGGTCCTCCGTGGTGCTCCTTTTCATAGGTTACAAACCTATACAGATTTATTTTGTCTCCCGCTTTGCTATGGAGGGAAGTGGAAACTTTTCTTTCTAACTCCTCCTATTTACTTCTGATTAAATTCGTTGCGGGGTCCAAGACAGTAGGTTTAGTTGTCCACGGGACGCACTAGTGTCAAAACTCGGGGTATCAGTTGGTTACTCCGCTGTTAATCCTGGCTCACAGGAGTCACAGCGGTGGGCATGGATTGTCACAAAAAAAAAACTAGATACGTAGGTAATGACTCTGACGCTGATAATGGACTTTATCTATAGTTATATATAAAATACGATGTGTGTTTGTTCCCTATGGACTCGAAAACAGCTAGATTTTCATATTTTTTTTAATCAATGTTCAGATTAGCCTAGTGGGTAACCCTGTTTAGTTTAGTAGCGAGGTGATCAATAGAAATATTATATATTTGTGTTAGTGCTACCGCACGTAGCCGTAAACATGAACTAGTGACGTAATGAGCGCACTTGTCGATACGCTGCAGTAGGCGAGGGTTATCGCAGACCATCCCGGTGATGTCACTGTATTGTCTGTCACACACACACACGCACACACGACCACGTGACTGATTCTATTCATAACTCATCATAACGTAAACGTGGACTATTTTAGTTTTAATATGTAAGTATTAGCTGTTGCCCGCGGCTCCGCCCGCGTGGATGTCGGTTATCGCTGCAAAAAGTAGCATATGTGTTATTCCAGATCATAATCTATCTGTGTGCCAAATTTCATTCAGATCCGTTCAGTAGTTTTTACGTGAAAGAGTAACAAACACATTTATACTTAATATTAGTAAGGATTATAAATAAGTCTTTATCTAACTGCCCCTTCTTTATGTTTCTGTTCCGTTAATCAAATATACCAGCAAAAGATAGAGTCTATCGAAGTACCACATAATTGGTAATGTATCTTGCCGCTCCGTCTACTCTACGTGGATGTCGGTTATAGTGATGATGAAGCCGTTTTATTGAAAAGGCATCAGACAGACAGAGTTACTATTGCATTTATACTTTATGGATTAGTTAGCTCGTCTATTTGCCTGTTAGGTGTACTAGCTTTCACCCGCGACTTCGCCCGTGCGTACATTCCCTCGGGAACAGAGTTTCATTCCGGGATAAAAAGCCTATATGTTATTCTAGACTATAATCTATCTCTATGCCAAATTTAATCCAGATCCATTTAGTAGTTTTTGCGTGAAAGAGTAGCAAACATTTCTTACAATAAGTAGGTACTTTGACTCCTGATAAAGGGCGTTGTCCACCTTTAATTTAATAAGTGAGCGAAAACTGTGGGCCAAAACTATTCTATTAATGTGATACAAGTCAAGTGTACAGAACAATAACTCATAGCCCGTGGGCGATAGTCAATGATCCTATTTGGTGACATGCTCCTAATATGGCCCACCATCATAATATTAAGGTGCCTCAAACATAATTTGATCGAGTGTTGCCATTCCTACTGTTAACTATGTAAGGTCTGGTTACAATGAACTTGTATCAACACGTGTAGGACTATAAAAAGAGATTCTTATAGCGTCATCAAATAAAAATGGATAACAGTTTGTTTTTATTCTACTTGCGTGGCAAACAAGCATACGGTCTGATGTTAAGCAGTTACCGTAGCCTATGAACGCTTGCAATACCAGAGGTATCACTCACTAATCACACTTCGCGTGTTGCGAACCCATTTTTTTACACCAGGGCTTAAAGATAAAAGTGTCCCTGGGATAGGAATATGTTTCTTTCAAAACACGACTACACCGTCGTGTGTAGTTATGTGGTCTTCTGTAAGGTGGAGGTCTTTCCCTGGTCGGGCTTGCTAGCTAGTATGGTGCCCTACCACTCTTAAAAGATTGATAAGCTTATACTAATTTTGTAAAGCTAAAGACTTCCCAGCTCAAAAATACTTTTACTTACCTAAAGCGACATAGGCTACCGTTAATCAATATACTGCGCCGGAAGAAGTGCGGTAGCTAAGTGACGAGAAAAACAAGGAATAACATTTTCATATGCAACAGCACGCTTCATAGTGTTTTCTTTTACGGACGCAAGTTTATAGAAAGTTTCTCTTGCATATTATATATGTAAATAACAAAAACATGTTCTAGATACATTTATATTTGACTGCCTCGGTGGTCCAGTGGCCGCAGTATACGCCTGCTTTGCACGAGGTTGTGGGTTCGATTCCCACACAGGACAAAACTTTGTGTGACCCACAAAGAATTGTTCTGAGTCTGGGTGTCATTTGTTTCCGTTAATTGTATGTTTGTATAGTCCCCCGCGACACAGAGCTTGTTCTGTAGTGCGGGAGTTGTCTTTTAAAAAAGAAAAGAAAGAAAGAAAAAATATATTTTCCATCAAGATTTTGACCGTCTTCAGGTCACAAGTGTTTAAAGACAGTTAGGACACAATACTTTTCAAAGAGTTGAGGTTAAATTAATTAACTCTTATAAACATCTGTCTAATCACTTGCAGGACAATTCTGAGATGATCTTACTCTTTACGACGATTAATACAAAGAGAATTGGCTTTCAAAACTCGTTTAATGTCAATAACAATGGATATCAGTATATCCATTGTCACGCCTTTACTTTCAAGACAGTCTATTATCTGCTTCTTATTTTACCGACATATGGTCAGGCCATAACTGTAGCCTATAATATAGCAGCTGTTGCTTACTCCAATAGTTTCTGCTGCAGAATTTGAAAATTTTTTAGTTGATGAAATTTAGAAGAAAATTTTATTCGAGCTTTTTGGCAGCCTAGTTGCCAAAAAGCTCGTATAAAGCAAGGATAGACAAAATCTTTAGCAAATCGTTATCACTATTCAGTATAATATTGGACATTAAATTGGTTTTCGAAAATTCGACATTTGTGTGATCCATAAACAACAAACAATAAAGTAAAACAAAAAGTATATAAGTGTTTTACTTTGTGTTAATATTATGTTTGTAAAGACCCAAACGACACAGCACTTGTTCCCTAGTGCAGGAGTAGAAATCTTTTAAAGAAAGAATGAAAAAATCGATAGGTATACAGCTGGTTACAGTAGTTGTGTTGGTAACAAACAAACACACAACAATAATATTATGTATCGATAAAGTAAATAACCATTATTTGCGATAACAATCGACATACGTTTTATCTTATAATTATCGTACAGATAACGTAATTTCTTTCCAATTTGAATAATGCACTATGTAATCTTTAAGCTGATATAATCTTTGATTACCTGGATTAATAGTAATCATATTGGCCGATTGTATAATGGCCCAAAAGTCCCTGAATGTATCTGCTGCTAGTAACGTAAACTAGTACTTATACTTATGTATTTAAAGGTTCTTTTTATATTTTGTTGTCTACGACTATTTAATAGTATGTTGATAAGAACGTAGGCAAAATAGGTGCCTATATCCGTCGAGTTGCAGAGACCCTCCCGTCTTCCTAATATAGGTAATTGGTATATAGGCAGAGGATGAGGTGTCGTATGCCGATACAATGAAATAATCAAGATTTTGTTGAACCTTTCCTTAAACAAAGTAGGTAGATATAATGCAATTTGGATCAGATATTTTGGAGATATTGATGCAAATACGAGGAAAAATGCATGACATATTGAGTTTGAGAAAGTCATTTTAGAAATTAATTTATATATTCATTAAAATTATAGAGACTAGAGACTACAGACTTTATGAGCCAGAATATTATAATGATAATAAATCATAGATTTGTCGGCAAGAGTATTATTAAATTATTGATATTTTTAAAGAGATCCGCAAAATTTTCGAATTAAACACTACGCTTATGAATGTTCGCGGTAAAAAAAAATACTTTCATCCAAAAAAGAAATATAAACTAATGATATATTCATTAGTTTATATGTAAAAAGTGTTTATATACCTATGAACGGTCGTAATTCCCTACACCACATAACGGAATACAGAAAAGAAAACGTGCTACATAAACCAAACAAACTTAAAATAACATGAAACCAATAGCCAATATAAACATTTACATATATACTAATGTAACCTGAGCCGATAACCTTGGAAGTAAAAGTTACCGTTGACGTCATTGACATATTTGGTTTGTCCTTCCAATATGGCGATGACGCCATGCTGACGCTCCGACAAAAAGATCGATGGGTCTCGTAAACTGATGCGTAGATAACAAAGGGACTGTGTCAATGACATTGATAACGAGGACTCTTCCATACAGTGTTTGAGTTTTTATTCTGCTTGGGTGGCAGCAATACGGCCCGTCTGATAGTAAGTAGTTATAGGTATCTACGCTTAGCTTATAACATCTCAGGCATTGCCTCACAGAAGCCACCCGTTCGGATACTAGTTTATAGTGTTTTTAAACGTTATAAAGCAGAGAACGTCCGGATAAATAACCCTTTGAACGAGTTTAAAGGGTACTTCTTCTTTATCAACCGTTGTCCACCCACTGCCGGGTATAGGTGTCTTCTTTTCCACACCATTTTTTTATACTACTTGGGTGGCAAACAAGCATACGGCCCGCTTGATGTTAAGCAGTTACCATAGCCTATGGACGCTTGCAATACCAGAAATATGACTTGCGTGTTACCAATCTATTTTTTTTTACACCAGTGTTTTAAGATGGGAGTGTCTTTGGGATAGGAATACGTTTCTTTTAAAACGCATCCCTAAATGAGCGCACGAGACCTGTTTCGGTCCTGTGCCAAGCCCATCCAAAAACCCTGTTATGTTGTTTTTGTTTATGTCCCTGCTTTAAAACGCTTAACAATCCTTCAAACGAGTATCCGAACGTACGGTCCCTTATTACTCGTGATGGGATATCACTGGGATAGCGAATTGTTTCTTTAAAAAACGCATCCGAAACGCAAATGATTACCGCAGATCTTTACTCGCGCACAGGTACTCCACTACACCAGTGTGTGTAGTTATTGGGCTTTTGTAAGGTGGACGATCCACCTCTAAAGCTACTAAATAAAATAGGAAAAATCTAGTTGAAAATATTAAGAAGGTACGAAAACACATTCAAAGACTATTCACATTCTAAGATTGCTGAATCAATTTCCAACCAAAACATAGAAATAATTATCAAGTCTCAGTCCATAATTGGTACAAACACAAAGGTAGCCGTGTTACGAATGTCAATAGCTGTACACGTGCGGGACGTCAATAGGCCGCCCGGCCGGAAGAAAAGATTAATGTAGAGATTTTATCATGCTAATTTAAATTATTGAATCGGAATATAGCAGATATCAAAGGTGAACTATATCTTCACATTAGGAATCATATCTTAAAGATTATTTAAAAACGCGTAACACGAATAATTATAAATACATGCTATATTTGAATTGGTGAGTACATTATGTTTAAAACCATATAAACACAATACTTAATATTTTTTTCTGCCTCTCTGTAGCACTTCTGAAGATAGAAAGTACCCCGAAAACGTCAGAAATAAACTTAACTTAAAATAAATCGCGATAAAATTCTTCCATAGAGTATTCTTTTAATATAAAACAGACCATGATTGGTTCACCACTTTGTCCCTGGCAACCTTTGTAATTTGCTTATAACTTAATGAGATACCACATAATATGGCCTTCTCCGCACTTGACGTACGGATATTCCACAGCTGATAACAATACATCAAAACGCAGACAGAATGGCTAATTAGCCGTTCGTTTTATATGGCATGCGAGTGCGACGAAGTTCAGTTATCAGACAATAAACACTGTTAGGTATCCTGGTCAAAACACAACGGGATTTACAATTTGCGAAGGATATTATTCAAACAAGTAAATCAAGTAATCTTGGTAGCATACTTCGGTGTTATGGCGTTCATCATAAAATATATATAATGACCCACTTTTGAAACAATGATATAGTAGTTTAAGTGGATATTTAAGGCTCACCACAGGATATTAAAGGATACAAAAAATTGCATTGCCCGAAAAATAATCCGCAATATCGTTTGGTTAGTGGCCAACTTGGTGACAGAATTATTTAGATCGCCCATATTTAGGCCTCTGTCGTGATCTAACAACTGTTAACAGTTGGAACCGACGTTTAACGTGCCCTCCGAAGCACGGAGACGCTCAGATGAAATACCACTATGCGGTCAACCATCTATAGGGCTACCGCACCCTTGGTCGCTTAACCCGCCGATCGTTTACCGAACAGCAATATCACCTGGCTATGAGCGCTGCGCTACCACTTACGCACAGGAGCACAACCACATCAATATGTTAAATAATTTGTCCGTGGTTTTCTTATAGCGGAGGTCCTTTCCTAGCCTGGTTTGCTAGCTTGTAAAATGCATCACCTCTCTTAGATGTTTGTTTATATCGATAAAGTCGATGAACAAACACACGGCCCGCTTTATGGTAAACAGTTACAGTAGTGAATACTAAGTAGTTAACAGAGACATGGAGAAATCGATGACCTGGTAAAAGTCGTGGCTAGTACGTCGACGGATAAGTTCAGCTCAGGACCAATGATGTGGAAGTCTTTGGGGGAGGCCTATGTCCAGCAGTGGAAGTCTGACGGCTGAGAGAAAACAATAATCCAGAGCACATAATTATGAGCAAAAGAAAGTCTACGGCACTATAAATAAACATACATAAATTTTATCTTAAAACTAGATTTTTTTATAGTTTCCGTTTTAACTGGAACGACAAGGTGGCGTCATTGGTGTATTCGAGGTTTATAATTTTCTTTTATTGCCGGCTTGAAACAGTTTTGAAAGGCCTACCACCACATGGCCTTTCAGCAATATTCTTATACTGTAAGACTCAAGTAGAGTTATTCAGCTACGTGCGGATGCTACTGCACAGAGTAATTAAATAGTAGTTTTTGCGATAGCGCAACCCGAAGTTTGAATATCTCATTAGGATGTAAACGTCTGAGATGGAAAGAGTGGGGGTTTGCCATATATTAATATCTACGGACTAAATTGCCTGACAGTATCTTTGATCTTATTTATAAACAAGCTGAAAGGGAAGCAATAAATCATTTGTTAATTTGACAGAATAAATTTAGGGTGAGATTTTGTGAATTCCGTCATTTACCGTACTAAATAAAGTGCTTAACATGTAATTATGCACATTTTAAAACTATATTAAGTTATTTATTTGGTACAGACACAGATGAAAAATTACATCAATTTTGTTTACGGAATATAAATTTAAATCTGAAGCCCAATTAAGACTGTACCCAGCATTCACAGATTACAAAGTTGCAGTGAGTAGGTATATAATCCTTACTAATATTATAAATGTGAAAGTTTGTAAGAATGGATGAATGGATGGATGTATGGATGGATGGATGGATGTTTGTTACTGAACGGATCTGGATGAAATTTGGCACAGAGATAGATTATGGTCTGGAATAAAACATAGGCTACTTTTTGCAGCGATAACCGACATCCACGCAGGCGGAGCCGCGGGCAACAGCTAGTAATATATATAATTTAAATTATCTATTATACAACATAATACTATTATGAAGTGGACTACAATATTAAGTAAAGATTCTTAAGATTCATTGTTGCAAACCTTTAATTAACGTATTTTTGAACAAATTAAAACTATTGTGAAAGATGTCCATTTGAGAGCAAATGGAGTTGTATTGGCTACACATGCGTAATATTGGATTGTTCTGAGACACAGTATAGTTACTAGTAGGTACAATAACCAATTGTGGCGTACGCACTGATCGCGTCGGTATCTTAAAGTTTAGCTGTTCCACAAGTTGTTGTGTAGTATTGGGCGTCTTAAATATGTAGGTGTCTTGGCCTTCGTTGAAGTCACAGATTTTAGAAACATGGATGTCAACAGTGCAACTTAGAAAGTAATAAAAAGGGTTTACCTAACAGATTCTGTGGCTAGCGCCGTGATACGAAGCCCTACTAGCTAATAGGCTTAATAACAAGCGAGTATTCTAGTTAAAACAGTCTACTCAGACGCCACTTACTGCATACAATGACTCAAAGAAAAGAATTACAATCAGCATGAATCATAACACAATACTACTTACGCAACATAGACGAGCCGTAATATTCTTCAAACGGCCCATAGCAATACTAGATCTAAACAAAACACAGCACAAATAACGATTTAGTTTTCACTAACACGCATTTACACGACCGCACTCGTCGAGTTCTGGATTTGAAATGAATTAGAGATGTAATGCGCATGTCATTTATCCCCTCTATATTAAGATGTTTTATCAAACGTGACATAAGAGGGATTTCTTGAAATGTTTGTAGATGTCATAATTATGTATGACGTATAAAATTTATGTATATTGAGTCAAACATGGTAACAGTTTATATAAAGGCAACTGTTTTAGTATAATTTATTGTTATAATAACATAGATAGCAGTTTAAATGGAATACGACTAGCTTTGTAGGTTTTTACAACAGCATTTTTCTTGTAATCCTACTCATATTATAAACGTGAAAGTTTGTAAGTATGGATGGATGGATGTATGGATGTTTGTTACTCTTTCACGTAAAAACTACTGAACGGATCTGGATGATATTTGGCACAGAGATATATTAATAATAATAATAATAATAATAATAAACCATTTATTTTCAGATAATACAATCCATAGATACATACCTTACAGACTAACATACATAATTATAACTTTTGTTAGTTTATAAAACTTAAAATTATGTTAGTAACACTACACTAGCACTTCATTGTCTCAGTGCGTTCAGGTGGCACTTGTCCGCGGAAGCGACGGAACACCACACTTTTCGGCCAGAAGTCTTCTTTCATAAAGATGTGCAGAAAACACGTCGGTACTCGCACCACGTACGCCTTAAAGTTGACGTTGCGATGCGACTCGAGTAACTGCACTCTCACCGTGTATTTCGACTTCTGACGGACGTACTCCACGATGTCCTCTGCCTTAGTGGTGTATTGCAGGCGAGAGATATACACCGGAGTGTTCGGTGCTGCGGCGCGTAGACTTACGCCGGGCTCCACTGGAGCTGTGCCGCAACAGTTCTTTACAGCACGCTGTCGGCGCTTCCTCCTTTGCACCGTCACGAAACCGTTTTCTTCAGCCTGATTCGTCGCCTTTTCAGGCAAAGGCTTGGCGGGTGGAGCAATTCGAGTGCTCTGCGTGACCGGCAGGTCAGCTGATCGCGCGGCGGGGCGGAGGGAAGCCGCGGGGACGGGGACAGGGCTGCGAGGCTCAAGCGTAGCGCTTACAGCCGACGCTGCATTCCGCGGCGTCAAAACTGCTGACGCGAAACTTACAACACTATCGTTCGATGTGTCGAGTCGGCAGGCTCCTCGGCGCATGTTGACGTTGTTACTACACGCCGCCGATGACCCAGTTATTGTCACAGTATTGCGCAACTCGTCGAGTTCCTTGCGCAAATCTGTGACGTTGTTTTGGGATTTTTCCAGCTTCCTCTGCACATCTGCTAGACTTGCCTTCAGGTTGATGACGTCTTTGAGAAGGCTAGTAACGTCGACGTGGTCGAAAGTGACGGGCGGCAACTTATACAAGTCCTTCGCCACAAACGACGGCACGTCGTCAGGATCGGTCTCTTTGAAAAGCGTGATGATGTCCTGTAGACTCTTCTTTGTCCCGTCACGCCTGCGAGACACCATCTGGTCACTTTTATTCAGCAACGTAAACAATAGCAGCTTGGCAGCAGCTACATCTTCCTCGCTGAAGTTCGTTGAGCAGATTTGGATGGCGGACACCTCGTCCATGACATCCAGCTTCTGCTGCAAGAACGCCAGCAACTCGTTTGCCACAAGTTTATCACTCATGGCAAAATAATTCCGAGCGTCGGCTTACGCCGCGCTAAACAATAAACTTAATTATAACACGTACACGTCCACCTCAAAGCGCAGTGCGGTGACGTGTCTATTATGGTCTGGAATAACACATAGGCTACAGCTTTTGACAGCGATAACCGACATCCACGCGGGCGGAGCCGCGGGCAACAGCTAGTAACTTAATAAAAGCTTGTTTATGTTTGCAGCTGGATGCAAGAAGACGATGTCTGCGAGGATCGTGCCTATTGGCGTACATTTTATGGCGTTTGTTTATCTCAACGTTAAATAATGTCAAACTTGATAAACAAAGGAATTTGAGGGATACAGAGAGTACCGTATACATCTACGTCACAGACAGAGTCATGACGTCGCTACGTCAGTCAGCTTGTGTGTGACGATACCGTAGAGTATCCTTAGCCTGTACGTGGGAATTTCCCAGGCAAATACTTTCAAGCTAACGTCAGAAAGTTAGTAGAGCCCATACGCTCCAAATTGTACAAAAATATAATATAAGCTCAGTAACCAAGTGAAAGTATTAATGATTGCGTGAACAAGTTGTAATCTTGTATCGGTATTTATTTAGCCACCATTGTTTGTCGGTGTCGTCTCGCTTCGGCGCAGGCGCAGCCGATAAGAATCAAATACTTTTTGTGTTAGCACATAACTCGAAAAATTACTGTGACGAATGCCATGTTTATTTTTTTATAGTTTTCCTTCACCGTTATAGCGATTTAAGAACATGACTTTTCCATTTCTAGGGCAGTCACATAAACATGTTTTTTATGACTATTAAGGTCAACTACAATAAACAAGCATACGGACTACCTGATAGTCAAACTCATTTCTTAATTTAGATCAAATATACTTATGAACGTCATAAAAATGCCAGCATACTTTTTTCCTACGGCCAATTCGCTGACTATGGTAGGGCCTCGAGAAGAATTGGCAAGAAACTCGGGTCACTCTTTATAATCGCCAGAACATTTACAATTTGGTATAAGTTACACTTATACCAATATTAGTGGTAACGAAAAGGAACGGAAACCAATATACCATACATAATGAAATTTAGTTAATTAATTATTTAATTAATTAAGAAACAATATAATGACTAAAAAATAAATAATGAATTTAGTATGGTAATTAGGGTCGTTTTTTTTGTAAGAATAAGATAGAAACGTGTCAAGATCACATTGCAATCTTAGTAAAATCTAAAAACGATATCTTTATTTAAAATAAATCATGCCAAGATTGACCAGCCACCCCAAGTAGCATCTATTCACAAGCATGACGCACGGACCAGCCATCTTTACCTTCGCTATATTAGAGGGAAGGAAATTACCCGGCCAATACGACACCACAAGCAATGACATTTCAGTGAGCATGACAATCAAAGACATAAATAATATAAAAAAAAACTAAATTGAAAGTCAATAATGATCACAAAACGTTTCCATATGACATGAATATATAGTTAGAAGAATAATAAAAGATAGAAGAAGCTAAGGCATCCATAATAAGGAAGTCTTAGGCATCCATGTTTCTTCATAATATTTTCTTTCTCGGTCATTGTAAGTGACAAATCAGCGTTACGATTGTTTCTTTTTTAACCCAAGCTAGAAAAACAGGCATTAGGCCCACCCTAATGGTTTAACAGTTACCGTAAGCTACAGACAAGACAAAGAGAGGTAGGGCATCATACTAGCGAGCAAGCCCGACTGGGGAAGGACCTCCACCTTACAGAAGACCACAGCCAAATGACTACACGCAGCGGTGTAGTTGTGTTCCTGTGTGTGAGTACAGGTCTCCAGCGCTCATTTAGGAATGCGTTTTGAAAGATACGTATTCCCAGGGTTACTTCCATCTTAAAGCCCTGGTGTAAAAAAATGGGTTGGCAACACGCAAGTGATACCTCTGGTAATGCAAGCGTCTATAGGCTACGGATACTGCTTAACATCAGGTGGGCCGTATGCTTGTTTGCCACCCAAGTAGTATAAAAAAAAAAAAAAAAAAGACAGTTGCGTCATATTAGTTACACCAGGGATTTTACAAATATGTATGGAACAAAGACACAAAATACACGTAAAATCTTCACAACTACATATTTGCCGATCACATAAAATTATCTATACTAATATTATAAAGCTGAAGAGTTTGTTTGCTTGTTTAGTTAAATGCGCTAAGGCTATAGGCTATATAACATCACGCTATGATCAAAAGGAGCGGAACACTAGTAAGATATGTTGCAAAATCGGGGAAAATATTCCAAATTACCAAGCGGACGAAGTCGCGGGCGACCCCTATGTTCCATACGGGAACAGTAGATAACGAGACAACAAATGTGCATGTGTGTGTGAATTATGAACACAACACCGACATACAATACGACAAGAATATAATACTATAAACAGTTATGATCGCAATGATGCAATTTCAAATCCATTACTAGTATTACATTAGACGAATAACGTAGTGTGACGAGTCGTATAACTGCTTAGTACTGCGCGGCCGGAGACTGTGGTGCTTAGTGCCGGCCTCCGTGTGGCACGAGCGGCATCTTGTGTTGACGCAGACGATGTTTATATCAAGTCTGCATTGATCGGCAAAGGATTGTCCTCTGTCTAACAGTTTGATAGCTGGTGCATTGGCACATGTGTGTATGGCATGGGTGTGCGGGTGTGTGAATGTGTGGGTGTGCTGTCATTTGCCATCATAACTTAAAGAACGTCAATAATGATGTATTTACTCCGTATCATACGGAGAGGTTTGGATGCCAATGAATGAGATCTTTGGTTAGCATTAATTGGAAGAATGATCAATACAATTTTCTGCATTATGATAATTATCAGACCGAAAAATGGCAGTTAACTTTCACATGAAATGTGCCTCTTTAAAGGCCCTTCTTTATTCCTTTATTCGTGTCACAGCCGGTCCTCCGCCTTTCGCATGCACTCTATCCTAGCAACCTTCTGAAGGTCGGTAACATATTCAAAAGACAGGGTCACACTATTTTTTTAAAACATTTTTATGTCAGTAAAGTAATTTGTTAATTATCCCGACGGATACAGACGGATAGAGACACGACGCAGAGGCTATTTCATTATACACTATTCAACCATATAAGTTATTGAATAAAATTAAGATGATTTTAATACCAATAGACAATCGCAAATCTCATAGATGGCAGCCCTAAGCGCCCATTACATCGTGGCAGCCCATTATTAATCCTCCCTATCTACAAACAATCTCTATAAACCAATGTTCGATCAACAGACTATAATTCAATTAAGCTGACATAATAGATTTTCCTTGATCGCGTGCATCGCGTTCATCATGTAACCACGTACCTACCTATAATAGATAGTTATTAAACGAGTGAAAAATATGCCGGTGAACATCGTTCGCGTGGAAAAGTTCAACGCTTTCGGGTAACCGCTGAGAAATAGAAACTGGTGACAATGACATCGTGTGTGGTGGTGCAGAGAGATTGGTATGGTTAAGAGGAAATGCAGGCCGCAAAAACACTAAAGAATATGTTTCTAACAGAGTCATTGGTGTTACGAGCTGTCATACCTGCCCAGGGCGTGACAGAACATGCAGCTGAGAACATAATTCAGCGATTGACTCATTTCGCCCTGTTCACACTTGTCAAATCAGCGTGTCCGGAAAAACAGAACAACATTAATTTTGGATCGCAGACTGCAGAGATGCCGCACATCTCACATCGGCGGATAAACGGCACTGTTGGTCCACTAGCGATTTAAAATAAGAATAAATATATAAAACTGACGTACCTTCTTATGCACAACACAACACTTGAAATGATAATATGTAAGTCACACAAACGTCCGCTTCAATAACTGATTGTAGCGTAACTAACTTGACAGTCAAATGTAAACACTGCGATAATACCACAAACGCTAATATTATTCATACAAACAGTTGAATATATTTATGAATCATCATTAGTCATAAAATCTAACTGTTGATAGCTATATTTAACAATATGTTTATCCGTCTTTATCTCAAGAGATTACTCGTATTTTATCTCATCACTGTCGCGTAGGTTAGATTACCACGTCAATGTAGTTCAGTAGTTCATAACTTTCGTTGCAACTTGCCACTTCTATAGCCTCCTCTCTAGAGCTTTATTTAAAATTGTATAATCCTGATGGTTGAGTATTTAGGTCTTTATCCACATACGCTGACCCAGTGCGCGTAGAAAAAAGGTATATTTAAGAATTTATTTTAAGACATTGTGTGTATTCGCACGATGTTTTCCTTCACCGTTAGCAGATAGTAAATCATCTATTTAGCACGTATTTCGGTTACTTTCTCACTCGTCGCTCCGCATGGTTGTAAAATTAAACAGGAAACCAAACAATTTTTTTTTATACTACCAAGGTGACAAAGAAGCATACGGCCCGCCTGATGGTAAGCAGTTACCGTAGCCTATGGACGTTTGCAACACCAGGGGTGTCGCTCACGCGTTGCCGACCCTTTAAAAACCTTATAACTCCTTTCTTGAAGAAAATACAAATAAGAAAATATAAAATACAACTGAATTAAATAAATGCATGAAATGTATAAATTCAACTGGGAAACGAATATTTGATTCGAATCTTATCGAAATCCACAATTATTATTATAAGAAAGTTTGTTTACGTAAGGCACAGTCGAAATGCGACGCGACGTATAAAATCAATAACCAAATCATTGATTTTAACAGCTACATTAACTGACAATAGTTCGCATCTAACTTTCACTATATCAATATAATAATCAATTTGTTGATTACTCGTCTGCTCATAGAAAATTATAATTCAATACATTTCATCATCATTGCTTTGTGTAGAACTAGAAACACACATACAAACAAAACATATACTAATATGCTGTATAATATAGTTTTGTTTGTATGTACGTGTTTCCGATATACCAAATTACGGTTAACTAACGGTTTTGGTAGCAATACAATTTTTATTGATGTATTTATCGAAATAGGTATGAGACGCCATCTTTACTCGGCTTTCCATCTACGTCTGTATTATTCAGGACATAGTAAGGAAACGTGTCCATCTCCCAGGTGACCTAAATCATGGTACACCTACGCTGTATACCACAGCAGCTTGCCCATGCACCTACTGAAGTTCATGAGTGACGGTTACCACTATACCATCAAATGGGCAGCTTGCTCGTCCGCCATGTTTTATCAATAAATTAAAGGCGTATCACTTCCACGCTTCGCTAGCTATACCGGGTAGGTGGCGCGCCTATTGTCGAGGATAATATTTATAGAGATTTTTGACAGAATAACCCACTTTATCCAACTCGGGAAATAAATCTAGGAAATGTCGAAACCGAGGATGTTGATAATGATCGAATACAATGTCATTACATATTTTGCAACATACTAGTTAGTAATCTGTAAGCTGAGTCACACTATACCAGAATGACTACAGAGTACATAGAGATTTATTCATAGAACACTCGCTAATGTCATTACCAGATATAAGTTTACGTCAGCCATTGGCTGACAAAGTACAAGTCAGTACATAAATCACAATTATTGCGGCGGGATGACGCGATTTTATAGTCCCAGTATTTATATCTATTTGATTTTCGTAACCGTAAGTGTTATTAACGATTCAATGACCGCTCTACTCGTCTGCTACGATAATAGTAGACGACGATTGAGACGACCCAGCAAATGCAATGGCAAGTTATAAGCGCAGGTGGTCAACCATCGACAGTGCCTGAAACATAGCGAAGCCGATGCCTGTCGTGTAGTTAGCGAACTCATATGATCAAAAGAAAGGTCTTCAAATCTGTTACATTGCACCTTCTTAGCTTGTCCAATTCAATACAAAAGGAGTGGAAATCTTCCAGAAACATAGTACCTATTTGAAGAATAAGGAATTTTGGACTTCATTTTAAATGAGATTTACATTTCTATTTTTTTAATTACTTTTTATTTTAAAAGACACCTCCCGCACTATAGAACAAGCTCTGTGTCGCGGGGGACTTTACAAACATACAATTAACGGACACAAATTACACCCAGACTAAGAACAACTCTTTGTGATTCACACAAGTTTTGTCCTGTGTGGGAATCGAACCCCCAATCTCGAGCACAGCAGGCGCATACTGCAGCCACTGGACCACCAAGGCAGTCAAACATTACATGCAACCTACAAAAAAGCGTCAAAAACTAATTTAAACGTGTGTAAAAACTATTCGAACTACTATGATTTTAGTGAGAAGTCTAGAGCAAGTACTCTAAAGCGACGGTATGTGGTCTGTCTGAGATATAAATGGAATCGATTATACCCTCCCGATAATAATCGAACCCATTTACATTTCGATTACGTGATCAGAACTTAATGCAGCAATTGATCGCCGTCAGTCACGATTGGTTCCATCAGTAACTGAATATATTAATCGATCGACCATCCGAAGAGAACAGCTTTAAAGAAAAGGGTGGCGATGAGCATAAAAATAGCACACAGACTGAGAAAGCTATATTAGTAGTACCTAGAGCTATTCCATCGACATTCGAAAAAGATTGCAAATCAAGAGTCGGTTCATATCTGACGGAAAATGCATCGCGAATTATCGGTCGCGTAACGCCAAAACAGACAAATCCTTACTAATATTATAAATGTGAAAGTTTGTAAGAATGGATGGATGGATGTTTGTTACTCTTTCACGTTAAAACTACAGTACGGATCTGGATGAAATTTGGCACACAGATAGATTATTGTCTGGAATAACATACATAGGCTTCTTTTTGCAGCGATAACCGACATCCACGCGGGCGGAGCCGCGGGCAACAGATAGTATATAATAAAACATTCAACCTTTCACAGTTAACCGACGATGCGTTAGTGCATCGAGCATACGAATAGACGCGACCGATGATACGCTCGACGCATTTTCCGTCAGATATGAACCGACCCCCGACCCTAAATGTTCAATCGCTAATAATGTAGGTACTGGACCAATTTTTCATGATTACTCACAAACAATGGCCGCAAAATATGACAAAGAGATTATAATTCACGTTCTACCAATGACCGTAACATAATGTAAAAGCAGATCTTTAAATGTCATGTTAGACAGACAGTGTGTGTGTCGTTTATGGAAATATGAGTCATGGACGAGTGACCGACTTAATTTAGGTAATGTACTATGTTTGTTTGAGTCAATATTGCGTATATACGCGAATGTGCTTTAGTCATACTTGTAATGTCTGGTAAACGAAGTAGATAAAGACATACCTGGACAAAATAATCTGTATGTATTTCTGCATGTGGTCTCCGCCCCTAAGTTTATTTTAAAATATTCTTTTAAAAGATGCTGATAAGCAGAAGGACATTGTTTGAATTACTTATCTATACAATTGGTGTGTCTGTTTGCAATAATTAAAATAACCCCTTTTTACTAAATGCATGAGGATGTAATACATTTGTCATCATGTCTGTCTGTCTGTTTCGGCTAATCTCTGAAACTAATGGACCGATTTTGACGGGACTTTTACTGGTAGATAACTGATGTAATTTTTTTTTCTATTTTAGAAATTTTATTTATTTACGACATCACGCGGGCGGTGCCGCCGGCAACAGCTAGTAATAGCTGAAACTGTTGTTTGAAAAGTATAGACGTAGAATATCTAAACACAACCATGCATGACACGCATGGTTGTGTTGGACCATTTGGACCAAATATTTAGACCATTGGACCAAATATTTAGATATGATTCAACTAATTCGCACATTTAGAAACATTTTAATGGATATTTTCTATATTTGCATAATAGTAGTCTCTGGTATTAGTACGGTGCGGAACAATGACATCGGAACACTGATAACACGTGGAATAGAAATCGCATAGTTATTGTTAAAAACGAAACCCGTACGTAACGCTTTCACACCACTAATATATATACAAAAAACCTCCATTTTATGGTTTCACTGAATGCCATTAACTATTGTGAGAGAATATAACAAAAACTAAAGTTATTTAGCTTTAGTCACATACCATGCTAATTATGTTTGTTAAGAGCTGTATCACATAACTATCTGATGAAAAGTACAAAACATTATTATTTGAAACTAGCAGCCCGCCTGATTTCGCTCGGGTTTAACGTTTTCGGCGGTAAAGTCGTTCTCAAATTATGGCGTGACCAAGGGCAATAGGGATGGACTCATTTATATTCAGCAAAAGTAATGAAACTGTTCAACTTTTGATTTAAGTATGTCTTCATTCTTAATTTGGCTAGTCTCCGTCGTGATCGATATTCGGGTGAATATGACGAGCCTTTTACTGCTGAGAGAATAATGCAAAAACTAGGACAAATAAAATTAAACATTGAAATAATTCTTGTATTAAGGCCTCGGATATCGCAATTTTTAATCTTGTGGTTAGTGGCGTACCTTATGTCACAGCTTTTCAGATAGCCGAGTTAGTTTTCTGCGGTAGATGAGCCAACTGCGCCAATATCATGCACAAGACAATATTTCCCGCGCAGTTGGCTCATCTCCATTCAGATTGGCCGGAGCTCCATGCCGTAATCGAAATCCGTCAGTTAAATTACATTTATTTTTCTAAATTATGTCTAGTGGTTACGTAGCCATTTACTACTGCGCGGCGTGTTGTGGGTTCGATCCCCACACGGGAGATAAAATTGTGTGATCCACAAATGGTTGTCCCGAGTCTGGGTGTACTTTGTGTCCGTTAATTGTATGTATGTAAAATCCCCCGCGACACAGGGCTTGTTCATTTTTAAGTAAGTAAGTTAGCTATATTGAATGAAGGGCGCGGGTATATCTTTTACGTGAATTTATCTTATAGTTTCATATGGAGATTCCTACTCATAAGATAATTTACAAAGATATGTATTGGGAAATTATTTGATAACAACAAAGAAGTTGATAAGATATTTATTGCTTTGATAAGAAATAAACATGCCTGTATTGATTACCAAATTGGTCTATATATCGAGATAATAATTACAGTATACAAAGATATGATATCTCAATCTCAATATATATTTCGATTATTTCAATTGCCAGTTACTAAACTGTCTATTGGTTACTACTATGATGAAACTACTGAACAAATTCAGATAAAACTTTACTCAATACTAGGCGTAACTAAATATATTGCACAATTTCTATTTGAAACAAGCACATCATAAGTGTAACTAGTACAATATTACAATAAAAAGCAAAGCAGATATATAAACTGTGTTTGCTAATATAACATAAACAATGAAATGTTCGTTATTTAAACAACCACAATAAACATAAACAGAGCATCACTAATTAGAAATAATAAGCTTCAACTCATTCATGAATAGTTTAAGTTATTGGACAGATGTGTTAATGATAGTAAAAGTTGTAAACTCATCATCGGTGAGTATACTTATGAGAGAATGAGACACACAAATAAAATATTTTTAAAGAGAGGTAGGAGACCATGAAGAAGCAAGGCCTTACAGAAAACCACAGACTAATAACTACATACAGCGGTGTTGTGTTCCTGTATGTGAGAACAGGTCTTAAGCGCTAAATAGGGATGGGTTTTGAAAGAAACATATTCCTATGCCAGTGATATTACCATCTTAAAATCCTGGTTTAAAAAAATGTTGGCAACACGCAAGTGATATCTCTGGTATTGCGGGCGTCATAGGCTACGGTAACTGCTTACCATCAGGTGGGCTGTAATGCTTGTTTGCCACCCAAGTAGTATGAAAAAAATACATATTTATATATATTCACATGATACGGTACACAATGTTTGGAAAGTTACAGAGGCCATTACAAAGACATTAGCTAAAGAGATTAACATAACAAGCTAATGACCCATCACTATGAGGAAAATAATAAACATAACTATGAATAAAATATTATACTCCTTTTATCCAGTAATTGCAATATTGATAAGTTCATATCATCCTACGAATATTATAAATGTGAAAGTTTGTAAGTATGGATGGATGGATGTTTGTTACTCTTTCACGTAAAAACTACTGAACGGATTTGGATGATATTTGGCACAGAGATAGATTATGATCTCGAATAACACATAGGCTCCTTTTTACAGCGATAACCAACATCCATGCAGGTGGAGCCGCAGGCAACAGCTAGTAATATATACAACTGACAATAAGACCTTCAAAAAGCAGTTAAATAAAAAGAAGTAGTATAGATATTAAAATATATATTTATATTCGGACTTAATATATATTTACAATAAAATAGGTACAATATACAATAAGGATTATTGACCTAAGATTGTTTTCATATGTGCATAAACAAATTAAATTTAAATAATATGTGCAAGTCAAGCAAAATGTTTATTTATTATAATCTTCATTTACCTCTACTGTAATACCTACTACTTAAATGTTCATAGAACAAAGGGAAAGGCATATCATTTCAATATCATGTCCTTGTCTTTTGTCTTCTTAAAGGTCATACTTATTGACAAGTAATCGCAACAAGATAGATTACTCATAGCAAAAAATCATCAACTTCTAGGTACACAATGTTATAAAGTCTTGAAACAGTTTTTATACTAGTTTGTTAGTGGTTATTAACAACATTTATTGTTAGATGAGACAATTATCTATTTATATCTATCAAAACCTCACCTTCTTTTGCTCTTCTAAAAACTTAGTAGATAACTGGTAAGCTAGGGCAGAGAACATCACTAGGCACTCAGCACTGTCTCCTAACGGCCGGAGACAAGCGAGAAGGCCCAAACACAAACATTATACACAAGTCTACCGAGATATTGCACGGCAGCAGGCAGGAATGTTATCGTCTAACGCCTCGCAAGCAATTATCGTTTACGACAACAGTCAATTGCGAGAAAAATTCACGGAAAATCAATCACAAAACGAGATATCGAGTGACTCACAAACGAAGTCTGATACGACGCCTTATGGCATCCCGTACGTACACTTAACTGTACCATACGCGACCCACGACACTAACGTAGTAGTCCGCCGCCTAACCGGGTCGGGAAAAGTGCGTTAACACGTGAGAACCGTAAGACAATGCGCGAGAAACTGTGGGAGAATGCGAGGCGTTGCCATTGTAGTAAACATTAAGCATCACGTCATTGACCCACACACAACTGCCGCTACACTTTCTGAACGACACTGTACATGTATTCTAGAACTTACCTCGTTAAAAAAGATGCTGCAGATTTATCCTTCGGTTTAGTGTTTCTGTGTAAATTGATTTCACTTATTTCGTCAATGGTCACTCACTCTACGCGACTGTCAAAAAGGGTTGATGATCGGTGTCGATGTCGTAGGTGGCGACCTCTATATGGAGGTTCATCGTATGTATGAAAATACTTCCTAATATGTATGGAAATTTTCATGTAAATTTACCAAATTTTTGGTAAAATTATACATTTGGTCAAAAACAATTTATATATCACTTAGGAATTTCGGCGTGCTTGAAGCGTTAAATTAGCTGGAATAATAAAACTAAAAAATAGCAATTATTATGGCTATATTTTGTACAGGCATTTATATCAATATTTTTTCTAAGTTTAATTTATTGGACAGTGATGTTGAAGAATATTTCGACGCTTAAAGAACAGTCTTCATTTGTATTATGTTTATCCTTTCTTTTTGTATTTATGTTTAAATTAGTTTTAGGTATATAGGTAGTAAAATGTATATATGTGATTAGTGTAAAAACATGTATATTGTTTCTGTAAATAAAAAACTATTAAGATAAAAAAAAAAGTTTAATTTGATTTCATTTGTTTATTACTTGTGTATTAGTGAGTAATAATTGCGTAGTAATATTGAAAATATAATACGTTTGGAATTAACTCGCAAAATAGGTAAATTTTAAATTTAATTATGGCAGGCACCAGCATTATCATATTCATGTGACATTATAATAAACGTTCAAAAATCATAAAAATTGCTAATGCGTTTCGCTACTGCTATTGAATATGAGATGTCATTGTTGTATTGTACAACGTTAACATTTTCCAAGTGTAAATAGTGTAATAACTAAACTTAACAAACGTCAAAACATATTTGCGAGCAGTGCGTATTTACCTACAAAATAAACAATGACCATTATATATTAATTTGTGCAAAATTTGTTTATTATTAATGTAAAATGATGTCGGGGGTTAAATTAGACGTCCTTTGGTCACCGGTACACCACGATAAGTTTATAATATGGGGCCCAGACATAACCTTATACGAAGTTTCTCGTATCAAAGAAATTGAGAAAAAAACAACTTGTACGTATTTAAATAACATACTTATTGTAATAATAAACTGCTAAACATTTTGCATACTCATACAATGCACTCTCTTTAAATTGCTATATATAGGTATTTAATTGATAACAAATTTGTATTATTATTGAAAGCCTTGATAATACGAATGCAACCTAATTAGGCTGTAAGTGTACCTATTTTACTTTTTAAATATACAATGTTATGTTACTTTTTAAGCTTACTAATTCCATGATTCTAAAAAAAAATTTAGACAAACTTAAAACTTTCTGAAACACCCTTCTCAAAGAGTCTTTAGTGCCTTAAACATAAAATACTTTATCAATTTAACTAACTATTATTTATGTAATGACTTCCAGTCACTCCAATATCCTCAACACGTGGTGCCACAGTCCTCGCATCACAGAGTGCGAGTGGTGTCCGTTGTGTGGACATCAGTGCTATCCCGGAGCAGCCTGAACCTCTGCTAGCTCTTGGATACACTAGTGGACGAGTTGCGTTGACTTCTCTCAAACAGACATATGACCCACTTGGTCTTGTTGGCAGGGAGTTTAGTAAGTTCATTTTATCTCATATTTACATGTCCTGATTAACCAAATGATTTATCAGCACAGAGTCTAAATCGTTTAGGCTACAAAGGCTCCTTAAATGAGGTTAGTGAACACTCAAGGAATTTTAGGAAGTTAATCTATAAACGGAGAAAAGTTATTAAACTGTGGCTTAGTAAGCTGCTAGTATGAAACAAAACTAAAGATAATTATGAAAAGTTGTTATAATACCAAAAATCTGATATAGACACACTACTTACTTTTATTAGCTTGACTGGTGGGATGAGGGTGTATCAAAAATATTAAATATTGTAGCCCCTGTTAGTAAACAGAAATAAAAAAAAAAATTGTATTATACCTATGTATTATACTAGCTGACCCAGCAAACACTGTTTTGCTACTAAAATAGTAATATCGCTATTAAAAAATAGGGATTGATCGTAGAGGGGTGAAAATTACGGGCTGTATGTATTTTTTAATGCTGAATCATATTGTAATAAAAAAATACTAAAAAATAAAATTAGGGGTGACCCTTAACATTTAGGGGGATGCAAAATAGATGTTATCCAATTCTCAGACCTACCCAATATGCACACAAAATTTTATGAGAATCGGTCGAGCCATTTCGGCGGAGTTAACACCGTGGCACGAGAATTTTATATATCAGATTAGTTTTTAAAAATAAATGTATTCTGGTCATTTCTGTCCATCCTAAGGTTGCCTGGAAGAAATCGCACTTAGCGATAAAGCCGCCCATTGTACCTAGTTTTTATTCTATGTGTACTTTATTTAAAATCTTGTAATATTTGGTGTACAATAAAGAATTATATATCTATATTGCTTCCAGCTCCTCGCCACCCACGGCTATGCAACTCTGTGGCCTGGAGTCAGCAGGAAACGAACATGCTGGCGGTGGCCATGGAGAAGCACCGCAGTGACCACTGTATACTAATTTGGGATGTGCATAGAGGATCTGTTCTATGTGACGAGGCTAGAGGTAATTTAATTTTTAACCAACTTCTTTCAATTTGTCTGTATATATTATATTTTTTTCAGCATGTTTGTGTTACTTTGCAGTTAAATTTGTGTTTACTTATAACTGCAGAGTATTTTTTATTTGTTACCTTTATCTATATGCATTTAAGAGTTCATTTGGTTTACATTGAATCCAAATTGGTTGCAATGAAACTTCACTTCATAATATGGGTTGTTAAGGATGGATGTGACTTCTGCATTCATACTATACAATTCTGTCTGTAGTAAACGGAACTTAATCCATCTCACCCAGTCACGTCCACTGCTGGACATAGGCCTCTCCCAAGGTTTTCCACATTGTTGGATCCTGAGCTGACCTTGTCCATCTGTTGCCCGCGACCTTTACAAGGACGTCGGTCCACCTTGGGTCTATAATGTAATAATTTTAAGGTTTGCATGCCTTTTGTCTATGTTATGTGTTACCACAGTTAGTGAAATTCTGCCAAAATGTCAGGAGGCAAATGGTATAAAAACCTTTCATTTTCCATTATAGTAATAACAAGTGTAAAAATTAAAATTAATAATATTATATTATCTACCTCCAATTATTATCAACCGTGTTTACATTATGTTCTTATAGCTGGCGAGAGTGCGTCTCCACCACCGGACCCTGCCAGGCCTGTAGCAGAAATGGGTCTATCTGAGACTGCACACTGCGTCACGTGGGCTAATTTCTCACCTAGGACACTCATAGCCTCCATGAATCTCAAGTTCATCAAGATATTTGATCTTAGAGGTATGTACAATATTTACTACCATAAAAAATGTGCACATTGGCCATTGTCATGTGTGTTTTTATTGTCTGCTTGTTATTTTATACTACTAGAGTGGCAAACAAGCATACCCTGCCTGATGTTAAGCAGTTACCGTAGCCTATGGACGCTTACAATACCAGAGGTATCACTTGCGTGTTGCCAACCCATTTTTTATACCAGGGCTTTAAAATAGAGTATCCCTGGGATAGGAATACGTTTCTTTTATCTTTAAATGAGCGCTGGAGACCTGTGACCTGTTGTAACAGCTCTTTATTATCACTCGCTTAACCTGATCACGCTCCGCTATATTTTTAAATTCCTGTTGGAATATATATTTGTATAAAAAGTATACTTACTCACATAATATATAAAAATGAAACAATGTGTAAAAAATTTAAGTCAATGCGTCAAGTACCTTTTGAATTATAGAACATAGGCTAGAGGCAGTTTTTTATATAAAGATATCAATTGTTTGAATGTTTTATGTCAATGTCCACACTTTAAATGGTTTGTTTTTGATTTGCTCCTATCTAACATAGTATTATCAGCGATTGTACTTGTTTATAGACCTGTCGAACAAGGCTGTGATCACAACAACGACCCGGTACTGCTACGGCGTGTGCGCAGAGGCGCGGGGCGGCTGGCAGGTGGCGTCACGCGGCGACAGCGTGGCGTGCGTGTGGGACGTGCGCAGTCTACAGCGGCCTCTGCTCACCCTCCAGCATCCCAAACCTTTGACCCATCTGCAGTGGTGTCCTACCAGGTATATATAAAGGAACAAGGACAACATATATATATGTTACGGTAAGAGTGAATAATTGAAGATTATTAATAATTATCTATTATTATTAATAATTACCGAAAGTAGAGGTTAAACTGATAAATTAATCACATTTGTCGGTTATTATTAATAATTTAACCCCAGTAGTGATAAATGTAATAAGTGGCCAAGGATTGCGGGGCGGGGCGGTGTGTGCGACGTGCGAGAGGCGCGGGGTGTTAGGTTAGGTTAGGTTAGGTTAAATAAATAAATAAAAACCTAACCTAACCTAACCTAGGTTAGGTTAGGTTTTTATTTATTTTATAACTTTTACCAATATGTGTCGTGAATTATTAATAATTACACTTGACTACGGCTCACATAAGGTTAAATAAATAAAAACCTAACCTAACCTAACCTAGGTTAAGTTAGGTTTTTATTTATTTTTTAACTTTTACCAATATGTGTCGTGAATTATTAATAATTACTACTAAAAGTAATAAATTTCGATCGATTATTCACATTTACCAAAACATGTGGTTATTATTAATAATTTTGTAAAAATATTAATAATTTTCAATTAATCAGATTTACCGTAACATATACATACATATATTTTTTTTTAATGTAATATATGTAGAAAGGATTTTTAATGGTGTTTTACAGACGGAACCTGCTTCTATCGCTCCAGCGTGACTCCACCACGCTGAGGGTACATGACATTCAGCAGGCAAGCGAGAACAAGATAAATCTACCTGATAATGTGGTAAGTTATGCACTTGTTTAATATTTATAATATGTATTAAGACCTAAATCATTAAAATACTCCTGGATGCTATAATAACACACAAGTGTTATTATAGCATCCAGGAGTATATATGAATGTATTTATATGTGTATGAATATACACGTGGCTAAAGGACAACCTTTAGCCACGTGTATATTCTCTTATGGAAAATATTTGTGGGTAGATCCTTGGGCCCCAGTATGCTCCCTTGTGAAACGTCATATGGAACAAGTGCTAAATTTGATTGATAGGTTATTTCTTCATTTTGATTATTGATATTAGTAATTTCTACATACTTTTGTCTATTTTCAAGGCAACTATATAGTCATTGATGTGCCACGAAACCCGTATTTTTAAACAAAAGATCATGAGATACAAAATCGAAGGCTTTACTCATATCGAAGTATATGTATTGCACATGTATTGAGTTTATTATATCTTTTTCTGATACTTTTTTTACCAAATTGAATGTTGTCTGTTTGGAGTATCAAAATAATAGTTTTATCTAAAATCTGTCTGTTTCTTTCCACTAATCTCCACAACGGCTGGACGGATTTTTATTGGCAGATAGCTAATTATATGTAGAGTAATATAGGCTACTTTTATTTTTTTAAAATAATTCGAGTTCCACGTGTGCGCGTAAAGCGTGGCCGGGTATAGGTAGTATATTAATACTTGTGAACGTAACCAGACCGCAGGCCCCGTGGTGGAGGCGGAGCTGGAGGAGCAGTACTCGCGCGGGCCCAGCGCCCTGGCGCGGGACGTGGCGCCGGCGCACGCGCACGCGCCCGCGCCGCTGCTCACCTTCAGCTGCCACCCGGCGCACGAGGCGCGGCTGCTCTGCGTCTGCGCTAATGGTAACTACACATACATAGGAGCAGTACTGGCTCGGGACGTGGCGCCGCTGCTCACCTTCAGCTGCCACCCGGCGCACGAGGCGCGGCTGCTCTGCGTCTGCGCTAATGGTAACTACACATACATAGGAGCAGTACTGGCTCGGGACGTGACGCCGCTGCTCACCTTCAGCTGCCACCCGGCGCACGAGGCGCGGCTGCTCTGCGTCTGCGCTAATGGTAACTACACATACATAGGAGCAGTACTGGCTCGGGTCTGGTTAAAAAAAAATCGTGTTAACTGAAACTTCTTTCGTTCGTTGTTCCCCAGGAGGCCTGGTGGACTACACGGTGTGCGAGCGCGTGACGGTGGCGTGGGGCGGCGGGGGCACGCTCGTGTGGTCGGGCGGGGGCGGCGCCCTGCGCATGATGCCAGACGATTTCTACGCGGCTATCAGAGACATATCCTATATCATGAAGAAAAGGGCGCAGACAGATTATGGACTTAAGGTACACTATACATAGAACTTATTGTTAGGACCTATCGCTGTCACCACTAAGTGTAGGTTCAAATGATGACAACAATTATTACTCATCAGGATAGCGTTAGTTTAATTTTAAACTGGCATTCGCATTTCGCGGGCAACCGATGGACAAGGTCAGCTCAGGACCGAATGATGTGGAAGACCTTGGGGGAGGCCTATGTCCAGCAGTGGAAGTCTTGTGGCTGAGATGGATGGATGGATTCGCATTTCAACACAATACCGCACAGTGTCACTTACATAATACATTAAACACATAATAAGGCATGATGACTAACTTTTAATATCTTTACTACACGGCACCTACGGGTCTACTATTCCTAAATAAATAGGAAGGCCGATATCAGTGCTTACAACTTTATCCATGATACTTGAAAGAATTCTCAATAATCAGTTAATTAGCTTCCTCAATAAAAACAAAATTATCTCACCTAATCAATTTGGCTTTTGATCTGGCATCTCTACGGAAGATACAGTCTTATCGCTCACGAACCATATTGTTAGGCTTTTAGACAAAAAACAAAAATGCTTGGGGATATTTTTGGACCTGGCAAAGGCCTTTGACACTGTCTCTGTCCCAATACTGCGTACCAAATTGAAGCTGTGGGTGTCAGAGATGTGCCACTAAACATTTTTGCTGACTATCTCAGAAATCGCCGACAGGTGGTTAAAATAGGGGATCACCTGAGTGCTGATGAAAACAGAATACGGTGTGCCCCAGGGCAGTATACTTGAACCGACGTTCTTGGTTTATATAAATTACCTATATGTTCTTCCTCCAACCGTATTTTTTTTACCTATGCAGATGATACTGGTCTCATTGTGGAGGGTGCGACTTGGGCCACACTTAAAGCAAATGCAGAAAAAACAACTAAATATGTTATAAACTGGCTGTCTAGTAACTTACTTTCTCCTAATATTGAAAAAACTCAGTACGGAATGTACTGAGTTTCTTCACCATGAGGGCTGATCATCAACCTCCAGCTTCTTTAGAAATCTAAACACACTCTTGTCAATCATTTGATATTAGTTGCTGCTGCCATATTTTAACCAGAACTTCCGGTGTAAAATACCTCGGGGTGCAAATGGACCAGTGTTTACGTTGGCAAAAACACCGTGCTAGGCGTCAAAACCTTGCGCTTTTTAAGCAGAAGATATATTCGCACGTCCCGCATGGCCGCTATTGTTTCCTTTTTTTAACCATATCAATTAATAATAAACAAGTTATGACTTATGAGTATGAGGTGATATTTAATTATATTGTGGCCTATCAAATCGTCATAGAAGCGATGATCGCCTAGTGGGAAAGTAACCGACTTGCACGCAAGAGGTGTGAGTTCCATCCCGGCTGGCAGTACCAATCTGAATTTCACTTTGTGGAATTTATTTGTACTAATCAAATGATTCGCCATCTGCTAACGGAGAAGGAAAACATCGTAAGGAAACCCACATGTCTTAGAAGAAATTCTAAAAACATGTCTGATTCACCAACCCGCATTAGGCCAGCGTGTGTGAATTAAGGCCTAAACCCTTTCTCTTGATAGAGTAGAGGAAACCCGTGTCCAGCAGTTCCAAGCACATATCATATATGGGTTGTTATTATATATATTATACTATCAAATCATTGACACATAATTGATTAATAAAAAAAATTGCAGCAAGATTTGTGGCAAAATGCTGATCTGGCAGACGATGATGCACTTAGTGGACTGTGGCATTTTCTGGCACTCAGTAAATCATTAGTTGAAGATGGTAAGAATGCTCGATTAAAGTTAAATTAATAAATAGTTTTAATTTAAATAGTTTATTTCAAGTAGAATGTTTGTATGTCAGGCTGTATTCGCAACAGTCCGTGGAAGCATCCCGGAGTGCGTACAGTGTTGAGGTCAGCCGACGACGGCGGGTACCGGTCAGAGATCGTGCCCTCTCTGTTGCCGGACCTGCCCAACCGGAGAGTCACTATCTACAGGTAAATCAGAAACGACAATATATTAAACGGTTATGTAGTGAGTGAAACATGATATGATGAATATTATACTCTGGCGATTAAAAAGAGTGGCCAATAATTTGCTTGCCAATTCTTCTCGACGGCCTCTCTTTGTCAGCGATTGGCTTTTGTTTTTTTTGACGTTCACAAGTAATATACATTATTTTGATCTAAATGAGTTAGAGTTGAATGTGTGTCGTGCGCAGGAGCGGCGAGCGCACGCGCGCGCTGCAGCTGTGCGGCTGGGGCTGGGGCTGGGAGAACGCGCTGGCCGGCGTGGAGCGCGCCGAGGCAGAGGGCACGCCCTGCCGCGCGGCCGCGCTCGCCGCCTTCCAGCTGCGCGTGCGCGCCGCGCTCGACGTGCTGGCGCGCGCGCGCGAGCCTGCGCTCAGGGTGGCCGCGCTCGCGCTCGCCGGCCTCAGCGACGAGCGGCTGTGGCGCGAGGCGCACGCGCACGCGCACGCCGCGCTGCCCGACCCCTACCTGCGCGCGCTGCTGCGCTTCCTGGCGGCCAGCGCGCCCGCGCACCCCGCGCACCCCGCCAGCCACCCGCACCACCCCGACCTGTCCGCCGTGCTCGTAAGTACCGCCCGCACCACTCCGACCTGTCCGCCGTGCGACTAAGTACCGCCCGCACCACCCCGACCTGTCCGCCGTGCGACTAAGTACCGCCCGCACCACCCCGACCTGTCCGCCGTGCGACTAAGTACCGCCTGCACCACCCCGACCTGTCCGCCGTGCGACTAAGTACCGCCCGCACCACCCCGACCTGTCCGCCGTGCGACTAAGTACCGCCCGCACCACCCCGACCTGTCCGCCGTGCGACTAAGTAGCGCCCGCACCACCCCGACCTGTCCGCCGTGCGACTAAGTACCGCCCGCACCACCCCGACCTGTCCGCCGTGCGACTAAGTACCGCCCGCACCACCCCGACCTGTCCGCCGTGCGACTAAGTAGCGCCCGCACCACCCCGACCTGTCCGCCGTGCGACTAAGTACCGCCCGCACCACCCCGACCTGTCCGCCGTGCGACTAAGTACCGCCCGCACCACCCCGACCTGTCCGCCGTGCGACTAAGTACCGCCCGCACCACCCCGACCTGTCCGCCGTGCGACTAAGTACCGCCCGCACCACCCCGACCTGTCCGCCGTGCGACTAAGTACCGCCCGCACCACCCCGACCTGTCCGCCGTGCTCGTAAGTACCGCCCGCACCACCCCGACCTGTCCGCCGTGCGACTAAGTACCGCCCGCACCACCCCGACCTGTCCGCCGTGCTCGTAAGTACCGCCCGCTCCACCCCGACCTGTCCGCCGTGCGACTAAGTACCGCCCGCACCACCCCGACCTGTCCGCCGTGCGACTAAGTACCGCCCGCACCACCCCGACCTGTCCGCCGTGCGACTAAGTACCGCCCGCACCACCCCGACCTGTCCGCCGTGCGACTAAGTACCGCCCGCTCCACCCCGACCTGTCCGCCGTGCGACTAAGTACCGCCCGCACCACCCCGACCTGTCCGCCGTGCGACTAAGTACCGCCCGCACCACCCCGACCTGTCCGCCGTGCGACTAAGTACCGCCCGCACCACCCAGACTTGTCCGCCGTGCGACTGAGTACCGCCTGCACCACCCAGACCTATCCGCTGTTTCTATTATGATTATACTTACTCAAATATTATATGTTCACGTAGGATGAAACTGGCATGCGACTAGAAGACCGCGTGGCATTCGCGTGCATCTTCCTGTCCGACGCCAAGTTGCACGAGTACATCCGACAGACGTGCGACGCGCTCATCGACCAGGGCGACCTCTCCGGAATACTGCTTACTGGTAAATACAGCCCAGAAAACTTTAAAAACATAAAGAATCCAAACTTAAAATAATAAAAATGTGAACTAAAAGATTCGATACTATATTAAACAAACTACTAAGTTAATGTAGTTTGTTAATTGTTAAAACAATGTCATTTAAATTATTGCAATTGATTTAATAAGGTACATGAGAGTACTCTTGTTAGCGCGCGTATTAGATGCAATAATGCCAGTGGGATGTTGGTGACATCATAGATACACTACACCCTCTCATTTTTCATTGAATAGGATTAGAACAGATTCAGTTGCCACTTTTGCCAGCGCCAAACGGTGCATATATGAGAACTGTTGCAGAGTCGAAACTCTTATCGTTTGGTTAGTGGCCAACCTGGTGACAGAGTTATTTAGATCGCCCATATTTCTCCTCTGTCGTGATCTAACGACTGATAACAGTCAAATTAAATGTTCATTGAAGTTTAGATTGTTTTCTTTTTAAGTCAAAATATTGATTAATTTTTATCTAAAAATATATATTGTATAAGGATAGGTATTATTGTATAATTATAGGTATTAGGATAATTCTTTTTATTTATTTAAGTAAACAAACAGTTACAGTATTAAAGGTATTAAAATTAAATGGTATAATAAATAAACTTATAATTCCCTAAGCGTTTAAATGTTGAAGATATACATTGTGCCGATAACAGAAAATAATCGATGTTATATCTCGTTTTTTGTTATGTGTGTCTGTAGGAGCGAGTCCTGAGGGTATCTCCCTGCTGCAGCGCTGGGTGGAGAACACGGGAGACGTGCAGTCCGCGGCGCTCGTGGCCGCCAGGTGCTTCACCACCGACCTGCTCAAGGACCAGCGCGCACTCAACTGGCTCGACAGGTAACGTCCAATAAATAAATCAACAAATAATTTAAATTACATGTTTGAATTCTCATCTGGAAGGAATTTCCGTGCGTTTAAACGTTTCTGCCATACATATTATTACAATCAAACTTAGCTCACATAGGTCCCGTAGTTTAAGGTCCTCCGTGGTGCTCCTTTTCATAGGTTACAAACCTTGACAGATTTATTTTGTTGTTGTGTTTGCTTTGCTATGGAGGGAAGTGGAAACTTTTCTTTATAACTCCTCCTATTTACTTCTGATTAAATTCGTTGCGGAATCCAAGACAGTAGGTTTAGTTGTCCACGGGACGCACGAGTGTCAAAGCTCGGTGTATCAGTTGGTTACTCCGCTGTTAATCCTGGCTCATAGGAGTCACAGCGGTGGGCATGTGGGTGGGATTGTCCCGATAGGTAACCTCAAATATCTGTACATATTACCTAATTCCTTGTCCCAATTGACTGACTGATTCATCAACGCAGTGCCTAAAAATCTGAGGCTACAAACTTGATATTTTGCACAAAAGTTACTTTAATGTACGCAAGTGAGCACTAAAAAAGGACTTTTAGAAATTAAATTAATTAAAAAAAAAATTATAAACCCGAGTAAAGTCTGAACGGGCCGCTAGTTACCTATATATATTATTTATACTACCAAGGTGGCAAACAAGCATACGGCCCGCCTGATGGTAAGCAGTTACCGTAGCCCACTGAGGTAAACATATAGAGGTGCAATTCCATACAGTTTATGTCAAAATATTGAAGTCAGCTTTTCACTCGCATCGACAAACTCGGTTGCACACTCTATAAAAAAAAACCCTAAATTTAATTAAAATTTTTGATCAGATGTAATTTAGAGTAGCTTTTTTGTTATTTGTTTGTTTTTCATTTGACAATATAAATTTATTTATTTTCTTATTTAATATTTATTTATTTAATAATTTATGCACAGTAATGTACAAAGGTAAGCTTAATGCCAAAGGCATTCTCTACCAGCAAACCATTGGGTGATGCAGAGATGAACGTAGTAGGTGCAAGATATGAAAATCAACAGGATCAGAAACAATATACTTTACATTATAGTAATAATTATATTTTGGTTTAAATGAATAAAAATACTAATTTAAAAATTGGTAAATATTTTAAAAATTATTTAAATCATTTTATATTTTTTTTACTAATTTTAAATTTAATAAAGATGAAACAAATATATTTTAAATATATTTCATTAATATTTATTTCATAAGATATTTACATGAATAATTATTAAAATTAAAGTAACCTAACCTACTTACAAACAATCAGATATTATATTTAAAGGTATTAACCTATAAATAAAATATCTGATTGAGATCACAGTTCTGAGGAAAGGTGCCCAAAAGACTGGCCACATTCCCACGCTGGATTGCAAGGCTAATAATTGACCCAAGTAAAGGCCAGCGTTAGGATCGTGAGATGACTCATTTCATTTAAATTTAAATATATTTCATTCGATACAAATACCTCCCATAAACACAGGGAAACCGAACGTGGTTTTAACTGACAACCCTGAACTATGTGTTAGCCGCCAATATTTTTAATTCGTATTTTTTATGATTTACAACAATAATTAATTAAAAACACAATTATCTCACATGTGAAAAGTAATTTTATTTGCCTTGTTACAGTTTTGCAAAACGTGCGTTTTGAAATCGCAAAATTTCACCATACATTTACTTATTTTCTTGTTTCGCGCCATTCGAACGCCATGCTCATGACAAAACAAAAGACAGTCGGACACATGCCCCGGGGCATGTGTTAGGTGGTAGCGTGTTTTCGCGGTTATTGCATATCTGTAAAAGTGAAACATATAAATCTATGCCGTAAGCCTATAGACGTTTGCAATACCAGGAGTGTCACTCACGCGTTGCCGATCCTTTAAAAACCTTATAACACCTTTCTTGAAGAACCCCATGCTATATTTATTAAGGAAGTTAAAGGAAGGTTCTATATATATTACAGACACCAATAAGCAACGGAATACTATAGAAACAAGCACATCCGTTCGTGAACGATTGCAATACCAGAGCTATCTTTTAGGTATTACCGACACATTTTTTACACTGGGATTTTACGATGGAGTATCGCTGGGATAGAAAAACATTTATTTTAAAACACATCCCTAAATGAGCGCTGGAGACCTGTACTCGCCCACAGGAGCATAGCTACACGACTGTGTGTAGTAATTTGGCTTTGGCCTTCTGTAAGGTGGAGGTAATAACTACACACAGCGGTGTCGTTGTGTTCCTGTGTGTGAGTACAGGTCTCCAGCGCTCATTTAGTGATGTGTTTCGAAAGAAATGTTTTTCTATCCCAGCGATACTCCATCGTAAAACCCCAGTGTTAAAAATGGGTCTCCAGTACTTATTCAGGGCATGGGTATTTTTAATTACATTTTTTTTTAATTCCAGGGTTATCCCAAACATATCAAATTAGGTTTAACAAGCAATTAATAGCTCTCACATAATGTAGGTATATGTTACAGTATTGGTGATTAAATAGCTATTATACGTAATAACTGGTGATCATATTAATGACTAAATTGTCTAGACAATGCGATAAACTAATCACTTTATCCGGATATTATTCATAATAGTAGGTCATAGTAATAAAAACGTCCGTGTGGTGACGGATTAAGAATACAAATGTCACCACCCAGTTCTATCCTGAGGGTGTCGTAAGAGTCGACTAAAGGAGTCAGGTAGACAATATCCACTGCAAGAGAGGGAAAAACTCGAAACAAAACCCTATACCAACCCGTCTGGCCAGCGTGGTATAGTAGGCTAATATCCCTCCATATGTATGGAGGAGACCCGTCCCCAGCAGTGGGACGTTTATAGGTTGAGAAAGTAAGTTATAAAAACGACACACATGGGACTGTAGCCATTTCTGGGTGCTTACAAAAAATACCTAATACGAAAGCTGCTCGCCTCCTTCCTTGGCCTTCTAACCTAGCCGATACAAATGCTTTGATTCGGTTATCCCTTATTATGGTTAATATATAATTTTTAGCTGTAGCTGACTTAGTAATTTTATTTGGGGTTTATTAGGCACCTACTTTAAAATATTGATAAAAAATACATAAATTTAGACGAAAATTTATTTAGGTTACAAAGTTACACTTATGAAGGTCATTTAAAATAATGAATAAATCAGAGAAGGTCATTTAAAATAATGAATAAATCAGAAAGACGGTCAGCTAAATTTACCTACGACTAGTTCGCTGACGTAGATTTATATAAATATCTAGTTTATGTGATTAATTCTGTGCCTATACTAGATATTATATAATATGTTATTTTTGCTGCAAGTCTTCCATAGATAAATAAATAAATAATGTTTGGATAGTATATACATATAATATCCGGATTTATTACTTTCATCGTAACATATATATATATGTATATTTTATCAAAATAAATAGTAGCAGGGTTCATAATGAAACAAAAATCGACAAACATTTGTGTAGACCATACATACCTTTCAGCCAAAGCTTATAAATAAAATTCTTCTGTATCGATAGCTTATCAACCTCGACGAGTACACGATCATTATTGTTTGAATAATATCTCGGCGAAAAGAATCGCAATGTTTTGTAATACCTTCTATTGAAGACATGATAAAATTTACCGTTGTAAGTAGAGGGTAGCGTGGCCGAGCGGTCTAAGGCGCTGGTTTAAGGCACCAGTCTCTTCGGAGGCGTGGGTTCGAATCCCACCGCTGCCAGAAACATTTTTTAGTTTTGTTTCATTTCATTTTTTTTGCTTCAAATCTTGATATAAAATATGCAACAGTAGCTTCTGTCTGCGGGTTCATTCGCGTTCCTAGGCGAACTTTGAGATGAAATATAATTAAATATTAAATGAAAACATCGTTTTTCAATTAAAAAGACAGATTATTAATTATAGTACCATAGATATTTATAATTTACAAAAATCTGTTAATTACGAGTAGACTGCACCATTGGCTTAGTACTTTAAGTGGTCACCTTGCCATTTACCACTATACTGCGTGTTGTGGAATCGATCCCCTTACGAGACAATAATGGTATTGTACCACAAATTATTCCAAAGATAGTATATTGCCGGTGTACAAAAAAGATGGCGTATTTAAAAAAATATACATTTATATTTTTTTACATTAGGTGCTTTATGACGGAACTAAATTCTTGAACGAATGCCAAAAGCAACAAGGTTTGTTCATAATTTCAGTTTTTTTATACAATTCATGTTAGAGATGTGAATATACGTCGCACACTGTACAGGGTAGCGTGGCCGAGCGGTCTAAGGCGCTGGTTTAAGGCACCAGTCTCTTCGGAGGCGTGGGTTCGAATCCCACCGCTGCCAGAAACACTTTTTGATGGAAAATAATTTGTTTTTGGTAAATTATAATTCTACTTTTGTATAATTTTACAAAATGAGATAAAAATATATTAATATAGCTGCTCTCATAGATATTAGGTGAAGTGAACCCAACATTGGCACCTAAGCGTTGACATAAAAACATTTATTGAAAAGTTCTTTGACGAATTTGACATAATACGCTGTACCCGTTCTGAGGTTAAGTTGTTTTTGATACAAATTGGAACTTTAAGGAAAATACATAGTTAAGGTATGTTGAAGAAAGTGAAACATTGGCCGACAGTCAGTTGGTTACACATAGTGCAATTTATATTTTACCTATCTATGTATATGTTCATGTTTCAAGGATCGAAAGTTACAATATTTGTATTTGGGAAAGTTATAATATTTATTATTTTAGGTTCCACAGTAACAATAAAGAAGGTTATGTTATAAAAGTAACAGAAAGTGATAATGTCAGCTAATTTACCTTAGGTAAGTTCGCTGACCAGGAAGAGTTTTGGTAAAAACTGACAAGAAACTGAAGTCTCTTTTTAATTGATATTCACCCTGTGCCTGATCTCTCTTTGATCTGATCTGTTTGTCACTTCGAGAATTATTTGGCGGGACATTCGCGTGAGTGCAAAATGGAACGCAACGTTAATTTTATTTGTTGTTAAATCATAACTTTAGTTTTTAATGTAAAATTTGTCATGTTTTTTATTATTCATAAGTATTTAAAAATTTATGAATGCTTTTTAATATATTTTTAAAAATTAAATGTAGGTAATATTTAATATTTGTTATAGCGTGACGTCACTTAACGAAGGCGCCATCAGAATACCAGCGCTGCATACTTTTATGGTATACAGCAATATGCTGAGATGGCGTCCTTTTCGGACTCGCATCAATATGTTATTTGTTTAGTTTTAGATTTATATATATATATATAACGCATGAGGAACCTCCGTAGTGTTATTGAACAGTATGACGTCATTGTCGCTGACGTCCCAATTGTTATTTCCATGAGGATAACTCATTTTTGGATCTTCAAAAGAAAACTTCACGAATTCTTAAAAAGCTTTGTTTATTTAACCGGCAGCGTAACGACGTTTCAGAGAGGTCCGTACTGTACGACAGCTCGAGTGCGAATGCCCGAACGTCGACAGTGCGACCGTATTTATACAGTTTTCAACACGTACAAGTGTTGTCAAGTTTTTAGGTTAAGTATTGAAATTGCAATTATAGGAATAATGACATGCTGTTTAACGTTAATTTTACATCGTAATAATCACAAAGTGACCAACTGATGGTTTATGAACTAATTTTAGAACAATCAAATGATTAAACTTAATTATTCTAGTTTTTTGTAGACGAACTGTTGTAGTCGCGCCGATACGGCCATACTGACAGGCGGTGCGCGCTCTGCACCAGCCTCGTAGCTTCTCGTAGATTGTTGTGGATTCTTGTAGATTCTCGTTGGTTCTCGTTGATTCTAGTTGACCTGCAAGACAAGAAACAACTTCCTCTGAGTAGCGCACCTGTTATCAACTTGCATAGCTTTATATTTTGAGAATATTAGTAGGTTTTATTGAAGGGTTCTCGAGGTTTCTGGTAGAGTTCTCGGAGGTTCTCGGAGGTTCTCGTAGAGTTCTCGGAGGTTCTTGGAGGTTCTCGTAGAGTTCTCGGAGGTTCTCGTAGATTTCTCGGAGGTTCTCGTAGAGTTCTCGGAGGTTCTCGTAGAGTTCTCGGAGGTTCTCGGAGGTTCTCGTAGAGTTCTCGGAGGTTCTCGTAGAGTTCTCGGAGGTACTCGTAGAGTTCTCGTGGGTTCTCGTTAATTTATTAAATTGGGTAACTTACCATTTATTCTGATGGCTCGTCTTGATCACGTAGGTCGTGGTTTGGCTGTATTTGCGGCTCTTCTTGTGAGGTTGATGGAATGGGCTCGTTTGATTCCACAGCAGGATCTCGGCGAATAGGTGATTCGTTTTCCGCCGATACGGCCAACTGATCACCAGGTTGTGGAGCACGGCGCAGCTGATCATGGGCAACTTTGCGAGGTCGTCCTCTGCCGACAACCTTCTTTACCAAATATCGGTCATTATCCAGTACTCCACATACTTCATACGGCTCGCTGAATTTAAGGTCAAGTGAGGTTTGATTGCGAGGATTATTCTTAACCAATACGTAATCTCCTCTTTGGAAATGGTGGATCTTGGCCTTATGTAGATTAAAGCGTTGTCTGTCTCGTTCGCTGGAACGAATCATTTTCTGTTGCACCTGTTTTATGAGCGCTTCAATATCAACGGTTTCCTTGTCAATATCCACCAGGTTGAGAAGCTCAGGAGGTACGCAGTGCTTTCGTTGTGTGATAAGTGTTAGTGGAGCAACACCGGTAACCCGATGAGTGGTACAGTTCATTGCCAGTTGAAGTTCATCGAGTACAGCGTGCCACTGCTCTGCCTCGTAGTTTTTTATCATTATTAAAGCATTCTTTATCGTTGCAACGACCCTTTCAACTTGGCCATTTGCTCGGCTGACTCCTGGAGCGATAGTGTGAATATTTATTCCGATGTTGTCACAGTACTCTTTGAATTCGCCTAGAAACTCTCTTCCTCCATCGACTATGATTTGGACCGGTGCTCCAAATAGATGCACAGTACGTTTCAGAGCAGCCAATGTACTGTGTGGGTTTTTATTAGTACTGAAGTACAGTAAAACGTACTTCGAGAAAGCGTCAATGGTGACTATGACATACTGCTGATCATCTGGAGTGCCCAGCTTCCCTGTTATGTCCATATGAATAACTTGGAATGCAGCAGTTGGTTTTTGTATCGGGTGTAACTGGGCTTGAATGGCCCCGGATCTTCCTTTGGATGTTCGGCATATAACGCAGTTATCCACAAATCTTCGAACAGTAGAACTCATTTTGTTGAACCAATAAGTTTCCCTGATCTTCTGCAGTGTCTTTTCCCAGCCGGGGTGTTTTAGTGCAGTGTGGAAAGAGTTTATAATGCTCCACTGAAAGGAATTGGGAACGACAGTACTGAGCTGCTGACCGAAGACAGGATCATTGACGTTCTTCTTTAAGACATTGTCCTCCAAGACATAGTCTCCTACTGGGTTATTGTCACTGAGGCTGTCCATTATTGGTCGCAGTTCATCGTCCCGTCGTTGTTCAACCTTGAGCCAGTTCAAGTCTTTTGTCATAACATTGACTGCAAACTCAGCTGGGTTTCTACTGAAAAAGTCAGCGTGTTGGAGACGTTCACCTTTGCGATACTCTATCTCGAAGTCATAATTTTGTAAGAACGCCCACCAGCGATGAATCCTTGGTAGGAGATCCTTTTTGTGTTTTGACGCTTTTAACGCGTTGCAATCAGTTATCACGGTAAATTTTCGCCCATAAAGATACTGGCGAAAGTGTTTTACAGCGCGTACCACTGCCAGTGTCTCCAATTCGTAAGAGTGGTAGCGACTTTCAGCCTCCGTAGTTCTCATGCTCATAAAGGCAACCGCATGTTGACGTCCACCGATCACCTGAACCAGTACTGCACCAAATCCGAGGCTGCTTGCATCCGTGTATAGATGTATGGGTGCCTCTTCTTGGAATAATGTAAGTACTGGAGCAGATGTTAGGCATTCGATGATTGTGTTACGAGCTTTTTCGTGTTTGTCTGTCCATGCCCATTTTGCTCCTTGTTTCGTTAGTTCGTACAAAGGTACCATTGTTCGAGAAAAGTCCGGAATGTACTTCCTAAAGTATCCAGCAAGACCATTGAACTGCCTGACTTGCTTGACAGTTTTGGGTACTGGAGCTTTGACGAGGGCCTCTACTTTTCGCGGACTCGGTCGTACTTGTCCATCAGAAACTACGTTTCCGAGATATTCAATTGATCGTTTGAAGAAACTGCACTTGTCTGCGTTGATAGAAAAGCCCGAGTCTTGCAGTGCTATGAGGATCCGCTCCAGGTGTGAGATTCCTTCAGGAAAATCTGTACATTTACTTAACACGTCGTCTACGTAGACCTGTGCAGCTGTTCCCAGCAATGATATCAAAGCTCTGTTGATGCATCGTTGGTAGACTGAACAAGCATTGCTCAAACCAAACGGCATGGTGAGGTATTCATATAGTCCATCTGGTGTAACAAAGGCAGTTTTCTCTATGGAGGCCTCACCAATGGGAATCTGGTGGAAACCAGCTGCCATGTCAAGGCTTGTATAGAAATAACCGTTTGCCAACTGGTCAATCTGATCAGAGATTAACGGGAGTGGATAATGGTCGCGTAGAGTATTCGAGTTGAGTTCTCGAAAGTCCACACAAAGCCGATCGTCACCATTCTTCTTCTTGACTAAAATGATGGGGCTTGAGTAGGGAGATTTGCTCTCACGAATGATGTTATGTTCCAGAAGCTCTTTGATTATAGTGCGAACCTTCTCTCGTTCCACCGGGCTGAGTCGGTATGGTCTTCTTTCCACGAATTTATCAGGGTTTTTCAGTCTGATTTCAAGTTCGCCGGTGTTGACCCGAGTCTTAGGATATCCACGAATAAACAGATGTTCGTATTTATTCAGAAGTCGACGTAGTTGCCCGACGTCATCTTCATTGGTTAGGTCACAGTCTAAGTTGTTGAAGAGAGAAGAACTCATACTCACCTGATTGATGAGTGTTCTATGAATTAGCTTCGTCCCATAGGATGTGATTATCACACTTAAATTAGTGTCATGGATCAGGTTCATGCCCACTAAAATGTCTGTTGACATTTCATAGTCGGGCAATACGTAAAACTCCAGCTCAACGTTGATGGTGTCTACGGCGCATACAGTCGTAAGTTTGGTCAACGATAGTGCGGGGAATTGACCTATCCCTTTCAAGTAATTGACTACCGGTCTTCTTTGACCAGGTAAAGCTGTAGCAACAGATTCTCTGATAATTGAGCATTCTGCCCCGCTGTCAAAGACGGCTTGCAAAATCCTTTCACCTATTTTGATGGTAATAGGAGCCAGCTTACTGCTTGCAACGCAGTTCACGTTTGAAGTCAACGAACGTTCGCGTCTGAAGCAAGTTTCGTAAGTGTGGCCTGGCTTCTTGCAATAGGTACAGGCAAGTGCAGTTGTTGTTTTTGAAACCTTATTGCTAGCTTCAGGCTTAGACTCCGCAGGTTTGAATCTGCATTCGTTAGTGGAGTGGTTTGTCTTCTTACATGTACGGCATCTTGATGTCGATGGTGTATTGTCCGAAAAGCGTGAACGTTTGTTATATGCTGTGGAATTTGAGCTTGGGTGACTACGCTTCTTTCTTATGGATGTTGCAACTGAAATGAGCTCAGGAACACTGGTTGCCCTGGCATTCAACAGTTCGATACGTAAGCGCTCGTCATTAATGCATCCAATCACTGCCTCCACGGCGTGTTCGTCTCCAAGTTTGTCTTTGGTGATTCTTCGCCACATGATCCAAGCACGTGATAAGAACTCCGCGATATCTTTTGTTGAATCGTAAACATGTTCTCTAAACATGAGGATGTCCCGAGAGTATCTATTTTCGGGTTCGAACGTGGTGATGAGATTTTTCCGCAACTCTTCCCACGTTGAAGTAGTCACCATCCAATCATCAATCCACATTTTTGCACGGCCCTTCAACAGGCTGCAGATTTTCATACGTACATCAAAATCATCCAGATTGTACGCTTCAATCGCTTGATCTATGTGCTGGCACCATTCACGTACACCGATGTGGGTGTCCGGATCAAATGATGGTAAATAGACGTCCTTAATCCTTATTTTTGCTTCGGTAGTTGGAGCACATAAACGCTCCGACATTTTCTGCATCGTCTCCATCATTTGCATCAGTAATTGTGGTGGTATCCCTCCCGTTTGCGGTCTTGGTTGGGGTACTCCTTCAAATGGTCCATGTTCCTGCTGCTGGGTATTAGTTGGTCCCATTTGATTAGGTGGTGAACGAGCTGATGAGGATGTAGCTTGGGTAGGAGCTTCTTGCAATCCCACTTCTGATAACGCATGAGGAACCTCCGTAGTGTTATTGAACAGTATGACGTCATTGTCGCTGACGTCCCAATTGTTATTTCCATGAGGATAACTCATTTTTGGATCTTCAAAAGAAAACTTCACGAATTCTTAAAAAGCTTTGTTTATTTAACCGGCAGCGTAACGACGTTTCAGAGAGGTCCGTACTGTACGACAGCTCGAGTGCGAATGCCCGAACGTCGACAGTGCGACCGTATTTATACAGTTTTCAACACGTACAAGTGTTGTCAAGTTTTTAGGTTAAGTATTGAAATTGCAATTATAGGAATAATGACATGCTGTTTAACGTTAATTTTACATCGTAATAATCACAAAGTGACCAACTGATGGTTTATGAACTAATTTTAGAACAATCAAATGATTAAACTTAATTATTCTAGTTTTTTGTAGACGAACTGTTGTAGTCGCGCCGATATATATATATATATATATATATATATATATATATATATATATATATAGTTTTAATTTAGTTATATTAGATTTAATTTTGTTTATTTTTTAAGTGCGAGGCGAATAAATGTTTCTTTCTTTCTTCTTTCTCTCCGGTTGTGTCGGTATTTTGAGAGTATAGAAATAGAATGTGCGTAGCGGAAGCTGGTGCTGATAGAATTAGAATATACCACAGTAAAAAGTTAAAGTTGTCAAATGATAAATATTGAGTGATGTACGTGTGGTGTTGCAGCTACCGCACGATCCTCGACAGCTGGCAGCTGTGGTGGGCGCGGTGCGCGCTGGACACGTGGGTGTGCGCGGGCGCAGGCGGCGGGGAGTGGGGCGGGGCGGGCGGGGCGGGGGGCGCGCCCGCCGGGGCGGGGCCGGGGGGCGTGCCCCGCCACGTGTGCGTGGCCTGCACCTACTGCGGCAAGTCCGTGGCCGCGCCCCCGGGACACAACCGGCCCAGGGTCGCCTTCGCCAGGCTGCCGCCACCCGCCGCCAAGATGAAGGTGACTTTTACTTACTTAAACACTGCACACTTAGGATTTGAATTAGTTTAGAGGTTGCCTATTTTATTGTAATTTTTAATGTTTTTACTAACATCAGTAGGTATTATACTTGACAATTATCGGAAATAGAATCAATTTCAAGATTTCGTAATCGCTATTATTCCTACCGATTATAAGAAATTCTTTCGGAACTGTTGGTTATTTTTCTACGACTGTTTCGTTGCACCTATAATGGTTAATAGTTAATGCACTGTTTACTGTGAAACTTTTTGACCCATTTAAAATATACCACGCATATTTTGACAAATACATGTATATTAGTCATTTGAACAAAACGTACACAATGTGCAGCAAATCTCGTCGTGCCCGCACTGCCGCAAGCCCCTGGCGCGCTGCGGCGTGTGCTCGCTGCACCTGGGCACGGGGGCGGGCGGGGCCGGCGGGGCGGGGGGCGCGGGGGCCGGCCCCGGGGCCGCGGCGGGCGCGCAGTTCGCGGGCTGGTTCAGCTGGTGCGTGGCCTGCAGGCACGGCGGCCACGCGCAACATCTCATCAACTGGTTCAAGTCAGTACTTACATCATAACTATATAACATAAGTTACGTGTTCATAACTGATGCTGGAGCGACTCACATCTCAGTGTTGCCACCTCACATAGAGACATAGATTTACCTAATAGCATGAACCATAGATATCTGACAGCTCTTTTTTCTCCATCATTCAACTCCTGCACATGCCAAAAATACGTACCTAACTTTTGCTTTTGACGCACAATAAAAAACATTGCATGATTCAAATGTTATTCTTCTTATTAAAATATTATTCTCTTCTTTTTAAAGCAAGCTCTTTTCTAGGACTTAAAATATTAAAGAAGAAGATTTTGTTGGAGACAAAACCAGTTTGTATGTATGTTTATATTAACAAATGTTACAGGGAACATACTGAATGTCCAGTGAGCTCCTGCAACTGTCACTGCGCAGCATTGGACCCACCGGACAGACCCTAGCCTAGCCTAGCTTAGCATAGCTGTAGCTTATATAGCTGTGTTCACTCATATTATCTTAAATTGAACAATATAAATGTTATTTAATTACCTGCACCTGAGCAATGCGGATGTTGACGTGTTTATGTAAGTCTTAATATTATTGTGACATAGCTTTGAAAATATATTTTATAAAGTTATGTATATAAATAAGATTTCGTATAATATTAATATCTAAGTTTTACATAAAATTATATTATTTTTACGAATTTATTTTTGTTCGTCATGTTTATCTTTACTGATCGGCGGCAAAGACTATGGCGCTTTAAAGAAGTTATATTGTATGCCGTAATGTTCTATGTTAGCCGTATTAATTGTTTTCAATTCTTCATAACATGTCACTTTATTTATGCAAAAAGTTTTATGCGTGTTTCCATCTCAGCCATAAGGCGTCCACTGCTGGACAAAGGCCTCCCCAAAGGTTTTCCACATCGTTCGGTCCTGAGCTGACTTTATCCATCGGTTGTCCGCAACCTTTACCAGGTCGTCGGTCCACCTTGTTGGAGGCCTGCCCACGCTTCGTCTTCCAGTTCGTAGTCGCCACTCTAGAACCTTTCTGCCCCAGTATGCGTGTTTATAGTGGCAAAACCACAAAAATTGTGATCACTATAAATTACGTAAAAATAATGTAATTATAAAATTATTATTATAAGTAACTGGCTGACTAATTTTAGACCGTGATTATTGTACTCGTCTCTTGAGATCGATTGAAAATATACCAAAATTATTGTTACATTATTATGATGATTATATTATATTCGTTTTCTTCTTCGTCAACTCTTATCCACCCACTGCCTGGGTATAGGTCTCTTTTGCGCGCCATCTGTTCCGGTCCTGTGCCAAACTCATCCAGTAGTTTTCCGCCGTCCTTCTTATATATTATTTCATGAAAATTTAAATTAGGAGCGATTGCCACAATTGCCCATTTTCCATAAAAAGTATTCCTGATTTTTCTTCCTGGACTTTGAGCCTAGATCAATGACATTTTAGACTGATATAGATATCAGATTTGGCCATGACGCATAATTAGTTTTATTTGGATAAACAGGTTTTTATAGAAATTATGACCAAACAAATATTTAATATTTGCATCAATTAATTAGCCTATGTGTAATGTACTCCACATACATCCTATTTATATTATAAACGCGAAAGTTTGTAAGTATGGATGGATGGATGGATATTTGTTTCTCTTTTACGTTAAAACTACTAAACGGATCTGGATGAAATTTAGCACAGATATAGATTATGGTCTGGAATAACACATAGGCTACTTTTACAGCGATAACCGACATACACACAGACGGAGCCGCGGGCAACAGCTAGTTTTAAATAAACAAATAAATATATCCGTATAGACTTATAGGTAGCGGTTTCCCAGAGGGGTAGCCAGATACCATTTTTTACTGCTCAAAATGTTGGATGAATATTTTTATTTGAAAATAATTTAATACTTTGATGCAGCCCGTCATTATGTTTAGCCTTCGTCGCCATAGTGGACCCCTAATTAATTATTACGGTTAAATATAACAGTAGCATATAAGAGATACTTTACTATATACATGTGTTCACTCATTTATATATTATATGTGTATTTTCTAGTTATTATATATTATTATTTTACCAATTGTATGGCCCAACTTAGAATCGCTCTGCAATTGGTAGCATACATTCAATTTGACTGTACTTTTTTGTTTTGTTCACTAATATAATTAGAAAGTTACTTTGGCCAATTAGATTCCTATTTTTATACCCCATTTTTCGAATAATACGTATAGTGTAGCAAGCGTTTATAGGCTACGGTAACTGCTTACCATCAGGCGGGCCGTATGCTTGTTTGCCTTCTTAGTAGCACAAAAAGTAGTATGCGAGCTAAACACTATTATTGCAATAAAATGTTAGTAAATAGCGTTTAAATATAACAATTATGGAAAATGCTATATTTATGTGTTCATTATGTAAAGCTATGTATATAAATGTTTTATTTGTAAGCGTTAGGGCAAATATTTTTGTATCTAGTTGTTAAGAGATGGGTTATTTTTGTATATAGGTTTAAGTGTTTTTTTTAAATTATATTTTGTACATAATGATAGGTTCCAAACTACTTATTTTTCTTTGTAAGCCTATATATGAGACTACTATGATTTATAAGTCTTATAACACGTGATGTACTATGGCGAATGTCCATTCTGTACTTACTGATAGTAGAAATGTTTATTTAACTGGCATTTAATTTTATGTTTCTTTATGTAACTACAGTTCGATTTTTTTCAGCAATAGAAACGTATTCGTTAGCTGTTGTAAAGCTTGGATTTTGTATCAATAAATATCGCATACAGCGACATAGCGCTCAATAACAGAACTAACGTGATAACGACATCTACCGATACTATTTGTATATTGTTAGTTTAACTTATGGTCGCCGTGTCGCTAGTTGTTACATTGTTAGACTTGCAAGAAATATTTACTTGTTATTTTTAGCTTTTGTAGTGTAAGATCACATACCTAAGTCATTTGTTATATTATTCATATTAAAATAAGAATAAACAGACTTCAAATTGATATATTTTTGATATTTTCGTTACATCGTAATGTGATCTCGGATCACGTGGTAGGAGGGGGTGTTATTTTGCCTATTAATTAATTTATTGGGCTAATATTCTGTCGCGCAGAAATGTTAGGTTATTTGGTTAAGGATAGTAGAATAAACACATCGGATAGAATCAAAATAAAAATTCATTTATATTTCCAAATATATATATAATATATATACATTTATTAAATAATCATTTCATCTTTATTCCAATTTAACAATAAAATTCTCAAAGACACAACATTTGTTTAAATCTGTTTATCGTACAAGGATCCCATCCCATACGTACGTTGTATACAGTATACACGCAGACAGCCATCATACAAAAATATTTATATAATAGAGATGCGCGAGCGCAGACAAGTCCTCGGCAACTAGTTCACTATACAGAAGGTCCGTACCTGCTCATTAAATATACCATTCTCGTATAAACAATATTACGTGAGTACCTACAAATACATCTCCGTCCTCCACAATTAACTAACTCTGACTCGAATTTCAGGATCACAATGCGAAATATTAAAATCAACACAGATACACAACATCTCGGCTCCGCGGATAGTGCGGAGGATATATATATATATATATAGAATCATCATTTAATAGTTTAGATATATTCAAAAATCTAATTCGTTTCATATTCAGTTATCACACGTTACAAAAAGTGGACGCGCCGTCCGAAGAGACAATGTAACATATATATATATTTATATAACATAGGTATTACCTACGAGTACAGAACACTGCATTGTACAAGTGAGTTTCACTCGGGTACAGAATGTGACAGGTCGGCATCTACCGACACACAAACATCTTCGGCGATGACTTAAAAAAACGGAGACAACATGTCGTCCGACAAACACTCCGACACTAGGACACGTGACGGAACAGATATACAAATATATTATATCCACCATAAAATTTACTTTAGTTTACAACAATAGATTTCCACAATTTCCATTATATACACATTGAATAAATACTTTTTTTGTAACATCAGAATTTGAAACAATCTTTGGTATAGTAGAAAGTATCAGGTCGGGGAGGGGGGTCCCGGGAGCTAAGTCCGAGGGGCTCGGACCAGGGTAACGGTCGACGGTCTGCTACTTCTACGAGATTGTTCGTCACGACACTACACAACAATTATATATCAATATTTGTACACATCACCTCCAACTACACCGTTTAAAGCTTTCAAATGAAGATAGTCCCGAGCGGCGGCGCCGGGCCACTCGCACAGATTCGAGTATGTGTCGCACACGTGCGCACGAGTGTGTGCGCGTGTGCGTGCGCGCCGGGGAGCGCGGGGGGAATGTTGAAGTGTGGCGGGAGGGGGGGCGCTCACTTGCCCTCGTCCTGTTCCATCGGCTCCTCCGACACCGAGCGAGAGCTCTCCGCCGACCTACGAACACAACACAAACGCCATGTAATGACTGAACACGTCCTCGCACTGGGACACAATCGTTAGCACAGTACGCACCTGAGGTCTGGCGCGGGCGGGTGGTGCATGGACAGCGTGGCCATGGCAGCGGCGGTGTCGGCGGCGTCCCGCTCCGTCTGCAGGCGGCCCAGCCGCGCCGCCGCCACGCTGGGGGCCGCCTCCAGCGCTGACATGCCCACCAGCTCACCGGACCGCTTCAACTGGAACATCAACAAACACATTTTTATTCGTATATATTTTTCTTAAAGTTGACATTTGAAAATGATATTTTGCGTATAGTATTTTCATTAGACTGATTTTTGCCAAACCAAAAATAGAATTTGATTAAGTATTTCCTTTAAACATAATTGTGAAAGATATTAAGAGAGGTAGGGCACCATATTAACAAGCAAGCTCGATTGTGAAAGAATCTTACAGAAGATCACAGCCAAATAATTACACACAGCGGGTAATTTTGTTCCTGTGTGTGCATTTTGAAAGAAACGTATTCCTATTCCAGGACCACTCTCATCTTAAAACCCTGATTTAAAAAGATGGGTTGGTAACATGCAAGTTTTCTTTTTATAAGTATCGATAGGCTACGGCAATTGTTTAATATCAGACGGGCTATATGCTTGTTTGCCACTCAAGTGGTGTAAAAATAAAAAAGTTTTTTTACATTACAATAAAAATATTCACTATAATATATATTTTTAAATATGAAATCAAAGAAAATTGTCCGTTTGGTGATGGATTAAGAAAACAAATGTCACCATCCTTTTCCATCCCGAGGGTGTTGTAATAGACCAGGGTCGATAATTTTTGAAACTAAAAAAATTAAAGGAAAAATAAATTACGGGCGATCTGAGGCCGAGTGGAAGGGGGTGAGTTTTAAGGGTAAAAAACGGTTTATCTCGATTTCCGTCAAAACTACAAGTCCTATGGAAAAAAGTTAAATAGCAAAGTTGTAGGTAATAAAAAGATCTACAACTTTTGTATTAACACTTTTTTCACATAACCTCAAAATGTATGTGAAAAATTCAAATAACCAAGTTTTTGGTTTTTTATTTTTATCTTTTACAAAAAGAATTTTTTTTCACGAAATTTCGTGAAAACGTACCTTATTATGTCCCAAATACACTGTAATTTTTTTGATTTAAAATATTAATTTTTTCACCTTATTTTTAACTTAATATCGACAAAGCACCCTAATTTTCGATCGAAAAATCTCCCGTCAAAATATCTGCTTTTTTTAATAAGTCTGAGTTTTTGTTCTTTGAAATCTCTACTTTCTGATGGTGTAAAAAAATATATACATTACTATGGTAAATTTTCTCAGAAAATGCAAAAAACGAAAATATAATTAACAACCTTTTTTTACCTACAACTTTGGTTTTTTCAGAGCAGGCAAAAAGATTGTATAAAATGGTTAACAGCGCAATCAAAATCAGACCATAGTTTTAGTTTGTTTCTGATAATTATATAACTTTAAATATATTTTGTAATTCCCTATGGAGGCGACATGATCACTGTGTGATCAAGCCTCTTTCTCTCTAAATAAAGATTAAAAAAAAAAAAAAAAAGGAACGTTTTCACGAAATTTCGTGACAAAAAAAAATCTTTTTGTAAAAGATAAAAATAAAAACCAAAAACTTGGTTATTTGAATTTTTCACATACATTTTGAAGTTATGTGAAAAAAGTGTTAATACAAAAGTTGTAGATCTTTTTATTACCTACAACTTTGCTATTTAACTTTTTTCCATAGGACTTGTAGTTTTGCCGGAAATCGAGATAAACCGTTTTTTACCCTTAAAACTCACCCCCTTCCACTTCCCGACCTCAGATCGCCCATAATTTATTTTTCCTTTAATTTTTGTTATATTCTCTACCATTTACAATGGGTTTCATTCTACTACGATTTTTTTTCACTTTTAACCATTTTCATAGGTTTCGGCACTGGTCTATAAGATTCGACTAAGGGAGTAAGTTAGGCAGTCATTTTTTTTTCTAAAAACGACAACTCCCGCACTAGAGAACAAGCTCTGTGTCGCAGGGAACTTTACAAACATACAATTGACGGACACAAATTACATCCAGATTCAGAACAACTCTTTGTGGATCACACAAAGTTTTGTCCTATGTGGGAATCGAACCTACAACATAGCGGGTGCATACTGCAGCCACTGCACCACCAAGGCAGATTCAATATCTTCTGCAAGAGGAAAATTCGAAACAAAACCCTATACCAAAGCGTGGGACGTTAATGGGTCGAGATGATGAAACAGTGTATCGGTACTGACCGAGGGCCAGTGGTGCTGGTGCACGGCGATGGTGGTGCGCAGCGCGTCCTGCGCGTGCGCGTGCGGCGCGCGGGCCAGCTCGCTGTAGGCGGGCGGCGCGGGCCGCTCGCCCAGCAGCGCGCGCACGCACTCCTGCGCGCAGTCGCAGACGGCGGGCAGGTCGTAGCCGCCCTCCAGCGCCAGCACCACGCGGCCCGCCGCCAGCTGCGCCAGCTCCCGCGTCATGTGCGCGAAGCACGCGGCCGACACGCGGTAGCCGCCCAGCGGCGCGGGGTGCCCGGCCGCGGCGTCGAACCCGCACGACACCAGCACGATCTCGGGCGCGTACTCCTTGGCGATGGGCATGATGACGGAGCGGAAGGCGGCCAGGTACTCGGCGTCGGCGAGCGGGGGGCTGGTGCCGGAGCTCCAGGCCACGTTGACCGTGTACCCCAGGCCGGGCCCCGAGCCGCACTCGGTGGCGGCGCCCGTGCCCGGGAAGAAGTTCCCGTCGTCGTGCCGGTGGATGCTCATGTACAGCACCTGCGACTCCTCGTAGAATATCTGCTGCGTGCCGTTGCCGTGGTGCACGTCCTGGGAACGACAGGCCATCGATTAAGTCCTTTTACTTACACTAACTATTCATACATTGGAACTACGGAAGCAATAGAAACGTTCATTAATGATGTTGTTTGTAAACTCAATAATGGGGAAAAAGTTGCTGGAATATTCATAGACCTTAGTTCTGCATTTGATACTGTGGATCATGCGATATTGATACGAAAATTTAAACACTATGGAATACAAAACAATGTTTTAAAATTGTATTGCTCCTATTTAAATAACAGGAAGCAGTATGTCGAAATTAGCTCAGTCACAAAAGGAATAGAACAGACATACAAATCGAATCTAACGACTGTATCTCGTGGTGTGCCGCAAGGCTCTGTAGTAGGCCCGATTTTCTTTATTTTACTTATAAATGATCTGACAGAAAAAACTAGTAATTTTCGCTGATGATACCAATGCCATCGTCTCTGCAGACAACATAACAAATTTGGAAATAAAAATGAATATAGTGTTAACAGCTTTTGAAAATTGGTGCGGGGCAAACAACCTAATACTCAATACCAGTAAAACAAAAAGTATAATTTTTTAATCCACAGCTAGGAATAATTCAACCTTAAATAATATATAAATAAATATAATAAAGTAGAAAGTGTCAGGTTTCTGGGAGTACTTTTTTGTTTTTGTTTGTAAATTTTAACTTTATATGTGCATGTTACAAATTTTTAACACAGATGTAATTTGTAAAGAAATAAATGACTTATGACTTAAGACTAATTTTCATGTACAACTTCTCTCGTAAGGCACCTTATATACATTAAAAAATATATCAATTTTATTATACATAGTAGTAATTTAAGACTAATTAATGAGAGTCAAGATCAGTAAACCGATGAACTCTTTATTTAAATTGTTTTCCTAAAATCATAAAAGTATTTCATTTCATTATTTTCCTATTCAAGAAACTATCCTATATAATAACAGTATTTATTCTTTGTTTCTTTATATAAGTATTTTTTTAGGTTATACATTTAAAAAAAAAACAGCTTTACTAATTTATTGTACACTAAGGGTCGCACCCGATTTTGCCACCTATCTCACTACTGCTCCACTCCTATTTACCATAGCATGATGTTATATAGCCTATAGCTTTCCTGGATAAATGCACTATTCAACAAAAAAAGACTTTCAAATCGAACCAATACTTTCTGAGATTAGCGCGTTCAACCAAACAAACAAACTTCAGGTTTATAATATTAATATAGATTTATATTTTTGAGACTAATTTTTAATTAGGAGATTACAAAGTAATCATGTTACTAAGTCAACGTTAAATAAATAATTACCCAGTCGACAATGAGTATCCTCTGCAGTCGATGCCTGGTGTGGAGTATGCGAGCCGCCACTGCTACAGAGTTGAAGAAGCAGAAGCCCATCGCCTGGTTGGGCTCGGCGTGGTGACCCGGGGGACGCACCACCGCGAAACTGTACACACAATGTATTATATTATATTACATATATTACTAGTTGTTGCTCGCGGCTTTGCCCGCGTGGATGTCGGTTATCGCGATAAAAAGTAGCCTACGTGTTATTCCAGACTATAATCTATCTGTGTGCCAAATTTCATCCAGATCCGTTTAGTAGTTATTGCGTGAAAGAGTAACAAACATCCATCCATCCATACTCACTAACTTTCACATTTATAATATAAAAATGTATAAATTAAAAATGTGTAAATTTGATATAGTCACGTGAGTGAGTGGCAGAGGCGAATTAACCGTTAACAGATTCTTAGGCCAGTATACGTTGTCACCTCTCAAGTCAAGGAAGCAATAGGGAGAGCACGAAGAAAGCAATATTGAATGTATGAGCAAATAGTTCAAAAGAATGCGTGGTGTAGTAGTGTGGTACTGACCCGTTCCTTAGGTCCCCGCGCGCGGTCCGCACGGCCAGGTCCAGCACGGCCCCGGCCGCCATGCGGGCCGCGGGGGCCGTGTGCGCGTCCGACCAGGCCGTGTCCGAGTCCACGCCCAGCCCGCCGCACGCCAGCCGCACCAGCTGGCGCACGGGGCTGGGCGCGCCCCCCGCGCCCGCGCCCGCCTCGCGCGCGCGCCCGCCGAACACGCCCACGTGCGCCTCGGTGTGCACCGACTGTGGGGAACGTGGACGTACTGTTAGTTAACACATATACCTAGCACATACCAAAACATATTATTACATTTCTTTTTAAATAATGGAAACATGTATATAACAGAAAACATGGCTAGTGACCTGTAACTCCTCGAAGGTAGCCTTCCTGGGCCTGGTCCTCTCGGCCCGCGCGGCCAGCCCGGTCTCGCACAGCCTGGCCCACACGGACTGCAGGCGGCCGCCGTGCTCGGGGTGCGTGGGCGCATGCGCTCCGCACGCACAACTGCACAACACAAACATTACACTTCGCTAAATTGTCTCAGACGATCATCGATTCAACAGCATGCGAGGCACACCCTGTACCTATCATCGTTATCTATCGTCCGCCGCCGGGCGGAGATCCGCCCCGATCCCAACGTACGCCGGTGAGCCCGATCTTCAATACAATTTGGGTGATTTACTATTTAGTATAGTCTCGTCAGTAAGATATACTGACCCGTGCTTGAGCATGAGGGGGTCGTAGGCGAGCCCGGTGGGGGGCGCGCGCGCTCCCACCAGCGGGGACGACAGCGCGCGGGCCAGCGGGGCCGGCTCGCACGCGCCCGGCCCCGGGGCGCCCAGGGCCGGCGCGGGGGCTGCGCCCGCGCACGGCACGGCGCCGTCGCTGGCGCTGGGCTGGGGCCGCCGAGACGTCAGGTCGATGACCTCGCCCTCCTCCTCGCGCAGCTGAGCCGCGTCGTGTGCACGCGTTAACACCTGAATTCATCAAAGATAAAATGATAATCATTCGACGTCTCAGTACTGTGATGTATTTTTTTTTAAAGTACCTAAGCAGAAACAAATAACTGTAACATGATAAAAAAAGAAAATTTTAATTTGTATTGAAAATCGTACGTACCGTTTTCCTTATTTGATCTCTGAGATAATGATGCGCATTAGGCGGCGCAAGCGCAGGGTCGCCCAGGGGCAATGGTGCAGAGTGCGTCCGGCCCAAGGGTCGCTTCGCGCCCCGGGCCCCCAGCGAGCCCCACGCTCCCAGGGACTCTGACACTGCGGGAAGCACCGGGCTCACCGTCACGGGGAGTGGTGCACCAACCTGTACAATAATACAAAACTCAATAAAAACAATTATTATTACAAAAAATTAAACAAAACAATTTAGTTATGCACACAAATGAACTTAAAGCTATGTTAGAACACAATTTTATATGAACAATACAAATAACGCATTCACACAAAGATTACTCCAATTCTTTTAAACTATACCAAATGGGTTATTTGAATGTACGCACATAATTTTACTTCTTTTAAAATATACCATAACCATAAACAAAAAGATTATGATAAATATAATTATATTTGAGTATATTTGAGTTTCGTAAATTAAAATCGACTTATATTCTACATGAAAAACAAATAATGATGAAAACAGCACACCCTGGCCCAATGAACGACGATCCCATGATATAAAAAAATCAAAAACCAAATTACAGAGATGTTGCAGCCCCATACCGGCGTGTGGGTGATGGGCGGCGGGGCCCTGGGCGGGGCGGCGTGCGGCCGGCCCAGGCTGATGTTGGGCATCGACGGAGACGAGAACAGCAGCTCCGCCGCGCGGGAGCAGCCCTCCTCCTCCTCGCGGATGGGAGCCGTCGCGCCCACGCCCGAGCTGCACGCGCCCGGAGGAGACCCGCGGGGGGATCCGCCCTCGCAGTCTACAACATCACACAGGACATGGTTACTCACTGTCTTCTTATTCATTTCACACATCATTTTTCTATAATAAGAATCGATAAGATATAATTGTAGATCACATGGTTTTTTTGCCTCAAAATCTATCTCAAAATTACATTATTCAAAAAAGTATTCAGTAAAGTATATAGTTTGGACAAGAATAAGTCGATAATAAGACTTAAGTTAAGTTGAGTGGATGCAACAGGGACACAACAGTACGGGTACTCACTGCGATGTTTGACGCGCGTCTTGAGAGGGCGGCGCGCGAGCGGGGAGGCGCGCCGCTCGATGACGCGCGCCTTCAGCCGCACCTTCAGCATGTTCGGCTCCGACGCTGCGGGGGTTAGTGCACGCGCATGCTTAGTTACGGGTTAGATGTTCACACACGACACCACTATTATGTCTATAGGGTTAACTATATTATTTGGTGGGAGATGTTGTCTATCCAGTCATCAATCTTCCTTACATTATATTCTTTTTAATGTACAACACGAGCCACAACTTGTAGTATAAAATATTATTACGGGAACATTAACTGTTTTCTAAAGAAATTTAAAAATGTGAAATCAATCGTTAGGTACTGTTCTGCAAATAAAACTCAACTTTTTCAAATATCTTTCCAATCACTATACAAAACGAATAACTAGTATATCTCCACACAACAACGAACACGGATGCAGTAGAACACAACACTGGATGTGGTGCAACATACCAGTCTTCCTGAGCGGGAAGTCAGCGGGCGAGGGTTGTGGGGGAGCGGCGTTGAGCGCCAGGGGCAGGGGCGCCGCCAGCCGGTACGGGTGCGTCGCCGTCGCGCCCGTTGATGTTATTGACTCTCCTGACGATGACTTCACTATACCCCTGGAAATACATCAAATATATTTATAACAACTGGTGATAAAGAAGATTCAATCAGCAAGGTTGGTATCATCGCCAGTACCATCAATTATTCAGCTGTAATAGTAGTAGTGTGCGACTTGTGCACTGTTACGTTCCGTTGAGATGGTAGTGGACTTACTACATAGATATAAGAAGCTTTAGAACAAACGTGGCAGGTAGGCTGTTAATGCTAACTAGCAGTCAACATATTTGTGTAGTAGTTTTTATTGCTAGGAGGTACTCTTTTCTGTGCGGCTTAAATAACCCCACCTCGTGGGTGAAATTTGCAACAGTAGAGCTGCTAAATGTAAATACACAAACAATATAAGCGTAAACTCACCAATTTCTATATGATGAGCCAGGTACTGTTCCGTTGGCACTAGCCTGTTTCTTCTTAAGGAATTGCTGCAGTTTCTGCTTGACTTCAGTGGAAGCGTTCGCGCTGTGTTCGTGCTTGTCCTTCTTCCGCAGCAGCTCGACGCGGTCCCTCTCGTGCCTCTCGCGCGCCTCCCTCGCCTCGAGCGCCTCCCGCGCCTCCCTCGCCTCGCGCCGAGCCGCCTCCTCCATGGCTTTCTGCTGTTCCCATAACTGTAAGGTTAGTATTCACGTTACAAAAAGGATAAGGTAATTGTAGGGGGTGTTCACCTCTCGGGCATCTGGCATGCGCATGCTCTGTTGTATAATATATGTAGCACACGTGATAGTGGGCAAACTATCTTGTCTATGTGCTCGTTGATACTACGAACGTTGTTTCTAACCAAGTAACATGAAGCAATTGTAATACTCAAGAACACTTTCAAAGTTTTGTATGTGTATAAAAATGAAGAGATAATACAATGCTATTTTAGTCTAAAGGCAAATAAAATATAAGTTTATATATTAGCTATTATTCTTAACAAATTTGAAATTCAATGTTTTAATTCAAATTTGTTTTTATTCATATATTCATCTACTAAAGTCAAACGCAATGTTTTAATTAATTAGTCTATTTAAAACTGCAATGACGTCAAACAGCATTTCGCGGCAATATATAAAGTCTTGCCTACAGACGTACAAAGTACGAAAACATAATAATTTAAACAGGTTATTTTAGGTACTAAATGTAAAAATTCATTTGCAATCACAAGCTAACAAAATAATAATAAAATAAATTATATAAATATATTTAACGAAACAAACGAGTTGTTAAATTCTAAATGTACGCGTCTGTCATCTGTCTGAATAAATAATAAGAAAATCTATTGTTTAGGTATAGGAATTTGACTGGTTTTTAGACAACATTTCTTAACAATACTTTTTCAAGCATGAAAAACATTTAAAATCTGCACAGTATTTTTTTTATTTCTTTTGCCGTCGTCGAAGTGCATTGTGATTTGTGCGACATAATATGAATCTTTATTTAATAACTACTTAGTACCTATCTAAACATAAACTGACTGCACGGCTAGTTCAGTGGTTTAAGTGGTAACCTGTCGTTGTGGGTTCGATACCCAACAGTTACACAAATAGTGTGATCCATAAATGATTGTCCCGAAAGGGCTTGTTCACTGGTGCGGGAGGGAGTTGTCTTTATAAAGAAAAAAAAATGATTCAGTACATAATTATAAAACGATCTTATTTAGGCACAAATAGATTCAAATTAATCTACTATTAGTAATTATTTGGACTCATTACAAATATAATAGCAACCCATATATGTCCCACTGCTGGGCACGGGTCTCCTTTCCTGTATCAAGAGAGAGAGAGAGAGAATTTAGGCCTTAATTCACATGCGGGTTGGTGAATCAAACATTTCTTAAGATTTTTTTCTAAGACATGTGGGTTTCCTCACGATGTTTTCCTTCACCGTATATTTAAACTATTCCGCCTAATATTTACTACATGCGTCACACATTTGGGTGTAATCAAGTGACATTGTTTACATTATTGCTAAGTGATTCACATACTCCTACGTATAGCTTTTTATAGACGATCTTGAAGTTTTTAACAATGAGGAAGCATTTTTGTATGAAATATGTACTCATATTTATAGATGTGTTTAGTTTGTCTCACATCAACACGTATGGGGTTTTATTTCTATAGTACTTAGGTGATAAACGAGCATACGTCCCGCTGGGTGGTAAGCAGTTACCGAAACCTACACACGCTTGCAATACTAAAGGTATTACTTGCGTGTTGTCGACACGAAAATGTTAACACCAGGGATTTGAGATGGAGTAACCCTGAGTTAGGTAAACATTTGATTAAAAACGCATCCCTGAATGAGCAATAGAAACCTGTACTCACACACAGTGTAGGAACACAACTACACCGCTGTGTGTAGTTATTTGACTGTGGTCTTCTGTAAGGTGGAGGTCCTTCCCTAATCGGGCTTGTTCGCTTATATGGTGCCCTACCTTTCAAGAAAGCAGTTAAAAGGAGTTTACATACCCCTTGTGTTGCAAGCGTCCATAGGCTACGGTAACTGCTTAACATCAGGCTGGCCGTATGCTTGTTTGTCTCCTTAGTAGTACAAAAAAATAAAACTATTGATCGATATGTCTTCGTAAAAAGGTACATAATATAAAAAAATAACATTATCAAAGATATCTTAGAGGTTATAAAGTTGCGCCGACCTCATTGTGTCCCATCAACAATTATTTGATTCCAAGAACTCAGGTACCTATTTACTTATAAGTCTTTTAATTTTCAATATACCCTCAAACGAGTACGTCGAATAAAAAAGTTATTATATGTCTGTGTTGTGCGCCAAGGTGACCGATTGTCGCTTCGACATTATATTTTATAGGTTTTAATTTATTAGAGTTTAATATTACGTTTAATATTTAAAATACTGCTTATGAAGCTGTGATTACCGTGCTAGAGTCTCGAGTTTGAACCCCGGGTTCCTTAAAAGTGGTATTGAGTTCTAATGACGAGAAATGCTTAGTATCAACTCAAAGTCTGGAATTGTGTCCGGTATTACTTATAATTGTTTTGGTAATGCGACACCCCTCTGTCCCCTACACCAGCAGTTAATTACAATGAAATATATATGCATATTTAAAAAAATATGAATCGAGATTTTAGTGCTGACGCCATAAATATATATACAGACGAATTGAGAGCCTTCTCCTTTTCGAAGTCGGCTAAAAATAATAATATGAACTTACACGTTCAACGCACATAAATGCCACACATTTTTAATCGCACTCAATACTTATCATAGACACATCACATAGCGACGCGTGCGCATAATGTCATCTGCGTCTAGTTACATTATAGTCTATGCGCCCCTCTTCACACGTAACATAAAGGTGTGGCCAGTGACCTGACCAAACGAGGCTAATATAATTACACGTAGTATGTAATTACTCATTCTATTTTTAAAGTGGGGATTAGTCACATTCTGGGTGTGGGTCACATTAAGTAGTGCGTTTAGATGAATACAATAAAATATATATAAGCAGATATGCCTTCTCGTTATTTGTATTTTTTTTTATAAGAGAGGGAAAACTCGAAATAAAACCCTTTACCAACCCGTCTAGCCAGCGTGGTATAGTAGGCTAATATCCCTCCAACGGGACGTTTATGGGTTGTGATGATGATCCATAACCAACATCATCGAAGCATCCAACCAGCTGGTTGGATGCTTTGACTGTTTTTTTTTAACTGTTTACCATCAAGCTGATGGTAAACAGTTACCACAGCTTACGGAAGCTTGCATCACCAGGAGTATCACTCGGGCGTTGCCAATCATTTATAATCTTTTAACGTAAATTTCGTTAATAAGAACCCCATGCTATAGATGTTTTTTAAAAACTACAAGAAGTGATAGATAAACCTATAGTTAGACTTCGTAATCTACGTTAAATATTAGTAGGTACTTTAAAGCCAAAAGTCTAAATTCAAATAAGAAATATATCTCGCCAAAATGACAACAATTGATATTTTCGAATTACAATCGCGGATTAGCAAGTAAAGCTTACAAAAGTTAGGAAAGTAATGGTTAACATAGCTCATCATAACTACAGGGTATGTTGGTCCAAGTGTCAAAATGTGCAATACATTCCTAGGAATATAAATGTAGCAAGTTGGTTTTGATATAAAAGCGTCTGGATAAAAATAGCAGGGCACTACTTGTATCGTAAGATCGCAACAATTATTGCCAAAACATTTATTAAGATACGCAACACTATAAATAGTGAGATATAAAAGTTGACCAAGTTGCACCGAGTAGTGGGCATATTGCCAATACATTTATCAATTGAAATCTAGTCCAATAAACTGACCAGAATAATTTATTTAAAAACGAAACTGTATATCAAGTGTATAGAATTTCCGGCAACACAGTAGATATTTATATTCTAAAATCTATATGCTTTGGTCGCACCAAGCGCTGCCAACATGTGTATCTACATGATTTTAAATACGCTTTTTCTGGTAGTCATTTTCAATGTACAGTCCAACTTGATTAAACCTTTTTATAACATAAAACATAGCTTCACGACTTTTCTCCGCACGGTTTCCTCAGTTACATATGTTAGATAGAATCCAAAATGATATTTTGAGTTATATTGATTTCTAGGCTAGACTTCGGGTTTACACCGATTTCTCGACAGAAAATATTATTAATACCATTTTTAACGACCTAGAAAGTTTGAAAGGTTTAAACTAGTAATACGTATTTTTAGTGTTCGAAATAATTGTTTGATCAATAATCTTTGGTAAGAATAAAGAGTAGGTTTAAGTATAAATACCTAGCGATTATTTTCTACATCGCGCTATAGAAATAGACACACCTAACTTACATCTCTTATACATATAGTCAAAAGAATCACGTCATGCCATAAATGTAAAAAATCTCTGAACACATTTGACTGCAATAAAGCAATCAAATATTATCACGATCGTGGGACCGGTTCTCTCACGTGATGTATTTATTGACCAACATGTACCTAACCATTTGTGAGTTAAACACGTTTCGTTAAAAGCGATTTGTGTCTAATAATAGATATGACAAGTCTTTCATTAGAGAACCGGGTTATTTGATCTCTTGGTCTTGGATTAAGGATAATTCTGTCTGATGGTGTCTCAAAGTATGCCGTTCCATCAAAGTGCCTTGTGGCACACCTTTCGAAAGTTTTAGGAAACATTATTATAATGCATTATGTATTTAAGTAGTATTTAATTCAATAGCTTCTGTTTTATCGTTGTCAGTATATCAAGTGACTGTTAAGATTTTAGTAAATTAATTAAAAGTGTAAAAGTCCATAAAATAATATTCTCCTCATTCCATCATAATAAAATTTGTTTATCACTCACATTTACCTTCAAATGGTGCATGAGTTGTTGCTCGTGCTCTTGCGCCAGCTGCTGGCGCTGCTGCTGGAAGTGCTGTAACAGGATCTCTTGTTGTAGTTGCTGCTGTTTCTTCAACTGCAACATTGATACAAAATCTTAGTGTTGTTAGGCATCAAGCAGGACTCGTTATAGTGTTAGTATTGAGTGATCACTTTATAGAAAAGGATTTAACTATTTTTACCTTTTTGGCAATTTGAGAACAGTTTTTGATCCTTAACTGGTTATTTTACCGTTACTATACTATACTATATACTAGTATAAATACTTTTATAGTTGTCTATCTAAGTATTATTTTAGATTTTATTTCTTCTTTAAATTACACTGGAGTATGAAATATTTGGATCTTAGCAATTGACTTATGTTTAAAAAACACGTTTTACTATAAACACATGTTTTTATTAAATTTAATAAAAGATAAATCATTTTTTATAAATAATAAAAATATATTGTCACAATACGTATAATGTTTATTAACAACACATTCACTAACAATAAGTTAGGTATACTATCACCATTACACAAAACCACCGTGTCACATTCAACTACTTCGATATATTGTTGTAGATATTACTTATGATTTAAATCATGTCCAATTAATGTGATGGGTTGACGCTTCATGATTGGTTTAATAAGCTTATGTATTTGATGAATTATTTAACGCACCTGATTAGTTTAATAAAAGCTTAAGTTTTATTGTTAATGCAATGTAGTTTATATTATCAAAAATTTCTAAGATGACATGGATTATGATTGTCTCGACAAAATTTGGACATATTGTTGTTTCATTGAATGTGACATATATACACAGTTCATTGTACACAATTATTATTGTAATTATGACTCACTTGCATCAGGAAACTATTCTCTAATGTCTGTTTCGCCCGCTCAGCAATTTTTCTTGGGTTCTGATTCTGACAACGAGAGATGAAATACATGTAGGATACAGTCGACAAACGACCTGAAGAGAGCTTTTAAAGGGTCGGTCCAAACATGGAGCTAGATAGATAGATACACCAGATTTTGTGACCACATTTGATACAAAAGTGTAAATTAATCAAAACCAGAAACTGTTAAATGGTGAAACAAAAAACAGGCGTGTAAACTATTGGATTTTTTTACATGGCGAGTTCACACAGATATTTTTGTTTCCAATGAAAATCAACCCCATTGTAGTAGGTACACAACATTGATTTTGCTTACCCTAATAACACCGATATTGGTGCAAAAACAAAATGTAAAGTGGCGATATTAAATTCTTATTTGTTTTGACAACTTGACAACGTTAGTGTTCCCTTCACCTCCACTTATCATAGATCGCTGCAACCTTGCACCATTTGACGGAAGCAACACAAAAAACATCAAAATGGTGGTACGAGGTGCGCGTGCGCTTATTTCTGGCGACGCGCACATTATTTTTGTTCGATGGGGAAAAATGGCGGGCGGGTGGAATGCGCGGGCGACGCGAATAGAACGCGCGGACGGATGTTTTGGGCGCGCGCGTGGGTGGAGCGGGATTGTCGCTGTTCTGGACTCCTGAGTGTGATGCTTGGACGACAGAGCCCTTATAGACTAAGGGGAGGGACTTGTAAGATTTCAATCGGTTTTGGGCGGGGCATATTACATGTTCCTGAATTGCCAGGTATTTTTGTACAAGTATTTAATATAGCCTAATAAGTTTCAATATGAGTTTCTATAGCAGCCAGGGACAGCTTTATATAATATAATTAGCAGTATTATTAAGTGCTGTACGTAACAATGCTCACATACACCTTCTATAACTTAAAACTTTAGTCATCATACCTAGCAAATATAAAACATTCTAACAATAAAGATAAAACTATCAAAAAATACAGCATTATTATTATAGAAAAAGCACAGCGCATTGGGGCCGCGAAACATCTAAATTTACCGAGTATAATACGCATATAATAACATATATGTATGTAAGTATACATACACAACACATACATACAATGTGTGTGTGTATGTATACATACAGCGATGTATAAATAGTGGAACGCGCGCGCGCGCGGTATTAATATCTGGTAAAAATAATATACATGTAGGTAGGCGCTCTGACTATATTTCGGGAAAAGGTCACGGTAACCCGCCGATTGTCTTTACCTGAATATTATTATATACAACTAGTTGTTGCCCGCGGTTCCGCCCGCGTGTATTTCTGTTAACGCTGTAAAAAGCCTATGTGTTATTCCAGACCATAATCTATCTCTGTGCCAAATTTCATCCAGATCCGTTCAGTAGTTCTTACGTGAAAGAGTAACAAACATCCATCCATCCATTCTTACAAACTTTCGCATTTATAATATTAGTAGGATGTTTATAAATAATTCTAATAATATTATTAACAAAATTTGTAAGTATAGAAGTGTGTTACTCTTTCTGGCTAGTACTACTTAAGACGGATTTTGATAAAACTTTCTGATATTATATATAGCTTATACATCGGGATAGCACAATGGCTATACTTTATTTAGGCGAATGAAGCTGCGGCCATTACCCAGTTGTGTATAATACAATTTTGTGTAATTAATTTATAAGGTAAAAGCTACTATAAATGCAGTATGGAATTGCTGTTCTTCTATGTATTTAAAATAAAGTACATGTATAAGTGTTTAAAACACGACTTATATGAAAAAGTAAGAAAGATACACAGAGTTATAATATTACTTAGGAAAATACATGTTAACGTGAAATATTTTTTAGACTGCCTCGGTGGTCCAGTGGTCGCAGTATGCGCCTGCTGTGCACGAGGTTGTGGGTTCGATAGTTTTGTCCCACGCAGGACAAAACTATGTGTGACCCACAAAGAATTGTTCTGAGTCTGGGTATAATTTGTATTTTTAAAGACAACTCCCGCACTAGAGAACAAGCTCTGTGTCGCAGGGGACTTTACAAACATACAATTAACGGACACAAATTACAGTCACACTCAGAACAACTCTTTGTGTGTCACACAAAGTTTTGTCCTGTGTAGGAATCGAACCCACAACCTCGTGCACAGCAGGCGCATACTGCGACCACTGGACCACCAAGGCAGTTAATTCTTTCGTTATTGAAATTATAGTTAAAACTTAGCTATTATTAAAAGAACAGAGCCTCTAGACAAGTGGCATAAGTGATAGTCGAATCGAAAAGTCAAAAAAACAAATGTATGGGATTTGACATAAGTCTACTATATAATGTCGTAAACTTACGTCAAATTCCATACATTTGCTTTTTTGACTTTTCGTTTCGACTATCGCTTATGCCACTTGTCTAGAGGGGCAGAGGCCGTACCATGTCATGTTAAAACTGAATCGTTGGAGCGAGAAAGAGGGATGGAGCTATAAAGCGTGTATAGCTCTGTCTCTCTCACTCGTTCGAAACACTCTCGTTTAACACGTCATTGTACGCCGCAGGAGTTCAGTTCAAAACTGCCACAAACAAATCAGTTTTAATTAACTATTGTTTTAAGGGAGCTTACAACTAATTTAAGAAGTTACATTTTGCATTAATACAGACTTTCTCTGAGAGAATAATTTAAGGTAATTTTGTCTTGCACGTGTATCTTAGTGAGGTCCTGCGAGAGATTTTATGTGAGGTGACTGTTAGGGAGATACTAAACGCGGTTGATGTGGCTTTTCTGTTGCTATAAGAAAAAGAAATTTCTTTGGGCTTTTTAGACCCTATTTAAGTCACACAGTCTCAGACATTAAGTCAGGAACATACTCTTAGCGGAGGTGTAAGCTTTTAGACCATTGAATGCTAAACGCTGTTGAAGACCTGATAGAAGGGAGACAGTGTACTGTACAGCCAATAAGTTTGTATGCTTCTTGGCTAGGTAGCATGGCCACCCTTACTACTAGGCGCTGAAAAGTAGGTAGCGTAATAAGCGCTAAGAAGAAATAAGTGGTGTATGTACCTGCATTATCTGATGGTGATAGCTGGTGTCTGCGAGGGGCAGTCGCGGCGCGTGCGGCGGTGATGGGGTGTGTTGTGGCGAGCCGTCTGCGCCACCCCCGGCCTCATGCGCCATCTCTGCTGGAAAGAGAGAGAAAATACTATTAGATGACTTGAATACAGAATTTATTGCAAATTCATTATACAGATATCTAATATATAAAATTCTCGTGTCACGGTGTACGTCATTGAACTCCTCTGAAACGGCTCGACCGATTTTCTTGACATTTTGTGTGCATATCGGTTGGGTCTGCAAATCGGACAACATTTATTTTTCATCCCCCTAAATGTTAAGGGTAGTGCACCCCTATTTTTTTTTCTAGATTTTTTTGTTTGTTTTTATGATACAGCATTAAAAAATACATACAACCCTAAATTTTCAACCCTCTACGATCAGCCCATATTTACTATTTTAGTAGCAAAACAACGTTTGCTGGGTCAGCCAGTAAGATATAAATTGGACGAAGTAATGGCACTGTTTGTGTGGATAGGTAGGTACCTACTGTAGTATCGTATAGGTACCTGGAAACATTACTATTGTATGTTCCTCAATAAAAGTTCCAATATATCAGTTTACTTATAGTCAGATACTATTAAGCTTCATTAATGTAACTCGGTATACAATAAAGAGTTACATATATATAGAAATGCAAATTTGTGGAATGTAATGTTAGAGTAATAGTTGTCTATGCTTATAACAAAGGAGGATATATCTGGCAGTAAGCCCACCATTGTACTTATACGATTAATTTATGCAACGTATTTAAATACAGTGACATTTAAGTACTTATAGTGACAAGATGTTGCTGCTGTTACATGAAAGATGATGATTCAAAGCAAACATTCATACAAAACATACAATAGAGCACCTGCAAAAACTTTTACTACGAGTAAATTCCACGTAGAAAAATATAAAAGCTTATGGATGCTCTACATTCCTTGTATATATTGTGTTTTTTTATTAGACAACTCCCGCACTAGGGAACAAGCCCTGTGTCACGGGGAACTTTACAAACATACAATTAACGGATACAAAGAACACCCAGGCTCGGGACAACAGGACTTACGTCCCGTGTGGGGATCGAACCCACAACATGCGGCGGAGTGGTAAATGGCGAGATAACCACTTAAGACACCGAACCAACTATGCTGTCAAGTATATAAATAAATATATAATTACGCTAAGTTCAAAAAATCACAGATACAAACAATATTATAAATATGACGTATATAAACAATAGTAAGACTTTCTACAGATCTGACGCGTAATCCAGTCTATTTCTTAGTAAGACTATTTTGTTGATGTTATTGCGAGATAACAGGATGTACCTAATGTTCAAGAAAATATATGTTTAGATCGTAAACATTTCCGTACAACAAAATAATATTTACTTCAAACATAACGTAATAAGGCTTGAAAAAAATAAATACGTAGGAGCACAATCTGCTTAATAGCCTTTTAGCTTCATTCCATTACGATAAGATAGCCAAGATGAGAATCTACAAGCGCTGTAAAGAAGAAACGCGTTGTATTTATTGGTAGTAGATACCTACTGAGTCCGTGTGGTGACGGATTGAGAATACGTTCTATCCCGAGGGTGTCGTAAGAGTCGACTAAGAGAGTTAGTCAGGCAGACATTAACCAATGCAAGAGAGGGAAAACTTGAAACAAAACCCTATACCAACACGTCTGGCCAGCGTGGTATAGTAGGCTAATATCACTTCAGATGTATGGAGGAGACCCGTGTCCAGCAGTGGGACGTTTATGGGTTGAGATATACCTACTGATTTGACTTAATTAAGTAGCTAATTAATATTGAGGGGCCTTCATGTGTAAAAAGTTGATAATGACGGAGATTATTTTAATAATTACATTATCTTAATATTGATGACCGATTGCAAAAATTGTGTTGTGTATTTTATTTCTAAATTCATAAATGAATCTAGATTGTTTTATTCATATATTATACTGTTAATTTGATATTCTAAACAACAGTAATTTTTTAAGACAACTTTCGCACTAGAGAACAAGCTCTGTGTCGCGGGGGAATTTACAAACATATAATTAACGGACACAAATTACACCCAGAATCAGAAAAACACAAAGTTTGTCCTGTGTGGGAATCGAACCCACAACCTCGTGCACGGCGTATACTGCGGCCACTGGACCACCAACGCACTCAAATAATTTTATATTATAAACAATTAATTATAAAATTACCTATTTTTATAACTACAACACAAATGTAAAGTTCACTTAATGACACAGAAAACTTAAATTCTCAAACCACACACACAATCGATTATGATGGTTACACACGACAAAATGTACTGAGTGAGGTTGCAGCGCACACCGCACGTCTACACGCGGCCGTTTGTGGCCAGCCTGTGACCTAAATAACCTAATCTAGGTAGGGTGAGGGATGTACACTGTACTAGTTTTAGAATATTGCAGTTTTTATTGCGTTTGTCGTAAACTGTCGCTTTTTATTGCTGTGGTTAAGCTCTGACAATAGATATGATAACGAGTTATATTGTTTACTCTTATATACTTGAAGAAACAAATGAGTGAGTGTTTTCGATTCAAAGTATTCAGTGTTTTACGAGTCATTGTGTTTGGAGACTAGTTAGCTAGTTAGGAGACTGTTTTGTATACATACATTATGTCCTGGGAAGCGTAATGTATGGTACAGATCCTGTCATCATTATAAGGCCAAAAATATCTTGGCAGGGTAGAATCAGAATCAAAATATATGTTAAAAACAATCAACTGTCTCAATCTCTACTATAAAATAGCTTTTTCATAAATATTTGAACTGGTCTTCCAAATTACATTTTAATATTTGATTACCGTCCACTTAAAATTGCATAAGGTTGCATTTGTTCAAGTCCCGACCTCCTAGACTCATTTAATGTAGGTCGTCGGGGGATTGCGGCGAAGCCTGCGGGAGGGGGTAGGCTCCTCCTGACACGGAGGGGTGTGGAGGGGCGCGACAGTTATTTTTGTCCAAAGCTATATTTAGAACAGCTGCCCGCCCGGGATGGAGGGATTTTATTTTACAGACCCTGTTTAGAGGTCACAAAAGCCTTAAATTATGTGGCGGTACCTTTTGTTGTTCAAGGTTCGTAGTTATTTTTACTTTAAGATGGCTTAATGCTTTGGTTTCAGCATTGTGTATTAACTGAGGCCGACTAACTGTCGGAGTCCGACTGCTCTCTTTAAACGTCATCGTTGACTCTAGCTAATTGTTTAATACTTTTTAATTAAACCTATTTGGAAATGCCCAAACAGTTTGCTTTACAGTAAACCAAGTTCAAATAAAAATGTAAATAAAATGTGTCTACCTATAAATTCTTCTACACAAAATCTTTGAAATATTTAATTTGACTTCGAAATTATACTTCGTATCAATACCATTATTTATTTGTATTTGTTTTTAAAAAGGCAAGTCCCGCACTAGAGAACAAGCTCTGTGTCGCGGGGGACTTTACAAACATACAATTAACGGACACAAATTACAGCCAGACTCATGCGACCACTGGACCAACAAGACAGTCGAAAAGAATATATACCTACTTACCTCAGTCTCAAGTCAACCCGCTGCATCTAAAATATCTGACCAGTGGATATTTATACAGCTGTCCAATGATCTAGCCCAAATGGTATTAGACCAGTTAGTGACCTGATACTGTCCATCTACAATATATTATTCACTCGATATCTCACTGAGATACGGCGAGAGACTATTTCCATAATTAGGTTAAGTACCTCCAGCGGGGTATTTGTCGTGCATTTTAGTTGGAAATAGTTTTGAATATAAAGTACATTATATAGAGAAGGTTGGAGTAGAAACCGACCTGAATACGGTTTGATGACTATAAGATAAATATAAGCATTTGATTGGACAGATTCGGGACACGGTATATTTTTATTTGGAAGACGTATTGGAATCTATTTTTTTTTATTTTTTTTTATACTACTTGGGTGGCAAACAAGCATACGGCCCGCCTGATGTTAAGCAGTATCCGTAGCCTATAGACGCTTGCATTACCAGAGGTATCACTTGCGTGTTGCCAACCCATTTCTTTACACCAGGGCTTTAAGATGGAAGTAACCCTGAGATAGGAATACGTTTGTTTCAAAACGCATTCCTAAATGAGCGCTGGAGACCTGTACTCACACACAGGAACACAACTACACCGCTGTGTGTAGTCATTTGGCTGTGGTCTTCTGTAAGGTGTAGGTCCTTCCCCAGTCGGACTTGCTCGCTAGTATGGTGCCCTACCTCTCTTAAACTCTAATTCTTTTTTTCTGTGTTCGTTCTTCTTAGGAAAAGGTTCTTATGTAAAAAAAAATAAGAAAGTATGGGCTGAAAATAGTTTAACCCGGGCGAAGTCGGGGCGAGTCATTAATACTATCTGTGTGACAGGGTTTCCTGGTGCAGATACCAGTCTCCCACAAGGCTATGTTAATAACTATACAACTATCAAATTCTAGCTTTAAGTTGCCTTTGTCGAAGATCAATAAATAAATATTATTAACACAGGCGAAGACAGGACGCTCGCTGGAATTTCGCAAAACACTACACACTGTTTTACCCAATAAGGTATAATATTTGTAAAAAAATGTTTTCACTCACGAGTAAATCATTAGCCAGTAAACAATGCCGTATCCACTTGCATATTTTGCAGATTCCAGATAACAATTTATAAAGATTATATAATTAAATAACATAAATAATATTATGTTATCAATTGTGTGTGATGCGTGTAATGGATACCGTATCATATCACACAATTACACATTACATAATACACATACCTACATGGTCTAGATATAACTTGTTTAAAGATTCTGCGAACCAGATACAATGCTTGTATTCACGATAACATCAAGTGCACTGCCACCTAAAATGCTAAATATAATAAACTGGCATCGACTTCGTTTGGGTTTAACTAACATCTTTTTATCGTTGTATTTATCTAGGAAGGCTATGATCTGAGAAAGTTCTGAGAACTTATTAACGGATTAAAATTCCAAATATACTTTACTTTTACTTTAGCGGATACTCATATTATAAAACGAGCGGTCGCCCGCGACTTAGTCCGCGTGGTATTTGGAACGTATATTTTTTTCCCGATTTTGCAACATATCTCACTACTGCTCTGGTCCTATTGAGTAGTCTATAGCCTTCCTAGATAAATGCACTATTCAACAAAAAAATATTTTTTCTTAAGTACTTTCTGAGATTAGCGCGTTCAACCAAACAAACAAACTCTTCAGCTTTATAATATTAGTATAGATAAATCTATGTTCTAAATTTTAACTTTCTGGAGTTAGTAGTTTTGACTGTGCGATCGTCAGTCAGGATATTTATTTAAATAAAAGTGGAATTCAAATCCAACAAATTTATATTATATTCTAAAGAACTACAATAAATATTAATAATAGCAATTCATACCAAAATGATGTCCCACTGGTGGCCACGAGTTTCCTCCATCTATCATCTTCCATGTTTTTCATATCTACTATGAAATAAAGAAACCTCGTAGCTACGGGAACGGCTCTTCACTCTACGCTACGGGAGGTTTGTAGCGCGCTACGAGCAGGACGCGCACGCTACAAGCGTAGCACTTTCTACGACATCGGCGCCTACGCACTATTCTAGATCTATTTATAGATCACGCGGAAAAATACATAAGAGGACTAAATATAAGCCATGTGCTTTGTTAGTACCTACAGTTTATTATATTGTATATTATGTTCCTTGTTGTTTATTTACTTACTACAAACCGCCAGCCTTCTGGGCACGTTCCCAGACAGTGATGTTGACGAATATTTCGACGCTTAAACAACAGTCTTAGTTTGTATTTTTTTTTGTAGTTGAGTTTAAAATTAGTTTCATGTATATACGAGTATATGTTTAGTATTAAAATGTACATATATATGTCTTACTACAAATTTTAACTAATACCTAATTGTAAATGTTATACTCAGGGAATTAAAAAGAATACCCAGAAATTCTTGCCAGTACTAACCTACCCTTGTCAGCAAATTCGCTGCAGGCAAAAATATGCTGACATTTCTAATTAGAAACAATATAATAAAAAGAATGAAAACATAGTATATAGTACGATGTTTTTGGCCATAATTATATATATAATCCTTATGTAACATAGCTTCTCTAGTCTAGTATCAAGTATTTTTCTAAAGCTCTACCTTAAGTTGGTCGTGTTCTCTAGACGCTGGTACACAAACAGGTTTATAATGTATTCTAATGTTAATATAATCTATCGAACAATGGCCGTACGTACCTCTGGCTGTAATATTGTTTATAAATAGACGTATTGAAATAGTGACAAGCTCAGTGAACCGTAAGGATTCTCCGATGTTATTGAATCATACTTACATTGCCCTCTAAACAATGTAGGTAAGCCGATAATGATGCAACTACTTATTTATAAATAAATGCGAAAGTTTGATTGGATGATACTTAATCCAGCCAAAGTGGCTAAACAGATCTGGGTGAAAGTTTACACAGAGTTAGAATATAGTCTGGAATAGCACAAAGGGTTTTTAACCCGAAAAAAAAATACTATTCCCGTTAGATTGTATCATTGTTCGCACGAGCGAAGCAGCCATACAGAGAGAAGATTTGTATTTTTGTCTATAATAAAAACACTCAAAACTACTGGATCGATTAAAAGAAACTCCAACGTAGAATGCTATTTTATAGTAACAGAGGCTTTATTTTATTTGGACAACGAAATTAATGTCTACACGTGCGAAACCGGGACGGGCAGTCAGTATAATAACAATATAATAATAATAATATTTTCGGGACAACTCACACATCGCTATCTGATCCCAAACTAGGCAGAGCCTGTACTATGGTAACCATATAAGTTACGTATGCCCTTCAAAAATACATATTCTTAAGGTTATTAAACTTTATACACTAATGCAATAATAATTACGTTAAGACATGATTTCATTGCTAAATAACTAAATTCATCTTTAGAATCACCTAAGATTGTGGACGTGCAAACTTCGAGAGTGTGACCAGACCTTGACTATGCCATACACCTTAAATCCCAGTAAGCCAGTGTTGTTATAATATCAGAGGTAACAAAGCTAGTATCAACAAAGCCGGTTGAGTCCGTCGCCGCCCGCGCACCTCCCACCCCCAGCTTTATATTTAGAACAGCCGGCAACGCGCCGCGCGACAAGTGAAGGACGACCCCGCCCGCGCCTCAATATACATATCTCTCTCTCATACTTACTTAATGCGATCTACGTTAGAGCAAGAACGAGCACAATATACAACCAAATTATTGAGTTTTAAAAATAGAACGCACACGCGAACTACGAAACGTGACACAGTCAAATTATTTTATAAATTCGCGGAAATCGTGGCCATATAAAAATATTATAAGGATAGTTAAAGCCCACTATTATAGGGCTGCCAACTGCAATCATTAATTGTTGTTACATTATGACTGGATTATCAGACTTAATGACCATTTTTATAGCTGTCCCACGCTACGTCTTGCATTTTGCATACAAGTATAAAAATACAGAGTATATTTTACTGACTTTGAATGTTTTTCAGTTTTGTTCTACGAGTACAGAAATTTATCAAGATTTTTCAGTAACTAATAATAAATTATATTTCCGTAGTAGGTACAATAGGAATATGAGCCGCGACATATGCACTAGTATACATGCACTAGTAGGCATGTGTGGCAGCCCTATGCTAGTTCCTGGACGAAGACAATGCATCCAAACGTGCCTGTTAACTTTGATATTGACTCTGTCATTATGTAATTGTTTGTGATATAGTTTAATTCGCGTAAAGACGTGCCCTCATAACAATATAGCAAGCGAATTATGGTAGCATAGGTCGCGCTTCGCCGGTCGTTAGCACGCCGCGAATCATTGCTATTCGCAACGCTAACAGTGACGTTCCTAACCCAAAATGTGTGGAGTCTCTTTTAGATTTTTGTTAGTGGCTGAAAAAATTGATTGGTCGCGGTGTGTTGGCCACGTGACCGGTCTTTATACAATGTAATGGACGTTTTTTTGCACGCTGTATTCATCCACGTGAGCAGCGAGTTTGACTCGGGTGTTGCAAGTCGAAACGCTTTTGACATACTGGTTAAATATTTTTTGCGATGTTATTATACATATAATAACAGTTTGGTTGTGGAACATAATAAACCCGTATATAAAAAAAAACAACTTATTGCCGTTGCAAACCAGTTGAATTTATTTCAAAACCTGATACAGCTAAGAACACCCCGATTAAATCAGCATTTTAGTAAACCGCATGTAAATCCGTCAAAAAGCCACAAACTTAAAAACCCCTCTTTATCGACGTCAGAGGTTAATAAACATGACATAACTAAACTTGTTATCTCAACTAAAGCTACAAACTGCGACAGTGAGTTTGTTTGTCATTCTTTTCTTACAGACTAAATGTTTATACGGACTGTTTCCTTTTTGAAACAACAACGCACTGATATCTCATTACTGCATGCTACAGATAATATAATACTATACCCAATACTTAATGGCATGGAAAGAGACGAGTAAATAAAAAAATTACCGATACAATAAACCGTTCTATTCACGTCTGACCCCAATGACACGGTAATTCAGTAAACGATTCGCATAGATTACACAAACAGTGAAGAGGTCACACAGTTGTTAATTTAAATATTGATGGTACTTACAAATTAACTGACGTAATACTAGTAGGTATACTGAACTGAAATTGGTTTGTTTTCTTATTGACGGACATTCAAACTTCAAGCAACAGAAGGAGGCTCAATAGTTTTCTCTGTCTGGACTCTGGGTGCTGTGTCCATGAACTGTATGACTGTAAAACTGTATTGTGCCCCGCGATACGATGTTTTTGTATCCTCATCATCTCAACCCAAAGACTACTACTGCTGGACATAGGATTCCCAAAGTATTTCCATAGCATTCGGTCCTGAGCTGAGTTCGTAATTTTGCAAGACAATTCTCATGTCTCTCATAAAACTGTCTTCCATAAACTTATATGGTGCTGCTTAGTACAACGTTTTATATAACAAAGTACCGCCTCCATTCTTCCCAGTTCCGCACCGGCACCGCGCCGTGGCCCACCAAAAATAACTCTCCATAAAAGCCAACTCTTCAACGTTCCACATTCAGCGCAAGGATCTATTTCTGGTATAAACTGTTTATTTGATTGCTCCTGCGCACGCGCCGCTATTTTCATACTAAATGCAACGCCGCCGGATATTGAACGAATGTATTTTGGCGGTATATTGTACATTTGGACTATGTGGTATAGTTAATGTGGATGCTGTACGAGCTGGTTAGTATTGGGATTCGGTGCCAAGTGCGATGAAGTGGATCTACATGTAAAATTTGCCTAAATGATGTGTATCTACACATCATTTAGGCAATTTTTTAGAAGAATAGCTTGTATAATGTAGCTTGTTTGTTTGTTTGAGACCAGAGTACAGATTTATAGGTACATTTATCGTTCAAATATAAGCTAGGATAGGTGGCGGAGACCTCAATGATGAATCTACTAATTAATTATTAGCCACCCGAACTCTATACTCCGACTGCAAATTTTATAACAGATTTATGTCGTAAGCGGTAACATTTGACACTGACCACTATAATAAATTAGCATTAAACACAAACATTCGATTAGCAAACAAAATAATCTAAAATAAAATCAAATAATTAACAGCAAAAAAGAAAAGTATCCGTACACAAAGGATGCTTTCAACTGTTTTCGTTATGGTGTAAGCGGTGAAAAAAATGTCGGCTACTAAAAATATGTTCGATGTAAAAATAACGTGGAACGATTCGGGATGCGTATACACACGGGCGTGCGATGTGTGGCGTGCGCGTGCGCGTGCGCGTGCGACGCAGTTCATTCAGATACACGTATACAATGTAGTATTAATGCGTATAAGTGATATACCTACATTTGTAGTATACAAGCTATATTTGAGATGTGGGAAGAGTACAATGTACAACCACATCACAAATCCCTACTAATATTATAAATGCGAAAGTAACTACGTCTGCTATTTTTACCCCACTATACGGCTAATGAAATCTTGCAGGCAGATATATGTTATCCTGGAAAGGGCCTTGGGTAAGTGCTTTTAGCGCGATAACTAATATCCAAGCACGCGGAGCCCCTAGCAAAATATAGTATATCTAATAATTGCTTGTGTGAAAGAGAGGTTCGAATCTATGCAGTTGAATGTATATTTACTCTGATACTCATAGAGCTGTTATTGAAAGTCAGGCCATTGTAGAGGGTTTACTCATTATTTTAATAAAGCATTAGTCACAGTATTTACTTGATAGGTATATTATTCAATATGAACTATTAGGATAATAGCGTTACTTGACGTGGTGTATTTGTGTTACTAGGTCACAAGAATATCAATTGTATTAAAACATTGCAAGGTTAAATTTGTATTGTTTCATACGATACTTGACTTTTAACAACACACATTCATTATACTTGAATCTTTCTATAGAAAAAAAAATTAAATGATTTAAACGGTGACGGTTATCACCAAAATATGGCGACGTATGTATGATGTTATATTTACGTACATTTCTGTGAACCGACTCTGCGTGAGCGTCCGCCCCGAGTGCCCCGACTTTTAAAACAACATTCGTGTGAAATTTGCCAACATATCCTACTAATATTATAAATGCGAAACTTTGTAAGAATGGATGGATCGATGGATGTTTGTTACTCTTTCACGTAAAAACTACTAAACGGATCTGGATGAAATTTGGCACAGAGATAGATTATGGTCTAGAATAACACATAGGCTACTTTTTACAGCGATAACCGACATCCACGCGGGCGGAGCCACGAGCAACAGCTATATATATGTATAATACATTATGCGAGTACGCATTACTTACAACAAACAAAATGCATGCTACACAGTAAAACTGACTTAAAGTTTACAATTAAATTAATTACAAATATCTGAATAGTATGCGAGACACAAAGCTACTAATAAAAGTTCAGACAAAAAGCTAATTAATAAAATAAAAACTAGATTAAATACTTAACAATCGCAACAGATTGCTTGCAAATTTGTTGTGCTAATGCCATAGAACGAGATATTTTTTACTGATTAATTTCTTTAAATAGATCAGGCGACAATGGATTGAAAAAAAAGCGCACGCACAAAGGCCCACCTGAGCGATAGGTATAATTAATTAACATAAAATGCTATGAAACCTATAAAATAAAGAAAGAAGACTATAAAACAGTGTGTATAAATATACATTAGTCTATAATGTCAGTTATGTTAAAGCGTTCGAGATGACAACTTGTTGACGGCATATTTTCTTGGCGTATTTATCTTAGATTACCGCGGTAATGAGTTGCAAATGAATGGAAAGATAATTTCAAGGCTCGCTCTTCAATATTCATTGGTCATTGTATTCATAGCACATTTATATCAAACACAATTACTGTCTTTTCTTCCTTTTAACGTAAGACTTGTGTCTTCTTCTTATCAAGTGGCTAGTGGTTGCAGAGTTGTTTAGATCGCCCAAATAGTATACCGATTGTAGCAGACTTGTGTTTGAAAGCATCCTCATATATTATTTTGCGATTATGATTTCACACTTACCTAATTACAATGGTTCAAATCTCAAAAGAATACATTTGTTTAGAAAAATGTCAGGAGGCAGTTGAAAATATTAACATTCAGCCAATTATTATACTAGTAAAATTATAAACGTGTCCAGTATAATAAAGCGGCGGTGGTTTTTATAAAAAAAAAAAACAATTAAAATGTACCTACATAATACAGCAGTCTATACTGAAACAGGCTTATTGATTGAATATAGGAAAATTTAATGTAGGAACTTTAAAATTTGGTAGGTATAAAATGATATGATACCTAATATGTTTTTTTCTTGTTTGTGTATTTCTACCATAATATAATATTAGATTCTGACACTCGCCGAATGCTGCCAAAACTGCAACTATCATATATATGTCACAATAAATTGTATTTAAAACTATAAAATAAATGTGAGTGAATTATAGAGTACAAATATCTCAGCATATGCCCTAATCTTTACATAAAGGAAATAGCTTTATGTTATAGTTTGACAGAATGAGCTGGAAAATATTAACACGTCTTTAAGTAAGTCTGTAAGTTATAAATAGCTAATTATAAGAAAACCGGTTCCATCAGTTACATAACACTTACAAAGTTTAAATACATAAATTAAAATTAAAGTGTAAATGTCTGATTTAAAATAACATCGTCACTCATTTTTTTAAATATCTGAGCACTATACAAAGTATAATATAAATAAACGCACACATAAAATCAGTTAAATGATAGTCATTGTTAATACTAAGAAAGGGACAACACTCTGGTTCCCAAAACTTCTAATTATGGAAGGGAACAAAACTCATTGGACACATGTGTAAAAAATAGGGCATGTAGCCACATGCAGGCAATAATTCACGCCTATTAAACCAGACACAGAGAGTTCGAGTGAATCACAGCTATTTATAGATGATATATAATTAGTCCTCCATACAAAGGCTAGTAGCGCTAAGGATTTTATTGAGTCATGTTCTCTTTGTTTAGGTTCAATGTATGGGAACGTAAGTTTGTAACCGTTGTACCTATAGATACTTATACGTAATAAAGACAATAAATAATATTACAAAATTTTGGTGATAATCTAAATAAATTGATACTTCAAGCCGTTGTGGCTTGACTTGTATGTGTGTGTGTGTGTGTGTGTGTAATGTAAAACAATATGGCAGAGACATCTGAGTGGCACTTACAGAATGAGAAGTAATAAATCTCAAAGACAAAAACTAAACAAACAAAAAAGAGATACAAAACAAAACAAATTCGTCACCTACTTCGCTAATGAGTGAACTAATTTGCCTCCCTTCGACAGTCGAACACGACATTTGTGTCACCTGTTCCAACCCTCTCATTCACTTGTCACTGAACAAGTTAATTTTTTTGTCAACCTGTCCAGACCTGTCCCCCTTGTGCACACAAATAGAATAGTAAATCTCCCCCGCTTGCTCTATAAACAGATGGGCGCATTCCGTCCTGGGTTATTTTTAGATGGACCTAATTCGGGAATCACCGACTCTTGGTGAGATTTTTTTATCGTGTAGTTTTTATAGAGTTATGATTTAGTTGCATTTGGGTTATGGGAAAACGATTATTATCTGTTTGTGCAAATGTACTACCTAAATCTAAAAATACTATCTCAATCATAACTATAAAAGTTGGATTAACTGGATGGTGAGGGAAGTTATTCAAGGACTTACAAGTCTCAAGATGTTCGTGCAAATAGTATAATATTACGGGCGTTGAATTCACAAAATTACTTAAATGTTATACTATTTGATATAACAAGATCAAAACGGAAAGACATAGTCATAAAAACGCAATAAAAACAATTATTGAAATTGTATTCATTAGGATGTAAACAATAACAAACATAGTAATAAACAATATTAACTTACCTACTTCAAGTGACGTCTTCATATTATAACTAACAACAGAACTGCACGACTAACATACAAACACTTTAATTTTAGTTCATGATTCACGCACAAGCAACATTAAGTTACGCCTCAACAGTAATGCAAACACAATCAAATGCCTTACTAAACTCGCTACTCCAAACCGGACTGTACCAAAAATATACCGACGTAACTCTCCAGCCATGAAGGGAGGGGTTGCATGGTTATTTTGAACCAACAAAGAGTGGAACAAGTTGCCTCACAGCCTCTAATAATAGCCGGGTCGATACTTTCCCACTAGGTTTATTCCCAGACTTGGTTATACAAGGAGCTATTTTGGGACTCGTATTGTAACTTGTAGCAACAAACGCAAAGTTTGTGTTTCTTCTTCGTAAAGTTAAGAAATAAATTGGAAATGATTATATAAAATTTCAGCAACTGAACCTTGAAAGGATTCATTAGCACTGGAATAATTTTAAATGAATGTAACAACGATACTATTTATACATTTTAATAAAATAATTGCTCAATTTTAAAGTCTTATTCATGACAATTATCTTTACATATAGCTATCAGTGTAAAGTGGTGCATAACTATGTACAACAATAGGTATATGTCAGCAGATCGTAGCAGCACGTGTGGTGACAGGCCATTAGTCTGCTAACACCATGGTGACCCAATTCCCATTGACATTTGACCGTGAGAAGTGCTGTGGTCGTGTTTTGCTAAATGATGATATGTAGTTTTTACACTAATATACTCGTAATAGTTACATGTGTGTCTAACAACGTTACTTCTTACTGCAGCCACATATTAGTAATATTTGCTTGAATGTTATATATTAGAATAACAGTTGTTATCCATGTTGGTTCGTGTATTGGCACCAACACACTATATTGGTGTTACGTCACGTTCTATATCTATTTGTGTAATATAAATCTGTTTAAATATCGTACCATATGTGTATTTCGAAGCTTCCAATTTTAATGTCTCGAATCGTTTTTGTATAAGTAAAGTAGTTATGCATATTGAAGAACAGCGTTTTATTTCGTCTAAAATATTATTGCTCTGGCATCACAGATTTCTATGGGAAATCAATTACAGTCTTTGGATATTAAAAGGTATTGTTATGGGCTTAAACAAAAACAAATGTCTACTTTCGGATATTGTACCACAGTAATCAGAAATACACTGAAAGTATTTTTTGAATGCCTTGGTGGTCCAGTGGGTGCAGTATGCGGGTTCGATTCCCACACAGGGACAAAACTTTGTGTGACCCATAAAGAGTTGTTCTGAGTCTGGGTGTAATTTGTGTCCGTTAATTGTATGTTTGTAAAGTCCCCCGCAACACAGAGCTTGTTTTCTAGTGCGGGAGTTGTCTTTTTTAACGAACGAACGAATAACGAATAGTATAAAAAATTATTTATTTTATGATTTTTTCCAAAGATATAAATTCTGTCCTTACAAGTTTAAACCTAATACGACAATGAAGTCACTTCAAAGAAAAACTATGCAATTATACAATACACACATAAAATACCTATCAACTTTCTAAAACAATTATAACAAAAACAAAGAAAATATGTCAATGGAACTAGTTTAACGGATAACTTCACCTTGTGGGGGGTAACGACCGCACGACATCAAACAAAAGTTGAGTCAACATAAACTAAAGTAAACTAACTAGTAAGTTAAACATAAATAAAATTGTGTAAGTATATATAATATAAATAAGTATTTTTGAATTAATTGCTACATACATTAAATACTATAATCGATACTAAAGACGCATTCTGCACTATTAGTTTTGGAAGGAAAACATAACACCCCTAAATACATACAACAAATACAAAAAAAACCTAATAAAAATTGTGTAGCTTGCTATTTAATTTTTTAAATGAATATTACCCAGCAATGTAATCCAATCTTAAGCCATCTTAATGTTTAGTATTACATATCCCTGATAAATTCATCAATAATCATGTTTTGCAATACTTATATGTAGGTTACCTCTACTATGAGAATGAACCATTTATTGTAAATATTAAGGTATGATTACCCAATGTAAAAATAAAAGTCTAAAATAATCACAAAAACATGGCTTCAATGACGTTTGAAAACCCTTCTAAGGATTCATACTGTTGAATATTTCGGCTCGGACTCTACGCCGTCGTTACGTAAACCGGTTTATTTTAATTTGTTACTCAAAAGGTAAACAATTTCCACAGGGGACAGAAATAGAACTGAAGTTATAACTTGTACCTACCGACATTACAATAACGACAAGGTTAAAATATCTCGATTAAAATATGAAATAAAAGTAGTCTATATATAAATTAGCACGATTGCTTAACGTGATTGAAGGCAGAGGCTATATATAATGTATACTAGTTGTTGCCAGCGGCTCCGCCCGCGTGGATGTCGGTTAGCGCTGTAAAAAGTAGCCTATGTGTTATTCCAGATCATAATCTATATCTGTACCACTATCTCATCCAGATCCTACTAATTTCATGCTCGGTTTTTGCTACCGCAGGGGTATTCCGTAAGAGCAAAAACCGAGCCACCTCAAAAACCGAGCAAAATCTGGCTGTCAGATTGAAAATCGGTATTCCGTAAGAGCAAAACCCGAGCCTTTTTGACGTTTAGTCAATAGATTGTGCCGTCACCGAGCAATCACAACTGTCAGTTTGCGATCACAACTGTCAGTTTGCCATCGCTGTTTCTTAGAGAATCAGCCGGCCGTTCAGTAGTTTTTACGTGAAAGAGTAACAAACATCCCTCCATCCATCCATACTTACAAACTTTCGCGTTCATAAAATTAGTAGGATACCAATCCAGTGGTTTTTAGACCTAATAGCTGAATGATGCGAGGGCGTGCCAAACAAACAGTTTTAATTTTGAAAAGATCAATGAGCATGTATCACTCGCGCGATTATCACTGTCACTGTACATTGTCACTAGATTTATTCAGATCATAGTATATTGGTGTTAGGTCCATTAAGTAGGCATGAAAAACTTTGCATTAAATATACTTTATTGCGTGTTAATTAAACAATTAGGTAAGCTAATATTGTTAATAATAGTCACCGAACACAACTCGCGTGATCGTGTGACATTATTCACTACTTTTTATAAATAATAAGTGGTTTACCTCTATTTTTCTTATAATTTTGAAATTAAACTTTTTGACATAATAGCTACTAATGTGGTATACTTATACCAGATATAATATATCTTATAAAATACGTTAGCGGGAAAAAAAATCAAGTATGTTTTACAGATTATTACTTTTATGTTATACTAGCTGACCCGGCAAACTTTGTACCGCCTTAAAATTTTCTAATTTTCTGCGCAACTATCTTATTTTTTTTTACATTAGAACCATCTCCTGACAATAAAAAACACAACAAAAAAATAATTACCGAAATCGGTCCAGCCGTTCACGCGTGATGGAAGCAAGGGAAATAGGGATTCATTGTTATATATAAGAAGATTAGTGCAGTTATGTTATTAAAAGCAAGCCTAAATCCAGTAAAAAAAGACTATGGCCCAACAAATATATGTATTTCTGTCCAACGCTAATATTAGAACGCGACGCCAGTTAAAAAGTCCACTATAAATAAGTAACAGAGACCTGCAGATACCGTGGTCATTGACCACGATATAATTAAAAATCTTTTATAATGCATTATCATTGTGAGTGGAAGTAAAAAAACCCAGAACTACCTATTTTGGTAACCGGAAGAGATCGTTTACACAAATAACTTGAACTTTGAAGGTGGCAGACCTTTCTGAATATATGTTGCTTCCGTCTTTCAACACACATAGCGTTAATGATAGCCTTTCATATTGCCGCCCGTCACCATAAAAGGTTTTAGAATGAGGGTGCATTCAACGCCTGAGGGGTGCTCGGGAGGTAGCGGCCAACCACCAATTTGTCATCGGTCAAACGTATTACGTGTAAACTAGCGGACCCGGTAGGCAAGTGTTGTCCTGACACAGTCCTAGCAAAACATAATATATGTATTTATTTTAAATAACATCTTTTATTAACTAAAATTTAAGATTAATCAGTAAGTTATAATCAGCAATGAATTAAAAAATAATATTAAAAAGAAAATAGGGAGGCTGAAAATGAAGGACAGGACATTTTGGTTTATGTGGAAAATCCGAAAAAAAAAACACTTTTTTGTTTTTAAAAGTGTGACGTAGGTACTTATTAGCGTTTTCTAAGTTTACAACTCTTTGTTCTATACAATCATACAATGTATATACCTAAGTAGTTAAATAATAAGAGTAATGTCGTCAAGCCAAATTAAGGGTACCTATATAAATAAAGTTGTTTATATAAATAACCGAGAATAATTCCAACAATCAAACTATTTTTATACTTAATCTTATTTTAGTATCGATTTCTTTGTAGTGTTTATATAGTTATAATGTAATTCAAATAAGGCGAAGAACGTAATATATTTAAATATGTCATTTTGTAAAATTGGCCACATAATCAATCGGTAAATCAGGACGTCATTGATGAGGCCAGACCACATACACCACTATTACGGTAAATTTCACGAAATGACCACAACATCCTACTAATATTATAAACGCGAAAATTTGTAAGTATGGATGGATGTTTGTTACTCTTTCACGTAAAAACTACTGAACGGATCTGGATGAAATTTGGCACAGAGATAGATTATGGTCTGGAATAACACATAGGCGTCTTTTTACAGCGATAACCGACATCCACGCGGGTGGAGCCGCGGACAACAGCTAGTATAGATATAATTATAACTTTAGTGTGAAAGGTTACAAAACAAAAGTTATTTGTTTATATTAATATAGCGACAGAGGTTATCTTCGTTAAATTAAATATTTACTTGCGACGACAGTCAACATATTATTATTATAAGAATTGAAAATGAAATACAAACATGTGCAAATCCGTAGTTATGTGCTTCTGCGGGATATCTGCGGGAATTTAGACTCTGCTCAGCATAATGCTGCGGCGCCAACAACTAATAGTTGCTGGTCACACAACAGCGCTGATTTTCAGCAGAGCCCTAGGACAGCTTACCACTGAGGGAGAAAGTGATGAGTGTATTTATATAAAAATATAAGAAATACAACTCAATCTAACACATTTACAAAACTATCAGATTTGTATTTGTATTCATAGGAGTTTTGATGTAAACAAAACATCTGATTAAGTCCGTAGTCCTCAGGAAAAGCGTTCAATAAGCTGGTCACATTGCCGGATTGGAAGGCTGTTGCGTTGGCCCAGAGAAAGGCAAGCATTCGGATCACGAGAACGTGTCTATATATCTATTTTGATAGAACAAACCTCTGCGGGTCGATCATCCGACTGACTTCAATTTGTACAGTTTATCCATAAAGATGGTATTTCAACGCATAGAGTATATATACAAGAAACCATTGTCATTCATAAAGTCAAATGCATTGTTTCGTCCATTGGGAAGATAACAAACCACAGAATTTAAAAATACCACATTACTTATTTAATGGAGGGTTAAAAATAACTAACTAGTATTTTTAGTAGTAATAGTAAGCAGTTACCGTAGCCCATTCAATCTAAATATCAAGAAAAGAGATGAAAACACGTTAGCAAGCTTCTGTAAGAATGTTGTACAAGTGTCGTGTGTCGTGTTGTTAAACAACATACAATCAGCCTCAATAATAATACACACTAGTCCATACGAGTAAAACAAGTGTGACATATTATCCTTATTATACTAATATTATAAACGCGAAAATTTGTCAGTATGAATGGAAGGATGGATGGATGGATGTTTGTTACTCTTTCACGTAAAACCTACTGAACGGATCTGGATCAAATTTGGCACAGAGATAGATTATGGTATGGAATAACACATAGGCAACTTTTTCCAGTGATAACAGACATCAACGCGGGCGGAGCCGCGGGCAACAGCTAGTTACCTATAATATAATGTATATTCTTTGTCCAAAAATAACTCAAACGTGATGTTTGGTCACGGGTATACAGGCGATAACTCGACCACAGCAACAAAAACAACAAGTTCGTAACTGATTGGTGACCGAAATGACATTGTTTATTAAAATAATTCTCGTTTGGTGGTAAAAATACCATTTGTTTCGTGCACGTGTGTATTTTTAGACGATTATACACGCCAAAGGCGTTATAAGTTAAGGTAATTAACACAATAAAAGTTGCGAACGTATAAAATTGGTATGAAAGATACAGAGATAATAATATTTCTTGAAAATAAACGTAGATAGTAAAGTAGAATTGAAGGTGTAGTGTATGCGTTAAAGCATGCATATATATATCTCGTGTGTTGGCTGTATTGGTTAACTAAACGTCACTGTGACAGTTGCACAAAAACGCGGCAAAGGGTAAGCAGGTATGTGAGCTGGGTAAGTTAGCTTTAAAACCGATTATTAAGTACAGGGCATTGTAGAGCCAGTGTGATAACATGAGTAAACAACAACCCCTATCTAGTCCTGCATGTCCTCACCTGCACGGTGGAAGATCTTATGATGATAAAGAAGTCTGCAGTACCCGTAAGTCTATTCTGCTAGATTATCAGCTTGCTAAATTTAAAAAGGCACAAGTGATACATATTATACAAATATTTTACTCATTCATTCATTTATTCATCTCGGCCAAAAGACGTCCACTGCTGGACATAAGCCTTTCTCAAGGATTTCCACAACTCTCAATTCTGAGCCTGTCCATCGGTTGCCCGCAAATTTTACCAGGTCGTCGGTCCACCTTGTTGGGGGCCTGCCCACACTTCGTCTTCTAGTTTATGGTCGCCACTCTAGAACCTTTCTGCCCCAACGGCGAGCTATGTGCTCAAACTGATAATACAGCCTAATACTGATAGTGATAAGTCCAATAAATAACCCTTCCGTATCAACTAATCAATTACTCAGACAATTTCGTTGAATATTACCGAAATTGAACGCAGTTTGGGCAGACGCAGACGCAATATGCGCAGAACACATCAACACCATTTTGCACGCATATAAATGTAACTCTTTAGTTCGGTAGACATGAAAACACTCGTATATATATATTAATATAATGATAATGTAGCCGGTATTTATATAAATAAAATGTTGTTTGCTTGCGCAATTGGTCGGTCGGTCGGTCGGTGAGCGCGTCAGTATATGTATAAACCTGTACGATAATAGAATGATTATAACATAAACTATGCATATATTTAGCTCTCTCGTCAAAACGTGTGTAAACATTGTTGCTTTACTTATAGCATACATAGCGTTACCTTTTATTTTATTGATAGAGCGGAAAGAGAGAGGGAGATAGAGCGAAGTACCAAAGAAGACTTTTCATAGTTTAAACCTATTTCATATTTAAAAACAGCTTTATTTTCGTATCTAGCATGAATTTCAAGGTCTTAATATTTACTAAATAAATAAATAACTACAGAAATAACAAGTGCTTTCAAGTAATTAGTAATTGCATCCAAATTTAATAAAAATTGTAAACAAAAAAGCTCATTTCTTTTTAAATGAAAGAGAACATCATTGTGTGGATTAAGGTCTAAACATTTTCAGACCCCTTAGAGACCATTGCCCAGCATTGGTACATTAATATTATTATATGTATTTCAATATTTTTTTTTTTTATACTATCAAGGTGGCAAACAAGCGTACGGCCCGCCTGATGGTAAGCAGTTACCGTAGCCTATGGACGTTTGCAACACCAGGGGTGTCACTCACGCGTTGCCGACCCTTTAAAAACCTTATAACTCCTTTCTTCAAGAACCCCATGCTATAGTATATGTAATAATATTGCATTAGCTAAAACAATAAACTAATATTAGACTCTAATTTATGTTTCAAATAGCATTTAGCACTCATTTGAGATGAGCAAAAATTCTGCCAATATGTCGACATATTCTATAATTAGTGTGACAAAAACATTAATATTATCTGTGCAGATACCAGAGGTCGTACGAGTTACGACTTACTGACGAACAAACCTTCGGGGTCAAATTATTCATGCTCTACTCAAAATCATGACTATAATATTATTTTGTTTAAAAAGGGAAAGTATTTGTAACGCCTACCATCATTAAACTCGTGCAGTATGATGTGTTAGCTGACGTTTAGCATGCAAACAAGCATACGGCCCGCCTGATGTTAAGCAGATACCGTAGCCTATGGACGCTTGCAATTACAAGAGGCATCACCTGCGTGTTGAACCATTTTTTTTTTAATGGAGTAGCATTAGTAATTTATCACCATCCATTATAGCTCTTTACAACCACACAGTGTGCATTTAATCGTTAAATATTTCTTAGAAAGGTTAAATAATGAAAAATATCTGCTATCATTTTGTCCTATTTAAAGTACCTATCCTTATGATTAAAATCAATCTCACAATACGTAATATATCAAAACACATTAAATGTCATTAACTTAACAAAAAAAATAACTTTATTTTTTTGTTTTTAGTGATAAAATAAAAGTAAAATATATATGTAAAACATTGTTAATGTTAATACATTTAAGGGTTGCCCTCGACTTCCCTGGGATTCCATCATCAGATCCTGAATTGGTGCCAATGGGACCACCTCTAGAGTATATTCTAATAAAAAAAAATTGAGAAGCAGTCTACAAATGGGGAGGATATATCGGTAAACATACATTAAAAAAATACATAGAACCTCCTCCTTTTTTAAAGTCGGTTAAAAAACTTGTTACACGAATAACAGTCGGTTAAAATACTTGACGTATTATTGTGGTTAAATATAACAGTCATAGGTAGATATTTACAAACATGGCGGGTACTATGAGTCCTTTGCTGTACAATACCTAGTCAATAATAAGGTGAATACGACCAATAAATAAGGAAGTCTTAAAATAAAACAACGCTGTGTACTTCCCAATGTACAAAACAAAGGCTTATTTGTCATTTTCCTTTTATACGTTAATAATAGCCCATATAAGACCATACAACTGTATAAGTATATTATTATGTATCTATAGTAATTAATTGTCATTTAAAAGTACCTACATAATAATCTAACTAATATAATCTACTAGCTGTTGCCCGCGGTTCCGCGCGCGTGTATGTCGGTAATCGCTGTAAATCATCATCATCGCGATAAAAAGCCTAGGTGTTATTCCAGACCATAATCTATCTCTGTGCTAAATTTCATCCAGCTCCGTTCAGTATTTTTTACATAAAAAAGTAACAAACATTTATCCATCCATCCATACTCACAAACTTTCACATTAATAATATTAGTAAGGATAATATTAATAATATAAACGCGAAAGTTTGTAAGAATGTATGGATGTATGCTTGTTACTCTTTCACGCAAAAACTACTTAACGGGTCTGGATGAAATTTGGCACACATATAAATTATAGTCTGGAATAGCATATAGGCACTTATTTTCGCGATAATCGAGATGCACGCGGGCGGAGTTGCGGGCAACGTTTAGCATTATTTAATTTTATGTAATGTCATTTAAATAAAAACTTTTGACGTCATTATAGAATTTAACTATGTATTTTATTAAAATTACTCATTTGTTATATAGTTAAGCTACTTTTGTATTTAAATATATTTCGTGTTTACTTTTGCTCATTGGCTAATGTAAAATTGACAGCTTATCATCATGAATACTACACCTTGATTGTTGATCTATGTCCATATATATACAGTAATTTAGTATGTGTATGGTCTGTCAGTCATTATCTACCCCATCCTAAAACCCTGCTGTAAAAAATGGGTCGGCAACACGCAAGTGATATCCTGGTATTGTAAAGGTCCATAGGATAATGTTACTGCTTAACATCAGGTGGGCCGTATGCTTATTTGCTACCTAAGTAGTACAAAAAAAATCACAAATCGGTGACAAATATTTACAAGATGTAAATATTTTGGTAGGGAGTAAATCAGGCAGGCAAAAACCACTGCAAGAGAGGGAAAACTCGAAACAAAACTCTATACCAACCCGTCTGGCCAGCGTGGTATAGTAGGCTAATATCCCTCCAAATGTATGGAGGAGACCCGTGCCCAGCAGTGGGACGTTTATGGGTTGAGATGATGATGATGATGAAATATTTTTATGTCTACTAATATTTGTGTTGTCCTTTTACAGCCTACAAACGAGACCGTAGCAAGTTACTCTTTAGTTATCTGTGACCGTAGCTACAGATACCGGCCAATTAGTCTTTATTAGTTTTCCCTCTCCACCTTGATGTTGGCAGAATCATCGGTATATCAAAACAGATAAAGCCACAACTATTAAAAAGAAAGTTAGAATGAGTCTGGTCAAAAATTAAAATATATAGATAAGAATTTGATACAACCTGACACTGTCACTTATTTGTAGACTGTAGAGCGATAGATATACGAGTATGAAAACTAAAGACATAAATAGAGCTTAATGTTTTTAGTATAATACTTAGGTGACAAACAATGCTAATAATTTAGCAATTTCTCGCTTATAAAATAAGAAAAGATATATAGTATCTTCGGTTAATAAAAAAATACTAATAAATATTATTAATGTCAATAATCCGCCGCCTGATCTTAAGCAGTTACCGTAGCCTATGGACCCGACCGGGTGACCTGTGTGAGTACACGCTTTTAGGAATACGTTTCTTTCAAAACGCATCCCTAAATGCGTGTACTCACACACAGTTATACGTGACCTTAACAAATGCACATGGTTTAGTTTTATTTGCCTTTACGCGAAGTTAATCAATCACTCTCCACACCTCCAACTATCTCTCTACGCAAAACTCTCGTCAATCCACATCTCTATTTAAAGTGAAACACATATTCGCATAGCTAAATACAACTTGATATTCAACACACGAACAGGCCACAAATTCACTATAACATTACGAATGTATTAAGTGACGTCACTAAAACTAAAAATAGTTGCCACAATCTATTGTGATCGGTACATTACCGACCGCCATATTGCGAACAGACTCCATTTACGGCAACTCTAATAATAGATACATATTTAAATAGTTGTCTCTCTAAATGTGTTATGGAAATTTTGTGCTATAAAAACTTGTTGGCATAAGAGCTAAATGATATTGTTCGAGATGTTTCTAAGTCAATCACTGTGAAGGATTAGTTATATATAAAATAATGTACTCTATAACAAAAATGTAAACTATACACATTGTTCCTTCACAAATTGTGATTGAAAAAGCCCTTTTTCTATACCAAAAATCTTTTATGGAATTTTTAAAATCCTAATTACTCAACTTCAAGGATTAAAACATGTACTTTCATGATAACTTGAATCCCCATTAAAGACCGAATTAAAAAAAAACATTCTAATAAACTCAAACACGGGTGGATTACGGTTTTAAATAAGGATTGCTTCGGAGGGCACGTAGTCGGTCCCGAATGTTATCAGTCGTTAGATCACGACAGAGGCCTAAATATGGGCGATCAAAATAACTCTGTCACCAGGTTGGCCACTAAACAAACGATAAGAAGAAGAAGAATAAGGAGTTCCATTGCCTACCTTACGGCTTCATCATCAGATCAGTTTAATGGTAGCTTTTTCATTTGGAACATTATTGTTCCCTCAATTCCAAAAGGATTCCATCATCAGAACTGGATATAGGACCAATCTATATATCCATTGAAATAAAATAAGAATATTCCAAATCGGTTCATGAATGACGAAGCTCTGAGGTTTTAATTCCTGATTTGCTCTTTAACCAAAAACCGCTAAATGAAACCAAAAGTGTGGAAAGTTTTTTGGACTTCTACTTTTCTGTATAACCTAACTTCATACCTATACCTGATTCTTGCCGGGAGTTATTTTGAGAATTTAATTACTGTTATAATTAAGAACAATAAGGATACAAATACAATTATCCTGTGTATAAAATTAGCACTTTGTGAACTTAATAACTGTATTCACGTAGTTCGGCGTTAATTATTACGTTATCAGCCACTACATAGGTATATAATGTGGGCTATTTACAGAGTTTCCGCTAAGCTAAATTAAGTACTAACCATTTTTGATAACACTTAATTGATTTAGACTATAAATATATTATGTTATTGTTGTAATTGAGGAAATGTGTGTATATTTTCAAAGCACTTTGATAGTTTACAAAAGGATATCGGAAGAAAATGATACACAATATTATAACCAACCAAAAAAGCTTAAGATTAATCTTCACATTTGTTTTTTAAAGTAATATTCCTATCTATTAGTTATGTTGCAATATTTAATATGTAAAAAAAAACAAGAAAAGTAATGTTGTCACGATTTGTTGGCAGATTCACGTAAATAAACGAACGGAAAAGTCACAACAGTCTTGTACTGATAGGACATATCTCTGGTCATACATTTATGGTGGATGACATTAAAGCCATTGCACATGGACCAGACTAGCTAGTGATAGAGAAGAATGGAGAAAGTTGGAGGAGGCCTTTGCCAATAAGTGGCATACAGACAAGGTTATCGTCGCATAGGTTAAGCGTATAATATGGTAAAAAGAAAATCAAATAATTTAAGTGAAATTAGTCTTAAGATAAAATTACTGTAAGAAAATTCTGAAATAAAGGCTATTATTATTATTATTACATATATGGTAGGGAAAGTTACCAAAATAAGAAAATAAATAGGACATTACACTAATATTTAATGGGCATTATTACATATTTCTATATATACAATATACCTAATATATTTACAATTCTTAAAAAAAGGAAAAGATATATACAATTATATACATAGAAAATACACGAAAAACGGGAGGGACTGCTTAATAGGCGTCATAAAATTTCTCCGCATCGACGTCTACTGGAAACGTGCCCAAAAGACTGGCAGCATTGCCACGTTGAATGGCAATGCTTATTCTTTGAGCCAAAAATAAGCCAGCCCTCTGGTCACGTGAAGCCTCGATTAAACGCTTCGACAAATCTTTAAAAAGACCGCGAGCACTTGCACCCCACGGCCCAAGCGTTTCGACTCCAAACGGCTCAAACACATAATCTCCGATGAGATTATTGTATTTGCGCCGCTTGAGAGTCTCCGCGGATGCAGCAGCAGCACCAGCACAACCTGCTGTACTTGGAAGATGAGATGGTGCAAGGGTGTCGACACATGTTGCGTCCCACACCAAAGGCCTACCCATCTTCCATGGCAGTAAAGACATACCATCAGGTCTCTTACCATCGTTGCGTACCAAACCATTGGGTTCTAGTACAGCTGGAACGCCAGCGGTGACAAGAGCACGTCGGAGTATATCGTTAAGGTTGGCGTGCCGGGATATACGGCCTGCACTCCTGCTGCATGACAGGCCGTGGTGTCCAAGGCTGTCGACGGCTTCACCACAGCAACATCTATGAGGAGAAACAGAAGGAGCACCTAGGCGAAGGCAAGTAGCCATACGGAAGGTAGTATCGTCCAACATGGTACCTATGTTGGGCGATGGAAGTGCTTGAAGCCAGAGGCCCGACTCCCATTCTCCCACAGCCAGCAAACGAGCGCGCTCCGCAGGACTGGTAGACGAAATAATCAGTTTATCTCTAACCATCCTGCAAAGCGGCCCGTCCCACTGTCTCTGAGAAAAAGGGTTAGTGGGTAACTCAGTGTTGGGTACAGTCATTTTCCAAGCATTAATGGCATCGATCTTACATGGCACATCAGAACTAACCAGTGTGGAAGCTAGAATTTTCCTGGTTAGTTCTTCCGTGCTATGAACCGAGGACAAAAATGCTGGTAAACTAACATCGGCAATTTTGCGAACGCCGAGCCCGCCCAAGCGAACTGGTAAGGACGCTTGAAGCCAGGCTCGATCGTTCAAGGCCACATTAAGAATTTTGCTCATAGTGTTGTAAATAATTTGGTCCATTTTGCCTAAAAGTGTTAGATGTTTCCAAAACGGGGCCGATCTTAGGGCATGTGTAAATTTGGGCACGAAGAGGCAGTATCTAATAATGGTAAAAGCCGAATGTATATTAATTTTGAGTAGTCGGTCTGAAACTTCACAAAAATTTTGTACTTTTTCTTCTATGTATGAATCAAAAGCGTCTTCAAAAACTGGGGATCCAAGGAGGCAAAAGTAAGATTTCTCAAGAATTTTGATATTTGGTGCCAAAGTATTAAATTTTGATAAAACCGAAAGTTTGTCTTTAATTTTGTCACTGATATAAATCTCGCATTTACTCGTGTTAAGCTCTAGTCCAATGGAATTAAATTTATTTTTTATGTAAGCCAAATCTTGAAAAACTGTCTCTACATTGCCTCCTAGTGTTCCATCATCTAAATACCAGACATTAAATTTTGAATTAATTTTTTCGATGATGGGATGAATCGCTAGGCTGAAAATAACTGGCCCAAGAGGATCACCTTGTTGACAACCAACTGATGATTCCAAAAGATGCTCCTTGTATAATAATTTTGATGGGTACCTATAACATTGATAAAGAAATTTGAAAATTTGTGGTGTCTCCAATTTTGCCTGTGTCAACAAGGTGTCCCTATTCACCGAGTTAAAGGCATTCTTTAAGTCAACCTTTAAGACCTCACCGTCACCACAGTCAAGGTACGTTGACAAGGCATGTATGGCAGCCTCACAACCCCCTCTTGAACCGAAGCCCAGTTGCAGGGGTTGAAATTTATTGGCTAAAGCTATGCTGTAAAATTTACAGCATAGCTTGGCTGCCATACGCCTATAAGTACACCCTACGGCAATGGGACGTATGCCACCATCTTTTTTCCGTAGGGCGCATAGATTAGCGCCATACAGAATATCGATGATGCCATCGTGTACATTGCCGGCGAGCATAAGGTTCATTAAAGCCGTAAGCTCCCTCAGGAGTGCATCCCCAGCTTCCCCGGCGCCCGAACACAACAGATCTTTTAGATGCTGAGGTGTTAAGCCGTCGAGGCCACCGGCAGATCCATTCCGGAAAGAGCCAACGGCAGAAAGAACGTCCTTGGCTGTGACATTGAGGCAATCTGAATCAAAGTCAGATGGCTCTGGGAAGGTAAGACCATCGGCAGGCGCCGGATGTTTGCTCTGCAAACCAGCAAGGGTATCTGGAGAGCACGGCGCCACCACATCGCTGCTAAATAATAACCGGGAAGCCCCCCTTATATCACCTTCTCTCAATTTGGATTCTACATAATATGAAAAAGAGTTTTTTTGTCTAAAAGGAAATTTTGACTCTAATAGGGTTGTAGAAATATAACAATTATCTTTAATTTGTGTCGTCAGTGACTTTTGAGAGGCCTGGTCTTTTTTAACATGGAGAATCCTATATGGGAAGGTGATTAATTGTTCCCAAGCTGTACTTGAGTTCTCCCGGACGACAAGACCTATGCAGCGAGCCAAATTTTGGGCTACTGTAGGTCTCGCGCCGCGGGGAACTCTCCTAAGGATCGGAATTGAATTTTTTAAACTAGCCAGATATTGCCAAAAGGGAATTTTGTCAGCGGCGTCCGTTAAATCCGCTGTGTGTGTTGTGGGGCTAGAAAATACATTTTGGGATTTATGAACTCTACCAAAATGGATTTTCAGGCCCCGCACACCTTTAAAGAAACGAGCTTGGGGACAATGAGGGTAAATAAATCGAGTGTTGATGCTCAAAATATCACACCGTTATTGCCTTATTGCTATTACATCCGAGATTCAAACTGGCAAAAGGTAAGTGTGCTCAAAAGAGGTATCTAGGTATTGAAATACCTAAGCATGCTTACCGGCTCTCTGGTTACCAAAGTACAGGCATAACTTTTGGGACTAAATGGCAGTTGTTTCAATATATAATTGTAATTATTTGCAAAGAAATTGTACTTAAAGTGTATTACTCAGTAAACTTGATTAAAATAATAATAATCGATTAAAGTTATAAATATAAACGTTATCTGTTCTTACATTATCTAATATTACTGAACACTCCTCTGGTCGTGTTGTAGCGCTGATAGCTTACCTGGAAGGAAAGGAGATAACATTAGATTAAACGATATTGCAAATAAATACGTAATAAGTAAATAAATTAATATTAATAAGATACCATTACTATACAGGATATTTATGATTTATATAAAAAGATATTATGTATATTCATAGTAGAGAAGAGACGAAGTATTCCATTATATTGGGCACCCGGTTTAATGGCACCTGAGAATACCTTAGGTGCCATTAAAACGGGTGCCCAATATGGAATACTTCGAAGAGACTGAGATTAAATGTCAGACGCTTTCTGCACCTTTAAAGAATTGATTGATTTTATTTTTACTATACGAGTAGTATGGCGGGTCTTTAATTTGAACTGGTGACTTTTGACTTGATTCCAATGCGCCTTGATTATCGTCAGACAGAAGAAATCCACTGGTGCGATGGTACTAGACTCCAAGGAACCTAATAGTAACCTTATTGGGTTCCTTGGAGTCTAGTAAGCACCATCTGTGGACTTCTTATGGTAGTTAAGAAGCAGAGAAAGTATATGTGGAAATTGCAAGTGTCAACCTGATCAATACGCGCGTGCTAAAATAATTCGCGTCTCTAGCGGCCGTTGTCGCAAACTTCTATTTTCAAAGCCATACAAATAGGATTTCCGAGAGAGTTTTTTTTTATATACGAGCTATTTCCATCGGTGTCGTTTCACACACCTACGTTCTCGCTAGGGTTGGCATTCATTGAATTTTTAAATCATTTTTAATTGCTACCTTAAATTAAGTGATAATGTCTTTTAAAACATATTTTTTAAGAGATACTCGCGTTTGTCTGAATAAAAATAAATTTCATTGGCAGGGTCGTCTGTTACGAAAAAAAAAATTAATTAGTGCAAGTATTTTAATGATCATTTGGTTTTGTAGTGATAATGTGTCAGTAAGATATGTCCTACGCATGCACTAGTCATGATGACGATTGTTCAGTAGAATGAGTTTATCTAAGAATAAATATATCGTTGTAGGTATATACCGTGAATCACAGTATACTTTATATTAATCCAATTCTTCTTTCTTCGTTCTACTTTCCTTTAAAAAGACAACTCCCGCTGCACTGCTGGGAACAAGCCCTGTGGCACGGGGTATTTACAAACATACAATTCGTGGACAGAAATTACACCCAGACGCGAAACAAATATTTATGGATCACATAAAATTTTGTCCTACTCTTGGGCTGCATGCATTGCATAGGTTACGGCGTAAGGTCAATGTATGTGGGTAGAAATATTTTATGTAATAGGTATTTAGTAGTTTTTGGAAGGAATATAAGGCGATGAGATATCTATAAACATGAGAATATAGTCGTAACAAAAGCCATACGAAGTGGACTGCGATTCGATGACCACTACTTCAACTAATGTCAACACAGATCTTGACAGTTGTTTAAACAACAATAGGTCTACTCGTACGTCAGTGACGAGCTAGTGTATTCAGTATTGTACCTACATATAATTAATGACTAAATGGTATCAAGGTAACAATGTTGATATATTACTAATATAAGCTCGTTTAAAATAAATAAACAATTATTATTTATATTATACTAGCTGTTGCCCGCGGCTCCGCCCGTGTAGATGTCGGTTATCGCTGTAAAAAGTAGCCTTTGTGTTATTCCAGACCATAATCTATCTCTGTGCCAAATTTCATACAGGTCCGTTCAGTAGTTTTTACGTGAAAGAGTAACAAACATCCATCCATCCATCCATACTTACAAACTTTCCCATTTATAATATTAGTAGGATGACATTTATTGATATTAATTCTATTGTAACTATTTTCAAAACAATTATTAATTATTAAGTATTTTATTTTATTAAAACAATTTTCAATTTATTATGCACATACTTCATAGGTCTACGGTGAAAGTATACATGGTTGTCATACGTGTCAACCCTAGCATTAGTCTAAAATAAACCCAGCGCGATATTGATACATATAAGTTTGCGCGAGTGATGCGTCGTAGAGTGGTGCGCGGCCGCGGCCTGTGCGGCCCTGAACTTCGAGCATTATGTTACTTAATAATCGCTACATTAAAAACAATAGATTAACGAATACTTAATATATTATTAACATTTTGCTATTGTATATGCAACGTAACGTTGTACCTTTAAGGTGGAAAACAATCATGCGGTCCGCATGATGTAAGCATGTACAGTATAGGTACTAAATATATTTTTATCAGGTTTTGTAAGGTTAAAAAAAAAAGGAACAATCCATCGATACTCGGCAACAACCTGTACCGTCTATAATAGAGAGTTTTGAACCATTTAAGTTAATATTTCAAACTTTCAAGCTCTACATTAGCCAAATATTCAGTAAAATGGTAGGTTTTGCATAAATTTATGTCATCAAATACCAGCACTTAAAAGTGCATTTTGCGGAAAGACAGAAACATAAAAGCGAAAAAACCTTCTAAAAATCCTCGGTCTAGAATTTACATATAACTAAAATAAGCAGTAAATTTAGAACTAATCCAATTATACAGTAGTTTTTAAAACGTTATAATTAGCATAGCTTAATATTAGAATTATACCTAAATCGATATTGTACAAACCATGACACAGCAGAATTTTTGACAACTAAATGATGTCTCATGGTCAACACGTTAGTTATGCGTCTGGTATAATTAGACGAGCCTCTTATGGTTTAGTTACGTATACGTATAAAAGCGATATATGGCGAACAAATATGTTCAATGATCGGTAGAAAATCTTCGTATTTTATGCCAGAGGTCCTTTTGGCAACGGGTTATGTCATTCATGTACACGTAGCCGACCCTGAGATATAATTATTAAGTTATTACTTACTAACAGTATTATTCTTCAGGTAATGCCATTACGGTCCTTGTAATAATTAAGTATAGTATAAAAAATTACTTGCAGTAAAAAAAGGAAAGCTTTTTTCATACTACTACTTTTTTATACTACCTGCATGGCAAACGGCATAAAGCATACGGCCCGCCTGATGTTAAGCAGTTACCGTAGCCTAAAGATGCTTGCAATACCAGAGGTAGTACTTGCCCGTACCCGGCCCATTCTTTTACACCAGGGCCTCAAGATTGAGTATCATTGGGATAGGAAAACGTTTCTTTTAAAACGCATGCCTAAATGAGCTCTCTCTCTGTACTCACATACATGAACACAACTACACCGCAGTTTATAGTTTTTTGGCTGTGGTTTTCTGTAAGGTGGAGGCCCCAGTCGGGCTTGCTTGCTAGTATGGTGCCCTACCTCTCAAAAAACCGCCTGCAATATGTGCCTGCGTATAGGGCTACTACGACTATAATACTAGCGTGGTAGATTTGTTATAGAATCCCACCCCCAGCATACAGTTCACTGATAAACCACGGTACCGAGAAATGGGTGTGGGACGTGAGCGCACGGTGTGGGATGCGTGTGGACGTGAATTCCTCGCTGATAACGCATCCGGCGAGGTCGTCGCCCTTCCGCTGATAACGGTCAGCTGGACCAACGCCTTCGCTGACATTGCGAGAGACTGCTTTCTCATACATGCATTTATATACGAACTTATATCAAGTAAATTTTTAATTAGACCGTGTTATTAGGTAACAGAAACAAAAATATAACTTAGTTTCGACAAAAATCTGTGGAAAATAATAAAGCATTGTCTTATTCTCAAGATTTGACAGCGCTGATGATTTGCTAGCTGTTTGTTTTCATGCAAAGCCTCATATCTGATCGAGCCGCTCATGTGAGAGACTCCTGGGTTTGCTCGGCTCAGGCTCTAGGGCTCGTATTTATTAACGCATCTCAGGTATTGAGTACGCGCACTTGACACCCCTGTCTCTTTCTAACTAGGCGCCCGAGATGGTAGTTAGAAAGAGACGGTATTAGGTAAGTACGCGTACTCAATACCTGAGCTTCGTTTATAAATACGACCCTAGATACTTGAGTGGCTTGATCATATTGTGCGGTTATTACCACATTGACTAGGCAAAATTCAACATACCGGGCCAATAAGAACTGAACATTTTTTACCTGATCCGAGAATAGGAATGGAATGAAAGTTTCTGTTGAATCTAACCTCATAATATCGGCATTATCACATGCACTTGTATGTAAACAAGAAGAAGGATGAATGATGGCTGTACGTGGGTATTTTCCAAGATACATTGAGCTCACAGTTAAACGAAACCCAATGCTTATACCTACGTGGTTATAACGGAATAATACGTACGTCACAGGTGATCATGTTCACAACATTCATTGACTAATGCAGGTGTCAATAATGTAGGTACCTAATCGATTCAAAGCGTGCTAAAGGAGTATTTTATTCTCTAATGTACTTATGGCTCTATCACAAGTATAAAAGTATTCAAAGATAATCTATACTTAATAGTATAAAGCTGAAGAGTTTGTTTGTTTGGTTTAACGCGCTAATCTAAAAAGTACTGGATCGATTAGAAAAAATATTTTTTTGTTGAATAGTGCTTTTATTTAGGAAGGCTATAGGCTATATAAAAGCATGCTGTGGTCAATAGGATATATAGATGATAATGATGATATAGATAATAGGATAGCAGAGCAGTAGTGCGATATGTTGCAAAATCGAGGAAAATATTCCAAATTACCACGTGGACGAAGTCGCGGACGACCCCAAGTTACGATATATAGCACTTTTCAAAAGAAACTCACGGGTGCTGTTTTTTTTTTTTATACTACCAAGGTGGCAAACAAGCATACGGCCCGCCTGATGGTAAGCAGTTACCGTAGCCTATGGACGTTTGTAACACCAGGGGTGTTACTCACGCGTTGCCCACCCTTTAAAAACCTTATAACTCCTTTCTAGTTTTGATTCCACTAATGATCAATAAAGTATTCTATGTTATATTATAAGTACTACTATCCCGACCCGACTTCACCCCGGTTGAGGCGCGACAAAAACATTTCCACGTCACAATAGTCCTTAGACGTGTTACAAAAATACCATAACAATGGAACATGACAGTGTTCGTAAGGGCCACATTCACAGACAGCCACCTCGCGCGTCTCACCGCGCCTGCGCCACAGTAAACAAACAGTAGGTTATCTAAGGCCGCCCGCCGAGTTATTAGCCTACTCTTGCGTTGATACCCAGGGTTGTTCATACGATAGGTAAGCGAAACAAAAACAAGTGTCAAGTGGCCGACCCGAACGCCGGCCAAAAAAATGCGATGTACACACAAGTATATAAGTCGATCGTCAGACTACCGGAACCATATTTGGATTGAACAACACATCAGACAATAGAAAAAATAATAATTTAAAAAGTAATTAATTTGCAATATTAATTATTGTGAAATTGCCCTTATTACAACTATACCTACGCGAAAAATATGTTTACCTAAACGATGTTTCGTACTCAATCCTCTATTTTATAGTAAAACTAGACTTCCTAAAATAAACTTTAGCTCTAAACATAGTATTCAGAAAAATGCGACTCGGCTACGCTCTTAATAAAGCAAATAAACTGTGAAATAAACAATACAATACCATATTTTCTAATAATATTTAAGTATAAGTAGGTACTTATATTTCTGGTTGAGTAGGAAGTATGATAAGTCCGGGTTTGCGAAATCATTATTGAGGCACCCGAAAACACTACAATATTTTTTTCCCCTTTTTGAAGTCATGATACTCGTAATTTACGACAAGTGTCCGCCGCCCGCGCCGGCGAGAGTTGACGAACGCAAGCGGTCATGTAGCGTACGCGCGTGCTCACAGTCGCGCAGCGCGCTGCACAGCCCGCACTGCCGCCACGTTATTCCTACCTTATATTATGCTAGCGTGTGCGTGAAATCGCGTGCCGACATGGCGCGCGGCGCGCACGCACACATTCAAACCGAGAGCGGCACGTTTGTATGAAGATGTTTTACTGTTTGTTTACTGTGCCTGCGCCGGCCGGCTGCGTGCGCGCCGGTTATTTTCCTACAATTAATGCACTCACTCACGATACGATTCCACGGGAAATTCCTTTGACACAGTTCGGCTAACGCGCTGTCGTTGGGCAATCTGCATTATGAGTTCCATTCAGTCTTTATAGAGGAGTAAGTAGACAAGTAGATACTAGTTCGAACTAAGTCTAGGACTTATCCTTACTAATATTATAAACGCGAAAGTTTGTAAGAATGGATGTATGGATGTTTGTTACTCTTTCACGCAATAACTACTGAACGGATCTGCATGGAATTTGGCACAGAGATAGATTATAGTCTGGAATAGCTTATAGGCTACTTTTTATCGCAATAACCGACATCTACGCGGGCGGAGCCGCGGGCAACAATTAGACTGTCATAAAGTACCTTACATTGGCGGATAAGAATGAGTGCAGGACATATGGATGGATGTAAACCAACGTAGTGTCCATGTATTGTCTTCTATTGTCACTCTTCTATTTAAAATATTTTGAAAAAAAAATGGATGATTTTTAATTTTGTATTTTTGGTGCAAGAACCAACACGCTAGCTTAAACAATAACAATCACTTTAGTTACAGAATGTATAATGATAATACATGTGCCAATTGGTGATAAGCTCATCACTATGACACACTACAAGCTCAGTATCACGTAGATTGTCTGATGAGCATCCTCACGATAGCTCATCTTTGTCAATTACATATCATTGGATTACTTTATCAATATTCGGTACATCGTCATTTCCTTAAAATGTTAATGGCAGATAGTTATAATAGGTCATCACCACATCGTATATTGTATATTCAATACTTATTGAACACGATTATGAACAATAAATTTACGGATACAAAATAAATATTTGGCTCATGTTGTGAGCAAAACCACAACACTGTGCAGTCGTTTAATATATACGGGTGCAATTGTATGGCAATAAAGAAGAGTATTTTTTATCGCTTTAAATGGTCATAATAAAATTAGTCAAAGCAGGTCGTGCATCAATGGACTCGTAACTGCTGGTATGCGGATAGAAGACTCCCCCCCTCTAGACAAGTGGCATAAGCGATAGTCGAATCGAAAAGCCAAAAAAACAAATGTATGGGATTTGACGTAAGTCTACGATATAATGTCGTTAACTTACGTCAAATCCCATACATTTGTTTTTTTGATTTTTCGATTCGACTACCGTTTATGCCATTTGTCTAGAGGGTCAGAAGTAATAATAGTAGGTAATAGTACTACTGGCATTAAACATTGAGCAAAAATGTTGCCTGTGAAAGAAGAATATTTATTTTAAATCGTATGATCTAAATAGTCAGCGTCGCGCGTCATCGTATCATCTAAATTCTATAGTTGAACCTCACGCACCGGTCAAGTGGGTCACAACAATGCGTTATCAATCACCATATTTATATCAATTCCGAAGAACTTATTGTTTACATGCTATTTGTTTACTCTTTACAATATTTTGAGGAAAATGCCAGCTTGTCTAGAGGCGGTTTCCATTAATAAATAAATAAGATAATATATTTAACATTGTTTACGACGCGATTCCACGCTACGTAAAACTATGTCACAGCCAAATGAGATAAATAGACTAAAATAGATCTGCCAAGGATGAGTTATGTGTGTTCTTCTTACTGTTCAGGAAAGTTTCTGACAATGTTTGGGTAGTACAAAGAAGCCAATAGTAAACTTTAAACTAGATGATTAAAATTTCAGTGGCTCAGTCAGGTGAACTCTTAGGGTCAGCGAAGACAGAGAGGAATAATCCCCGCGCGGTCTCGGGCATTTTCAGTACGGATCGCCTATGATTCCCGCATATCTTCGAGGACGCGCGAGCATTTTTTATCAGGTTCAAGCATTAAGCACTTTATTGTAATAATTTTAAAGTTTATTTTCAAGTGCGTTAATAAAATCCTCTCTGCTGCGCTCTGTTCCGTCTGCGCTGAGCCTTAGAGGTACGAAGTTGCTAACGCCCACAAAACTATGACTCCTTCATAGTCTAGTAATTCATGTCTGAAAAGATATTCATCACCGTAGTATTTAACTTGTGTCGTGCCTTGGAAAGCAGTTGCCTTTTAACATTTCCATACTAAATCACATTTGACCCTTGACCACGTATACCGGAGGTATACCACGCGGTGTGTGCGACCTGTCTCATCGAATTTTCTCACAAATAAATAATCACCTATATTAATGTGTTTTATTATCTAATGAAGTAACTTAATAGTGATGGTGCCGCATGTATCTATACTAATATTATATTATGGATGTATGGACGTTTGTTACTCTTTCACGCAAAAACTACTTAACGTATCTGGATGAAATTTGGCACAGAGATATATTATAGTCTGGAATATCATAAAGGCTACTTTTTATCGCGATAACCGACATCTACGCGGGCGGAGCCGCGGGCAACAACTAGTTAATGTATAAAATAAACAATATGCTGTCACGATTTTTTTATTAAAAGGCAAAAATTAGCAACATTTTGATTGTATTGATTGTAGACGCTTTCATCAAAAAGAACTTTCTGATTAATCCATTTAGGCCAAAATCTGGATGAAATTAATTGAGACAATTTCTTATTCCCGGTACCAGTTTGTCGTACATCACAGGCGCTCACTAGTTGTTCCTGTAATCTAAATACCGTGACCATGCTTCCGTAGTAGGTGGCACTTGGCGCCAGCCTCAGCACATCGATCACAGCGGCTGATTGGCAGCCGCGACACACATCATTACAACATATTTTATTATGTATATTACTATGGGACTAATGTGTGTTATGAACTGTTTGTTAGTTAGGTAGATAAGATACATGTAAAAGTTCGACTTCACACTCGAGAGATATTTAATGAAATTTAGCATAATTTATGAAAATCAAAATCAAAAATCACATCAAAAACCAATTTAGATACATTAGCATTAAAATGGTATGCGAATGGAATTTAGAGTAACAGTATTTACCTATTTGGTTTTCACATTATTTTCTTAATTATTGCTTCTCGAATTCTCCCAAAGTAAATCCCAATTTTCTAATTGATTCGCGGTGGTACTAAAAGAAAGTCGCGAAGAATTCAATAGTTTATTAAAAAGACGTTATAGCGTCAAAAACTCATAATATAGTTTCCTGTGTTTGATATTTTGGTTGTGTATGTATATTTACAATATTTCTAATATGCCAGACTTTATTAATGTAATAGTTGTGGATGAGTCCATGATGAGACAAAACATGTCAAAATAGCCACTCAATTAAACGGTAAGGAACCCTAAATTTTTAAATAAAACTGTATTTCCAACATGTGTTAAATATACTCTTCAAAGATTAAGAACCGTTAGATAAAAAAAAATTGCATTCCGGGGAGTGCGGGCAGAAGTGAAAACACTAGGCAAAACAGTTGTTATAAATTTTATAGCAATAAATGTTTTTTTTTTTTTTTTAATTTATATAGACGCGTTCGCGGCCTGCTATATGTACATGCATATATCGCCTCTTTGCTTTAATAACGTGAAAGTCGAAAAAAAGATTTTTCGGATATGTCAAACTGCGTCTCGTAACGGTGTCGCGAATCCAGAGATTTTATCTCATCTAAAAATATGCGTACCGTGCTAAAAGAAGTTTTCACTTCAAAAACTGTATTTTCAATGATCGATCAATGAAATAATGAATCCCGTAGTAAAATTCCGCAACTATGTTCAATCACAGAAGTGGGTCAGATCGGACAGCAGTGACCAGCGGTTCAGCGGTTATATCGGTGGGGCCTTGGCCCGGCGGGGTGCGAGGTGCGTTGCACAACCAACTATTCTGATGCATCACCTTGCCCACTGTTACAACACTGGGAATCTCGCATACTTTGTACACATGCCTTTATATGGACACTTGATATTTATGGATATAAATATAACATTGCTTCTTATATTCAGTTATATCTAATATCCATATTTGGAAAGTATTAAGAGAATAGACAGGTTTCTGCTAACGCTATGAAAGCTTTGATTGTATATTTTATTGAACAACAATATATCGCTTATATATCTGCGACGTGGTAGGCAGTAGTAGTATGTATCTGCTGTGCTGCCACGTTAGCCAGCTCACATCCCATTTAATAGGGAAGCGAACAAAAAGTATTTTCAGACTCATGATACTAAGCTTCTGTGCACAGAAAAACACAATACGACTTTACCTAGTCGGCGATCAAATCCGGGACCTTAATACGGCAGCCAATTGAAGACTGCCGTATCAAGCTGTATGAAGAACTAAATATGCACTTCTACTGGATTACTAAAGCAGTATTTAATAAGAAACTAATCATATTGTAACTATGTTAAGACAACATTGCTATTTTAATCACAATAACGATTACAATTATTTCTAAAGTGGTTTTAATCGCTAACAACAGGGAAAACCTTTAAGACAATCATGTTAACTTATCATTGTCCTTCATCACGGTTATTTAGCTCTACAATGTAGTGAATCGCAATAAGGTGTCAGTGAGCGGTGCGCGGGCGCAGGCGCGAGCGTGCACCGGAGCGGCGCGCATGCGTGGCGACCCACCGTCTACCGCATCGCGGTCAAGGCGCCTGCACCGCCAGCGCCATGCCGCTGCCGCTGCCGAGCCATTCTTGTTATAGGTACTTTGGACCTGGCTTGTCCACGTCACATACTATTAGTATATCAACATATTGTTATATTATAATAATTATGACAATATTACTTCTATACTCACAGTAACTAAGTATAATATTTATTTGCGACCAAGAATTGCTTGGCCCAGTGGCGAAAATTGAGCGAGTGGTGAAAAAGGAGGATGCCCATTTGTTACGTAATTACTCGTAATAGTATCGTTGCATATATATTATGTGAAGCAACGTTAGGCACGTGTGATAATTGAAAAAAGCGCTTAACGAACAAAACAAACTAATTAAAAGTTTAAATAAGCAGCAGTTACGGCACTAGCGAACAATTATTTTACCTAATAGTTGCAAAAGACAATTGAGAAAAACATACAAAATATGACTACTAATTGTTATGATACCTAGTGGCAAATAATTATCATATATCTAATAATAATCTCGACGATGTGCCTACCTATTGTTGGTGTAACAACAACGAGGAACGTTTTGCACGTGCAGCTTAGTCACGGCAGGTCGCACCTACCAGGTAATGGCCGATTTACACCGCGTTTATTATTATAATTTTACACTTGACGTCACAGCAACCCGTCTAATTATAACTATACATTTTATATAAAAAGCTTATGTGATGCTCCTGGCATTACGACATTATATAATTTACGATAAGTAACTGATTGAACAGATGAATAACGTACTTGTTTGAGGTAAAAATGTAAATAAAGATGTACAAAATATTAACCCGTTTAATATCTCTCAATAAGATATAATTAGTTAGAGTAACAAAACTGCAACAATTTGAAAGTGTTATATTAACATCATTTACTGCAGAAGATTTATTAAACAAAGTAAAATAAACTAGCAGAAGCAAGAGATAATTCGATACTATCCATTAAACAAACAAAACTACACATTAGCACAACTCAGTAGATAAAAGACGTAAGATGACAAATGCCAATTTGCAATATTTGACCGTAAGCTAATTAGCATACAGGTTAACCATTGACCATTAGGCGTATCTCACTCATCATACGCCTCTTTTCCACTTATAATGCAAATGTTTCTATATCTGCGTAATCTTGAGAATCACCTACAAACGTCACTATATTATTCAACTATAGACTAAATAAATCGTATAGCTACAATCAATTAGCATACCAACGTGAATAATTTTTCGTATTATTGTAGTAGAGATGGCGACGGTCCATCTGTCATACTCATAACCGACATCAAACGGGCTGGCCGTGCACACTGCCAAGCATTTATCAATGGAGACGGGAGACAACGCACGGCTCGCTGCCAGTACACATTGTCCCTTTATATCTTGATAATTTTCAGGTCTTCTTAAACAAGGGGCGTCTACTACGGTGTGTTGTGCAAATCGTACTATGAAGTTCCTGTGCATATGTCAAGGTTGCTTGAGTAATACTTCTGCAATGGTATTTTGAGCATCTATAATCTACGGTACCAGCACAGACCGCTCACCATTAGACGGACTGTATGATTGTTCGCTGACATCGTCGGTGTAAACCCCATATTAGATAATTCAGATCTTTGCCAGTTATTTATATAACTGCCAAAGATCTGAATAATCTAATATAATTGTTATCAATTGCCGTAATTATTGATCTTCTAAGTTCACCTGCTCTCCATTTTGTTGACACAAAAAAGCCTTCACCCGAGCCCGATGCGTGCGTAACAACGTGAGAGGTAATAAAAGCTCCAATAAAATAGGTTCGCTTTATTGGTTGAACTACTTCGTCAGTCCAGTACTATTGCATGACCTGCATATGCACTATGACGCACATCGAAGTGACGAAAGCTGATTATGATCATTGTTTACACTAAACGAATGAACCTTAAGAAATTTATGACAAGAGGCAAACACCAGACTTTCCGCCACTTTCCCTGTATTTCTTTCTCTTGTTTTTCTTACGTAAAGAACGATTAGCTCGGCTTAAGATGTCTAAAATCTAAAATCGCATTTAATTAGCAACTTCATAAAGTACGTAACAGTTATTATATGATGCGATATATGCTAATCTTCTAAAATAAGTTGTCAAATTACAGCAAAATGTACACACGCGTAGTGCCAAGTACACTCATCATATCCACACCTCGTGAGTGTCGGATAAATCAAGTGTTGAGCGTTACCTATGCCAAGCGGGTGCTCAGTCCCGAGTTCAGTTCACGAGACGACCAATCAACAACGTAAGATAATTCTTTTAGATTGGACACTGATTCACTATTGTTTAGCCAATTGATTTTAATAGTCACATGTTTTGTTGAAATGTTTGACTGTGAAATTTTCTAACATAATAAACAACAGAAACATAAGGTGCATGAAAAGTTACACTTTACAAAGCTTATTATGAAAATATGTACAAATAAATTTATAAGTAAATGCTGCCAATAAGACAAACAATTCTGAATCACGTTACTCTGTTAAATCCCGCCACAAATCCCAGCGCATATTACAGGAGCACAACAAACAAAGGCAAGATGACGAAACAGAACATAACCCAGATAGCGCGTACAGTACACGCGCGTCCCACGACCCGGCAACCGAGATCCGCTAAATCTGCTGGCATCCACGACCTCGCGTGCGGACGCCAACTCAAACAAAAACCGATGACACGACACGCCTCCCATACAACGTACTATAGAATATGTTGAACATCAAACTGTGTTGCAAACTAATAAAATGTGAGCTTAACATTAATGTATGTATATGTCAACCTCTCCATTATGTAGACAGTATTGCATTCTAATCTATGCAAAATGATATGCATTAAAGTGGATATCCTAATATCCTGAATAGTATTGAAAAATATTGAAATTTTGAAATAGAGAGGATGTATTTTATTAAATGAATAATTATCATCAGACGAATCCTCGATAACTTTAGTATCATAAATATTATTGTAAATTGTAATGTAGCTGTTGATAAGATACCTAACTCTATCAATATTTTCAGTATCCAATATTGAAATAAAATTAAGTTTATTGCCACTTTAGAAACCGAACTAAGCTGTTTAACTAATATAAATCATTAATAATTGGATTACATCCTCTTCCAAGTGGGAAATGGGGAAACTTCCAGTAATTCTATTATAGAGCCAATGCCGGCAGAGATTGATTATTAAGATCCTGACCGATCAACTTTACAGATAACCCTAGTGTAAAAACTAAAAGGATCACTAAGAACTAGTTCATTATCGGTTTTTAACACTATGTATTATAATACTCGTAGTGTACCAATTTATTCTAATGAAGCGGATTTAAAAGTATCATAAGAGTCTACAATAAAAAGAACAATATCAACAAACCCTCTTACTCTTTTAAAAGTGGAACCAATTATTGCTTTACCTTGATCGAGCTTGATCATTTTAATAATTTGCTTTTAAGATCAGGTCTATTCACCTATAGACGGTTATAGCAACAGCAAATGGTAAAAATAGTCCACCCTCTCTGGCTGTAGTGTCATCATTAGTCAAACTTGACGGAACAGGTAATCCATCAGTCATCATAGAACACATCACATGATTTGGTAGTTATTTACATACTCCTTTTTGTAAATATCGGATATTTAGTGAATTACCTAACTACCGCTTAATTTGAATGTAGTATTTACGTAATAAGACGGCTTCCCCAGTATGTACTCATATTGAGACAATAATACAAAAATATATTAAAAAGAAATTAAGACAATAACTTAGCTTTTGTAATACCTGATGAGGTGAACTCCTGATCGATAATGTAGACTATATAACCAGAAAACCATAGCTTTACTAAACAAAAGCACGCACGTTTGGCCACTCCTGTATTAACAATACGTGACACTCAGATCCTGAAAACATAACCAGATCTAAATCTGGCCAGCATCCAATCAGGTGCGAAGTATGTTCGGGAGTCGCGCGGCCAATGCTAATAATACCCGGTCGAAGCGGCGCCATTTATAGCTTAACCAGAATAGCCGGCTAAACATATAGTTCGAATAGACATGTACACTAAAGACAGATTTAGACGCAGATGGAAACGCCATTTACGGAGCACTAACAATAGTAACGAATGAAGCTGACGGTGTATATTAATGATCAAAGAGTAGTATTAATGCACATGAATAAGTCTTTGTGTTGTTAGAACTAATGGAGTTTAGTGAGCTAGTTGGAAGATATATTCCTTATACATTGAGTGAACAGGATAGATATCGAAGATGAATTCAATTTTATTTTATACGTCTAATTAGATACTAATCATACTACTAAATTTTTATTCCAAACAAACATTGTAAAAATGATGCAAGCTTGATTCCAAAATCTATTTCTCCAAGAAATCTGAAAGTGTTCCAGATAAGATATTCTGCATGAATAACTGTTTCTGGCACATGTAGAACTATAAAGTTTTCAGTGAGAGCTATTGAGCCGAGTATGTACGAGTGCGCTAACGAGCCAAAAACACTAGCGGCCAACTCTGGCGGCGGCGTGCCCGCGTCATTTCCGCTGCTGCATTATTTAGACTCCTAACCCTTTTAGATTTCCGGTAAGCCCGCCTACATGTCAAGTATTATGTTTAAAATTAGATTCCGATTTCTAAACATCTATTAATCTACGAAAATCGCGAAGATAAATATGTAAACATCGTCGTATTTATCTTAATCGGTCGCTGTCCAAAAATAAATTTTATACATTCGTTCAGATTTATCTTTAGCGTCCATTTGATGTCTGACAGTTCAATATTTCTTCTCATTTTCATTGCTTAAAATATTAGTTACAAAACAGTTAGCTGGCATCATCAATTACCCAACATGTGTCTGACAGCCAGGCGATGATCATGAAGATAATTTTAGATGTTAACGCATAAGCCTTGCGACCACTAATTGATACCGCCTAGCCAATACACATTGTCCACTTTCAGACGCGCGGTCTAATATTACTGCAAGTATAATGTGTTTGAAAACATTAATGTATGTATATTACTGACTTGAATAGCTCAATTATATAATGAAACATACTACATATTGAAATCATTTTAAACAGTACACTGTATATAATAGCAAAAAATAATACGACTTATATAAAAAAATGGACTAATGATGTAAAAGATATTATGCTAAAAGATACAGATAAGGCATGAGCCACCTGTTGTGCGTATACACGCGGGGCCTAGACCTTCAGCGTGGGCGTGGGCGTCGCGTGCGGTAGGTCGCGACACCGCGCTGCCTACTAAGTACCGAGAGCATGTTCCGCTGTCGTAAATTATTACCGACGACTAGAAATATCGATTTTTGACAGACAATATTACGAAATAGTAGTTAGTAGTAGTTAGTTAGTAGTTTAAAAAGCAGTTACTAATATTATCCGTTGGCTGAGAATACGTATATTTGATACAAAATCTCTTTTTTCTTTTAAAAATAAATTGTTTTTCTTTCTTTCTTTTTTCCAGGTCTTCCAACTTCATATAATTTCATACAATAATAACATAATTGCTACAAAAAACACAACATTTTAAGTTGAACATAATATGTAGTATGTAAACTAAACTTGACCTTTTCAACAATCAGTGGAAAATTTAACAGAGCAGATATATTTATATCTTAATAGTTATAATAAAGCAAGCATACATCTGCAAAACATAATACATGCTCTAAATTTATACATATTAAACTATAAGCAGTAAGTAGAATCAGAATTTACGATAGGAATCTTCCAATATTGTACATTTGTAGACGATATTATGCGCAGTAAGTACCTACTTGGGCACAAAACGAGTTTGTTTGTTGAATCTGAACACGTTGCACGACTATTTGATGGATGGATGCGATGTCCGCTTTAGAGCCCGTACACTGTGCAGTAATACGAAAGGAATGTGCATCAACTTCTGTATACACAATCCTGACGGGATCAAATGGAAATATAATATAAATGTAATATTTCTTCAATTTCTTCATTGTTCGTGGGCGTAAGATAATATAATTTAAGAAACCTACGCATTTTTATAATAGAGAATAAGAAGGAATAATAAAGAATTCAGTAATCATATTTATATTTAAAATAGTAGGTAGTCGTGGAATGGACACGCGAAAAATTCAAGGGAAACGGAAATTAAGTGGATGGTGTAAGAAGTTCATCTTTAAGTAATTTTGTGACCACATTGATGATGAATAAACTAACTATATTTTTAAAAATCGATATTGCGAGTTAAGTTCGTTTATTTACATCACTATAAAAAATAATTAAAAGTTTATGTAGCAAAACGTGTTACAAGTACCTATTTGATATTTATTGGAACCAAAACAATAAATATTCATACTACCAAATTTTTTACTTAAGAAAAAATACAAAAAATAACGATATTATATACAAGGTTAATCAAAAATATCAAGTACCTACAGTAAGCACGTAAACAGACCGTTCGCTCGTTCAAAATGAATGAACATTCATAAAAAGTTACATCCACAATTATTCAATGACCTGACCTCCGCGACACGTGTGTTACGCGAGCATTATCCTATAAAGGTTACTAGTGAACTCTAGTACACGCTGGTACCAACACGACCAACATATCCGGAGACACCAACACCAACGCAAATATAACGCAACAACATGAGCTATATTTGTTCCAATGTTGGCTCAAACCGGCAGGTGGTGGTCAACGCTGGTCAATTTCGGAGTTTGATCTACTGACACGGGCTTATTGTTGCTTCCTGCCCACAACAATGAGGCCAATTGTCATGGACCTTACGTCTATAAATGTAGTAAGTTAATTCCTTCTAGTTTAGCTCACAATTTAACAGAATTAAGCGAGACATATTAGTCGAATTAGTGAAATGAAAAATGTTTAAGAAAAAACACTGAACTCAATAACAAACGATTCATGAACTACTGGCCATTATAAGAAATAAAACAGTAGAGATGAACTCTCCAGCTAGACATAGATTGTGAAATTAATAGAGTTAAATTGGGCTACAAGAGCAATGGGCTATCATTACAGAATTTATGATGTCTGGCCGACGTTTGTTGTGGTAATATGCAAACGTTTACGATGACCGAAATATCTGAACTCTGATGCAAATGTCATCAGGCTCATTGTAAGGCATATTCTTTATTTATCGGTAGGTACAAATTTTAAGTGATTAAGACTATCAGTTATAAAGGAATTTTCATTTTATAATTATTGGTATAGGTCTTTTTCTTTATTGACCATCAGCTAATATTTAACGCTTTCGATGTCCTTATGTTCAACATATCATCAATAAATTAAAAGTTTTACAACATCAATCTTGAGTAACCTCACACGTCTCTCCACTTCCTCTGGTCTGCAAAGAAAGATAACGAGTGGAGTGACCTCCTTGTTATCTAAAGGCTGTATCTGATATTATCATCTGGACTGTAAGCATTGAGCATGTTATAAATTTATTAATGTAATACTGTAACCAGCTATGTTTATGGTCATATTATGCAGTCGTAGTCAGTCTGCAAACTAAAACCAACAATTTATGATATTATCTCAAACATACCTCATAATTTTGACTTGGCACTATAACATTTTGTTAATTACGCAATTCACAAAAGAGGTCCACGCCGTTTGGACTTTCACTCGACGATATTACAATGAGGAAACAAAAAACAGTTACGTAGTTATGGCTATGCTTTTTAAAAAAACGAAAAGCATACGGCTTTTGGTTATTATATTTGACAACAATAATATAATATTTTTGGACAACGCACACACCAATATCTGATCCCAAACTAGGTAGAGCCTGTTCTATGATAACCAGACAACTGATAAACATACTTATATCTGCCACAATATGTAAACACAGTTATATACTGGTACTTTTTATTTTACGTTGTAATCTAAATTATGTAGGTATAAGAATTTAACTGTCTGCCTGACGAATAATGCTCAGCCTATATCAATTATTTAGACTAGAAACTTTTAAATGGAAGATGGACCTATGGTTTTATTATATAATATCATGCGAGGAGGAAAGGCAACGAGAAAGACGCTTGAACATAATAAGAAGCTGGTTTTGAAACATATAATTACAATGTAAAATTTTGTAGTAGAGACTGAGACGATGACTCGAGGTGTACGAGCTAAGAAACAGATTCGCAATCTGATGTAAAAGCATAATTATGATTACATTTACGCCAAAACATACAAAACATAGGTACGCTCCCAAAAGTTATAGCCGAAACTGTACTTTCTAGTCTGCTACTACAAAATTCATAATTACTATAACACTAATTACATGAACATCAGTATATTACAAAACTTTTAAACAAGTTGTGAAGGCTAACAGATGTTCGCTCCCATGCTGTAATGGATCCACTGAAGTATGAATGAGGAGTAATTACAGGGGGAGGCTTGACATACGTAAATATTACATAGCAGTGGTGGTGCTACTGGCTGAAAGTGAGACTTGTTTACTGGAACTTTTGTACCTATATATAACTGCCATTGACAATGAAAGTACAGAATAATTTATTTAAACTGAAGTTTTGGAAATTAAATATTTAAATGGTAATTTCAAATGATCGAACAGTAGTTACCTACATAGAAATTGGCTGATAAATATTTGTAAAGGAAACACAACATTACATTACAGACACAAATAATACAGTTGTTGATATAAAGACAATTAAACTAGTTATTATTAGTAATGACGACAATTTCGATAACAACCGATTTGTTTATATGAATGATCAAACACCAAGACGGTATGTAAGTGAAGCTGACTATAAACTTAAACTCCTAAAGTAAATGTAGTAACATTTTAAACTAAAGACTTTTAAACTGAAATATTATCTTTAACCGTTTGATGAATATGTCTAGACAGTAGTATCTAGTTGTAATTCACGTGTACTGTTTCATTTTAAAAATAACAAACCTATATAGCGAAACAAATGCGATACGACATTAGAGTGTGATATCATCACTCATTTAACTATTGGCGAGGTAGGTGATAAAATTTATATAGGTACCTAATTATTGTATGAATGTATATTAATAGCTTTATTTAAGCTGTTATGAAAATAAAGCATAATTATCATATTTATCAACAAGCAAAATTATTTGCGAGTTGTTTTAACGTAAATCAGACGTTATTGTTTAAAAAAAAAAGTAAATTAAACACGAATCCTAAAATCCCATAAGCAGCAAAGTTAATTGTCGGTTAAAACGTTTCACTTAAATCGTACAAAAGCAAACATGGCCGCTTTCCTATAAGCGATACAATTTTCCTGGAACAGCGTTGTCAAGTAAACAAGCCGCCCACACGACGCCACCAAAGGTCAAGGAGTAATGTCAGCACCCACTCTCAGTTCCGAATCAAATGAACGATATTCTCTTTGGATTACATTATGTTAGATCCCACGCACAGGTGGGATTTGGTGTTAGTGAAAAGAATCTAATATATTGCGTGAAAATATTACAAATGAATGTTAGTTTTCAGCACTCAGTTTATTGAACTTGTTATTTTAAGTTACTCGCAGAAAGGCAAAGTAATGATATGATATAAATACTCGTATACATTAAACACATCTACTTAAATTTACTAATCATTCTCTATAGTAGAAGAAAGAGCCTTTAAATATAGTTCATTTTTTAATACCATTGATCAATTTATCATGATGGTCGAACCTTATATTTAGTAGTTTTCGACCATGATGATTTATTATACCTATCTATATAAATTTTTGTTTGACTTCCTAGTTGGTTGGTTTTGTTACGGAAGCCTACATTAGATAAAGGGAATAAAAAAGCTATTGACTTGATTTTACGCTTCACCGATTTGAAATTGGCTACTATTTAATTTCTGATGATTTCCTGAAAGAGTTCTTTGCAAAAAATAACAATAAACTAAGATTGTCGTGTGTTGTTAGTCCCGTTAGATGTAAACATAATCGACGACATAAAGAAACAGCCATTACATAAGTTGTTTAGACATTTTACAACGTAATATGACATCTGTTCCGCTAGCTCCTTGTTAAAACCAAATACAGCGTTTCAACTTGATGTAAATTAATAAATTTAAAGTAACCAAAATTAAAGCGTAATAAAATCTTAACAGTAAAAAGATTGTAATGAACAGCACATACTCCAGATAATGCTTACTCGTAGTAACAAAACTGTAAAATGAACAATAAACAAGCTGTAAAACGTCCTGCTCTCATCACAAACATGATTAATATGCTATGCTTTAATAGTAAATAGTATTAATTACATAATATTATAAACTTGTTTTCTAGAACCTAACATCTTTTCTAAGAACTTATAACAAAGTTGGTAACGGTAAATACGGAAAACGACTTTACGGAAACCTGAAGTTACAAGTAATACAAAAGGTTTCAAGGCTCCATGTTTTTGTACGCAATGTTTACGCTCTATTGACGAGATGGAAGTAAAATTACGCAAACAGGAGCAGCCATGCGTAGACAAAGTCTATGTAAAGATCCTCATGATAGATAAAAATAGAAATATTCCTTAATAGGAGAAGGTTAATAAATTAGAAGTTTTATATTAATAACAGTGTAAATACAAAGTTCTGCTAAGGTCAAACTGTTTCGGCTCTTTAAGAGGCCTTTAACCTTTTGGTTGTTTCAACATTTGTGGCATAACAATAAACTTATTCACCGAATCTACAAATATTTCAAATTATGATATGTATAGTAATTGCTATAACTTTATAGCTTAACATTATAGAAGCTATAAACATCAACTTGTAATAATTTCAGTTACTGGTAATAATTTTATAGATGTCTATTACAAGTTATAGTATCTAAACTAAAAGTGTTCTGATATTTATTTTTATTTGCTTTGTTACAGTAAAATAAGACGTTCAAATTCGTACAGCAGCCTATTCATTTTCTAAAACATACACCAATTCCACCCGTTCACGGGAACCTGACGCAAACCCGATCTAATGATCCACAAAACGGAAATTGTTATTCAATTTGTTCATTCCCGACTTAGTCAACATTTTTTTTCTATTTGACGTCATTGTGGTCAGATAGTACACGAGCTTATTTAACCTGGTTATATGTGCCTTTTATGTAGAATCATTAACTTGTTGATGTCATATAATATTGTTACATTTTATTCTAAAAGACACACCTTAGTCGCGTCGTTCTTCTGAGTTATTGTCTTGACCTAATTTTATTCGATTGCTTCTCTTGAGATTCAAATGATTGCACTTACGTTTCTATACATTGAATGGAAAAATAACAAGAGTTTTATTAAAGAGTTGATACAATAACTTTTTATATTCATGACCCATTTACAAAACATGACGTTTAACCACAAATTACTCACAACAGGATAATTAACGATTTGCATTGCATGAATGAAAGCTTTAAAACCAGTGATGGGAATTACAAACATATGAATCAGGGTAAGAACTCTTTGTTGTGTAGGACTATCTGTTTTACTATATAAAACAAGTACAAGTACATAGTTAAAACCATATTAAGCTCCATATGGTACAAATTCAGAATTCAGATACATTTGTGTCTGCTTTCATTTGAAATTCATACATGAAAAATAAAAGTACGTCCTTCAGTGTGCTGCCATCGCACGCAGTTCGCGCGTCTAGACGGAGTTCCGTAATTATTTCTGTCGAGAATCCTACTCTTGCGTGCGTCATTCGCTCTTGACGCAATGAACCGAAAAAATCGCATCGATTGTCGCCAGTCAAATGCATCACTCGATTAATTCTAAAATCATAAACGACGGCAGTAGGATAGAATTGGGGCTTCTGCATCACTCACCTCGCTGCGCTCGGTTCGTAATGCAGAGCGCCCCAATACTATCCTATTAACATGATTTGCATTCCGTCCGATCCACAATAAAGATTTAATATGCTTTCATTCATCGATGCATCTCCGTACTGATACCATAGTAACAATGTGACATACTTATATTTAGTTTCTACTGAGATTAGAATATGATAAATCATATCGCTTCGGTCGGTTCGCAATGCAGAGCGCTCTAATAACACACAACTAACATGATTTGCGTTCCGTCTGATCCGCAATAGAGATTTAATATTATTTCATTCATCGATGCATCTGTCGTCAAACATTAAGAGTTTGTGCAAAAAATTAAGCGTTTTGATGAGAGGCCATAGGTTCAAGTCCTAGACGAGCAAAATTTTCATGTGTACTTTTTTTAGTATAAATATCTTTAAATAAAAAATAAGATGTAATTTTTTTATTTATAAATAAAATTGGGTAAAACATAAAAATAATAATAAAGATATTGGTGCAACATAATTGTAGATATTAGACGTACCTAGTAGAAGTAAGGGAACTGTCTTATCGGTCTAGTGATTATAATTGCGACTACTGAGTGCGTGGACATCGGATGAGACGAGGGTTCAGTTCTAATATATATTTTTGTGTTAGGGAATATATGTTTAGTAGGTGTATGGAACCCTTTCTATAGTATTCTCACCGTTATTCCTGAAAAAAAAAACCGGTCTACCGACTAACACGCTGGGGGTTCCGTATAAATCAACATCATCATCATTTCAACCTATAAACATCCCAGTGCCGGGCATGAGTCTCCTCCAAACATTTGGACGAATGTTCGGTACAAATACGTACTGTTAAAAAGTTTTTTCGTATAAAATGTTATTTTTTTCTCCTCCTTGAGGTACGGAACCCTAAAAACTATACCAGTGTACAAGATTCTAAGAGCCGTTGACTTTATTCGAACTCGCAACAGCTTACATAGAAGGTGAACATTCATACTACTAGGCTATCACGAACAAAAGTACATACCACTTCCTTTTTAGAATTTCATCTCAGGTATCCGCGACGATGTGGCGCCATTCTCTATATTAGGTAAGAAAGATGTTTGAGCTACATATAATTTAATTTGAACTCTATTTACTGAGTGCAAAGATTTGAATTTTGTAACAATTTATGATGTAATACGCTGCCCTACTATGTCATAAAATCTAAACATGTAAAAACATGTCATTCGATTTTTTCTTACAATTTAACAGAAAAAATAATTAAAACATTTCATTTATAACATTTGAAGATACTTAGCAAAAAAATCGGTGAGTATTTTTCTTAAATAAACAATAAGGTAAAAAAAAAGGTACCTAGGTACCTATGTACATTCAGGTAATCAATATAAAGTAGGTAGGTAAGTATGTTATTATAATATTTATTACATATTAATTTATTATATATATATATATACATATATATATATAGGATTCCTGATTTACTTACACATAAATATGTGGCCTATTCCCAATTTACTTCGATGGAAATCGAACTTGAAACTTTATGTGTTAGCCAGGTGCGGAGATTCGTTAGACAGACATTGCACACATACGTTTTTTTATACATACTTTAGTGATTGGACAAACATTGTTATGTTATAAACATTGTTTATTAGATAATATAAGTATTATCCAAAAAAAATTTGCTTTTTAAATAAACTTTATAGTAAATATATGTAGAAACACAATACGAGTATATACCCACGTATTTCTATCGTCCAAGACAAAACTAATAAATTATTTTTTTACACAATTAGAATTTTATTGTATTTAAAAAAAAAACTGATTAATGTATTTCCGACTTGGGAATTGGAACCAAGGTTTCGACGTACAAGTAACACTAGTTAATTATAATTTGACTGCAAGTGTTTAGTAACAACAGATGTAATTTCATGTAATTATGATGTTTTGTTTACTCCAAATAATATAATTTAAATGGTATGCATATTTTATAAATATTATTTAAAAAAATATTGATATAATATTTTTTTTTTGTTACCTAATTGTTAGTGCCGCGTGAATAAGTTTATTTATATCGGTTTAATTAAGCTTACAGATTTTTAACTTAAAATATCAATTTAAATTGGATCGACATTTAATACATTGGAAAACCATTATAAGTTGATCTAAGTCTGATTAATTATTAGATAGAGTAAGTACATACGATTACCTTATAAAAATTTTGTCTCAAATTGCAACAATGGTATCATCTGGTATAATATTTCTTCCATATTGGTTTGGTAAGGGACGTGTTCACACTTGAGTGCATAACTTTAGTATGTTATATGCAATTATGGTTCATATAATCTATCAATTAAAGCTTAATATTAAACACAATAATCAATCGTTTTAAAGTGCTACGTAAACAAAAAATGAAAACATGTAAGGATGTTCGTACCTTTATAATATTAGGGTATAAAATGGGAAGCTGCGTTATGATATGTCATTACATTAAGTATTAATTATTGGAGTGGATATTCTTTACACTGTCAAGTATGTATGTATCACTTAGGTCCTCAGCAGACAAGGCAATTCTGCTCTGTTTGTTAATGGGCTAATATTTTTTTTGTCTTGCAAATTTTCTATTAGATTTTATATTTATTTCTCTATATTTTAGGTCTCCTAATCCATTTGATTCAGACGTTGAAGCGCCTTCAACATTGACTAAGAAGAAAACAAATGACCGGCCGAAAAATAAAATAAAATCAAAGAAAACACGTGAAGCTTCCAAGTCAAAGAAACCAGCAGGATTGTTTGGTAGCGACTGTGATTCATCGGACACTGATCAAGCGCCATCAAATGTTAAGAAACGTAAACGCACCAGCTACTGCCTAGATTCTGAGGTAAGCTATAATTTTAACTGTAGTTACTGTAGGCACTTACTTATTTAATAATTATGATCTATAATTTTTTAAGAATGGGCATGAGCTGTTATTGTTTGTTAATAAGTGAGCCTGGGTTCGATCCTCGGGATCAGAGCTGTTCATGAGTTTTTATAATATTTTTTTCATTTTTCTGTTAACATAACAATGATAATGAAATCATAATAATGTTAAGCTAGGTATATATTAGGGATACTTACGTATACATATAAATGTCTCATATAGTTTTTTATTTTTTTTATTCGGCGGTATTTAGGAAATCAACATTGTTTTAATAATAACTATAGTATATATTTTTTTAATTTCATAGGAAGATGAACCTGAGCCTGCGCGAGCTGCAGTATTGAAAAATTACCTGTCGCGACGTATAGCTACTGGTACTACGCATCAAAGTGATCCGACCAAGCGAGGCGAGTACTACATTGAAGTCCGCATCTCTAACTATCGAGAACTGGAGGCCAAAACTGAAAACCGCTGGAAACATTCATTAATCAGTTTAAAAACTGCTATCGATGAGAAGACGCCAACATGGAAAGCAGTTACACAGTTGGTTTCAGCGGTTAAACAAGAGTATCAACATATTACTCCTATTTTGTACCCAACTAAAAATTAAGTATTCTATATTCTTATTATTTTTTATATTGTGTAATCTACCGGTAATAATATATAATTTTCTGCATTTATTATAATAATAAGTCTTTTCTTACAGCCCAAACAAAACCATAAACAAAAACTATGAACCTAAAACAAAAACATTAAACTCGAAAGTCATACAATATACCTAAATAAGAATAAATATTTTATACACAAGTAGCTCCAAAAAGACAAAATATATTTACTGCAAATCATGTTTTTCTGTCAACATTGTAACGCATATGTCAAAAACAATGCTTCACACAAGAAATCCAATATTCATAAATCAAATTGTTTGTTGCAAACTGAATTTGAAAATGTTCATATAATTGCATGTGCTTTCAAAAATAGAATCATCAGTTACAAAATTAAACCCCCAAACCAGAATAATATTTCACCTGAACTATTTTTAAATGATATTTCAATTATATGTCGTAAACTTATCAATGAGAAACTAAAACTACATAAATCACTAAAGATCAGTTTTGAATTGTACGTTTCATATATTTTACCTAAAAATAATGAATCATCTCTAAAATCTTTTAATACTAGGTATGAAGTAGTATTTCCAAACTCTGATATTTTATCCATTTACAATGCATGTGCCTCAAAAATGATTAACAAATGTTCTGAATTTGAGCTTTGTGAGTCAGGCTGGACAATTGAGTCAATTAGTCATTTAGAAATTAATATTTTAAAATACAACCCCTTAAGAGCTGGTTCATACCTTCCATTGCCCGACAATATTCGAAAAACAAAATCATGTCTGAATATAGTTAATAAAGACGAACATTGTTTTCTATGGTGTATAATAGCTCATTTGTATCCTACTAAAAACAATCCAAATAGAGCAACTTCATACCCACATTACTCCAAACTTCTGAATATAACAAAAATGACATTTCCACCGAGTTTCACAGATATTAAATTATTTGAAAATCTAAATCCGAGTTTGAGCATAAACATTTATGGCTTAGATTCAAAAAATCGAGTGACAGGACCGCTATATAAAACTGTAAAAAGAAAATTACATCACATTAACTTACTTTGGATCAATAAAGACGGTAAAAATCATTTCTGTTTAATAAAACAATTTGATAAACTTGTGCATAAACAATTAACTAAGCATAAGTCAAAGATACATTTATGTGATGAGTGTTTCACATATTTTAATACACCAGAGAAACTTATTAATCATAACTGTGCCAGAGTAAAAACTATACTTCCTGATGATAACTCTGAACTTTATTTTTCGAATTTCGAAAGAACTCAAAGAATTCCTATAGTTATTTACGGCGACTTTGAGAGCTTGTTACGAGAATATTCTGACAAAAATAAAACTAAATATGTCGAAAACTTACAGGTTCACGAAGCAAGTTGTTTTGCATATTATATTTTTTGTCATTCTAGACCTGAACTAAATAAATATGTATCGTACAGAGGACCAGATTGTGCAAAAAAATTTACTAGAGCTATAAGCAAAGATGTAATAAGGTTACATGAAATAATTTCTGAATCCAAGACTATTATTATCAGTGAAAATGAACGCCAATCTTTTAATAATGCAAATAAATGTTATTTGTGTAAAAAAAAAATAAGTGATACAGATGCAAAAGTTGCAGATCATGATCATTTTACAGGAAAATATAGAGGACCTGCACATAATAAATGTAATTTAAAGGCTAAAACATGTAAATTTATACCAATAATATTCCATAATCTTTCTGGCTATGATTGTCATCTGTTTATAAAAGAACTTTCTACTATTTGTGGACGCATAAATTTAATTCCAAAAAATAAAGAAAAATATATTTCTTTTACAAAATTTATACCAATTGACAGTGAAAATGTAGCTCAATTAAAATTTTTAGACTCTTTTAATTTTTTAAGTTCAAGCCTTGATAATTTAGTCAAATCAATGAAACCTGAGGATTTTTATAGCTTGCGAAAATGTTTCAAAGATGATTACTTATTTAAACTAATTTGCAAAAAAGGTATTTACTGTTACGAATATATTGATTCATGGGATCGTTACGAAGAAAAAAAATTACCCGAAAAATCTAATTTTTACAGTACTCTAACATCTCAGACTGTTTCTGACGATGATTATCAGCATGCATTAAAAGTTTGGAAAGTCTTTAATATTTCTAATCTGGGAGAATATACTGATTTATATCTAAAAAGTGATGTCCTACTTTTATGTGACGTATTTGAAAAATTTAGAGCTATGAGCTTGAAATATTACAACCTTGATCCTTGTTATTATGTATCTTCACCATCATTAAGTTGGGATGCCATGTTGTTGTACACAAATATTAATTTAGACTTAATTACAGACATTGAAATGTATCAAATGTTGGAAAAGGGTATAAGGGGAGGTCTTGCTCAATGTTCTTTAAGATATGCTAAAGCGAATAACAAATATCTTGAACATTATAATAAAGAAAAACCTAATAGCTATCTAGTTTATCTTGATTGTGTAAATTTGTATGGGTATGCAATGATGCAAAAACTACCAGCAGGAAATTTTAAATTTTTGAGTGATCAAGAAATCCATCAATTTGATGTAATGAATGTTTCTAACGATAATGACTGTGGTTATATTCTAGAAGTTGACTTACACTATCCACCTGAAATACATAATGATCACTCTGATTTACCATTTGCTGCTGAAAAATTTGTGCCACCAGGCAGTAAAAATTGTAAACTAATAGCTAACTTATATGATAAGTGTAAATATATAATTCATTATATTCATTTAAAAGAATGTTTAAAAAGGGGTCTTATTTTACTAAAGATTTATAGAGTATTAACTTTTGAGCAAAAAGCATTTTTAGCACCATATATTTTATTAAACACTAAACTTCGGCAAGAAGCTAATTCTGATTTTGAAAGAGATTTTTTTAAAAAACAAAATAATTCAATTTTTGGTAAAACAATAGAAAATAAAAGAAAACAAGTTGATGTGAAACTTGTTAGTGTTTGGAAAGATACATCAAATAAGACTAATAAAATTTGTGGTGCAGAAAAATACATAAGTGCTCCGAATTTCAAAAATTTGGCAATCTTATCAGAATCACTAGTGGCAGTACAGTTACAACAAACACAAATAGTTCTTGATCGTCCAATTTACATAGGATTTTCAATTTTGGAATTGGCTAAGAGTCATTTGTATCATTTTCATTATTCTATAATGAAACGTATATATAAAAAATCGATCAAACTTTGTTATACTGATACTGACAGTCTTCTTTATTTAATAAACACCGATGATTTTTATAAGGATATGAAAAAACATATTAAGTATTTTGACACAAGTAACTTTCAGAATGCTAAATATGATATGCCTAAAGTAAATGCTAAAATACCAGGTTTTTTTAAAGATGAAATGGGTGGTGATATAATATCTGAATTTGTTGGTTTACGAGCTAAATTATATTGTATAAACTCCATAGACACTTCAATAAAAAAAGCAAAAGGTGTTAAAAAGTCGGTTACTAATAAACTTAATATTGAGAATTATAAAAAAGTTTTACGATTTAATGAACAGTTAAGAGAAAATATGTTTATAATTAAGTAAAAAAAACCACAATGTTTTCACTCAAAAAATTAATAAGCTCATATTAAGTAGAGATGACGATAAGAGACAAATTTTAAAAGATAATTATGAGACGTTACCTTGGGGCCATTATAAAACTGTCTTTTAGTACATAAACAATGTATTTAATTTAGTTTAGTAATTAATTTATAAGTAACTATGTAATAAAATATTATTTTTGAGATGAAATAAACTTGTATCGAGTATAAATCATTGTGTTTTTATTTATAGACTATAGCGTTTTACGAAACAGGTAGGAATAAAAAACAATCGTAACTCAAATAACAGTTGTTTATTTTATTTAATCCAATATCTTAGTTTAAGAATAATCAAAACATGTACAATAAAAACACTTACGAGTACGTAGTGCGTTTGCTTAATTTTTGCACTATTTTACCTACTAAATGTTCAGTTTCATTCATAATATCGTCATAGGCACTAGTTACTAAATACTGTACATTTACACTTGCATTATCAGTTTCTACGTTAATGTCCTCCATATTACGACCATCCATATCATGTATATTAATTATTATGAGATGATGAACATGCTCTGACTCCTTTCGCATTACAAAGGATTTATTCTTGAAAGTTTTAGATTTTCCTTTTTTCTTTTTTTGTAAAGTTTGTTCTTCAGCTTTTCGTTGTTGATACTCCTCGCGTGATTTTGCCGCTACTTCAGCATACCAGCTCTCTCTATCTTGAGCATGGTAAAAAGGATTCAATATGGGGTCTGAATCTTCTATCAAATTCTGAAAGAAAAAGCACATTAATATTAGAACTAAAAACAAAACGAAGTTTTATAATAATGTAGATACGATTTAAGAGAACCTGAATTGTTACTTACCGTGCGTATATTGTCTGCAATATCTATAACAGGACTGTAAGACGGTGAGTGTGACATGATTCTGTAAAAGAAAAGGTATTTTATTACATTATTATTATTATTACATAATAGATTAAATAAATTAAAAGGATTTAAAGACTTACCTTGAAAACACAAAATCTTAGACAAAACCGTCTGCTTATGCAAAGAACACGCTGTGAAGTGATTATATTGACTTGCAAAATGATTTAATATACGGTCTATAACACATGTCATAACGTAGCTCATATGCATCCATACCTATACTGTAACTTGAGAAAAGAAACATTCCTGTCGTGACAAGTTTTAATGCATACATGCAAAATTACTTGATATATGATGTGTAACACGTGTCATAACGTAACTCATATTTATACATACCTATTTTGTAAGATGAGAATAAAACTATTCAAGTAGTGACTAGTTCAAACAGTTAACTTTATAGTTGTCACTACAGTACTAAAATAAAGTATATATATATATATATATATATATATATAGCTATGTGAGGCAATATTTAACTTATTTGACAAGATGAAGTTGATCAAACAACCTATATCACTAAATGTTAAAAATATAAATCTTGGTGAGACTTCTCAAGAGATTAGACATAGCGCCTTATTGCCAAATACGATTCGTTGTATAATTTGCGGTCCCTCGAATTGTGGTAAAACAAACGTTATGATTAGTATGTTGTTGCATGAAAATGGGCTCAAATTTAAAAACATTTACCTTTACTCGAAGACTACTTTTCAGCCAAAATATTGCTTTTTACGAGAAGTATTAAAAAGAGTACCTCAGATAAAATTCAACGAGTTCAGTGACAGTAAAGATGTTGTATCTCCTAGCGAAGCTTTGCCAAATTCGGTATTTATATTTGATGATGTCGTATGTGAAAATCAAATAAACATCCGTAATTATTTCTGTATGGGTAGACATAAGCAAATTGATTGCTTTTATTTAACGCAAACCTATTCAAAAATCCCTAAACAATTGTTACGCGATAATGCTAACTTTCTTATAATATTTAAACAAGATGATGTGAACTTAAAGCATATCTATGAAGAACATGTCAACTCTGACCTAACGTGGAATCAGTTCAAAGATATTTCTAAAACTGTTTGGAGTAACCCTTATAACTTTCTTCTTATTAACAAAGACTCATCGTTAAATAATGGAAGGTACAGACAAAACTTCGATATTTTTTTTAAATTTAAAGGATAATAGCATGTTTATATGTGCATATAAATGAATGCTGTACAAAAACATTGTTAGTATTAATTCTGACATAGTTTAACACAGTTGTGATTACAAAAATGGAGAAAAATATTAAGGTAGAATTAATGAATTCTGTAGACTCCATAAAAAATAAAATAAAACAAATGAAAAATCAAGAACATGACGTTAACTTATCTTTAGATAAAATGTTCAAACCAGTTTCAGATCCTCTGAAAACTCTTATAAATTCTAAAAGATTTATTGAAAATATTAAGCATGATGAAAATGAACCTGAAAGTTTTACACCTATTGAATCAGATACAAATTGTTCAAGCACTTGTGAAGAATTTCATGATGCTGATATAAATTTTTTAAGCACTCCTAATAGAGGAGTAAAAAATAATTTAGAAACTTCGTTGGAAAGTAAAGACATTTGCGGTATTTATGATGGTATAAATATACCATTTGGAATAAGAATCGAAAATAAAACCATAATGATGGGTAACTCAATAGTATCATTTTCTAAAATTGAAAATGTTGATGGCGATAACTTAGTTTTGGTTAAAATTGGAGATAAAAGTTTCGATTTAACTCCTGGACTAAAAGAACTGTTACTGCGAAAGAAACCCGATTTAAAAATTGTAACTAACGTCGATAGACTTGTATACAAAGATATGTTACATTACACTAACGCTCATAAGAGGGATTTTAATCCTAAAGGTCAAATAAAAGGTGATAAAGGACTCAAATATCGAGAAATAATCAGACCATTATTTGCTGAGACTTCGATAAAAGACAAACAGAATAAAATTGGAGGCAGTTTGCCTACGCTCAAATGTTATAAAAATAATACTGACTTAGTATATTGGGACGACCCGAATGAATTAGTTGAAAGATTAAAATTATTAGTAGCTTCAAGAGATGCGGGTAATACAAACCATGACAATGAAATTTTATCAATAATTGAAGAATTAAAAGAAGCTAATATAATAAAAGAATAAATACTGATAATTAGGAAACTTTTCATTCAGTATTGCAGAGTCATTCATTATGAATAAAGAATAAGCAGGAGCGTTGTATATTATAAATATATAATATAGTCTACCTACATAAAATAAAATATGTTTTTTTTTTTAAAATGAGCAAAGCGGCCGTGATAAATGAAATTCATAAAAGTGTGAGGGTGAACTTTCCGCGAAGACATGTCATTATGAGGGATATAGATGATCTATGGCAAGCAGATTTAATAGATATGCAGTCAATTTCGAGGGAAAATAATAATAATAAATATATTCTCACTATAATTGACACATTTTCAAAATATGCTTGGGCGATTCCTTTGAAAAGTAAGAACAAAGATGAGGTGTATAAGGCTTTTATGATTTTATTAAATGGTAATCGCGTTCCTAAGAATTTACAAACTGATAATGGCACAGAATTTTACAATAATAAATTTAAATATCTTATGAAGTCTTATAATATTAATCATTATTCAACATTTTCATCAAAAAAAGCTTCAATTGTAGAGAGATTTATTAGAACACTAAAATCTAAACTGTACAAAGAGTTTAGTTTAAAAGGTAATTATAATTGGATAAAAAATACTCTGGACAATGTTGTTCATAAATACAATCATACATATCATCGAACGATTAATGAAATACCATCAAATGTCAATAATGTAAATAAAAAAGAAATATTAGAAAGATTTCATAGATTAATGAAAAAACAAGAGAGTATAAAATGTAAGTTTAAAGTGGGTGATTATGTTCGTATTAGTAAGTACAAAGGAACATTCGAAAAAGGCTATACTCCCAATTGGTCAACAGAAATATTTAAAATTAGATACAAACAAAATACTGCTCCTACCACTTACTTGATTGAAGATACTATCAGAGGACAGCCTATCTTAGGAGCATTTTATGAACAGGAACTTCAAAAGACAAAACATCCTAATGTATATCTTGTTGAGAAAGTTCTTAAAAGGAAAGGGAATAGAGTTTTCGTAAAATGGCTAGGTTTATCTTCAGATGAAAATAGCTGGATAGATAAGACAAACGTGTTATGACTTACATGATATTGTAAAACTCCTTATATTATAAAGTGATGAGACTTTAATTGCTCAGTCTTATTATGTGTACTGGAGAGAGTAGTCTTCTTAATTGGCTGATAAACCACCTACCGTTTGAATTACATTTACCGGGATATAATTATTGTGGTCCTGGAACAAAATTAATTAAGAGACTTACACGTGGAGACAAAGGCATTAATAAATTAGATGAATATTGTAAAGACCACGATATTGCATACTACAAGTCATCAAACTTGAAAGATCGTCACAGTGCTGATTTAGTCCTATTAAAAATGGCAAAAAAACGAACACATGCTCCTGATGCAAATATAGGAGAAAAAATTGCAGCACGTCTAGTAAGGCACGCTATGTTAGCAAAAATTAAATCTGGTACTGGCTTAAAAAGTCGTCGCCAAAACTCTTCACCAAAAGTTACCAGTGGAAAAGGTGTTAAAAAGAAATTAAAAAGTGTTATATCTGCTGCAAAAAAACATATAAAAAAATTAAAACCAAAGTGCAAAAAAGCTGCTATAACATTAGCTATGGCTGCTGTTAGGGACTTCGCTGATGCTTCATCCATTAAACTTCCTAGGATCATTCCAATACCAAAAACTGGTGGATTTTTACCTTTGATTCCAATTTTTGCTGGATTGTCAGCCACTGGAGCTTTAGCAGGTGGAGCAGCTGGTATTGCTAAAACTATAAATGATTTCAAGGCAGCTAAAAAACTGTACGAAGAATCGAAGAGACACAATGAAAAAATGGAGGCTCTTTGCATTGGAAAAGGACTACATCTTAAACCACATAAAAATGGACTTGGAATTTTTGTATCAAAAGAAAAAAACTAAAACGTCGGCTACCCAAACGAGCTTTAACTAATATTGACATTTTAAAATATGGAAATAATATTCCCTACTTTAGAGGTGTCTTTATGAGAGATGAACTCCCTGAATATCCTTATAAAAATGAATGTGGAGTTGTTAATTTAGATAGTTCTAAGAATCCTGGTTCTCATTGGGTAGCCTATGCAAAACACAATGATTATATTGAATATTTTGATAGCTATGGAAATCTAAAGCCTTCAAAGGAGCTAATAAAATACTTAGGCTCAAGGATCCGCTATAACTATGAAAATATACAAGGTGATCACCCTTATAAATGCGGCCATTTATGTTTAAATTTTTTAACAAACTTTTGGAAAAGCCATAGAATATAATAAACAAAATTATTGAAAAGCGTTCAGTATGCAACTATGTCTATAACTGTGACTATCTCTGGAAATAAATCAGAATTAGAGTCGTATTTTCAACCACCTCTTAGCTTATCTGAAAAATATGAATGTGGTTTGTTGTTCTATTCAATATTGAACCCTGTATCAAATGTGCTTTCTAAAAATACTCTGCCTGTAATCAGAATTGAATGTGATTTAATATATGGTTCTTACACTAACGGTATACCAACTCATATTATTCATGAATTTGTAGCTGATACTACTGCCGAACATCATTACTTAGAAGCACCTCGGAACGTTATTTACTTCCCAGTAAACAAAAATATAGTTACATCTATATCTATTAAGGTTGTTGATCAGTTCGGTTGCAGCATACCTTTTATAGAACATATTCAACTACGACTTCATTTAAGGGAAATAAAATGATATTATACAATATAAATCCTCCACTCAAATTAAAACATCTTAATTCTTCTACAGTCAGTAACGTGAATAGACGTAAGGAAAAATTTAATAAATTGACTAAAACAAATAAAGACTTTCTCAAAGCGTTGGGTTTTAAAGTATGAATATACTACATATCAGCGATTTACCGCACTTCGATACTTCTATCGAAAGTTATGAGATTCATTCTTACAATCCCTACAACAACTGCTTTAGAGAAAACGATGAAATCAGAATACCCATCCACCAACAAGACATATATGTATTGCCATCAGCCAGCTCAATTTACATCGAGGGTCACACAAAGCTGTTCGGAAAAGATGGAAAACCGATTGAGAAAGCTGTTAAACTTACTAATAATGCTGTGCTGTTCCTGTTTCGAGACATCAGATACGAAATAAACGGCATTGAAATAGATCGCATTAAAAATTCGGGGATAACGTCGACAGTAAAGTCATACGTTTCATTAAATGAATCCGAAAGTAAAGTTGCTGCCTTGTGGGGTTGGAACTTAAACGGATTTCAAAATGATAGTCACTTTAGCGCCGTTATACCTTTAAATAAGATATTGGGCTTTGCAGAAGATTATAACAAAATAGTAATAAATTGTAAACATGAACTTATACTAAATAGGAGTAACTCTAATTTAAATAGTGTTATACTTACAGATGACGTTTCTCACTTCCAAGTAAATCTCGATAGAGTACAGTGGAGAGTACCACACATAAAAGTATCAGATCGAGAAAGACTAACACTTTTAAAGCATTTAGAAAAAGATAGGCCTATTCAAATAGCATTTAGAAATTGGGATTTGTATGAGTATCCTTTACTACCAAAAACAACAAAACATTCATGGTCAGTTAAAACTGCATCACAACTAGAAAAGCCTAGATACGTTATTTTCTGTTTACAAACTAATAAAAAAAATAATAAACTAAAAGATAGTTCACTCTTTGATCATTGTGAAGTAACAAACGTTACGCTCTTTTTGAATTCGCAATATTATCCATATGAGCCATTAGGTTTAAAATTTTCTGAGAACAGATACAGTATATTATATGAAATGTATGTGAAATTTCGGCAGTCGTATTACAACTGTCCCGCAGATCCCTTGCTTAATCTGAAGGAGTTTAAAGATAAAGCTCCACTGTTCATCATAGATTGTTCAAGGCAAAACGATAGTCTAAAAACAGGTCCAGTAGACGTTCGTTTGGAAATTGAATGTTCAGTGCCAATATTAGATAACACAACTGCATATTGTTTAATAATAAACGATCGACTTGTGGAATACAAACCACTGAGCAACATAGTGCGCCGATTATCATGACAGCCATTGTAGATGTTCAAGGCTTTAAAACAGAAGCAAATGAATTTATACTAAAAGAAATTGCTATATGGTGTGATAAAAAATTGCAAGTGTTCTTAATTAAACAGCCATTTCCCTTTTATGATCTGACAAAAGCAGAAAGACGGCAAGTTGGTTGGATTGAACGTAACAGAAAAATATATTGGAGTGAAGGGTTTATACCTTATTCAAATTATCAGTTAGTTATTTCAGATATCTTAAAAGATAAGTATGTTTACACAAAAGGTGTAGAAAAAGTAGAATGGTTAAAAAGTATTTTAAAAAACAATAATGTAATTAATTTAGAAGATAAAAGTTGTCCTAAGTTGTTAAGCTTGTATGATCGATATAAGTATTCTGAAGATTTGTATAGTTGTATTTATCATGACACAATATGTGCTTTAAAAAATGTTATATGTTTAAAAAAATGGTGTTTTGACAATAAACTTTTTTGATAAATATTTTTTTTATTTTATTTAAATCAGTAAATGTAGTTCCTTTTCCTTCCTTTGTTTCAAAAATAAAATAACTGATCAAGTACCATGATAAGTTATTGGTCATTGAAAGATTTATCAAGAGCCTTAGATGCAACATGCATACACGAGGGAGGGTTTTTTATCATATTGAATCTCAGTAAAACTAAATATAAGTATGTTACATTGTTACTATGGTATCAGTACGGAGATGCGTCGACGAAAGCATATTAAATCTTTATTGTGGATCAGACGGAATGCAAATCATGTTAGTAGGGTAGAATTGGGGCGCTCTGCATTACGAACCGAGCGCAGCGAGGTGAGTGATGCAGAAGCCCCAATTCTATCCTACTGACGGCATCTCCGGTCAGATTAAGTATGTTAATCTATAATTACGTTGTTTACCATATTACAGTAATCAGTGTGATCAAATAAGAAACACAATTCTTAATAAAGCTGTTGATAAAAAAGCAAAAAGTGGGAAAACAACAACTGAGAATGCGATGAAGTATCTTGAATTGCAAACAGAAACAAGATTAAATAGAGATGGTCCACAAACGACATAATTCGTTTTAAATCTAACCAACTCACTTATCACTTAATGCAAATGGTGACGCCCGATCCAAACATAGCCCGTGTTATCTGGCTAACGTCAATTAGGGTTATTTATAGCACAGATAAGAATTTCATCGAAGGCCAACATGAAATCTAACGTACTTAATACATCTAATAGCATCGAATAAACTGAAATTATAGAATCTGCAATTATGTTGTAGCTGATAAATATTTACTTAACGTAGCGGAACTACGAGTTCTAGATTCATTATAACAAATATTTTATTAATAATAAGGCATAGATACTTCTCCGTGGACCGCATGAAAATTTGAGAATTTATACGTTTTTGAATAATTCACAGCATAACTTAATCTCAATAATAGGATCCGGCAACGCAGGTCAGTGGCCTGCGCGCGCGCCGATGCGTCTGCCTTCTGGACCTTTCCCGATACAGGTTCCGCGTAACGGGTGCTGGGACCGTGTCAATCACGACAATTATAAAGCTCTTTATTAGCTCGTACTTATCGACGTCTGTGTAATGTATGTATGATTGCAAGTTCGTAATTATGACACGTAAACCAACTGTGTTAACAATAATGGTTTAAGTGTTATTTTCCACTATAGGAACATCATATTTCAAATATAAATATTAATTGAAATGGAATCAATTAATTATTGACTGACATGACTTTCAAGAATAAAATATCTATTAGTCATATGTCTGTATGATCAGTAATCGTATCAACAGAATCTGAAAAAAAACAGTATAAGATGAATTTGTATAATTAAATTAAACATGTGAATTTTATTCAAATGTATCTATTTCTTGACCATTTGGCAAATAATGACCTTGACGAGAACGTGCATAGAAATATATTTAAATATTTTCCTTTTAATACCTTGAGACACAGCTAGTTGTAAGGTTATAATTTGTAAAACAACATTATTATTGGGTGTTACCAAACTTAGCCCTAATAGTGTGAGTAATATATCAATGATAGAAATTAAGGGAAACCTGAAAATGGTTGTAGCCCACATAACCCAAGGAAGCTAACAATAACTGAGAACGAGACAGAAGGTGAAGAGATTATTTAAATTAATCAAGAGTAATCAAAATTTATTGACTTAGGTCAACATTGAAGTGCCCACACATGACCTAAAAGTAACATTACATGTACATATCTAACAACATTCTTCTTAAGTTACAAGTTAAGATTCAACACATCTTCTGACCCCAGCTTCGTATCAGCACTTTCTACTCGTAAACAACGCAGATGACAACATACGTAATTAACTATCGTTTACTTATCACTATCTGGCCAATTGAAGTCATTATGAAATTAATAAGGGACTTAGGTTGTCTTAAAAGTATAGGTACTTAATATACTAAAGTTAAGGCAGTCAAATAAAGCTATATTAAGTAGGTGGCACCACAAAAAAGTTGTCATTTTTGTGTAAAATATATTTTTAAATTAAAAACTATTTTTTTAATTGGCTTCAGGAATTGTTCCATAATTATAGATAAATAAATATTTTACACTAGTGGCCCATACCGACTTCGCCCGGGTTAAACTATTTTCAGGTCAACTTTATTTTATTTTTTTACATAAGGAGAAGGCTCCTGACAATAACAAACATAGCAAAAAAAGAATTAGCGAAATCGGTGCAGCTGTTCTCGAGATTTGCGCTTAGCAACACATTTAGCGATTCATTTTTATATTATAGATTACCTTGTGTTAAAAGAAAATGCAAATTTACTTCAAACAACATTTTATCTTAATTTGCCAGTATTAATAATTGTGTTGACAAACCAAAAGTAGTCAGATTTACACGTGTGAATTATCAACTATTTTTATCTCATTGCATTCCTATACTCACATGTTTGGCAATCCCTGAAACGGTAAAATCAAGGACGTTTACTTAAGGTACTCGAAGTATCAAAATGACAGCACAAATCTTATGTCCAATGAAATACATGAAGAAAGTGAAATAAACAGAATAAAAACTGACGTATTGCAAAACTCGTTACAAGAAAAGTTTGTAATAGGCAAAATTTTAAAACTTAACATTACTTGAAATATTGTAAAACAAACTTTGCACTAAAATATACATGGATAATAGTTTTAATAGGCACAATCCTTAGGACAATGCACAAACATATAAAAAAGCTATCTGCAATGTAAAAGATTTAGATTATTCAGAAGCACCGTTAGTTTACAATGATCATGAGACAAGTGTTCAAACAGACAGGTGTTAAGATCGTTCTCAAATGCAGATAGATGCTAATATAGTTACGTCAACATAAAACAGTAAACTAACTTTTCTAGCTGATTATAGTAGGTACGCCTTGATATTACTATACATTACCAAGCTGTAATGGTAAACTAAAAGATGCAGCTTCGACTTTTGATATGAGATAAACAGAATATGACTGGGTTTGATTTAATCATATGAGTACACATACTATTGATATACGTAAAGCTACAATACAAGCTGTCATGCAGTCCGTTAAGGTCAGTATATGTAAAAGCCACGTTAATTTAACATTAAAGAAAATAAATTTAAATTACTTTATCTTTTGGTGTCACGAAGATCACATAACACCGAGTTGGTATACCTCATCAATAAGGTGGCTTCACGGCGGTAAACTAGCCTTACGTGATGTATATGTATATGCCTATATTGTACTGAAGTTCTCAAACTCTGATACAATGCAGTTTGTAATTGGTGTGTCACACCTCTTATCGAAATTATTTTTGGTCTAATATTAAGCTTATTTTGTACTTACAAGCAAATTGGCAGTTACATAGTAGATAAGTATAAACAAAATAACACCAGTAAAATAAAACCAATAAAAGAAGTTCTAAAGATGAATGCTTTCTATTAGTTTCTTTTTTAGTTCAGTTAGGGGATACCACAGGGAGCATATCTTAGTCCAGGTTGATTTATGAACGAAAAGTATACTGAATAAGTAAATTATTATCATACCTACTGGAATATTGCGAAAACAACTATGCAAAACAATTCTAAGACTATTTGTTTTTAATAAGGACTACCCTATGGCAACTAAAAGCCGGGACCGGTCACAATATATTTTTTTTTAAATAAGGTACCAAAAACTAATTAAATGTCCACCCGTGCAAAGACGGCACGTGCCGCTAGTAGCTTATATAAATATAGAATTAAATACAACAGGTCAAATAAACTTATTAAATTTGACATTCAAATTTTATACGATATATAAATATTCATTATTATGTCTCAAATATATAGCCTTGACAATAATGAAAAGTCCACATAAATGTACAAATAAAATAACTCGCTATAAACAAATCTAATAATCTTGAGTACGTTGACATAACTTAGCTAAAATATGCCATTTGAAAACATGTTCATATCGCATTCAAAAATCAACATATTTTAATTTATTTTAAATTATAATGATAAAAGAAGTCATCACGTAATTCGCAACAACATCAAGCGAGGAGAATGATAACAGGGCGAACGCGGATACGACGTCCACAGTTGCGCACACGCATAGAGCACGCGACACATACACGCACGCACACATGCGCGACGGACTAAAATAGCATCGCCGATAGCGCAAACACACCAACACACGCCCACACCTTGTACGTGAACTGTAATAAAAACATACATACACACGCACATCGCGCTATGAATAACACATAAATTGAAATGGAATCATACTAGCGGGCTGATTATGAGCGCCACCGATTACTACTCCTGGCTCATCCATGATCTGCAATTGGCAAAAGCTGCAGTGGTAACCAAAAACATGATCGGAGTGAAAGCCGATTTCGAGTATCGACCTCGAAATTATTTGCATACCTCCATAAAAACTAGGCTCATACGACAATAAGAGAGGGACCTCTTTACGAGCAAGTACCGGTTCACTCTAGTTCCAATTATAGGAGCGCACCGCAATTCTATGTCATGCAACATATCAAAGAATGTCGATCTGCGACGTCGCCGTATGTCGAAGCGGACTCACCTAAATTTATGACATACATGGCCTGGGAGCGCTCGAGCCTTCGCGCATGCTCCACGGCCGGGTACAGTCCGCCGGAATCCACTTTTAGGGCACTAAAAAACTGTAACACAAACAAGAACCACTGCGACAAGCGCAAACATCTTATGTGGGCACTGGCACTTGCCGTTGATCGGCACCGAACCGACTAGTACGACACTCGATGGAGCGACAGGTGAGCTCGAATCGCGGTCGAACACTGAGCGAGCGAGGCGCGGCGCGGCAGGCGGGAGGGTGCGCGCGGGTGACGCGGGCGCACCGTGCGCCACGCAGCACGCTAGCGTACCGCAGCGCTACAGCCGCTACAGCCGCTACCCGCGCTGACGCATCGACATTTTCGCCAAAACGACTTAAATCTTGGCAATAATTTCAACACAAAAAACATGGCAGAATGCAGTTTTCCTAGAATCAATTCTTAGAATTGCGAAATCAGCGAAAATTCTACCAAAGAAATAATATAAAAATATAAAGAAATAATGAGCTTTAGCCATGTTATTGTTTACATGTTTAATAGTGTCATCATTGCCGTCGAAACATAAATTTTCACCAATTTACTAAGTGCTGCTTAATTAAAATACTTATTACTCAGAAGATAAAATAGTTATCTCACGATTAACAAGGATGTCGCGTATAAAACAGTCCAAATCACCGGCACGTGAGTTTAAGTAAAATCGTTAATGATGTAATATTTACAAATTTATGTTCACTGATGAATTTTTATTACAATAATACATCACAAAGAAGTATAAAATAAAACAATGATAATACAGTGGTGTTCGAGAGAGGGGTACGTACAGAATTGATAATTTGAAGGATGGTGATGACGATAAATAAAACAAAAGATCAAAGGTGATTGATATGTAAATGTTTGTGACACGAACATACTTTCACTAGTTGTCAATAAACATGAACACAACAATGGGTAGAGCCATAGAGCTGGAAATGAAACAGTGGATTTACGTGACAGCAATGATGAGGCATCAAATTGCGTAAGTGGCGATTACGTTAACAAGCAGGAAAATGCGTGTCCTAAATATAATGTAGAGCTTCAGTGTGAACTAAGCGTGATGAATGAAGTGAAGCGAACGGGATTATAGTGTTGATTGCATTACAAATGACGATAATATAATAACATAATTAACAAAAAATAGGCGTGCATACTGCATAGCCTACAGACGGTAGCTGCTTACCATTAAGCAAGCATATGTATGGTATTTAAAAAGTTACCTATCTCAAGCCAACAAAAAATGAGATAACGGTTTATCTGAAAATCTCCAAGCTTTTTAAGACAAAACTGTTGGTGGAAAAAGAGCCACTATGAAGATTTGTAGATAATATTATGGTTATGTATATACAATAACTGAAAGGGCTATATTCAGTTATTGTGAAAATAACTGAATATAGCCCCTTCAGTTATTGTGAAACATAACCTAACCTTAATATCTCAAAACTATCCTTACTAATATTATAAATGTGAAAGGTTGTAAGAATGGATGGATGAATGTTTGTTACTCTTTCACGTAAAAACTACTGAACGGATCTGGATGAAATTTGGCACAGAGATAGATTATGGTCTGGAATAACACATAGGTTACTTTTTGCAACAATAACCGACATCCACGGGGGCAAAGCCGCGGGCAACAGCTCCTAGTATCGTTACAAAGATCGTTCAATAACTTAATTATCTACAGATACTAAATGATTTACAGATTATTTAGAATTTTACTTTACACATCATCATCGTGATGTTTTAGTGTTTATCTCTCTTTATCTACATATCTGTCAACAGTGGCGCCACAACCTACTAGCCAGTAGCCGTTGAATACTAAGGAGGTGCTGTTACGATCACGACGTAGTTTCGACGTCATCTTATTGCAACTGCGATTAATGGTGTCATTTAGTTTATGAGAATAATGCCCCCACAATAACCTTACGTATGTCTTATATTATTAACCTTGTATAAAAAGGAAACCTTCAATATACAGCCTAAGGTGCTAAAAAAACGAGTAATAATAAAAGTGTCAGTGATACTATTGCTGTTATCAATGGCATACTGACAGATTATATAAAGGCTCATCTCAATCCACAAATGTCCCACTGCTGAGCATGAACATTTGGAGGGATATAAGAGAGACAGAGAGAGAGAGAGAGAAAATATTTTTTGTTTAGGTACACACAGCAAAGGAGTTCGCTGAACACCCAATAGATGAAAATGTATAGATATAATGTATAAATAACCTTGTGTGCGTAGTCCCAATAAACGTATTATGTGCATGTATGTGTAACTATAGCCGCACTAAACAAACACACGTTTACAAAAACCAGTTTTAATATAATGTGCAAAAATCATTTTACGTTTATTGTCTGTTTTACATCTAATATTATGTAGTTCATAAAATATAATAATATGGCTACAATTTTCGCTTCAAATTTCAAGAAGACTGTGACGTAGTGGTTACAGCAGTCGCATTTTTTACGATTTTGTAGATGTGGACGATGTGGTTCGAATCTCGGCGGTAATCAATGTTTCTTTTTGTAGCTTTATAAATAAACTCTTGTAATTTTATGAATTAATTTATTGCGTTAACCTCACAAAAGTAGGTAAGTATTAAATCCACTTTTATAATAATACAATAAGATTATAAACCAACTATGATTAAAATATTATTATTACATTGATAATAAAATTATTTGTTTTACTTAGTTTAGTAGTTATGAGATATCTTAATGTCGGTATGTTTTTATCCATATTACCCTCATTTTAAAGCATATAATATGTTTGGTCGTTTATTAGTTAGCGTTAGTTATTTTATATTGATTGCAAAGTTACTGGATCTTTGTGCATTGTGAACACTTGAATAAAATGAATGCTCCAGTAACTAATTTAATTAGAGCCGAAATAATTGTTTTGTATGAGCAAAACATTTCGATTTCTGAAATAGCAAGAAGACTAAATATATCGGTAAGCAGTGGTATCTATTCTTTTATTACTATTTTTTGTAAACATGTTATAAGTGATGGTTGAATAAACTTTATCATTTTTTTTATAGCGAACAACTGTGCATCTGTGGGTTCGCCGTTACGCAGAGGAAGGACACATAGACCATCGTCGGACTGGTCCTAAGGGTATCACGTATACTGATGCCTGTTTTCGACACAGAGAGGTGGTAGCCACGCATGTGGCTAATCCATTTTTGACCACCCGTACTACGGCGACTATACTTGGGTTTCTTTGCAAATCATCAGAACCCATTCACGTGCAGCTGGGTTAAGGTGCAGGAAGCCAGCAAAGAATATATTGATGTCCAACATTCATCGACAAAATAGTATACAGTTTGTAAAAGACTATTTAGATTTTGATTGGTGCAATAGTGTAGTTATCTTTAGTGATGAAAAGTGTTTTAAGTCAGATAAGGATGGACGCCAAATATTGTGGAGAAATACAGGTGAGCGCTATTGCCAACGTAACGTCCTGCCATGCAGATCTAGTGGTCATATTCTTTAGGTTACTGGGGTTAGATATCCTCTATGGGTCCTAGTGAGTTGGTTGAAGTAAGGAGTCGCAATACCGGTCAAGGTTATTTAAAAATTTTAAGGGATGTCATGCTGCCGACTGTGCGCATTGTTTATCCACGCGAATATATTTATTTCGTGCATGATATTAATGGCCAGCAAAAAGTCTGGATTTAAATCCAATTGAAAATTTGTCATATGGTCATATGGTGCTTAACTGGGATCCATCGAGGGTAAGGTCAAAGTCAAATTTAGACGAAGTAGTCAATTCAACTTGGGAATCGTTTCGTGGCTCAAACTTGTGTTTCAAAATGGTAGCAAGCATGAGACAAAGGCTACAGGATGTTATAGACAGTGATGGTGCACCTACACGCTTTTAATGTGTTTAGTTTAAATAAATTTCATAAATAAATAAGTTTGGTATAACATTTCTATTTATTTATTAAGTCAAAGTCCAGGGATACTCTTTTTTCTTTTTTACTTTTTTATTAGGCGTTTTATTGGATTGCCATTCTGTACTTTTCCATATGCATGCAGAGTTTACCTGTAAGTGATTGTTACACTATTGCTACATATTTATTTGATGTTACCATTGTTATATTACCTATGTAAACAATTGTTGGTAAACTAATAAAATAAAATAAATTTGTAATTATTAATAGGTAAGTAAATTATAAGTGAATGATGTTATTGTTACCGAAATTAGAAATTATTATAATTAGATAATTTCTACAAGTTAACATGTTGATTCAATACACTTTAGTTTACTTATCTACTTATAATTTACAATTAAAGCGTCCATTCCTATCTGACTTACTTTTCGCTATTGTGGGCTATGATGATTGCAAAAATGGATAAAATATTTATTGAAGATTTTTTATTTTTGTCTAAAGAACATCTTATGTAAAAAAATATTACATATCAACTTAGACTAATGTATTTAATCATCATCATAGTCCACAGCTGAACATAGGCCACCGGCAAGGACTTCTTTCTGTGCAGTCGCCATATATTTTATTAAATTGATGAAACAAACCAAAATGTTTTATTTTCCTCTTCTTTTGAGACTATTATAGTATAATAATACACAATAATCAATAAAGTATAAACGTGTATATATTATATGCATTTTTTATGCTAAATACTTAATTACAGAAATATCACAATATAACTTATAAAAAATAAAGTAACAAAAAGTGAATATGGCGTTACGTGGATTTGAAACCCATAACATACGAAACCTCTTACTATTACTCAGTCTACTATACCACTCGGCTATGAACAACTTGTTTACACTTAGTAAAATTAACTATTATATGACTAGTTTATAAAACTAGTTATATGAATGTGTGAGGGTAAAACATTTAAACGCGTCGATAGGTTTACATACACAAACATAAAATACGCTCATTGAGACTACGCACACAGGGTTATTTATACATTATATCTATACATTTTGATCTATTGGGTGTTCAGCGAACTCCTTTGCTGTGTGTACAATAGATACTTACAATAGGTACAATTCTCAGACTAATATTAGTCTGAGGTACAATTTTATAGTATACAAACAAAAAAAAATGACTTTCCATTCAGATATTTGCTGCGCTCGTTATCAATGGGTGGTCCACATAATTAGAGATACAAGTCAAGTACTTAAAAAATAAACTACATTAACAAAACTATATTATTTATATTTCCCATGTTGTGATGCGTATTGTGTGATTGAAGATGTGTAGTGTAATATATTGTGTGTGTTCGCGTTGTGTGTTAGCCTACTCTATACCACACTGGTATTGGGGTTTATTTTGAGTTTTCCCTCTCTTGCAGTGGATATTGTCGGCCTGACTAACTGCAGTAGTCGACTATTACGACACCCTCGGGATGGAACGAGGTGGTGATATTTGTATTCTTAATTCGTCACTACACGGATAGACTGTAAAGGCTCACGATATGGAAATTCTTGAAGAAGGCCTATGTCCATGGACGTCTTTTGGCTGAGATAATGATGGAAAGGCTCATGAGGGATAGAAAGCTCTATAGCTAAATTAGTCTATAAAATTTGGTTTGTGTTGATCTTATTCAATGGGTGGTTCAAGCCAATCATTGAATAAGATCAGCACAAAACGAAGACTCAGCACTAAACGTTTTCCTTGCTTCAAGGTTCTCTTACCTTAAAGACGATTGCACTCCTGCCCCTCTAGACAAGTGGCATAAGCGATAGCCGAATCGAAAGTCAAAAAAACAAATGTATGGGATTTGACGTAAGCTTACGACATTATATCGTAGACTTACGTCAAATCCCATACATTTGTTTTTTTGACTTTTCGATTCGACTACCGTTTATGCCACTTGTCTAGAGGCTCTGATGAAATGTCATCCTTTTCAAAATCATTAGCTGCAAGCCATCTCGCCGCATTATAACTGGCGATGAATTTTACCGTATTTAATGCAAATCAACTTTCATTTCTCAGAATATGTTGTTGTGTACAAGTTATTAATTTACTCGAAGAATCACAATAACCTGTTCTTATTGTTACTGCATTTTGTACACTATAAAGGTTACGACAAAAATACTTTTGGAGACGATACTCCTTCATCGTTGCTCACTCAATAAATTCAATTTTCTATTCTTTTTAATTCATTCATTCTTTTGTCGTGGATTCAACTATATAGTTTTAGGCAAATCAACTGCATGGAGATCCAAAAACTTTAAATCCTATAATTATAATTAAAAGAGATATAGAAACGTAACCACTGTAATAGATTTATAAGTTTGTAAACTATATAGGTCCATATCTACTTCTTCAGTTTAAATTTTTCCAATCATTGCTCACTCAATAAACTCAATTTTCTATTCCTTTTAATTTATTCATTCTTGTGTCGTGGATTCAACTATACAGTTTTAGGCAAAACTGCATGGAGGTCCAAAAACTTAAAATCCTATAATTATAATAAAAAAAGATATCCCATTGAGAAACGTAACCACTGTAATAGATTTATAAGTTTGTAAACTATATAATAATATGTATGTAGGTCCATATCTTCGTTATATTTTATCCAAACTGAACCATGATGAGCAAGAAAGTTTGAAGTTCTGAAACGATGTTTTTTGCTCGAAGTTTTATTGACGAATTAAGGGCGATTGCCACTTCTCATTTTTCATGCAAACGTATTCCTGATTTTCCTTCCTGGATTTTGAGCCTAGTTTTTTTGTAAACAGGTTTTATAAAAGTTATGGCCAAACGAAAATGTGAAAAAAAACGCATATTTGAAACTGCCCCAATAAAACGTCTAATAAACAAAAAAGCACCAACGGCCGATGTAGCAGACGTGTCCTAGAGTTATTGATTGATTGATTGAAACAAATAAGGTGGCGTAAAACTAAATCTTTGCCGAATGATTAGTAAAAAAATTGAAATCGGTTATATTTTAAAGGAGGAAGATCCGGAATACGAAACATCGCTTTTTTTTCGTATTTGTTGGCGGAAAGTTTGAGAGGGGGGAGGGGGCATATTCTTATAACTACGAGTATGTGTGTGTGTGTTACGAATGAATTTCCAAAACACTCGCGAGTGGCAATACCTCTTAAGCAATCTAGTGGTCAGTGGATCACTACTTAAAGGCTACATTTTCCTCATTGCACAACCCATGTGTTTATATGAAGCGTTTACAACTGTAGCAAGGCTCTTATGACGTCGTATTGAATTTATTATTCTATATATTTACGTCGAAGTGGCGTAACTTTTATCACATTTCATTTGCAAGCAAAGTTTATCGTTACTATTAAAATTTTAAATAATATCTTATAGGCAAGTGAATATGATCAAATCGTTTACGCCTTCATTGCACTTAAAGAAGATTAATGTAGCAAAAGTACTAATGGTTTTTTGTATCGTCGTCAGCCGGAAAACTGCTAAAAACATAATTCTGTCTTAAGTTTATCTACTCTTTGCTATTCCTTAATCAATGTATTTGTTACGCTTCATCTGATGCAATGGAAAGACTAACTGCTGCTATTTTCTTTTCAGCAACATAATGTGTTCAAGTTGGCAGAAGCATTTGTCCGTATGTAAAGATTTTAGAATTTTGACAACAAAAAAAACTTAATTGGTTGCGTTGCGTATTTACGTATAAAATATACTCGAACCGGATCTGTCGTTAAAAAAACAACAGTCTTTGTAATTAATTTAGGTTTTTAAGGTTTTACGTAGTTGTTTCTTATAGACAATAAACATAATTAATTGTAGCATGATTATAAGATTAGTAGCAAAACCCTAACAGCCTTACAAATAAATTTTTTTTATATCACATTTATCTCATTCTTATACGAGGTATAGTTATACGAGTTATAAATTAAGAATAAGTCAAAAATATTTTTTACAAATAAAGCAGGTATTACTTTCGTATAACTATTTATCCGTTATGTCAAATTGCACGATTTGGCAACAGCACCACCAAAGAGAAACTTCATAAAAAAACATATTTTGCCTATGACAACTGAATCTATTTGTCAACAAAACTTTTTTCGACAGTTTTTAATTTTTAAATCTCATTGAAATTTTCCATAACATGAAGATGTTCGTTTATAGTATGTGGCATGTAAATGTCATCGATTTTTTTCTTTAATATAGACTGCTGAGTCAAACCGTGAATGTCCACAGCATCTTCTTGCACTTGAAGGAACAAGGAACGAGTAGGTAGTTAAATTTGTGAAACTGATAGAACAGATTTAGTTACATGTGTGAATATCCAAATGTTTTTACCTGACGGGGACGTAACCCCATATCTCAAAGCAATCATCAATTGTAGAATAGAAGATAATCCGGGTGGATTACCTTCTATTCTCCATATTGAGATATCTACCAAATAATTTATCCAAAAACATCACACCACTTTTAGAAAAACGACATTTTATTTGACTTATCTTGCAGTCTGTATTAAAACAATGACGTTATTTACTTGTTCTACTTCTTCTATTGCTTTTAAATCCATTTCTTGAAACTAAAAAAAATATAAAACACGTAAACATGCCTGAAACGTGGTATTTTTATGATTATACTGGTTTATACTAGGGTATGTGCGCGTATAACTTCGACATAACGATTGTATGGACAGAAGTGTCAACGCTATACTTGGTATAAGCTATACTTTGTTTATTTGTAGACATTTTGCTTATTCTCGAGTATAACTGTTATACCACGTTTATTTGTAAGGCTGTAAGCATTTAATGCAATATCGATTAGGTCGTAATATCATCGAATAGTAATGCGATACGTTGATTGATTCATGAGTGAGAGACTTCAGCGTCATAATAGTACCTCTGACCTTGCTCTGTCCTTGACATTTTAAGGTCTCATGATATATTTCCTACGACGATCAACAAACACATTGTTAATGTCCACTTACTTTTATGTTAATTTGATGCTATGTCCTATCCCCGACAAAACAGTGTTTTCCTGGTCAAAAACCATGAAAACAGCAGGATTTAAAACTAATTGAGAAATTAAGTGATATTCTGTGAAAACTAAAAATACACGAAGCGTCCAGCACAGACACACAATATTAACATCTCGTGGATGTTATAGCAGCTATAGATAGACGATGATGAACCTGAAGTCTCTGACGGTTCGTGAATTTAAACTCGTACCAAGGAGTCCGAAGACAAAATGAAAAGATGGTACTTCTTATAATATCACTAAAATTTAACATTATTCTAAAATACAGTTATAGTCAAATCACTTGTACGAGTCTCGACCCTAAAGCCTACCCTGCGACGACTAAAAAGCCTAATGAATTAACAAATTGTGATGTTAACTTTACTGTCGTTAAAATTTCTGTAAAATGTTAACTCTTAACGTTGAACTAAGTTTTAGAAGACCATGAAGAGACTCTATATGACAAATTATGTTCAACGTTAACTATATTTTATACTAATAAAAGTCTAAATAAAACTAAAATCTCACACACACATCAAAATAAACCAATTTAAAATGGCACCATAAACCACTGGAACCATATCCTCATTAATTTCAAATAAAACACATTTGAATTCTAAGAAACTCCAAAAGGATCTCTATAAATAACCTATGAACAATGATTATATCATCAACGTATCCTATATCAAAACATACAACATTTGAATCACTAACCTCAGATTTAACTCGTGGAGACATCTCGCACGCGTCACACACACACTATGACACATACAACCTTGTCACTGACTTGCCAAAATACAGTTAATTTTACCTTTCGTTTTGTCAACCAACGTTTAAAAACATAATATTATATTGTGTAATATTTATTGAATCTAGATAACAGTATTATAGCAATCATATTAGGTAAATCCCGTCATATTGTAAATTGATTTCGTTATCAAAAAGTAACTGATAAAGCTTTCCGAAATATAAAAAAACAATTATTAGATTTTTTGGAAATCTTAACAAAAATACTATAAATATTTAAACCTACACACTTTTAGGGTCTACATGTGTTAAGAATAATTGGTAATTGATATATGATGTTTCATCTTTACCCATTTTCAAGTAAATGATTCGAGAACTTTATTTATCTGCCAGGTAATACTATAGTACAATTTATAAATTTTAATATATACATATATATATGTATGTATATTTTCTGTATTGACAGAAATGTCGTGTAGGTAGGTATCGATATATTTATTAATAATCTATACTAAAATATCATGACATGCACGATATAGGTACTATTAAATGCTTTATCAGTATTTTAAGATAATATTTTTAACATAAACGCATCAACAACTGCCTTTTTTCAAGCATTCTGTTAATCTAGGTTGTCGCACTAGCGATTGAACCGCCGATTGTACTAACTTAAACTTAAATATAATGTTAGAAAACTTGTACTTTTTATTGTGTACAAAATGTATGGATGTTTGTTACTCTTTCACGCAAAAACTACTGAACGGATCTGGATGAAATTTGTCACAGAGATGGATTATAGTCTCAGTACCGTGAAAGCTGTGGCTAAAAAAATGAGGCTGTAAATCTTATAGTTAGTCATAAAATTATTAAAAAGGTGTTACAGATCATAAGTACTCGTAATGATAAAAGCATTTAATTTTTAATTATTATTACGAAATCTCTAAATTTCCTTAAGTTTTAATTTACTACGAGTGAAAAGAGTAATATCCACAATAAATAAAAGTAAAATTGGAGTATTCCTCACGCTGCGCCGGCGCCAGCCCGACGACGTCACCGTCGTGGGTGATCAACCTTGTCTAGACCAAACCAAACAGTCAGAACTATTTACGTTACTGTATCACTATTAGTTAAGTCTCTTAAAAATACATTGATTTAGTATAAAATATTAATTTAATTTAATAATAAACCCATTTTTTTACATCAAGGCTCAAAAAGTAGTATCCCTCGGATAGGAAAACGTATCTTTCAAAAATGCATCTCTAAATAAGCGCTGGAGACCTGTACTCACGCACAGTAACACAACCACACCGCTATGTGTAGTTATTTGGCTGACTGTTGTGCGTCTATAGGTCAACAGACATATTCAGAGAGGTAGGGCACCATACTAGCGAGCAAGCCCGCCTGAGGAAGGACCTCCACCTTACAGAAGACCACAGCCAAATAACTACACACAGCAGTGTAATTGTGTTCCTGTGTGTGAGTGCAGGTCTCCAGCGCACATTTAGGGATGCATTTTGAAAGAAACGTATTCCAATCCCAGGGTTACTTCATCTTAAAGCCCTGGTGTAAAAATACGGTTTGGCAACACTCAAGTTATACCTCTGGTATTACAGGCGTCTTTAACTGCTTAACATCAGGCGGGCCGTATACTTGTTTGCCACCCAAGTTGTATATAAAAAAACAAGACATCCGTGGTTGCGTCAGTATTTTTTGAAAGTTTTATATTTTGGATGTGTTGAACTCTATTCACATTCAAAATATGACGTTAGCAAAATTTCGCAACAAAACAACATAATTACAACCAGTTTGTTATGATCCATGACCAGTTTGGATTGCGTGCCATCACGTGTATGTTGACGACTAATGTACTAAGCTATAATATTAATATACGTACTCGTATTTTATTGAGGATTGAAAAGGATATCTTGAAAAACAAATAACAAAAAATGTGAACGCAATATCAACCTATACTGCATAAAGTCTATCAAATTTGACTGCCTTGGTCGCAGTATGCGCCTGCTGTGCACGAGGTCGTGGGTTCAATTACCACACAGAACAAAACTTTGTGTTTATTTCACTAATTTACAATTGTACTTGTTAAAGGGAGAGCTGTTCCCCCCAATACAAGCAAATATTGCTTAAAAGGGGGTTCAATACCATCTAATGTAAAATAATGTATTTGATGAAATAAACATTTTTATTTTTCTTATTATTTATTTGTGACGCACAAAGAGTTGTTCTGAGTCTGGATGTAATTTGTGTCCGTAAATTAAAAATTTAAAAAAATCGCGTCTATAAGTACATAATTTGGTTTCAATAAATTGATTATATATTATGTAATTGATTTTAATCCTCCGATGAGACAACGCAACATCGAAAAACGAGAGGTTTTATAAGCTTGACGCCTGACTATCTGTGGCTTTTAAAAGATGTACCAATTTTAAATCAAAAGCCCGTGATAGTTGTTAGCTAACAGATATAACATTTCGCGAGCTCCGATACAGATATAACGAGAAGATGACGATGACGTGTCATATTTTTTTATAGATGTCGCTTCACAGACAGCAGACCTTGAGTGTTGTTTCCTTCGCACATCTAATACGTTTCCTGGTTACATGGTGGATAATACAAATGTCAAAATTTGTTAAAATAATATTGTATTCGTTTCTCGTTATAAGCTAAACTAGTGCCAAATTTAAAAACCCCCATGTCAACCATTCATCAAGATATTATGAGGATATCAAAGTATCATATATTATCGAGTATCAAAGACGAGCTTGGAAAACGGGGACTCGGCTTCTTTACAAGCACTCCGAGAAACTTTGTCATTGCTACGATTTTTATATTGCTGGCTATTTTACATGAACAACCACCTGAACATCCTTACTAATATTATAAATGTGAAAGTTTGTGAGAATGGATGGATAGATGGATGTGTGTTACTCTTTCACGTAAAAACTAATAAACGGATCTGGATGAAATTTGACACATACGAGTAGATAGATTATGGTCTGGAATAACACATAGGCTACTTTTTGCAACGATAACCGACATCCACGCGGACAGAGCCGCGGGCAACAGCTAGTCTATAATACAAAAATCAATCGCTGAATGTGTTGCTAAGCGCAAATCTCGAGAACAGCTCAACCGATTTTGCTAATTCTTTTTTAAATTCAAAATTGAGGCGGGCCACTCGTTCTAAATAATCCTACGAACTGTTCAAAGGTAAGACGCTGTACCTATGCAGAGATGAAATTTCATAAATACCGATGATTTCACATGGAGAAACAAAGCATCATACATGCCAATAAATCAACATACTCAAACCATAAACGACCAATAATAAACACAGACATAAACCCGTACCGTAGACACAATCAACGAGCTCATCTAGACAAGCAAACATCACACCTCATCGAGACCTAAACAAATCACTTGTGTACACTGCAGGGCCGGATCTAACAGGGGCGCCGATAATCTAAAAAAAGGGCTCTATCTACTTTAATCTTGTGTGATTGATCTAACCAGTATTTGCAGCAGGACACCGAGATCACTACTTAAAGTAATGTTGTCTAATTTCAATACAGGTTGCCTGTAAGAAATATAAATAATGTTTGTTATCAAAATGTAATTGGTGAACAATAAAGAGTTTTCTATTCTATTCTACAGTGTCGGCTTTGAAACTACATATAAATTTAACCTTAACGTAAACTTAAAGCCGCCGACTCTTAATTTGGTTTTTATTTATTTATTAATTTATGCACAGTATTGTTCAAAGGTAGGCTTAATGCCAAAAGCATTCTCTACCACCCAACCATTGGGTGATGCAGAGATGAACGTAGTAGGTGCAAGATGTTGAAATCAACAACTTAACACTATAATTAATAATAGATCCTCAGAGGTCTACAAAAATAATTAGTTCCGCACTACCCTAAAGCACCCGTTGCCTGGGTCCGGCACTGATACACAGGTTATATATTTAGCGCATGACCGTCGTCGCCGTCGCGTCGCCGCGTCGTGTCGTCGCCGTGTCGCCGACGTCGAGTCATAGTAACCGGTAACAGCCGGCGCCTATTGCCATCAAAATATATATTACTACACGGGACTTACTGTACTGTTTATGTCATAGTTAGTGAATCATTGATGAGTTGTTATGATCGAAATAGAGAGAAGAATGATAGGAAACAAATGTAGCTGAAATGTAGTTTCAAATTATATACCGGGTATATCTATACTATAATATTATAAAGCTGAAGAGTTTGTTTAGTTGAACGCGCTAATCTCAGAAAGTACTGGTTCGATTTGAAAAAATCCTTTTTTTGTTGAATAGTGCATTTATCCAGGAAGGCTATATAACATCATGCTATGATCAATAGGAGCGGAGCAGTAGTGAGATATGTTGCAAAATCGGGGAAAATATTACAAATAACCACGCGGATGAAGTCGCGGGCGGCCCCTAGTATAATAGTAATATTTTTTTTCAGAAAAGTATTCATATAAGCAGGCCTGGTTCACTCCGCTGTTTAGGTATGAATCTACAAGTACCCGGCCGCAACATTTCCAGGGGGATTATTTAGTCGAGTGTCGCGCGCTGGTCGCGTCGTCGGTTCGACGTAAGTTTACCTACGAAACGCATACGAAGCCGTAATTCGTCACCGATTCGTTTTCGCTTTTAAATATTTTAAAGAAAATAAAGGCATAAAAATATTCCACAGTATTCGGCTGCTTAAATAGTGATAAGGATCCTAACCTCTCGTTTTTCAATATTCCAAAGGATATTGCAAAGTAAAGAAACACGTTATCATTTAGAAAAACATAATTTGTAGGTACCTATTTGTAGCAAGATTTTGATATGTAGACTATAGGTACAGCACACAGTACAGTTGTTGTAGAGACGTATTATTTATTTGTCCAACCAATTAAGTAGGTACTTATTTAATTGGGAAAATATATTATAGCCGCCTATCACTCAATAGTTTTAAATTTCAACTGGACAAATGGCTCCAAACAAACCAATGACAAACTCTAATACCTATTTTTAATTTAATCATATACATAATCATGGGCGAAGCCGCGGGCAACAGCTAGTACCCTTTATTATAATTTGTTCTTTAGTGGTTTGACCAGTCCTGTGATGTGGACACTCACTGCTCGTTCTTATAATTTAATTACTAAGTACCTACATTGAATATGTACAACCTAAAACCCAAAATAAGTACCCACATGTCCAGATTTATTTAAAAAGTCACTCGTTTACAAAAGTATAGTAAGTACCTACCTTAACCTAACAGGTACTTCAGATCAAAATTGATCTCTAAGTGACAACCATAATGTCCAGAAATACGCAATACAAAGGGAGCCAATTTGTAGGTGAATAAACGAGTAGGTAAGTTTTGTGCTGGGGAGCTGAATTGCGCTCTATTGTGTGCGAGCAAAGTTGATATTTGTTTAAATGATTTAGCGAAGTGAACCTTCTGTACCTGTACTATTAAGTATTCTGTGATATAAGTAACTAATTCATTATAATTACACTAAGACCAGAAAGAAACGACCGGTATGAGTCCCCCCGAACCAGGGAGCTGTCTACTTTATTGCATACAGTTGTATCCAGCGTCCCAGGATCGGAGAGGCCCACTGATCTGCCAACGTCACCACTCAGGATCGAGTTAGGGCTGCTGCCTATATGCAAGGGTGGGTGAAAATTAAAAAAGCGAGTTCATGGTGATTCCAACCTCATAGATGATAGACTGGTAGCAGCTGAGAGGCTTTGTCTTCCTATGCTAGTTCCATCGTCTATTCCTTTAAAAGTTTGAAGAACTGTTTGACATAGTGCTATCGTCACTATTCGACCATTGTACCACTCAGTCTACTGCACAAAAGGGCATGTGCTTGATCAAATCACTAATCGCCCGGACACGATCACATCATATACAGATTTTTTCTTTGTATTCTGCAAAGTGAAGGTACTACCCTTGGTGAGCTGCTCGTGTGTAATCCTAAGGCTCTTTAGTAAACTGATCCCGCTCTAAACTGATCCCGCGGGATGAGTTGAATAAATTAATAATTTTATTACTTTTCTTTTGTCAACTGGTCCCGCTTTTAAATCAGGCAAAACTCTATTGTATATTTTGAAATATGTGTACAGGCGTGCAGAAAACGTTTAACGTATTTAGTGCCCAGTAGAAAAATATATTTGTTGTCGAGCCCATGGCCCGCCTCTCGAGTCGTAAGATCGTAACTATATTTAGTTCTGCCGGATGAAAATACAAAATTAAGCTATACCCATCTAACTTGAGAGTAATACAAGTGAACTGAAATATTATTTGGGCGATATTAAGTAGTCTAACACTTTTCTCGGTGTCTATACAAATTATAAAATTTATGGAACGGGATCAGTTGACCAATTCAAAATATACATTAGGTCAACTGATCCCGCGGGATCAGTTCGAGCGGGATCAGTTTACTAAAGAGCCATCCTAATAAATCTGTTGGTTTTTTTTTACCATGGGCCATACTTGCCGGCACTATACACACAGTACATAGAGACTCGAAGCAATTTGACTGCCTTGGTGGTCCAGTGGCCGCAGTATGCGCCTGCTGTACACGAGGTTGTGTTTTCGATTCCCACACTGGACAAAATATTATAAACGCGAAAGTTTGTAAGTATGGATGGATGTATGGATGTTTGTTACTCTTTCACGTAAAAACTACTGAACGGATCTGGATGAAATTTGGCACAGAGATAGTTTTTTTTTACAGCGATAACCAACATCCACGCGGGCGGATCCGCGGGCGACAGCTAGTAACACATAATTATGATTTTTAAGACATCAAAACAATGTTCAGGCCTTTTTAGTAACCAGCGGAACCTAGCCGCAACAGACTACTTTATTTAAAATATTTTATCTTCAATAACAGCTAAACGATAACAAAATAAACAATAAAGTTCAGTGAAATATGTAACAAAAACCAACTGTTCTAATCTAAACGTTTTGGAAAGCTGCATTTATAAATAGCACCCAAGTAGTTCTCCCACAAACGACTAGTTCTAGCCGTGGACTAGTTTAGGCAAATCTATTTTAGTCAAACTCAACAAATGCAGGCCGACATAAACTGTATACTGGGATAGTGTCTTGTTCGATCAATCATCATATAAAATCATGATCAGAGCCTCTAGACAAGTGGCATAAGCGATAGTCTAATCGAAAAGTCAAAAAATAAAATGTATGGAATTTGACGTGAGTCTACGACATGAAATCGTAGACTCACGTCAAATTCCATACATTTTATTTTTTGACTTTGCGATTCGACTACCGTTTATGCCACTTGTCTAGAGGGTCTGATCAGATGAACAGACACATTAATTTTCACTAATAAAGCGATCCACACTACTTAAATGTACTCGTATATCTATTGAAAAATGACTGAAGGAAAGGTTGAAAAGGGTTTTTGCGATCAGCGTTTGTATTAACAAATAATTAGACCAGGACACATAATAATTAATACATTTGTTGGTTACTAAGTAACTTAAGTAGTTATTCCATTTGATTACTTGATTGGCATACGAATTATCCTGTTGTTGAATGTCAATCGAAGATCAAATAAATTATTTACTAATTTGACTGCTTTATGGACAAAGAGTTCAACCTTGAATTCAAATTAACCATATGTTATACATATACATATTATATCTTCATCATCATAATCATACAAAACATATCGATGAATAAAGCTTTCTGAAAAATAAATATCCTATCAAAATCCGTTCATCCTTTAGGGAGCTAGAATGTTACAGATGAAGATACACTTTAAAATTATACCAGTGAACTTATACATATAAATGACTAGTCACAATACTGGAATAAGCTATCATGTCACCTAAACACACACGTTCCTGGTATTTACTAATATAATTTCCAAGTAATGTTAATATCGAGTCAGGCCCGACTCGTCACGATCCCGGCTCGTCACTAATAAAAAACATATCCCGGCTCGTCACCGTATCATTTATTTAAAAAAATCATATCCCGACTCGTCACCAGTACATTATTTTTGTTAAAGTACAGACAGAAGGAAAAGCAACTATAAATTCCTATTTATACTACAAACCCCTATCTTGACAAAAGTAGGCATATCAAGAGCACCATAAATTGTCGGTAAACTAGATAATATAAATCGTATATTGTCTGATATAGGTAACGATTCATTGTTAGTATGTTATGTTAAGAGTTCTTGTAGTTGCTTTGTTACAATGTTCAAAAGCATAATTCCGAAACCCAGGTGTGAGAATTGTTTCTCTCACTGTCTATTATAAAATAAATAAAGAATATCTATTCATAATTTACTTAAATAACTAAAACAATAAAATTACCAACTTTGTCACAAAGTTCAAAAAGGTAGCGCCAAAACGCAGCTGTGGTGATTCTTTTGTATATAACAAACACCTCTTGATGCAATAAAACAGGATTAGTGTTAACCACATTTTTAAGAAAGGGACAAAAATATTGTATCCTTAAGGCAACGATTATGTACATTGTTTTGTGCAATGGATCTATTTGCTACTAGCTGATAAGGTTCAAGTTATTCGTAGTTTGTCACTCGTTCTGTTACAAGAAAGTTTGAAGTTAAGTGTTGAGTTTAAAATGGATAACGGAGAGGCAGAAAACATCGATTTAAATGTAAGTATATTTTCTATGTTCAAACACAAGTGTATCGTTGACTAATGAAATTAATTTTAACTGTATACGAGTACTATTGTATTAAAGTATTTTTCCTATAATTTAATAAATATAAATTCGATCATTTTCGTAGGTAAGATTTCTTGAGACGCAAAGAGGGAGACCATTGTTATGCAGGCAAGGCTATATATACAACTATCACAAGAAAATTAAAATTGGTGAAGTTTGGCGATGCAAAAATCGCAATAGCTGTTCAGCTACTTTGACAATAGCAAAAATTGACAATCAAACAAGAATTTTAAAAGAAACACCACATTGTTGTACACCAAATTCAACGGTTGTCGAAGCAATAGCTATAAAAAATGCTTGCAAACGGGAATCTACTTTAAGTATGATACCAGTTCCAACATTATATGAAAATGTAACAGAAAATCAAATGAATGCTGGTTTGAATTTACTTGGTGCTGTTCCAACATATAGGGCTGTTAAAACAATTATGTATCGCGCAAGAAACAAAGAACTACGAGTACCAAAAACACATTTTAAAACGCGGGGAGAAGTGGTGATACCTAATCGGTACTCAAATGATTTTTTATTATTTGACACTGGAATGGGAACCGAAGATCGCATGATAGCTTTTTCAACACTAAAATCAAGGCAGATTATTACGACAGTGAAAACTTTTATGTGTGATGGGACATTTAGAAGTTGCTATCGATTATTTTATCAGTTATACTGTATACATGGGGATATTGGTAGCTCTAAAACAGTAACAAACATAGTACCCATAATGTACGTTCTTATGCCAAATAAAGAACAATGTTCTTACCAGCGGATGTTTAATCTATTGAGACAGCATATACCGGAGTGGAATCCCAGTCGCTTCATAGTTGATTTTGAAATAGCTGCAATAAATGCCTTAAGGATTGTCTTTCCAAATGTACATTTACAAGGATGTAACTTCCATTTTAAACAAGCACTATATAAGAAGGCTGCTGCAATCGGCTTGACAACGTTTCACGAAGGCAGACGCCACCTTGCTTTGTGCGCTGCACTAGCCTATCTGAACCAAGACGATGCAGAGGATGGCTGGCTAGCCATCATGGAGAGGGTTTCCTCAAACGAACTGTACACTCAGTTTAACGATTACTTTGTATCTACATGGTTAGATAACAAGAATTTCGAAGGAATTTGGAATTGTTATAGAGCCCGTCACAGAACCATCAATGGGGCTGAATCTTGGCACAAAAGATTAAATAATATCATGGCACAGAATAAGCCAGACCTGCTTCACTTCCTTGAAGTTCTAACGAAAGAAGGAAAACATTTTGACAATAGAATAGAGCAATTAAAAAGTGGGTCTTCAATAAATAATCGAAGACGTCGCGTCATTGAAGTAGATAAAGAAATAGACAATATTATGAATGATTTTGAAAATAAACATTTAAATATTTCAGAGACTATAACTAAATTATCTTTATGTACATATTTCAGAATAATGTAAGAATTAATTAAAAAATGTTGTTAATTTTTTTTTGTTACATATCTTTAGAATTTTAAGTTTGATTTTGTGATACATTTTTATTTTTATGTTCTAAATTAGTAGGGTAGTCCCTAAGACTGATTTTTCTAATATTTACTTTACACCTAACTTTAAGCTTAAGAATTTAAGAATCAACATATCTGTGATTATTGAGTGTCTGTAAATTTATATTTTACACTTTTTATTTATATGCAAGTGATTATTTACAATTATAATAATTTTCAAAAATCAAACAACTATTTTATTTAACTTTCCTAATATACTAACCCGCACTAAAGTTTTTTTTACAAACTGTACTTTTTAATTAGATATTTCATAATGGTGACGAATCGGGACATGAAAATTAAATAAAAATGTATATATTTTTTAACAGTGACGAGTCGGGATTTTTAGTATGGGCATATTTTTTGATGACGAAGCGGAACAGTGACGAGTCGGTACTAACTCTTAATATCTACGAGTATATTGCGCTTTTGGCAATATCATATCTTTCTGTTTTAGTGAGTCAAACTACCTAAATGTTAATGTCGTAATGTCAAACGACGAGCATTTGTTTAGGCAGATAGAAAGAAAGAAAGTTGTTTGTCATATTCAAGAAACTATACTGGAAATTAATGTGGAAGGAATTCTCCAGTCATATGAACTGAAGGGACTAATGCACCTATGTCTGCTTTTTAAAGCCTGCTTTTTTTTCTGAAACAGACCTAAATGACCCACGGTAGATAAGATAAGGGCGGATTCCACCAAAGCCAAAAAAATACTTGGGAGTTACTACTGCCATAAAGTGTACCTTTCCAGTTCTTTTCTAATGAGCCTACCTCAGGCTGGTAGGTCAGCGAATCTAAGTGTATCTAAAATGTATTTAAGTTCGGATATCTCATGTACTATGGAGACCACAGAGTTGCCACAACATAATTTGCCAATTAGAAAAATTCTCAATGAACATACAACTTTAATTAAATAGAATCAAAACAGAAGTTCGAAGCTCCCAAACATCTCGGACACATCGGAACAGCTGATGCTGACATACAAACACACACGCACACAGACACAGACATGTCTACACAACATGGAACACAAGCACGCTGGTGTATCAACAAGAACGCTACTATTTCGGCAGGTGACATAATGACATTAGAACCGTGACTCACGCTGGGAAATCCCAAACAGTAATCAGGGTTGTCACCTGTGTTTTTGACAGGGAGTATAAAAGTGGTGGGTTTATACAAATTTAATTGACAGCTGTCTGGTGTGTGTGAATAAGAATACTGAAGATAAATTAATCAATCACTAAACGCTACTTCCAAACTCCATTTTTTCTATAGCTGACTAATAATTTCAGGTATGGTGCATTGTGAACAAATACATACATTATTTATTTATCCACAAGCTGTTGTTCAAATTGGTATTGTATTGTGTATTCAATAAAGCCTGCGATGCAAGCATTATTCATATTTAAAAACAAGAGATAATTTTATTTACTTACCGTCATATAAATAAAATATTTTATGACGGTAAGTAAATTTATAATATAATATAATAATATTAGCTAATTTGTCTTGCGGTACTTTCTTTACACAGATTATAAATATCATTACATCTATTAACTTATTATTATTAGGCGTTAATTTGCAGTGATTAAAACGATCGTATTTCATGTACCTACTCGTATGTGGTTAGTTGCTATTCTTAAAAGCTTTTTTCAGATTAGGAGTATGCTATGGTTAATATTATTATAACCAGCTCAATAGATTAACCATTACATTAACGCCAAAACAAAACAAACGCCAAAACGATTGGCTTTTAAGAATATTAATTACAATCAACGGAGATATCCTATACAAATGTTGGAATTTTGCAAAACAATGTGTCACAGTAAATAACAACTGAAAATCTGGGTTCTCCGTTGATTGTAATTAATACTCTTAAAAGCCAATCATACAAAATTACACGAAAATAAATGTGTTTTGCCGAAAGCATTTTCTGTTAGTAAAAATGATAATATCATCATCTCAACCCATCAACGTCCCACTGCTGGGCACGGGTCTTCTCCAAACATTTGGAGGGATATTAGCCTACTATACCACGCTGGCCAGACGGGTTGGTATAGGGTTTTGTTTCGAGTTTTCCCTCTCTTGCGGTGGATATTGCCTGCTAGACTTACTTACTTAAATGATAATATACTAATTATTAATTAAAAATGTACTAATTTTACACCCCCGAATCTAGATAATAGTAATTATAATCTTACGATAGTTGTACAAAGCTGAATTGCACGTCTGTGTTTGCTTTAGTCAAGTAAATAAATACGTTAATTTATTATGTTGTTAATATTTCACATTAAAGTTCGATAAAGTTATATCTACACGTATATTAAGATAATAAATGTAAACATATTTCAAAATTATGATATAATTTATCGATAAACACTTATATCTTAAATGCTTCTGGATAAGACAAAAATATGCATTCAGTGGGTACACATAATCGCACCCTCTCAGTGAAAATAGTCGTCCACTGAGATACAGAATAGTTTAAACATAACCAATCAATAATGTGTGGAATAAAAGAATAGCCATGCCACTGCGCCGTGAAGTTGCTATTTTGTCTAATTACTAATGTAACACCGGCTGTGTGAGTAGCTGTGTGCCTAAGCAGTGCACCGGCATCGTAAGAACGGCTGTGTGTAAGACTATGAGCCTAATCAACTATTAAATTCGTAATATCGTGTGCGCTACGCGCGGCAATAACACTGTGACAGCCATACAAAATTACACGAAAATAAATGTGCTTTGCCGAAAGCATTTTCTGTTAGTGAAAATGTATAAGTACTTATAATTAATTAAAAATAAGTACTAATTTTACACCCCCGAATCTAGATAATAGTAATTATAATTATAATCTTACGATACGTTTGGACGTAAATCCGTATTTGCCCGATAAATCTCCAAAACGCCCGGGCAGAAACGCATCACTAGACAAAACTGATTAGTGATGAATATGATTGTTAAGACTCTGAATGGTTTTTGTACTGTGCATGTCCGGAAATCGATATATGAAAGAAAAAGAATTAAAGCAAAATATATTTAAAACCTTATGTATTTATGATACGTGTAACGTGACAACCCTTCGACCAGATGCGCAGACGCTCTCTACGTTAATACAAAACTAGAAAAAAAAAACAAAGACATTTGCGTGCATGACCACCAAACCACAAATAATACAAATCAATGAAAATCCTCCAGCTAGAACAATACAAGAGTATAATTGTCATGATGACACTTTGAATCATCAAGGTATCAACCCTAGGAGGCGGACAATCGTCGCAGGCGCACACTCGGTGGCACCGTGTCCGTGCGTCAATGCCCCAAATACACTAGGTATGTAGTTCGCGGTTAAACGTTCTTCCGTGTATAACAATAAATGTACCATCTTCTAATGAACTGTCATGATGCCAACTAGTTTGTTTTGATTACACCTTATATTATGTAGACGTAGGTCTTATGAGCGTTTGATTTTTGTTTATGTGGTACCCGAGTGGGAACGTAAACGATTTCTATAGGTGAGGTGCGAGTTATATCCCTAGTGGCAGTACCAATGTGAATTTCACTTTTTGGAATGTATACGGACTAATCAAATTAATTACCATTTGCCGACATTGAAGAAGATGAGGAAATTGTAAAGGCAAGGCATTAGGCCCACGTGTTTGGATAAAAGCGCCTCAACTCTTTTGATGGAGGAGAAGAGAGCCGTGCTCTGCTGTGGGAGATATATGGGACGTTATTATTATTTAAACGACTAGTGCTACAAGCTTAGTTCATCTAAACTAGGCATCCTATTAGGCGCCGCACGAAAACCTACAACACTAATTTAGGTTTGAGCGCAAAAGTAGGAAAGACCGTAGTGTCATAAGTTTGCTAAAACAGTAATACAATCGGTGCTAGTAAAAGTAGTGCAGCCGAAAACATCTCGGTGGTCGCATTAGATGTAAGTCGGAATCCTATGAAGAGGTGTAGTGTGTGACGCATCACTCATTCACTTAGAATATTATGTATCGTAGTATGTAAGTTAATTCATTAAACCTCTGACATTAGAGTAAACAACATCTTTTACTTTAACCACCAAGCCCCAACATTGCAAGGCTTACTGTAGGTAAGTGTTAAAATACCTAGGTATATGAAGATATGACACTAACTAATACATTCCATTCTGATGAATAAGCCAATACTAAACAACCGCACAAATACAAATAAATGGGTTTTTCGACATAATTCTGTTTAATTTGTATAAATAATAATCATTATTTTGTGGTATAAACAATGTGACCATAGCCTGTCCTACGTGGCCTGACACCAGCACAATAAATTAACTTATGGACTTAGATACGTAATAAACAAACTATACACTAAGAAGATGTATTTTTGAACAGATTATTACCAGACAGACCGTAGGCAAAGGGACTCTAACTTTCCAGATATCAAATGATAGCAGTTGTCGTTTTTATTTCAAACTAGCGGCTAAACTATTTTAAGCGCAACTTTCTTACGAGTACGTACAAACCTTCTCCTGACAATAACTAACACAACAAAAAAGAATTAGCGAAATCGGTTCAGCTGTTCTCGAGATTTGCGCTTAACAACACATTCAGCGATTCATTTAACATATAAAGTTTATCAGTTTATCATCTTGAACGTGGCTATGTGCAGACATTTTCCTAATTAACAAAGACCGTGAAAAGTAAGAATAGACATTTTCCTTGCTGTTCAGGTAAAAAGTCTTGAATTGGTGCAATTTTCAGAAGAATCTTTATAAATGTATAGAAACAAATCTATGTCCAATGATTAAACCGGGACTTAACCTTTAGTACTGTTTATTATTTCAAAGGAACTTTATGCTATAAATTAAGGAACTTCATGATTTCCTTTCGAAGTATCACTGAGAGATTACAGGAAGAGATTATAGCAAGGAGATTACAGTTAAGGGACATTAATTAACACCAGGACCACCTCTGGTGTAGCCAGCGTAAGCTACGGTAACTGCTTAAGATCAGGCAGGCCGTATGCTTATTTGCCAATATAATCCTTTAATGTCCAAACGTTACGTACGTTACAAGTAACACGCCAACGCCATTATTACCCCATAATGACAAAGTTCAACAGGAACAAATCCCACGCATTGCTATTAACCGCACGTTATGACGAAACTGTTCTTAGAATTATAGCTCTACTTCAATTAAGGGTTTACACGCGAACCGCGTCACGATCCGACTATTATTGCTGACGCGTCATAGTCGCAGGGTGACGTCATCGTCGCCCTATACCAACCGTCGGGGAGTAGGTCAAATTAAAGGGCAACGAGATCATTAAAGTACCCACAATTAGGCAGAAGTTCACATAACAAGTTGATAAGGAGCACGAGTTTTCTATAATATGGATATGGATCGTCTGTCAGAATCACCGTGTCTAATAATACTGTTTGCTTCACATCATTCATAAGTCATCAATTAAAACGACAGGGATATGTCATAAAATAAGTGACGTCAGAGATCAAATTGGTACAAATAATAGTCATTATTGTTCTCGAAAATTCATTAACAGGTAAAATATCCACGGTGACTAACTTGGTTCTGTTATTAATTCTAGTACTTCCTTTACCAAAACCTGGTCCGAGGAAAGAGGAGTTTCAACAGCAGATACCTATAGCGTTTACCTTTATACAACGTCTGTCAAGTGGGAATGCGCAAGTGATACTCCGGCATTATAAGTTATCATAGGCTACAGTACATGTACATGCAGGTCGTTAGATTATATTTACATAATATTTCTAAACACAAACTTTTGATTTTCGTAGTTCATCCGCGTATACTAATGAAATCAAGCCCAAATATGACGGAGCTATCTTGTTCTATTGAAATGTTCATATGATCACCTTCCAACATCATCATCACACCTAATGATGTGTCTATTGCAAGATTTGACCTAAACAAACATACATTACAAGCTAAATAAAAACTTGTAAAAAATTAACATAATTATGTAGATGTAGATAATTCGTCTGGTTCGTTGCCTGCTTGTCCTTGTCTGTGTGTATGTAGCTGTGTTAGCTCGCCTTCTATAAGTGCATTTGTACTTAGCAGTTGCTATGCTGATGTGCGTCCTTGACTATCGTAGTATTTCACAAACACAGTTCAACGGACATACGTGCTACAGATTACGTATACACGTTATCAGCACAACAAACGATTGGCATTCGCATTAGTGTTATCTGAACTATACGAAAAAGGTTGTGACGTAACTGTCACATTTAAGGACAAAACTTTCGGAGATCAGATTTTCCGTCGCACCCGCAGGCGCCTAGGTTAACGCCGTAATGGAAATGCGCATGCGCGCGCTCATGAGCGGAATGTGTTATACCTTCATTTCAATGTTCTGTTCTGAGCATTTCACATTCCCGCTACTACAAGTGAGCGCTTTTAGAGTATGATACAATACAAACGCGACATAGTTAGACTCTACGAAATCTATAACAATCTACTAATAAAGCGCTTTTTTAATTCATTGAGAGTTTTCATCTTTTAGTTATCTAACTTCTTACTGGCTTCTTAGTTTCGCTAAAATGTATTACCAGCAACGACTAACAAATAGTTACGTAACACAAAAATATCGCACATTAATCCCAACAAAAAAGAATTAGCACCGAAGTACCACTAGACGTCTTGTTAACACAAACATGGCTTAGCAAATATTTAGTATACCAGTTAATTATTTTGCAGTTAAATACTGCAGCAAACATAACTTTAACCAATATTGTGAATTAACAACTCGAATACGTTACATAAACAATACTAAAATACGTAATGTCTGAAGAAAAATGTCTTCCGTGTGGCGATCTTCAATCTTCAACTGCAATTCAACGAAAGTATCTGAGAGGGAGAACTAGAGATTGGGGTAAAGGTCAGCCAACAACGCGGGGCATGTTATAGTGTACAAGAGTGTGTGCAAATACAACCACACAGGGCCCCAATTCTGCTAATTCACGGATGGCTCAATTGAATCTGTAGTATTTTTGGTATTCTGCTAATTAATTTAAGACGAATAGTTGGAAAACCATTGGTCTTAAATTATTAAGCAGAATACCAATAATGTTATACCAAAACTGCTAATACCAATGGTTTTTCAAATATTGGTCTTAATTTTGAAAGCAAAATACCAAAAATGCTACTGAGATTCAATTCAGATTCCATTGATCCATCTGTTAATTAGCAGAATTGGGGCCCTGTTCTTTCACTCTCGATGGGACAGGTATTCTGTCATGACTATAGGGATCAAGCGCAGGACCAACGGCTTTCCGTACTACCGTTTTATTAAATAGGTACCTACCCTATCTACGAAATGACCACAAGCCTACTTAATGTTGCAGATCTACCGTTCTTCGCGACTAGTATACCAACATTGATACATACTTGTTACTATGTCAAAAGGAAGATCTAATGTCCAAAAATGCCGCAATCTCCTTATTTCGGAACATCCGTAGTCACAGGAAGACTTCTCACCAAATCAATGCTATCAAGTGAGTACCAGTGAATCTAATAGACCGATTAAAGCAGGTTTAGGACCAATAGCCACAAATTGATAATATTTAATGCAAAGTTGGAGCCACTACTAATGTATGGATCGGTTTTGGACAACAAATGCGCGTGAAATACCGATCCCTTCATAGTCGTGTTAGCTTCAACATTACAGGTACAAATATCACCAATTATCATTTAGTAAATACTTAAGTGAATCTATCAACTAACATTTCAAGGAACACCAATTCAAAACACAATTATTATGAAGTACTTATACAATAAATTAGATTTCTTCATTTTCACAAGCGAGATAACTTGCCAGTCAAAAGTGCGCCTGCAGGAAATAATATACTTGATGCAGCAAATAAACATATTGCAGAACAGACTGTTTATCTTCGTCTCGTGTGTGAGAATGAACAAATATATTAAACAGATACACTACTCTTGCGTATAAACTTTTACCTTTGACCACAGTGGTAGGATTTGCCGACATTTTAATAGTTCCCGTTCGAAAAGCACTCAAAAATAACTACACTATCGTCAATCACGTCATTCACACATATTTACTATATAGATATTGAATCTACAGCAACACAATACAGATAAATATAGTTAGATCGTATACAGTCGCAAAGTTCGTGGTTATTATGCGACACCGCGAAATCCAGGACAAGGATTGCCCCAGCGACTGGGTCGCATCAATATCAGATTAAAAATCCATAGCCACATCAAACATGATTGACTGGAATTTTTAAAATTGTTTATATTCGTAGTACATTCCAGGTGTATGGCAATGATCGCCAGGTGCGGACGTACGCTCCCCGCGAGCAGCCGACACCGACTGGCTCGGTCCGCCTTCGCTGGGGGTGGGCAGGCGCGCTCGCCGGGCTGCACGCGTGGTGGGGGAGGGAGACGCGGCCAGGAAGCACAGCCTCCAACCAATAATAATTATGTAAGTAAGGGTTGTTGCTATTTTTAGCGCGAAGGCCCACACGTAACCAGTTTGTATTGCAAAGTACATTATGCTATCGGTTTAGTATAAATATGTAGTGTGCAGTGCAGTAGGCGTTATGTTGGCAACGTTTCTATTTGTGGAACTCTTAATGCTGTTTCTCTAGTTTCGCAAGTGGCAAGTTTAATGTGCCCGTTTTGTACGCAGTTATGGCAGCTTGTTTGAACTAGATCGCCGTTTAGTGCCAGCACTTGGCGGTTTTCTTGTATCCATCCAAGTAGGTAATTAAAGTTCAGAAAGCTTTTAGCGTTGTTATTTGTTTTCAGGTTGAATAATGTTTGCGACGATGATAGATGGTTCTCGACTTGTCGGTTGAGCTATCAAAACACTGTCAGTGTCGTTAAACGTACTTATGATATTGATAAAAGCGTTGCGTGACACGGAAATTGCTCTCACAAACTGAGATGAAGTTTACTAATAACATTATCTAATAACTGCAAATATTAATAACATCGAGTGCAGTGCCACCCTCGGCGCTGTGCCACCTAGCTATATCGGCGACTGCCACCCCCTCCCCTGCCTATGCATCCCACTGCATCCTCATCATAAGCCCATGATCGAGCGTCCCTCCCCCTGTTACGTAACGCTGACACACTTCCGGACCAATATAATATTTATGTTGTTTAGTAACCCGAATGTGTCGTATTGTAACAGAATATTTTGAGAACAATGCATCATTGTTTATATTATTAAACGGACATTTAGGTTGCAAAACTAGTTTTAAGCTATAATTGTTTTAATATCTAATAGGATACAAATATAGTAGAGAACGCAAATTCGTAAAGTTGAATAAGCGCAATAGTTCTATTTAAAAACCGACCAAATGCATGTCGGGTCACGCACAATGTAGGGTTCCAAAATTGCCATTCCCAATAATGCGGACTAAGAAAACGGTATCTATGAAGATTTTTTTTTATACTACCAAGGTGGCAAACAAGCATGCGGCCCGCCTGATGGTAAGCAGTTACTGTAGCCTATGGACGTTTGCATCACCCTTTAAAAATCTTGGAGAACCCCATGCTATATATAGTCTCTTGGGAAAAACTCGGCAGGGAGCTCATTCCACAGCCTAATAGTACGTGGTAAGAAATTCCTCTGGAATCTTACGGTACTTTGAGGTGCAAGGATGTGAGGATGAACTCCCTGTTGGTGGCGAGAGATGCGTTGATAAAATGTGGCCGTGGGCATCATCTCGAACAATTCCTTAGAACACAGCCCATTGTACAGGCGGTAGAACACACACAAGGAGGCGAAGTCTCTCCTTAGACTTGGTGGATCAATACCGCCTGTGAGCTTGGGATCGTCAACAATCCCCACAGCGCGTCTTTGGATTGAATCAAAAGGTCTAAGCTGGTATCCAGGTGCTCCCGCCCAAAAGTGGCAGCAGTACTCCATGTGGGGCCGGACTTGCGCTTTGTATAGCAGCAGTCTTTGGCCCGCCGTGAAGTACCACTTTGCCCTGTTGAGCACACCTAACTTTCTAGATGCCAGCTTAGCCTTGTCTTCCAAGTGCAGTGATTTTTTTGTCAAACGATAACGTATTTCATAATTGAATTGCCCCATAACAGTACCTGTGCTCAGCACTATATATAGCGGCAAACTAACTAAACGTTCATAGTTTAGATAGCTGATAACAAATCTGGTCACTATTAGCACTTTTGAAATCACAATTTATGTTAGATTAGTAACTATAATCAGCGATAGTGAAATCGCTATCTACCTACGTGAAAAAAGACTCATCTACAAGTCCAGTAGCATTGTTAGGCGTTCTCTTAGTAAAATGGATGACTCTAATTTGATCCTTCTAACGTTCTCCCAGTCTATTTAATTTCTGAATATCGTTAAAAAAGCTTATGGCATGGTCTGCAGGAGTTACGATGAAGGATAAGGTCCGCAACGAATACATAAAGGGAAGCATGAAGGTAGCACCTATAGCTGATAAAATAGTATAAGCAACACTGATATGGTACGGACACGTGATGAGACGCCCTGACGATTACGTAGTAAAAAAGTGCCTATCCTGTACAGCAACACGAAAACGACAAAAAGGAAGACCGTAAGTCACATGGCTAACGACTGTCCAAAAGGACATGAAGAGTATGTCCCTTACAGTGGACGATACAAGTAACCGGCAGAAGTGGCGCCGGCGTCTGATTAAGAAAGCCGAGTCGAATGGCGAGGAAGGAGAAGAAGTTTAAAAAAACTTAACTTAACATTCGACGTAGAAATAAATTATTGAATAATAATAATAGCAAACCACATATGTCCCACTGCTAGACACGGGTCTCTTTTCCTCTATCAAGAGAGAAAGAGGGTTTAGGCCTTAATTTACACACGCTGGCCTAATGCAGGTACGTGAATCAGAAAAACATGACAACAAGAACATGTCTTTAGAATTTCTTTTAAGACATGTGGGTTTCCTCACGATATTTTCCTTCACCGTTAGCATGAAGAATCATTTGATTAGTACATATAAACTCCACAAAATGAAATCTGCATTGGTACTGACACCCGGCAGGGGTATTCCGTAAGAGCAAAAACTGAGCCACCGCGAAAACCGAGCAAAATCTGGCTGTCAGATTGAAAATCGGTATTCCGTAAGAGCAAAAACCGAATCTTTTTGACGTTTAGTCAATAGATTGTGCCGTCACCGAGCAATCAGAACTGTCAGTTTGTGATCACAACTGTCAGTTTGCCATCGCTGTTTCTTAGAGAATCAGCCGGCGGGATCGAACTCGCACCTCTTGCGTGCCAGTCGGTTACTTTCCCACTCGGCCACCACCACTTACTGAATAGAAGATATATATTTTTAGATACAAAAGGGTACTCGTCCCTTTCCGAAGTACAATAGAGCAAATCAATCAAGCTACGTGCTCCACAATCCTGTTTACCCCAGGCTATTTCTGTATCTCTCTACATTTGCTTTGTATCTTGATGAACAACAAAATAATCATTTTAATTGTCTTAGCGTTTGTGTAGGCTTGGAAGGTAAATCTTTTAAGACCAAGTCACTTGAATTTTCGGAAAATTCAAGTGACTTGGTCTTAAAAGATTTACCTTGTTGTTCATCAAGATCTTGTTTTGGACAGTTCCTGGCTTTAGATGTAGACGCATTTTAAATCATTACTCCTATTTCCAACGCTCAAAGTAAAAGCGACGACGACAATCTCTCTAAAAACGGACAACTCGGCAGAAATTGGTTAGCACAATCAAAATTTTGCATGAAAGTATAATTGCAGATTTTTCCGTCGATTGCAGGTGCTACTTTTCTTAGTATCATGTGGTTAATACCTAAACTAAACTTTGTAGCCAAAGTTTAAGCTATACAGGAAGTCCCTTATACCTGAATCATACTTACGAAGGGAAACACTTCTTCATACCTCATATAAATTCACAAACAGAACATATTTGTCATGTCACAATTATAACTTCAAATACACTGCCAGGTCAAAAAGGTCCGTATTACTATTCAGTATTTGCTTCAGATAACTGGGGGTGGGAAAGAAAACAACGTTTACGTCTCCACTAAATGTTAGATGCACGGGGGAGATGCGAATCAATAATAAGATGTATATTGCAAACGTGTTCATTGTATGGGTGAGGTGCGGGCTGAAGGAAGCCTCTGTAGATCGAATGCAGATATTTTTAAGAGAGGTAGGGCACCATACTAGCGAGCAAGCCCGACTGGGGAAGGACCTCCACCTTACAGAAGACCACAGCCAAATGACTACACACAGCGGTGTAGTTGTGTTCCTGTGTGTGAGTACAGGTCTCCAGCGCTCATTTAGGAATGCGTTTTGAAAGATACGTATTCCTATCCCAGGGTTACTTCCATCTTAAAGCCCTGGTGTAAAAAAATGGGTTGGCAACACGCAAGTGATACCTCTGGTGATGCAAGCGTCTATAAGCTACGGATACTGCTTAACATCAGGTGGGCCGTATGCTTGTTTGCCACCCAAGTAGTATAAAAAAAAAAAAAAAAAAAAAACTAATATGAAATATTACCTCATACATAGGAAATTGTACAAATAGGTTTGGACTTCGTAGTCGCTTATAGTATGCATAGCTAGTTATTTTCTGGCGGCTAAGTGTACTCAGATGGGAGTTAACTAAAGAGCCGTTTAAAGCTTTTAAAATCGATGCTAGAAAATTACAAATAAATTCAAAATTAACACAACTATAATTGGTGATGATGAAACTGTAGATGCCTATAAATCCAATGCAGGTGTAAAGTGCAGGCCACACTGCCAGGTACCGAGCGAGCGATCTGGCGGGCGACGGAAACTATATAAACTAAGCTCTGCAGTTCGCGGTATGAACCGAAGTATGAAAAGAGATCAGACAAAGCTCGCTCGCTACCACTACCAGTTATAACGATGGCTAAATTAATAAGGATTGAACTGGAATCCTATTTGGTTAGCAACACACTCACCCCGTAGATAAACAAGAACATTAACGAGCTACTGCAACATTTCATATTTAAATAATATCCCGCATTATGTCAAGGCGTAATAGGAGCGATCCATCACTCGCTAAAACATCGGCTTCTAGGGAGCGTATTAGCGAAATACACCCCAGGTTCTGAGAATCACCCTACCCCCATCCTGCTTCACCGCCCGGCTAATACCTCCCAGAGCCAGAGCCACGCTGCGTAGGCGTGTGTTGACAAACGTTGTTGCTGTGTCTATTTCTAGCCCAAGCTCTGCCACGCCCAGCGTCCCCCCGCGCCCTTCACCTCCCGGGGCCCAGCCCCTGCCCAAATATGCCCTTGACCTTCGGTAACCAAACAACCGCAGTCACAACAAGCGGGACACTTGAGTCCTCATTGGTTTTAATACAGATTTGTTGTTGTTTTGTGGTGTTCATTGTTGAGATATGTTACATTTCGTAGTATATTATACTAGCTACTTACTAATACAATATTAAATGTCAAAAGCTATTCATTCTACTCGTAGGCGTAATCAAGTCTCTGGAAAAGATTTTGATCTTAGTTAATGTAGCCTAAGTTGAAACATTGATATATTTTATCAACAAAAAAAAACAGGATTCTTTCCTTTGGGTGAGAGAATATAAATTACTCGAAGTCTTCTCTAAAGTGCCGCATATTAGGATATGATATTATTATCAGAGTATGTCACAATCAGTTTTTTAAATGTTCGATAGCTAAAAGCCGTGTTTAGTCGTAAAAGCGTAACAAACAAACTCATTTTTGCATTTATAATATACTACTTAGCTGTTACTTAGTTCGGATTTGGGTTAGCGATAAAAACTATTCGCCATTCGAGACTTTAATCTATCTCTATACCGAATTTCATCGAGAACCGTTCGGTAGTTATAACGTAAAAGAGGAACAAACATACATTCATGATTCATCCATCAATCCTCACAAACTTTCACATTAATAAAATTAGTAGGATATAAGCATAGATAGATACATAGATTGTTTGGCAGGAATGCGGATCAGAAAGGCGTATAAGACATATAAGGAAAATATATGAGAAAGCGTCACTGCTACGTAACCGCATAATAAGTCATAAAACATAAGGAAGGCAAGTATTGTTGCGGTGTCTACAGGACACAGCATAGGCGCTCATAGCCAGGTGCACTCGCTGTTCGGTAAACGATCAGCGGGTGAAGCAACCAAAGGCATGGTAACCCTATAGATTGGTGACCGCATTGGTATTTCATCTGAGCGTCTCCGTGCTTCGGAGGGCACGTTAAAAGTCGGTCCCGGCTGTTAACAGTCGTTAGATCACGACAGAGGCCTTAATATGGGCGATCTATATAACTCTGTCACCAGGTTGACCACTAACCAAACGATAAGAAGAAGAAGATAGCAAAATACCCAGGTATTATAAAATCGCTTGGACTGACAGTCGCCATTTTTTTCCGAGGGCAGCGTGCCCGTTATCGCTATCCTCACGAGTTGTCGTGGTACGAGGAAAGCCTAGTCATCATAACAAGCCTTTTGTATTTTTTAGGTATATCGGCGTAACGACAAAGGTAGGGAGGGACGGGGAGTATCCCCGCCTCCTCCTCTATAAGAAATGACTACATTAAAATCCTACAAAATCACGTTTAACTAATACACAATTCTGATAAATATTTTTTTACTGTTGTTAACACTCTGTTGCACAAACTCAAGACATAAATCTCATCTCTCAAGTACAAGTAGGACTTCTCGCTCGCACGTAGAGCGGCACGACTGGGGAGGTTAGGGAGGTTGGAGTACGTTTACGCCACAGATCATAGCTAACAATAACACTACCTGTCTAGTGTTGTGTTTCTGCTTACCATCAGGCGGGCCGTATGCTTGTTTGCCTCCATGGTAGTATAAAAAATAATAATAAGCTTGCCAGTATGTCCTGATGAAACGCTGTACTAGCAACCATAAGGACTTTGCCACTATGGTCCCTTGCAATACCAAAGGTATCATTTGCATGTTACCGATATTATTTTAACCAAGGCCTAAGATGTAGTATCCCTGGGATAGGAACATGTATTCCTCAAAACGCATTCCTAAATGATCGCTGGAGACCTGTACTCACACACAGGCACACAACTACACCGTTGTGTGTATTTATTTGGTCCTGCTTCTCGAGTGTTATAACGCGAATATGATAAGCGTCAATATTTCCAAAACCGACCATAGGTACTTGCTTTTATACATGTATGCCAACTTATTATTATCATAAGCCCGTGTTGTCCCACTGCAGCGCAAAGGTCTCCCTATTTTCCTAAAAACTTCTCTCTGTCTAGAGCCGCTAAGAACCAGTCTTAGACCATTGAGCGGTTGTTGAAATACTCATAAACCTATATAATTTTTACAAAAAGACGAGCCGGGCCCACGCTAGACGACAAACTCTGTGTGATGTGTCTCAGGGGACTTTACAAACATGTAATTCGTAGACTAGACTTATACGTACCCTCATATAACACTTACTTATACACAGAATCCATAAACCAAAGCGTTTATCGAAGCCCAATTTTAAAATAGGCAGTAATTATAACAACGTGGGTACATGTCAAATAGCAAAACTTGTCTAATTCTGAATAGTATTTGTTTGGGGTACAAATATTTGTACTTAGAATCGGGGCTCGTGTGCGTATCGAGGAGAACGTACTAGATACTCACCACAAATTGTTATTTGTACGGGACAGGGGGATGAAGGCTAACGACCAAAACAAACAAATAATGGAAAAGGCACTCTATGAACAAGGTTTATACCATCCCTTTCCTTATTATTCTTTGACTTAGTCATCCTTAATAAGAATCGATATTTGTTTAGATTCGTTGTTAAGCAGGTTAGCCTATTGACGCTTGCTTGCAACGCCATAAACGCACGACTAGGGCGTTGCCACTATGTATAAATCTAACTAAATCGTTGTGCAGATAGCCTAATAGACAAAGTTCCTCATTTTACTAAAACATCGATATTTCTAGAAGCCTTGAGTGCCATTCGCACCAGTAGAAGCTTTACACTACCAGGTAGTATTATTTACAGTGATATCATATCAGGTTTCGGTGGTCCACCCGCAAATGCCGTGCACGAGAGGAGGGGGGTTTAGCCGGTATGCCGGCAGCCTACCATCTCTAGCCCGGAGAGCCTGCCATAACCGACCCGCTTCCCCGGTCGGCGGAGCGGTATGCATAAGGAAGGAATATTTCCCTCCTCAAAAAGAAATAAAAATAATAGTTATACAGCCGCGGTCTTCTGTGGAATAGAAGTACTTCTCCATTTGCTCCAGGCTGGACGTATATCTATACTTTTAGGGAACCCTACAGGACAGGTTTAGCATTTCCCTAAAATTTTTAAATCAAATCAAATATTTTATTTGCCAAATACAGGTTATTAAGGTTGGTACAAAGCGAAAGTGTTTCTATGAGTACCTATATCTTATTAATAAAACGCTGTTTCTTCAAGGATTGTCACCCTTATAGACTAGGTATACACCAACGCTCTCCAAGTGGAAAACATATACATAACTACCTACCTACATAATATGTATATCTTCTTTATTTTCTTTCACAATTCACATAGCAACAAACCTTCATATTGTATTTATTTATTCATATTTAATGGGCGCAAATGGAAGCGCTTGCTACGGTCAATTATAATTTATATCTCAAGGTTGATGTTTTCCTGGAAAAGGGAGGAGAGTAGGTACACACCCGTCACGCAGTTCATTTGTGCAAGTAATTATGCAAGAGCTTAGCGCTAATACGGTTAGTGAGGGTTACAAACGTGAGGTTCTAAGACTTGTGGGTTCTGAGAACTCGACGTCACAATCAAGAACCTTTTCAGGGACAAATACGAGTATAATAAGTATTTAAGCACGTCGTAATTGTGAAATAGTGTCGATCTATGTCAAAAAGTGCACTAGTAGGTATAGACAGCGTTAAATTACTATTTTGTAAAGTGAGATTTAGGCCTTTAATAATAATATCTACCTATCTTTTATTTTTAAATTAAATATATACAATACGTACCTAATAATTGGGAATGTATATTTATTTTCTCGATTTTGCAACATATCTCACTACTGCTCCGCTCCTATTGATCATAGCGTGATGTTATATAGCCTTCCTGGATAAATGCACTATTCAACAAAAAAAGATTTTTTCTAATCGAACCAGTACTTTCTGAGATAAGCGCGTTCAACCAAACAAACAACATGTATTTGTAATAGTATTAGAAACCTTGACAGTTTTATATGAATACCAAATACCAAATCAAAATTTCAACCGCAACCTCATCCTCCTCGGCACATAATAATCCAACGAAGACGTTACACGTGGACAGCCAGCAAGGTCGGACATCGAACCGATGCTCCTGGCTCCAGGGGCGCGGTGACAGAGCGGGTGCCCCTCACCCGGCGGCCGGGAGGGTGAAAAACAGGAGGTTGGAACTAACGCAGGGCGGGTTGGGCGGTTGAGCTGGTGCTATTTATATATAATCGATAAGGCGCCCGTGGCCTTGGGCGCATCGATCGCCCTCGCCACATGGAGGGTGTGGAAGTCGAGCCCCCGTTTGTACTACGTTTCGCGTGGAAATTTTCAAGCGGAAGATTGCAATGTTTATGCCGAGATTTATATTATTATTACTAATTAAAATGTAGAATTATAGCTTTAGTCAATATGTAGTCCATATAAATGTGTACATAGTACAGCTTTATCTTCCCTTCGGGTGACAATATATTGAGGCAAAGCGGTGAGCGTTTCATTTCTTCGGAAAATGATCTGCGCGCGCACTGTTAAAGACTCGCGCGCATTTCGTTACCCTGAAATAAAACGCCGTTTCGCTCCTCTGGTTTGTTCCACTTCTATATATCATCATTTATCACTCTTAGGGTGATGATACAGAGAACCGCAGCGGAGTTTTATTTTTGTCTACGAAAAAAAGTTAGAAATCTATCCCACCGTAACCGTACTTTTTTCCGGATAAAAGTAGCCCATTCCAGACTATAAACGATATCTGTGCCAAATTTCATCAAGATCCGTTTAGACGATCTGACGTGATCAAGTTCTTATTTTTTATACTGCCAAGGTGGCAAACAAGCATACGGCCCGCCTGATGGTAAGCAGTTACCGTAGCCTATGGACGTTTGCAACACCAAATTCTTCCATTCAAAGAAAAGACAGCCAGATAAGACCAGATATAAGCTAAATGAAATGAAGTTTGAACAAGAATAAGTCGATAATAAAAAAAAAATATTTACATAAAAATCAATTCGTGGCTCAGGATTGAGAGTTGTGGAAAACCTTGGGGGAGGCCTATGTCCAGCAGTGGACGTCTTTTGGCTGAGATGATGATGATGATGAAGTCGATAAAAAGACTTAGGTAAGTTCTATGTGATGATTTAATTGCTAATTATACAGCGCAGAAAATTTACGAGACTGTTTACTACTTAATATTTTAGAGATAAAATACTATTACAGTACCTTTGATGTATTCAGTGGTCAAGGTGAATCCTCGGCTGGAGCATTTGCGTGTCAAACAGTTCAAATTCTAACATTATATCAGTGTCTGACGGTGCACCCCGACTTTACCAGGTTCCATTTTTTTTTTAGTTTAGGATACAGGCTTAGGATGCTATGCACGTGCCATGCGTTGGCCCTAAGAAGAACGACCCTACTGGGACTGGCATACCCCAGAGGATTACAGGCGCAACCCCGTCAAGGATGTACTGAAACTCATGCAGGGAATATTCAGGGACAAGGACGTAGGGTGAGCGGTAAGGTAGGGGCATGCACAAAAGACCCCAAGGATCGAAGTGCGCTGGCCGAAAGGACAGCCCCGTCACAAGATAAGATAGGCTTAGGATGGAGGCTGATATACGTGTACATTTATTTCCAACCACCCAGGACCATATGAAATTTAAGAAACCTTAATTTGACTACAGTATCAGTCCAAAAATTATTTTGAGAGTATTTTCTATCTTTTAAATTAGTCATTTTAAAATAAGTTTTAATTCTTAACCACTTTGTTATTTAAGGGTTAAACAACCCGGAAGCAGAGGGTTGCCAGAAGAGCTTTTTATTAGTCTGCAGGTATTTAAGAGTTGGTGGGTAAATTTTCATGACCTACGAGTATAATGACATAAGTAAATCCTTACTAATATTATAAATGTGAAAGTTTGTAAGAATGGATGGATGTTTGTTACTCTTTCACGTTAAATCTACTGAACGGATCTGGATGAAATTTGGCACAGATATAGATTATGGTCTGGAATAACTTATAGGCATTTTGCAGCGATAGCCTACATCCACGCGGGCGGAGCCGCGGGCAACAGCTAGTATCCTATATATCATAGGATCCACTAGTATGGAGGAGCACTCTTTTAGAAAACCAAAAAAGGACGAAATTATAATATAGGCACTAGGTTTCGGCATTTTTAAGGCTTTTTCTCATGTTGTCAAGTGTAACACACCCTCCATTATGTTAGGGACTAGTCGTACCTTTTATTTCTTATACTACTAGAATTGTCCACCAGGGTTGCCGTTGGGGAGGCAGCCAGTACTAGTGTGCAGCATAGAAGCAGCTTAAAACATGGTGCACCCTCCCCAAACAAACAAAGTTAAATCCTTAACTACATTTCTTATAAACTAAATAACAAAAATGTCAATGATTTGAACATTTATAAATGTAACCTTGATATATAAATAATCTAATTATGTTAAATAAAACACTTCATAAGTTTAAATAATTAAATAACAGGTATTAGAACAACAACATAGCTTTACCTATACCTAAGTAAATTAGTAAATATTTAAGTAAGCAGGTGTTGTTCAATGTTCTCTGTAATTAATAAATAACTCATACCTGATCCTGCAGAAGACCGGCCAGGATCATCAGCCATATCTGAACCTGAAAGTTATATTCATTGATTAAATAAAACTGAGAGTCAGTAGGCTAATATCCCTCCAAATGTATGGAGGAGACCCATGCCCAGCAGTGGGACGTTTATGGGTTGCGATGGATGGAGTCAGATTAGCATGCAAAGGGTTCCAAAAGCACAAATTTATTTTTTATGTAAAAAAAATATTTTTTTATACTACTAAGAAGGCAAACATAGCATACAGCCCGCCTGATGGTAAGCAGTTACCACAGCCCATGGACGCTTGCAACACCAGGGGTACCACTCGCGCATTGCCTTATAACTCTTTTCTTAAAGATCCCCATGCTGTAGTCCCAATAAAGTGTGATATATATTCTAAAACAACTGCAGCACTAGGGAGCAAGCCCCATGCCACAGGGGGACTTTATAAACATACAATTCATAAACACAAAGTACACCCGCAGACTAGGGACAAACCATACATGGAACAAACAATTTTTTGTCAAGTGTTAGGATCGAACCCACAACACACCATGCAGTGGCCATAGGAACAGAGTATGCTGCATTTGTTTTTATGTAATTTAAGTATCACGTATTTGATCTAAATGAATAAATGAGTTTGACTTTAACTTTGAGTGGTAAATAGCCAGGTTACCACTTAAGCCACTGAACTGACAGTTCTTATAACAGTTTATGAGATGCAGCCTGCTGACAGACAGACACCAGTGGCTAAGCAGGCAGGCTTACTAACCAATAGGTGGAATTCAAATTATGTGTTAATTTAGATGAATAAAAGATTTTTAAGATGTAAGAATAAGTATATTATAAAAATTAATAATTTAACTATATGATATAACATGTTGCCACTAATCAAACACATTTAATACAGACATTATTTGAATCTAATTGATTTACATAATTAATTATACAGATGCATCTAATATTTATATTCTATTTAATTCATCTTTTAATAATGAATCAACAGTTTATGTAATTTACTCAATACCTACATAGACATTGATTTTAAATTTATAAGGGTAGTTTTTAATCTAGTACCAATCAATTTTCAAAAATTGCTATAAGTATAGGTACTGTTTACACTGTAAGATAATGTAAATACAAATAAAATTAAATACGAAATTAACCCACGGACGTCGCCGAAACCACGCCGAATTAATTATCTCAATAATCAATTTATTTATCACTTATAATGATTTAACATGCTTGGTATGTTGTGGGTACTTATTCAAAAACAATATTTTGGTTGTTCCAATGGCAATAACAATATAGAATTCATAAAAAATGACCTCCAAATGAATCAAATACCATAATACAGCACGTATACACGTAAAACAACTACAACTTTATCAAGCAATTTGTACCTTGCTTAACCAGCTGGGACTCCAAACACTTGATTTTATTAATGTTCATAAACACTGTCTCTTAAAAGTTTTACATACTAGCATGTAGCATTTTGCACATCACAATTGACGCAAGTAATAACATTTTAACACTAATTTCTTCTTTACGTTCACATAATATCGCTTCAAAACAAGCCAAAAATCTATGTTTTGACCAGATTTTGACGTAATACTTACGTCGAAAAATCAATCCGTTCGCATTTATGTCTAAGTCAAAATTAAGCAAGTTTTGAGCCTTTTTATTGGCTGATAAGAATCTTATTAGCAAATGTGATTTTGTTTCACCAATCACAAATTTGACACCTAATTATTGTAAACAAAAACTCATCTTTATATAAAAACCGGTATTCGAGTAATTTTCGATTTATTTAATCGATTGACACGTAGATCTCTATTGCTAGCAAAAACGAAAAATATATGATTGATTTCATATTTTGTGTACATTTTATAGTTTTTTAAATAATCATGAAACGGGAAGTATTTCTTTGTAATGCTTTCTTACCTCTGTCCTAGATGGCGCTTATCAAGTATATTCTTCTCTTAAATTTTTTTTTATACTTCTTGGGTGGCAAACAAGCATACGGCCCACTTGATGTTAAGTAGTTACCGTAGCCTATGGACACTTGCAATACCAAAGGTATCACTTGCGTATTTGACACCAGGGCTTTCGTCGTTTCTTTCAAAACGCGAGCACTGGAGACCTGTACTCACACAGGAACATAACTACACCGCTGTGTGTAGTTATTTGGCTGTGGTCTTCCCCAGGCGGGCTTGCTCGCTAGTATGGTGCCCTACCTCTCTTTAAAACCCTTCGCGACTTACTTTTAGTACCACCGGTCCACATCCCCATCACTGCTTTGGGAGAATTTGAGAAACAATAATATAGAAATGTGTGTGTGATACCAAAGTTACGCTCGCCACATATAGGAACATTTTTTTTTTTACATTAAATTTATTTCAGCTAATACGTCTTGGTAATGAAAATAGTAAAGTAAATAAGTGTTTTTTGTATTTTTGGTGCTTACGCACCAAATTTTGGACAATTTAATACTAGATTACATTAAGTATTTATCCAAGCTTTTCAAAATATTATTTTTTATTAAAATGATGGCTCAAAAAAGTAGCTTCTGTTTAAGGAACTCTACAGCTGCAGCAGCAGCGGCAGCATAACCTGCTGTATTTGAAAGATGTGATGGTACAAGAGTGAGAAAGCGCGTAACAAACCATTTGGCTCAAGTAAGGCGACGAGTGCTCGTAGGGTAATGTCACGTGTCGCGATATGTGGCCTGCGTTCCTGCTACAGGGTAGCCATGGTGTCCGAGACTGATGACGGCTTCTCCACATAAGACATTAACCCGGAAAAACACAAGAAGCACCCAAACGGAGGCAAGTCCAACATAGGCACATTGTTGGTTGATGGAAGTGCCTGTAGCCAAAGACCTAATCCCCATTCACCCACAGCAAGTAGATGAGCTTGTAAGCCGTAAATGGAATGCATTGCGACACTCATACGGAAAATAAAAAGACCATTGCCGAACAATCACGCTTGTTCTTTTTTTTACCTAACCTATAGTTCGCTCATGTACAGTATTGCAGTCGTAGTGCAAGGTATACACTCGCTTATAGCCTAGCCACAGAACTATCAGAACAGAAATACACACTCGATTCCTGCTGCTCTTCAACTCGTTTATAGTTTCTAGCTCTATTCGCTACTCGTTCATCATCGGCGGTGAGACAACTACCTTACACTTTTATTTTGTTTTTTTTTAATTTATACTTTAATTTAATTGTTGAATGAATGTCTTTAAGAACCAATGGCCAAACCAAATGGCGTGTGTAGCGGTATTGGTGTATAAACAGAAAATAACTAAAGAATATAATAATCTTACTATCGGCATCCGCATTTATGGTTCTGAGTATGTAATGATTATGAATGCAGAAGAACAGAAGAAAAGTGGTGTTTGGACACCTCACTTCTTTCCGTTACTGCTACACAAATAAATTTCATTAACCTATCTCCTGAAGTGGTGTGTGGTAACAGAGTGGATAAGTAACTAACCGACTTGTATGTAACACACATGTCTATAAATCAAGGATACTTGGTTTGTAGTATGGACCAATGGTTTCTAGCGAGTATATCTGTTTCAAGCAGGAAAATCTGTTTATTAAACTTTATTATCTATGGACTCACACTGACACCTTGACAATTTGACATAACTTACTTGACAATCGAGCGAGTGTTGACTGACAGCTTGACTCTGTTGAGTTGTTGACTCATAATATTCGTCAATAATTTGTTATTTGTATGCTGTCGATTTTAATTTTCACGCGAATTATTGCACAAGAAATTATTTTTTGCTTTTATTTGACATAGTTTCATAACAATGTTTTCATCTATATTCGGTAAACGAAGATCTTCACCCATAGAAGACGAAACTCCGCCGATTCCTGGTGCAGGGGGGCCGAGACCCGACGATGGTTTTGTAGTGGTTGACCCTAGTTCTCCGAGAAACAGCCTGTACCCAAGTGTGAGTGGGTCTACGGTACCGTACCCACAGAGGCCTGCACCACCCGCACCAGTACCAAGAAAAGCATTATTTGACCCGACGTTCCACTATTTACAAGGAGTTCCATTTACAATGTCCAAAACACTACAATTGGCTACAAATAAAGATTCATTTGCGACAGAAACAGCTGATCTTCTTGCTTTCCTCACAAACAAGGTCAATGTCAACAGTTTTGATTACGATTTCTCTGTGGAAAAAAGTGTTTTGAAAGAATGCTGATTGTTTTGCAATGTCATGTTAACTGCAACGAAAACGGTAAAATGCAATGTTATTTACAGTGTTTATTTGTTTATATATTTATTACAATTTTTATATTGAATAATTTAAAATAAATCAGAACAATAAACATTAAAGAAGTGATGTTTCTTTGTAGTTAAGTAACAGAAAGCTGTAGATGGCATAGAAATAACTATATTATATTGCTGCTACCTTCTCTAGTACATATTTAGCTTATTAATGTGTAAACTATGTCATCATTTTTAGATTTAAATAGCACATAATTGTATGGATCACTTCAATGTTGTTATTCTTTTGGTCACCACTATCATCATACATATGTTGAATGTATTAATTGTAATTGAATCTATTTGCTAAAGTTCAGATAAAACAAAATTATTCTGTTTTGGCACACCAGTGTTTACAACATGGCTTTTAAATTATTAACAAGCTAGACCAAACATGTTAGGAATACATATTAACTAAGAATGTTGTTGTAAGAATGTTCTATCATCATAGGAGAAAAACTAATTAAGTGAAACCACTGCTAGAGTCTTTCTGGTAAGCAATGTGGGGCAGTCTTTAGGGATAGCCAATAGAAATAAAAACTAAGTAACTTGTGAAATTGTTGTCAAGCTATTAGATTCTTATTTTTGGTTTGTCTCATGGAAAGGTGACGATGATATGAACTCCATGATTTTTGTTCACCCAAAAAGTGCTAAATGCGCTAAAGAAGTTTTCACTTCAAAATTGGACAGAATATTATATTTATGGTAACAATCATATATATGTATAGATATAAAATTGTATAGTAATATTTTTATAATATTTGTTAAGAAATTAAGTACAATAAAACATGATTTGCTTTTAATTCTATAATGGATGGAGTTGTTTTCTGTTTTCAGAATTATTGCTACAAATGTATATAAGAGAGTTATTAAGAATTTAGAAAGTTCTCTGTTTTTAAGGCAAGCATGATAAACAAAGTGCAACAAATGTGTTATTATAGCTGATTTCATAGAAAATACGCTCATAATCGCCACTGTGATACGGCACTAAAATCTATATTATTCTGCTTAGACCTATTAACTGTAAGGAAAGCTGTAAATAAAAAGTCCAAATAAAAATCATCTTTTATTTTTATCCCATAGAGGGTAATATGCTCATGCACATTCAGCCACACAGAAAATATATGAATAAATAAAATAATAACTCTTTATTTTAGATTAACACAAGAGGCGCGGATCCAGCCCTCAAAAAAGGTTGTGTGTAGCCACCCAAAAATCATCCAATTGCGAGTCCGAGTATGAACGATATAGTGCAATACTAAAATTGAAATAAATATATTCAAAGATGCTTACAAAACATAATTATTATCATTAGCCTATCAATCTCAATAGACCGTGAAATAGTGACGTCACAAGACTATTAGTGCTGTGGGCATGCCTATCGTGTCCACAATGTTGGATCCGCACTTGGAACAAAAGTCACAAAAGAATAGATTAATATTAATAATAACCAGTTAACCTAATTAAAAATATAAGTATCTATGCCACACCACCAGCATCCAACATACAATACAATAGCAATCATACAAAATGTGATTAAAAAAATATTTTTATAATAATAACAAATAACATACTCAACACCTCCAACATCTACCTACACCCCAGTCTACTCTACATCACTCATACACACATTAGTAAATACTAACAATCAATAATGTAAGTAAACGTAACATATCACGTCTTTGTCTCCAATGAGATAAGCACAAGTGCATGACTAACATGTTGCGCCAGCTATGTTAGGTCTCAAGTGATAGGTGAGGGCAATAGCCAATATTGCCATATACTGAGCAAAATTAAATACATTAAAACATGCTGATATGAAACGTTTCTCGTTAGAAACTTCAGACTGTACAATGCAGTCACACACTGTACCAAATTATTTTTGGAAATGTAATCCCTATAAGGGTAAAAAATAGATTAACCCACTTGATGTTCGATGATTTTTAACTTGTCTAAATATTGATATTGTAAGGATATAGATTAAAATATGGCTTATGTAACCACCAAATTGTTGCTGAGATAAATGATAATATTCTTCATGTACAATGGCTGTATTGTGCCCAGATACATAATAATTACTAGCCATTTATAACAATAACCACTATCAATAAGATACGTGAAATCTTACATTTTACAAACATCATGATACATAAGACTATTGCAGGCCAACTAATGCGTAATATAAATAGGTGCACGAATGAAAATAGTGTGGCCTTACAAAGGCCACTTGTGGCAATCACAAACAAGCTTTATACATACATATATATATATCATAGACATTTTATATGCCCATGGCCACTACAGCCACAGTATAAAATTTATAAACAGTGGACCAACAGAGTAAATAAAATCATCTTTAAGTCCACAGTTCAAAACTTTCAATACTTCCTTAATTAATTACAGGTAAATAATATTCATAAACTATAAAATACATTAATTAACTCTCAAAATACATTACCTACTCTTGTGTTGAGCATGTAAACACATAATTTCCATTTTTATTTGTTTAAAAAAAATGCGATATCAAACAGCTCACATAGACATCAAGTAAACCATTCTAAACTATGATTCTATACTATAACTATAACTACTTATAGAAGCGCTAAAAGAGTTTATAATAACAACTTAGTGTGTGTTTATAAGATGAAGTATACTCGGAGTAGAAGCGGTCAAAGTGGGGCGTTATTGGTTGTTGATATTATGCCTCGTTTACACATTCGACAGACCAATATGAATATTACATTTTCTTTTAGCAAGACGACAGGTTATTGCAGCTTTGACGAATTAGTGTCCAGTACTGCAAGTTTGCAGTGGCTATAATATCTATTCATTATTTTGTATGACAATGCTAAATTGCTAATCTAAAACTAGCCTTACACTCATATCTATCAATAGCACTTCTCTTGATAAAGAAATATGTTCGCAATCCGTGCTAACATTTTTTGATGCATGTTATTTTATTTTTATACGGCATAGGTGGTATAGTTGCTGACTCATTTTTTTTACACCAGGGCTTTAAGATCAAATCATACCCTAAATGAATGATAATGGAATGATAGCTGCCTTTCCTATACAAGCACTTCACATTACATAGTAACAATATATATACCATCACTGCTTTAGTCTCTTTTGTCCACAAGAAAATATAAGAATATGATATACACAAAGTATATATGTAAATAACACCATTCACCATTTATATTATGGCTGCCAGTCCAACTATGAATGTCACAATAATAAGGAATGGTATCCACGTCTTCAAGAAGCCACAAAAACTGAAAAAGAAACAGTAAATATATTATTATTAATCCTACTAATATAATTAATGCGATAGTTGGAGATATGTATGTATGATTGTTTTTCCTTCACGCAAAAACTACTGAACAGATTTTGATGAAAGTTTACAATATTTATATCAGAAGAGCACAACGATTTTGCTGTAAGAAAAGAATGTAATAAAATGTGAGTTAATACATATAAGAACATGAAATATAATCGCTCACCTGACATATTTTGAATAAGGTATCATGTAAAGGGCAAGTTTGACCATGTTCCAGTTCTTGCAGCCGTCGTAGTTCATGATGTTCAGTGCTGTAGCCACGTGAGAGTGACAGTTATCGTAAAATAAGATATGCTGAAATTAAACATAACAATATTTATGTTATTTGTATATTTTTATAAATACAATATTTATAAAAATTATGTTCATTAATGCCTATACGGCCCAAGTATCATCCGCAATCAGCCCATTTGAATAGAAAATAAAAAGTATTAACAACAATGATAAAAATTTTGTTCTTTACTTATAATTATATATTGATATTTGAAAATATTTACCATTCTCTTTTTATATATTTCTGATGCTTCAGCTACCGCAGAATCCCACCCGGCCTCACCATTATGAGCTCTCATTGGTGACAACTGCCAGTATTTGGTAGGATTACCAAATGCCATTAAGTCTTCAGATACAAAGTAGGGACCAGCAAAGTCTCTGATTATGCCCGATGACATGCATATCCCCATGTGTCCGAGAAACGGGAAAATCCATCTAAAATATTAATTTACCTTATTATTGTTTAGTATACAAGGAAGTAATAATAAAACTTCAATAGACTCAATTAGTTTATATTCATTAAAATTATGAGCTGGGTTAATTAAAAACAAGGATGAATATTTAAAATCATATGACTAATTAAATGAAAAAAAAGGAAATCTACTCCAATCCATAGTTCTATTTTATCTAATAAAAATGCGAGAGGGATAGTTGTTGATACTGAACGGTATATATGTATTACTATATATTTCATTGTGCCGTGGATACACTACTATATCAACTCAAAAATGACAAATTGACAAGTATGCCAATGTAAACACATCCAGCTCGGACGAGATTCAATTTGTTTAGGACGACTCATACCAACACGATATCCTTTTTGATTTTTAGGATATGATGTTTTAAGTATATATTCAATAAAACTCACGTGAGGACAGGTATTGGAGTCCAAACAATGCAAAATGGGAATCGACTGCGGTCTTGATCAATGGACTCCATTGACTCGTCGAAACTTTCTTTTTCTGATACACTGATATCTGCACGATTCATAGTTATACTCGAAAATCACGATACTTCAATAGTCAAACTTTTCCATATCCGACAAAATAAACTTTCGAATATCGCTGACGAAGTAACTTGAAGTCGATAGATAAATTTATAATTTCAATATTTTTGTTTTGACACTGACAAATTGACAACAGACTAGACATTTATATGACATTTGCAATTGCGTTTTAAAATCAGTGTCTTTCAGTTTTGGGAAAATATGCTCGTTTTTACTGTATAACTCCATAATTATTTAAACAAATGAACTAAGCTAGTAAATTTGAGAATTTTCACAACTGTTCGAATTCAAAGATTACATTATAAATTACCTACCCAAAAAACCGTCTTTATTAATGTGCATATTTGTTGTGTCCAATCACTAGCTAAAAATGGCTGACACTTCTCATTTGACAGCTAACTAGGCATTGTTGATGTGACGATGCTTGGCGCTATTTATATTTTAGTGTGAATTAGGAATTATTTACTTGCTTATTTTGCATGGTGGAAAATTAATATAAACAGCCAAAATGCCGGCGTTTCTGAAATATATTGATATGGAAAACTTCAAGTCCTATCGCGGGCGGCATCGTATAGGACCTCTGAAGTCCTTTACAGCGGTGGTAGGACCTAACGGATCAGGTAAAAGCTTCTATAAATCATGAATAAGTCTTAAACAAATTTATAAAGTAACATTACATCGTTCCTTCAGCTTTTCGGCGGTGATTCTATGCCTATCTTTATTGTTTGCTAACTTGTCAATGGTGATTACTGCTTTGTATCAAATATTCATTAAAATCATCATTATAATGTTTTAATTTGTATGTTAACTTGGAGCATAGATAGTTCTTTAGGTACTGTTTAATTTAGCAACTCATACATACATAAAATGTAATGGTACAGTGCTCTGTACCTTCAGAATGATGCACTTGAACATTGTGTAGTCAACAAAATAAAACATTGACAGTAACAGAGACAGCTTTCTCTAGCAGTAATAATATAACTTTTTTATTTTAATAGTAATTCCTAGACATAATTATGTAAGTTTTTATTCCAAATAATGTGATTGTCATGTTGAAAAATAATATAATATTTAATATAACTAATTTGAATAGTATTTATAAAATTATATGCAACTTAATATTTACACATTTAATAAACAAGAACATAAGAAAAGGTACCTATATATAATTGATATTCTCTTATTTTCAAGGCAAGTCAAACTTCATGGATGCTGTCAGTTTTGTGATGGGTGAGAAGACTTCTCTTTTGCGTGTGAAGCGTCTCAGTGATCTTATACATGGAGCATCAATCAACAAACCAGTGTCGAGAAGGTTATTATCTCATTATATCTGCAGATTATGATGTGAATGTGATCATAACATAAATATATGAGTATGTGCAACTACTGTCACAATTTACGTGTATAAAGTACATAATCTAAACTAATATTTCAAAGAGTAAAAGATTTGAAATTTTTGTTTGTTATGATTAAACTCGCGCTTGTATCCTTGGTAGTCTAAAAAAACTATTCAAACAATTTAAAAAATTCTTTTACCATTATCAGCGGGTACCAAACCAAAGCTACATTATCAGCGGGTATAAATTCATAGAAAAAAAAATATAGGATCTCAATAAAAACTAATTAAATGTCCACCCGTGTGAAGCTGGTATATGTGCAATTCTTCTATTTATTAGTAAAGAAAAAAAATGTACCCACATTCTTAACCACATTGCCTGCATAATGCTAAAATGCAGAATGCTAAAATTTGGATTAAATTTCGACCACTGAAAACCTGTAGTTAAAATAAATATACTTAATCATTAAAGGTTATTCAAATTTGACATTACTGGATACATTTCAAGAATATGCAGGCCATGTACTGCATGAGGGCACCATGCTTGTGTTGCACACATCCATATATGCTAACTTGTGGTATAACATATCTGGCAGGCCATGTTTGCTGGTGTAAAAAGTAACTAGAATTAACACAATATTTTTTAATAATTTGACAATGTTTTTAGAATATTAGAGAATTTAAATATTTGGAATGTGAAATGTGAGTTGCAATACACATCCTACTAATATTATAAATGCAAAAGTTCGTAAGTATGGATGGATGGATGATGAGGACTCTTTCACGTAAAAACTACTAAACAGATCTGGATAAAATTTGGCACAGAGATAGATTTAGTCTGGAATAACACATAGGCTACTTTTTACAGCGATAACCGACATCCACGTGGGCGGAGATGGGGGCAACAGCTATTTTAAATATATAAATAATGTTCCTTTTTCAATGTCACTAAAACTATTTGTATTATTTTGTAATAGTGCATCAGTAACGGCAACATTTTTGCTTGAAGACCTGACAGAAAAGCAGTTCCAAAGATCAGTTATTGGACAGTCTTCGGAACACAAGATTGATGGACAAGTAAGTTTTTTAAAACCTTATTTCTTTTAAATGACTATAGGGACTAGGACTTGCATAATTATGTATGCTCTAATATGGTAGAGAACAAGGGAGTCTAATTCATCTAGAATACTAGACCAACAAAATTAAAACAGTTCATCTGTGAATTTAATATAGCAATTTTAGAGTGATGGTGAGCTATTGTGATATTTATAAAAGAAGACCATGGTTTATTTAACTATATGGTGGGGTTAATCTTGGGTGAGAAAACTGTGTTAATTAGCTTACTGTAAGTCGGGCTACGCTTAGGAAAACCGAAGCTCTGAAGTTATTAGATACAGGTGGAAGCAAAATACGCGCCTAGAAATAGTAGTATAGCATAATACATGCATGGAGTTGCAGAAATCAACTTGCCATACTATAGATTAAGGTCTCAGAATTTGTTGTTCTAGACACAGAAGACATTTTCTTGTCTAAAGTATTGATGGTAACGATTATGTCACATGATTTTAATGGCCTTTCATATTTTAACAGTCAGTGTCGGTTTCCCACTACCTGGGTGAGCTGGAGAAGCTGGGCATCAATGTGAAGGCAAAGAACTTCCTCGTGTTCCAAGGTGCTGTCGAGAGCATTGCCATGAAGAACCCTAAAGAGAGGACTGCACTATTTGAAGAGATCAGTGGGTAAGTGGCAATTATAGAATGATTATATTAGCTATCCATATACGTTACCCACTGCTGGACACGGGTCTCCTCTCCTCTATCAAGAGAGAGAGAGGGTTTAGGCCTTAATTCACACACCCTGGCCTTAAGGGGCATGGTGAATCAGACATATCTTTAGAATTTCTTTTCAGATATGAAGGTTGCACAATGATTCTTCACCGATTGCAGAACTCCACAAAGTGAAATTCACATTGGTACTGCCACCCGGAATCAAACTAGCACCTCTTGCGTGCAAGTTGGTTACTTTCCCACTCAGCCACCACCGCTGTATAAAATGATTACTACAGTTTATTACAATTTTTTGTTGCTATTGTAGTTCTTTTTGCCTTTTTTTTGGAGGGGAAACATGACGTAAAGCGTAATTCAAAACGCGTTGCCGATAGAAATTCCCAATGAACGTAGAGGAAGCGAAAAACCTATCTGGATTGATGCAATTGGCGTACCATAGTTTCTACTTACCCTAATGGAAGGTAATGATTGTATATAAATAATACACGCTACTTGTGTACTTCTGTTCAGATCGGGAGTATTAAAAGAGCAGTACGAGGCGTGTCGCGCGGAGGTGAATCGTGCTGATGAGGAAGCGCAGTTCTCTTACCAGAAGAAGAAAGGAGTGGCCGCCGAGAGGAAGGAGGCCAAGTTTGAGAAAGAAGAAGCCGAGAAGTACACCAGGCTTAAGGAGGAATTGGTAAGACTATAGTGATGGATTTTTTCATGTTTTGGTTATGTTGCTGGAGCAATGTTGAAGGATTATTTTCATAACAACTTCATAGTGTGAGTTAATCCATTCATATTTTTATTTACTTACTTTTAACTTACAGCAAGAACAAAAAGTCGAGCTCCAACTTTTCCACCTGTACCACAATGAGAAAGAGATACAAAATATGGAGGAAGAGTTACAGCATAAGCAGACAGAGTTAACCAAAATAGAGAAGAAGCGGCAGAAAGCAGAAGAGGCGCTTAAAGACAAGAAGAAGGAAGCTGGGACTGTACAGAGGGAGTTGGCTAAGATTGAGCAAGAGATTAGAGAAGTGGTTAGTAGATAGTTAGATTTTTATTTATTTATTTATTAAACTTCATGCACATAGGTACATAGGCGGACTTAATGCTATAGGCATTCTCTACCAGTCAACCTTGAGTGGTGCAGAGATAATTGAAGTAGGTGCAGTAAAAAAGTTTAAGTAAATTAAATACAACATTGCACATTATACGAGTATAAATTAAAGTAATATATAAATATAATAATAGATATAATAATAATAAATATATATAATTATATTATAATATATATATGAATACAATAAATTTTTATTGTATTTTTATTGTCTATTTACTTTAATTGTCCTGATCTACAATTGCTAATCTCATAAATAACTATTACAGGAAGCAGAAATCTCCAAAAAGCGTCCGACGTTCATAAAGGCGAAGGAGCGCGTGACCCACACACAGAAGAAGTTGGAGAGTGCGCTCAAGACCCTGGAGCAGGCGCGCAAGGCTCACGAGGCGCACCAGGCCGACATCAAGAAGCTGGAGGACGAGCTGCGCCAGGTGGAGGAGCAGCGCGCCACCTGGGAACACGCCGCGCTCGGGGCCGCCACCACCGGGAAGGCTGACGTGCACCTGGAGGAGGCGCAGGTACGCACACCACACTCTCCACTATTACATACTCCAAAGAATCTTATTACTTGACAACACCAATAATCGAGTGTCAAACCAACTGTCAAACTGCTTCTACGGCTTTTGACTACCATATAGACCTGCCATCGATATTCGTATGACAACCAGGCCCAGCTTGGCAAGTCACGAATGTGTCTCAACGTTTTGAGTAAATTAGGCAGTGGACAGATGGGATTGGAAGATTATGGGGGAGGCCTTTGATTAGCAGTGGGACGATACAGGCTAATAAAAACATCTATCTACGAATAAAGTGCATCAATCAGAACTTAACAGCAGATATATGAATCTTCTTTCGTCATTCTTACTATTATTTAGCTACAAGCTTCTCGTTAGTTAAACATTAACGAAATTGTTTTAACTTTCAGATCCGAGAGTACGAAGAGTTGAAGATGGAAGCGTCCCGCCAGGCGGCTAGGTACCTGCAGGAACTCGACTCTGTCAACAGAGAACAGAAAGCTGACCAGGATAGGCTAGACAATGAGATGCGAAGAAAGGGAGAACTGGAAAACAAACATAGGCAAAAGGTATTAACAATAATAATAATAATAATGTAATGTGCAGCGCATGAGATGGTCGTCATTGATTAATGAAAATGTCATGCGCGCATATTTTGCGGCAACAGAGGGGGGAATCAACCTTACTGCGTATCGTGGTCGTATGCATGCCTTGTTTCAGGGTCTCGAACCAACCACCAACGTTTCAGTGCAACGATTATCGGATCAGGTGCGGGCCATCCAACGTTGTCGGATGTTGGATGACGCTGTGCTTGATAGGCTACGCTTAGAGTATGTAAGAATTAGTCCTGCCATCCCCCACACTCACGAGCATGCTATAGTGGACGTGCCTCCAGTGCATGCTCTCCCTAATGAGGAGAGGGATGACAGGACTTTTTCTATGGGCACTCTATGCAATGAGGAGGTGAGGTGCGCTTTGGAATGTGCGATCCGTAAGTATCGATTCATGCCCCAAGAGTTTAGGCCGTGTCTGCCTCGGTTACCCATGCATAAAAACAACTTGGCGCTAGTAAGTACCCTTGATTCGTTATTGTCTGAATATTTAGACAATAGTGAAAATCTTAGTGATACGCACTCAATCCTGTATTGTGCAGCTGCTGCGGCATGTTGTTTGGCACGGGTCAGATTGCCAGCGATAGATCCTTCAGTGAGACAAAAATCTACCGTGCCGGCTTGGCAGCGCAGGATTGAGAGGCGTATCACTGGAGCAAGGGTGCTTATTGGCAAGCTATTCAGCTTTAGGACGGGAAATACACGCCCGAGAGTGATGCGCTTTGTGAACCAGGCATTCTCAGGAACTGGTATCAGTCCCTGTGAATATTTGTCGCGGGTCACAGAGCGTATCGACTTCTTAAAGCAGAAGGTTTATGCATGGGCTAATCGAATCAGTAGATATCGAAAACGAGTGGATCGATACACTGTGAATCGGATGTTCCAAAGGGACCAAAGGTGGGTATACAGGAACTGGGAGCGACCTAGTCAAGAGATGACTGACGGGCAGCTGCCAGATGCCATTGCTACAAAAGAGTTTTGGAGTAGCATCTGGTCAGTTCCCGTTAGTCATTCGGAAGGCGACTGGATGAGAGATGTTGAGCGAGCATGTGAACAAATCAAGAAGATGGAGTGCGTGGTCATCACAGCTGAAGATGTTACTTGTGCCGTCCGTCCAATGGCGAATTGGAAATCCCCAGGACCGGACGGATTGCACAATTTTTGGCTGAGGTGGCTTCGCGGTTCGCATGCTCGTTTAGCATCTCAATTCCAGTCCGTCTTGGAGTCTGGGTCGCTACCAGAATTCCTTACAACAGGAAAAACCCACCTACTCCATAAGACAGGAAGTGCCACGGAACCGAGTAATTATAGACCGATTACCTGTTTACCTTCGGTCTATAAACTCCTTACGTCTATTCTGAGAGTTAAAATCAATAAACATATTGAAAGTAATTCCATCTTATCAATCTCTCAGAATGGATGTAGGAGTGGAACCCGTGGCACTAAGGAGCTTCTCCTCATTGACATGGCCATTAGCCAGCAGGTTCGCCGCAACCGAAAGGATATGTCGACATGCTGGATAGACTATAAGAAAGCATTCGACTCTGTGCCGCATTCATGGCTCCTGAGGGTGCTGAATTTATATAAAGTTGATACAACTTTATGCACCTTCCTGGAGACATGTATGCGGCAATGGAGAACGGTTCTTGGCTATCCAGGGTGTCGGCGTTCCCAGGGAATCGGTGAACCGATAGAGATTAAGCGGGGCATCTTCCAGGGTGACAGTCTGAGCCCTCTATGGTTTTGCTTAGCACTGAACCCTCTTAGCACTCTGCTGGAGGGTTCAGGGCTAGGCTACAAGTTGCGAAGAGGTGGTCAGGTAATATCCCACCTCCTTTACATGGATGATCTGAAGTTATTTGCGCCAACTGACTCCCATCTGAAAGATTTACTAAAGTTAACTGAAAAGTTTAGTAAGTCTATCAGAATGGATTTCGGTGTGGACAAATGTGCAGTCATGCATGTAAAGCGAGGCGGGTTAATGGAATCTGAGGGATTACAACTCTCCGATTCCATTCACCTCAGATCACTTCTCGCGACTGACACCTATAAGTACTTGGGTATGTCTCAGGCTTTAGGGATCAAAGAGGTGGACATGAAACAATCAGTGCAGGAGCGTTTCTTTGGCCGACTGAAAAAAGTCCTTAATAGTCTTTTATCAGGTGGCAACAAGGTGCGCGCCTGCAATGGTTGGGTCATGCCACTTTTGATGTACTCCTTTGGCATACTCAAGTGGACTCAGACAGAATTGGATACCCTGGACAGAAGAGTTCGTACACTGCTGACAGCATACCGAATGCACCACCCACGCTCATCTGTCATGAGGTTGTACATCCCGCGGAAGTGTGGGGGTCGAGGCTTATTAAATGCCAAGACCCTCCACAATCGCGAGGTATACAATCTTAGAGAATATTTTCTCAAGATGAGTGGGGGTGTGCATGGAGATGTTGTGGCAGTGGACACCGGACTTACCCCGCTTGCGCTGGCTAAAGAGAACTGGCGCAGGCCTGTGGTACTTAGTACTGACGATCGTAGGGGGGTATGGCAGAGCAAGGAGCTCCACGGGCGGTTCTACCGGGCCCTACATGGGCCTGATGTAGATCTCGTAGCGTCTGTGGCCTGGCTACGCTTTGGTGATCTTTTTGGAGAAACCGAAGGGTTTGTCTGCGCAATTGCTGATGAAGTTATTAAGACGAACAACTACCGGAAATATATCTTGAGGGACGGCACGGTCGACATATGCCGGGCATGTCACCGACCAGGTGAGTCCCTTAGGCATATTATTTCCGGTTGTTCGCGTCTTGCTAACGGCGAGTACTTGCACAGACATAACCAAGTGGCCAGGATAATCCATCAGCAACTTGCTTTGCGATACCATCTAGTGGACGTCGAGGTGCCGTACTATAGGTATGTCCCTGAGCCAGTTCTCGAAAATCACTGTGTTACACTGTACTGGGATCGGTCCATCATCACTGACAGGACTGTTATAGCCAACAAGCCTGATATTGTGGTGGTGGACCGATCAAAGCGCCTTGCAATGATAGTTGATGTCACCATCCCCCATGACGAGAATCTCGTGAAGGCTGAGAAAGATAAACAGATAAAATATCTTGACTTGGCCCGCGAGATTGTCGACATGTGGGATGTGGACTCCGCTGTCATTGTGCCGATAGTCGTAACCGTTAATGGTTTAATAGCCAAGAGCCTCGAACAACACCTCAAGAGGCTCGCGCTAGGTGGATGGATCAAGGGCCTGATGCAGAAGGCAGTGCTCCTCGATACGGCACGTATTGTGAGGAGGTTCCTGTCTCTGGAGCCCTAACCGCCGGTAGCTTGGACTTTGTTCCCGATACCGGTGGAGAACTGTTTTTTATATTTTTAAATGTATAGGTTTTTTATAATTGTATTTTATATATTTAAAAATGTAAATTATGTGTTAAAAAATGAATAAAGGAAATAATAATAATAATTTCGGGACAACTCACACATCGCTATCTGATCCCAAACTAGGCAGAGCCTGTACTATGGTAACCAGACAACTGATAAACATACTTATATATTTCTAAATACATACATATTATAGATAAATTACACCCAGACACAGAACAAACATTCGAGCTCATCACACAAAGATTTGTCCTGGGTGGGAATCGAACCCACGACCTCCGGCGTAGCAGTCAGAGTCACTAACCACTAGACCAACAGGCCAGTCAAATGTGTGGTTTTCACAATCATTTATTATTGTGAAAACCACACATAAGCATACAATTTTAAGAGAGATAGGGTACCATACTAGCGAGCAAGCCCGACTGGGGAAGGACCTCCTCCTAACAGAAGTCTCCAGCGCTCATTTAGGGATGCGTTTTGAAATAAATGTATTCCTATCCCTTGGGATAAAAATACATTTATTAAAGATATTCCCATCTGAAAGCCTTGGTGTAAAAAATTGGTTGGCAAAACGCAAGTGATACCTCTGGTATTGCAAGCGTCCATAGGCTCAGGCTTAGGTCATAACGACATCAGGCGGGCCGTATGCTTGTTTGCCACCCAGGTAGTATAAAAAACGTGTTCAAATTTAAATACTGTATAGTTTCCAACTCAAACAATATCATTTAGTTACAATATGTGATGTCCTCAGACTAATAGAATAAGATAGACGGAGCGTGTAGAACTCAAGCGTGAAGCCGCCAAAAGTCATACTAAATAGCAATGTCATACGTTTTCGTTTTCGCGCGCAGTCGATTTGAGCCGCTCTGAAGTATTTTTACAACGTCTAACTACACAATACGGCATTATAATAATATTTTGTCAAAACGTGTTTAGACGTGCGTACTCACTAGCGGCTCAAATCGACTGCGCGCGAAAACGAAAACGTATGACATTGCTATTTAGTATGACTTTTGGCGGCTTCACGCGCGAGTTCTACACGCTCCGTCTATCTTATTCTATTAGTCTGAGGTGATGTCCTACACAAGAAAAAGGATAAACTTAAATAATAAAATGATGTGCCAATACATTGATTTGTATATGATCTTGAAAGCAAACACGATACTAATATCTGTATGATTGTATTGTCCAGGGTCACGAGAGGAACGAGGCGATGAAGCGCGTGGATAAGCTGAATGAGCATATCCGCAGCTCGGAGCAAGCTTTAGAAGAACAACGACGTCTGCGAGCTGAACTACAGGTACACTACTTACTTTTATTCCATACTATTTGTTGCCCGCGGCTCCGTCCGCGTAGTTGTCGGTGATCGCGTTAAAAAGTAGCCTATATGCTATTCCAGATTATAATCTATCTCTGTGCCAAATTTGATCCAGATCCATGTTTATGCCTATGTCTAGCAGTGAACTGCGACAAGCAAATGGTGATGATAATATTCTGCAGATAGATCTTTTAAATTCATTTCCTCCAGATGTGGTCTGTTATTTTGTTCCCTCATGAATACAATATCGGCGTTTTCAAAATGTAAAACAAATGGCAACCCTCGTAAGTTCGCATGCCCCTTAGACTTTAACATTGATCAGTACGACTCTAAATTCTGGTTATATTCAGGTTTAAGATCGTTTATTTCTCAAAAAGAATTACATTCACTTACATGAGAAACATTTTAAATTACAATGTTAACTATATTATGTGGCGGCTACACTACTGTTATTTATTAGAATACAATATTATGATATTTATAAAGTTAAATCAACTGTTTTTAATATAAAAGTGATGCAAATATTATAAAACAAAATTTTATAATATTCCGATAGTGGGTAATTAGAAATAGTCTTGGCTCAACTAAATGAATGTTAGTTCGTAAATACATGGAGCGAGCGTATCTAGATGTGGCACCAAACAGCTAACTCATACATGATATAAATACGAGTGATTTTATTTTTATTGTTCGTCCGTTTTTATTTTCTTAGGTAGTGATTCGGGTTTTTATTTTATGGTATTATTATTATTATTTTGTATATATATATATATATATATATATATTTTTTTTTTTTTTTTTTTTTTTTTTTGTGTTCATTTAAATTTTGTTAATAAGAGTTATACCTAAGTTAGTATTTTAAAAAGGCTTTTTATTTTTTAATTAATTAAGTAGGAATATGATTTTAAATTGTAATGTTTTTTAGAATATGCAGTTTAAGTAATTTTTTAAACGTTTGCATGCTTTTAGCGTCTTTTATTGAATTAGGAAGCTTATTGTAGATTTGTGCGCCCTCAAACATAATGCTTCTTTTGCCGTAGTTGGTGCGAGATTTGAGTAGATATATATTGTTAGCGCTTCTTAGTCCTATTTTGTGAATATTTCTTTTTTTTGTAAATGTAATTTGTGTATGTATATTTTTATTTAGTATTTTTTGTACTAGTATGCAATTGTTGTATATGTATGATTGGTTAATATTCATAAGTTTTGTTTCTTTATAAATTTTTTGTGTTGGGGTGAGAAAGTCAAAGTGAAATAGTTTTTTTAAAAGTTTATTTTGCGCTATTTGCAGTAATTCGATATTAGTTTTAGCAGCTGTTCCCCACACCTCTATTAAATAGTCAATGTGTGGTTTTATTAGTGAGTTATATATAGTATAACGGGTTTGGTGAGGAAGACATCGATTTATGCCACGCAGCATTCCCATAAGCGATGTTAGTTTGTTTTTAATTTTTTTAATGTGTGGTTTCCAAGTTAGATGACTGTCTAAAATAAGTCCAAGGTATTTTTCTTGTTCTACTTTATTTATTGATTTGTTATTAATGGTAAGTGTTGAATGGTGCGATATTTTTTTATTTTTTGCTGAAAATATTATATAGTTCGTTTTAGAAACATTAATTGTTAAAAGATTACATTGAAACCAGTCATTCAACCGACTCAGATCATTTTGTGCATCATGTAATACTGTTTCAATTGAGTGTCCAAAGTAAAATAAAGCTGTGTCGTCGGCATATAAAGTTAAGTCTCCTATTAGATTAAGTTCACTAATACTGTTGATGTAAATTAGAAATAACAACGGCCCAAGAATTGAGCCTTGTGGTATTCCAAATGTGATAACTTTAGGGCTACTTTGAGTTGTGCCTATCCTAACCACCTGACGACGGTTTGACAGATAGGACCGCAACATGTCGTGTGCAGTTCCTTGGATACCAATGGCTTTTAGTTTGTCTAGTAGAATGTCATGGCTAATGGTATCAAATGCTTTTTTTAAATCTATAAATATTCCTAATGCTATTTTTTTATTGTCGATATTTGTTTTTATTTTTGTTATTAGGTCTATAATTGGCGAGAGTGTATTAGATTTGGGTCTAAAGCCATATTGTTTTGGATATAGGAACTCTTTTTTAGTTAAAAAATCGTCAAGACGTCGGTATAGGACTTTCTCAAATACCTTTGAAAGTATAGGGAGTACTGAAATCGGACGATAATTACAGGGGTCTATTTTGCTTCCGGACTTATAAATAGGTGTAACTTTGGCTATCTTAAGGTTATCAGGGAAAGTTCCTTGTTCCAGACATGTATTTATGCAATCGGTAATTTCTTTCGATATTAAGGAAGTTACACATTTTAGACACTTTGTACTAATGCCATCCTGTCCCGTGCTAGTATTACAATCCAGGCTACTAATTATTTTAACAATCTCGTTGGTAGTAGTATGGGTAAAGTATGTTAATACGTCAGTATTGTCTCTAGACACGCTTGCGCCTATTAAACCGGTATAAGTTAAGTTGCCATGATAACGCTTTGGAATTTGATTTGCTAAGGTTGAGCCAATACTAGAGAAGTACCCATTAAAAGTATCACTGATTTCATCCTCGTTTGTAGTAATCCCTGTGTTTGTTTGGAGCTTACAAACTGTTGAAATATCCTTCACTTTATTATTAGCAAGGCTATTAATTAGTCTCCACATCTTTTTTGGCTTGCTTTTGCATTCTTCAAATGCTTTTTTATAATATTGGGATTTACTGCTCTGAATTTTTTCTGTTACTTCATTTCGTCTTGCGATAAATCTTTCTTTGCTAATTTCATCATTTGGGTTCTTCTTATAATTCTTCCATAGTATATTTCTTCTATTTATTTCGTGTATTATTTCTTTATTTATCCAGTCTTGTCTTGGCTTGTTTTGCATTTTGATTTTTGTAATTTTACTTTTATTTATACTATATATAATTTTTTCTTCCAGGTATTGATATATATTGGGATTGCAATCGCTTTTATATTCAGCTATCGTTTTACATAACTTTTCATAGTCAATTGCTTCGTATTTTACTTTCGAAGGGAGCTGCGGTTGTAGTTTTTTAATTTCAAAATATATTTGTTTGTGGTCTGACATTGGGTTCTCGATAATAGCCATGTGAAATTTATTATCTATGAGGTCAGAGCTGACGTGATCAATGATGGTTTTGGTGCTACATGTTTCTCGAGTGCAATGCTCCGCATCAATTTTGTTAAGAATTTTGAAGCCGTTTTCTTCCAATATGTCCTTATATGTAGTTATAATACGATCTTCGCCTAGTAAGTTTATATTGAAGTCGCCAAATATTAAACTCCTTTTGCTTTTGTGTAATTGTTGACTGAAATGGTCATAGAATGCATTTATATTAGATGTCTCTGGTTTTCTGTATATGGCACTAATATCTAGACAATATTTTTTCAAATGAATCTGAAGGTAATGATTACCGTTTGAGCATTGTTGCTCAACTTCGTAATGTTGTATGCTATTCAGTGCAAATATTGAAACACCACCTCCTCTCGCATTAGACCTATAGTTGTAGTAGTGTTTGTAGCCAGATATTTGTATTCTTTTAGCTTCGTCCTCGTTTTTAATCCAAGTCTCGACTAAAATAATGCAATGAAGAGGATTGTCAAATGACTGTACTATACATTTTAGTTCATCAAATTTCTTAGGGTTAACGATACTGCGAATATTTGCGTATAAAAATCTGATTGAATTTTTATTTGTTATTATGTTATCATAATTATTGACTGTCTGATATGATACACGGCTTGCTAGGTTTAGGTTTTTATTTATGTTTGTAGGAGATGCGCAACTATTTAGTTTTTTGTAGTGGTTTTTTCTTTGACGATCTTTGGTGTACCTTTTATGTATTTAATGATTAAATTTGTATTTCCTTTTTCTTTTTCATGGTTTAATTCTTCTTTAAGCATATTTAAATAGTTCTGTTGTTGTTTAGTCTGGTCGGAATAAATTTTGATGTTGTCAATTTTCAGAATTTGTTTGTTTCTTAATATGTTTTTGGCTGTTTCAACAGTTAGGAAGCATACTTTTATTGGCCTAGTTTTATCTGGGTTATATTTACCGAGTCGATAGGTTATCTCGGGATTAGGACAGTTACTATCAATCGTTTTTAATATAGTAGAGATTTCATGGCTGTCCTGGTCTTTCCGTTTTTCCTTATTTGACGAAACCGGTTCAGGTACTCCAACCAGTATAATATTCCTGCTCCTAGCATCACGTTCTTTCATTTCAGTAATAAGAGTTTCCGTTGAGCTAGTACTGCCAGAAGAAACAGGGATCGCTGAAGGTATCTGCTTAAGTTGTTCTACTTCAGTTTGTATAGATTCAACCGTTTTTTGAAGAACTGTTTCTTTTTGTTGTAGTGAGATTATGTTTGTCTTGATAGCGTTTTGTTCAGTGGTGATGTTGTTGATGGTAGATTTTATGTCACTCATCTGATCTTTAATAGATGTGATGTCGGAGGTTATTTTTGTCATAAATTCTTTTTGGTTTGATTCAAAAGATTTCATTAGATCCAGCATTTGAGTGAATTGTTGGCGAATTTCACTTAGTTCATCTTTAATGTCATCCGTGTGTTTTCGTTTATTCCGTGTAGAAATATTGCGTACATCAGCAGGCTCTAAAAACGATTCAGTTGTGGATAAATTCGGCTGCGAGCCACTGCGTATTGCAGTGTTGCCACTTCCAGTAGATATTTCGTTCATAGTTCTGTGTTTTTACCTGCGATGTATTTGCCGAGTGAATAGGAGCTAGATATATTGAGAGCCCGTCTCTTTTACTCGAGGTGATGAAGAGGGCTTACCTCGCTAGCCGCCGGCGCGAAAACGTCGTGACGACACACACCGCGGTTAATGGAATTTGTCACTTAACTTATATGTTTTAAGTTTCAGAATTGTTTCTAGTATCACTTTTATTTTATATTTAATTACAAAATATTTTACAACACGTCTACTCTGATCGCCGCCACGCACAATATCCCTAATATATTGATCTTTTATAGCTATACTTTATCAGTATCTAAAGCATATGTATTTAAATACTAGTGGCCCGCCCTGACTTCGTCCGGGTTAAACTATTTTCAGCTCCACTTTCTTAACTTTATGTTACATAAGAACCTTCTCCAGACAAAAAAGCACATAGCAAAAAAAGAATTAGCGAAATCGGTTCAGCTATTCTCGAGATTTGCGCTTAGCAACACATTCAGCGATTCATTTTTATATTATAGACTAGCTGTTGCCCGCGGCTCCGCCCGCGTGGATGTCGGTTATCACTGTAAAAATATATTGCCTATGTGTTATTCCAGACCACAATCTATCTCTGTGCCAAATTTCATCCAGATCCGTTAAGTAGTTTTTACGTGAAAGAGTAACAACATCCATCCATCCATACATCCATACATCCACCCATACTTACAAACTTTCGCGTTTATAATATTAGTAGGATACTAAATAAGTTTCAATATGATTACTTTTTTGTAGGCAGACGTAGGCGAGTGTCGAGGTCGTGCGCAGGAGTTGCAAGCTCAGCTGGAGGAGGTGGCGGGGGCCCTGGGGGATGCCAGGGTTGACAAGCACGAGGAGGCCAGGAGGAGGAAGAAGCAGGAGATTGTTGAGAGCTTCAAGAGAGATATACCTGGCGTGGTCTGTATTATATTATATTCTCTATTAAATATTTAACTTAAGAAAGATCTCGTATTCAAATTTAATTTATATTACAGTTCTTACATAGGTACTTAAATTGAAGAAAATTTTGAATTCGATCGACTGTACGGTTGGTTTAGTGACTTAAGTGGTTATGCCGCCATTTACATGCGTGCTATGTTGTGGGTTTGATCCCCACACGGGACAAAAAATCCACATTGTCTCTCATGGCTGTGTCACAAATGTTGGTGAAATACTATGTTTTCAAGTTCAAATAAAAAATCAAAAGTTTACTACTAAAAATTTGTTTCGTTTTTGTAATATTTTACACCAGGGATTTAAGATGCGAGTATCCCTGGGTTAGGAATACGTTTCTTTCAACGCATCCCTAAATGAGCCCTGGAGACCTGTACTCACACACAGGAACACAACTACACCGCTGTGTGTAGTCATTTGGCTGTGGTCTTCTGTAAGGTGGAGGTCCTTCCCCAGTCGGGCTTGCTCGCTAGTGTGGTGCCCTACCTCTCCTCTTTCTCAGAGGGGCATTGTAAACCTGTGTCGTCCGTCGATCGTGCACTGTTGCATTACCTCTATATATAATTGTGTTGTTGTCAGTACGACCGCATGATCAACATGTGCCAGCCCACGCACAAGCGGTACAACGTGGCCATCACCAAGGTGCTGGGCAAGTACATGGAGGCCATCGTCGTCGACACTGAGAAGACTGCTAGGAGGTGTATTCAGGTAACATTGTTATATAGTATACTAGCTTCCGACCGTGGCATCGCCCGCGCGGACGATCCCATGGGAGTATCCTGTTTTGACTGCATCAGCTTGCATGCTACCATACTTATATTTTACAAAAGATTGTAAATATCTGGCGATTAAAAAGAGTGGCCTGAGTTTCTTGCTAGTTCTTTTCAAGACCCCACGACAGCAAACTAGCAGTAGGATTTTTTTTGCTGACATCATCTTTCTGGCTTATTCATAATTTATGACCTTCATAAGTGTTACTTTGTAACCTAAATGAATCTCTATCTCTAGCCAAATTTAATCCAGATCTGTTCGGTAGTTTTTTTGGCATAAAAGAGTAGCAAACATACATCCAGACATCCATTCATTATACATTCTTACAAACTTTCGCGTTTATAATATTAGTAGGATACTCATGTGGTATTAGAAAACAGTAACCGTACCTATGAACGCTTGCAACTTCAACTTGCGTGTTGCTGAATTCCAAAAAACTGTCACACCAAGATTTTTATGATAGGACAAGAAAACGCATCCCTAAACTAATTTAGGGATGCGTTTTCTTGTCTGAATGAATTTAGGTCTACGGGGTAAGTCCCGGAGACCTAAATTCAGCTGAGTGTAGTTATTTAGCTGTGGTCTTCTATAAGGTCCTTCCCTAGTCGGACTTGCTTGCTTTTATAGATAGATAGAAAACTCTTAATTGTACACCAATCACATTAATGATACAGATATTATTTCACATATTTATGTACAATGGGCGGCTTTATCGCTTAAAGCAATAAGCTTTGATAGTGCCCTACCTCTCTTGTAGATTGTTTAAAACAGAGATAATTTGTTAACTAAATGTTGGTGTTTATAGGTATTAAAAGAGCGTATGTTGGAGCCGGAAACATTCCTGCCTCTCGATTATATTCAAGCGAAGCCTCTTAGAGAAAGATTAAGGTAAGTGACGACCCCTTTTTTTTTTAAAGACAACTCCCGCACTAGAGAACAAGCTCTGTGTCGCGGGGGACTTCACGAACATACAATTAACGGTCACAAATTACATCCAGACTCAGAACAACTCTTTGTGGGTCACACAAAGTTTTATCCTGTGTGGGAATCGAACTCACAACCTCGTGCACAGCAGGCGCATACTGCGACCACTGGACCACCAAGGCAGTCAGATCTTGTTACATTATAAGTTTTTATTTACTATACAAAGGTGTCGCACGTTAGTTCGTGCTCGTGTCGCACGTAGACGTTAGCGTGCACCATGCACCCGTTAACAGTTATATTGTTAGTTAGTTAAATGACTATAAAAATAGCCTCGGGCATAAATTAAGTTTGTAAAACATTTGCTATACACAATAAATACTTATACTTGTACAGACAAGAACGATTATAATATAACAAGGGATTGCCCGCGACTTCGTCCGCGTGGTAATTTGGAATATTTCCCCCCATTTTGCAACATATCTCACTACTGCTCCGCTCCTATTGATCATAGCGTGATGTTATATAGCATATAGCGTTCCTGAATCAGGAACGCTATATGCTATATAACAGGAATGGCAATTATCAGGAATCCTGATAAATGCACTTTTCAACAAAAAAATATTTATTCTAATCGAACCAGTACTTTCTGACATTAGCGCGTTCAACCAAGCAAACAAACTCTTAAGCTTTATAATATTAGTATAGATATGTTTGTATGGTGTTTTAGTTACGTCACTTTTTTCACTATTACAAATCAAATTGTAACTATCTGGTGTTTGAAAAGAGTGGCCTGAATATATTTCTGGTTCTTTCTTTAGGCGCTATCCCTGTCTGTTCTACCAGCGAATCTGGCAGTAGATAAATTAGCTGACGGCTCATTTGTCGTTTCTTATTCTACTTCCATTATTATTTTAAGAGATATGTTTATGTGATCGCAGAGATATAAAGGAGCCGAAGAACGTGAAGCTGCTGTTCGACGTGCTGAGGTTCGAGCCGGCCGCCATCCACCGCGCCGTGCTGTTCGTGACCAACAACGCGCTGGTCTGCGAGACGCCCGAGGACGCCAGCAGGGTCGCCTACGACCTCGACAGGAGCAAGAACAGCAGATACGATGTACAGACACTTACTCTACTACTGATTAACAGACAATTTTTGACTGCCTCGGTGCTCCAGTGGCCGCAGTATGCGCCTGCTGTGCACGAGGTTGTGGGTTCGATTCCCACACAGGACAAAACTTTGTGCGACCCACAAAGAATGGTTCTGAGTCTGGGTGTAATTTGTGTCTGTTAATTGTATGTTTGTAAAGTCCCCCGCGACACAGAGCTTGTTCTTAGTGCGGGAGTTGTCTTTAAAAAAAAATAAAAAAAAAATATTTAAAGATCGAAAAGATTTCTTGTCTCGTTATTCTGCCCTGCTAACAAGGAACCACGCAAGTGCAAGACAAGTATCGAAACAAAATATGTCTTAAATCTGATAAGTTACGTGTGTTTTTACTGTAACCTTTATCGTGTAGTTACGTCGTTCTTTCTTGGCAGGGCAGTATTGTAATCCACAGTGGCATTTAACTGTTTCATTAACAGTTATCAAATGTGGGCAGGTCTCTAACAAGGTGAAACGATGGCCTACTAAAGGTTTCATAGTTTATAGACAAGATTAGCTTAAGACCAAATGCTGCAGAAATGTTTGGAAGACATGTGAACGTCTTTCGGCTGAGTTGATCAATCAAAATTGTGTCAAGATTTGAAATATAAATGAAAGAAATTGTTAAACAGATATGCCACTACATAGTAGTGACGTCATCTAAATAGTATCCACTCCTGACTGTTTATTAATATGTATTTTTTGTTATTTCCAGGCGCTCGCGCTAGACGGCACGTTTTACCAGAAGTCTGGAATCATTTCTGGAGGTTCGTTGGACCTGGCGAGGAAAGCCAAGCGGTGGGACGAGAAACATCTGTCGCAACTTAAATCTAAGAAGGTATCACCAATATAATAATAATATTATTATTGATATACTATAAAAAATATATTATGAGAAAATTTCTTGTTTATTATGAAGCTAATAATAATCCGTAGTTTCTACTTATTCCTTTGGGAAACAGGTTTGAGTCTATCTATGTATTATCAAATTAAATGGTGATGGTAATTTTGTTCAACAGGAAAAACTGACGGAAGAGTTACGTGAGTCGATGAAGAAGTCGCGCAAAGAGTCTGAACTGACGACAGTGGACTCGCAGATACGTGGGCTCGAGTCCCGGCTCAAGTATGCCATCACGGACAGAGATACTACCGTGAGTTACTACTTACCCATTATATGTATTAGGATCGACAAAAGAAGAAAGATTACACTCTTCATTTCAAGTTAGGAGTGATTCTGATGAATTATTCTCACCTTTCTCTCTACTCTACGAAAAAAGAGTAAGAGAAATCTTCTCTCGCTCTTTGTAATGTGATTGATTAGAATCACACCCAATCTTTTCCTCCTTTGACTCGTCACTCTCTCTTCACTCTTAATAAAATTATATGCGAGCGTAAGCTTGCATTGAAAAGTTTTTGAATAAAAGCCTCAACTTTATAGTGTTATTTCTGAAAGACAAATGGCACTAGTTTACTAAAGTGCTATGCCAGCTATTAGGCTGGATAAATGTTTGTGTTCACCAGTGGTTAGTAATAAGTTCGTTGTGATAATAACTTAGATTTAATATAATAAACTTGTTATTAACAGTTGAAGCAGATCAAGACGCTAGATGCAGAGCTTGCAGAACTGGAGAGAAAGATGGATATGTTTTGTGTAAGTATATAAGGTATATTTTCTGGTGATTTGGACGACAAAGTCACACAGTTGAGTTTCTCTGTAATAAATAAGCTTTATTGTTTTAATTTTACATGTCTACATGTTCACAAAAGTAAGAATGTTTAGTAACAAGGCTTTATCTGTAATAAAAAGAAACGACATTTAATGTTAATAATTTACAATGTCGATTCCTAAATCCAAATTTAAATTAGTTTTTATAAATGAATTTGTCACAGCTAGTTTGTTTAGAGGTTATAATTCGACCATAGATTACAAAACAAATTTCTACTCATGCATGTTTCGATCTTCTATGATGATGCTTGATACGCGGGAAATTTAAATAAATAATATTTTTTTCTTTACAAGTATATAGCTAATATGTGGTCCAGTGACATAATTGAATCAGATCATTATACAAACTTAAAAATAACTTACCTCTATTACATTAGTGTGCATTCAGATTAATCGATTTATAGTTTTGGCATAATATGCACTTTTTAACATTGTTTTTATATATAGAATTTTTTATTCATGTTAGTGTAAGGAATTGATTGTTTATTGAACATATTGTGTTGTATGTGTTAGCCTCAAGTGGAGGAGATCGAGCGAACGATCCACGCGCGGGACTTGAAGATACAAGAGGTGAAGGAGAACATGAACAACGTGGAGGACGTGGTGTTCCGGGCCTTCTGCCGGGACATCGGGGTCGCCAATATACGGTAAGCCCACAGACTATGTCCTGTCTTAGTGCCGCTTATTAGCTCCAGATAAACACTATTCTATATCTTAAGTGGGACCAAGCAAGGCACATTATAACCATTATAATGTAGCTATGGCCATTAAGGCCACAGAATACTTAAAAGTACAGGTACAGAAGCTGAACTCAATTCATTCCAAATTATCATTTAAATAAGTAGCATCTTTGTTTGCACACAATAGAGTGCAATTCTGCCACTACAGCGCTAAAAACCTACATTTTTATTCACCTACAAGTTGTCTTTCTTTCTATCGCGTATCTCTTTTCTCTTCTGGCGACATTAGTGTTATTAAATTAAGAACGAGCAGTGTGTGTCCACATCACAGCACTGGTCAAATCATTATAGGACATATTATAATGGGTTGCCCGCGGCTCGATCGCATTGATTAAATAAAAAATATTAGAGTTTGGAGCCATTTGTCTAGTTGACATTTAAAACTATTCACTGATTTGGCAGTCACTACACTTTCCGGAAGTTTAGCCCACATACCCATTGACTTGATTGAGTGATAGGCAGTTAATATATTTACCCAATTAAATAAGTACCTACTTAATTGGGTAAATACATAATACGTCTCTACAAGAGTGTATTACTATAGTCTACATATCAAAATCTTGCTACAACTACTTACAAAATATATAAATGATAATGTGTATTTCTTTACTTTTCAATATCCTTTGGTATATTGAAAAACGAGAGGTCATTATTAGCCGAATACTGTGCAATATTTTCTTGCCTTTATTTTCTTCAAACTATTTAAAAGCGAGAACCAATCTGTGACGAATTACGACTTGAGTGCGTAACGTAGGTAGGTGTTTACCTACCTACGTTACGCACTCAAACTCACACTCAACTGAATAAGTCACCTGGAAATGGCCGGCCGGGTGCTTGTAGATTTATACCTAAACAGTGGAGTGCACCAGGCCTGGTAAAGCTTCTCGCGCGAGTATAACAGTGTGCAATGTTTACTGTCCGCAGACAGTACGAGGAGCGGGAGCTGCGCGCGCAGCAGGAGCGCGCCAAGCGGCGCCTGGAGTTCGACGCGCACGTGGACAGGATCACCTCCAACCTGGAGTTTGAGAAGTCGCGGGACACGCAGAGTATGTCATACTCATCCTGTATTATGTCTAATCTAAGAACTGTGTAACCACATAAAACTAACTGAGTATTTGCCTTTTAAATATCACTCGCGGGGTACCACTCGCGCTTTTCCGATCTTATATAATCTCATTATCTTTTTGCTATATATCAATTAAACTCTGGTAGTCTAATAATATTATTAAATCATTTTAAATTGTTGTTGATACTTTACTTTTATGTTGTATTTTTAACCGACTTCAAAAATGAAGGATGTGTCAATTTCTGTTTTTTTTTAGATTCTAGTTGTGTCAATGACACTCTAAATTATGTCAGCCTATAGGTATGGTTTCGTCTTCCATCGTATTTAGAACATACAGAATAAATTCAAAATCATTTATTTATATAGATCACGCTGACTTATGCAGATCAATGAAAAATGCCAAATGAGACGTCAGCTAATTTGCTTTTCACTGACTTAATAGACAGGGGTAGAACCTAAGGAAAGAACTGACAAAAAATTTATACCGCTCTTATCAATATAATATGTGATGTATCTATTTGGTTAGAAAACGTAACTCGTTGGGAACGAGCCGTGCAGGACGCGGAGGACGAACTGGAGGGAGGCAGGCAGGCCGAGGCCAAGCAGCGCCAGGAGATAGACACCGACCTGCGGAAGGCTGACGGACTCAAGGCGGACCGGACCGCGGCCCGGGCCAGGCAGGAACAGGCCGAAGATGAAGTTAATAAGGTACGAAGTTAAATGTCACGTTTAAAATCTACTTTATGTTAAACTTATAATATTGTATATTAAATATAGTATACGTTTTATAAAGTACTAATGCTAAAAATATATTGAAAGAAGTACATATTGTTATGTAAATTGAAATATGTATGTATTCAATATACTTATTAGTGATGTCAGAAACGTATTCGGATGTTCGATACACGAACACATTTGTTCTTCTATAATCTATACTAATATTATAAAGAGGAAAAACTCGTATTTTTGTGTGTATAGTTGTAATGAATAAACTCAAAAACTACTTTACCGATTTCAAAAATGTTTTCGCCATTGGAAAGCTACATTCACCATGAGTGACATAGGCTAATTTATTGCTAGAAAAGATTAGGGATCCTTACCCGTGCGAAACCTGGACGGGCCGCTAGTCTGTAATATGATTGGGAAAACTAATCGGATTTTTCATGAATTATTATTGTAAAATACTAGTTTTTAATAATGTTATACTATTTTTTTATAATGTTATACTATTTTTTTATAATGTTATACTATTTTTAAATAATGTTATACTATTTTTAAATAATGTTATATTAGTTTTTTATAATGTTATACTATTTTCAAATAAACTAAAGAATTTGTTATCTTGTGTCCAGGCCCGTAAAGAGTTGACAAGTATACAAAAGGACATCCAGTCAGTACAGAAGCAGATGTCAAACATCGAAGCGAAGATCGAGAGCAAGAAATCAGACAGACACAACATACTGAGGCAGTGCAAGGTAACTAACTAGTTATTTACACATATAACTAGTAGATATACGTACACTTCACTAAATAGTTGGTTCAGTGGCTGAAGTCGTTACCTTATTGTTTATCACTACGTGGCGTATTGTGGGTTCTATCTAAACGCAAATCATTAAATTTTGACTGCCTCGGTGGTCCAGTGGCCGCAGTATGCGCCTACTGTGCACGAGGTTGTGGGTTCGATTCCCACACAGGACAAAACTTTGTGTTACTAAAGAGTTGTTCTGAGTCTGGGTGTAATTTGTGTCCGTTAATTGTATGTTTGTAAAGTCCCCCGCGACACAGAGCTTGTTCTCTAGTGTGGGAGTAGTTTTGTGTCTATTTTAACCTTTTTTTGGATACTAATAAGAAGGCAAACAAGCATACGGCCCGCCTGATGATAAGCAGTTACTGTAGCCTATGGACGCTTGCAACACCAGAGGTATCACTCGGGCTTTGCCGACACTTTACTCCTTTCTTGAAGAACCCTATTTTAGTCGTTGGTTCTATAAAAGTTTATATTGCGAGTGTTGTTTAACATGCGCGATCAATAAAATCAATTTATAAGTATTATATATGTCGTTAACAACTACGATATGATCGTTGTTGATAGATCGATGACATAATAATCCCACTGCTGGAGGGCAGCCTCGACGACACGGCGGACAACGAGTCGGAACAATCCTCGCTGTCCACCACACAACAGTACCGCAAGGATTCCAGGTCTGTACAATATAATATCACTCATATATTTTGGATGGAACCGAAATCTGTTGCAGAATTGGCTAGGGCGGGCAATGATTCCTTGACTTGCATTCATTTCTTGGTTGATCTCCAAATATTTTATTAAAGCAATTTCAAACAACGTTTTGTGCAGTTTTAAATTATTGATAACTAGCTGTTGCCCACGGCCCGCGTGGATGTCGGTTATCGCTGAGCAGCCTATGTGTTATTCCAGACCATAATCTATTTCTGTGCCAAATTTCATCCAGATCCGTTCAGTAGTTTTTACGTGAAAGAATAACAAACTTATTTACCTCCAAAAATAATATCTTTACTAATATTATAAATTTGAAAGTTTGTGAGTATTGATAGATGTTTGTTACTTTCACGCAAAAACTACTGAACGGATATGGATGAAATTTGGCGCAGAGATAGATTATAGTCTGGAATACCAAATAGGCTTAGGCTTTATTATCGCGATAACCGACATCTACGCGGGCGGAACCGCGAGCAACAACTAGTTAGTTTATAATTAATTTAATACATGGAAATGAACATACAAATACAGGATCCGCGTGGACTACCGCTCTCTACCAGAACAGCTCAAAGACTTGGAAGAGCCGGACGAGATCAAACGTAAGGCGGACAAATTGCAGAAGGCCATCAACTCGCTGCAGAACACTGTAGACAAGATACAAGCTCCGAACATGAGGGTACGTAGTGTATCATCAGAACTCACTTGATTTCGTAAACCATGCCATAGAAAGAAAGAAAAACAGCAAGAGATTCAAGAGAGGTATAAAATACTAGCGAGCAAGCCCGACTGGGGAAGGACCTCCACCTTACAGAAGACCACAGCCAAATGACTACACACAGCGGTGTAGTTGTGTTCCTGTATGTGAGTACAGGTCTCCAGCGCTCATTTAGGAATGCGTTTTGAAAGATACGTATTCCTATCCCAGGGTGACTTCCATCTTAAAGCCCTGGTGTAAAAAAATGGGTTGGCAACACGCAGGTGATACCTCTGGTAATGCAAGCGTCTATAGGCTACGGATACTGCTTAACATCAGGCGGGCCGTATGCTTGTTTGCCACCCAAGTAGTATAAAAAAAAAACATAAGCACTTAAAAACAACAATCTTTACTATATTATAAGGAGGTAAAGTTTGTGACGTTGTAGGGGGTAATCTCTGGATCTACTGAAGCGATTTCGAAAATTATTTTGCCAATAGAAAGCCACGTTATTTGTGAGTGTCATAGGCTATATGACTGGCCTTTTGGTCTAGTGGTTAATGACTGACTGCTACGCCCGAGGTCGTGGGTTCGATTCCCACCCAAGACAAATCTTTGTGTGATAAGCATGAATGTTTGTTCTGTGTCTGAGTGTAATTTATCTATAATATGTATGCATTTAGAAATATATAAGTATGTTTATCAATTGTCTGGTTACGGTAGTACAGGCTCTGCCTAGTTTGGGATCAGATAGCGATGTGTGAGTTGTCCCGAAAATATTATATTTTATTGCCAAATTACGGGACCTCGGGAAATACCCGTATACCATCCATGCGGCTAGTATACATATACAGCTAGTAAAATATAGCATGTAGAAGTATGAGACTCGAGTGCTTATGTATAGAAGGTCGGTAAAACTTAATTGGCGACTTTGGTAGCGAACACGTGTAATTTTTTTATCAATTTATTCCTTAATACATATTATGTAGGAGACATGTTGTGTGACAGTCATTAATATAAGATGTCAACAAATACGTATGAGGAAACATAAATTAACTATTATTAGAAAACTGAGCAAGTAGGATTAAATAAAAAAAGGTCTCAACTACGAAATGAGCGGTATTTTTCTATAATCAAATAATTTAACAAAAGAACACTTATTTCATGACTATTTAAATAGAAATAACGCCTAATATAACGCTACCACACAAATACACCCGACCTAACACCCTGAGAGTACGAAGCGAAGTGACCGATGATATGAGCTCGCTGCCGCAACGGTCCTTTCCCCACTGTCGTGCGTCGCTGTGACGTCACTCGGCAGCCACGTCTTCGTGGACAGGATTTCCGCTAACACTATAATTATGTATTTATTACAGGCAATGGAGAAATTAAATGAGGTGCGTGAGAAAGTGAACGCGACCAACGAAGCGTTCGTAGCCGCTAGGAAACGTGCGCACAAAGCTAAACTAGCTTTTGAAAAAGTAAGACAACCTTATTATATATTACATCTAAACCCATAAACGTCCCACTGCTGGGCACGGGTCTCCTACATTAATTTGGAGGGATATTAGCCTACTATACCACGCGGGCCAGACGGGTTGGTATATGGTTTTGTTTCGAGTTTTCCCTTTCTTGCAGTGGATATTGTCTGCCTGACTTACTCCCTTAGTCGACTCTTACGACACCCACGGGATGGAATGGGGTGGTGACATTTGTATTTTTAATCCGTCACCACAATGTCTTATATATTAATATAATTCTTTTGTACATGTTATTGTCACCTAAAGGTGTGTCCACATATTGAGCGTAGCATCAACATTAGGCAATAGCAGAGACATTTGCGCCCTGCAAACGTTCAACCGCAGCGCGTCTACCGGTCACCATTAAAGCTTTATATTTGGACACATCTTAACTCTTCCGAAGCGGCTAGACCGATTTGGATGAAATTTTGTGTGTTGGATGAAAGTCTTCGTGGATGGTTTGAAAACGTCTGCCGTGTCCGCTAGTACTTGTACTAACTGATTGATTTATCACTTCGCCTAAACTACTGGGGCTACAAACTTGACATTCTGCACAAAGGTTTCTCGACTAACCGACGTAACTTAGTTAGGCTGTGGAATGAGCTCCCTGCCGAGGTTTTCCCAAGATACTATAGCATTGGGTTCTTCAAGAAAGTAGTTATAAAGTTTTTAAAGGGACGTCAATGCGTAAGTGACACTTCTGGTGTTGCAAACGTCCATAGGCTACGGTAACTGCTTACCATCAGGCGGGCCGTATCCTTGTTTGCCACCATGGTAGTATAAAAAAAACCCAGTGAGCATCAAAAAGAGATTTTTGGTAATTCAATCCCTAAACGGATAGAAAATAATCAGACAAAATAGCGGAGGGCCGCTAGACGTTATGATGTACCTATAGCGTGTGGTTGTTTATTTTATTGTGTGTAATAGATATAAATATTTGTGTTATAGGTAAAGAAAGAACGTCACGACAAGTTCATCGAGTGTTTCGAGCACGTCGCCAATGAAATCGACGCTATATACAAGGTACCAATGTAATTGTTATTTATTTAAAATTGACAAATATGGCGCCTTTTGTTTAGAAAAGAAGAGAGAGTGAGTGGAAAATGCAATTATAAAAATAATATTTATAGAATGCTTAAATAAGAGATTAAATAGTCTAAGAGTCGAGTTTAGAATAACCTTCACTGGGCTGGTTAGTGGATGAAAATTATTTTATGTCAAACTAGGGGGTCGGCCGCGACTTTGCCCGCGTGGTAATTTGCAATATTTTCCCCGATTTTGCAACATATCTCACTACTGCTCCGCTCCTATTGATCATAGCGTGATGTTATATAGCCTATAGCCTGCCTGGATAAATTCACTATTCAACAAAAAAAGTTTTTTTCTAATTGAACGAGTACTTTCTGAGATTAGCGTGTTCACCAAACAAATAAATAATATTAGTATAGATTCAATATGTTAGAAAATATATAAAGCACTCTTAATATAAGGTAGGCTGAAAAATTTCAGGTGAAGGTTGTTCTAAATTCGGATCTTCTACTAAAATAATAAATTATTTATTATATTGTTATAAATAATTCACAACGGATCCAAGTGTGAAATATATATATTTTAAGGTGTTGATAATTTTATGTTTACTTTAACTAAGTCAAATCTGTGTATTGTGCAGGCCCTGGCGATGAACCAGTCGGCGCAGGCGTTCCTGGGCCCGGAGAACCCCGAGGAGCCGTACCTGGACGGCATCAACTACAACTGCGTGGCTCCCGGCAAGCGCTTCCAGCCCATGTCCAACCTGTCCGGCGGGGAGAAGACCGTCGCCGCACTCGCACTACTCTTCGCTATACACAGGTATGCCTGTTTGTGACATCTTAACTTCCAACTAGATGAATTAAATGTGGTTTCAAAGATTTCTCTTTAATCATATTAAATTTATCCATTTCGTATCCACATTTAATACATCTTTTAGGGTGGTTTAAATCTAATTTATATTCGTAACAAAATCTTAAAATTTTAGACCTTAAAATTATATTATATAGTGAAAAGATGTTTGTAACAAATAAACTCAAAAACTGGTGAACCAATTTGTAAACAGTTTTTTCGGGACAATGCCCACCGCTGTGACTCCTGTGAGCCAGGATTAACAGCGGAGTAACCAACTGATACACCGAGCTTTGACACTCGCGCGTCCCGTGGACAACTAAACCTACTGTCTGTCTTTGTAAACATTTATTTACAAGTGGAATGCTATATGTATTCTTTATCAGCGCCATGCAACGACGACATCGGGTGGTCACCTGCCGGACACTGAGCTCACGACCATTCGACCGTACGGTTTTTCTTTATCGGCAAATTATATTTTTATACAGTCCACTTTCTTTCATTTATCGAAGCATCGACCAGGCCTCTTCATTCCTGTGTAACATAAGCTTTATTTTATTTGGAATCCTTATGAAAACTAAATAAATGTTCGCCCATAAGAAGCAGAGATAGGCCACTAGTTACAAAATAAAATAAGTCATTGAATAAAATACCGATAATCCCATTATAAACGAGTGTACTAAATATATTTGTTGTGGTAGTTACCAGCCGGCCCCGTTCTTCCTGCTGGACGAGATCGACGCGGCCCTGGACAACACCAACATCGGCAAGGTGGCCTCCTACATCCGCTCCAAGAAGGGCAGCCTGCAGACCATCGTCATCTCGCTCAAGGAGGAGTTCTACGGCTGTTCCGATGCGCTCGTAGGAATATGCTCTGAGGTGACACATTTCTACTTGTTACTATATATACTTATATCTTTGCAACACCGGCACGTGTCATATCGTACTTTAAGTACCAATTACACTATACCCTTATTAAAAAACATGTAGCGAATGAATAGTTAACAATGCTTTGTCTTCTTTCGAATGTCAAATTATTGATTATAGAAAGAGATAAATCGAAGTTTAACTATTCACTCGCTCCTAATGAAATGGTGTTAGTTTTGAAAGGCAATCTTTTATGAAGTTGGAAAGAGTCTAGGCTATCCGACGTTTCAACTTATATGGACGAATGGACGCTCCTGCCTATACTCCTACTTGAAGTTAGACCATTACCTAACCATCTGTTGAAACCAAGTTTTCTCTCGTTAACTGACATTATTTTGTTATACTACTTAGGTGGCAAACAAGCATACGGACCGCCTGATGTTAAGCAGTTACCTTAGCTTGTGGACGCTTGTTATATCAAGAGGTATCACTTGCGTGTTGCCAACTTATTTTTTACACCAGGGCTTTAAGATTGAGTTGAGTTTCATTCAAAATGCATCCCATCCCTAAATGAGCGCTGTAGACCTGTACTCACACACGGGAACACAACTACACCGTTGTCTGTAGTTATTTGGCTGTGGTCCTTCCCCAGTCGGGCTTGCTCGCTAGTATGTTGCTCCACCTCTCTTTAAATTTACATTTAAACCACCCCTAATTTATATTTTACTAACCCCTAAGCTTCCTTGAGAATCACCCAATGACCACCACGGTATATACTCATAGACTACTCAGGATTGACAGAGTATAAATAGTATACTATATAGAATATCATTAAATTTAATTTTGACTTAAAAATGCTAGAGTATGTTAAGCAAAGCGCCCCGCTACCGACAGACAAGACAGTCATCTTTTCTATCACCCTATTGTGTTTGTATAGTGTTATTGGTTGCATCACTTTCTGCACTAATTGTAACACAAATAAATTGTTTTCACATATCTGGCGATTGAAAAGAGTGGCCTGAGTTTCTTGCCGGTTCTTGCCTTGGGCTCTACCCCTGTCTGTTCAGTCAGCGAATCCGGTAGGCAAATTAGCTGACGTCTCATTTGGCATTTTTCGTTGACCTGCATAAGTGTCACAGTGTGATCTATATGAATAAATGGTTTTGAATTTGAAAGTGTAATGTATTGTTTCAGCCTGCGGACTGTCTAGTGAGCGACGTGATGACTCTCAGTCTAGAGCAGTACCCGGACTAGATCTACTTATTAATAGGTTTAAGTGATAGGCGGTCTTCTCTGTGAAACAACGTCATGTTCATGATCAGGTACTCCCGCACTATAGAACAAGCTCTGTGTCGCGGGGGACTATGCAAACATACAATTAACGGACACAAATTACACCCAGACTCAGAACAATTCTTTGTGGGTCACACAAAGTTTTATCCTGTGTGGGAATCGAACCCACAACCTCGTGCACAGCAGGCGCATATTGCGGCCACTGAACTACCGAGGCAGTCAGGTGCACTCGCAGTTCGGTAAACGATCAGCGGGTTAAGCTACCAAGGGCGCGGTAACCCTATAGATGGGTGACCGTATAGTGGTATTTCATCTGAGCGTCTCCGTGCTTCGGAGGGCACGTTAAAAGTCGGTCTCGATTGTTATCAGTCGTTAGATCACGACGGAGGCCTAAATATGGGCGATCTAAATAACTCTGTCACCAGGTTGGCCACTAACCAAACGATAAGAAGAAGAAGCTAAATATCACAAGTATTAGTTAGCTTATACTATATATATATTATTGTCATGTCCCACTGGTGGGCACGGGTCTCCTCTATAAACGTGTAATTTTATTTATTAAATTTCCATGAATTCCAGATTAGTTAAAGATCTGAACAATGCGATGTTTCACAGAGAAATGATCCGTGTTACAATATCATTAAAATATATTTTTGTACTAAGTTTTAGTTCATTCCTATATGATTCGATGTTACATTGTGTCTACTGAAATTTTCGATTTATTATTAATTAATAAACTAAGTGTTAAGTTGACATAGTACATTAGCAGTTTCATTTCTTGGTCTACCCTGCCTACGTTATTGCTCATCTGACTGCTTCGATAACTCAGTGGTCGACGTGTGTAACTACTGATTACGAGGTCCCGGGTTGGATACCCGAGTCGGACCAAAAAAATATATTGTTTTTTTCTGTTAAAAAAAATCACAATAAACACCCGTAGTTCGGAAACCCGTGCCACGGAAAGCACCTTATCTCTCTCCGGTCGTGTCGGATTGTCGACCCATCGGACTATGAAAGAGAAGAAATAAAGAGTGCACTTTTGTTTGTGCACATACTTGTGCACTACCATATCTCCCGCGTAGATGGCTAGTCTCCATTGAGATTAGAGAGAAATTCGATAAGTTGTTAGAACATTAATATTATTATTGCTCATCTTCTTTGACTTCTGAAGACTGCGATAGAAGGTAAGAAATGGAGAGAAGACTGCAATCATAGCTTGAGGACCCGCATTGGTATTACGTACCAACAAAAATCAAACGGTGGCAAATTTGCGCAATTGTTCAAGATCTTGAGATCTTTGCCGGGCAGACCAATGGCAACCAATAGTCTTTTTATTACTGGGTCACATCAAAAACTTGTGGGTATGACCTATCTGCGTGGGCTTTCTAAGCCAGTGTTGCCAAAACTATAAAAGAAGTGACCAGTGCTATAATGATAATCTTTTAACAAACATTCGCTTTCCTTAAAACCAACAAGAAATAAATGCAAAGTTTATAAATAGGCAAAAATAATGTTAAGCATTAATTTTAATATACATACGGACATAGAACCTATCTCATAACGGAAGAGGTTAGGCAATGGACCATAATAAGTGGTTTTGTAATACTATTCAACAAAATGATTTGAGGGATGCCAGTTGGTGGTTGGTGGGCTGAATTATAGCTACATAGATGCAATCCATTTGTGCTAATATCCACATACTCAGCATGTGTGTCGACGACGGACAAGACTTTTTTTGTAAATTTCTGTCAAATCATCTTGAGTACTCGGACGATCATCAGTCTCCGCTTTAAGAGCCTGGTCTTCTTATTCAAAATCGTCCGCGGTAGGAAATTTATCCAAAAACGTGCATTACAGTACGGCACTATAGAAATTCTTGTTCTGTTTACGCCTCTATTTAAAAATATCGTTATCGAATTTCTGTTAGGACCAGGAGCACTTTTTTCTCATATACCTACCACCATCACATATGTATATTATAGATATACTATAAAAAGAGATGTTATCTTTTTTTCTCCATCTTTGAAATTGTGCCGACCGATGTTTTTATTGAGGATCTCGCCCGGCAGGTTCAGTGTGACTGGTTTTGGCGACACATCAACAAAATATCGGGGTGACGACGCCTGTACAAGATCATAGGGGTTCGGGCAAACATCTATGATTTTTTTAAAGACAACTCTCGCACTAGGAAACAAGCCCTATGTCGCGGAGGACTTTACAAACATACAATTCACGGACACAATTTATACCCACACTCGGAACGAATATTTATGGATCATACAAAGTTTTGTCCCGTGATCGATTGTGCTCAGTACGCGATACCCAGCCTGTCCAGCGTAAGAACGCCAACGTCTTTACGTGCTTTTTGTAGCTCAGGCGTTCTAAAACCATATATTCTTAACCTTTAGGCGTAAGGAAGAAGACAGAAGAAAAAAGAGAACACAGAATGAAACAAATCTTAATATTTAGCTCTTTTATTTACAATAAAATATGTTTTATATTACAACTCTTATACTAATGTATGCTAGTATGTCATAATTTATTAAGTGCTAACAGCACGCGTATCACTTGACCATCCTGGACCACCAGGGTGCGCGATGGTCGCTCCCACCCCCCACCCTCGACACAACATTACTATCTATTTATTTATATGCGACATATTACTAAAACTCCTTCCAACCAATAAAGTAATAATATAAAAGGGGGGAATCGAGAATCTAGCTGTGTTTCAACTAGTGAAGGTTATACAGTCGAATGACAAGTGTTTATTACTTATTATACTGTTAAGGAGGCAAACAAGCATATGGCCCGCCTGATAGTAATTGTGGCCTATGGAAGCTTGTAGCACCAGGGGTGTATCACTCGCGCTCATCATGAATAGAAGGATCATTAAGTTACAATTTGATTTAGCCTACAAATGTATTTTATTCTAAAAACTTCAGCACTAGATAAATGTATCTTTTTAAATTGCGGTATAAGAAACATACAGTACTATAATAACAATAGGAAATACACAATAATGTTAGCAATGTCACCAAACAAAGTTCTAACAATTGTTGCTTATATATTTATTTTTTTACTTGGTGTTGTTATATTTATTTTTTTACATGATGTTTGTGTATTATAGTTCCCTGTACTGAATACAGACTGCATGATCGTTTAATGGTCGACAAGGAATCTATGAACTCCATAATAAAGCGCTATTTACACAATTAATAAAAGAACAGTCTGCGGAGTATCTAAAACCACAAACCTACCAAGTTTTCAAGAAAGAGAGTAAGAAACATTGTTATAATATTTAATAATAGTTGTTTTCCGATTATTAGTTTTTTTCCAGCAAAGGAACCCGACGGACTCCCTTTTACTCGTCAGAGATATTACTAGTACTAGTTATGCATACTATTTCCAACAGCTAATAACAGGTATAGCATTAAATTTGGCTCGTAATCTTTGATTTATTTACAGAAAGTCATTGTTAAATGGCTACAGGAGCTGCTATTTAATCAAAACCCTATTTTCATGATAGAATTTAAACTAACAAAATTTATATTTCAATATTTTCATGTTGTTATACTTGTAATAGCTGTCTACATTTATTACATTACCTAATTGATATAACTAACAGTAGAGATTTTATTGTGATTTTATATTTGATGAATATAATCATAAATCATTTAGAAGTAACATACTACATTTATTACAATAGGAAGAGCGCATAATCACATTCTCACTCACAACATTGATAGTCCGATCAAAGAATGCCTCAAAGGAGGGTATAGAGTGCGTAAGCAGTGAGGGAGGGGGGGCTGACAAAGGACTCAATTTTAGGTTTTTCGATAATATCTCAAAAATGGTGCGTTTTAGCAAATAATGTTCTAAGATGAAATGAAAGCTTATAAAATTCTCTATATACTTTGATTATGTATACTTTTCCATATTTCCATCCGATTTCGAACTACACGCTCCAGAAATGAAGAACATTTTTTGCTAAAACGCACCATTTTTGAGATATTATCGAAAAACCTAAAATTGAGTCCTTTGTCAGCCCCTCCCCCCACCTCCGCCTCGCCTCCTAGGCGTCAGGACTTTTAGTATGTTTTCTCTCTAAGTATTCTGAATAAGTTTCTCAAGAAATCGCTTAGGTTCCCGCTCACGCACTCTACAACTACTTTATTGATTGGATTATGTTAGTCTGTCAATGTTTAAACGACAAAGATGTTCTTGACTTATATTTCTTGTATAAATTCGTGTCTAGAATTAAAAGTCTTAGACCGCACGCAGGCGAAACTTGACTTTTGAACAAAATATACGAAAGTAGTGCAAGATAAATACCGTTCTTCCTATAGTAAGAGTATATAATAGTAGTAACTATATGATTTATATTTAGAAGTTAAAAGAAAAACGTTTTGTACAATAGTATTTATTGTACTCCTCGGTTATTACCTGTTGTGATCAATAATTTGGTTGAGATTACTGGTGATAGAAACTAAGCCTTAAGCCTAGGTGATAGAGTATATAGTTAAAATAAAATATATACAGAACATAGAACCTTCTGCTTTATTGAAGTCGCAGTCGATGAAAATTATTGCAAATTGTTTTGATTTTATTAATTACTAGCTGTGGTTCGTGGCGCCACCCACGTGGATGTCGGTTATCAAAGTAAAAAGTACTCTCGTGTCCTTTCTCAGGATAACATCTATCTCTTTGCTAAACTTCATTCAAATCCGTTCAGCTGTTTAGTCGTGAAAGTGTAACAAAAAAACAAACTCGCATTAATAATATAAGTATATATATTTACAAAGATAACCGAGGTGTACAATATAACAAGTATTCGTTTACTAAATAACCGGACATTGGTAATTATCTATTAATTACCTATTCTTGTTCTAAGAGTGTATTATTAACTATTATTCGCACGAATTTAAGGATAACAATTATCCCACGTCTGACTTAATATTGATTCCTGCCCGCAATTAATATAACCACAGGTTATTACAAGTTTGCTTTCACGTGTTTAATAACATAATACCAAATTGCGGAGGTCGATCTATTTTACTATTACGATTATGGGAGGGAGACTGATTCGAAGTAGAAGTGGGAGATGAAAATTTGGGGTCAAAGTAGAGAATGCGTTTATGATAAAATCGTAATGTATTTGTTTTCAATGTTAGTCCCGGGGCGTTACTATCGATACAGGGATTAGTCGGCTGCAGCAGCGTGCGACACACGGAGCACACACGCGCGGGCGCACGTGCGACACGTGTGTGTGCGCTAGTCGGGCGAGCGCGGCGGGTCCGTGCTGAAGTAGGGCGCGGCGTGCGGCTGCAGCAGCGTGCGACACACGGAGCACACACGCGCGGGCGCACGTGCGACACGTGTGTGTGCGCTAGTCGGGCGAGCGCGGCGGGTCCGTGCTGAAGTAGGGCGCGGCGTGCGGCTGCAGCAGCGTGCGACACACGGAGCACACACGCGCGGGCGCACGTGCGACACGTGTGTGTGCGCTAGTCGGGCGAGCGCGGCGGGTCCGTGCTGAAGTAGGGCGCGGCGTGCGGCTGCAGCAGCGTGCGACACACGGAGCACACACGCGCGGGCGCACGTGCGACACGTGTGTGTGCGCTAGTCGGGCGAGCGCGGCGGGTCCGTGCTGAAGTAGGGCGCGGCGTGCGGCTGCAGCAGCGTGCGACACACGGAGCACACACGCGCGGGCGCACGTGCGACACGTGTGTGTGCGCTAGTCGGGCGAGCGCGGCGGGTCCGTGCTGAAGTAGGGCGCGGCGTGCGGCTGCAGCAGCGTGCGACACACGGAGCACACACGCGCGGGCGCACGTGCGACACGTGTGTGTGCGCTAGTCGGGCGAGCGCGGCGGGTCCGTGCTGAAGTAGGGCGCGGCGTGCGGCTGCAGCAGCGTGCGACACACGGAGCACACACGCGCGGGCGCACGTGCGACACGTGTGTGTGCGCTAGTCGGGCGAGCGCGGCGGGTCCGTGCTGAAGTAGGGCGCGGCGTGCGGCTGCAGCAGCGTGCGACACACGGAGCACACACGCGCGGGCGCACGTGCGACACGTGTGTGTGCGCTAGTCGGGCGAGCGCGGCGGGTCCGTGCTGAAGTAGGGCGCGGCGTGCGGCTGCAGCAGCGTGCGACACACGGAGCACACACGCGCGGGCGCACGTGCGACACGTGTGTGTGCGCTAGTCGGGCGAGCGCGGCGGGTCCGTGCTGAAGTAGGGCGCGGCGTGCGGCTGCAGCAGCGTGCGACACACGGAGCACACACGCGCGGGCGCACGTGCGACACGTGTGTGTGCGCTAGTCGGGCGAGCGCGGCGGGTCCGTGCTGAAGTAGGGCGCGGCGTGCGGCTGCAGCAGCGTGCGACACACGGAGCACACACGCGCGGGCGCACGTGCGACACGTGTGTGTGCGCTAGTCGGGCGAGCGCGGCGGGTCCGTGCTGAAGTAGGGCGCGGCGTGCGGCTGCAGCAGCGTGCGACACACGGAGCACACACGCGCGGGCGCACGCCGCGGCCCCGCCGGCACCAAGTGCGACACGCACGCGCTGCAGAATATGCGCCCGCAGTGTCGGCAGTGGACCTGTACATGTACGTGGCACTTCAAAATGCGATACAATTGGAATACATATTTAGATAGACGTTGATTTATTGCTTTGGTTTAAAACAAAAAAAAATGGTCACATGTCACTTAAAAAAAGGAATTTTACAGGTGCATTTTAATTGGCGCAGTATGTCCGGGGGAGGGATCTTTTGCAACCTATTATATAATCTTATCACACACTGTTAAATTATATAAGGCAAGTGTGAGAAGTTTTGGATTTAGGATCCCAGCAGGTCCTAGACCTGAATTTACTTATATACTAGGAGTGACTGTACAAGTCAAAGCCTGTGCTGACGAGGGGGGGGGGGGCCGTTCTCTGATGGAGCGGTTTGCCCCTCTCCGATTTTTTATGTATGGTATATCGCCTATTCTATTTGAGAAAAGGAGTGGGTTGAATTGTCCATATCTTGTATATGCGCAGCCGGGATCTTCAAGGCCGCTGATCGTCAGGGAACTTAATTTTTCGATCATATCGCGATGGAGATCGTGTGCTCTGATATGCCACGGGTCTTGTCAAAGCATTTCCCAGAGGGTTTTGGTTTCAGTGCGAAGTGGGAAGGCACCTGCAGCTTTCAGTGCCATTCTGTACTGTCTTTCCAGTATTGTCAGATTGCTCTTGCTGTATCTCGGTAGGAGTTGGATGACTCCATAATCGAGTACTGGCAGAAGGCACGTCTGTATGATGAGTAATTTTGTTTCAATGTTCACTTTTGATCGGTACCCTATGATGGAGTTTAGGGCCCCTCTTACTCGTTTAAGCTTTTCTACTCTTTCTTTTGTGTGCTTATTCATGGATAGTCTCTTGTTAAATATGGCACCGAGGTATTTAACTTCATTCTTATATTCAATCCTTTCCTTTTTCAATTGGATGTAATTCCTATAACCGCTGTTCATGTTCCCTCGCCTGGGTCTTTTGTGAGAAAACATGATGCACTCAGTTTTATCCACATTGCATTGGAGGCCCAATTTCTTGTAATAATCGATAAGTAAGTAATAAGATTAAATTTAATACTCCTTCTACTCACGACCAAACACACATACACGCACACACACATACACACACAAACACACACTTTCACAACACATACACTAACTCAAAGAAGAAAGCTAGAAAATAAATAAAACAAACAATTAATTAATTAAACGACACAGCCCACTATTTTGTACCTTTCAATGATTGCATATAGCCGAACACTGTCTCTCAAAATACAAGTTAACCTTAACTTAGTTTGTGAGGCAGAGTTATAATCTTGTATCACCAACACAATCATAACAGATTGTATAATTAGTCAGTAAGGATACTGTGTTATCTTTTTGCGCAATAAAGATTATTATTATTATAAGTTCCTCCGCAGCCCATTCTGCACACTTTGTGGCATAGTCTGGCTTCTCCGCTGCATTAAGAATACATAGGTCATCTGCATATTGAGAGAGCATTTGACCTGCAATTCGTGATTTTGGTATGTCAGCGACGTATAGATTGAAGAGTACGGGTCCTAGGATGGAGCCTTGGGGAACACCGTGTGGTACGTCTTTTTCTGTTCCTATTGTCGTTCTAAATCTGCCTTTGGTGGTTCTTTTTGTCAGATAATTTTCTATTATCTTTATAATGTTATTACGCGCTCCCGCATCATACAGTTTCTTTAAAAGGCCTTTATGATTTATAGAATCAAATGCCACACTGTGTCCTTTCTCTAGTGCATCTGTGATGTATTTACCAGTCCTTAGGATTTGTGTACCAGTACCTCTTTGACGAACGAATCCGTGTTGGTGGTCGGGAATCAGTTCGTTGATTTCTGTGTTTATTCTGGAGAGAATAATGCGTTCGGCCCATTTGCCCATGATGTTAAGAAGGCTGATCGGTCTGTATGATTTGAGTTGGGTGTAGTCTTTTCCAGGTTTGTGAAAGAAAATGCATGTGCTTTCTTTACATCTCTTAGGGAAGTATCCCGTGTTAATAATATAATCCATAATTCGCTTGTAGATGGCTATCATCGTGTCTCCTTCCAGTTTTAGAATGTCCGCTCTTATTCCGTCAGGGCCAGGTGTTTTCTGATTTTTGAACTTTTGAAGAGCCGTTTTTAACTCTGCATGCTTTATTGCTTCTAGTGGTTGAAATGGTGTGTATTTCTCCGTATTTTGATCTTCATTAGAGATATCGGACGTGTGAATGATGGCTGTGTTTACTAGATTGTCGATGATCTCCAATTCTGTGTTACAACTTTCTATACGGGGAAGCCTTTGAGGTGGTCTTTTCAAGGCCCTTTGTATAGCCCACATTTGTTGTCTGTTGTCGGTTTTATTTTCTTAAGCTTTTGTCTAAGTTTCTTCTCTGTATTCTGCAATTTTCTTAGGTAAATAACGTTTTAACCTGTTGTATTCTCTCTTTAGTTCGTTGTACCTGTTTGTGAATCTTAGATGCCATGCTATGTTTTTCGCCTTGTTTCTCTCTTCGATCAACCTTTGAATGTCTTCAGGAAGATTTTCTCTACAGTTAGTTTGTTTGAGCGGTGCAAATTCATCTAGTGTTTGTAGTATAGTTGTTTCTAATTTTTGAATCGTTTCGCAACAGTCTTCGTTTGTTTTAATTTTAGTCTTTGTGCCTATTTTGTTTGCTAGGGTTTGTTCAAACTTGTCTCGTAATTTATTACTATATATTATTATATATTAGTTTTAATGTTTTTCAGGTTACGACTGAGCAGTATCTCGTAGTCGTTTTCTAAGTTAATTGTGGTTATCCAAGGCATGTGGTCAGATGCTATGGATTCTGTCTGTTTGCATGATTTTATGTATAATTCTGAGTGATCATATGTTGTGATTGCTATGTCCAGTATATGATTGTTGCCCATGCTGGTAGGACCAGAATGTATGATTCTGTAGTCTTCATTGTTATGTATTTCTCGCACTAGAACTCCAAGACTTCCAAGAATTTCATTCTTAGGTTCATATCTCCTATGATTATGGCACCTTCCTCTCTAAGCAATTGTTCGAATTCATCAGATAACTCATTTTGGTTTGATATTGGTACGTAAATGCCCTTTATCGTAATGTATTCTCTTGTATGATTGGTGAAAAATCGGATGCTGCACCCTTCGATGTTTCTCTCGTCATCATTTAAGGAGTTGATGAGTTTGGTTTGAGCCCACCTCATGCCATTTTTTATGTACATTATAGTGCCGAGATGGTTAGCTCTCTGGTCATATATTTTGTTATAGTTGAGGATGTTGAATTTTTGGTTATCTAGGTTAATTTTAACTTCATTTATAATGGCAATGTCTATACGGTATTTTTGAATCAGTTGTTTTATTTCGGTGAATTTGTTTCTTACACCCTGTGCATTAATGTGCAGGATCTTAATATGTTTCTTGCTGCCTTTAGTCGAGTAGAACATCTCTAAGTTCTTTCAAAATTTTCATAAATTTTTCCATGGTGTTGTTGAATATGGTTATTTTTTCTTCTCTGGTTAATTTTTCGCGTGGCTGGTTCTCTTCGTTTGTCACGTCTCGCTTGTCGCTTATACTTCTCGTTACATTTGCATATGTTGTACTCTTTACATTTATCGATCGGCGTACTGGAGATCTCGATTTTCTATTTGTTACTTGTGGTGTTGGATTAAATGCAGATGGGGCACTGGTATGTTTTTCTTCTGCTTTTTCTGCCTTTTTCTTTTGTCTCTCTATTGCCTTTATAAATAGTGGGCATTTTCTCTGTGTCGCGGTGTGTTGCTCTGGCTGTACGTCTTTGCAGTTTGAGCAAACACTCTCCAATTCATTTTGATTATTTTTAATCACTACTGTTGGTTCTCTTTTCGGTGCGTGACATGCACTTGTTGCGTGGTTAAATTTAAAGCAATTTTTGCATTGGAGCACTCTATCTGAACCTGCTTTGTATCTTTCAGGTCTTAGCTTATGTGCACAGTAAAGCGCTTCTGTCGCGTTTATCATTCGATCAGCTATCTCGTTGTATGAGAAGTCGCCACTGAATATACATAGTTGTACATATATCACTCGTTATCTTTTTCATGTTGAGGGGACGAATACCGATGCACTTTTCTATCTCGTCTTTTTGTTCTTCAATTGGGTAGTCATGTCCCATATTTCTTATGATAATTCTCGTTGTTTTTATTTGTTCTGCCTTAGGCTTCGGTGCTATAAACACGAGGTCTGGTTTGAAGCTTTTGATGTCTTTTATTGCCTTCGCTCTTTTGTCTAGGTCAGTTAGTGTGATTAGAATATTTTTGCTCCTCTCATTTCTGATAATACGACCATGGTGCTTGTCTATGATCTTTGTTAGATCCCTCACGAGTTGATCGCTCAACATCTTTTTCGTGTCCTTATTATCTTTGTATTTGTATCTCATGTCTGTGATTAGAATCGGTGGTACATGTGTATTATTCCTAGTTGGTTTGTTTTGCACGGTTGATATAGATTCTTTAAGTGAACTGCGGTGTGTTTCCGTTCGCCTTGTGGTTCTTTTTGCCTGGGATACGCCTTCTCCTTCGTACGGGTGGGGGCGCTTCAATGACTGGCTCCGCGATCTCAGTGGATGGTCGCTTACCGATGAGGTGGAGTGCGAGCGAGAAAGCGTGATCTTCCCTCTCTTTTCATGGTCCAGACTAATTTGAGGCAGCGCGAAAAACTGATTTTGAGTCAGTATTGCATCGCCTGTGGGCTCAGGTGTTTTAGAAGCCTCGGTACGTTTCTGTGTAATATGTTTCTTAGTTTTTAGGCTTAGTTCACTAGGTTTGATTTGAACTGTATTTATTTTTAAACAATTATAAACATATTCCTCTTGCGCTGTAAATTCAGTTTGCGGAATTGCTTTAATATTTCTTTGCTTTTTGCATTCCTCACAGTTATGGAACACGCTTCTTGCTACTGTGTTTATACACGAGTAGATTTTATAGTAAAGATCTGGTATGTACTTGCCGTTCATGTGACGATGATTCACAAACGTGCAAATCTTTATTACACTGGTTTTGCATTTTTTGCATTTCATTGTTTTTATTTTAGATTGTCCATATTTTGTCCATTCTAAAAAAATTTTGTTAAAGTTTTTATGACTACACTTGTTGCACTGCACAGTAAAAGTTCCGTCGTCATTTGTTGACAGTTCTCTCACTATTTCGCACGTTACTTGATTATCTAATTTGACTATTTCACTATTCACTAATAAGTCCGACTCCATTGTCGAAGAGTCGCTTTTACATTCACTTTAATACACTCATTGTACATTAAAAAGTCATTTTAATACACTCATTGTACATTAAAAATTCACATTTTGCAATATTCTTAACTCGTTAGAAAATAACACAAACAGTGGAATATTCCGCTAACCATCGGCAACGCGTGACCTTTGCGATGCGATACAATTGGAATACAGCTAAAGCGTCACTTTCAATAATAACAATATCGATACACCGCATTGGGAAACTCTTTGCTACTTAAACGATAATTACTATCTAGTGAAATCTATTATTGATATAGTAAATGGGCACTCCCCCGAACCGAAAGATCTCCCGAACAGGGATGGGCGTAAGCGATTACTTTTGTAATCGGATTAATTAATTTGATTGAAAGTAATCCTTATTATATTAATCAGATTACATTCAATCTAGATTACATTTAATCTTAATTACTGAGTAATCGTTAATCTTGATTAAAGTAATCTGTAATTTAGATTATAACTCTGTTTCGGGTGGAATTTCGTATAAATACTCTTCTCCTATTGGTCGTAGCGTGCTGTTATATAGCCATAAGCGTTCCTCCATATATCATCACGCTGCCACCAATAGATTATTCATAAAAATATTTTTTTTAATTCGAACCGATATCTATAGTTCCTGAGATTAGCGCGTTCAAACAAACAAAATCTTCAGCTTTGCTATATTAGTATGATTGATTTGTATTATAGACTGATAGATTTAATATGTTAGTAGCAGTTTATGCCGCTATAGGTAGGTACATAATTTAATATAAGTTAATTAACTATTGTCTGTACATGTTTGTGGTTGCAAAACTCGAAAAGTATTGATGGAATAAAAATGTTATTTTATATGTACCTTCGATCTATAGGTACTAATATATGTCAATGATAAGTACCTACTAGGCTGATTGTTATTATTACCCCAGAATACTCTAAGAAGAGTTAGCGCTGAGCGTAGGTATACATGGCTTTGCGCCGCTGGGTTATGCGGAGGGCGTGCGGGCCGCGGGGACTAGGGTATCGCTGAGTTCGCGCTGTAATGGCGAACTACGCGTCGCTCGTCCGTCAGTCAGTCCTACCGTGATCCTACCCTACCGTGCGTAAAAGGATAAACGCAATTTCACTCCGTTACGTTATTTTAACTGACGAGCCAGGTGCACTGGCTGTTCGGTAAACGATCAGCGGGTTAAGCAACCAAGGCCGCGGTAACCCTATAGATAGGTGACCGTATAGTGGTATTTCATCTGAGCGTCTCTGTGCTTCGGAGGGCACGATAAAAGTCGGTCCCGACTGTTAACAGTCGTTAGATCACGACAGAGGCCTAAATAAGAGCGATCTAAATAACTCTGTCACCTGGTTAGCCACTAACCAAACGATAAGAAGAACTGCCGAAAGTTGATTTACACTATAAAACGGTGGCTTATTTTTACATTATTATTTTGATACCAATCAAAAAAAGTAATCAGATTATGATTAAAGATTAATAATCCTCAATCTCTAGTATTTAATTACGTTATAGTTATAATATTTTTTTCGATTAATTACGTTAATCCTTAATCATGAGTAAAGATTACACAATGTAATCGTAATCTTTAATCCTTAATCTGATTGCAATTTGCCCAACTCTGCTCCCGAAGTCATTTTCAATTCTGTGATGTTTTAATACGTAAAGAAATTGGTGTGTGTGTGAATATGGATACAATATAGATTCCAGTTTGCGGTGAAGATGAAATCTGCATAGAAAAATTACGTGTAAATTCCTGTGGTCAATTTTCGTTTGTCGATTAAGCAAGTGTTTCATCTAGAAGACCAACGCCTAATTTATCTCTAACTTAAAAGAAATGTAACAATATTTGACATTTTAATTTAAAATCCTAAAAGAATTACACCTGGTTAACCTTATCCTTGTCTCCTTAATCCTTGTCTATTGCTTCAAAATGGATGAAATTTGGATTGTTTACCAAAATGTTGTGTTTCTTCAAAAAAATTGACGTGTGAATTTAATTTATAAATAAACAAGTTTTTTCCGCAGTTGTGTGGTTATGCCGATTTTTTAAAATATTTTTGATCTTAAACATTGTAAATATAAACTTAAAGTACTTTATTGACTGATGAAAAAAATAATTAAACTGTTTTTTTTTGTTTTTAATTTTAATCGTAAAATCGATTCTTACTTCAATGTAAATGATGTCGTTTAAAATATTTAATCAATGTTTTTTTCGATCTTATCATTACTACATCTCTAGATATAACAAATGCTAAACGTCACCGTACCCATGCTATGTAAAATAGATTATACTTAGTGCAAAAATTTATTTTTTTGGAAATGTGTGGGTCGCCTTTCACCTTCCAAAATGAGGTGACGTGTTATTAAAATATAACTTAAAAAGGTCGTACCTATTTTTAACAGACGAAAAAAAGGAGGAGGTTCTCATATAAGACCACGACGCATAACTTTTTATTCTTTTTTTATTCGATAGGATATACTTGAAAGTTGGTCCTATTTTAACGATATTCAGCTCTTATGATGGGATCCATAAGGAATTTAGAGAACTCCTCAAATATTATAGGCATACATATGGCGATTTTTGTATTTTCTGCAATAAGTCAAGCATTTCATTCAGAAAGTATCATTTGGTGAAGTAAAACAGATGCACAAGGCCACAAATGACTACCGGAACTTCTCAATGATAATCATTTTGCGGATGGTGATAAGATAGTATACATAACGAATAAGTTAGTTAAAGCGACTGTAATAAAGTAAATTTTAATGTTTCTGATAAAAATGGTACCATTTAACTGATCTGATGATAAACCTGGAAGGCATAAGCATCGGAATTAAATTAACACTGTATCCTGGCCGTGTTTGGGCTTATTGGAATGGTGATAAGATGCACTCTGACTATAAATGATTAGATTTTCGAAAACTTCGTGAAAAGATCACCCCTAAGTTAAGAAAAATATGGAATAATTGATTGTTCACTCATAAAATTTTCATTTGTTTACCGTTTTTGTTGATTTTTTAAAACTGCATTTATGTACATATGCAGTTTTAATAACATTACAACATCAAGGAGACCTTACATTGATCTACAACCGCCACGAAAGATATAACTCCCTGTCCTAAACACCGCAGTGTAAAGACACTGCGGTGTTAAGGAAAGGGACAAAGAGAGACACGGGTCAAAGATTTTTGTTTAAAGAAACAAAAATCTTTGACCCGTGTATGTTACCAGTGATGGAGATTAAACATATACATCTAAGATGTTAAAACGAACGTGAATGTCAAAACCTTATTATTTCTTACTTTATAGATCCTTTTTTTTAAAATTCATTATTTCGTCTTTTTTTTTTTGAACCGCAGACTTGTCGGAAAACCAATGCACACCACTGTGTTGAACATAATAGATCCGGATCGACTCGAGGACGTATAGTCGTACGCACTATCAGTACGGCCATGCGCCAGTGTCACCGAGGCATAGAGATACGTGCAAGACCTTTAGTCGCGTTTGGTCCAATACGCGTTTGGTCCAATTGTCAAAAACAGGCAAAAATCGCGATTGGTCCAGTTCGCGATTGGTCCAATTCGCGATTGGTCCAATTCGCGATTAGTCCAATACGCTATTGGTCCAATTCGCGATTAGTCCAATTTGAGGTTTTATTTAATAAAACGTACCAGGAAAATTTTAGCCTTTAGTCGCGTTTGGTCCAATACGCGTTTGGTCCAATTGTCAAAAACAGGCAAAAATCGCAGTTGGTCCAGTTCGCGATTGGTCCAATTCGCGATTGGTCCAATTCGCGATTAGTCCAATACGCTATTGGTCCAATTCGCGATTAGTCCAATACGCTATTGGTCCAATTTGAGGTTTTATTTAATAAAACGTACCAGGAAAATTTTAGAACCCACACTGGTTAATGCGGAAGTGTTGTGTAAGACGGATGCAGTAAATGCTTGGAAAATAACATGTCCAAATACTGTCTTGCCGACCAGCCTATTCTCCCAAAAGCAGTGGGATGGGCCGTTGTGCAGCATGAGAAGAAATTATCTTATTTCTACTGCTTCCAGTGCTCAGGAACGCGCCCGTCTACTTGCTATGGGTGAGTGGGAATCTGGTCTTTGGCTGCAGGCATTGCCATCGCCCAACATAGGCACTATGTTGGACGACACTACATTTCGCCTCGCCACTTGCCTCCGTTTGGGCGCTCCTTGTGTTTCTCCGCATCATTGTCTTTGTGGAGAAGCCGTCGACAGTCTCGGACACCATGGGCTATCCTGCAGCAGGAGCGCAGGCCGCATATCGCGACACGCCCAACTTAACGACATTATCCGTCGAGCTCTTGTCACCGCCGATGTATCAGCCGTACTTAAACCAAATGGTTTGGTACGTAACGATGGGAAGAGACCTGATGGTATGTCGTTATTGCCTTGGAAGATGAGCAGGCCTTTGGTATGGGATGCAACGTGCGTCGACACCCTTGCACCATTACATCTTCTAAGTACAGCAGGTTGTGCTGGCGCTGCTGCTGCTGCTGCAGCTGCAGAGTCCCTCAAACGGCACGAGTACAGCAATATATTTGGAAACTAAATTTTTGAGCCGTGTGGGGGATGGAGACTATAGGTTCATGGGGTCCGAGTGCTCGTTTCCTTTACAGAGACCTAGCGAAACGACTGATCGACGCTTCTCGTGATCAGAGGGCTGGCTTGTTTCTCGCACAGAGAATAAGCATTGCCATTCAACGTGGCAATGCCGCCAGCCTTCTGGGCACGTTCCCAGTAGACAGTGATGTTGAGGAATATTTCGACGCTTAAACTATTATGATAAAAAATTATGTTTTTTCCTTTTTTTTGTATTTATGATTAAATAAGTTTTAGGTATATAAAACGTACATATTGGTACATATTTTTTTGTTATTATTTATAAAATGTTAAGAATCATATTTGTGTTACACTCTCATTAGAGTTAAAATTGTATGTCGAAGTTGTACCATACAATAATAATATTTTTTTAGACAAATCAAAAAACTAAAATATACTGAAGTAGATAAATAATATATAATAGATTTCCTTCCTTCCTACATATTTTTCTTTTGCTGCATCTTCACAACGAACTTACATTTTTATTGTTTATATTTAGGTTATACCGATATCCATTATGAATCAGTGTATCACTGCCACGTAATTTTATTAAAATTTTTAAATTTTTACTTGTTTCGTCAATTTCAAATAGCAGATTATTTATTTTTAATTTCGAAATCAATTAACTACACAAACGTCAAACGTAACAAACAACTTTTTTCTTCAACCTACCTTCAATACCTGCAATTATCCTATGCATTTTGTTTTTGCGATGCAATCGTGCTTACAACCTTACATAAACCTAAGTACAATAAATAGGTACACACTGTTTATAAATTTCGTTTTGATTTGTGTTTTTATTTTATCTTTAAACGATAGAAATATAGGTTAAATACATAAACAATATAAATATTGTGTTGTTTCATGTAATTAATGATATATATGGTGGCCATTATTACAGGAAGATTCTGCGTATATAAAACTGCCAATACGACCTAAGCGGACGGATAGGTCCCCAGGTCACAACACCCTTCTCACCAGCGCCATCCTTGTGCCACACCAACAACAAAAACTAACCCTCAACCTACCACCATAAAAAAGAAAAATTTGACCAATCGCGTATTGGACCAATCGCGAAATGGACAAATCGCTAATTGGACCAACCGCGTATTGGACTAACCGCGAATTGGACTAACCGCGAATTAGGTGGATTGGACCAAACGCGTATTGGACCAAACGCGACTAAAGGGTGCAAGAGGTTTACCTTTTTCTTAATGTTAGGCAGATGCGTGTGGCAGGAGGGGCAGTCGTGCACGTCGTCCTCGTGCTGCCACCGCACGTCCGTGTCCGCCTCGCGGATACGCTGTAGCTGCACCTGTGCATCAACACATACCCACTGTCATACCAACATACACTGCACAGTACCCACCAATCATCATCATTACCGCCTATAAACATTACCGTTCTGACGCATAATGACCAACACGCGTATTGACTAATTTTAAATACGCCTTTTGTCATTTACGCAAAATGTGCAATACGCATCCTATAAAAAACAGCAACAAGAATTGTTTTATTAAATTTCATAATTTCAATTAAAAATTACTAAGACATTTACTACTTACAGTGAAATTAATTACTATTAATATGCTATAAGATTAAGTGGCGACAGTTTCTTAGGTTTTTTGTATATCAATGAACTTATACGAAACTCTTAAAGATGACCAATACCTGCAATGATTGCGACAACCTGACGAAGTCCTGCTGCACCTTCTCACTGTTGTCAAGTTCCTGCTGCAGCACGGAGACTCTAGACCTCATCTCGTGAACCTCTCCCTGGAGACGCTTCTTATCCTCGAGGAGTTTTTCTATCATATCGTTGGAATGCCGCAACTTATCACCTAATTCCTTCATTTGTTCGTGTTCAGTTTGTAGCCTATCTAACTCTTTTCTGCAACAATAATACGCTTTTACAGTTATAATTGTTTGACAACAAATTTTGAGTCTTTGAGCAGTCTATAATAGTCAAAATCAAGTTAAGTATGATCATGACGTACAAAGCGAACTTATGCGTATACACCGTAGAAGGGGAACGCTCTCGGTAACGAAGACAGGTGCTAGGGTCAGTGATATCCAACAACATAACCATAAAAAGCTAACACATTTAGACAGTTTAATCAAACGATAATTCAGCAGTGGAACCAATAAAATCAGTGTTTTCCAAACGAAAATAATGAAACGTAAATAAAATGGCGCTAATCTATGCGCCCTACGGAAATAAGATGGTGGCATTCGTCCCATTGCCATTATGTTGTAAATTTTACAGCATAGCTTTAGCCAATAAATATCAACGCCTACAACTGGGCTTCGGTTCAAGGGGGGTTGTGACGCTGCCATAAATGCCTTGACTGTGGTGACGGTGAGGTCATCTTAAAGTTTGACTTAAAGAATGCCTTTAACTCGGTGAATAGGGACACCTTGTTGACACAGGCAAAATTGGAGACACCACAAATTTTCAAATTTCTTTATCAATGTTATAGGTACCCATCAAAATTATTATACAAGGAGCATCTTTTGGAATCATCAGTTGGTTGTCAACAAGGTGATCCTCTTGGGCCAGTTTTTTTCAGCCTAGCGATTCATCCCATCAACGAAAAAAAAAAATCAAAATTTAATATCTGGTATTTAGATGATGGAACACTAGGAGGCAATGTAGAGACAGTTCTTCTAGATTTGGCTTACATTAAAAATAAATGTAATTCCATTGGACTAGAGCTCAACACGAGTAAATGCGAGATTTATATCAGTGACAAAATTAAAGACAAACTTTCGCTGTTATCAAAATTTAATACTTTGGCACCAAATATCAAAATTCTTGAGAAATCTTCCTTTTGCCTCTTTGGATCCCCAGTTTTTGAAGACGCATTTGATTCATACATAGAAGAAAAACTACAAATTTTTTGTGAAGTTTCAGACCTACTACTCAAAATTAATATACATTCGGCTTTTACTATTATCAGATACTGCCTCTTCGTTCCCAAATTTACACATGCCCTAAGATCGGCCCCGTTTTGGAAACATCCGACACTTGTAGGCAAATTGGACCAAATTATTTACAACACTATGAGCAAAATTCTTAATGTGGCCCTGAACGATGCGATGGAGCCTGGATTCAAGCGTCCTTACCAGTTCGCTTGGGCGGGCTCGGCGTTCGCAAAATTTGCGATGTCAGTAATGTAATTGTAATGTTTGTCCTCATTTCATAGCACGGAGGAACTAACCAGGAAAATTCTAGCTTCCACGAAGGTTAGTTCTGATGTGCCATGTAACACCGATGTAACATGTAATGACCGATGCCATTAATGCCTGGAAAATTACTGTTCCCAACATTGAGTTACCCACTAATCCTTTTTCTCAGAGACTGTGGGATGAGCGCTTTGCAGGATGGTTAGAGATTATTTCGAAACTGATTATTTCGTCTACCAGTCCTGCTGAGCGCGCCCGTTTGCTGGCTTTGGGAGAATGGGAGTCGGGCCTCTGGCTTCAAACACTTCCATCGCCCAACATAGGTACCATGTTGGATAATAAGACGTTCCATATGGCTACTTGCCTTCGGCTAGGTGCTCCTTCTGTTTCTCTGCATAGATGTTGCTGTGGTGAAGCCGTCGACAGCCTTGGACACCACGGCCTGTCATGCAGCAGGAGTGCAGGCCGTATATCCCGGCACGCCAACCTTAACGATATACTCCGACGTGCTCTTGTCACCGCTGGCGTTCCAGCTGTACTAAAACCCAATGGTTTGGTACGTAACGATGGTAAGAGACCTGATGGTATGTCTTTACTGCCATGGAAGATGGGTAGGCCTTTAGTGTGGGACGCAACATATGTCGAAACCCTTGCGCCATCTCATCTTCCAAGTACAGCAGGTTGTGCTGGTGCTGCTGCTGCATCCGCGGAGACTCTCAAGCGGCGCAAATACAATAATCTCGTCGGAGATAATGTGTTTGAGCCGTTTGGAGTCGAAACGCTTGGGCCGTGGGGTGCAAGTGCTAGCGGTCTTTTTAAAGATTTGTCGAAGCGATTAATCGAGGCTTCACGTGACCAGAGGGCTGGCTTATTTTTGGCTTAAAGAATAAGCGTTGCCATTCAACGTGGCAATGCTGCCAGTCTTCTGGGCTCGTTTCCAGTAGACGTCGATGCGGAGGAGTTTTGTGACAGTCCGTCCCGTTTTTCGTGTATTTTCTATATATATGTATATACAATTTTTCCTTTTTTAAGAGAAAGTGTAAATATATTAGGTCCTTAAGTATTGTTAATGTCCAGTTTTAAATGTAATAAATAAAGAATTAAAGAATTAAATATAGTACATACCCAGCTTCGTTGAGCCGTTGCCTAAGGTCAGCGAGCTCTGCCTCCTGCTGGTGGAACACCGTGCCCTGCTCCAGGAGCTGTACCCTCAGTTCCCGCTCCATCTCCACCGCCTCTTCACGACCCATTTGACAAAAGATTAGCAGCTCTCGTAGCCGAAGCATGTGCTCTTGGAGTTCCTTTAATATTTAAATAAAAAACGTTAATAACTAATTATATCAAAGGGACATTGTATTAGATGTATCCAGCTTTTGGGTTGCGTGCGAGAGAAATTGCTCAATTTTTTTATACTACGAAGGTGGCAAACAAGCATACGGCCCGCCTGATGGTAAGCAGTTACCGTAGCCTTTGGACGTTTGCAACACCAGGGGTGTTACTCACGCGTTGCCGACCCTTTAAAAACCTTATAACTCCTTTCTTGAAGAACCCTATGCTATAGTCTCTTGAGAAAACCTCGGCAGGGAGCTCATTCCACAGCCTAATCGTACGTGGTAAGAAATTCCTCTGGAATCTTACGTTGATGTACATGTTTGAGGTGCAAGGATGTGAGGATGACCTCCCTGTCGGTGGCGAGAGGTGCGTTGATAAAATGTGGCCGTGGGCATCATCTCGAACAATTCCTCAGAACACAGCCTATTGTACAGGCGGTAGAACACACACAAGGAGGCAGACTTCGCCTCCTTGTGTGTGTTCTACCTCCTTAGACTTAGTGGATCAATACCACCTGTGAGCTTGGGATTTATTTATGTCTAGCAAAGAAGCTAGAAAGTACAAGAGGAGCTAAACGCATTATTTATATTTAATACTAGCAGCACGCCCCGGCTTCGTATTCGTACGAGTTATACATATTTTAATCTAAGGGGTAACATTTTTAAAACCCTAATTTTTATCTAACCAGAAACGGGTAGGTATACGACATTTCGTGCTTCTTATTTAAAAAATGACGGACTTCTATACAACCGTTTATCCCTTATTTACACCCCTTATATGTGGAACCCTTTCTTTGTGCTCATTTACGTCATTTAAAGAACCAAAATTGGGCATTTTTTTTAGTTTGTAGCCCAAAGCCCAAAGTTTAGGCTCTGCGTTGATGAATCAGTCGGTTGGTTAGATGCATTAAAAAGTTTGCAACTTCTGTATCAGATTATTACAACTATAGCTTTATATTATTGGTAACGTATCTTCTCAATTATCCATTGTTGTATCTAGATCGGCTGTGATTATTTCACTACAAGAAAACTATTACAATCACTTTGTCAAATATTTAAAGACACGGTAACTGCTTTCCTTCGGGCTGTATGCTTACTAGAATAAAAAAGGTATACAACTTACCTCTACATTGTCGGGTAGGTCGATGATCTCGTTCTGCATTTCGGCCGCTTTCTTCGTGTACCGGCCGATCAACATCGCGTTGTCTCGTTCTAAACTGTGTCACACACAAACTTATATTAGAATGGTAGAAAGCGATATCTCGATAAGTGAAGCTTATACCATTGAAAAATGGAAAAATAAGACGGATTTCGTTGACATTAAAATGTTCAACACATATTCGAAGGTGAGGTTAAAAGCCTCAAATTTGTAGAAGCGTTCCTTAGTCAGTGTAGGTGCCTGTTATGTAAAGAATTTTCTGTTTTTATATATTTAACAGGTTCCCTGTCTCATGAATCATATCTGGTACACACAGCAACGGAGTTAGCTGTACAGGGCCGCTATATGAAGATTCGTTTTTTAAGAAAACCATTCTATATATATCTGTGGAATTTGGTAACAGTGTACAATTAGACTAAACCTACAGATAAAAATATATTTCACACAAATTCATACATTGGTTTTCTTAAAAAACGAATTTTCATATAGCGGCCCTGTACAGCCAATTGGTTATGTACCGTTGCCGACCGTACATAACGATAGAGAACTCGAGACAGTGAAAGGGTTAATATTGTTTGCGAATATTGTCATTAACAGTTGAGGCGGCGTATGGTGCTTGTACCTGTCGGAACAATCCCACGCACATGCCCACCGCTGTGACTCCTGTGAGCCAGGATTAACAGCGGAGTAACCAACTGATACACCGAGCTTTGACACTCGTGCGTCCCGTGGACAACTAAACCTACTGCCTTGGACCCCGCAACGAATTTAATCAGAAGTAAATAGGAGGAGTTAGTTTAGTTAGGAGGTGCTTGTACCTGTCGAGTTTCTTGTGCAGCGTCTCCCGCTCGACCGTGAGCTCGGTGACGGTGAGCAGCGCGCGCTGCGAGGCCAGGTCGGCGGCGCCCGCGCGCGCCTGCAGCTCCTGGCGCAGCTCCTGCAGGCTGGCCTGCAGCTGCTGCAGCTGCTGCGCGCCCGCGCTGCGCGCGCTGTCCCACGCGCGGACCGTCTCGTCGTGGATGGAGCGGACTCCTTCCAACTCCTCGGTCGCCTGTACCATGACAATTAAATCTATTTGAGCTCACCTGACGGATGCATCGACTGCAAACGATCGTGATACATATTTTAACTTACTACAAGAAAGGAATGTCAAAAATCTGGTCTAGACTTTTCTAGTGATCTCTTTGGTATGGAAAAGTTTTAAAAGTATCTTCACACACATACAGAAATCACAAGTTATAAAAATATTTTTTTAATATTAATCCATCACACAACTTTCACTCTCTCATTGAGCTCATCACATCGTTATCGTTACCTGTTTAAGTCCAAGCTCGAGCATGTTGGCTCGGTCGCGCGCCGCCTCCGCCTTGGCCTGCTCGGAGACGAGCTGCTTCTCGTAGTTGACGCACATATCACACTGTCGCACCACCTCCGGCTCCACCTTACTGTCGCCGCTCGCTGATGTACTTGACATTTTCACTTTCTGGAAAAATAAAATTAGACAATGATTCCAAAATACACAAAGAATGTATACTAAAATGGCTCGTTCAAAATTATTACATAGTATGTAATATAAAAATGAATCCCTGTTTCCCTTTGTCACGACATCACGCGTGAACGGCTGGACCGATTTCGGTAATTCTTTTTTTGTTGTGTTTGTTATTGTCAGGACAAGGTTCTTCTAGTAGTATGTAAAGATGAGTTTATTGAAAACGTATCAATGACAGGAATATGTAATAGTAGAGTAGGTACTGACCGCTAAAGCATCTTGTAGCTGTGCGTCGTTCTCCCGCAGCTTGTTCTTCAGCGCTGTAATCTCCATCTCGAGGGGCTGGATGATGGAGTGCATCAGTTCACTGTCCTCCACATTCTAAACAAGAATTGTATTCTTTAAAATTAAAAGAAGAATTTCAAGTTATATTTAGATGATTTTCTCTTATAAAAACGACTCCCTTGACTGCCTTGGTGGCCCAGTGGCCGCAATTTGCGCCTGCCGTACACAAGATTGTGAGTTCGATTCGTAAACCACAAAGATTTGTTCTGAGTCTGGGTGGAATTTGTGTCCGTTAATTGTATGTTTGTGCCCGGGAGTTGTCTTTAAAAAAAAATCGTGGAAAGTTTAAAAAACATTGTAAGAACCGAGACAAAGTACACCTAAACTCAAACAAGATGCAGATGTAGTTGGCGAGATGACCACTTAAACCACTAACCCACACATGTGGATTTTGTAAAACAACTTTAGGATTTAAGTTCTTTTTTTTTACAACTCCCGCACTAGAGAACAAGCTTTGTGTCGCGGGGGACTTTACAAACATACAATTAACGGACACAAATTACTACCCAGACTCAGAGCAACACTTTGTGGGTCACACAAAGTTTTGTCCTGTGTGAGAATCGAACCCACAACCTCGTGCACAGCAGGCGCATACTGTTTCCACTGGACCACCAAGGCAGTCAAAAAGTAGCTTACAGATAAAATATTATAATTCTAAAAACAGTGGATGAAGGCAAGAGTAAGAACGTACCTTTCTGGGTGGTGGCTGTTCCTCAGCGTCGGCTCCAAGCTTCCTCGCCAGCGAGCGCACGAAGGTGGCCGGCGCTAATGACACCTCCTGCCACACAGCGCGTGCGTTCAGTAACGGGTTCATATCCATCGATTACGAGAAATAATAGTCTATGTTATGGAATATTGCAGTAGTTAACTAAGATACCTAACTATTTAAGTAATTTAAGAGCCCTTTAAGAAAGGATTACCTATTATTATCTAGACAAACAGAGAAAATTCTACTCGAAAAGTCGCGAGAAAAAGCTACACAACTTTTAATATCAGACACATTTTAAAAAACTAATAAAAGATTGTATTCACACAACACAATATAACTATAGCTTTTAAATCAACAAGATGTACGCTGCCAACATTTAACTATACCGAAACTTATATAAAATATTGATTAGTCTGTGCAAATCTATCAAGTGACTGATAAATTTAGGTTGAATCTTAAGTTGATGCCTATTCGCAGGGTGAATATATTATCGTACTTAATCTACACGTATGTTTGTAATATCAAAATAACAGCTTTTTTCTAAATGCATATGACTTTTACACGTTACTTATAAAAAATGCAACTTAAAAAAAAAGTTTGTATGTCTGTTTGTTGTCACAAATCTCCGCAACAGCTGGATGGATATTATCGGGACTTTCACAGGCGGATAGCTAATGTTACGGGGCGTAATATAGGCTACTTTTATTTTAGAAAAATAATTAAGACTTCCGCGCAAAAAATAATGAAATCCCATAAAGTTGTACTAATATTCGGAAACGAGTTAATCCAAGTCTATCAGACTGAGCCTTAGCAAACCATGACCATGTTTATTCAGCCAGTAAATACGAGTATATATTAAACACAAAATAATACACAACACGACTGCTTCACTGCCGACACCGGTTTATATGGCGCGTAAGGGATTCCCAAACACCTATGAGGAAAACATATGAGGATATAGGTATATTTAATATATCAATTTGATCTCATACTTATTATTTATTGATTTAGCTAGCTAGGTATTAAACTGATGTTTCAATGATATTCAATTACTCGGGTGTTTTAGAAACAGCGCATAAAATAGTATTCATTCATATTTTAATAATCGTATTAGCCAACAATGTGGTTACTGAATTATAAGAAATGGATGCAATTTGTAAATCTTTTAAAATAAGTTAATAAGCCCTGCCAAGGTTTTCCTGAGAGGGTAAAGGATGGGGTTCTTTAAGAAAGGAGCTAATGAGGGTCGCAACGCGTGAGTGTTACTCCTGGTGTCGCAAGCGTTCATAGGCTACGATAAGTGCTTACCATCAGACGGGCTATGCACTATAGACTAGGGCAGCTTGCCGATAACCCCAGCCAAGTACATAACTATACATAGTTGTGTGGTTGGGATACTGTAGATAAGTAAATATATAACGTAGAAATACCGTTTTTTTATCTCATGGTTAACCCTAACGCAAAACATACGACTGTATATATATATATATTTCCGTACAATTTGTAATGTACAGATAAATATAATCTAAACTAATATTATAAAGCAGAAAAAATCTTTTTTGTTTGTTAGTTACGATTTAACTCAAAACTACTCGACCGATTTTAAAAATTCTTTCCCCATAAGAAAGCTACATTATCAAAGGGTAACATAGGCTACTTTTATTAAAAGAAAATACGCGTTGACTACGAAAATTAAATAAATGTCCACCCTAGTATAGTACTACAGATAAGACTATACAATTCAAGTACAGAAGGACAATTTGAACGGGAATTTATCAAAATACACAAAAAAAAAGTAGTAGGACACGTCAAACAATGGCGGATGATTAAATTCGACAATGTCTTCACAGTAAAGTGAACATGTCGCATTATGTTAATGTACAGATATACATAATGTACTGAATTAATTAACTGCTCAACGCTAAGGGATGTAGCTTCACTTTAATCTATACTATATAGCAACTCGCTTTTTTATAGGCACGCGTGCGTTATTTATCGTAAAAAGTAAAGGATAGATAATGGTTATTGTGGGTTATCCCTAAGAGATAGACATATACCATCGCGGACTTTTTTGTAGACCTTTTTAAGGTGTACAATACACTGTAGTACAATATTTTGATTTATCTCGTAGGGTTCAGCCAGTGTTTGCAATGTAAGCGCACAAAATGTGTTTATTTACGACATCACATTAGAAACAGTGAAAATTATCAGTGTTTCTCTACTATATTATGCATGTACTAGCTGTTGCCCGCGGCTCCGCCCGCGTGGCTGTCGGTTATCGCTGCAAAAAGTAGCCTATGTGTTATTCCAGACCATAATCTATCTGTGTGCCAAATTTCATCCAGATCCGTTTAGTAGTTTTTACGTGAAAGAGTAACAAACATCCATCCATTCATCCATACTTTTACATTTATAATATTAGTAAGGATTATACACTTTTCTTTTGAATCACTCTATCTATTTAAAAAAACGCATTAAAATCCGTTGCGTAGTTTTAAAGATCTAAGCATACATAGACAGACAGACAGCGACAAGCGACTTTGTTTTATACTAGGTAGTGATTATAAAGAGGTAAAATTTGTGACGTTGAAGGGGGTAATCTCTAGATATAGGTAGTAAACCGATTCTGAAAATTCTTTTAACAATAGAAAGCCTCGTTATTTGTGAGTGTCATAGGCTATATTTTATTGATAAAAACATTACGGTACCCCGGGAAATACCACCCGTGCGAAGCCAAAGGATAAACTTAGCTTGACGTCTATTTCTAGAAAGATTGTTGTAGAGTGTTGTATCATATTTTCAGTCACAAGGAAAAGGAAGATATATAGGGCCAAAATAAGGGTAAAATTCTCTCCCCGTCCCTCGCAGTTCCGTTACTAACTTGCAAGCTAAATCGATGTATCGATTTTAATGAGTTATAAAAGTCTTTATTTTTCATTTTATTTTAAAAAAATAAGAGAGGCAGGGTACCATACTAGCGAGCAAGCCCGACTGGGTAAGGACCTTCACCTTCAAGAAGACCACAGCCAATTAACTACAAACAGTGGTTGTGTTGTGTTCCTGTGTGTGGGTACAGGTCTCCAGCGCTCATTTATCTTTCCCAGGGATACTCCCATCATAAATCCCTGGTGTAAAAAATGGGTTGAAAAGACGCAAGTGATACCTCTGGTATATCAAGCGTCCATAAACTACGGTAACTGCTTAACATCAGGCGGGTATGCTTGTTTGCCACATAAGTATGTAGTACAAAACAAAAAAAAGTTATTCGTATTTTTTGTCGTTTTGTTAAAGTTTGATATTATAACTTAAATCTCGAACAACTCATAGCGGACGAAGCCGCGGGACTAAGGCAGTGTGAACTACTTAGAGAACGATAAAGTCACCGTTTACGATAAGCTGCGCGTGAGTCGATTCTTTGTTAATATTCAGCAGATAACAACAATGTCGAGCTGCGCTAACACCTGTGCTCATAGTGTTTGCATCACTTCAGGCTGTATATAATATATATTATTATTCATGTGTATTTACCTTTTGAATAGTAAAGTATATATTGTGGTAAGTAAGTATGTGTACAGTAGTTATGAAATATTGGTACTGATAGAAATTGTAATCTATATTAATACTAGTGGACGTCGAGTAGCAGATGTCGTCCTGCCTGAAAAAGCTGAAATACCTACAGCAGCGCCACCTGCCGGGTCCAATTGTGAATCTAAACTATCCAGGGCCCTACCCGAACACACACACAAAATTTCATCAAATCGGCCCAGCCGTCTAGGAGGAGTTCAGTGACATACACACGTACACAAGAAATATATAAAGATTACAAAGCTGAAGAGTTTGTATGTTTGGTTGAACGCGCTAATCTCAGAAAGTACTGGTTCGATTAGAAAAAATATTTTTTTGTTGAATAGTGCATATAACCAGGCTATATCACATCACGCTATGAGCATTAGGAGCGGAGCAGTAGTGAGATATGTTGCAAAATCAAAGAAAATATTCCAAATTACCACGCGGACGAAGTCGCGGGCGACCCCTAGTATTAATATATGAAGTAAAACCTTTGTACCTCTTTTGAAGCATGTTGCGGGCATGGAGGAGTATGAGAAAGCAATTACGGTCGAATTTCGACCACCACATTTTAGAATTAGAGTGTTTTTAAACACTTGCACATTGTTTGAAACTTTGAAAGCTCGGAGACATTTTTTTTAAACCAGTTGAATAAAATAATTATTGATTTATGATCAAGCAATTGTTACATAATAATATAAAAGTTATTGTGTACTATTATGACAACACAAAAATAGTTATGACGATTTATATGTGAAATATTGGGTATTTTTTCAAATTAAAAAAATACATTTCGTCCGTTACCGTAGTGTATGGACGCAAGCAATGCCAGAAACTTAACTTAACTTGCGTGTTGCCAAACCATTTTTTTGTACCAGGGCTTTATGATGGGAGTATCCCTGGGATAGGAATTCGTTTCTTTCAAAATGCATCCCTAAATGACCCGTACTCGTTATAAGGTTTTTAAAGGGTCGGCAACGCGTGAGTGACACCCCTGGTGTTGCAAACGTCCATAGGCTACGGTAACTGCTTACCATCAGGCGGGCCGTATGCTTGTTTGCCACCTTGGTAGTATAAAAAAAAAAAAAAACTCACGCTCATGAGCACAACTACACCACGGTGTGTAGTTATTAGCAATAAGTCAACATATCCATGTACCTGTTGCTGCTGTCTCATCTGGTTCAGATGTTGTTCCAACTCCATATTTCTGTTCCGCAACCTTCTCACCTCCTCGGTCCCTGATGACGACGCCTCCACTGTCTCTGCAAAAAGTATAACGCGTTATTATCTGTATTTACAATGTGGAGTTGTTATTTTAACTAAGATGGCAACAAGTATATAGCCCGCCTGATGGTAAGCAGTTACCGTAGCCTTCGAAACTTTTATCCTACTAATATTATAAACGTGAAAGTTTGTAAGTATGGATGGATGGATGTTTGTTACTCTTTTACGTAAAAACTACTGAACAGATCAGGATAAAATTTGGCACAGAGATAGATTATGGTCTGGAATAACACACTATATTTTTACAGCGATAACAGCTAGTGAATAATAATTTTGGTTTTAGTAATTGAATAAATAAAAAAATTGTAAAAAATAAAGTTGCTATGCTGTTACAGTGAAAAAGACAAAGTTTCTCCTACTAGAGCAGAACTCTAAGGAACTCTCAAAGATACTGTAAAAAGATTTTCACTATGAACTGGCTAAAATTAAGATCATTATAATAATATTTAAATATCAACTTAGATAAATATAGAAATAATATACATGGCAACACTAATCAGCGCTAATTTAGGGATGCATTTTGAAAGAAACATTTTGCTATTCCAGGGTTACTCCTTTCAAAGTCTTGGTGCCCTAAAAAATGAGTCGACAACACGCAAGTGATACCTCTGGTAATACAAGCGTCCATATGTTACAGTAGCTGCTTATCATCAGGCGGACCGTATGCTTATTTGCCACCCAAGTAGTATAAAAAAAGTGTACGGTTATTTTACCTGTACCCCACCCTAGACAAAATGATGGCAGCATTGTTTAACTTCAACACACAAACTAATAATAACGCGAATTTTATATTAAGTTTTAATGATGAAAAACTGAACAAATTTTAATTGAGTACCTACTGTGGTTTTATCTATCATAATAATTAATTATATTTTTTTTCCTGTTCGGTTTAGATAACGTAATCTAATATATAAATTCTCGTGTCATAGTGTTTAACTTTGAACTCCTCTGAAACGGCTCGACCGATTTTCGTGAAATTTTGTGTGCATATTGGGTAGGTCTGAGAATCGGACAACATCTATTTTTCATCCACCTAAATGTTAAGGGTGGTCCACCCCTAATTTTTTTATTTAATTTTTTAGACATTATTTTTTGTTTTTATTTTTTTGTGATTCAGCATTAAAGAATACATACAACCCTTAATTTTCACCCCTCTACGATCAACCCAATTTTTTTAATAGCGATATTACTATTTTAGTAGTATAACAAGGTTTGCTGGGTCAGCTAGTACAAATATAAAACAGTGAACAAAGAGATTTGTGTTTAAACTAGCGGGCCGCCCCGACTTTACCCGGGCTAAACTATTTTCAGCGCAACCTAATTTTTTCTTACATAAATACCTTCTCCTGACAATAACAAACACAACAAAAAAGAATTAGCGAAATCGGTTCAGCTGTTCTCGAGATTTGAGCTTAGCAACACATTCAGCGATTCATTTTTATATTATAGACTAGCTGTTGCCCGCGGATCCGCCCGCGTGGATGTCCGTTATCGCTGAAAAAGTCTTAGCCTTAGGATGGATGTTTGTTACTCTTTCACGTAAAAACTACTGAACGGATCTGGATGAAATTTGGCATAGAGATAGATTATGGTCTGGAATAACACATAGGCTACTTTTTGCAGTGATAACCGACATCCACGCGGGCGGAGCCGCGGGCAACAGCTAGTGAGTAAATAAATATTTACTCATATATAAATGTATGCCGAACTTTAAGTTAACTTAAAGTTCGGCAAGATTATCGACTATAGTCTATTTCACATAGCATGGGTAGTGTTACGATTAACATTTTATGTTGAAGATGAAAGAAAATGATTGAATCAATCTCTAACCAACGGACTTATTAAATGATCAAGAGCCTAGAGTATTCAATCGATAGGTTTTAATTTAATCATCTATCATTTCGTCAAACGTCACAGTACCCATATATATATATGAAATAAACTATAATATGGCGAATTTTATTATCAACATTAAAATGTTTCAAATATTATTTCATATTTGCTTTTGCAAATGCCCATGTCCTGCTTTTAAGTCCTTATTATATTTATACCTAACTAGCTGTTGCCCGCGGCTCCGCGTAGATGTCGGTTATTGCTATAAAAAGTAGCCTATGTGTTATTCGAGACCATAATCCATCTCTGTGCCAAATGTCATCCAGATCCGTTAAGTAGTTTTTACGTGAAAGAGTAACAAACATCTATCCATACTTATAAACTTTCGCGTTTATATTAGTAGGATTTCATCAGAATCACAATGAAATCCGTTGTACATCTTTAACAGGTAGACAAGCATAAGTTGTTTGTCCCCCATATCTATGTTCCTCTGACTCTTTACTTACCACTAACAAGTAGCTGCAAACTCTGTATCTCTGACTTCTGGTTCTCACTGAGGGTCTGCAGCTGTTGCAGTTCAGCCCGAAGACTCATCACCTCAGATTCCAACTGCTCCTTGTCCTGCAGCATCTTGCGCATGTCCTCTGAAAAGATTAGATATAGCAGGTTACAGATATAATAATGATGGTTTTTTTTTTGTGTGACGTAGTTGTTGGCCAAGTGGCCTTTACAACTTTACCAGGACTGTGGTGAGGACTAAAGGTCCTCGACCTAAGGAAACTTACAAACTACAAACTAGACAACATTGGCCCAACGGCACCCACTAAAGGGGTACGAACCTCGGCGTTGTGACTACACTGATGTCATATCAGGTTCCGGTGGTCCACCCATGAAGGCGGGTGTAGGTGCACAGGGGGGTTTTAGTCGGTATGCCGGCCGCCTACCACCTTAAGCCGGAGAGTCCGACATATCCGCTTTGCTTCCCTGGGCGGGGCGGTATGCGAAAAGCATTTCCCCTCTACAAAAAAAAGGGGCGTTGTTGCCTCCCTAATGGTGGGTCTGGAGTGACCCACCTGAGTAAGCTGACCGATTTTTTAAAGTTAGCTGAGGTTCTTTATTTATACTTAGATGGTAAACAAGCATACGGCCTGTTTGGTGGTAGGCAGTTACCGTAGCCTAAGGACGCTTGCAATACTAAGATATAATTCGCGCGTTCACAAAATCTAGCTCTCGACTATAAAATATGGCTAACTTTTACTTGCGACTCTGTCTGCAAGGCAATTCTGATTAAGGTTAATGACACCCTGCGGGGCGCAACGCGACGGAAGCGCGTGAGCGTTGTAGGCAAGTACCTACTAGTCGCGACCAAGTATGCCGATAAGGGCCACGCTGTGTATAAAAATACGATAAATGAAGGAAATTGTTAAACGGAGAACAGAGAAAGCAAAGAACAGAACGCCCTCGCATCGGAAATCGCGAGCGGTGTGTTCTTCAGTCAGTCTTAAGTCAGTTCCAAACGCAATCTATACAAAATCTATTATGATGTAAATTAATGTTAAACTTTGCGTTATGCTTCATTGCCTTAATGTTACGAGTCTTTAGAATATTATTTTCAGGTAGGTAGTAATTATTTGGAGGCCACGCTATAAATAAACTATATACTATAGTATACTAGCGGACCTGGCAGACGTCGTTTTATCTGGAAAAGCTGATATACCGACAGCAGCGCCACCTAGTCCAATTGTGAATCTAAACCATCCAGGCCCTACCCGAACACACACACAAAATTTTATTATAATTAGCCGAGCTGTTTAGGAGGAGTTCAATAACAACGAAAAGTGGCATTGATTGTTATATATAAGGATTTACTAAGTGTACTGTGAATGTGTATAATTGGTGAGCTAATAAATAAAAATATTGCACATGATTAAGAATAGTCGATTGACCTTGTTTGGAATCTTAAAACACATTTACATTTAGTGTTTTGAAAGATCTATCATCATCATTATCACTTCAACTCATTAACGTTCCACTGTTGGGCACGGGTCTCCTCCATACATTTGGAGGGATATAAGCCTACTATACCACGCTGGCCAGACGGGTATAGTATCACCAGACCCACCATTAGGGAGGTAGTCACAACACCCCAAGTTGAGGTTCGTACCCCTTTAGTAGGGTGCCCTTGGGCCAGAAAGATCTATTTTTCAACATATTTTTTTAGTATTGAATTCTTTTAGGCCAGTTTTTTTTACCGTGGCCTATAGAAGTTTTTTTTTTTTTTTTATACTACTTGGGTGGCAAACAAGCATACGGCCCGCCTGATGTTAAGCAGTATCCCTAGCCTATAGACTCTTGCATTACCAGAGGTATAACTTGCGTGTTGCTAACCCATTTTTTTACACCAGGTCTTTAAGATGGAAGTAACCCTGGGATAGGAATACGTTTCTTTCAAAACGCATTCCTAAATGAGCGCTGGAGACCTGTACTCACACACAGAAACACAACTACACTGCTGTGTGTAGTCATTTGGCTGTGGTCTTCTGTAAGGTGGAGGTCCTTCCCCAGTTGGGCTTGCTCGCTAGTACGGTGCCCTGCCTCTCTTAAAACTTTGTAACTTCATAGTGCCCTACCTAGATGGTACTTGAGGTATCAAAATGTCCCTGAGAAAAAAAAATCACCTTCCTCTCTATCAATATATAAGCAGAACAGGCTGAAGCCAATAACACCTTGCACTATCATAACTACATGCAACAAGCATGAAACAAGACCGAATGATAACAACAGCATTCCCATTGCCACACCATCACCAAATTTAGCAGTATGACTTGTTAATGTCCTATAACAATGTATTTGTTAAATAATTATAATGTTACTAGTTGTTGCAAGCGGCTCTGCCCGTATACACAATAAAATGAATCCCTAACATACTAATTTATACTTAATATTATAAAGCTGAAGAGGTTTGTTTGTTTGTTTGAACGCGCTTATCTCAAAAAGTACTGATTTGATTAGAAAAAAAAACTTTTTTTGTTGAATAGTGCATTTATCCAAGAAGGCTATATGCTATATAACATCACGCTATGATCAATAGGAGCTGAGCAGTAGTGAGATATGTTGCAAAATCGGGGCAAATATTCCAAATTACCACGCGGACGAGGTCGCGGGCGACCCTTAGTATATGATATAGGTGGTGTCCTTCCCCAGGACAGCATCTATCTTCTTGCTAAGATTTTTTTTTTGTTTAAAAAAGACAACTCCCGCACTAGAGAACAAGCTCTGTGTCGCGGGGGACTTTACAAACATACAATTAACGGATACAAATTACACCCAGACTCAGAACAACACTTTGTGGGTCACACAAAGTTTTGTCCTGTGTGGGAATCGAACCCACAACCTCGTTCACAGAAGGCGCATACTGTGGCCACTGGACCTTTCAGTTCACCTTTCAGTTCTGAAAAGGCAACAGACTGAGTTACTATCGTGTTTATTTGGGTTCTATATTACTATCCCTACTAATATTATAAATGTGAAAGTTTGTGAGTATGGATGGATGGATGTTTGTTACTTTTTCACACAAAAACTACTGAACGGATCTGGATGAAATTTGGCACAGAGATAGATTATAGTCTGGAATAGCATATAGGCTACTTTTTATCGCGATAACCGACATCTACCGGGCAAAAACTAGTACTATATATTTAAGTCAAGATACTATCAAATATTTATCATACAGAACAAGGTTGAAATTACTAAGCAATACAAATATTTGTGCATGTAAATACACACAGTCAAGTAAATAATATAAATATACTTATGTTATCATTATATTTAATTTTTATTTGTAAAATATATATTTTTATCAAAGGTCAGAATTATTAAAATATTTAATGACACTCCTATATATAATCCTACTGGAATCACTAAAATACATCTATGCTATAAAATTCTTTTCTTTGGTAAAGTCGAAAAAAAAAATTACTAATGTAACAAGGAGGAGGCAAATAATCATATAGCTTGCCTGATGGTAAGCAGTTACCGTAGCCTATGGATGCTTGGAACACTTGGAGCACTTGGAACACGTGTGAGTGATACCCCTATCACTCACACGTTTCCTTTAAAAAAATGTATAGCAACTTTCCTGTGGTCTCGGAGTACTCAGTGGACTTATTGAAGTAATTTTACAAGAACAATTATATATTTGTGCTTCTATGATATTCTCAAAGGGATTAGATACAACCTGTCAGTTGTTCTATCACAATTGTTGCAAGCTCACATGCTTCTTCATTTCTGTGATCTCTAATAATGGCGATTTTTTACCGTAATATATTAATAATTATGAGTAAAAAGTAAATATGATTGTTTTGTTTATTTATATTACTGAGGTGGCAAACAAACATACAACCTTCCTGTTGTTAAGCAGTTACCATAGCCTATGGACACAGACAATAACAGGGCTAGCACTTGCATGTTGTCAACCCATTTTTTACACCAGGATTTTAAGATGTAGCATCCCTGAGACAGGCAAACATTTACTAAGAAACATTCCTAATGTTATTTGTGTTTTTATATAACATTTAACTTTTTTTTTTTTTTTTTATTCTACCAAGGTGGCAAACAAGCATACGGCCCGCCTGATGGTAAGCAGTTACCGTAGCCTATGGACGTTTGCAACACCAGGGGTGTCACTCACGCGTTGCCGACCCTTTAAAAACCTTATTTTTATTGTTATAGGTGAAAGAGATATTTTTATTATGCATTATGTAACAAGACATTTAAAGTTGAGGAATGACAGAGAAATAGGTTATGTTCATCACTAAAAGAATATTATTTCATATATATATAAATAATTGAAATTCTCACAATATGTTTGTATTAACATTTGTTTAATAATAATAATAAATAATAACTCTGTCACCAGAATTGGCCACTAACTAAACAATAAGAAGAAGACGAACATTTGTTTTATTTGTATTGTGTGCCATGTTATTTACATATTTAGGTATATATAAAAGAGAACAATCCTTACTAATATTATAAATGTGAAAGTTTGTGAGTATGGATGGATGGATATATGTTACTCTTTCAAGTAAAAACTACTGAACAGATCTAGATGACATTTGGCACAAAGATAGATTATGGTCTGGAATAAGGCATAGGCTACTTTTTACAGCGCGGGTGGAGCCGAGGGCAACAGCTAGTAATATATATTTGGTGAACAATGAGCTGTAGTAGTTAATATTATCTCACTATTGTCATAGCATTGAGTACACTGCAAATAGCTGTTGAGTCTAGGTGCACTGTGTCTGTGATAATTATACAACACAGAGAATACCCTAGTACAGAAGTAGTTTGGTAGAATAAAAAAATATATTGTACAACAAAATGACAAACAAACTATGTAATGTAGATATGCATTGTTATTAAAATTTGACATTATTTACAAAACATCTCATGCAGAAAGTACAGTGCAAATAAATGAACAACTACCAAATGAAACAACACCCACTACCAACAGTAATGAACAAACAACCTTGGGTATATCAACAACAACAGCTGGACTGTACAAGACAAGGTTAGGACTACATAACAGGATGTTAGTTTACCAGCAGACTAATTTACATGGATGTGCTACAAACAAAATCACATTCTAGATATAATAGACTGTGCAAAGTTGTTAAAACATTGTTTTCGTGGTAGCAATATAACGAACATGCGGTCAAATACACCAGAGCCAAGTCTATACACCACACGCGCGACCTACACCACTGATAACAGCCTACGAACCTTCTTTTTGCAAGAACAATTCTTTCATTTTCGCACGCTGTACATTAAACTCTTCTTCGAGTAATCGCCTCGTTTGGTCTGGCGCTGGGCCGTTGCGCTCCCCCGAAGCCTCCACTTGAAACAGAAACACCATTCAGCGCCTCTACGGAAGACATTAACGCCTGAATTACCAAACAATTGAACAAAATAACACACCTTTCACACTCTCCGTTGCCTCACTTGACATGGTGGACTGGCTATCCATTAGTATTTTACGTCGCTAAAACAATAGTATTCTTCGGAAATATTGCATTATTATTGCGCAGATTTATCACTTCAAAAGTTTAAATTTATGAAATACGAGAAAAAGATGAAATCACGAAAACTATTTGACTGACGTTTCTCTATTGACGTTTATGAATGAAGTGTTGTCAGATAAAAATAAAATTATTTATATAAAAAAAAATGTTTATTCAGTAAAATGGTTTACAGTATTTTTATTAGGATGGAGGTATCCTTTTAAGTATGAAAATACCTGAAAAATTATATTCAAGGTCTAATGATATGTTAATCTAAAAATTTGTCTTTGTTTATTATATTTTATGATATCATAAATATTTACACGAGGGGAAAATCAACATTTATTGTTGAAGGACTCAGTCAACAAATTTTGTTGACTGAGTCCTTCAACAAATATAAATTCAAATGAGAATTCGTCCAAATGAGATAGTCAAATGGGAAGCCCCGTGTCCCTTTCTAGCAAGTATGCCAGTACAAAATTGGTAGAAAATATTGCAACTGGTAGTTTCTCGATGTCGTTTTGCAAAATATTTACGTAAGTTGAAGTTATAATCATGTTATCATATTTACTTCCCTTACGGATTAGTACATTGAAATGACTGTCAAATTAAGTAAGCTTGACGTAGATTGACTACCCTCGAGGCGACTGACCCCGAATGCGGTGGTGGCCGATTAGAAAAGTAACCGAATTACACGCAAGAGATGCGAGTTCGATCCCGGGCAGTACCAATGTAAATTTAACTTTGTGGAGTTTATATGTACTAATCAAATAATTCGGCATCTGCTAACGGTGAAGGAAAACATCGTGAGGAAACCCACATGTCTTAGAAGAAATCCTAAAGACATGTCTGATTCACTAACCCGCATTAGGCCTCTCTCTCTCTCTTGATAGAGGAGAGGAGACCCGTGCCCAGCAGTGGGCCATATATGAGTTGCTTTAATAAGTTGTACTACTTAGCTGAGAATTATATCTTAACGTAAAGGTAAGTAAAGATCAATTATTGTAAATCATTAACAATCCTATTATAACTATAAAAACAACTTATATACAATAAGTCGAGGGTGTGAGGATTGAGGATTGTTGACGATCCCAAGCTCACAGGCGGTATTGATCCACTAAGTCTAAGGAGAGACTTCGCCGCCTTGTGTGTGTTCTATCGCCTGTACAATGGGCTGTGTTCTGAGGCATTGTTCGAGATGATGCCCACGGCCACATTTTATCAACGCACCTTTCGCCACCGACAGAGAGTTCATCCTCACATCCTTGCACCTCAAACATGCCGTACCGTAAGATTCCAGAGGAATTTCTTACCACGTACGATTAGGCTGTGGAATGAGCCGAGGTTTTCCCAAAAGACTATAGCACGGGGTTCTTCAAAAAAAGTTTTAAATCATATGAAGTGTTTATAATAATTCATATGGCAACTAATATTTTTGTTTTCAAAAATTGTGGCCGTACATGTTATCAAAGTGACATCATGGAATTAGCTATTATCATGCGATTTCTACATTTAAAAATAAAAATGGTAAAAAAGTATTTTGTAATTGTGACATTTATTTTTTTGCAACTTTTGTCTACACTCCGGGGACAATAAGTTCAACCTTTCCCAATTTGGTTGTAGATTTCCGAAATGTGGTCAACTGCATCAGCTGTCGATGCTGTGCCGGTGCGCAAATAATTAAAATCATAGCAGATGCATTATATATATTTTAATTTAAAATTATATAAGACAAAAGTTAATCAGCAATCGTAGTACAATGCGCCAAAAACGACATGAAACATTTTTATTTAATAAAAATGCATATTATGTTGTACAAAATTTTTAGATAAGAGATAAAACGAACACAATATTTTTTTTTGTTTAATATTTACCTAATTACCTACATAGATTATCTTACCTAGAGGTCAATATCCTGCCTCCTGCTAAAAGCACACCCATAGATGAACCAACACGATTCGTTTATTAAAAACCTATTTTTGTCATTGAAAGCTGAGTTTTTCTTTATTTAAAAGATGAACCAACCAGTCATTCGTCGCTGTACATCATTCGTCGCTGTACATTCGTTGAGAGTGGTACGCTGTCTTAACACTGTCAGTTAATTAACTTACACAACTAAGTGAAATTATCGATAATATAGTAAAGAAAGTGTCGAGTATTCTGTGCAAACATTTTGACTCATATTAGTGACTGAAGTGAATAAAAAACAATAACTAAATAGTGCACGAGTTGCGCGAGAGTGGGACCGCATTGCCTCACCGGTAGGAGTAAAGACAGGGTATATTTATATTGTTTTAACCCTTTTCACATTTGTATAGTTGCTTAATAAACCGCATACTAACTCTACGATGTCGTTACAAACAACACCGCCGAACTTATTCTCATCCGACGGCGACATTCCAGCCTCGGTAAAGATGATAAGCGGTGAAACAAATTTCATAACCACCCGCAAACGTAAGATGGAACATGATATGATAAATTTTGAAGAAAAATTTGATAATCAAATGAAATTATGGAATAAAAACGTCACTGACTGTATTACGAATAGCATTGCTGCCGCTGTAAATACAGCACTAACTGGCGAGCTGTCCAAGATCACCTCTGTGTTATCAGAACTTAACACTAACGTATTGAAACTCAACGCGGATTCTATCAACCTTAATAAGTCCTTGAAAGAAGTAAATACCCGCCTTTGCGAAATGGAGAAATCGCTTAACTACTCGCATGATCGTCAGGATCAATTCGACACTCGATTAAAAACAGCAGAACAAAAAATTACAGAAAATAATGGCCTGGTAACCCAAATTCAACTACTTGAAAACAAAATTCATAATATGGAGCAACAGGCAAGGCAATGCAACGTCGAAATAATTAATATACCGGAAAGGCGAGATGAGAATCTCACAAGCATTATGGGGCACCTGGGTGACGCCATTAAGCTACCTATACGGCCTACCGACATTATATCCATCCACCGCGTCCCTCATGCCGTCCAAAGCGATAATCGCCCGAAGAACGTGATAGCTAAATTCACAAATAGAACACTACGCGACAATGTCATTGCTGCCAGTCGTACTGCTAAAGGGCTAAGCTCGAGTTCGTTGTCTATATCTGGACAGCCCTCTGCCATCTACGTTAATGAACATTTAACACTAAATAACAAGGTGTTGTTTCGTCAGAGCCGGGAGGCCGCTAAGAAGAACAACTATAAATACGTGTGGATCAAGCATGGAACTGTTCTCGCCCGTAAACAGGATACTTCCCCAGTTATCGCAATCAGATCGCTCAAGGACATCGTCCGAATCAAATGATCAACACTTGGCACGAAATAAACAACAGTCTATTGCAAAAATAATTATAATACCTTCGCATGTAAACATAACCTCTATTTTATCTCATTATTTTTATTGTAGAAAAATAAACACTGTTCTAATATATATAATTTATAGTCGCACTCATTATACTTACATAAATTGTCATATTTACCAAGTAAAAATTTTTTCCTGTCCCGTACTGAGCCTATATTGTGAAAAGTCAAACCATTTTATATATAACTTTTTTATACTAACCTCAATATGTCTAAGTAGTGAATTTCGTTTACTTAATTTCGGAATGGACATTATGGCCTATCATAATCATAATTTACTTACCAACTGTTATTTATTGCCAGATCATAACCAACACATAGCATGTGTCTTTGAATTGTCATACGTATCATTCATGTTACAAGTTGCCAAACAACACTCATACCACTATGTTTTTCTGTGTGCATATATTCTCAATATTCCAGCTATTTGTATTCACCGTGACCCTAAACATCTCCGACTAATATCTTATATTTTTACACACAAAATTCAATAGTACAAACAATAATGTTTTGTCAGTTTACTATCAAAACTGTCGTGGATTACGAACCAAATTAAATACTATTTATATGAATATATTATCACACAATTATGACATTATAATATTGACTGAGACTTGGTTGCATAACAGTATAGTGAACAATGAGTTTGTGGACTCCCGCTATAATGTGTTCCGATGTGATCGAGATCGCGCAGCAACTAATCGGCGCGATGGTGGTGGGGTGCTAGTGGCCGTGCTGAGCTCGCTGTGCGCTGTGCCCTGCGCGCCCGCACCCCCCGCGGCCCCACTCGATATCCCATCTATTGTAGATCATATTATATTAGAATTACGTATCGGTAACTCTCAATATTTATTAAGCGCCTCATACTTTCCTCCCGGTTTAGACTCAGATATATATCACACATTTTTTAATAATATACAGGGTATTATACAGATAAAAGGCTATGATAACTATTATTTAATCGGTGATTTCAATTTGCCTTATCTTGATTGGTATCTCGATGGAACACAAATGAAACTTCAGAATATAAGCAACCTAACCCCACCATATTCTCATTTATTGAACTTTATGTCTTCCCTAGACTGTATACAAGCAAATGTTTTTAAAAATAATATGAATAGATTACTAGACTTGTGTATAACTAATATATATAAGAGTAGAACCTTTTCTGCACCTATCACCCTAGTACCACCGGACCAGTACCACCCTCCTTATTACCTATTAATACCAATTGATAACAATTCGTCAAAACCTATGCACAGTAAGCCACATTTAAAATATTGTTATACGAAGGCTAATTATGAGTTAATTAATAATGACATTTCAAATACTAATTGGTGCGAACTATTTTATAATATATCTGCCGAAGAGTGTGTTAACATATTCTATGAACATATATTTGACATTGTACGTAAGCGAGTTCCTACTAAGCGCGTCTCAAAGTCTAAATTTCCGGTTTGGTTTAGCCCTGCTCTAGTACACATATTTAAGAATAAGAACAAAGCTTGGGTTAGATGGAAAGTATACAAGAATCAATCAGATTACTCCATATTTTCTATGTATCGGGAGAGGTTCAGAAAAGAGTCACAAATTTGCTATAGCAAATATATGAGCTCAGTAGAGGATAGCATTCCTAATAATGTTAAATACTTTTGGATCTACATACATAACCGCAAAAATCAGTCAGACATTCCCAACAATGTTCACTATAACGACACGGAGGCCAATAGTCCCGAGGGAATTTGTAACCTATTTTCATCCTTCTTTCACTCAGTTTTTCAATCATCGGATTTATCAGATTCTTTTAGCTTTAATGACATAACTGGTGCAGATAAAGAATGCCTTAATGATAATGTTATAAGTAGCGTACACATATCGGAAGTAGACATTTTAAAAGAACTCAAAGCTCTTGATAGCACGAAAGGCGCAGGACTTGATAACATTCCCCCCCTATTTCTTAAAAAAACTGCTTTAGCCATACATAGCCCATTAGTCATATTATATAACAAATGCCTCTCAGAGGGAATATTTCCATCAATCTGGAAATCAGCTAGGATAACACCAATACATAAAGGCGGCACAAAAAGAGACGTAGCTAACTATCGGCCAATATCAATCCTTCCTACGTTATCAAAGGTCTTTGAGAGGCTAGTACGTAATAATATCTACCCGCTATTACATAGGGTTATCCTTCCACAGCAGCATGGCTTTGTGCGTAGACGTTCTACTGTCACCAACCTTATGGTATATACTTCAGAACTATTTGAAAATTTAGATGCTAACAAGCAAACAGACAGCATATATACAGATTTTCGCAAGGCGTTTGACCGGGTAGATCATAGAATACTTCTAGAAAAACTAGCTTTCAACGGCATTCGGGGTAATCTGTGGAGATGGTTTAAGTCTTATGTGACAAATAGAACGCAAAAAGTGGTCATCAATGGATATGAATCTAACACGGTAGTCATAACATCTGGGGTACCACAGGGGTCAATACTTGGTCCCTTGCTATTTATCCTCTTTATTAACGATATACAAAACTGTTTCCATCATTGTAGATTTTTATTATATGCAGATGACTTAAAAATATATAGAACCATTGATGATCTTTATGATCAGCATAAGCTTCAGGAGGACCTTAACAGATTCACCAATTACTGCAGTATCAACAAATTGCAGCTCAGTCTCGATAAATGTAAAGTAATCACATTTACAAGAAAACGTTCATCATCTACATATACTTACTCCATAGGCGGCCGTTGCCTCGATAGAGTACAGACTATTCGCGACTTAGGAGTCACGTTGGATACTAAGCTAACCCTGGATACACATATTGATAATATTTGTAGCAAGGCTTACAAAATGTATGGTTTTGTTTTGCGAGCAAGTAACGATTTTTCACGCTCACGTACATACTCGCACTTATATATGTCTTTGGTTCGTTCTCAGTTGGAATATGCTGTATGTATCTGGAACCCATTATATATGCAATACTCTGATTGTATTGAAAGAGTGCAAAAGAAATTTCTGCGATGTATGCACTATAAATGTTGTCATAGCTACCTATCCTATCCCGAGCTGTTGCGTAAATATAGGCTTTTGGACCTTAATTGTAGGAGAATACAGATGCAGGCAATGTTTTTATATGATATTTGCCATAATAAGTACGACTGTATTGATATTGTCAATAGCATTGGCTATAGAGTGCCTATTAGATCGTCCACGCGAAACTGTCGTACGATCTTACCATTTGCCATACCAACATCACGCACCAATGCAGGCAAGCGTGCACCTATTCGTAGTGTCCTTTACACCTACAACTCTCATCTTAGTCACATAGATATCTATGCGAATAGTGTGGCTGTGTTTAAAAGGCTGGTGTTTGCGCAACTGCTTCAAATGAGCGATCGGTAGTTGTTTATTACTAAAACAGTAGGTAGGTACTACTCTCAAAATGTACTTTCCTGATTCTTTTTATTTCTTAAATGTATTTGTTATAATTGTGGTAAACGGTGTGGATTTCACAATTGTTAATATTATATAGCTTCACACTACTTTATAAATGTATTATTGTGATATTGTTTGTTTACCCTAATAAACGAAAAAAAAAAAAAAAAAAACCCAAATTTCAAGACATTTTGGCCTTGATCAATCGCATGTTCACCCTGTAGAAAGAGACAGAGAGCTCCCTAACAGTTGGATCGAAAATTGATAACCCTTGCAAATCTTGAATTACTAGGTAAATGCGTTCCGAAATTGCCCTATTTTTTATTGAAATATAATAAAACTGTTTTCAAATTTTTGTTTTTAACTTTTATAAGATAGTAAATTTCTTTCAAAAATTGATATAGAATAGCAAGGACTTTTATTCTTCTAAATTATTGTATTAAAGGCAGTCATGCCTTATTTTGGTGCGCGGTATAAATTTGCCCAACTCCTGATTCGGCAAACGTTATTGGGTCTTTGGTAGAAAATTCTCAGTAGCACGAAAGCCTTGGGAAAGCATGTTTATCTATGAGTAGTCTAGTGAATAATACTTTACGTCCTAGCTAGTATCCATTGAGATTGATTGCTGTAACCTAAATTCGGAGCCCAAAAAAATAGGTCGGATGACCCAAACATTTATTCCAATAGGAACTTATGGCATGCAGCACTAGGAATCATAGCTTTCTGTTCAGGTACAAATAGCTCAGCGATAAATATATTTTACAAGCTTTTATTTAGCTTGCAATGTATGTTACTTAGTTTGTATGTTAGGGTCAAATCTTGTAAGCTAGATTTGGAGCACTTCCCGGTGTTTGATGGAGCTTAAATTTGGTATACCTACGTAACTTCGATAACAATGCAATAATATGGTACCATGGAGCTGGTCTGATGATGCAGTCGGGATGTGGCTATAGTAACTCTTTAACGAAACAAGATAGCCGCGTCGGGTTTCGGTTCGTAGGATTTATCTTCACAAGTACCTACTATATTTCTAGATGGGTGTTCAGGACGTGATGATGGAATCGGAAGGTGGCCATGGCAACTCTTCAACGATACAAGATAGCCATGTCGTGTTTGGGTGTTTTGGATTTATCTTGACGAGTATTATATTCCTAGATGGGTGTTTAGGACGTGATGATGAAGTCGAAAAATGGCTCTGATGAACTCTTCAATGAAACAAGATAGCCGCGTCGTTTTTGGATTTGTTGATATAGCTTGACGGCTAATATATTGTTAGGTAGAGTTCAGTGTGTGATGATGATGTTCAAAGGTACTCATAGAAACTTTTCAACGAAACAAGACAAAACGGACACAAATTAAACCCAGACTCAGAAAAACTCTTTGTGGGTCACACAAAGTTTTGTCCTGTGTGGGAATCGAACCCACAACCTCGTGTACAGCAGGCTCGGAACAAACATTTAATTTATACAAACATGATTTTGTACCGTTTGGGAATCGAACCCGCAACACTTGATTTTCGAAATTCGTTTAAAGCAGCTACAGGTACGTAATCTCCAATCCAGGGTAATTGAGGCCCTGCTTTTTTATTTATTCAGAGGGAAAATTACGAAAACATATGTAAGTACATAAACTAAAGGAGTTAAATAAATAATTTTATTCGGTATGAACTAGGTAGGTAATTCCCTGAACATTCATTTATTTCTCTACGTTGTTATAAAATATCTTTGTTTTCAGTGAACAAATATAAGTCTATTGTTACATATTTTATTAAACAGTAGAACATCTGCATTTTTCATGAATGTATGTAACAAATAAATAAATATCTTATGAACTACATAATTATGTAAAAACAATATTTGTTTTCATTTGTATAGCGCCATCATCTAACATAAATACTCTCTAGTACATTTAAAGGCACAGACGTATCACAGCTTGATGTCTAATGTTAATATAAGAACATTATTAAAATTTAATCATTATTTACAATTGTCCCATAGAAAGAATAACAAGAAAACTTACACAATTCAAAAATTTACAGCATCAATAAAAATCTGTGCATGCATGACACACTCACTAGATGGCGCTAAGTCGTAGAGTTAATTCTGCTATCTGCCACTTGGTGGCGTTAAAATCCCTGCCTAGCATCCCGAAACCGTCTGCCTGTGACGACGTCCTCGAGGCAAGGGACTTGGACGAGGTTGAAGTAAATGTGTCCCATGAGATGTGAGGCTGAAGTGTTAGTGGCCTTAAGACAGTCGAAGAGCATGTCGTCGCAGGTGCAGTGCGATTTGCTGTAGAGCGAGTTGTTGGTAAGGTTGTAGCGGCGTGAGAAGGCACGCACTTTGGTGGGGCAGAGATCGTGCGTGCGGCAGCAGCGGTCCAGCCACCGGTCTGCGCCCAGGTCGTGGTAGTCCGTCGCTATGTCTCCTGTACCACACCATTTTGTGCCTGCAAAAATAAAAAATCATAAGTTCACATAGCGGTCGATAAGAAATGCCCAACGAGATGTCAGTTTATTCTTTTGCTGCCAGATTCATTGTCTAAACAGACAATTTAAAAGAAAGGATTACTATCCGCGGATCACACAAAAAATTGTCCCATGTCGGGATCGAACCCACAAAAGACAAAGTTAAGTATATATTTGTTTCGAAATTATGAAATAACTATAATAACAAGTACCAGGTATGATTCCCTGCAAGAGTGTGAGCGGGCTGCCCCCCAGCAGGCCTGCGTGTGCGCCGCCTGCATCAAGTCGTGCTCGCGCGGCACCGCCTGTCTCCTTCCACCCTGTAACGGCGGCTGCAGGTTCCGTCCCACCCTCGTCGAACACCTCTATACCTTCCACCTGCAAACATAAATAAAGCGTGTTTTTATCCTCTTTAAATATTAAATCTAGCCATTTTTCTTTTTTTAGTATTGGCTATTACTCTCTAGATGGCGATACTAGTCTCTTACAAAAGTGTTGTGTATTTTTATGGTGGTACAATATATAAGGCGCATATTATTATTTAAATACAATATGGATCCATTGGTGTGGTCATTATTTTAATGTATCAAGATAATGTATATTTATACTATCAATGCCAGGCCTTTAGCAATGCCAGCCACATAGCCAAACTATTGCCTTTTTTTTTATACTACTTGGTGGCAAACAAGCATACGGCCCGCCTGATGTTAAGCAGTATCCGTACCTAGCCTATAAACGCTTGCATTACCAAAGGTATCACTTGCGTGTTGCCAACCCATTTTTTTACACCAGGGCTTTAAGATGGAAGTAACCCTGGGATAGGAATACGTTTCTTTCAAAACGCATTCCTAAATGAGCGCTGGAGACCTGTACTCACACACAGGAACACAACTACACCGCTGTGTGTAGTCACTTGGCTGTGGTCTTCTGTAAGGTGGAGGTCCTTCCCCAGTCGGGCTTGCTGGCTAGTATGATGCCCTACCTCTCTTAACTCTACCATGAAGTAGTGTTCTCTTTAAACCTTACAGATTTTTTGTTTAGCTTCCGATATTTATCTATGGCTAACTCAAGTAACATTGATACCTACTTATAAGATCTAAGGAAATTATGTTCTATAGAATAAAAACTTTCTTTTAACATTTAATTACGAAAGTTAAATAATTCGCGTGCATCATATTCGTGATAAATTGCAATAGATATAAACAGAAAGAACAGAATAGATTACATCAAAAAAGTATTGTAATATCATTCAGACACGATATAGTTTGGTCACAATGTAATTGCCGGATAAATAAAATATAGGCACCTATCATTGATTGTTGTGTTGTGTGGTACCTACCTACGTAGTTTAGGCACAGGTTAAGGACGAATGTAAGGTCGATAAAGTATTAATGATACATGTGTATAGAATAATATGGATTTGTAACCTCGAAATGATTTGATGTAGCCGACATAACTTAAGCAATTAGTAAACCCGGGTATTTATATTGGCTACCACGAGAGGCTGCTTATCTGGTGCTCGCATTGAGCAGTCAGTCAGTCAGTCAGGCAACGTTTAAATAGGCTCCCGAGGCAAACGCGTCTTTACATCACGATGCTGCCTCGTGCGGCAATTATCGTGAGGCAAGTTCGTGATGTACTCGTAATACCCGCCCTAAGTTGTGGTAGCAATATGCCGGGCACAACTACCGACAGTAATTTAATGCCACTGAGTAAGTCCATGTGGCGCCTGCGACATTTAGGTGAGAAAAAATAACGACAGGAAGTAAGACTGATGCCAATGGCGAAAGAAATATTCACATTTCAACCAGAGCCAATGACAATGGCAGTTGGTACTTGTCAATATGTTCTTACTGAACAATACACAATTTACACTTACACATAATACACACGTGGTTCTGTGAAATTGAGACTAACTGCGTGCTGTGACTCCACTCGGCACGCCAACGTCGGTCATGTAGTTGCAAGGTCACAAACCAAATTAAAAGTTTACCTATTTTAATATATCAATTTTTGTTCCCACAACTATTGTAACTTATATCGAAAATGTAAATGTTTTACTCTGGCGATTAAAAAGAGTGGCTAGAGATTCTTGCCAATTCTGCTCAAGGCCCTAATTACCCCTAGTCAGCTAATTGGCTACTGGCATTTGTTTTTATGACGTTCATAAGTATCATGCATTTGATTTAATGGATATCTGAGTTTTACTTTGACTTTGAGGACGTGCGTATTTACTGCGAACAAGAACCCGTTTGTTCCAGTTCCTCAAATTCAGATAGTTGCTCTTCGTTTTGCAGAAAGCATTGGGATCCTCGGGCTCCCAGTAATAATTAACAGCCAGCCTTTCACTAGTCGTCACTTTACCTGGTCTTTAAATACCGTCTCTATTCTATAACTCATCGTTGAGCCCGTTGGGGTAAATAAACGATTGTAAGTGAAAACTTTGGCCGGCTGATTCTCTAAGAAACAGCGATCGCAAACTGACAGTTGTGATTGCTCGGTGACAGCACACACAATTGCTAAACGTCAAAAAAGCTCGATTTTCGCTCTTACGGAATACCGATTTTCAATCTGACAGCAAGATTTTGCTCAGATTTTTCAATCTGACAACCAGATTTTGCGGTTTTCGCTCTTACGGAATACCCCTGCCGATTGCGCGCACAGATAAGTTTGAGATTTGGTACAGCCAAAGTTATTGGGGGAGGAATGCATAGAGTAGCAAATTTTCATTGTTATTTTTTTATAATAATGAAAAAAATTACGGGCAAATTGCGATCTTGAATCATAGAAACTAATACATAACATTACATGAAAGACACTCTAGGCGGCAATGGCAAATTCTTTATGTTATTTTTTTATTGTAGGTAATGAAGGTGGTATGTAATAGCAGCCCGTAACCATAATAAAGATCCGAATGAGTTAAAAAATAATGGTTCCGTTTCTTATGGTCAAAAAATTGTGTAGAAGAAAACAAATAGTTCACCTATTTGTTTTCTTCTACACAATTTTTTTTCTAAGAGGTGAACTGACGACCTAGCAATGGTTGATCTGATAGACAAGGTCAGCTCAAGACCTTGACCCGAAACCTTTGGGGAGGTAGAAGTGGACGTCTTTTGGCTGAAATGGAGGTACAGTCAACAACGGAGATACCGGTACAGCTATCTGCGTTGCCGTGTGTACCTACTACTTATTCCTAATGTTCTCATGCTTTTGTCATAATGTGTAGAATTGTAGAAGATTAAGACTGGTGGATAATAAAGATGTATAGTATGTTACCTGCTGGCACTGGCTCATGAGCTTGACCATCTGCGGGAAGGTGACGCCGAGCGGCCTGTTGATCCTACTGAGCTGTCGCAGGAGGCGCACCGTGTCGTCCTCATCACTGGAAACAGTTAAATATCACGTTTAAAAAATAATACGAGCAAGATGAACATATGTTAAATTAGAAGCTTTTTATTTCATCATCATCATCTCAGCCGAAAGACGTACTTGTGGACATAGGCCTCCCCCAAGGATTTCCACAACTCTCGATCCTGAGCTGACCTTGTCCATCGGTTGCCCGCAACCTTTACCAGGTCGTTGGTCCACCTTGTTAGAGGCCTGCCCACGCTTTTTATTTATTATCATCTTAAACATAAAATCGTTTTTATAACGTGGTCCTATAAGAAAGGATTTCTGGTAAAAAATAGTTTAATCCAGTCGAGATACTAGTTTATATTAAATCATTTCATGATCCGAAGAGACAGCATTGCGATATATGTACATATAATCAAAAAGATAAAGAATAGTTATTAAAATTAAAGTAACCTAACCTACTTACAAACAATCAGATATTGTATTTAAAGGTACCTATTAACCTATAAATAAAACATCTGATTGAGATCGCAGTTTTGAGGAAAGGTGCCCAAAAGACTGGCCACATTTCCACGCTGGATTGCAAGGCTAATACGTTGACCCAAGTAAAGACCAGCGTTAGGATCGTGAGATGACTCGACCAAACGCCAATACAATATCAAAAAGATTAGGTGCATGCTGGATCAACTAGCTTTACGTGCTTACAGAGCCAAGAAGGGGCCAAAAAAGGGTCTCGTTGTGTTTTAAAAAATGATAAACCATCTACTAGTCTGTAGACTGTACATAGCAAGTGACTTTGTAGAGTCTATCTCTAGTAATGTAACGAAGGAAAAGATTTAGGAAGATCTCCCACGAGAAACGAAGGACTGTGGACAAAATTGAAAGCAAAATCTATTATGTAAATGTGAAAGTACCTATATCTGTTTATCTGTCTCTCTTTAATATTAGGATATCCGTTATTATCGAGTTACTGTCCGAGAGTTTGATCAGAGCTAGTTTGTATGTTATCGCGTGGTGAAAGTGACTACCTGTGAGCTTAGTGGTCAATGCCCAATTACATAACCGACCCGTACCTACATAATGGAGCTATGGTCCATTGATTCATCAAAGTCAAGGTAGAGCACGATTAAATGTGTTTATTTGGGTTTAAAGTATAGAATAAAATACCGTGGGCTTGTTGCGGCATCATTCCGCCGGAGGGTGAATAAAGTATTTTTGGTTTCAACCCACGTTGAAACCAAAAATACTTTATTCACCCTGATATCTATTTCTGCAAATAAAAATGTTTTTAAGGTACTTGACTTTATATAATAATAGCAACCCATATATATCCCACTGCTGGGCACGGGTCTCCTCTCCTCTATGAAGAGAGAGAGAGCGTTCAGGCCTTAATTCATACACACTGCCCTAATGAGGGTTCGTGAATCAGACATGTCTTTAGAATTTCTTCTAAGAACGTGGGTTTCCTCACGATGTTTTCCTTCACCGTTAGCAGATGGCGAATCATACTTCCTAAACCTTGACTTTATATACCTACTTAAAATTAATCTGTTTATAGTTTACTTAGATATTTTAAAACAACTTGCCCTTTTGTCGCAATGCGTTCTTGTCGACTCGGTATTAGCCTGCCGGGTATCAGTTTAAGTGTATAATCTATGCTGCCCGGCTAGCAGTAAAAAATAACAATTAGATAGATAGATATAAAACTCATTATTGTACACCAATTACATTTATGATACAGATATTATTTTACATATTTATGTACAATGGGCGGCCTTATCGCTAAAAGCAATTTCTGCCAGACAAACTTTGGATTGAGAAAATTAAATATAATAAAGCAAAAGTAGTGGGAGGTTACCTATAAATTAATTACCTATGTAAATAGTACCTAATATTCTTTGTAATAACCATTTACGCCGTAAAGCAGCATATTTTAATGATTTATAAATTACTAAATACACAAACTAAATATAGATAAAAACGACACATTACCTAGGCATTTATTTCACAAAAAGTTTACAAAATGACAATAATGATAATTAAATAATTTTTAAACTTAATCTCTGTATTTTTTGCTCATTATAGGAACGAAGTGTTTTTGCCCTTGAGATCTGAAGACAAAAATAATCTTTACTTATAGGTACGACCAGTTATGTATATAGTGTAGAAGGAAATTAGCATGTGAGTGAATATCAGGACATATCTGTTAAGTCTCCATTGTGAGCCACTCATGCAAAGCTATTGTGTATGGCTGGATAGATAGACTGGATCGTCTGAATCCGTTGACATGTACACTGAGGTATTATTTATTTGTAGATGTTTCTAGAATGCATAAAAATAAAACTAATGGTATATTTTGAATCTCTTTAACAAAAGTAAAATATATTTTAATCTAATAACACCATACTTTTTTTTTTCACGCACGACCAGTACTAAGTACGATTACCTTATTTTATCAATAAAGTTAGTATCGTGTTTTGACTGCATCAGCTTGCATGCAAATAATACTTGTATTTTACAAAAGATTGTAACTATCTGGCGATTAAAAAGAGTGGCCTGAGTTTCTTGCTAGTTCTTCTCAAGGCTCCACGTCAGCGAACTAGCCGTAGGAAAATTTAGCTGACATCATCGTTCTGGTTTATTCATAATTTATGACCTTCATAAGTGTTACTTTGTAACCTAAATGAATAAATGAATTTTGAGTTTGAGTTTGGAATCATATAACATTATATTGCACGCTTTTTTTAGCAGAGATGTAGCTATGGCACCTAAGTTTCGGTTGCTATGTGAACCTTAGACTATGCGACAGGGCAAACCAACCTATTCATTGTACTGAACACAATTCCCGAATCCATAGAGCTACTAAGAATGATCTAAGGGAAAAGCCCATTATCACTTTCATTTTGTTGACTTCAAAAATGACGCATGTTATAATAGCACATAATATGTTAAAACGGAGAGAAATATGATAATAATCTTCTATACTAATACCATTATAATATAATAATATAATAAAGCTGAAGAGTTTGTTTGTTTGGTTGAACGCGCTAATCTCAGAAAGTACTGGTTCGATTAGAAAAAATCTTTTTTTGTTGAATAGTGCATTTATCTAGGAAGGCTATATTACATCACGCTATGATCAATATGAGCGGAGCAGTAGTGAGATATGTTGCAAAATATGGGGCAAATATTCCAAATTACCACGCGGACGAAGTCGCGGGCGACCCCTATACTCTATAAAAGAAGACTAGAAGGATTTCTTTCATAAAACATTTAATCATTCGCATAATTTGCAGATACAAATTTATATAATAAGTAGGTAAGTGCCTACTTAAATACTTACAAAATCACTTGAAGCTTCTTATGCATCTATTTGAATAACTAATGCAACTGCATAGAGTAGATATACCTAGGTACACAATACTACCTAGTTGAGCAACTAGTGAATGATGAAATAATACAGTAAACCAGTAACATATTGAACGGCTTCAGCCAACACGTAACGCGTATAGCCCGCTGAACTAGCTCTCGAACACCGGTTTATTGAATTATCATAATCTTGGCGCGGTTACCGTGACATTAAACGTCTCGTACAACTACTTTTATATATGTATTTTGCTACAAGAAAGAAAAAGCAAATTTCAAAATATTTTTTTATTCTTCTTTGTCAACCCTTATCCACCCACTGCTGGGTATAGGTCTCCTCTTTTGTGCGCCATCGGTTCCGGTCCTGTGCCAAGCTCATCCAATGGATTCCCACCGTCCTTCTTATATCGTCTGACCATCGGGCGGGTGGCAATCGCCTTCCGTTTCGCGGCCACCATTCTGTGACTGCTTTTGTCCACCTTCCGTCTTCCCGCCTAGCTAGATGTCCCGCCCATCTCCACTTCATGCTAGTCAACCGTTTACTTTTTTTATTATGAATATTCAAATGTCAGAAATAAGCGTAACATCAAAATTTAGGTATTGCACTCTATTATGTCATATTAAAAATAATGATGAACAAATTGTAATAGATATAACTAAAATAAGACGGATAGAATTGACTCTTTTCTCCAACTTCCAAACCAATTTTTAGAGATTGATCGGCAGGACATAATGGCAGGAATGACGTTGGCCAGCAGACGGAATACGCTCGAGAACTATCTCCCAATGCGCGATGATCGGATGAAATCGACTCTATTACAGCAGGCTAGCGACGGAGCAGACAGACCGGGAAGGATGGCAAGAGTAGGATGTGAGTTTACTCAACAATGAGAGTCGACAAGAACAGACAAAGAAATACAATTATGGTTTTAATGTCTAATAAAAAGAGCAGCGGTACTTTGGTAGAGCCCATGGATTATAAAATGACACAACGTCTTCACAAGGCCTCTCAGAATCATTTATTGCATTGAATTAACACCTGCGTTCTTCACAAACATCAGGTGTGCACTACGAATGCGGAATAAAAATGACAATAAAGTACTTGTAATGCAACCATCACGGAATTCGCCATAATTAAACTATGTAAGTATGTCATTATAATATGCGCGCGGGTAAGGTCTAGGAGCCTAGCTAGGTCTTATCTTGTGGGGGGCTTATCTCTTAGCTAGAGCACTTCGACCCTTCGGATCTTTTGTGCATACCCCTTCCGATCTGCTAATCCTACATCCTGGTCTCTAAATAGGTATCTCCATCTGAGGCAAGGGCGCGGTAACCCTATAGATGGGTGACCGCATAGTGGTATTTGATCTGAGCGTCGAGGGCACGTTAAAAGTCTGTCCCGACTGTTATCAGTCGTTAGATTACAACAGAGGCAGGATTACAAGGGCGATCTAAATCTAAATAACTTTGTCACCAGGTTGGCCACTAACCAAACGATAAGAAGAAGAATAGGTATCTCCAGCATGAGAAACAGTACATCTTTAACGATATCAGGCTAGATAGATGAGGCAGCTGTGTGAACATGGTAAAGGAAGATGGACTATCGTGTAGAGCAGGTATAATTGATGCGATGCATAGTGCACGCTCAACTGACCGCGTGTTCGTGCAAATTGGCCCACGTTTCGCTTCCGTGTTAACTTTTTTAGATCATAATCGATATTACTTCCTATAGTTAAGTATATACTAGGAAAATGTTTTATTAAGTTGGTGTATTGACTGTCCTATCGCCCTCGTGTTCGTCAGCGTTTGGATTATCATTTGAGTATCAATTATCTGAATGGCATTCCCAACCAGGATACCTACTAGTCTAAGTAATGCTGTGCCTGAATAATAGTAACAAGCTCACTCTTTATGCCCTGATTTTTGTGATTATCACATGAGTATAATATTAGAAGAAATGGAAAAGAAAATTGATTTAATTTGATTATTCGGCCAGTATCGTACTTAGCAATTTAATGGTAACGGTAAATATTACGGATTTGTTTTACTAAATCAATAATCATTTTTACAAATATTTGTAGAGTCAATTGGAGAAGCAGAGAGGTCTCTCGTCATTGACTATACTTAAGGTAAAAATTTCAAAATCAAAATTTCGTTATGTTTCACCGTGACGCATATTGAATGCATGTGGAAGATAATGAAAATGAGATGGCAGCTCTACTCTACAATAAAGCTGATAAGTTTGTTTGTTTATTATAACGCGGTAATCTCATGATCTATCAGGCAGGTAGGGTAATACTACTTGCAGTTTATAGCCCATTTATTAAGAAAGCTTTATACTATTACCATGATCCAAACGCAGGGAGCAGCTAGTACTATACTGAATGTAAAAAGATGGCACCACTAGCGGGCGATCTGCGCATCGGCATCGCCTCGTGGAAAATGCGCACGCGCAGCTTTCTACACCTTGTTAGTTTTCACCACGATCGAGTGTCACACTTCACACACTGGGAAACTGACGAGTAAACTGTACGGTTAGTTGCCCGTGCGACAAATTATACTGCTCTGTCGTGCTCTTGACATTAAAGTAGCGTTTAAATAAATTGTGGAAGTATGTAAGTACTGCGGTCCGTGAAATTATTAAGTACTTACTTAGTTGAAAACAATTGTCAGACGAATTATGGTGCAAAGGCTTTTAGAAGTAAAATGTTTTAAACTTTCGCAATTTGTACACTATAATGGACAACGGGTCTGGTGTAAATATTTTCAAGATGTTGGACGTGTTGGTACCCTATCCGACGGTTTGGAGGATTACCGGTTTTTAGAAGATTTTTGTTGATATGATTTATTTGATGTTAGTAAGTAGGACGTGGGCAGGTGCGGTGGGTTGAGGTCTTTAGATTATTGCAGTTTCTATCATAAATAGGGTGTGGATAATTTTGACAATTATAATTTTATATTTTGATAATTTTAGATAAGGATTGTTTATTTTTACTTCGACGCTTTGTTTCACAAATTTGACAAATTTGCATAATTCGTCGTGTCGTGACAGTTCTTACAGATTTACAGATAGAAATTGGCAGATATAAAAGTTGGCTTACCGTTATATTATAAGAAAAACAATTAGGGAACTTCAGATATACAACAGTAGATGGTTAGTCAAATACTTAGTTAAGTTAAAAATATTAAACGTTATGCTAGAGACATTGTTTTATTGTACACCGTAGAGCTATGGTAATGATCTAGGGCACCGACGTTTATACTACTTACTTAAGTGCCAAACAAGCATACGGGCCGCCTGATGGTAAGCATTTACCATAACGCATCGTTATTGATTTTTCTTCTTTAAAAAGACAACTCCCGCACTAAGGAACAAGCCCTAAGTCGAGGAGACTTTACAAACATACAATTAAAGTACACCCAGATTCAGGACAACCATTTATGGATCACAAAAATATTTGTCCCTTGTGGGGAGAACCCACAACATGCCGAGCAGTAGTAAATTGCGAGGTAACCACTTAAGCCACTGAACAAACTGTGCAGTTAATGTTTTGAAGGTAAGTACTTAGTCTATAAATTCCCAGATAAAATAAAGAACTTCCAGAAATGGATGTGACAACTTCCTACTCGTCTATTATTAACACTGCGTTGTTATAAACTCTTGCGCATACCGGTGGTGTAGGCACGGCTGTCGGATGTTGCGTTTCCTCGCGCTGACGATGCACTAATTATCTCTGATGCTATTTTGCAATGTTTCCTTGTTACGCGTTGAGGTTTTGACCTTAAAGTATCTCCACATGGCGGTAGCCGTCCGTTAGTGGAAACGACCGTTTGATTGGAGCGTGGATAATTATGTCTATGAGGGCGATGAAGCGAAAGAGGAAGCAAGTGAAGGGGCTGCTGACCCTCTATTTCTGACGGACCTAAAAATTTTCCTATAAAACAGGAAATGTTTATTTTTTTTTATACTACTTAAGTAGCAAACAAACATACCGCCCGTCTGATGGAAAGCAGTTACCGTAGCCTATGGACGTTTGCAAGACCAGGGGTATCACTTGCGTGTTGTCGACCCATTTTTTTTACACCAAGGTCTTAAGATAGGGTAGGAAAACATTTGCTTAAAAACGCATTCCTACATGAGCGCTGGCAACGTCTACCTACTCACTAACATGTAATTTTCCTTCCCCATCCACCTGGATTGGTAAAATCCTCATAGTAATAATATACTGTCTAATAATTGTATGAATGACAAGTCCCACAATTATATCCAGACTTGGAACAATTTATATTTAGAAATGTGACCTACGTCACGTTTTAAATATTGGTGTTAGGTTAGGTTAGTGGCAAGGTGACCACCTCTATAACTACATATATGGAAGTAACAAACTATGACCAAACTCTACTAACCCTGAATACTATATCTGGCAAGGTTTTATTACATTTTTTATTACTTAGATATTTACAATTAACAACCAAAGATAACGGTGGTGACGGATTAAGAATACAAATGTCACCACCCCATTCCATCCCGAGGGTGTCGTAAGAGTCGACTAAGGGAGTAAGTTATGGAGACAATATCTACTGCAAGAGAGGGAAAACTCGAAATAAAACCCTTTACCAACCCGTCTGGCCAGCGTGGTATAGTAGGCTAATATCCCTACAAATATATGGAGGAGACCTGTGCCCAGCAGTGGGATGTTTAAGTATAGGTTAGGTTGTGATGATGATGATGAACCAAAGATATTTCATGTCTTCTAAAAACTTTTTAACCGACTTCAAAAAAGGAGGTGAAAAATGTTCGACTGTATGTATTTTTTTTATGTACGTTCATCGATATCTCCCCCATTTGTGGACCGATTCTCTAAATTATTTATTTATGTTATAGGTATTAACAATGTTTTTCATATATTTTTCACTTTTATTTCAGGACTTAAAATAGTTTTTTTTTTTAGAAAAAAAATGAAACCTACTACAATAACCTAAAAATAACTAAATACAGTTACAGTCAGTTATTTTTAGGTTTTTGAAGTCGGTTTTTAATAACAATAATCATAAGTACCTATATTCTAAGAAAACAAAATAAAAAGCAAAGTCATGCAAGACGTTTCAATTATTTATCATTTGTAAGCGTTTAGCGCACTTGTGCGTTGACCTGGTCGTTGTGGTCTATGCGCAGGCGCAGCGCAGGCGACATCCTTGAGCCAGATTTATAACATTAAACGTTTCACAACCCATCTCGCTCTAAGAGAATCATGTTGATGAAACAATACACTGACTAAATAGTAGCGATTACATAGACGGCGATGTGGTTCAAGTGACCACTGCTAATGAATACAGGGTTCTACAAAAAATTAAAGAAGTAAGTATATTTTGTGTCCGTAATTACAATATAGTGTAGGACGCCTTCAGGCCAGATGGAGCTATGATCTTTGCAAGTTGGATGGGAGCAGCTGGATACGAGAATTCGCCATGTGGCGTAGACTTGGAGAGGTTTACGTCCAGCAGTGGACTGCAATAGGGTATATATATATAGGGATAATGATGATGAATTCCAATATTTATAAAGCCCCCTGCGATCCAGAATGCAAATTGGTGAGTCTTTTTAAAAAGAAATCATAAAGTATAACGCACCTTCTGTGAAACTACAATCCAATAGTAATAATGCGGGAGACAAAATATAAATTAAATATTTAATTTTAAAACAAAAAATGTCCTGTCTTATATGTAAACTTCTTGGCTTACATCAATCAATCAGCCTATCGCAGTCCACTGCTGGACATAGGCCTCTCCTAACACACGACACAGCATACAGTTCTCCGCCTGCCGGATCCAGTCCGTCCCAGCGACCTTTTTAAGATCATCGGTCCACCTAGCTGGGAGGCGTCCTTCCTTACGCTTGGCTTACATACATAAATTTATTTTTTAACAGATTAGAAATTCCCCTTCTTCTTATCGTTTGGTTAGTGGCCAACCTGGTGACAGAGTTATTTAGGCCTCTGTCGTGATCTAACGACTGATAACAGTCGGGTCAACTTTTAACATGCCCTCCAAAACACGGACACGCTCAGATGAAATACTACTATACGGACACCCATCTATAGGGTTACCGCGCCCTTGGCAGCTTAACCCGCTGATCGTTTACCGAACAACGAGTGCACCTAGCTATGAGTGCCTCTAAATTCCCCTTTAAAGGTCATGATATATGACCTTTAAATACAAGTATAAAGAGGAAATGGAAAATCCCTCTATTAACATTTTTCTTTGAAATGAAACCACTGAAACCTTGAGAATTAATTGGAATTTTAAAAAGTAATAGATCCGGATTGTGAATCATGTTGTGGAACATTGATCTAACTTTGACCACTTCGTTATTATTGAACATTTTCATTTTTTGTAACGTAAATATACCTACTAAGGAATTTTTTCAACAATGGAGGATCAAATCAACAGGAAACTCTTGAATTGATACTCTGTCTCTCTAGAGAGTCCTTCTTTGGTAGCATCGTTCTTTTCGAAGCAACTCTTTCTGTCTTTTGTACAAAAGATAGAAGAAGTTGCTCCAAAAAGAGAAAGTTTTTTAACCTCTTTAACTTTTCCTTTTTATATAACTAATTGGGGTGGCAAACAAGCATACGGCCCGCCTAATGTAAAGCAGTATCCGTAGCCTATGGATTTTTGCAATACTAAGGTATTAAACTTTAATTATTAATAAAATATATAAGTATATCTCTACAAAAAAATATTATAAAAATAAACCAACTGCAAAAAAGCGAAAAATAACTGAATTACTTTAAGATTGAACTTGGTGCTAAGGCTGGTTCCCTCCTGTCTCCTTCTACCTATTGATCTTGGACTCGACCGACTTCAATCTGTCATTCAGTTATGTTTTACTTTTTGTCGCCGTAAACACATAATACCTGTAGTACAATGCTTTTACTATCTTTGGTATGTAATATAATATAATAATTTTATATAATATTTTCGGGACAACTCACACATCGCTATCTGATCCCAAACGAGGCAGAGCCTGTGCTATGGTAACCAGACAACTGATAAACATACTTATATATTTCTAAATACATATATATAATAGATAAATTACACTCAGACACAGAACAAACATTCGTGCTCATCACACAAAGATTTGTCCTGGGGGGAATCGAACCCACGATCTCCGGCGTAGCAGTCAGAGTCACTAACCACTAGACCAATAGGCCAGTCAACCACTTTAGAGCTCGATGCTCTGAAGTGATAAATTCTTTTACTTGTAAAAAATGTAATAGTGTCAGACATTCCTTTATAAATAATAACAATATTGGCATTTGAGAATGTCTGTTCGCTCACGTGCGACCCAATCATAATGGACATACATATTTGCGAGAGAGCAATTTGTTTATCGCCTCATACAGTAAGGAACCATTCAGCTTCCTAACTAGGTTATACACGTGATGGGACACGTTGCGTCGATCCCGCTGCTACGGGGAGGAGGAGGGATTTACTATGATTACAAGCATGTATAGCTGTAACTTAAATTATGAAGTTTGCAGGTACAATGGGAATGGCCCACTCGGGTATCATTACCCACAGCAGCAGCGACTATTGCTATATCTGATCAGGAGATCGCGATCAGACAAACATCAGATACGTCTCCGTCACGTCCGATCTGTCAATACTAGCTCAATACCATTCCAGCAACAATATCAGGCGACATTTTTATCCATTACTTATATATTAGCCCAACGAACATCTAGCTCTATTTATTTACCGTACTTTTTACTCTAAACATGACTGTAGAGTAACTTTAATTTAAATTATATTTCTTTCCATTTTCTAACAACTGTGGGTTCGACCCACAGGACACATTCATATTCTCTAGTTGGACCTATGTAGACATAAAGTGAAATATTAAGTATACATGAATAGTTATTAAAATTAAAGTAACCTAACCTAACCTACTTACAAACAATCAGATATTGTATTTAAAGGTATATATAAAATATCTGATTGAGATCGCAGTTCTGAGGAAAGGCGCCTAAAGACTGGCCACATTTCCACGCTGGATTGCAAGGCTAATACGTTGACCCTAAAGGCCAGCGTTAGGATCGTGAGATGACTCGACCAAACGCCTTGATATCTCACGATACAATTTGTGGGCACTTGGGCCCCATGGTCCTAGAGTTTCGACCCCAAATGGCTCAAAAATGTAAGTCTCACCGAGACTTTCATATTTGCGCCGCTTGCGAATACATATGATGTATAATTACATGCCCCTATGCTTCGAGAGATTAAAAAGGTGCTTTGTAAGTGAGCATTAAAAAGGGTTTTTTTGCAGTGTCAGTAAACGTGACGACATCTAAATTTAACGCGAGTGGAACTGCGGGAACAGCTTGTTCTATATAAAACACTACATTTTATATAAAAGTGCTCATTATGTAAAATACATTTATATAAAATGTAGTGTTTCAAATCTAGTTAGTGTACCACGAAGCACGTTCTTACGAATAACATTCAGACGATATCACAGTTTCCTCAATAAAAATTGATTGGTTCTAAAATGAGGTGTGTACTGTGTATAATTAATTAACAAATTATTTATCGTATACTTTCTAATATCGGTGAATAAAAGTGTAAGAGAAACATATGGACATATCCGCAGCTAATAATGTTATGTCGGATATCATCATCACCCATAAACATTCTACTGCTGGGCACGGGTCTTCTCCATATAGATAGATAGATAGATAGAATATTCTTTATTGTATACCACATAAGTACTAAAAGTAATTACAAGAAGAATTAATTAAACACACAAATAAGTAGGTACAATGGGCGGTCTTATCGCTAAGAGCGATCTCTTCCAGACAACCTTAGGATGGACTTATTGATAGAGGAGATGGTAGCTTATACCTACTTGGAGGGATATTATCCTACTATACCACGCTGGCCAGACGGGTTGGTATAGGGTTTTGTTTTGAGTTTTCCCTCTCTTGCAATAGTCAGTCGGATATAATGTACTTGAATGACAGCAAGTAATTTAATTAAAGTTAGTTGGTGCTATTTTTTCTGCTAAATTGCTAATTGAAATAATTTTATAAGATTTTTGACGCCTGTGCAAGAACGACTCACGAGGTCATACCAGGAAGCTTCTGAAAAATTTGAGGCTACAATAGGCTAACATCAGGTGCATCAGGCGGGCCGTATGCTTGTTTGCCACTTAAGCAGATAAAAAAAAGTGCATTCCGGGAGTGCCAACAAAAGTGAAAACACTAGGCAACACAGTTGCTATAAATTTTATAGCTATAAATGTTTTTAATTTATTTATCTAGACGCGTTCGCGGTCTGCTATATGTACATGCATATATGGCCTCTTTGCTTTAATAACGTGACAGTCGAAAAAATATTTTTCGGATATGTCAAACTGCGTCTCGTAACGGTGTCGCGAATCCAGAGATTTTATCTCATCTAAAAATATGCATAACGTGCTAAAATAAGTTTTCACTTTAAAAATAACATTCATCAGTTAAGTATTTTACAGTGTCGTATTTAAATAAGAATTTATAGTTTATATTATGAATAAGGTATTGAATAACTCCATTTTAAATAAGCAAATATAAATAATGAATCATTTAATCATAATAAGTCTTTGTTAATGTTGTTATTTGTAGTTACCTAAGTAGTACTGATTTCTATAAGGTTGTTTGGTCCTTTCTCTATTATTTATTCTTGTGTATACAATTACGACAATTCCGTATGTTAGTAATGTTATCTGATTGCACGCTTTCAATGAGAAAGTACTCCCTCCCGACTACTAATGATTCGATCTTTACGGTGTATAAATTCTAAAATAGAAGGTTCATTTTATATTAAGTATAGTTCAGTGACTAACAGTTACTAAAGGTAATATTATAAGTACTGGGATGCAGAGCTACATTATTATTTTAGCCATTCGCAAGTAATTAAGTTCTAAATTGAGATTCCCTTGAATTGTCAGCTCTAAAGAAGTTCAGACAGGCAATAGGTTACATTTGCCCACACAACAATTTACTTCTGTGACTTGGAGTAGTCCTGCTGAGGCTCATTCATTATTGCACGTGCCTATGATGCAGCTATAACACCAGCACTTGACCAAACATAGGTAAGATTGTCAATTTGTACCTGATTTAGCGGTCCTAAATAATTCGTCTTTCTTGTCAGCGCTTTAGGATTTAATTTGGCTTGCACTTTATTTTTGTACGTAAGTTCCTTTAGATACTGAACGAGACTGATATTGCTTCTGTAGCCTAGGCAAGAACATAACGCATCCTCAGTAAAAAAATGACATAACTTGAAAAATGACACTGGGCAATTTTTAACCTTAGCTGTTAATAATTTTAACAAAAAAAAAACCGACTTCAGTACGGCAAGTTGTAAAATTTTCAAATATTTGTTTGTTACAATCGAATAGAATCGACTGAGCGTCGGGCTGAACACAGGTCAAGTAGGTATTAAAAGCAATATTTAATCTGTGCGATCCGCGCTCAATTCATTCACGTCATTATTTCTTATTAATAGTTGCTTAGCAACAATAACCGAAACTTATCTAATCGCCATCAGTAAAATACTTATTATTGAAAAGTTCAGATGGCCATCTGTGGTCTTCTTCATCAGTTTTACTTTACCAAATTACACTTTCTGAATGCAAATGATTAATTAGTTGTTAAAAATATTGAAATTGCTATATGTGTGCCTATAACTTTTGAGGAGTTTCCTCAATTCCTCATGGATCCCATCATCAGAACTTTCTTTTGATGATAATGAGACCAAACTGGAAGTATGTCCAGTCAGCCAAAAAAAGAATTTTTCAAATCGGTCCATAAATGACGGAGTTATGCGGTAACAAACATTAAAAAAAAAAAAATACACACGAATTGATAACCTCCTCTTTTTGAAGTCGGTTAAAAATAAGATGTATATTGGAAAACAAACATGCTTCAACATAAGTCATTTTTCCACTGTGGGTGCGATAACTAATAAAAACAAAAATTGGATGTCTCAATACAGCATAACGCGTTAATATCTCGGCCGCGGCAATTGCTCAATGATCCAATCATGACGTTCCCCCCCTCGGGACGCGCCCCGCGCCCCTCACCCCTCGCCCGCTCAGTTCCAGCTCAGCCAAGGCGGCACTTGACACTTCTAGAATGGACTAGCAACCTGACTGAGATTTTAGCGCTTAATAATGACATATAACCTGATTCTAGAAGTGGGGTCATTTACTAGACTAATAGGAAAGAGGGGGGATGTCCTAGACTTTCTACATTCATTTGTTAATCTTTATATACAATTGAATGAAATGGTACGTATTACCTACGTGTTGGAGTTCGGTAAAATACTTTTCTCGACGATTACATACAATTGAAATGTTTTTTTTTGCGGGGATTTATATTGTACGATAGCTAGTAGTAGGGATGCAATCTGTAATATGTTCCACTGTTGGGCAAAGATCTTCTTTTCTATAATATCAATTCAATTTTATTGCCCACAGGGACAAACTGATAAATTTCATGTCTCTTTGATCTATTTCTGTAAATCGATCGTTATTATTTGGTTAATACACAAAGGAGGTTCGCGTCGTACACGCTCACAAAAGCATTTTTTTTCTCTATTTCTAAGGTACATATCCCCTGATCAGAACTTGATTTGGTGACAATGGGACGACTTCTAAAATCTCAAACAAAACATTTAAAAAAATATATAGATTGGTTTATAATTGCGATTTATGAGAGATTGTCATTGATCGAAATTTAATAAAAATAATCGTTAAGACGTCCTAATAATGCCGGATGAGAGAAATTGAAACTTATATGAAACAGAAACACTGTGATACCATTTCTGTAGAGCCCCTCATATCCAAACCTTTAACCGTCCGCAAATGTAAGCTGAAGACTTGAACGGCTATACAATACGTGTCTTTGGTCTAGGTCTAAGAATAGAACGAGTCGACACGTTCCAGTACTTGTTGTGTAATGCAATTAAAGGATGTCGAGAGGCAAGATCTGATAGCGTGAGTCAGAGATTTTCAACTTAGCCGGCGACGATCAAGGGTAAGGGGCTTGTAACTTACAGTTGCGAGTCCATAAATGGATTACTGTTTTTACATTACTTTCAAAAAGGAGGTTGTGTTGTGTTTGTCTGCTGTTTTTCTTTTTCTGTGTGTATTCCAATTTCTAGGTCAATTATTTAAGAGAGTATTCTCTTGAGGTAGTACTTTTGTCACTAAATCAGGATCTGATCAAGGGATACCTCAGAAATCTTTTTTTTTTCTAGCCTGTATTGTCCCACTTCTGAGCAAAGGTCTCCCCCATTGACTTCCATTGCCTTATCCCACCAATCCTTCTCATATGCATCCAGGTCGTCACGCCAGCGTTTTCTAGGTCGGACTCGGCGGCGATGCGAGTGGAAGCCTGAAGATTCATCTTCACGCATCCACTGTGTGACGACACAAGCCCATCTCTCAGGATGCATACGAGAAATGTGTCCCGCCCAGTCCGACTTAATTTTTTTATTATCCGATTTTAATTGTTTTTTTTTTTCTCCATAGGATTGTTTTAGCTTACAGATAGCCCCATAGAATAGAATAGAAAATCTTTATTGTACACCAATTACATTTTGATAAAAAACATTATTTTATACCTAGTTATGTACAATGGGCTATATCGCTAAAAAGCAATTTCTTACAGGCAACCTTTGGATGGACAGAAAATAAAGTTAAATATATTAAAGAAAAGTGGGAGGGTTTTGGTGTAGTTACAATAACGAAAGGAGATAGATCAAAACAATTAGATACAAAAATAAGCATTGCTATTCAACGTGGCAATGCTGCCAGTCTTCTGGGCACGTTTCCAGCAGACGTCGATGCGGAGGAATTTTATGACGCCTTTTAAGCAGTCCCTCCCGTTTTTCGTGTATTTTCTATGTATATATTTTTTTTTTCCTTTTTTTAAGAAGTGTAAGTATATTATTAAGTTGTATATTATTCTGTAAATGTTATAAATAAAATCCTAATTTGATACAAATGAATACCTACATATTAATTTTATTGCTACATTTTATTTCGTTCGGCCTTCGGCCCTTAAAAACGGGAGTGTTACTTGGTCAGCAGCCTGACAATTGGTCTAGCCGCTGAATATCGGTGTTACCAAGTAATTGGGCAGTGGAAGTGTAGGTGGCCGTTGACCCCGAACTGAATGGGAAAATGACTCGCGAATGATGACCGAGTCGAATGACAGAATTGTGGTGTAAGGTCGGTGAACATTTAACAAGATTAACTGGTATATCTTTATATGAAAAAATGAATCCCTATTTCCCTAAGTCACGTCACGCGTGAACGGCTGGACCGATTTCAGTAATTCTTTTTTTGTTGTGTTTGTTATTGTCAGGAGAAGGTTCTTATCTCAGACTAATAGAATAAGATAGACGGAGCGTGTAGAACTCGCGCGTGAAGCCGCCAAAAGTCATACTAAATAGCAATGTCATAGCCGCTAGTGAGTACGCACGTCTAAACACGTTTTGACAAAATATTATTATAATGACGTATTGTGCAGTAAAACGTTGTAAAAATACTTCAGAGTGGCTCAAATCGACTGCGCGCGAAAACGAAAACGTATGACATTGCTATTTAGTATGACTTTTGGCGGCTTCACGCGCGAGTTCTACACGCTCCGTCTATCTTATTCTATTAGTCTGAGGTTCTTATGTAAAAAAAAAGAAAGTTGCGCTGAAAATAGTTTTACCCGGACGAAGTCGGGGCGGGTCGCTAATATTATAATAAAATTTAGGTAAATCTGAGCTCTAAAAGGGCTAAGGTAGATAGATTTATAATTCTTTATTGTACGTCACAAAATTGAAGAAAAAAAATACAATGGCTGGTAATATCGCTAACTGTGATTACTTCTAGCCCACCTTGGGATGGACAGGAATGACCAAAACTCTCAAAAAAATATTTGTGATGGTGCATTAAATTTATAGAGTAATTAGGGGTCGCCCGCGACTTCGTCCGCGTGATAATTTGGAATATATTTCCCGATTTTGCAACATATCTCACTACTGCTTACTGCTCCGCTCCTATTGATCATAGCGTGATGTTATATAGCCTTCCTGGATAAATGCACTATTTAACAAAAAATATTTTTTCTACTCGAACCAGTAGTTTCTGAGATTAGCGCGTTCAACCTTACAAACAACAAACGAACAATTCAGCTTTATAATATTATAGTAAATAATAAATATCTTAAAGTAGTGTTCTGTTATACCACTCTTTCAAAAAAGGAGTTATAAGTTTTTTACAGGGTCGGCAACATGCGAGTGATACCCCCGATGTTGCAAGCGTCTATAGGCTACGGTAACTGCTTACCATTAGGCGGGCCGTATACTTGTTTGCCTCCCTAGTAGTATAAAAAAAATATGTTAAACAAGAATTAGATCTGGTACTAAAAAAATGCAATACCAGTAATGCAATACTATGTTATAAAAGCGATTTATTTTTGATCTTAATTTAAAATTCAAAGATCTTATTTTTATCTTATTTAAAAAAGACAACTAGCGCACTATAGAACGAGCTCTGTGTCGCGGGGGACTTTACAAACATACAACATAATTAACGGACACAAATTACACCCAGACTCAGAACAATTTATCGTGGGCCACACAAATTTTTTGCCTGTGTGGGAATCAAACCCACAACCTTGTGCACAGCAAGTGCGGCAACTGGACCACCGAGGCAGTAAAAAAAAAAAGATGTCAACGTTTGTCATTGTTTGAAATTTAAATTAAGATCGAACAAATCAAACATTCAATTCACTGACAGAAGTACATCCAGACTCGAATCTCATTTAAGAATCACACAGTTTTGTCCTGTATGGGTATTGAACCCACAATGAACTCCCTCCGCAATGGTAAGTAAATCAAGCTTAGGTCTATCACCAGAAATTTAACAGCACAATACACACATGGACGAAGAAAGCATCTCTTATTAGCGATACGGTGATAACAAGAGCCGTTCACTTTATATTTAAATATTTGATTTACATTTAGGCCTCGTTTGGACGAGGGGTAAAAAAGCGTTGAATTTTTTTTAAAATTGAACAATATGCTCTACGTGGTACAGCACAGTGCTTGAAATTCAACACAGCTTTTTATAAATCGTCGCGTTTTAAAAGCGGTAACGTGCGAATAAATACTAATAAATCGTAAAAACAATCAAAAAATCTAATCTTTTCCCTTTATAATATTAGTTTAGATGGATACATACATTTACATAACATAAAGATCATTTAAGGGGTAGGTAGCGAGTGACCCCCACGTTCCGCTATGTTAGGAAAAAGAGCAATAGGCGACTCTATTGACATATTAGTCAAATATATCATAAATTTGTAGAGAATACACATATTTCACACATTATTTCTGTCCGTGTGGTGACGGATTAAGAATACAAATATCATCGCCCCATTCCATCCCGTGGGTGTCGTAAGAGTCCACTGAGGGAGTCAGTCAGGCAGACAATATCCACTGCAAGAGAGGGAAAACTCGAAACAAAACCCATTACCAACCCGTCTGGCCAGCGTGGTATAGTAGGCTAATATCCCTCTAAATTAATGGAGGAGACCCGTGCCCAGCAGTGGGACGTTTTTGGATTGAGATGTATGTACACATATTTCCACTGCCGTGCACGGGTCTTCTCTCCTCTACCAAGAGAGCTGCGACAGCTTAGGACCTAATCCACACATGCTGGCTTAATGCGGGTTGGTGGATCAGATATGTCTTTAGAGTTTCTCGTAACACATGTGGATTCCTCACTGTTCCTCACGATGTTTTCCTTCTCCGTTAGCAGATGGTAAATCTCTTGATTAGTAGTATTAGTACATGAATATAAATTCCACAAAATTATATTTACATTGGTACTGCCATCCGGGATTGAACCTTTTGCCTTTTCCCATTCGGTTACCACCATTTAATACTATTAACTAAGTAAGTATAGTTAATTATATTAAGGATCCACAATGTCAATATGCGATTGATAACCCTAGTGTTAAACCATTACATTTGACCGTATGGTGTTTGACACTTTTTCTCTAAAAATAAAAATGACATAAAAACTTATCTAAAAGCAAATAAAAAAACTAACCAATTTAATAAAATGACGAAATCACGACGTAAATACCACTAATAAAAAATGACCAAAAAAACAACCGTAGACATAATATATTTATTTTTATTTATTTTCTCGTTACATACATTTTGTAGCTTATAGTTAGTTACTTAGACTAGTACAAACAGAAAAGTCCAGTATGCAAGGAGCTGGTGTCTGTAGTAGGTGTAACCCTGTTTCACAGATCACCAGGCCCTTGCCCCACAGAGCCAATGGATTACATTATGATGTACTACGTAGTACTACATTACAGTAATCCATTGGCTCTGTGTTAAGCTCTACATACAATATTATATGTAGAGCTAAATAGAACTCTGCCCACCTGCCCTGTAGAAAGCGTAATAGTAACAATTGGATGGCAACGAGCGTCCGACTCCACTGTCCATTGTATGTCATTGTATACTCGTCAACGTCATCCAACACCTCCACAATGTACCGCCCAGCTTAGCTTCACCAAACACTCGTCAGTACGGCATCAATGGACAGTGGACACACAACTAAGTGTTTTTTGAACTGAGTTAACAAGATTTTTTCTATAATATCTACTATAGTGAAAAACGTACGGTCCTCTTGATGATAACTGCTTACCCTCAAGCGTATTATCCGTAAAGCAAGTTAGGTAGGTACACACAGCAACGGAGATAGCTGTATACGGCCGCTATATGAAAATTAGGTTTTTAAGAAAACCATGGTATATATTTCTTTGGAATTTGGCAACAGTGTACAATTAGGCTAAACCTACAGATAAAAATATATTTCACATAAATTCATACATTAGTTTTCCTAAAAAACTAATCTTCATATAGCTGGCCTGTACAGCTCTCTCCGTTGCCCACTGTACGTGCCTATATTACCCGCTACACACCAGTTATCATTCCATTCAGTTTTAACTTTGCAGTTTTGCAGTTGAACTGTACAGATACATCGTAGGTCCCTACAGCCTAGCCCAGTTCAACTGTTTGTGCTACACACCTTACGATGTATCTGTACAGTCCGACTGTACAGTTAAATCTTTTTTTTTTCTTTCTTTAGGTAAGGACCCTAGGTCGAAGTTACTCACTTGTTTGATGTAAGTACGTCTCTATTTTTTTATAATTTTCTAAAAGTTTGTTCGCATTGTAATTACCTACGTGTAGAAATAAGCTATATATGTTTCATATGAGCTATCTACTAAGTTTTATCAAGATTGGGCCAATTGGTTTGACTTCGACAAAGAACACACCGACAGAAATAATCGTACACGTATTTATAATATTGCGTTTTAATCAAAGGGTAATAGACTTGCTTCGTATTACCAATTACACAGAGAATAGGCGTAATGTTATGAATAAATTATTTATTTTAGTAAAGATAAGAATGTCCATGAGGTTACAAAACACGCTTTAGGTAAGGTGAATATAGACTAGAGCATTTTTTCCAGCATTTCTGTGTAAAAGCTAAAAGCTGTTTGTACTTTAAAAATATTTATTTGCGTACACATCTATACTAATATTATACGGTATGTCATATAACCATAAGCCACATCTACGATTTTGTTTATGTGTATATGCCACGTTGTCAGTAATTTGTCGTATAAGTAAAACAGTAGTCCTCATTAACCCTTTCTCTCCACCTTGTCGTTGGCAGAATCATCGGTATAACTAAACGGATGGAGCCATAACACAAAAAAGTGCTAATTTTACAGTTCTAATTTGTACACTTCTTTTGCCCTACCCCTCTGAGGTTTGTCTCACCTCGCCTTTGTACATGATATTTTCTTTGTATATTCTGTGTGTACAATAAAGAATTAAGAATTATAATATTTTTCTCACAAGACATCGATGGTAATTTTTGTCCGGTCTGCCCCACACCAAGGTAGGTTCAATTAGTAGGCACGAAAGTAAATCCTACGTTGTCGGCATGCCGATGAAAGTAAAAGTTTAACAAATAACACTTCTTAGTGGCATGTCGTCCAAGCATTTACATAAATCCTTTGCAACGTTACTTTCTTATTTTACATGGCGGCATAGGTTCAGTACACGTTGTTCAAAGAATCCATACTTAATTATAACTAGGGGCAAAAGCAAGAGAGGCAAGCTTAAATTATTTAAATTATTTTTAAAATGTTTGATGAGAGTAGCGGGATAATATTTAAAAATAAATTCGTGTTGCTACTAATTTATTTAATTATTATTTATCTTTACTCCTTGTACCTACTTTATCAATTATTATTTATTTATCTTCATTCCTTGTATTTAAAAAAAACCTCCCACTACATTTGCTTTATTATATTTAATTTTCTTCTGTCCATCCAGAGGTTGCCTGGCAGAAATTGCTTTTAGCGATAAGGTCGCCCATCCTACTAATATTATAAATGCGTAAGTTTGTAAGAATGGATGGATGGATGTTTGTTACTCTTTCACGTAAAAACTACTGAACGGATCTGGATGAAATTTGGCTCAGAGATAGATTATGCTTTGGAATAACACAAAGGCTACTTTTTACAGCGATAACCGACATCCACGCGGGCGGAGCCGCGGGCAACAACTAGTTGTACATAAATATGTGAAATAATGTTTGTATCATAAATGTAATTGGTGTACAATAAAGAGTTTTCTATTCTATTTGTTTAGGTAGTTTAGAGTATTTACATCTAAATCATACGTCTTATCATTACCTGTGTTTTTACATACCTAGGTAGATATTATTCATGTCATGTGTGTAGAAAGCAATTAAAACCGAACACGCGTCGATGTCTTGTTATTTAATAATGTAAATGATGTTGTAACATGTTGAGAAAGTGAGAGTATATCGCGATATTAGTCACAACGTGTTGCTAAATAGGTACCTTCAAGATTCGCAACCTCTATCGCGTGAGTGGTACCATTTTGTTATTTTGAAGATTAAGTAGGTACCTACCTAGGTGCAGCATCTGTTGCCGACTTACTGACGTGTAAGATACAATATATTCGGATTAGTGTCCGAATTGACACATTTTGCCGTTGATTTTGCCTTTTATGATAAATTAAGTTGCTCCTTTCGAATGTTTAAATTATAACAACTATTCTTTTAAATTTTCCGTCGATGTTACACTTCAAAACCTAAGAAAGTCGTTCGGACGAAGGGGTCATAATTTAGACTAATTGTAGTGTATCTTTATTCTAAATTCCGAAATAATATAATCTTTGTTATACCTACTTAGTTCTGTTTCGAAAAATGGAATGGAAAAATACCTAGGTAAGTAGTTAATGACAACTTTAATTTCCATTTTCAGCCTTATTATTGGTTATTAAACTTTAAGAAAAAGGTTTTTTAATGTTCTCTCATAAGATATTTTCCCCGTAACTTTAGCATTTTTTGGCTATATAAGTGTTCTGATGCAATGCTTTGTTAAAAACTACACTGAAGATATAGTAAACCGTGATTGTTTCCTGTATATGTCTTGTGATTCATAGCTTTCTTTCTTTATATCACTGGATCTAATAGAGGTACGTAGTACCAGTACTCAGTTCGTTTAGGTCTAAGAACACTCGTTGGAATGAGCTCTTTCATCCGAGCGTTTGCCCACCTAAATTGATTGAGTTGGAGGGAAGCTAGGCGTGAACATTCAACTTGACCTTCAATACGAGTTTCAAAAAAAATAGGTTAAGTTACAATCACCTGATTGTAAATTATCCTATTTTGTTTATTTACTCGCCATATAATAACGTTAATTTGGAACTAAGTATAGAGTAAGTGAAATCAGAGCTGCAGGAAAGCACTGGATGTAGGCAGCTGATTATCGGATCGGCTATTGTGGTGGCATATTAGGGAAGCCTTCCTTCAGCAGTGAGTGTCATCAGGCTGTGATAATGATGATGAATAAAAAAAATAGATAGCAAATGTATGGGATTTGACATAAGTGTACGACTTTCTGTCGTAAAGTTACGTCAAATAGTTATCTATTCTATTAGATTCTACTACCGTTTGTGCACCTTTGACTGCCTCGGTGGTACAGAGGTCGCAGTATGCGCCTGCTGTGCACGAGGTTGTGGGTTCGATTCCCACACAGGACAAAACTTTGTGTGACCCACAAAAAAAAAATATGAGTCTGGGTGTAATTTTTGTCCGTTAATTGTATGTTTGTAAAGTCCCCCGCGACACAGAGCTTGTTCTGTAGTGCGGGAGTTATCTATAAAAAAAAAAAAAAAAGGTAGGTAAAGGTAGGTAGGTACGTGCCTAAGCATACGTAATTACTGTAAAACAATGAAAAGAAATTCTCTTATTTCAAGATTAAAGATAAATAACATAATATTACTTAAGTAATATGTAATTTGATAACAAAACAATAGGTAAGTAGGTGTTTCGACAATGATTGCGTGCGAGTTGCCATTACAATCTCGCTTGATGTTTGTTGACAATTGATGTAATCAAATGATATGATTAATTTAAAAGCGCAAATGCTATAACGTGTATGCAATTCATATAAGTAATATATTTACCCACGTTTTTATATAAAAAGCGGTGGTTGCCGAGTCAGTAAGTAACAGACTTGCAGTACAAATGAGAATTTCACTTTGTGGAGTTTAATATGTACTAATCAATTGATTTACCATCTGCATCTATTGTGAAGGAAAACATCGTGAGGAAACTCACATGTCTTAGAAGTCATTCTAAAGATACGTCAGATTCAACTACCCGTATTAGGCTAGCGTGTGAGAATTAAGGCCTAAGCCCTCTCTCTCTCTTGATAGAAGAGAGGAGACCCGTGCCAAGCAGTGGGACATATATTAGTAACTATAATTTATTTACGTTTTGCTTCTTATGCTGCTTCATTACCACGGTAATAGCACAGTTTAATAATCTCTTTTGATAAAGTAAAGTTCTATACACTGTGGTAATAGCACATAAGAATTCTTCTGTTGAAGCAGTGTGGTCAACTAATAAATTTTTTGAATAATCTACAAAGCAGGTAAAAATTTGGTATAAAGTTAGGCCGACTTTATACCAAATTTTTGCCTGTTTTACCCTTACTGTTAACATATTTTTGAGAAAACCGAGCATTTCACTTTTTAATGGCTGACAACGCGTATATGCTTTAGGCATTATTAGAAGCTTTCAGAATTAGGCCCGAAATACAGTTTCGATATTGAGAATACCTTCGATATCTTATGCCTTCAGCCTGGTAGCCATAGCCGGTTGCTATTTCACTAAGCGCCAATAATTTATTATCCAACTGAAAAAATACTATAAAGTACTTGAAACTTAATAACATCAAGTGAGTCAAGTGACCAGGTATTTAGCTATCGATTGATTCGCGGTATAACATTGAACGATTCATAATTGTTGGCGGAGGGAGCTTTAAAGTTTAATAAATGGAGCTAAAAGTGTATTTGTGTCCTTGGAAACAGACTTTTAGATATAACAGTTCTCACGGACATTCTGTTGTGTGTAGTTCAGAAATAAATACACACAACAGTGTACTTAGTTGTGTGTAAGTACAGGTAAAAAATCTTTTTCTGTCCCAGGAATACTCCATCTTAAAGCCCAGGTGTGAAAAAGTATTGGGTCGGGTCGGGTATAGCAAGCGTTCTTTCTCCGATCTTGTTAGAGTGGGCAGGGCGGCAGTACTGGACCCTTTCCTTCCGACTGGTGCAGGTTTTGTCCGGGCACGGTTGCTTCGGGCATTACGGTCGCTAGGAGGGAACCGAGTCCTGTCTGCCACCACTGCGACTGCGACGATGACTCGGCGCAGCATACGCTCGAGTCATGTCCGGCATCCTTCTGCGAGGACGTCATCTCGCAGAAGGAGGCGGCGGAGCGGATCAGGGAGGAAAGTATCCTCGCTGATCCGATCCGTCGCCAGCGAACTGGGCGGCGCCAGCGCGCTTACGGGCGCCTGATGCCGCCATAGTGAGGCTGCGGGTGAGAGGTCGGGGCATCGAGCCTCTCACCCGCACCGCACGGCGGAGGGACAGCGTTCCCGGTGCACCCGGACGCTGTCACTGAAGTTGAGCTCGCGTAGCGCGGGTAGCCGCTGGGTGGACCACTGTCGTCATATCAGGTTCCGGTGGTCCACCCGTGAAGGCGGGTGTAGGTGCACAGGGGGGTTGATTGTAACAGACACAATTGTATCTTCCATAACATTTATATTTTGTTACCTACATTTCTTGCAAATAAATATTTTCAGATTCTGATAGAGATGGTTTTTTTACACAAAGATGTTGAACGCCCGATAAGTCACATCGGTCACTTACGTGAAAAACGCAAGTGAAGCCTCAAGGAACTTAGTTTACTACAGATTAAATAAATATTATGATAACTCTGGGCCGTAGATCCACGGCAACGAAATAACAACAAAGACTTTGATATGTAAATTATGTTGTATTGTAGCGAGTTAAAGCCATTATAACATTAGACGGATTATTACCTACATTATATTTAAACTAGCATTTGTTAGAGTATACTTATAACCAGCACGAGCCACGGCCGCCGCCGGCCTTGCTCCTGACGTAATAAATATCGCCACAGATCGAAAAAAGATGTAGCAAAAAGAAGAAGACGAACAACCGTTAAGATATCTGCCCCTCTAGACAAGTGGCATAAACGGTAGTCGAATCGAAAAGTCAAAAAAGCAAATGAATGGGATTTGACGTAAGTTTACGACATATCGTAAATTAACGTCAAATCACATACATTTGCTTTTTTGACTTTTCGTTTCGACTACCGTTTATGCCACTTGTCTAGAGGAGCAGATGATCCGTTAAGATTTTAGTTTCCTATCTTTTTAAACAAATCCGTGTTTTTACTATGATACTAAAAATATATTATTATTAGGATGATAGCGAAATTCTTTGTAAGTTTACTTTATCTGGCCAAAAACCATTTTAGCCGATTTTCCTGTTATAAAGATAGTATGATTAATATTGGAAATATAATTATAATTGATTTAATTACTGTTACTTAAATGCCTGTGCGCTTGTTCTAGTGTTTTTTTTTATAAAAGACAACTCCCGCGCTAGAGAACAAGCTCTGTGTCGCGGGGGACTTTACAAACATACAAATTAACGGACACAATTACACCCAGACTCAGAACAATTATTTGTGGGTCACACAAAGTTTTGTCCTGTGTGGGAATCGAACCCACAACCTCGTGCACAGCAGGCGCATACTGCGACCACTGGACCACCGAGGCATATTTTTCAATAGGCTTGTCTAGTTCTTTTTGGAACAATCAAGTTCGACAATAGCCTTCTTTTTGTCGCGATAACCGACATTCACGCGGGCGGAGCTGGGGGCAACAGCTAGTTATTAATAAACGTGGAATAGAAAAAACGTTATGACGCTTCGCACGGGTGGTGGTCTCTTAAATATTTTTTAATAAAATATAGCCTATGTTACCCGCTAATAATGTAGCGTTCTAATGATGAAAGAATTTTTAAAATCGGTCCAGTAGTTTTAAGTTAAATCGTTACAAACAAACAAAAAAATTTAATCTCTCCTCTTTATAATATTAATTTCGATATACATATTTCGATACCTTTCAATACGTAATAGTTTAAGTATATCACACGTTATTTCATAATATGTTATTTATTATGAGAATATTATGAATTCGATGGTCGATTATGAGGAAATCTTGACAAGGACATAAGTTATGGTAACTGGTAACTGCTGTGTTAGAGTGCGTTTTGTCTTATTCAAGTGGTGCGTTAGCAAATACCGTGATATTATGACAGTATACATATCTGTCTGTCTGTATTAATGAAATTTGGCAAGGACAGGTATTAGGTCCCGTAGTTTAAGGTCCTCCGTGGTGCTCCTTTTCATAGGTTACAAACTTATACAGATTTATTTTGTCTCCCGCTTTGCTATGGAGGGAAGTGGAATCTTTTCTTTCTAACTCCTCCTATTTACTTCTGATTAAATTCATTGCAGGGTCCAAGACAGTAGGTTTAGTTGTCCACGGGACGCACGAGTGTCAAAACTCGGTGTATCAGTTGGTTACTCCGCTGTTAATCCTGGCTCACAGGAGTCACAGCGGTGGGCATATGGGTGGGATTGTCCCGAAAGGACAGGTATGTATACTGGAGAAAGAAAGGCCCATATTTTATCTTGGATTTGGGTTAAATGATAATATCTAGTCGCCTCGTCTTAGCAATGATTTAGAAGTATCATCATCATCATCTCAGCCAAAAGAAGTCCACTGCTGGACATAGGCCTTCTACAAGGATTTCCACAACTCTTGATCTTGAGTCGACCTCTTCCATCTATGATAACTACTAAATGTTTCTTTCTTTCTTTTAAATTACCAGGCCTTATGATTATTTGTTATGTTAGTAGCATACAAAATAATAACTACGTATTACTCATTAGACTGTGACTATATTCGTTAGAAAGTGTATGTATGCCTTTAAAAGGGCCGTGGCTAACACTAAATAATTCACGCTTGTCCTTGTGTGCCTATTGACAGTTCTGCGCATGCGCCCCGACTACTAAACACAGGTCGGACTAGTTCGAGGCTGTTCAGCTTATGTTCTGAACCCAATTTGAAATTGGAATGTAATTTAAACTGGCCAAGGTTTAATCGTTTAATCATTGACTCACGGATTTATATTGAAAGTATTAAATTTGATGCGTTTTATACGTCATTATATAATAATAATAGCAATCCATAAATGTCCCACTGATGGGCACGGGTCTCCTCTCCTCTATCAAGAGAGAGAGAGAGGGTTATTTTACGTCGTTATTTCCATATTATTGATTTTTAACCGACGAAAAAAAAGAGGTTCTCAAGTCGACCTGTATATTTTTAAAACGCTATTCCCGTACTTAGGGGACGGGATTTCAAATATTGAAATGTAGGACACAACATATTAATCAATTAGCCTATCGCAGTCCACTGCTGGACATAGGCCTCTCCTAACACGCGCCACAGCACACGGTCCTCCGCCTTCCGCATCCAGTCCTTCCCAGCGACCTTTTTTTAGGTCGTCTGTCCACCTAGCTGGGGGCCGCCCTACCTTACGCTTACCCTCCACTCTAGGACACGTCTGCTCCATCGGCCGTCAGTCCTTCTGCAGATGTGACCAGCCCATTGCCACTTCAGCTTACTAATTCTGCGAGCTATGTCGGTAACTTTGGTTCTTTGTCGGATTACCTCGTTGCGAATTTTATCCTTCAAAGAGACGCCGAGCATAGCTCGCTCCATAGCCCGTTGTGCGACTTTCAATTTGTAGACTGTCAGCGTCCACATCTCGGCAACGCACGTCATAACAGGTAGGAGTGGTAGGACACAAAATAAAGTTAGATTTAAAATTGACAATAACCAAAATCAAATGTTTGAGATTTTGTGATTCCTATGTGGGGATCGAACCAACAACACACCGCGCAGTGGTAAAATTGGCAGTGCAGGGTGGGATTCAGGCAGTCTCAGAAACGGAAAGATTATATTTTATAGGCAGTTTAAAATGTATGGTTGACTGAACTTTTTTTATAATTGTGCGTTGAGTTTGAGATTTTGAGTTTGTCTCTTTAGCAACAGTCAAAAACACACCATTGTCTTTTTTCTTCAGAAATTACTTTCTTGTGTCATGCTAGGAAGTGATTTGAAACGATTCGATAATATTTGATCAACATTCATTGTTCACCTAATGTCCACTACGTAGGTACCTAGCGAAATAAACAACTATAGCCTATAGCGCAACTAGAATGCATCTTTGTTAATTGTATGTTTGTAAATTCCCCTACGAAGAAGTGTTAAGAAGTTATCTTTTTAAAAAATATAAAAGACTAGCGGACTTCAGACGTCGTCCTACCCGTAAAAGCTGATATACCGACAGCAGATCCACCTACCGGGTCCAATTGTGAATCTAAACCATCCGGGCCCTACCCGAACACACACCCAAAATTCCATTAAAATCGGTCCAGCCGTTTAGGAGGAGTACAGTGACATACACACGTACAGAAGAATTATATATAAAGATAAGCAATGATTACAAGTAATTCCTGACTGCCATTTTTACCTGGCGAAAGACAATTATGTGTAAAGGAAGGTAAAGTACAATTTATGGACTAATAATAATGTGTCCCCCTTCTCCTTTATACCATCACATTGGAGAACCATTATGAGAAGACACCGCTCACCCACGACCACGGCAGTCTCGTTGGACAGTCGTTGAAAGGGTCACAAACACCTATGCTTTACATGCCGTTCAGTTGAAATAGAGTTTAAGTTCAAAATTATTTATTTTCAAAAGCATTAGGGTACTAAATATACATATTTCTGAGACCCTTCTATAGCTTAGCCTAGCTTAGATATAAGAAGCCTGTGAGCAAGCTAAAGAATTTTTCTATCTGTTCATGTGTGTTTGCGCGCATGTGTACATGCATGTATGTGTGTGTGTGTGTTTGTATGTGTGTAAGTTGGTATAAGACAAAGTCATAGAACTCATACGTGCAATGCGCAAGTAATTATTAATCTTTTATTTTAAAATTCAAGCTGCGCCCATTAAGGTTCATTGTCATGATAGATACAAAAACGTCACCTTGGCAACTTAGACCATTAAAAGCGATTGCCGCTGCCCTTTTTTCCATAAAAACGTATTCCTGATTTTCCTTCCTACATTTTGAGCCTAGAACAATGAAATTTTAACCTGATTTATAGAAGTTATGACTAAACTAATATTTTAAAAACGCATATTCTAAAACCTCTCCAATTAAACATCAATAAATAAATAAGAGTCCGTGTGGTGACGGATTAAGAATACAAATATCACCACCCCTTCCATCCCGAGGGTGTCGTAAGAGTCGACTAAAGGAGTAAGTGTTATTCACCGTAAGAGAGGGAAAATTCGAAACAAAACCCTATACCAACCCGTCTGGCCAGCGTGGTATAGTAGGCTAATATCCCTCTGTTTGGAGGAGACCCGTGCCCAGCAGTGGGACGTTTATGGGCGCGTTGAGACGTAAATAAATAAGGTGGCGCGAAACAAAAAATTACTAATCATGATAGGAATACGGAAGAATGGATTGATGTTAATACCATAAACTAAGTATGTGTGTGTTATGAATGAATTTTCGAAATACTCGCGAGTGGCAATCCCTTTTAAATAGCTAAGCCGTATCATGGGTGTACTTTTATCTATTTGATGTATGTCATCCATCCATCTCAGCCACAAGACGTCCATTGTAGGCCTCCCCCAAGGTCTTCCACATCATTGGGTCCTGAGCTGACCTTGTCCATCGTTTGCCCGCGACCTTTACCAGGTCGTCGGTCCACCTGCGTGCTGCGTCTTCCAGTATATATCCCCCCAAAATATGTATGTACTTAGAAATATATAAGTATGTTTATCAGTTGTGTGGTTACCATAGTACAGGGTCTGCCTAGTTTGAGATCCGATAGCGATGTGTGAGTTGTCCCGAAAATATTATTACTATTATTGCAAATAAGTTTAAAAAAGTTTAAGTATACTGCGCTATGTACATAGGTGCACTATGTACATAGCGCAGTATACTTTATAATTTTGTTGCTTTATTTCAGTGACAGTTAATGATTGTCCAATTTTGTACCGTGTCATGGCAGACAGGTAGGTATATAGCCAATAATGTATCAATACTGGTATGTGACCTCGTGTCCCCAATAACTCAATATCATCACTTAGATCTTTGTTAGGCTTAGTTGCAGTTTCATCCTCTGTTCATTGTAAACTGTACTAAATCAAATGAGTTTTCTGTGCAATATTTTTTTTTTAAAGACAACTCCCGCACTAGAGAACAAGCTCTGTGTTGCGGGGGACTTTACCAACATACAATTAACGGACACAAATTACACCCAGACTCAGAACAATTCTTTGTGGGTCACACAAAGTTTTGTCCTGTGTGGGAATCGAAGCCACAACCTCGTGTATAGCAGGCGCATACTGCGACCACTGGACCACCGAGGCAGTCAAAGCTGTTGTAAAGCTTCCATTGATTTCTCTAACAAACTAATTAATGGGGAGATGCATAAGCACGTCTAGTGCAATGAGAAAGTGGTCCTATCAACTATATAGAGACGATATTATAAAGTAATAGTTCAAGGATCAAGAGAAAGAAGAATAAGGTCGTAAATTAAACTCCCAGTTTAAGTTTTCCCGCGGGACCATAGCGTGGGGTTCTTAGGAAAGGAGTTTTAAAAGTTTTTTACAGAATCCGCAACGCGCAAGTGTCCCTGGTGGGTGGGCCTCACAGAAATAAATCAGGATCGAAAGAATATCATCAGAATAGATCGATCTATTTCTGTGGTGGGCCTCAGGATGGAGTATCACTGGGATAGGAAAAACGTTTCTTTTGAAACGCAGCCTTCCTTAAACCCCGACTTTCCCAGGAGATTATATAATACTGTGCCACTCACTGCAAATATTCATATCTACATATTTAAACGTGTTAGGGAGAATATTTAGTAGCAAACAAGCATACGGCCCGCCTGATGGTAAGCAGTTACCGTTGCCGACCCTTTAAAAACTTTATAACTCCTTTCTTGAAGAACCCTATGCTATAATGGCAGGCAGCTACTTCCACAACCTAACCGTACGTGGTAAGAAATTTAAAAATACGGACACAAAGTACACATAAACTGGAAACTCTATGGGTATTGAACCCACAACACGCCGCGCAATCAAAACTAGCAAGGTGATTACTTGAAGCACTAAGCCACACGGCAATTTAATATATTTAGATAAGTATATGTAAGTCCAAACTCAAGGTTTATCAAAGGGCAATCGAGCGCAGCATACTGAACATCAAACTCTGTGACAAAGTGCGGAATACCATCATACGCTCGCAGACCGGTATCATGGCTGTCGGTGGCAAATCTGACAAACTTAAGTGGGACTGGGCGGGACACATTTCTCGTATGCATCCTGAGAGATGAGCTCGTGTCGTCACACAGTGGATGCCTGAAGATGGACATCGTCTAGGCCGACCTAGAAAGCGCTAGCGTGACGACCTGGATGCATATGAGAAGGATTGGGGGGATAAGGCAATGGACAGACGGGAATGGAAGTCAATGGGGGAGAGCCTTTGCTCAGCAGTGGGACAATACCGGCTAACAAAAAAAAGTATATGTAAATAGGCTAGATACTTATACATATAATTACTTAAAACGCAATAATCCATAAAACTTATAAACTAGGCAATAAAACTTACCCGTAGGTACACGTGAAAAGTAATTACATGCTTGAATGTACCTACACCAATAAATGTACGTGTTCACATATGTATCAGAATAAGTACCTACATACGAGTAGGTAGGACATAGTAGATATATAAGTATGTACACAAATTATTTTACAAATTAAGGGAGTTAATTTTTTGTATGAAAGTTAAGAATGTTACAAAATTTGCACAGGCACCTATTACGGTTTTGGAAAAAAAAACTGTTTTTATTTTTATTATTAGAAACACTACAGGAGGTATTCTAAAAGTTGGAGATAAGTCCCCAGTTGGATTGCTCAAATTGCAAAAAAACCTCGCAATAAGTTTTTGCGTGAGAGTAACAAACATCCATACACCTATACATTCATACATCCATTCTTACAAACTTTCGCGTTTATAATATGTATAAGTAAGGATATAGTAAGGATATTATTGCCAGGGGCACTCGCTGTTCGGTAAATGATCAGCGGGTTAAGCTATCAAAAGCGCGGTAACCCTATAGATGTGTGCCCTCATAGTGGTATTTCATCTGAGCGTCACCATGCTTCGGAGGTCACGTTAAAAGTAGGTACGACTGTTAACAGTAAATATGGGCGATCTAAATAACTTTGTCACCAGGTTGATCACTAACCAAACAAGAAGAATACGAAAGTTTAGTTGGATGTTTGTAACTTAATCACGCTAAAACGTCTCAACATATCTGGATGAAGTTTGGCACATAGAGAGATTATAGTCTGGAATAGCACATCGGCTACTTTTATCTTCGAAAATCATCATCATTATGTCCTCCATACCGTGTTTTGGTGATCTGTCCTGTATGACTTGCAAACCCTTCGCTTTAAAGGCCCGGTTACAGCTTACAGGACTACAGCGACTAGGTCGAATTCTGGAAAAGTCGCTGTTTCCGTGGAATTGTATCTGCTGGCGAAGCCGCAGACGAAGCTAGTCATAATAATTTTCATCGGCAGTTCACTAAATTTACAAAATAGACTTAAAAATGAATAGTTTGACTGCCTCGGTGATCCAGTGGCCGCAGTATGCGCTTGCTGTGTACGAGGTTGTAGGTTCGATTCCCACACAGGACAAAACTTTGTGCGACCCACGAAGAATTGTTATGAGTCTGGGTGTAATTTAAAGTCCCCGCGACACAGAGCTTGTTCTCTAGTGCGGGAGTTGTCTTTTAAAACAAAAAAAAACATCGGCAGTTCACTAAATTTACAAAATAGACTTAAAAATGAACAGTCTATTACTCCTTGAACTATTTAACTATTAAGCAAACACGAGCTCCATTAGGCCTGTATTAAAATGATTAAAATAATAACCATAATGGTTCTACCTTTATAATGATTGATGTAACTGGATCATGGATATTATATATTGTAGATATTATTAAAGCGATCAATGACAGAGTTGTTTGTCAATAATGAGTTGTACACATCCTGTATATCTGACTATTATTGTTATATTGGTATATATAGTATTGGTCTTGTGTGGTTAGCGACCCTGATTGCTAAGCTAGAGGTCGTGGGTTCGATTCCCACCCAGGATAAATCTTTGAGTGAACAAATAAACAAAGAAGAAGAAGGAAACCTGGCACGAGCCGAGACGTCTTAAATGAAAGGTGCAAAAATCATCATTTTGCACAGTAACTAGGTGAACATTAATTGATATTATAACAATAGCTTCAGTCATTTCCGAGATACCGACCGACCACATGAACATACAAGGACGAACATACAGCTCAGGAAACGGTTACCAGTCGTATATCATGTACATATTACTTGCCTCCCAACATCTTCCGCCTTTCATATATATATATATATATGTTAAGTTATGACTATGAAATTAAGTTAACGTTAAGGCTCATGGAATAACAGAAAGCACGTCTCCACATTATAAAGCCTTTTTTTGATACTAAATAATATGTTCTGTTGATTGTCGAAAATCATTTTTTTTTACAACTCCAAATGTTTTGCAAGCATTATGCATGCATTTACCATAAGCTGAATTAAGCACCGAAATTCTGATAAGTACCAAAATATCTCTATATTTTCCGGCAATTTCTGGTATTTTTGTAGTACTTCAAATAAAGTCATTAGATATTTAGAACTGAAAAAAATACTTTATAGTCTATGCATTTTAAAATGAAATGTTGGAAGCAGATATCGCACTGGATTATGTGGCAATTAACCACTGCGCGACATTTGAGGTTTGATTCCCATACAGTTTAAAAAAACATGCAATCCACAAATATTTTTTTGAGTTCTGCGTGAATCTTTTTACATCACGTAGTCATAATATGCAAGCGCTATCTTAAGAAATGACAGTTCCCGAGTAAACTGGCTGCATGAAATTTTCTTTCACAAGAAACAGGCATAAACTGGTCAGGTTAATAAATATGTATGTCAAGATAGTATCTCAATGATGACAGTTATATGTGGGGTAGGATGAAGGGGGCCGGCAACATGGGTCTTATTGCGAAGTAGAAAGAATGGGATGAGAAGGAATGTGTGAGTCATCTAATATCACTGCGCAGCGTTTTGGAGTCATCGTATGGCTATAACAATTTCATATTATTTTTTACTATTTTTTTTTTTTTTTTTTATACTACTTGGGTGGCAAACAAGCATACGGCCCACCTGGTGTTAAGCAGTTACCGTAGCCTATGGACGCTTGCAATACCAGAGGTATCACTTGCGTGTTGCCAACCCATTTTTTGACACCAGGTTTTTAAGATGGAACTATCCCTGGGATAGGAATACGTTTATTTCAAAACGCATCCCTAAATGAGCGCTGGAGACCTGTACTCACACACAGGAACACAACTACACCGCTGTGTGCAGTTATTTGGCTGTGGTCTTCTGTAAGGTGGAGGTCCTTCCCCAGTGGGCCTGCTCGCTAGTATGGTGCCCTCCCTCTCTTAAACTACTATGTCGTTGATTTCCTACCTACTGTGTTTAATGCCCGATTCATCTATAATGGTAAAAATGCGAAACGTCAGCTTGATCTGCGCCTGTATTCTCGGTGGTAAAATCATTGGGAACGGACACCCGTAACCTCATAGCATACCGTGTAACTGTCCGAAGGGAAGACCTGATGACCTGAAATTCAGGTTTGCGCCCCGTTTAGGCATCAGTCTCCCACATTTTTCTTTTACTAACCCCGATGCTAAGCCAAATACCCTGTATAAGGAAAATTGTGAGAGAACCAATAAATTTTATTATTATTTAAAAAAAAATCGAATTACATATAGTCCGGTATGAGATACTTCGAATATATCTCACTGGATTTCTGGCTGACAGGGTTAAGGTTAGCTTTAAAAACACACACGGTGTTCTAATGCTGGTTGGTGTTTTGTCAAACTAATGACATGTCGAAATTCAATAAGATGCAGACACAACCACGCTTATGTTACTCTTTTAATCAGTCCAGTAGTTTTTGAGTTGTTTCGTTACAAACCGAAATGCAATTTATGATATTAGTATATAGTATAAATAGTAGATATGTCTGTCTCTAAAAAAACTTCGACAGAATTTCAGGATTCGTATTCAAAGCCTAGCTGGTTAGTCATCCCGCATTTAAACTATATCAAAGCAAAGCAGCCGTTCTTACGTATTTCTCATAGAGACCGAAACAATAGTCCATATAAACTCTTGTAAAACAACATTTTATTTAGAGAATTGCCGCAAATTGACCAATAGAACTTAATCATGGCAATAAAAACTAAATTCCACTAGTATTAGTGCATCACGATGTTTGTTATCTACAGTATTGTGGTGTAGGTAGATCTTTAAGCGTCTAGATATTATTTAAAAAACGTTATGTACTTTTAATTATTACTTAAACTACTAAAGATTTTGTTCCTCCTTTGAATATGTACTAATTTATTTAGCAGTAGGTACGTATATTGAGCAAGTAGATTAATCTATTATATGGTTTTTTAGTACTTCCCGTACGTTATAAAAATAATCAACATTTTAAGTAATATTTATATAATATCACAGATTTTATTCTAATTTTTAAATTTGAACTCAAATTACACCCAGATCTTAAAACTTTTTTTTATTCACACGACAATAAAATCCGTTACGCGCAAAGTTTAATTTATTTGCGAAGATAATTGAAAGCTTGCGGACATGTGAACTGGCGTGTTGTAGTGATTACCGACGTGTCTTATAGATCACTGCATTGTTCGAACACGTTTCTAAGTAATTGTAACGTTTCTTATACTTCTGTTGTGTTAAACAATAAAGTTAGGTTTAAAAACAAAGAAAATAAAATATTTCTCCGAGTTGTCCATGTTATTTAGATAAGTAAAACTTTAAAAGCTTTTGCTATTTAACAAAACTTTGTCCAAAACACAAATATTTTCCAAAATTCGTAAAACTTACGTACAGGAAAATAATATTTTCACGACTGAAATGATTTAAACTTATTTTTTGATAATTTGATGGAGATACTCTGTTTATGTGATAGTGTTGGTACTCACTGTGTCTCAATGAGCTCGCAGTTGAGCAGCAGCTTGTTGGGGCCCAGCTCGATGACAGCCACGGTGAGGTCGTGGAAGTACACCATGCGCAAGGAATCGTTGGCGATGCGCCGCCCGGTATAAGGTTTCGCTCCCGCCGAAGGTTCCCGGCGCTCCGCATCCTCGGACCTTGCCCCTACGGTTCCCACCAGCCCCGCCAGTGACCAGCCCGCGGGGAAACTGAACGCAAAGGGTTTAGCCGAAGCCGAAGGTGGAGACGACACTGCGATACAAAATATCACCACTACAGATAGTAAGGATTTGAGTAGTCCGTCAGCCATTGGCGCACCGCGGGTGATAGCCTCCCGAACCGACCGCACCGCGCTCACTAGTCTCCTGAACGACATTATAATTTATTAATTTAACGTATTTTGCACTCGTCCATGCCGCGCGTGCGGCCCGCGCGCCAGTCTGCCGGGTACTGCGCCGCCACCCGCAACCCACCACTTTCTTGACTAGTGACGTCAGCTTGGCGGTCACTGTCTGCTCGAGGAGTTTCACTTGTGTTGTATCTACTTCCGCGTGCGCTGATATAGGTCTAGGGCTCGGTGGCCAGCGCCGCATGACCCAGTATGCACTATGCGCTACAGAGCTATCTGATGGATAACTGCGCGAGTCGCATGGAAGTGCTCGTTTGCGTGATTCGGGAAATGGTAGGATAGTGACAATTGGTGTGATGCACAGATAGTTATATTGGGACTGGGGACTTAATAATTTATTGGTATACAAACGGTTGTTAGGTGTAATACATACATACATACATATCATCATGCCTGTGTCCCAGTGGGGTAGGCAGAGACTATGGTGCGCCAATTGCTTCGATCTAAACATACTTAGGTGTAATAACGTGTTAAAATCGATTTAATAAGTACTTAGGCACTTACTTATAACGACTTTTTTAACCCCTCACTGAAAACGAGGGGCAGTAGGTTGAGGTTACTTCTGTCACTAGATAATATACAATCCTTGTCTTTAATAACATTCTTTCCTCACAATTGGAAGATGTTGTACGTATAGACCTGTAACGGCTAACGTTTGAATGAAACTTACGTCACTCCAAGACGTAAACAAGCGGTGGACAAATTCGAACTCTGGAGTAGGAGCTCGGATGGCACAGTTGGTAGTGCGCTGGGCCGGAACTCGAGAGGCGAAGGTTCGAGTTCTGCTCCGGGCTCGTCTTTTTCCACATTGCTTTAATATTTAAGTATAATATACAATCCGCTAGAAGCTAGAGTAGAGTAACTATCGCAATGAAAGGAAGTTGAAGTCTTAGACGTGCTTTTTCATAACAGACTAAGGATTGCGTTAATTTAACACTTAAACTTAAGTAGTAGTTTAGTACGGGCGCAAATGCATCAGAGGCGCTACAATTTCTTATTTATATTTTAAATATTTAAAATTGTAATTGAATATAGCAACTCGGTAAATAATAACAATACTGTTATTTGTTATGAGCTAACATAATATTTTAAGGTAAAGTATGTTACACCGTTTACAACAGAACTTACAATTATTTATATTTATTATTTAACAAACAAAATATTTATTATAGAGAGGAGCAAATGCATAAATATTATATAGCCTACATTACAGAAGTAATAATCCTTACTAATATTATAAATGAAAGTTTGTGAGTATGGATGGATGGATAGATGGATGGATGGGTGGATGGATGTTTGTTACTCTTTCACGTAAAAACTACTGAACGGATCTGGATGAAATTTGGCACAGAGATAGATTATGGTCTGGAATAACACATAGGCATTTACTACAGCGATAACCGACATCCACGCGGGCGGAGCCGCGGGCAACAGCTAGTATACCATATAAAATGTCCCACTTCGTAGTTTCTCTGGTCTATCAAAAGAGCTAAGAGGATTTAGGCCTACCTAATAGTGGTATGGTAATTTAAACACAAAAAAAAAATTATAATAATATACTAGCTATTGCCCGCGGCTCCGCCTGCATTGATGTCGGTTATCGCTGTAAAAAGTAGCCTATGTGTTATTCCAGACTATAATCTATCTCTGTGCCAAATTTCATCTAGATCCGTTCAGTAGTTTTTGCGTGAAAGAGTAACAAACATCCATCCATCCATACTCACAAACTTTCACATTTATAATATTAGTAAGGATGTCCAGTGGCCGCAGTATGCGCCTGCTGTGCACGAGGTAGTGGGTTCGATTCCCACATAGGACAAAACTTTGTGTGAACCACAAAGAGTTGTTCTGAGTCTGGCTGTAATTTGAGTCCGTTAATTATATATTTGTAAAGTCCCTCGCGAAACAGAGCTTGTACTCCAGTGCTGGAGTTGTCTTTTATGAAGACAAAAAAAGAAAAATATATTTTTTTATTTCTGAGTCCAAAAACAGGGGCTGTTTGTTTTTAACGCTGCAACTCTATACCCCACTGAATTCAACTTATTCAGTCATTCTTATTACCTACTTAATTTATTCTCAAACATTTCTTTTATTCTCAAACTTATTTAATCGGAATTGATTGTTGTTACCATTAGCTTTTTGATTAAAGTCTACTGAAAGTTAGGACAACATGAAGTTGCTCATATTTGCGCAGAATAACTGAAGAATTATTAATTCCCATATGCATATGCAGTAGCTCCTTATTATTAGGTGGCCCGTATGTTTCCTATCATCCACGTTCGTAATTTATTTTTCGTGACAAGCTACGAACGTGGAATTTTTTTCTTGCTTTGATAACCAGCTACGATCGTGGAATTTTTTTCTAGCTTTGATAACCAGCTACGAAGTGGATTTTTTTTTGCTTTGGTAACCAGCTACGAACGTGGAATTTTTTTCTTGCCTTGATGACCAGCTACGAACGTGGAATTTTTTTCTTGCTTTGATAACCAGCTATGAACGTGGAATTCTTTTCTTGCTTTGATAACCAGCTATGAACGTGGAATTTTTTTCTTGCTTTGATAACCAGCTGCGAAAGTGGAATTCTTTTCTTGCTTTGATAACCAGCTATGAACGTGGAATTTTTTTCTTGCTTTGATAACCAGCTGCGAACGTGGAATTCTTTTCTTGCATTGATAACCAACTACGAACGTGGATTTTTTTCTTGCTTTGATAACCATGGCAACTACGTACGTGGATTTTTTATCTTGCTTTGATAACCATGGCAGCTACGAACGTGGCATTTTTTTCTTGCGTTGATAACCAGCTACGAACATGTAATTAAATTGTCATTTTCGTAACCAAGTTTCATAACCAGCTACGAAAGAAGATATTTATTTTCATTTTCAAATCTGGTTATTAATTAAGAAAATGTTTTCCACTTAGGTAGGTACATAACGCTCCTTATCATTACGTGGCCCGTATGTCACTATCACAGCTATGAAAAGAATTCAACAAAACGATGTTAGAAATGCTATATTTTTATTACATAGTTACGTTCCATAGGTAGGATAAGTAAGGTACGTAACATACTTATTTGAAAAAGAATTCAATAATACATATTAATTTATTAGTTTACTTGTACCATAATAAGTGATAAGTACTTAGGTAGGTACATAACATACTGGCATACCATAGTTACGTAGTAACTAGTTAGTAATCTGTGCCATAGTACAGTATGCAAAGCAGAGCCTCTAGACAAGTGGCATAAACGGTAGTCGAATCGTAAAGTCAAAAAAACTAATGTATGGGATTTGACGTAAGTCTACGATATAATGTCGTAAACTTACGTCAAATCCCAAACATTTGCTATTTTGACTTTTTGATTCGACTATCGCTTGTGCCACTTGTCTAGAGGGGCTGATGAGGTACCAGGGTCGCTTTATAAGGATTGATTTTTTAAGACAATACTAAACATATTTTTATGAGGTGTTGTAAGATTAAATAATAATTATTATTATTATAAGCCTGTACTGTCCCACTGCAGGACAAAGGCTCACCCACTCTGCTTCCATTTCTCTCTGTCTAAAGCCGCTGAGGACCAGTCTTGGTTAAATGAATCCAACTTATCCCGCCATCTCTGTCTGGGTCTACCGCGATGTCGCTTGGCATTTAGAGATTAAACAATTACACTGATTTAAATAACTATAGCGAAATCTCCTAAAATATATTCAGTATTTTCCTTATAGAGCGACCATGGCACCTTATCTGCTTTGCATACTGTACATAATGCATTTGAAAAGTAATTAATTTCCAAAATATATATTACTAGCTACCGCTCGCGATGGCTCACATAGTATACTGAAATTTAATCTTTGTAAATTTAAATTTAGAATAATGTAGGTATAAGAAATTTTAAATAGGTTTACTTGTTCCGGCGAATACTACAACACATATAAACAAAGTCACAAAAGTCGCTCTGTCTCTCTCTCTCTCTCTCTCTCTCTCTTTATAATAGATATCAGTATCGATTATAGGTACCTACCTACATAAAGGTAGATGATGTATTATTAAGAACATGACATGTACAGGTCTATATAGCGGTTTCTCAAAATAATGGTTTTATCGGGTGTGGGTGTAATTTGTGGGGTCATTTTAACATTCATAAAAGATCTTGATATATGTACCTATCTACTAATAAGATTTTGAATAACATCACTTAATATATATTCTGTTGATAAAATATTACTTAATATGAAATGCTAATGGTAGGCCACCGGTTGCGGACACGTATATCTAAACCGGTATTCAACACACAGACGAGGAGGTAGGCAGATACGTATGTATATGTATTTGCATTACGCAAACACTAAGTAAGTCAGAGAACAACGACTCAGACGTAAATTTGCAATCTTCTCTCATCAATATTGCATCATAAAAGAAAGTCACCGCGATCATTGGCGGAGCAATCGCACACATATTGTATATGTTATATTCTGGCGATTAAAAAGAGTGGCCCGAGTTTCTTGCCAATTCTTCTCGAGGCCCTACCATAGTCAGCGAATTGGCCGTAGGAAAAAAGTATGCTGGCATTTGTTTTTATGACGTTCATAAGTATCATGTATTTGATCTAAATGAATAATGAGTTTGACTAGTTCGCTATAAATTGTAGAGTCATGTTCTCATGACTCTACATTTTTTTATTCTTGCTAATTCTTGTGAACTAGCAAGAATCTCAGGCTGATAATGCTTTTTTATGTTGTCTAAATGGGATATTAAAATACACAATCTGGAACATACTACTCCAAGACAAGAAATACATAAAATCTTGTTCGTATCCATCAAGTAAACAGTAAAAACTGGTGACATTTAGAGAAGCCCTACGCGAAATTAGTTGCATAACTGTCTCACGTGGAAACCTTATATGTAACTCAACCTTTACGTTCCTATTTTCGTCAAGAAAATAATAATAAATGTTTGTATTGGTAAACAGAAACTTTTCTCGTAAGCTAGTTGCTACCCACGTGTTTGTTCATGTTCGTCAAGAATGAACACCTGTACCTACACGTGCCTTTCATTTCTGTAAGTTCTTATAGAGTACCTACCTAGAATAATAAGGTATCTTTTTTCAAATTGGCGCAAGTCGGCTGAAAATGAACCTTCACTTTACGAAGCTCTTTAATTTTACCGACTTCAAAAAACAGGAGGTTATTAATTCTCTGCTTAAAAAGACAACTCCTGCACTAGAGAACATGCTCTGTGTCGCGGGGGACTTTACAAACATACAATTAACGGACACAAATTACACCCAGACTCAGAACAATTCTTTGTGGGTCACACAAAGTTTTGTCCTGTGTGGAAATCGAACCCGCAACCTCGTGCACAGCAGGTGTATACTGCAGCCACTGGACCACCAATTGCATGAATTTTGACAGGCAGTCAAAATTCATGTGTATTTTTTTACGTTTTTCACTGCAAAGTTCACTATTTCTCTATGAACGGATGTTTTTTTTTCTTTTGAAGTAATTACATTCAGTTTGGTCTCATTTTCATCAAAAGCCAGTTCTTATGATAGGATCCATTAAGAACTTAGGGAACACCTCAAATATTATAAATATAAACATAACGATGTTGGTATTTTTCGCAACAAATTAAACATTTTCATTCAGAAAGTTAATTTTAAAGGGTCGGCAACGCGTGAGTGACACCCCTAGTGTTGCAAACGTCCATAGGCTACGGTCACTGCTTACCATGTATCGTACCCGTATGCTTGTTTGCCACCTTGGTAGTATAAAAAAAAATGGTAAACGTGGACTATGTTTACCATTGTTTTTGATATTGGTAGAATCGCAAACAAGTATACGGTCTGTTTGACGGTAAGTTTTTACCATAGCCGTAGCCTATGGACGCTTGTAGGACTATTCCTTATCAGATAGCTGTTATCTATACTATATTAATATTATAAAGCTGAAGAGTTTGTCTGTTTGGTTGGTTGAACGCGCTAATCTCAGAAAGTACTCGTTCGATTTGAAAATATATTTTTGCTGCATAGTTTATTTATCCAGGAAGGCTATAGGCTTTATATCATCACGCTATTATGACGTTTGCAACACCAGGGGTGTCACTCGCGCGTTGCTGACCCTTTAGACACTTTATAACTTATTTCTTGATGAACCCCATGCTATAGTCTTTCGGGAAAGCCTCGGCATTGAGCTCATTCCACAACCTAATCGTACGTGGGAGGAAATTCCTCTGAAACAGTACAGTGCCGCACGATATAGGTTCTAAAATGTGAGAATGAAACTCCCTGTCGGTGGCGGGAGGTGCGTTTACGAAATATAAAGATGATACTAAAATAATGCTTCATTCACACCTATGTTTATGTAGGTAACTACTATTATTATCTCATAATCGAAAACCGTATTATTGTTATTGTTAACAATGGACAATTGCTTCGTATAATCGATATAATAAAGGCAACCAGATTTTTAAATAGTGACATCAATAGTTTTATGACAATTGGGTATACAATTAGTATAACTACGCAGTTTTAATGAGTTTGGATTCATGAAATTTGTGAATATACATACTAGCTGTTGCCCACGGCTCCGCCCGCGTGGATGTCGGTTATCGCTGTAAAAAGTAGCCTATGTGTTATTCCAGACCATAATCTATCTCTGTGCCAAATCATCCAGATCCGTTCAGTTGTTTTTACGTGAAAGAGTAACAAACATCCATCCATCCATCCATACTTACAAACTTTCGCGTTTATCATATTAGTAGTACATGTAGAATTTTATTTAAGTTCTATTTATTTTAAAGAAACTAACAATTATATTTGAGAGTCCTAAACAGAAGGAAGTAGCAACACAATTATATTTTCATTATTGATTAGGACATCTAGACTCTACTACTAATGCCTAATTGAAAAAATATATATTATTCTATTATTTTATGCTCTATTTTAACATATACATATATGTATTATTATCATCAGAGGTACAGATACATCTACTGGCTTAAAGGCTGACATGAAGCTTGGGCTATTCAACGCTAGATGGCACTAATATAAAATTTTATTTACTAACCAATTTTCGTGAAATAAAAATTCTTTATTCTTTTTTTAGACAACTCCCGCACTAGAAAACAAGCTCTGTGTCGCGGGGGACTTTACAAACATACAATTAACGGACACAAATTACACCCAGACTCATAACAACTCTTTGTGGGTCACACAAAGTTTTGTCCTGTGTGGGAATCGAACCCACAACCTCGTGCACAGCAGGCGCATACTGCCGCCACTGGACCACCAAGGCAGTCAAAAAATATAAGCTTTTTAACAAAATAAACTGCATAAAAACCGGTCTATATGTTTGGGCCTCTAATATGCAACAGGCATAAAGAACGAGTCACACAGAAACAACTAAGCAGAGCCGATACTAACATTCAAACAATATTCAAGTGACTGTGGTGAAGTTATATTATTCATCATGATTTTACACGATTTAATTTTATCCCTACTAATTATATATGCGAAAATAACTTATTGTGTTGCCGTTTCACTACTAATGGGCCTAAACGCATTTTAATAATATTTAGCAAGAAAATAGATGGTATCCTGGGGATGGACGTAATGGTACTTTTTATCAACATAACCGACGTCCATAGATGCGGAGCCGCGGGCAAAAGCTAGTACATTAAAAAGAGAACAAACTCAAAAATGTATTTTTAAATTGAAATTTAATCCGTTTGGTGACGAAATATTGACTGCCTCGGTGGTCCAGTGGCCGCAGTATGCGACTGCTGTACACGAGATTGTGGGTTCGATTCCCACACAGGACAAAACTTTGTGTGACCCCTTCTTCTTATCGTTTGGTTAGTGGCCAACCTGGTGACAGAGTTATTTAGATCGCCTATATTTTAGGCCTCTGTCGCGATCTAACGACTGATAACAGTCGGGACCGACTTTTAACGTGCCCTCCGAAGCACGGAGATGCTCACATGAAATACCACTATGCGGTCACCCATCTATAGGGTTACCGCGCCCTTGGTAGCTTAACCCGCTGATCGTTTACCGAACAGCGTGTACACCTAGCTATGAGTGCCTCAAAGAATTGTTCTGAGTCTGGGTGTAATTTGTGTCCGTTAAATTGTATGTTTGTAAAGTCCCCCGCGACACAGAGCTTGTTCTCTAGTGCGGGAGTTGTCTTTTTCAAAATAAGAAAAAATAATTAAGAATACAAATGTCACCACCCTGTTCCATATAGTCGACTAAGAGAGTAAGTTGGCCGACAATATCCACTGCAAGAAAAGGAAAACTCTAAAACAAAACCCTGTACCAACCCGTCTGGCCAGCGTGTTATTGCAGGCTAATATCCCTTCGAATATATGGAGGAGACCCTTGCGCATAAATAGGACATGAAACATAAAACTCAAAAATATAATATAATCATTTATTATGTATTTAATACGTTCTTGATCCAGTTGATGTGCACGTGGAGGGGGTAAGCAATGAACAGGTAGTCGTCGGTCTGCGCCACCGCCAACATCTTCACCTCACCCCCTTGCAGCATCATCACGGGACCGCCAGAACTTAGCTGGAACAGTATACACACGTTAAACTTGCTCTACTCCGAACTGATACGTAGAATTATAAAAAAGACGTGTGGCACTCGGGGACTGCCGCGGTAAAGCTATTGCATATTTTTCAGTATGATTTTTTTATCGAAACAAATAAAAAATTACTTTACAGAATTATCTAAATCATTTTATTTTATTCTCAATGATTCATAAAAATATATAATAATAAAAATGAATACTTGTAATAATTCCTTAAGACTCCTTATACTATAATCTGTTTCACATTAATATTCTCTTAGATCAAAGTCGCAAAAGACGTGGACGCTCACAGTGGGACTAGTCCACAAATTAAAAGTCGCACAGCGGGCTATGGAGCGAGCTATGCTTGGCGTTTCTTTGAAGGATAAAATTCGCAACGAGGTAATCCGACAAAGAACCAAAGTTACCGACATAGCTCGCAGACTTAGCAAGCTGAAGTGGCAATGGGCTGGTCACATCTGTAGAAGGACCGATGGCCGATGGTGCAGACGTGTCCTAGAGTGGAGACCGCGACTCGGTAAGCGTAAGGTAGGGCGGCCCCCAGCTAGGTGGACCGACGACCTAAAAAAGGTCGCTGGGACGGACTGGATGCGGAAGGCGGAGGACCGTGTGCTGTGGCGCGTGTTAGGAGAGGCCTATGTCCAGCAGTGGACTGCGATAGGCTGATTGATTGATTGAGATCAAAACCTCCTTACACAAATTTGACATATTATTATTGGCCGTTTAGAGAATTCGTCATTAAAAAAAGTATCACCACTGTGCCGTTTGGAGTGGGGGGGTGTTAGGTTTATTATTTTCGTTACGGAATTTCTGGATTCGGTCTCCACGCCCAAGGCCTGCGATAGAAGCTAAATAAAACTAAACTAAAATTAAGAAAGCAAGCACGACTGGGGAAGGACTACTATCTTGCAGAAAACAATATCACATTGATTTGTAATTATTTATAAAAAATAATTACAAAAATATTAGATAAAAGGTATACTAAAATGTCGAATCTTCCAAAAATCGTAATTTTTCTTGAAGACCAAAAATAATCAAAAATAGAATAAATCAGTACGCGTATAGTAATTCTGTACCTGTGTAATATTCTGAAATTTGTCGGTGTTAAATAGACAGATGACGTCATTGTTGTAGAAGCTGTACAAAGCTTGACACTCGGCTTCGCTCAGGATCAGCGCCGATATGTTGATGAGGCTCAGAGTGTCGACACCCGAGTCGTTCTGTAAATAAATTGAACAGATGCGTTTTTGAAACTATTTTTTTTATATTCTTTATTTAGGTAAACAAACAATGACACAATACATAGTTCCTTATAGTATAACAATATGTAAATAACATAATTGTGCCACCAGCGACATTTACCACGTATTTACTAGACAAAATAATCTAAGGGTATGTTTTTAGATGAGAACAATAACTCAATTGTAAAAAAATAAATTGTAGCATAAAAATTTAACTATTTTAGGCAAGTGCTAAGCTACGTCTAAGTTTGTCAGCAATTGTTTCTTAAATATACTAGGACGTGTTGCCATTAAATCTATAGAATTGAAGTGCTTGTTATATGAATCAACCAATTGGAACATCCATCGGCAGCATTTACCAGCATTGGAGCGACATTTGTAAGTAGCAAATATATAACATAAATTTCAACTATGACTAACTGCAGTCTAATTCGAGAAATAGGTGACTTATACCTAATAAAGGTGTGTTAAAAAAACAACTAGCATACGGCATACGGTAAGCAGTTCCCGTAGCCTATGGACACTTGCAACACTATCACTCGCTCGTTGCCGACACTTTAGACCTTATAACTCCTTTCTTGAAAAACCCTATGCTTCTCTCGGGATAATCTTTAGCGTTACATACAAGGTGTTATTTTTTATAATAATAATAATAATAATGTCCTCCTAACCGAATTTTGGTCACGGTGGCTAATCTCAACGGAGACTAGCCATCTGCGCGGGAGATATCATAGTGCAAACATAAGTGTACTCTTTATTCCCTCACTCTCATAGTTCGATGGGACGGTATTTCGACACGACCAGAGAGAGATCAGGCGTAGGATCCACGGCTTTACGTGCTTTCCGAGGCACGGGGGTGTAAACACCGCCAATTTCCAAACTCCGGGCATCTATTGTGAATTTCTTGATAGAAAACCCAATATATATTTTTGGCCCGACTCAGGAATCGAACCTCGGACCTCGTAATCAGCAGTCACACATCGACCACTAAGCTACGCGGCCAGTTTATTGTATTATTGCCCGCGGCTATCGGTTATCGCGATAAAAAAGTGCTATCCTATGTGCTATTCCAGACTATAATCTATCTCTGTGCCAAATTTCATTCAGATCCGTTCAGTAATTTTTACGTGAAAGCAGCAATCATCCTCACAAACTTTCACATTTATAACATCAACATCACTGAATGTATGGATGGATGGATGGATGGATGGATGGATGGATAGATAGATGTATGTTACTCTTTTACGTAAAAACTTCTAAACGGATCTGGATGAAATTTGGCACAGAGATAAATTATGGTCTGGAATAACACATAGGCTACTTTTTTCAGCAATAACCGACATCCACGCGGGCGAAGCCGCGGGCAACAGCTAGTGTTTTATAATTTTCTACCAGACCTACATACAAAGGAGCGAAACCTTAATTACCTTTGACAGAATCCATCCGAAAATCGTGACATCTCCTTTTTTCACCTTCTCGTCTATCAGTGATAGACTAGGACCTTCCAACTCCGGCTCAATCCTCATCATCGTCAAGTAAGGACCATTCATCTCAGACTTTATACTCCTGCGGTGCCTCGAGGAATTACTCGAGGTGTTTTGAGGCTGGAGTATTGCGGTCACATTATGGGCAGACCCATCTGTGAGAGGGTCTGTGGCTCCTGCTACTACTGTATATAATGTCTCTGTGTGTGTCATGGTTTTGCTGAAATTTTAGGAATTTTAAGATAGATGGAATTGGCGTGCTAAAGAGGAAACCCACGGTATACCTAACTGTGGGTGGATTAACGTATGAGAATAAGAAGAATAAGGTTGAATGAACGATGGCGGGATCAGACTATAGGTAAAGAAGACGCAGAGGTCTCCAACAAGGCTGGTTGGTTGACTGCCTTTGTGGTCCAGTGGCCGCAGTATGCACCTGTTGTGCACGAGGTTGTAGGTTCGATTCCCATACAGGACAAAACTTTGTGTGACCCGCAAAGAGTTGTTATGAGTCTGGGTGTAATTTGTGTCCGTTGTAAAGTCCCCCGCAACACAGAGCTTGTTCTCTAGTGCGGGAGTTGTCTTTTTTAACAGAGAGAAGAGAAGGTGAACTGATGACCCGGTAATGGTTGTGGATAGCCTCTAGACAAGATCTATAGATAATAGTATTAGGGCACCATACAAGTTAACAAGTCCGACTGGGGCAGAACCTCCACCTTACAAAAGACCACAACAAGAAAACATTCCCCAGAGTACAGGTTTCTAGAGCTCATTTAGGGATGGGATATGTTTTTAACGAAGCATTTTCCTATCCCAGAGAAATTGTCATAAAACCCTGGGGTTTATTTTTGGGTCGGCAACACGCAAGTGATGCCTCTGGTATTGCATGCGTCCGTAGGGTGCGGTTACTGCTTAACATCAGCCGGGCCGTATCCTTGTTTTTCACCTAAGTAGTATTTAAAAAACGTTATATATTTTTCCCTGGGATAGGAAAACGTTACGTTATAAAACTCATCCCTTAATGACCTCTGAAAATCTGTACTCACACACAGCCTATAATTTGGCTGTGGTCTTCTGTAAGACGGAGGTCCTTCCCCAACTAGGTTTGCTCGCTAGAATGGTGCCCTACCTCTCTAAACTTAATGAAAAATATTAATTTTACTCACTTATCAGCGTACAATTTAGTTAATATATTTACGCAATTGGCGGCTGTCAGTACCCAATGTGATGATAACAATGTCCCCGCACAGGTTTGGGCGGTGATATTTGACATTGTTTCAAATATGGCGACCAAAAATGGCGCGGATTTTGGCAAATCTTTCTCAGTTAGAGTTGTTACGTGCTCTGTAACCGCAACATTGTCAAAGTTTGTAAAACTATCTTCATTTATATAATTATTTTGATGATACGATTCTTCGGAATTGAAATTGAAGGTATCTATTGCTTTTTCATATATTTCTTGTTTTCCGTCTACTTCGGGTATAGTAGCTTCTATAAATGAGTTGTAAAAAGATTCTTGTGAGACATCATTGATAGGTACAGGATCACCATTAGTAAACATGGGCATAACATCCAAGTCCAGTTCTCTACTAACAGCATTCAGAATTTGGTTGGTGGTCCCAGGATCACACTGTCGAACGATTTTAGGATAATTGTTGTGTGTATCAGGGGTGTGTTCTATTATTGTCTCATTTAGAGCGTTACTGAAACCTATAAAATATACAACAATATATTATTATATAGAATCATCATCATCATCGTTGTTCCCTCACTGTTGAGGATCGCGACCACATACGACGCGTCTCCAAGCTCTTCTCTATTCTTATTGGTCTTATTATATAGAATAGATTATCTAGTTCAACGACTAACCGAAAGGAGGGGTAAAACGGACATTTCTTGTAGGTCAATTAATTCTAATTAAATCTTTGGAATGTAGACAACTTTTGTTTACGATCAAATAGCCGGAGGGCCAAATCGAATGGCCTGAAGGCTATTCGATTTAGGCCGTTTAGACTAAATACCCCACTTTTACCACTCACTGAAGCAAATACTAGCAATACGACTTCTCCTTGACCTGGATTGCACTTTTTCATGGATATCTGGCAGCCCTTGGGTTCTCATCAGCAGAAACACTATCCAAGTACCTACTTATTTGTTATTTTAAGCAGTAGTATTTCGAGGGGATAGATAGGTATCCAAATGTGAGAAATCACATTGGGATATCTTGCTAAAATTAAAGAAAATAACTCTGTACGATCGACCACTGATAGAATATTTATTTATTTATTAAACTCAATATGATATACCTACCTCCGCAAGATTTAATATAGCCTTCGAATAAATAAAATGACAATTATTAAATATAAGTTTTATAATTGTAATGTGTCACTTTTTCAATTAATCAATTTTGTCCATCAAAGGTCAATATCGCTAGATTTATTTATTTATTTGGTTGGCTGACAGCTGTTACATTATAATCTTACAAAAATAATAACTAAAATCTAAATATTTTCAAAATGTACAGTCAATTATAAGCAAACAACGCATGCACTAATATAAATAAGTACCTACTTAGTTCTAACTGATAATCTAGCAATCAAATTACTAAATTTAAAATCAATGGATATATTATATAATATCGAGATCGCCTGCGACTTAGTCCGCGTGGTAATTGGGAATATTTTCCCCGTATTTGCAACATATCTCACTACTGCTTCACTCCTATTAATCATAGCGTGATATTATATAACCTATAGCATTCCTGGATAAATGCACTATTCAACAAAAAACATTTTTTCTAATCGAACTAGTACTGAGTCTGAGATTAGAGCGTTCAACCAAACAAATAAACTCTTAAGTATAGATTAATTTCTAAACAAATAAATAAAAATTAACTTACCCGTTAAATTATCCAAGAGAAACACATAAACCACAACGTTCGACATATCTAACGCGACAAGTACCTACCGATGTTATGTGTTAGCTACATTGTTGTTATAACATAGCTACACTACCACTCAACACGACCAACAACTAGCACATAATATGTAACGTATTGTTAACATACTTAGCCTATTTTACAAATAGGTTGATACTGCTCAATTGCTACAAATTTGCCAAACGTAAAACGTTTAATCCTACTAATATTATAAACGCGAAAGTTTGTAAGTATGGATGGATGTTTGTTACTCTTTCACGTAAATACTACTGAACGGATCTGGATGAAATTTGGCACAGAGATAGATTATGGTCTGGAATAATACATAGGCTACTTTTTACAGCGATAATCGACATCCACGCGGGCGGAACCGCGGGCAACGGCTAGTGTTTTATAAAACTGATAGTATCGTATCAATCAATCAGCCTATCGCAGTCCACTGCTGTGTGGTCCTCCGCCCTCCGCATCCAGTCCATCCCAGCGACCTATTTAAGGTCGTCGGTCCACCTAGCTTGGGGCCGACTAGCTTATATTTGATTATCAATTAACGAAATATTAGGTAATGTTGAACGGAAAGTTGTAATAATTTCTTTAAATACCTTTCAGGAATTGCTGCTGGAGTAAAATAGAATATTAACCAGGGTGCAATTTCCCCCACCGCTCTCGGCGCTCCCCTCGGCTTACGACCATTTCTTTATCTTTTTCTTTACCCTGAATGGTTGTATCCGAAGCGACATAGCAAAAGCCAAAAAAAATACATTTTGCTTTGGTAAAATTGGACGAATCAGACGTACGTAACCGTCGAAAAAAAAGACCATCTGATTCGTTCAATGCAAAAATGTAAATAAATTTGATATTGTACAAAAACTAATTTACAGTTCAAAAACAGATCAAAAATGATTTCAGATTTACTTTATTTTTGTTATAAATTATTTATTATATTCATATGTTCAAACATTCACAACCAACACAAGCATTTTAATAAATAATAATAAATAACACAATATTATTATCTAATTAAGTCATTTTGCAATTTTTTGTTCCAATTTAAGTAATGTGATATCTCGAATAAAATTAAAATAAAATAAAATACTACTTAACGTGGTAACGGGAATATAACAAGCATTCACACAATGTTAGTTTTGCAAGGCAATTCGTATTTGCTTCATTTGTCCAGAGAAATTTAAAACACGACTACGTAAAAAGTAAAAATGAATGAAAATGAAAAGGCATTTAAATAAAAGATTTTATATAAAAGCAAACACAAATTTTTAAACTTCTGCCAAACTGAATAGCAGATCATATTTGGATTTATTTATTATATCAAGAGAGATAGTTTAGGTCTTAATTCACACACGATGGCCTAATGCGGGTTGGTGAATCAGACATGTCATAAGAATTTTTCTAAGACATGTGGGTTTCCTCACGATGTTTTCCTACACCGTTATCAGATGATAAATCATTTTATTAGTACATATACATTCCACAAGATGAAATTCACATTGGTACTGCCACTGGGGATCGAACTTGCACCATTTGCGAGCAAGTCGATTTACTTTCCCACTCGGCCACCGCCGCAATCTATTTGATTAATGTTACTCTAATATAAAATACCTCTCTATGAATTACTGTTTCGAAATGACTACAGAGTCTTTAATTCTTCACACACGTTTTATACAAATTACTCAAAGCAAAATATACTAATATAACTTATTCATATAAATTATAATTAAATATTCTTTGGGAATATTCAGTTTTTAAGTTCGATAAGTTAGTTTTAGATTTAAGTTAATTTACAAATCAGCAATTGTTTTTTTTAGTTGTCAACCATTAAGATGCTTTGATAAAACAAAAACACTTAATACCTTTTTAGAGCAGTCGTGTAAAATAGCGATAGCATGAGCCTTGTCTTGCTCAACTGCCATAGTGTGAATACGGAGACAAAACCTTTGACTTACAAAATTATATAAATATATATTTTGTAACTTTGCATACATATTATATTCTCACCATTAGCATTTACGTAAACATGTAATATTTATCTATATATACAGTAATTACACTATAATTAATAACAAATTTAAGTCTTGTAAATGCATTAATTGTTGCTATTTGCTATATTTTTATGATTAAAACTTTACATATACACAGAAATTGATTGCACAAAAAATGATTACCAAATTTATGATAAATATAATCTATGACTTTCACATTTACAGGCATAAGTACTTTAAATAGTATTAAGATTATAAATGCATATGAAGTATTTACAAATATATTTAATTTTATACATGTATACTAAGGTGTAGGTTTAAGAGGCACTATACTAGCGAGCAAGCCCGACTGGGGAATAACCTCCACCTTACAGAAGACCACAGCCAAATAACTACACACAGCGGTGTAGTTGTGTTCCTGCGCGTGAGTACAGGTCTCCAGCGCTCATTTAGGGATGTGTTTTGAAAGAAAAGTATTCCTATCTCAGGGACTCTCTCATCTAAAGCTCTGGTGTAAAAAATGGGTTGGCAACACGTAAGTGATACATCTGGTATTGCAAGCGTCCATAGGCTACGGTAACTGCTAAACATCAGGCGGGCCGTATGCTTGTTTGCCACCCAAGAAGTTTAACTCTCCTCCTGTGCTCACACACAGGAACTCAACTACGTCGCTGTGTGTATAATTTTGACTGTGGTCTTCTGTAAGGTGGAGGTTCTTCCCCAGACAGGCTTGCTCAATGTCCAGAACGCAAAGCTGTTAAAGGTACTAGGGACTCTCTACAATACTGAATATATTTTTATGATGTTTCGTAAGGTAAAACAATTGCACTAATTGAATAACCATAGCAAATCTCATAAAATATATTCAGTATTTTCATTATGGATCCTTATAGAGCGACCCTGGTACCTTATTTGCTTTGCTTTTATTCTAACGTAATGTTATAAAACGACTGCACGATAGTTTCAGTGGTTTAATTGGTTACCTCGCCATTTACCATTGCGCGGCATGTTGTGGGTTCGATCCCTACACGGGATATGATGTGTGATGCATAAAAGATTGTCCCGAATCTGGGTGTACTTTGTGTGTGTTAATTGTATGTTTGTAAAGTCCCCCGCGACACAGGGCTTGTTCCTTAGTGGGGGAAATGTGTCTTTGAAAAAAAATATCCTCCATGAATTGTCCAGAAAAACAACAGTAGGCAATGATTATAAGTACCTACCTACCTGCCTACCTATATTATATACTGGGCAAAACTTTCATTAATTAGCAATTTTTTAACTCGGGGGTCTATTACATGATACCAAGTACTTAAGGCCTATAATATTGTGTAGTTTTTAATGTGATAGAAAATGTAATGAAAATAAAACATTTCAAACTCAAACTTCATTTAGATTACGAAGTAACACTTATGAAGGTCACAAATTATGAATCAGCCAAAAAGTTGTCAGCTAAATTGAGTTATCGGCTAGTTCGCTGATATATCCTACTAATATTATAAACGCGAAAGTTTGTAAGTATGGATGGATGGATGGATGTTTGTTACTCTTTAACGTAAAAACTACTAAACGGATCTGGATGAAATTTGGCACTGAGATAGATTATAGTCTATCCTACTAATATTATAAACGCGAAAGTTTGTAAGTATGGATAGATGGATGGATGTTTGTTACTCTTTCACGTAAAAACTACTAAACAGATCTGGATGAAATTTGGCACAGAGATAGATCAGGGTCTGGAATAACACAAAGGCACATTTTACAGCGATAACCGACATTCACGCAGGCGGAACCGCGGGCAACAGCTAGTTGAATATATTATTAAAACGTCGTATATAAATAAAAAAAATATATTTAAAAAAATGAAAATATTGTGACTAAGAAAGGAAATGTTTATTATATGAATACACAATATTAAAACCTTAAAGCACTTAATTCAGAAATAGAATTATGTATGAGTTAAAATATTACTAACATACTAAATATCATGTCTTTAAAAAGTGTAAAACAAATAAAATCTGTACACTTAAGATCTTATAAAGTACGCCATGGATTTTGATGCGATTTTAACTATCATTTTTGCAATTGCGATTGACTGCCTCGGTGGTCCAGTGGCCGCAGTATGCGCCTGTTGTGCACGAGGTTGTGGGTTCGATTCCCACACAGGATAAAACTTTGTGTGACCCACAAAGAATTGTTCTGAGTCTGGGTGTAATTTGTGTCCGTTAATTGTATGTTTGTAAAGTCCCCCGCGACACAGAGCTTGTTCTCTAGTGCGGGAGTCTTTTACAAAATGTATTTAGATAAATTTATTTCGGATGGTTTATAGGTATACAAAATATATAAAAAAAGTCATTAGTACCTAGATTGCACCCGTGCCAAGCCGGGTAGGGTCGCTAGTATGCGGCTATACGGTTAGTTCAATGGCTTAAGTGATTACTTCATCATTTACTACTGCGCGACGTGTTTTCAGTTCGAATTCCACACGGGACAAAAGTTTGTGTGATGCATAAATGTTTGTCCCGAGTCCGTTAATTGTATGTTTGTAAAGTCCCCCGCGACACAGAGCTTGTTAAAAATTGGGGAGTTATCTTTTAAAAGAAAGTACTTATTACTATGAATTTCTGTTAAAATATAGCTTACACTCTATGATATTAGACTAGACAACTGTGACTTAAGGACTCCATGTTGACTCCTCTTGAGACTTTGTTGACTCTAAACCTGAAAATAAGCAACCATATAAGTATTCAAATCCTGAGTGAACCAACTAAAGTTTGACTGGCCTGTTGGTATAGTGGTTAGTGACTCTGACTGCTACGCCGGTGGTCGTGGGTTCGATTCCCACCAAGGACAAATCTTTGTGTGATGATCACGAATGTTTGTTCTGTGTCTGGGTGTAATTAATCTATAATATGTATGTATTTAGAAATATTTAAGTATGTTTATCAGTTATCTAGTTTGGGAGCAGATAGCGATGTGTGAGTTGTCCCTAAAATGTTATTATTATATTTTTATTATTTGCGTTAAGAAAATAGTGACTGATGGAGGCAGCTCAGCTTGGCAGTTTTTGAAAAAGTATTTTAAAGTATACTGCTGCTTATCTTATACCTCTTACAAATATATTTTTCTTAAAAAACGAAAAACATTTTTTTAATACAAGAAAAAAAGATTTTGTTCATTAATTTGAAATGTAGCGCGAAAACAATCGATCACGTCAATTTAGAAATGTGACGTCATTATGGGAAACAAAACTATTTATTTAGGTTCTTATTCCAAAGTTTTTGCATTTTAAAACTCGGCACATCAATCAAAATGTTATAGTTATTATAACTCAGATTATTTTCCTAACAAATATTCATTTAATAAAACAGAGATGCCAAATGTTTTGTGCAATGTAGCGTCATAAGATACTCAAACATGGCCCCGCGTTTCGGTTCTTGTAATCCACAGATAAAATATCGCAAGTTTATTTTGTAAAAATAAAAAAGTTACACTTAGTTTCTTGCAAATAAAAATTATGGCAATTTGTAAGCTGCCTTAACCAATACATTTCATATTTTATTATAACAACTGTCAAATAGCCAATTATAGTAAATTATTAGGAATGCGCTCATTTAGGAATGCGTTTTGAAAGAAACGTATTCCTATCCCAGGGTTACTTCCATCTTAAAGCCCTGGTGTAAAAAAAAGGGTTGGCAACACGCAAGTGATACCTCTGGTAATGCAAGCGTCTATAGGCTACGGATACTGCTTAACATCAGGCGGGCCGTATGCTTGTTTGCCACCCAAGTAGTATAAAAAAAAAAAAAAAAAAAAAAAAAAAAATTAGAAACATGCATACTGACTGAAGGGCTTATCATTTTTTTCTTTTTTTCTAAGACAGCCCCGTTCAGAAAACAAGCCTGCATCGCGGGGGACTTTACAAAGGTGCTCAGTATTTTACCTCATCTCCTCAATAACTCCAATGGTCATCCCGGACCCTTTGTGCATTGTTCTCTGGGGTATACCCCAGGATGTACGGCAGACCGGTGCCAACTTTCTTCTGGTACTCGACGTACTGCGGCCCGAAGAACGACAGCAAGGTCAACTCTTCTGCGTAGACCCTCTCACGGAAGAACGTCCACGATGCCATCGTGTATATTATAATGCAGACAGGGTTTAATAGAGTTATCTGAAAGAAAAAGATAAAAATTATATATATAGAAGTAAAGTTTGTGAGTTTGTAGGGAGTAATCTCTGAATCTACTGAACCGATTTTGAAAATTCTTTTACCAATAGATAGTCATGTTATTTGTGAGTGTCATAGGATAAATATTAACCCGAAAAATGACTAACGAAGTGGGCACGGGTCAGCTACTAATTAATAAGGCAAGACTGCATGCGCTAGCGCAGCCTCTTTAAGTGTATTTTTACAAGCCAATTAAAACTTAGGGACACGATGTTGATCTATCTACTATGGCTTATTACAATTCAGATTACGTTCTGAGATTATTAAATAATAGCCGCCCGCCCGTCCCATAATGTTTGTGTCAATAATATATAGCCTACTAGCTGTTGCCCGCGGCTCCGCCCGCGTGGATGTCGGTTATCGCTGCAAAAAGTGTTATTCCAAACCATGATCTATCTCTGTGCCAAATTTCATTCAGATCCCTTCAGTAGTTTTTACGTGAAAGAGTAACAAACAAACATCCATACATCCATCCATACTCACAAACTTTCACATTTATAATATTAGTAAGGACACTCAAATATACGGCGGCTTTCTATTGGTAAAAGAATTTTCAAAATGGGTTCAGTAGATTCAGAGATTACCCCCTACAATGTCACAATCTTTACCGCATTATAATAATCGTATAGATATATGTTTTTATCATTTGCCAGATGCGCCACAACAAACTAAAATCTTAAATAGTAACTGCAGGGATAAGGCAGGTCATATACTTGTTTGCTATCCGATATCTGGCTTCGTGGCAATGATTTAAGACACCTGGCATCTCAAAACAAAGCCTACTTCTAGTAACAAAAGTTAAATTAACTAGAACATTTTTTTATTTTATTTTATTTCCCTTTTATATAATTAGTACTTAACTGACCGTGGCCTCACTTCTAGCCCAATCTGAAAATCAGCGCTGTAGCATGAAGATGCCGCAACCCAAGACTGAGATTGGGAGTTTGGGACCTATTCTTACATCGCACAGGATAATTAAAACTTTATATCTATAGTTATGTTTTAAATTTAATGTTTAATTTAATACCTTTTTCTTCTGTAAAGTCCTGTGTATGTCCAAATAAACGTTTTTCTTTCTTTCTTTCATTTGCAAAGAGCAATATATCAAATGCTCAGTTAACATGAGTTGGAAGAGGTCAAAGAAGTGCAACTTACCTGTGTGCCAATAGACCAGTAGAACCAGCCGACGTAGCTAGGGTGTCGGCAGATAGAGTAGACGCCGTGAGTCACCAGGAGGTGGTCTACTCGCTTCACGAACTGCACCTACAATTACAAATATTCAACTTAAAATTAAATAATCTTTATATATAAAAACTAGCTGACCCAGCAAACGTTGTTTTGCTACTAAAATAGTAATATCGCTATTAAAAATAGGAGTTGATCGTAGAGGGGTGAAAATTAAGGGTTGTATGTATTTTGTAATGCTGAATCACAAAAAAATAAAAAGATTTGTCTAAAAAATCAAATAAAACAATTAGGGGACCACCCTTATCATTTAGGGGGATGAAAAATAGATGTTTTCCGATTCTCAGACCTACCCAATATGCACACAAAATTTCACGAAAATCGGTCGAGCCACGAGACACGAGAATTTTATATATTAGATGAATCCTTTTTTCCCTTGGTCACGGCATCACGCGTGAACGGCTGGACCGATTTCAGTAATTCTTTTTTTATTGTGTTTGTTATTGTCAGGATAAGGTTCATAAGTAAAAATAAAAAGAAAGTTGCGCTGAAAATAGTTTAACCCGGACGAAGGCAGGGCGGGCCGCTAGTAATTAATAAATATATAATATTAAATTAAAGGTTTTTTAAATATACTGCTTAGGTGGCAGTCAAGCATATGGCTCGCCTGACGGTAAGCAGTTACCGCAGCGGAGCCTATGGACGCTTGCGATTTCAGAGGTATCCTTTACGTGTTAGCCAACCATAAAATGTAACGCCAGGGATATGAATAATCGTTTTATTGACAGCTGTCATTATTACTGCAGCATATATTATTATTACAGTAGTTATCTATGGTTTTCTGCAAGGTGAAGAGCCTTGCTCAGTCGGGCTTGCTAGCCTGTATGGTGCCCTACCTCTTTTATTTAAAATAAAAAGTAACTACATTTTTAAATATAACTTCCGCACTAGAGAACAAGCTCTGTGTCGCGGGGGACTTTACAAACATACATTTAACGGACACAAATTACACCCAGACTCGGAACAACACTTTGCGGGTCACACAAAGTTTTGTCCTGTGTGGGAATCGAACCCACAACCTCGTGCACAGCAGGCGCATACTGCGGCCACTGGACCACCAAGGCAGCCAAAATTATGGAAGCTTGTTGGTTTTTGACTAGTGCTTTTAAGTACACTGATAACTTGAAGACTGGACAACAACTTACAGTATGATTGAAGTTAGTCCTGGCGGTGAACATGGCTGTTTTCCTCATCACCTCGCCAGCAACACACATTACAACACCCACATATGACAGCCAGAAGTAGGTCTTCATATCTGAAACAGAAAATGATCATCCTTAACTCCAGACTTGGATAGCATATTTTCATCTCATTATATTTATCTAGATGATTAGAATATATAATAATCCCTATAAGTATATTACCCTAGCAAAATGTTGGTTTTTTTATAATACAGGGTGGAAAAACGAGATAGAAAAGTAAGTGCATATGTAAAATATAAACAATAGAAAAGTTTACATAGATGAAACATTATTTTGTTTTGCAAAGAAAGAATTGCATTTCCTTAAGAATGTCGTTGAAGTAGACTGGATGCGAAGGCGGAAGACCAGATGTTCTGGCGCAAATTAGGAGAAGCCTATGTCCAGCAGTGGACAAAAACAGTGGATTGATTGAATGAAGCCTTGTTATTTTAATATCAAATTGTAACTACATATCTGGAAAAGGAAAAAGGAAAAAAAGAGTGGCCTGAGTTTCTTGCCAGTTCTTTTCTTAGGCTCTACCCCTGTCTGTTCAGTCAGCGAACCCGGCAGTAGGTAAATTAGCTGACGTCTCATTTGGCATTTTTCATTGACCTGCATCTAGTGTCTAGTAATCTATATGAATAAATGAATTTGAGTTATCTAAAATGTAGATTTTCTTCTTATTTAAAACAATCTTATTTTTGGAAAGTATTTGCTATTTTCAATACTTAACACAGGTCTTTTAGATCCCATTACATTTTTCAACCCTTCTTACACAACAGTACATGTCAGGGTTGACTCATTATTAGCATATTTTCAATAAGTACTTACATTTTAGATTCATTTGAAATCATCTCAAACCAAATTAAATGTGCAAAATTATAAAACAATATTGGAATTTGTTAATATGTATTCAGTCCAAATCCAATTCCATCCAAAGGTAGTCTGGAAGAGATCACTTAGCAATAAAACTGCCCAGGATACAGCTGCACTGTATTTACCCAATCGTTTTTTACTTGGGGTAGAATAAGCATTCTAAGAAAAAACCTGACTGTAGTGATCTCTGGTAGTTATTAAAATAATAAAAAAGCAATTAAAGGTCAGGTAACACTCACTTTTGTTATTGTTATCATCAATGAAACTATAGTAAGGAAGACGTCAAAGACCGCATTCATTATCATCTCAACCCATAAACGTCCCACTGCTGGGCACGGTAAAGATCGGATTAGCGCGCGGTAATTATTGCCGACAGCAGTACCTAAGTAGCTTCATTTCATTTATCACAATCTCTTTCTGTATCATTACATTTTGCAATCATTTTAACTTGATATAAAAAAAGTATGCATCAAAACATGGGAACATAACTAAATGCTGCTCTGTATGAATCTTTCTTTATAATATAATTGATTATAATGTACAAAAAAGTCTAATGCAGTCTCATCTGTTCCCTGACTATCTTGTATAATAATATGACTACCCTTGTTATGCATCATATAGTGTATTTCACTGCGAACATTTAACATTTTACGATGAAGATTAACAGAAAATTATTCAATCAATCTCTATTTGGCTAAATGAATTATCAAGAGCATTAGAGTATTCAATCGCTAGGTTTAAAGTCACAGTACCCATGCTATGTAAAAAATACTATTGTTGCATTAGAATAACTGGGTAAACTTCTACTATTACGCCACCTTGTGCCTTGGTGGTCCAGTGGCCCCAGTATGCGCTTGCTGTGCACGAGGTTGTGGGTTTGATTCCCACACAGGACAAAACTTTGTGTGAACCACAAAGAGTTATTCTGAGTCTGGGTGTAATTTGTGAACGTTTATTATATGTTGGTAAGTCCCTGTGACGTAGAGCTTGTTCTCTAGTGCAGGAGTTGACTTAAAAAAAAACTGTTTTATACATATTCATGTATGTACTTACCAGGGAAGAAGAAGTATTCCACAGCCCACTCGATCCAGCTGGCAATGGCAGCAACACCATACTGTATACTATGGTTCAAGATGAACGAGTCCACTGTGAGTGTGTTTGGATTTGTCAATGCAACAGATATGAACTCTGAGAAGTGGAATGCTGAGAGGATCATTACGTAGAGGCCAAACACTCTCCAGCCATCTTCAAACGTGGACAGGTAGAGACCTAATGAAAATGTAGCCCCGAGGAATGCTGATCTGATGGATACCTGCAATTTAATTGTGAAGAATTAAAATTTTACACCATTCCAGCAGTCCAGCAGTGGACGTCTTTTGGCTAAGATGTTGATGATGATTAGGAGACAATTTATTCTTCAGCATCACCATTAAGAACAGTGTAAAGTAAGTCTATACTATTCTCTTTAATAAGTAAATCATAGGCCTATTAAATCTTACTAATAGGACAGGTACAGAAGGTTCACTTCCCAAAATCATTTAAACAAATATCAACTTTGCTTGCACACAATAGAGCACAATTCAGCTCCCCAGCGCTAACTTACCTACATTTTTATTCACCTACAACTTGTCTCTCTTTCTATCACGTATTTCTTATCTCTTCTGACAACATTATGGTTGTCACTTAGAGATTCTGAATCTGAAGTAGGTACTATACTTTTGTGAACTAATGACTTTTCATATAAATCTGGGCATGTATGGTATTAATGTAGGTACTTGGTAGTAAGTAGATCAGATAACGTCTCCTAAGAAATAGGCATAAATACAGCATACTTTAGGTATAAAGTGTAATCTTGTTTAAGTAATAAATTAAGGAAATTATAAATAAAGGACTAAGATATGAGACGTCTGTCTCAATTATTTATCATCAATTAAGTGGGTACCAATACCTACTACAATTAAAAATGTTACAATGATATTATAGTACGTAAAATGTTTATAATAACATTGATTACTTAAGCACAGAAATAATAAACAGTAATTTTTGCTACAACTACCTACAGATAATGTTTTTTTTAAATCATTACGTGCATTTCCTTACTTTTCTATATCTTTTGAAATACTAAAAAACATGCAGTAAGGCTTCTTACCTTTTTTTAATCAGCCGAATACTATACCTACAATATAATAATATATATATTTGATGTGACGCGGACGATTGATTGACTAAAGTAGGTAACTACGTAAGTGCGGTGCGATCGCGCGCAACATTCGTCTGAATAGGCCATGCTTTATACCTAAACAGCTACGTGAACTGGGCCAGGTAAAGGCCAGCCTTAGGATCATGAGATGACTTGACCAAAGGCTTAGATATCTCACTGTACAGTTTGTCATGTCTCACCGTGCCTAACTGTAGTCTCTATCCTAATATTTATACTTATGGAACATGAAATACAGTTACCAAAAAAACTTTCTTGACAATTTTCCTATTTGAAACTAGTGGTCATTAGTTCATTACCAAAAAATTGTTAGGTATATGTTTCTAAAAGTATGACAATTTATTTCTTTACACCAATTTATTAATTATGTTATATTAAAACAAACAAATCACTGCTAAATATCTCAGCAGTTTATTTAGTATTAACAAAATGAAAAGTATCCATGCACTAAAATTATCTAATTTCATAAACATATCTTACCTCATAAATGAAACCCTTATAGCAGTATCTTAATATAAAGTTTAGCAGACAAAAATATAATGCTGGGCCCCAATAAGTTAGTGCCCATAGATCCGAAGAGTATCCTAGTAGACTACCAGAGAAAAATGATACCGTAAATATCAGCAATGAAACAGAGAAACATATCAACGCCTGTTTTCCGGCGGGACAAATATTTTTCCACTTCAACAAATCCATTTTGTCTAGTTCCAAATAAATTTTGAACTTCTTTCTCTTATTTAATTTTAGGAATGTAATTTAATACATATCTCTTTCTCTATTTTTTATGAAGTATCATTGAGAACTCGCAAATCACATTTAAATTTCACATGGAATTATTTATCATCAATTTAATCATCACACCACCCAAATATAATCATGACGAATGTCAATTCTACTACTTTTGCTTTGATGACATTGACACTATTGACAGATGAGTGATAGCCATTCAGTCCGTTTTACGAAGATTGGTAGGTATATTTACTCTTCTAACAAAAGAAAGAGTAATGTTTTTTGAAGAATCACGTTTCAGATTTAATCCTACTGTCAAAAGTATATTATTAAAAATATCACCATACTCAAAATTGGCACTAAGTTAGATGACACAATATTTGCCCTAGGCCCTTGCTTCCGTTTAGGTGGTACAAACTTGGTGACCGATGTACTGCGCCGGCAGGGCTATGAAGGCAATGTTTCGGAAGACGACTTTTAGGATAGAGCGAAGTGGAGGAAGTATACAAAGAGTTCTGATCGTAGTAAGTATGCTGCCATGCATGAAGATAGAGAGATTTAAACAAATATTTAATGTGGAGTAGGGAGTAGCCATCGATAGTCATTAAAGGGTCGGTAACACGCAAGTGACATAGCCCAGTAACTGTTTACCATCGGGTGGGTCAGGCCGTATGCTTGTTCGTCTCCCTAGTGAAACTAAAATGTTTAAAAAACATCGCATTTTCAAATTATAGTGGGCTATAATGTCACTGAGCTACTACGAAAACTCATAAACTGCACAAATGCTATAAAAATAAGCTGTTCATCAATAATTATAAATACTTGTCATTGTTGTTCATAATATTTTTGAGTGGTCTTTTGGGAATTTATATAATTATAGGTCTCATATGTTTGAGTGGTCTTTTGGGAATTTATATAATTGTAGGTCTTATTCTATATTCTATTAGTCTGAGTTATAGGTATGGCTCGTTTCCTTTTGCTAGTGATGAATGATAATATGGAATATTAAAAGAACAACTCGCAACGCCTATAAAACTAGGTATTTCTTTATTTATAAAAAATACAATTGTATAAAGTAATAAATTTATTATAATCATGGGAATCGATTCATACACATTTTATTTTATTTTTTTGGTAATTTATATATTTATTTATTCATTTTACTAAATTATTTACAAGTCATTTACATTTCATACTATAATATGTATTTACATTTATTAAAAAAGGAAAAAAATATATCTATACAGAAAATACACGAATTATTTTATTGTATAAGTAGTCATGACAACTCGATGTTTGTTTGACAACTTGATGTGAATGAATATTTTCTATGCACCTTAGTAGTTTGAAGTAAAAGTGATGTTTTTCCTGCTTGGTGATTGGCTATTCGGTATTTTTTTTACTGAACGCTAAATGTGATTGGCTAGTACTGTAATGTAATTTCAACAATCACATTCAACTTTTAGGTTTAGGGACCTAACGATTATTCCATTTAAAATAATTCATAAATGAAACAAAAAATACTTCATTAGCATTGATAAATGTTGTATCTACAAATGATTAAGTAAATTTCAGCTAGTGACTGTGACTGAACCGTATTTAAAATACTTATTAACTGACGTAATCGTCCGTGACAACATCTGCTGCATAGCCTGCTATATCACATCGCTGTCGGTCAGTCTCGCTCGAGTCTTGTCTCAAGATATTTTCCCTCGGCATAAGGTTGAAAATCCGTGATTTATTACCCCAATGACTGGAAAATGCTGTAAAACTGGCTGCACTTCCATGGTAGTTATTGGATTTTAACAAGATTGATACGAGGGGTCAGGAGCTGTCTGCGTTATCGAATGGTGCTGTTACTATGAATGATCCATGGGATGTGAAGTCTGTCCGACAGCCAGGGCAGTATCTATCATGTATGAAAATCAACGGCGTACCTCTCCTGCCGCCCTTAGTGAGTATAATATAATTATAAAACTGTGTCACCAATATTTTGTTTAAACTAATTACTAGTATTAAAATGTCGATTGAAAGGCTTTTATGGAATCGCGATTTTGTTATCAGCTGTCAGCTAGCTCCTTACGCTTGTTATTACTGTTCAAATCAAATACTGTTATAAATGTATAGAGAAATAATTTTGTCTGTTTCTTTAATTTGTTGCTTGTGTTCTTACTGTATCTTCAAGACCTTGGTAAACTGCCATGTTTTAGGTCAGTATTTATGTAACATTAGTTTGTTATTGATATATTATGGTTTATTACATTACAATATTTTTTTCCTGAAAAGGTTGGCAGAGGTGTAAAACTATATAAGGGTGCATGTAATGGTATTGCCTATTGTCAAAATTGCAAACTTTTTTCACTCTTTTTTTTTAAACCAACAAACAAAGCATACAGCATACCTATTGGTAAGCATTTGTATAGCCTATGCACCCTACTATCTATTCTAATACTAGCAAACCGCCCTGGCTTTGTATAGGTTAAATACATTTTCAGTTTACCCTCTTGGTTAATGTTTTATAAAATCCCGATACACATTTACCTTTCTAATTAGAAACAGGTATAGGAAATTACATGCTTCTTACTTTGGAAATTATGGTTTTCCATACTGCCGTTCATCCCTTATTTTATAGTCATAGTGGTGAAATTTCCAAAGTTTCCTTTCTTGGTGCGTAGGAAACGATGTGCAAAATTAAAGTTTGTAGCCCTAGCCGTTTAGGTTCTGCATTGATGAATAAGTCAGTCAGTTGGGATAAGAAATTATATATATATATAAGTGGTTAAGTTTGTAAGGTTGTAGAGCGTAATCTCTGAAACTAATAAACCAATTTTAAACATTCTTTTACCAATAGAAAGCCACATTATTTGTTAGTATCATAGGCTGAAAGATATAACCCTCCTCTCGGCATTCAGGAAATAAATCATAGCACTCAATACTTACTGAACTACGCTGTTTACTGACCAAGAAAGTGGGCATGGATCAGGTAGTATATTATAAATGCAAAACTTTAGATGGATGAATGTATAGGTAGATATTTGTAACTCAATCATTTCAAGATACAGAACGCAGAGATAGACATGTACAGAGATAGATTATAGTCTAGAATAGCACATAGGCTACTTTTTATCCTTAAAAAAATACAATTGAAAATTAAATTTAAAAAATATATATATTAAGCGACTGCTTGTGGAAACTTTTATTAAAAATATACATTGTTGTGTTCCCAACCATAATACTTAACAATAAAAAAATACATTAAATGTCTCTCCAAAAAGTATAGTTGAAGAATGGTACAATATTTCTAATACATAATAGAGTCCATACTGATTTTATTAATTTGCTCTTTATTCAGCTTTCCAAAGAATGTCGGGAAGAGATGAAATATTACAAACTCCTGGCTATGGAAGTCCAGAAGCGCATGTCAGCTCTAAAGCCGTACATTTATACTGAACATGGCTCCTCTAGCTCTGACTATGAAGACAGCACTAATTCGCCCGAACTGCCTGAATGTGAAGAAGAAATAAGAACTGCATCTCCTGGATTCAATGAATCAGCAATCTTATCTTCCCCAAAACATTTCTCTAATATGTCCAATAACATAACTTCAAATGCAATCAGGAAAAATTTTGGTTCACTGAACAAGGCCATTTCTCCAAAATTTTACATAGATCTGAATGTAAACATTAATAATAAAGGTAGTGTTTGCAATACTGTTAAAAAAGTATGTGCTCAACTATGTTCTCCAACTCGCAAATGTATTCCTGAAAGGGACTACAACTCAACAGTTAGCAGGATCTCCCAAAACATCACAACTGAAAAACAAGTTATAACTAAAGTAGGAACTAAAGTAAATGTAAAAAGAAATAATATTGATGACAAAGATGTTTCTTCTGCTAAGGAGTCCTCATCAGATTCCTTGTCAGAAATACCTCTACCCCAGGATGGTCCCACTTCTATTAGTTCCAAAAGCTTTACAGGATCTCTGAACGACTTATACAGTAACAGCATAAGGGATGCCCAGATTGAGAGTGGCAAGTTAGTACGACAGAGCTCCTACACCCTGCTGAAGCCAAGCCCAGAACTTCTTGCCCATCTTGAAGTTCAGTCTCAGGCCACTGGGCTTGACTTGGCCTCTATTTCTATGAGTGAGTCCTATTCCAATTTAAGTACCCCCAGTAAAAAACGCAGAAGTTGGGATCTAGAGAGTGCTAAAGTTAAATGGTCAAGCATGGCCTTGGAGTTAAAACAGAAAAATGTAGTTAATGGAACTATCATGAAACCTGCTCCAAGAAAAATACCTCCATCGCGGTCAAAATCTCTTGTCACCAGTCATGTTAAACGTAACGTAATTGCTAAACCGTGGCCCAAAACGGAACCTTTACCAAAATCTGTGAACTCCCCTAGCCCACCTAAGAATAATATGACTGACCATAAAGTTAAATCTGAACCAACGCCTCCCACAGCCATTGAGAAAGTTCGTAGTCCTCCGAAACTTACGCCTACTGCTACAGGAGAAGTGACTGACCCAGCAGCGCGTGTTCGAGAACTATATGAGAAAGTTCAACAACAGCAACTATTGCAAATGGCGAGCTTAATGGATAAACAAAAAAAAGAACAGTTGCTGCTACAGCAAGTATTCGAGGAGCAGAATAGCTTGCTTTTCAACCAGTTAAAGTCCATTTGTCCTAAATCTCCAATAGAAGCTAAAGAAGCTTGGGGAGACCAGCATTCCGAAAGCGATAGAGGCCTTGTCAGTTTGAGCCAGGTGATTAACTACAAGTCACCAGAGCAAAGCATTTTAAGCAGCCCTGTTTCCTCTACTTTAACTAATACAAATAAGTATATCAATCATTGCGACAATGTCCTAAAGAAGAGTAGAGATATAACAAGCAGTCTCAAAAAGCAGCCAATAAACTCTTATAGTGAAAAAGGGGCTAAGGTTCAGATACCGCGGACAGAGCCCGATGGCAGCAGGACTCGGACTAACTCGCCTGTCCCGAACGCCAAACTGGCATCACGAAGACTTAACTACGATACTTCAGCATCTACCGACCGTGACTACGAACAGATCCTTACCGACCGAACAAACGACACGATGGCTGATTTGAACGTGACGTTCCCATCAGACCATAGTGATAATGGCGATACTTCTATTATACAAAATAAAAGTGTTATCAGCCAATCCAGCAATAAAGAAATAAAGACAAATGAAGGGTATATAATTCATGCAAGTTCTGCATTATCTTCGAGATCTACAGATATCGCTATTAAGAAAATGGAACGCGCCATCAGTAATTCTCTCAACAACAGTATCGTACGATCGCCTAAGAAACCAGTTTTTAAGAATCCACCGACTTCCAATGAGGTAAAACTTTTTCTATCTTTTATTTTCGTGGTGAGTTAGTCAATAGTTTTATTTAATTTTATTTTTATGTAGAACTGATATGCGATATTTTTTATTTATTAATATTCTTTAAAATACACTGTGTAAGTTGGTTATGTGAGTTCGTAACTGTTATAAGTAAAATTATTTTTGATAGTTAAATAGCATTAGTGTTTAAATTTTTATATTTTTGGATCGCACTGTGGCGTTTTTACAAGTTGTGTTTTAATGTTGCCTTGTTGTCTCCTTTTCCACTTCCTATTACCAGGCGCGGGCACGCCGCGGTATTTTGACCCATAAAATCCTTTCCCTCCATTAATATATTGTTGTCCTATAGCATGTGGCTGCAAATACTCACTTTGTCATATATTTTATGAGACACTGGTATATGTTGTGGATGTCGTATGTTGCTATTTGAGACATCATTCTAAAGTAATTTGACTTCGTTAACTGAAACATTTAAACTCCTACGCTGTATAATATACATTAAGTATAGGTGCTTCTAAATAACGTGCGCGTCTTCTATTATTGAGATAGATAGGCCGTTAGTGCGTTCCCACTTCTTTCTCTAAATGATTTATGCTTCTTTGATGATGTTCGAAACAATGTTCTAAAAGACCCCTTAACGGTAATAAGCGACTTGACTGTCTTCTTGATACTATCGACGCCTTTGACCTTACCACTTATCATAAGGTGATATTATTTATCGCCACAAGCAATAAAAATCATTAAAGAATTTCTTCTCAACCTGATAATGTCCACTGCTGAACGCAGGATGGATGTGATGGATGTGGCCTGCCCATTGCCACTTCAACTTGCTGACAATTATGGGCTATATTAGTGACTTTGGTTTATCTGCGGATCATTACGAATTTTATCACGCAAAGAAACACCAAGCGCAAATCGCTGGCAAATCGAAGGTGAGTGACGTATTCGCCGTTTATTTTAATGCCATAACCTTTCCTCTCCAGAAGCTTGAAAACGTCTTCCAACGCAGTGTTGAACAGTTTCGGAGACAACATCTCCCTATCTCACACCTCTCTGCAATTCCGCCTAGGTCTTGATTGAATCGAAGGCTTTCTCATAGTCCACGAACCTACGCAAAGAGGCCGGTTATTTAAAGATTTAATTAATCAATCGTCATGTTTAAGCTTCAAAAGCTTGCTCGCATTATTAATTTTATTTAAAAAAGTTCAGTATTAGTCCTCGTAGATTGTTATCCTTTCTTTTCTATCCATTCCTTAAATCCTCTTTCTCCCAAAATTTGTTTAGCGCACAGTCCCAAAAACATTTTTATGTACTTTCACCATAGCGTGCGGCTGCGACAAAGATAGTTGCCCACGTGAAGGGTTACCTCGTCCGTCGCCTGATGCGCACGGACCGTGTCCAGGGCATTGTGCAGACTATCAAGGATGCCTTGCTCTGTGCCCTGCAACTGCATCAGGACCGGGAAGGCATTCGAGGAGCTGACGTGGACCTGCATAGACGATTGATCCAACAGGTACGCTTTTGTCTGTGAGGATGCACTGGTGATGGAAGCTTCTATACATCTTATTATACTTATATTATTACACTTATATTTACGATTTGCGTTATAATAGATCTTTAAATTCGTATTTTTAAGTTTATCGTTTATTTTTATGATTACTAGTCTACAAATGTGATGAACCTTATCGCCCCTTTAATAAATGAAACCTTGAGATTTTTATTCTTTTTCAAAATTAAGTAGTTAATGCTTAAAATGCCAGGTCGTCTTTATAATCCTGGCCTTGGCTTAAACTTGACTTACTCTTGGAAAGCGGCCTATGAGAATTATCAATCCGTATTAAAATGTATAGGTCCTTTCGCTCTATTCATAAAAGTATTATCGGAGGTAAGAAAAGCAGATATTCTCTGAGGTTTAAACAAATTGATGAGTAAAAAGGTATCTGTTGAACAGATTACGGCAGCATGTTACTCACTCCACGACACATTCGTGGCCAGCAGTTCATCCGAGCGGTGCGCCATGATAGCAGCGGATAGAGACAAGAAGAAACGCGCACTCACCGTTCGGCCTACCACCAACAACTTCAAGCAGACGTAAGTACACGCTGCACTGATGAAGCAACTAACAAAGTTAACAATAGTATACTCAAGTAATCAGTGCAGGTAGGGTTGCCAGGTCGTCAAACCTGATAGCCGGACAGACCAGCCAGTTTGGCCGGACATTTGGGTAAAAAGGGACACCCTCCCTCACCCTCCATTATTGAGGATTTAGTGTCTCAGTATTAATAAGTACGACAAAAAAGTTGTGATTGAATGCCTAACAAAAGCCGGTCAAGCCGGACACCATTTATTTTGGCCGGACACGCAATCAAAAAGCCTAACTATGTCCGGCTTTGTCCGGACGCCTGGCAACGCTAAGTGCAGGCAGAGAACCCCATTTTAGCAGTATTACAAGCATTCTCAAAGAAGCAATGTAGAATTTCTACATTGCAATTCTTCTTATCGGTTAGTGGTAAACCTGGTGACGAGTTATTTAGACCGCCCATGTTTAGGCCTCTGTGGATCGAAAACCTTTTAACGGCCGGAACCAATTTCTAACGTGCCCTCCGAAGCATGTAGACACTCAGTTCTTATCAAATCATGTATCATATCAAATTTCTGGTGATGGTTGAAAAATTGTATATTGTGTTTGGATATGTAAGCAACGTCAATAAGTATAATAATATTTATTCATAAATGTTGTTGATTGACATTCCTAAGGCCAAAATATTTTTATTAAACAAATGTGGATATATCATGTTGCAGTCTATCAAAATAAATAAGATACGTATTAATATGTGTTTGTTATAATGAATATAAATAAATAATAACTATAAACAGGGTGGTAATGTCACAAAGCTACAGCGGATCGTTTCCCGCGCGCGCCAAGAAACAGCCGCCTCCGCTGATGACGCAGTCCAACTATGGTAACACTGCACGCAATGTTGCCAGCTTATTGTATTCATTTGCCGGCAAGCATGTGCTAAGTGACAATGTTGCCTCTTTGTTTTTGTCATAACATTTATGGTTTATTTTTTCATGATAAAGGATTTTTGTTTTTCCATTATGTTTATTTAACATTGACACGCTGGCACCTACCCCAGTGGTACACATAACACAAAACTTCGGTGTTACAAGTATTCAAAATTCGGTAGCGTGTTCTTTATTTAGTAACTGGTGAGATCAGAGGGCATTCTAACACAAGACCTGCTGCTCATAGTTATTTATGTTAATCTGCATGATCGTATTGTGCGTTTTGTTATGTTCATGTCTCAGACTAATAGATGTTCATGTCTATGTTTTTGTAGCTTTATTAAATATTTAATAGAATAGTTATTAGACATCATTTCATTACATTTTTTTTAGTCAATTTTGGTCCTTCATCCAAAATATTTCATATGCCTAAGTACTAAATTAATTTTTATTTTATGATTTGTGAATATTATACTTACTGTAATATATTAATACCTCGTGTAACGGTTACAGAGACGTTTAGCGGCGACAAGAGTTCGCCAGTAAGTCGGCGCTATATGGCGAGCCCGCGGCGTCACCCGTGGCGCTGACCCTCGCCCACGCCGCCCGCCTGCTTCCCGCGTTTCTTTGCCCACTGTTGGGCAACGCGCCATGACATTGAATTATAAATTCTCATAACTCATGCAATGCTTCCTGCTTTTTGCCCACGGCTGGGCATAACGGCGTGGTATTAGAAGTAAATCGTATAAATTTTATAATAGTTGCATAGTTTTCTCATTGTTTAAAACTGATAAATTTAATATGATTAAGAGTACCTACTATTTAAATTTTAATACCTACTATTTTATTTTTTAAATATGGATTATTATTTTTTTAATATTATGAATGATTGTAATCTGGCCGTGTCATGTGTGCGTTCTCTTAAAGCAAATATGTGACTTTGCAGCCAAGTAAATAGCAAATGGCAAACGACAATGATTAGAACTCACATTATTTTCGATTTATTAATGATACCCTTTAGTCGTACGAGATTATACTTGCCCAGTTATTATATATGCCATCAAAATGTCCTGTCAAAAGTATTAAGCAAGGATTATTACATTATAATTATCTCATTTAATAAATGTTTATTCAATTTTTAATTTAAATAAAAAGGTAAATTAAAGACTACGTCGAACAAAGTTCAAAATATAATTTAAAACTGTAACGAAATTATTTATATTATAATAAGTAATTTTTTAGTAAATTTAAAAATATAATGGTTGTAATGTCGTTATTCAATGGCGATGCTTCCAAAGTGCCTAGTGTGCATGCACCTTTAGATTTAAGACTATTGCCACATTTAAAATCTATCGCTAGTTTCAGTAAAGTATGATTATAGTCTTGTAACATTTTGAATAAGTATAGAACGGTGTTTAGACAATTATTTATCATCACTTTGCTAAAAAAAAACTTAAAATTGAGACACGTTTTATTTTTTATTTCGGTGCCATATTTTTCTAAGTTATTCGAGTACCTAAGTATGCCCCGATTAAATTATGAAAAAAAAAAAAAAAAAAAACACTTCGTCTATAGAAAAACTGTAAAAATTTACCGCCTTGAGAAAATACTAAAAGGTGATTTCCACATTGGCAGCACAAAGTATGGTGTTATTTGTGATGGATAAAAGTTGGTAAATTGGAATTGAACCATTTATACTTTTCTTTATGTATAATTATCTTTTTGAATATGCTTTTTTGTTAAATATTAAATACTTTTAACGTTTTTTGTATCGCATGATAAATAAGCTTTCGTGATAATGTTCCCATAGCGTCGTCTTTGCAAATTTAAAATCTACTTTAATTATGACATTTATATAATAATATAATTCAATCAATCAATCAGCCTATCGCAGTCCACTGCTGGACATAGGCCTCTCCTAACACGCGCCACAGCACACGGTCCTCCACCTTCCGCATCCAGTCCGTCCCAGCGACCTTTTATATATAATTATTAAAATTAATTCATTTAATTGCAATAATGGTGACCTTTTAAATAGCTGCAGGATGCAAAGATTTCTATGTGATTAACATAATTATATGATTTCCCTGACACGGACAGACTACATATTCTGTGTCAGCTAACTTGCACGTATTTGTTGCACACATAGGTCTTAGTATTGTGTTAGTTATTTGTTGCAAATTTCTTTTAACAATGTTTTGTAGGAATTTTGTATTTCTGTCATACTTACCTTACTACTTTGGCACCTTACTAGCGAGCAAGCCCGACTGGGGAAGGACCTCCACCTTACAGAAGACCACAGCCAAATAACTACACACAGCGGTGTAGTTGTGTTCCTGTGTGTGAGTACAGGTCTCCAGCGCTCATTGGGATGCGTTTTGAAAGAAACGTATTCCTATCCCAGGGATACTTCCATCACAAACCCTAGTGTAAAACAATGGGTTGGCAACACGCAAGTGATACTTCTGGTATTGCAAGCGTCCATAAGCTACGGTAACTGCTTAACATCAGGCGGGCCGTGTGCTTGTTTGACACCTAAGTAGTATAAAAAAAAAAAAACATGGGAGATTTTAAATTTGCGACGACGATAGTTTGAAAAGAATAAGCGCTTCGAACGGATCGGCGGTGGTGAAGGGATTCCTTTGGTAATAATGCGACCTAAACAACCAAATCACTTACCGTGTGTCTTACAATTTTATACCTAATGTTAAAAATAATTATTAGGGACCTGTTCACCGCAAGCATTATTGATCTTGACATTATAAAATGTACATATTGTACTGTACACAACTCAATCCTTGATTTCAATGACAAGCTATACATCTATGAGTACAAAGAGCCGCCAGGGGCGAAGTGACTCGTAAACTATGTCGTTATACTTACCGCTCCGTTTGTGTGCATTTTGAATAAATAAAATAATAAGCAAAACTAAAATAGCAACCTAATTTATTATTTGTAACATTATTATGTCTATGTTTTGTATTTACTGTCTCTAGTCAAAAATATTGTTAATAATTTCTTCCTTCTTAATTTTGGATGAAAGATAAGAAATGAAAGGTAAAAGTTGTGTCACGAAAATATTAGGCCTTGTATTACCTACGCTTAAATTTTGCATTTATATTTTTATTGGATGTTTCCCAAATATTTCTGAGGAGTTAGTGAGATTACTGTACTGTATTTTTATGCATACCTTTTATACGCAATAAAATATTATTATGAAACTATTTTTTTATTATTGTTAATTTATCTTAGAAAATACCCAATCCCCACACATGCTTGGCTCAACCTATGTTGGTGAATCATGTGTGCTTCAGTTGCAGATGGTAAAAAAAAATAGTAATGTCAGGCCTGGTTCACTCCGCTGTTTTTAGGTATGAATCTACAAGTACCGGGCCGGACCATTTCTAGCTCACCTAGAAATGGTCCGGCCCTTTATAAAACTTATTCAGTTGCGTGTCGCGTGCGCGCAATGTGCTGGTCGCGTCGGTTCGCACGAACTAACGTAAGTACCTACCTACGTTACGCCCTCAAAGCCGTCATTCGTCACCGATTCGTTTTCGCTTTTAAATAGTGTGAAGAAAATGAAGGCAAGAAAATATTGCACATTATTCGGCTGCTGAAATAATGATAAGGACCCAAACGTGTTTTTTACCTTTCAATATTCCAAAGGATATAGAAAGCTAAAGAAACACGTTATCATTTACAAAAATATAATTTGTAGGTACCTAGTTGTAGCAGGATTTTGTAATGTAGACTATACAGCACAGTGCTTGTAGAGACGTATTATGTATTCGTCCAATTAAGTAGGTACTAATTTAATTGGGTAAATATATTATATTACTAGCCACCTATCACTCAAGTCGGTGTAGGTATGTGAGATAAACTTCATTGTCCTATAATGGTTTGAACAGTGCTGTGATGTGGACACATACTGCTTGTCTTTAATTTAATAACTCTAATGTCGTCAGAAGAGATAGAAAGAGAGGCAATGTGAAGGTGAATAAAAATGTAGGTTGTTAGCGTTGTGAGAGCTGAATTGTTAGCGTCAGAATGGCTGGTTGTCTATGGCAATCGGCTCTGAAAGTATATTCAAGAATTGCTATCCAATTGCTTATATTTATTTATTTAGGATTGCCAACAAGAGATACACATTAAAGAACAAAGCGTGCCATGTGCTCTCTCAGTTACAGGCAACCACAGTACATTTGCGCTACATTTCTTCAATAAATTCTGACGTCAGACGTGACTCTAACGCTGAATTGCGCTCTAGTGTGTGCGAGCTAAGTTATTTGTTTAAACGATTTTTCAACCGCCACTGAGCACTTACAGAATATAGAAAGAAATAAATCTTTCTTTCTAGGTAGGTACTAGCAAGAAAAAAGCAAAAGAACAATGATGCAGTCATGCTACGTGCATGACGTCATATTTAAATGTGTGTGATTTCATAACTACCTACACTTACATGGTGGCGTATATCGGTATAGAAGTATGCTTCAAAGATTCAAGCTACTTTATTACTTACTCGAGGACATCCAAAATGTTAGTAAGTACTGAGGGTTGACAGATTTATACTACTACTATACTATAAATCCTTCAATAAAACGACCAAGTGCTCAATTTTTATTTTATTTCTTTCCATATACAGACCCATCTGATTTTAAAGTTAAAAATATCCAATAAATTTTGTGTAAAAACTATTGTGGTATCACGAGATGAATAAAAAAGAATAAATGCTAGCGCGTTTGATGAGACGTGAGCAAACAATTATTAATATATACTACTATAAATATATGAATTATAGACGAAAGCGTGTTCCGAAGCACAAAATAATACGTCACACACGAGTGTCTGTACATCCGCCGCCGCCGCGGGGCGAGTGGGGCGCGTGGGGCCAGTGGGGCGGGGGCGAGCGAGCGGGGCCAGCGGGGCCGCCGGGGCCGGGGCCGCCCGGTACTAAGGCAGGGTGTACTTGACGTAGGGCACCTCCACGTCGTTGCCGTCCTCGTCGTTGCAGCACAGCTCGAACACGAGCGCGCGCACGTGCGGTTCTAACTTCTTCTTGGACACCTTCATCACCACCTCGGACATGGGCAGGTTCAGTCGCTCCTGGCACTTCGCTTTCGGCATGAAGAACGAGTACAGCATGCACACGCCCTGTGACAGCATCGTGATCTCCAGTTTGTGCTCGTTCTTGAAGTAATCTAAGAATTGTTGCAGAGTCACCTCGCCCTTCACTTCGAATCGATCCCAGAGAGTCCATTTCTTGTCGTAGTACGTGTTAGTTGGCGCTGCGATAGGTTCGGAGAAGCCGAAGAATGGTAAGGCGAGATTGACGAAGCCGTTCTTGAACACTTCTAGAGTATTGAATCCCTGTGCGAGCTTGTATAGTTCGAGACAGACCATGCCGGCCACTACAGACGTGGTCGTGGCGATAGCTGGTATTATTTTACCGGCGATGAGTTTAGAGCGATGTCTGTCTGCGGGCGGGATTTTGTAGTTAGCAGCGCGGAGGTTGGAGGCTGCTACTATGAAGTCCATGTGGAAATTCGAGTCGTCGTCCTTCTCGAAGTCAAGGGGAGTGATCTTGAGGGCGCCGAGCTTCGAAGGGGGAGGCATCTCACTGATCATGTTCTTCACTTTATCGTGGTCCATATCGTCGTTGTTCTGCATCAGCTGTGCATCTGTTACTGCAATCTTTACTCCAGATTTAGGGCTGAACTCTGGCACCTGGAAACACGTTTTATTTTTATTAGTTTTATTTTTATTGTGATTTGGTACGAGATCACGGTTTTATTTTTTTAAGCCTTTTTAAAAATGGAATTAAAACAATTTCATTTATTTAACACTAGCTTTCGACCGCGGCTTCACCCGTTTGAAAAATCTCACGGGAACATTGATTTTTTCTAGGATAAAAGATGTAGCCTATATAAGATATAGCTATTTCAGACTATTCTATCTATCTCAACCCATTAACGTCCCACTGCTGGGCACGGGTCTCCTCCAAAAATTTGGAGGGATATTAGCCTACTATACCACGCTGGCCAGACGGGTTGGTATAGGGTTTTGTTTCGAGTTTTCCCTCTCTTGCGGTGGATATTTAAAATTTGGAATAGACGTAGATTATTTCAGACTATAATCTACGTCTATTCCAAATTTTATGCAGATCTGCATTATGGCTGATCATGATCGCTAATTATCATTCAACTATAACAAGTAGGCTAGGGTTCATATATATTTTTATGGGCGCCTATTGTTGGGAAATTATCAGTAGCAGCACGGAGTCTGGAATTTCAATATGTGAAGTTTATATGTACTAATCAAATGATTCCCGGTGAAGAAAAACAATGTAAGGAAACCCACATGTCTGAGAAGAATATATGGTTATAGACATATATAGGTTGCTATTATTATTATTATTGCAAAACTTTACGATAGTTACAAAAACATAAAATAAACTTACCGGTACACCAACCGCGACCTGCGCAATGCTCAACCTATCAACACAAGGAGGCAAACCATACACAGCAGCCCTCAAGTTAGCCGCAGCCACCACGTAGTCTAAGTGAAGCTCGTCAGCTGGGTCAAAGTCCAACGGGGACGGACAACGCTTGGGCCCGGACCAGAAGGGGGCGCCGCTGGTGGTCTGCTGGTCCGGGGGGAAGTTGTACAGCAGCTGCTTGATCTGGTTCGAGTACTGAGCCTCCCAGTGCAGGCGCGCCCAGGTCACGCAGTCGTCGAAGCTCATTGGCCGTTCGTTTATTGCGTTCTGAAATTACAAACAACTGATTTTTATCACTTCGATCTATTATGTCTCGATCTATATCTATACTAATATTATAAAGCTGAAGAGTTTGTTTGTTTGGTTGAGCGCGATAATCTCAGAAAGTACTGGTTCGATTAGAAAAAATCTTTTTTGTTGAATAATGTATTTATGACTGCCTTGGTGGTCCAGTGGCCGTGGTATGCGCCTGCTGTTCACGAGGTTGTGGGTTCGATTCCCACACAGGACAAAACTTTGTGCGATCCTTGAAGTACCTTTACCATTGAGTATGCTCCTTATGTACTAACAGCGCAGTGAGCATACTCCTTTATAATGTATTTCTGCTGACTAGTATACCTTATTGTTAGAATATATTACATTTATGTTTTCACTCAATATACGTTCTTTAACCGAAGTGGTTGTCTTACTCTATCCCAGAAACCCCAACATTACATCCTCAAAGAATTGTTCCGAGTCTGGGTGTAATTTGTGTCCGTTAATCCAGGAAGGCCATAGGCTATATAACATCACGCTATTATCAATAGGAGCGAATCGAGCAGCAGTGAGATATGTTACAAAATCTGGGGAAAATATTCCAAATTATCACAACACGTCGCGCAGTGGTAAATGACCAGGTAACAACTTAAACTACTAAACCAACCGTGCAATCTAAATATCATCTTTACTTCAACAAGTAAGTTTAAACTACTTAGGAACAAAATTGATTGTGCTAACTTATTGGCTCAAATAAGGTTTCGAGCCCCTTCCCGATACCCTCGCCATAGCATCACACCACTATGTCCACCTTTACGACGGACTGTATTGGGCGCAAACTCCCCAATTCCCAGACTCACTAAAGTTCTTAACAGTTGTAGTGATATAACGGATATTAACCATGACAGTATTGGTAAATTCTTCAATGAAATTGTCAGGCATTTCGCGCAATTATGAATCAAATTGCATAGTTTTTTTTTATTGCAATAAAATTCATATCAATTTTATCAAATCCAATTTTATTTATTATTGTTGTTTTGGTGATTAATCCTTAGACATTAGTATTTGTTTAATACTTTGTTCAATTTGTTAAAAATTATAATTTAAGTATACTTAACTGTCTTCTAATCTCAGCACGTTATTATGTATTATTATTTTAAACTATTTTAATTCATTCCTTTTGTTCTGGCCTAAAATCTTAATTTGTTAATTATTACAATAATTGTAAATTACTACTAGTTGTTTACTAGCTAATTATGTATGTGGTGTTAGCCTGTAAATAATTGTTGCATTTATAAAAGTTTATCATATAGATATAAGCTGTAACTGTATTGATGTATACAATTGTAGGTTAACCAAATAAATAAATAAATAAAAAAAAAAATAACAAAAGACAAAGTCAAAAACTGGCAAAAAGCGAGATTTCATCTTATCCCATCAGACGGGCCGTGTACTGAAGAGTGACGTGTGTTATGAAGAGAAGTAAAGAAACAGCGTTACTTACCCTAACACTTTCGATGGCATCAAGCGGCTGACTGCCAGGCAGCTTGAGTGTCCTGTCGAGGAAGTGTGGGTCCTGCAGGTACTGCGCGGCGTGCTCCGCGGCCTGACGGAACAGACCCTCGAACTCGTCGCGGGCCCACTGCAGCGTGTGCTCGATGGCGTTCGGGAAGTTCTTCAGGGTACAGATGGGGATGCTCTTCTCGGGTGGGTCTTGAGATGAGCTGTAAGATTCTGTCAGGAATGGTACTACAACCTGGAAATGACAAAAATGACATTTTATTATTTGTAAATGCGATTTTTAGCTAATTTACCTATTGCCAGAAACGCTGCCTGAGCAGATAGTGGTAGAGCCCATACCGCTTTATTAATAAACGTGGTGTAGCTAGTCAATAATTACCCCATGATTTGTCTTCTTTCGAATGTCAAATTACTGATGACAGAATGAGAGATTATATAATAAAATTACACTTATTCTCACCCAAGATAGATCATTGTGTGATGAGCATTTTTATTTTATTTTACCTGGGTGACAAACAAGCATACGGCCCGCCTGATGATAAACAGCTACCGTAGCCTATGAACGCGTACAATACCAGAGGTATTACTTGCGTGTTGCCGACATTTTTTTAAACCAAGGCTTTAAGATGGAGTATGCCTGGGATAGGAATCATCCCTAAATGAGCTCTCGAGACCTGGATCCATGATTGTATATTCTGTGTACATTCATGATTCCAAGATATTATTATTATTTATTGGTCATTCTTACAAAGGCGAAGCTAACTATCAAAACCAAGTAAATCATATCAGTTTTACTTGCGACTTAGTAAACGTAAGGTTGGATGCCGCCCAGCCAGATGGACCAATGACCTTAAAAAGGTTGCTGGGACTAGACTGGATGCGGAAGGCGGAGGACTGGATGTTATGGCGTGAAGGAGAGGCCTTTTTTTTGTAGAGGGGAAATGAATGGCAGTTATGTCGGACTCTCTGGCCTAAAGGTGGTAGGCGGCCGGTATACCGACTAAAACCCCTCTGTGCACCTACACCCGCCTTCACGGGTGGACCACCGGAACCTGATATGACATCAGTGGTGAATTAGGAGATGCCTATCCTAACCGACAGCCCTGCAGGGGCTGAATGGAGGCCGAAGAGACACCTGCCCACGTCCTTTTGGAATGTAAGAGCGTAGAAGACCATAGGGCACAGATCCTAAAGAAACCAGGCTCTATATCGAAAGCCTGCGGCCACCTCGGCCGCCTGCTGGCTTTCTGGAGGAACTTGGTCTGGATGGAATAGTCACAAGGAAACTGACGCACAAAGGCCCACCTGAGCGGCCAAGTGCAGATAACACCCTGTCAAACTAACTAACTAGAAGAGGCCTATCTCCAGCAGTGGACTGAAACATGGTATGGTAAAGATTAAGTTGTGGAATGAGCTTCCTGCCGAGGTTTTCCCGAGAGACTATAGCATGGGGTTCTTCAAGAAAGGAGTTATAAGGTTTCTAAAGGGTCGGCAACGCGCGAGTGATACCCCTGGTGTTGCAAGCGTCCATAGGCTACGGTAACTGCTTACCATCAGGCGGGCCGTATGCTTGTTTGCCTACTTGGTAGTATAAAAAAAAAAAAAAAAAATGGTATAGGTAAGTTACATACCTGTGTGTTACCCTTAGTGCCCAGTGTCCCACTCTCCAACAGCGGCTTCCTATAGTACACGCATCTTCTGTCCATGTATATGCGAGCGTCGACATTGTCCAGGGCGTTGGCCACGCCGTCCAGGGCCTCGAAAAACGTGTCGTCGTACACCGCCTCTGTCTCTGGACACACTCGGTTCTCTTGGGCTAGCACGTTCACTGATGGGTTCATACGTTTTATCACCTGGAAAAATAATATGATGGTAAAAAAAAAAAGGTATGTCGTCCTAGACGAATTTCGGTCACGGCGGTCAATCTCAACGTAGATTAGCCAACTGCGCAGGACATATTATAGTGCACAAGTGTGTGCACTCTCTATTCCTTCACTCTCATAGTCCAGTGGGACGGCAAATCGACACGACCGGAGAGAGATCAGGCGCAGAACCAACGGCTTTACATGCTTTTCGGGGCACAGGAGTGTAAACACCACCAATTTCCAAACTCCGGGCATCTATTGTGAATTTCTTGACAGAAAAACCCAATATAAATTTTTTGGCCCGACCCGGGAATTGAACCCGCGACCTCGTGATCAGCAGTCACACACACATCGACCACTGAGCCGTTAAGTTAAAAAAAAAGTAGTGCAATCAGGATATGCGCACCTAAGACACTGTAGCTACAGTCAAAGTCAAAACTCATTTAAATCCTTGTAAAATCAGAAAAAAAAAATCCTACAGCCAATCCGCTAACAAGGGTAGAAACGAGGAGAATAGGCAAGAAACTCTAGCCATTCTTAACTTCTAACTTTAGGTATATATCCTCATGGAGAATATACAATAGTCTCACCTTGGCAGCTGTGCTGGATTTCGGCTTCTGTACGTCATAAGGTCTGAATAGGAACTGTCTGTTCAGGTTAGACTTCTCGATAAGATCCATGTCGGTGACGGTGATCCTTCCTTCTCCAGCGCCAACACCCATCATGGCGAAGTTCTTCAGCAGTTCACAGCCGATCGCACCAGCGCCTGGGGTAATAAGTTGGGCAACATTAAATATTATATCTAGCACATTATATGATGTACTAAGAATGTGCACCTAAAGCCTTTTCCTGTAAGTCATGCCTTTATTTATATATAAATTTATCTCGCAGCTTCGCCCACGCGTAAAATTCCGCGGTAAGTATTTTTTCTGGATAAAAAATAACCATATGCTTTTCCAGACCATATTCTATCTATGTACCAAAATCCATATAAATCCGTTCAGCCGTTTTGGCGTGCTTGAGTTTTCACAAACATTCATCTATCAATTCAAAATTTTGCATTTATAATATTAGTATAAATTACTTTTTAGACTGATTCAATAATGCAGAGGCTGAACTGTTGGGACTTCGGACAAATTATGTTCCTGGATCCCTCAATGTCGTAATTACGCAAAGAAAGTTTTTGTTTTAAATTTAGCTCCTAAAGGATTAAAACGTTAGTTAATCTTGGCAAAGCTGGGGCGGGCCGAGGGCTAGATTGTTTAGCTTTTGTTTGCTAATGAATGGGGACAAGCGAGCAAGCGATCATTTGATGGTCAGTAGTTACCGTAGCCTATGGACGCAAACAAAACCAGGAATATCACTCACACATTTGCCGACCCTGTAAAAACCTTGTAACTCGTGTTTTGAACAACCCTATCAATTTTAAAGTCTACGAAATAGTGATTATTCTCTAGTACCAATGTTATTAAAATTAATATGTATATATATAAGAATGATTGTATGCGTGACAAATACAACCATTGTTACGGTTAGTGGTTACGATAAGCTATCATCAAATCTTTTACGTTAGTTAACATGCCACACCATTTTTATAGGTACATACTTATAAATAAAAAGTATAAAAATATGATTGTCGCCGCGGATTCCATAATTCCATGAAAATATATCTAATAATAACTTTAAAGGAGCATTGATAAATATATTTGTTTATATCGGAAACGGCTGTAAAAATCTAAATCTAATTTTATATTTAGACTAGCGACCCGCCCTCACTTTGCTTCGGTTTATTCTGGATTTCTCTACTATAATATGCATGTATTATACATATAAACCTATCTCTTGAATCACTTTATCTTTAAAAAAAAACCGTTTCAATATCCGTTGCGTAGTTTCTAAGATCTAAGCATACATAGGGACGGACAGACGGGAAGCGACTTTTTTTTTAAAGGTCCGTAAGGTGCATTTGGTGCTGCATGCTTCCATAGGCTACGGCATCTGATTACCATCAAGCAGACCGTATACTTGTGTATGCCTCCTTGGAAGTATAAAAAAAAGAAGTTTGTTTTTTAGGTTTAGGTGATGATAGGTAACTATGCTGAAAGGGCGATTTATAAAAGCTCACTCGAATCGGTCGCTTAGATAAATGTTTTGTTGTTGTTTATCTATGAGATCGTATCTTCTAAACTGATATCTTCTTTCGAAACCTATTAGAACCATCGACCTCAAAAACCTCTATATACATTTAAAGCAAGTTTTACTGATAAAATGTAGGTGCTATTGTAAGCAACGTAATTTTTCGTCCTTATAGGAAATACCTCGAGTGTTCATAAGTTTTGAAACGAACAAAAACTTTTTTCTCGAGTAATCGCTGTTGAATGCAAAGCTTTTGCTCCCGCCATTTTAACAAAGATTTTTTTTTTTGTGTTATGGCTCCATCCGTTTTGTTTTATCGATGATTCTGCCAACACGTCAAGGTAGTAAAGACTGGTTGGCCGGTAACTATAGTTATGGTTATTTTTTTCTAATTGATAAACGTTCTAAACTAACTAAGTTCTAAGATAACGTTTTTGACTGCCTTGGTGGTCCAGTGGCCGCAGTATGTGCCTGCTGTGCACGAGGTTGTGGGTTCGATTCCCACTCAGGACAAAACTTTGTGTAACCCACAAAGAGTTGTTCCGAGTCTGGGTATAATTTGTGTCCGTTAATTGTATGTTTGTAAAGTCCCCCGCGACACAGAGCTTGTCAGGCGGCCGCAACCAGTGTCATTTTTTATTGTCCTGTCAAAAATCGTCTCGTTATGAACACACTAACTAGAATTCACTCACAAATACAACTCCAGTACAATCAGTAGTGTCAATAAGAATGTCTTGTTAAATAAATAACAATAATGTTGTCGGACAGACGGCAAGCGATGCGCTAGATGAACAATCCTTTGTGTGGCGTGTATAATAAGTGTATTTTGCACACGCATAGATAACACGACTATTATCCAACTAAATATACATTTATGTAGGTACTCGCGATAAAATTAGATAAAACTATTATTGCGTATGATTTATCCTTACTAATATTATAAATGTGAAAGTTTGTAAGAATGGATGGATGTTTGTTACTCTTTGACGTAAAAACTACTGAACGGATCTGGATGAAATTTGACACACAGATAGATTATGGTCTGGAATAACACATAGGCTACTTTTTGCAGCGATAACCGACATCCACGCGGGCGGAGCCGCGGGCAACAGCTAGTACATTTATAATAATGCGTTTTACAATACTAGCGAGAAAGCCTGACTTGGGGAAGGACCTTGCAGAACTCCACAGGCAACAGCGGTGTAGTTGTGTTCCTGTGTGTGAGTGTTCTCCAGCACTCATTTAGGGATGCGTTTTGAAAGAAACGTTTCCCTATCTCAGGGATATTGTATATTCAAGTCTTGGTGTAAAAAAATGGGTCGCTAACACGCAAGTACTATTCTGGTATTGCATGCATCCATAGGCTACGGTAACTGCTTAACATAGGCGGGCCTTGTTTGCCACAGAAATAAAAACTTGTGCTCTTCATCCCGAATCCAAGTAACATAGTAGGTAGGTATTGAGGCAGGCGCCTTGGTTTCGGGTTATATTATACTTCCATTCTTCTCTTAAAACCCTTAGATTCAGTTCGTTTTCAACAACTCATACATTTAAATTTAAAAGGCGATTTACAAACATACAATTTTCAGACACAAAGTACACCCAGATTTAAAACAAACATTTATGAATGGTTGCCATAGTCAAATTCTGCCTAGCTTGAAGATTACAAGACATGATTTGTCAGATATAAGATTACACCGTGCATTCTTTCGTATCGGTAATTACAAACTACTAGTAATTATAAAGAGTAATTATCCCGAAATATTTTGACGACAGGTCATTAAACGCAACTTCCTCAAATTGAAATGTCAAATTCTTAAGCGGATCTGACGAATTCTTCGACTTAAAAGACTTCACGAACGTATGCACTGGCGTTAGCGACTTCTGAAATTCAAGAGCGGTAGGCCACCTCTGGTAATGCAAGCGTCCATAGATTACGGTAACTGTTTAACATCAGGCGGGCCTTATGCTTGTTTGCCCCCCAAATTTTAGAAATAAAAACTTTTCAAATAAATTAAGACAAGATTAAATCTTTTGCTGTCCATCCCGAATTCAAGTAATATAGTAGGTACTAAGACAGGCTTCCTATCTTTTCTTTTTTAAAAAGACAACTCCCGCACTAGAGTACAAGCTTTGTGTCGCGGGGGACTTTACAAACATACAATTAACGGACACAAATTACACCCAGACTCAGAACAACTCTTTGTGGGTCACACAAAGTTTTGTCCTGTGTGGGGCATCGAATCCACAACCTCGTGCACAGCAAGCGCATACTGTGGCCACTGGACCACCAAGGCAGTCTTTCCTTTGATTCGGGCTTGAGAAACTATGACAACCTAGCTATTATTTAACCACCATAAGAGAAAGAGGCGCTCATAGCTAGGTGCACTCGCTGTTCGGTAAACGATCAGCGGGTTAAGTAACCAAGGGCACGGTAACCCCTATAGATGGGTGACCGCATAGTGGTATTTCATCTGAGCGTCTTCGTGCTTCAAAGGGCACGTTAAAAGTCGGTCCCGATTGTTATCAGTCGAGAGATCACGACAGAGGCCTAAATATGGGCGATCTAAATAACTCTGTCACCAGGTTGGCCACTAACCAAACGATAAGAAGAAGACCATAAAAAATAAACACTAGCAACAAAACATCATAGACATACACAGTCATAGCAACATTCTAACTAAAGCAGGAAAAACATAGAGCCTTGAATAGCATAATTACAAGTAATGAGTAGATAACCGGTATCTAAGTGACCGTGTAGAAACAAAGGTATTATATTTATATTAGCTGACCCAGCAAACTTTGTTTTGCTACTAAAATAGTAATATCGTTATTAAAAAATATGGGGTTGTTCGTAGAGGGGTGAAAATTAAGGGTGGTATGTATTTTTCAATTCTGTATCTTAAAAAAATAAAAACAAATTTTTTTGGCTAAAAATCAAAGTTTAGGGTGATGAAAAATATATGTTGTCCGATTTACAGACCTAACCAATATGCACACAAAATTTCACGAAAATCGGTCGTGCCATTTCGGAGGAGTTTAATTACAAACATCGTGACACGAGAATTTTATATATAAGAAGAAGATATCGTATGTTATAGTGAGGATGACTGTAATGTTAAACCGAAGGTTAGTAAGTATCGACCGCAAACTATGAATCGATAGAACGACATCTTTTAATATTATAAACGCAAAAATTTGCGTGGATAAATGTTTGCTACTTAATCACGACAAAACGGTTTACTGGATCTGGATGAAATTAGGCAAAAAGATAGATATTATCTCAGCCTAAAGACGTCCACTGCTGGACATAGGCCTCCCTCAAGGATTTCCACAACTCTCGATCCAGAGCCGACCTTGTCCATCAGTTGCCCGCAACCTTTACCAGATCGTCGGTCCACCCTGTTGGAAGCCTGCCCACGTTTCGTCTGCCAAGACGTGGTCGCTACTCTAGAACCGTTCTGCCCCAACGGACATCAGTTCTGCGAGCTATGTGCCTGGCCTATTGCCACTTAATGCAATTCTTCAAAAAGACAGATATTATACTACTTTTTAATTCGGAAAAAAACAGTGTTATTGTGGGATTGTATCGCACAATAACACTGTTTTTGCGTTTTTGATGCGGGCGAGAGCTAGTAATGTGCAAATAGAAATTGTATTTGAATTATTTAAATGTGAATGAAGCGCAAGATAGGTATGACACGATGCAAGCGAGCAAGCCCGACTGGGGAAAGACCTACAAATTGCAGAAGACTTTTTTTTTTTTTTTTTTTTTTTTTTTTTATACTACTTGGGTGGCAAACAAGCATACGGCCCGCCTGATGTTAAGTAGTATCCGTAGCCTATAGACGCTTGCATTACCAGAGGTAATACTTGCGTGTTGCCAGCCAACCCATTTTTTTACACCAGGGCTTTAAGATGGAAGTAACCCTGGGATAGGAATACGTTTCTTTCAAAACGCATTCCTAAATGAGCGCTGGAGACCTGTACTCACACACAGGAACACAACTACACCGCTGTGTGTAGTCATTTGGCTGTGGTCTTCTGTAAGGTGGAGGTCCTTCCCCAGACGGGCTTGCTCGCTAGTATGGTGCCCTACCTATCTTGCGCTTCATTCACATTTAAATAATTCAAATACAATTTCTATTTGCACATTACTAGCTCTCGCCCGCATCAAAAACGCAAAAACAGTGTTATTGTGCGATACAATCCCACAAGACTAAAGCCAACAGCACATTGCTCACAGAACTGATGGCCGTTGGGGCAGAAATGTTCTAGAGTGGCGACCACGTACTGGAAGACGAAGCGTGGGCAGGCCTCTAACAAGGTGGACCGACGACCTGGTAAAGGTCGCGGGCAACCGATGGACAAGGTCTGCTCAGGATCGAGAGTTGTGGCAATCCTTGGGGGAGGTCTATGTCCAGCAGTGGACGTCTTTCGGCTGAGATGATGATGAAATCCAACTGATCACACATAGTTGTGTAGTATTCCTGTACGTTGTTATAGGTCTTTAAAGTTCATTTAGTGATTGGTTTTTAACGAAATATTTTTCTATTCATATCAAAAATCGCTCCGCCATGAGGTACCTACACATTTTTAAATTAAATTTCGTAAGGATCCCAATTTTTTTAAATATAAAGCCCATGTTACTGAGTTATACTAAATATTGCATTTTACTGGTAAAATATTTTTTAAATTGGTCCTAAGGTTTTGGAGATTATTTATTACAAACAATCATACAAACATAAAAATGTTTCTATTTATAATACATATTAGAATAGAATAGAACGCAAACAAGAAAATTCGTCTATGGCATGATAAGGCGACCTTTAAAACATTATTTAAAATGGAATCAGGTCATATTTAAAAAATAAATAAATAGTACAGTTTAGCTATAGATATCTAATCAGTCTATACAGTAGAAATGTTCCTGCACCGAGTGGCATGCTATCTGATAACAGATAACAAACATAAACAATGATTTACAAAACAAATCCTATACGTCACTAAGGGTAATAACCTTATATCATACATATTATACTTTACGGTGGGATCATGATTTATTTGGCCCGCTCCAGTGGCCTAATCTATAATAATATTATAAAACTAAAGAGTTTGTCTGTTTGGTTGAATGCGCTAATCCCTGAAAGTACTGGTTCGATTTGAAAAAAATATTTTTTTGTTGAATAGTGCATTTATCCAGGAAGGCTATAGGCTATATAACATCACGCTATGATTAAAAGAAGCGGAGCAGAAGTGAGATATGTTGTAAAATCGAGAAAAATATTCCAAATTACCACGCGGACTAAGTCGCGAGCGACCCCTAGTGGTTTAATAAGTTTATTTTGCTATTAACTATTGCAGCATGTTGTGGGTTTGATTCCCACATAGCAGAAAAAAATGCATTATACATATTTATTGGGCAACAGCTAGTCTTACTAGCTGTTGCCCGCGGCTCCGCCCGCGTGGATGTCAGTTATTGCTGTATAAAGTAGCCTATATGTTATTCCAGACCATAATCTATATCTGTGCCAAATTTCATCCAGATCTGTTCAGTAGTATTTACGTGAAAGAGTAACAAACAAACATCCATCCATACTTACAAACTTTCGCGTTTATAATATTAGTAGGATGGAGTATCCCTGAGATAGGAAAATGCTTCTTTTAAAACATTTCCTTAAATGAGCGCTAGAGACCTGTACTCACACAAAGGAACACAACTAGAACACTGTGTGTAGTTATTTGGCTGTGATCTTCTGTAAGGTGGGAGGTCCTTCCCAAGTCTTTCTTGCTCGCTAGTATGGTGCCCTACATCTCTTAAATCAAGTATTAAAGTAGTAAAAAAATAAAACTCACCAACAATGAAGTATTTTAAATCACCGAGCTTCTTCTGGAAATTCTTGCCAAACACAGCGACTTGTCCATCATATCTAGATCCGGTAGGTTTGCAGTTTTCTTCAGTGATATCAGTACGGTCTTTTGGTAAGCATTCAGTCGCATCCAGGTATAACCATTGCAAGATTGGGTGGAACTTTCCGGAACATGCCTTCATCACCTCCTGGGCTACCACACCGCCGATAGCTGCGTTCATAGGGTTCAGATCACCAGCAGATACCTGAAGAGAAAAACAATAATTTAACAAACCAGAAACACCAAGTGCTGACGTCATCTTATCTTATATCTATGGCACTCTGGGAAAGAATACGAATTTCTTGACACCTCTCTCTTTTTTCAAAATAGGTCAAGCCTTTTGAGCTACAGTAGGTTACAATTGAATCAACATAAATGCGCACGAAGAACATTCTGAGTCAGCCGGGTAAACGAATTTAAATAGTGAGGGTACATATTCGTAATTAGGGGTAGATTCATAGCTCAGTTCTTATTACGAACTTGTATATACCCACCACTTTAAATGAATGGAATTATGTATCTATTTTGATGTTGAAATATTGTATAATAAGTTCTATGAAAGGTTTTTGTGAAAATTGAAAATAATTGGTTGGTAAAGGACATTAAAATCATGGCCACTAAGTACACCCAGACTTTAAGCAACTATTTGTGGATGAGACAAATTCTTGTCGTTTTTTTACTACTTTGATTGCAAACTAGCATCGTAACTGCTTACCATCAGGCGGGCCCTTGATGGTAAGCAGTTACTGTAGCCTATGGACGCTTGCAACACCTACCATCACTTATGCCAACCTAAAATCTTTGCCCTAGGTTTTGAGATTAATATAATGATAGTAAAATGTTACACTAAAAAAGGCATCCCTAAATGAGCTCTAATGACCTGTATTGGACCTACATCCGACCTCCTGGGAAGTTATGACAACCGCAATGAAAAGGAGTTTGTTATCTTGTCAAAAGAAATAGACGATCTTCATAACAATGAGGCATAAATTAAAAAAAAATACAAAACAAAAACTGTCAAGTGATTCATCCAGTCATTGACCCCAAATATTTACACTTCGTGTGCCGTTCATGTCTTTTATTCCCTCACGTGTGGTAATGTTATAATTACATTTTTATCTAAAGTATTTATGGTCACCTGCAACCCATCTGTGTGTTCAATTGACGAAGGCTATCAACATGATGTGGTGAATGAATATTGATTTACATAAATAAATCATGTATAATTCCATTCAAAATATGGCTTCATACTCGTATATACACTTTTAACCATGGCCGGTTATCATGAGAGTTGTAGAGTATACATATAGGTGATACTCTTTCTTTTTCGTGATTTGACTGCCTTGGTGGTCCAGTGGTCGCAGTATGCGCCTGCTGTGCACGAGGTTGTGGGTTCGATTCCCACTCAGAACAAAACTTTGTTGTGTAATTTGTGGCCGTTAAATGTATGTTTGTAAAGTCCCCCGCGACACAGAGCTTGTTCTCTAGTGCGGGAGTTGTCTTTTTAAAAAATAAAAAGAAAATAAGAAAAAATACAAGGCGCGAGGTCAGTGACCGCAGTGACACGTAAGTACTTAGCGGGCAGTTGTACACTGCAGGTGACGCGCGGTCTAAAGCTGGAGACCAACTTGTAATGTTAGTCCTTACTAATATTATAAATGCGAAAGTTTGTAAGAATGGATGGATGGATGTTTGTTACTCTTTCACGTTAAAACTACTCAACGGATCTAGATGAAATTTGGCACAGAGATAGATTATGGTCTGGAATAACTCATTGGCTACTTTTTACAGCGATAACATCCACGCGGGCGGAGCCGCGGGCAACAGCTAGTTTGTAATACATTATTCACGGCAAGCGCCTGGTGCTCTACTTGACTGTTGGTATTTTCGCGAATCCCTTTGACTGGTACATTGCAAGTCAGTGCAGTTCAAGTCATCGCGAGAGCAAGATGCAAGCGCAAACCATCTCGTTTTGCACTCAAATGGCATCAAATCAAATCCTTGTGTGTGTTCTACCGTGTGAGTTCTGAGGAATTGTTCGAGATGATGCCATCGGCCACATTTTATCAACGCACCTCTCGCCACTGACAGGGAGTTCATCCTCACATCCTTGCACCTCAAACATGCCGTACCGTAAGATTCCAGAGGAATTTCTTACCACGTACGATAAGGTTGTGGAATGAGCTCCCTGCCGAGGTTTTCCCAAGAGACTATAGCATGGGGTTCTTCAAGAAAGGAGTTATAAGGTTTCTAAAAGGTCGGCAACGCGCGAGTAATACCCCTGGTGTTGCAAGCGTCCATAGGCTACGGTAACTGCTTACCATCAGGCGGGCCGTATGCTTGTTTGCCTACTTGGTAGTATAAAAAAAAAAACAAATAAACGGTACAAGTCAGTCTACAGCATTATCATTAACGCCCCAGGTATCTTCTTAAATATAAAAATGCATCCCAAATTACCAAAATCGGTCCAGCCATTCACGCTTGATGCCGTGACAGAGGGAAATCCTCTGTCACGGCATCAAGCGTGAATGGCAGGACCGATTTCGGTAATTCTTTTTTTGTTGTGTTTGTTATTGTCAGGAAAAGGTTCTTATGTTAAAAAAAAAGAAATTTGCGCTGATAATAGTTTAACCCGGAAGAAGTGGGGGCGGGCCACTAGTTATGAAAGTCATATACAATAAAAATTAACCGAAATTAAAGTATCGTTCCCACTTTAAAATATTGTAAATTATATAAATTTCGGCTGGTAAAATAAAAAAATAAAATAAAAAATAAAAAAAAAAAACTTTAGAGGCAAACAAACAATTTCTTACATTTCATTGTGCCAAAAACACGTGCCGTGAACCGTGAGGACTGCTGGTTGATAATAACGATATGATGATGATATCCAGACAGATTTCGGCCACGGCGACAGCATTATCTCTGTTGTTGGCGTTCGTGCGCTCGCATGTGGATTATGTAGCCAATCTTTTGGTAAAGGTCCTCACACATTGTGGGCATGTAACACCGTTAATATAATTATAAACTATAACCGCTGGTGGTCGGGTTTTTATTTGGTCACGTTTAAAGTCGAGATCAGCTTACCGCTGAGCTTCAAAGTCACGGATTTTCGATTTTACCAAAGCCCTCAACTCAGGTCTTTTAGCGGCTTGCTTCTCCCTTTGAAAGGCTAGTTGATAATACAATATAACTAACATTTGTACTGATAAATGATTTAACATTCAGCACAGTGCTTCATGTCATGATCTCGTCATATTACGTATACACTACTGATTCTAATTCATCCAACAATATGTATTATTTGTTGTATTTTATGACAATTACCCAGAGCCTAAACAAAGGTAATATAAATTTAAGCAGCCTTTGTATGTGTCGCAGATGGATTACTTAATTAGCTCTTCCAGAAAACATCTACATAATTGTTTTAAAAAACGGCTTAAAAATTATTAAACGTAGCACGATATAAAATAAACATAAGTAACATCATTCATTTGAGGTCAACATTTTAAACTAATTCAAGCAGGGTAATATATGAAAGAGTTTAGCTAACACATTCAGTTACCAATTAATATTCAAGATACCGAAGAAGAGCAAAAAATATATTTGTAAAAAATTTTAATAATTAAAAAAAAAAAAAAATTTAATAAAATGACTAAAACCTATGAATTAATAGTAGTTAGATAAGACAGATGCCTAAATATGGCAGTATAATAACTCGTAAGTCACCGGGTTGACCACTAATTAAACGATAAGTAGAAGACTTGGCTGGTTTGCATTTTTTACTGTATGGATTTTTTTATCTATAATTTCAGTCTGCCTTTGTTATGTTCCACAGTGACTTCTACACTCACTCTTCATATAACAATGTCTAAAATTAAACAAACCTTGCTGAATAATTCCAGACGAGTTTCAAGCTTACTCTTGTTCATCATACATTTCACATGATGATCCGTCTCCGCAGTTTTACACAAATCCTTCGGGCACTATAATACATACTTACATAAATAAATATGTATGCTTATATTTGTATTGTATTTAATTTCTGGATGAGCCAGACGTAGCTGATAGAGCAGGTAATTGCGAAGAATAAGTCACATAAGTGTGAGTGTGGATGATATATTTGTAATAATGTTTACGTATAACACTTGTTATACGTAAACATTAGTGCGGTCACTTTTTGCTATTTGTGTGGGTTAATGAAATCTGCTGAATAAATAAGAAAATAACTCTGTCTATTGCCTATTCAAGACTAAACAGCTGAATGAATCTTAATGAAATTTGAAACGAAGACGGTATCCTGGACATTCACGCGAACGGAGCCCCCGACATCAAAGTCTAGTATGTAATAAATAAAAAATATATTGTTCATTCACATTACTGGAATAACATCATTGCTGGGCATGGGAGACCTATGCCCGAACAGAGGCATGTATGGATTGCTATAATTAATTTAATAATCATGCCAGTAACTACCTATTGATATAACAATAAAATGTTGAATGCACTTGTACAGATGAGTCAATACAGATTGCAATGATCTCATCATGATAGCAATTATATTTTTATGTGTTAGATAAAAATCCATGACACTATAATTGACAGTCTATTTATGAACTCTTTTTAAATTCTTAATTGATTACGATTTCTAATTTTGATAATTTACAATATCATATATTGGTACGTGTTTTTTTACGAGCTTGGGTTATGGAGAGTTACCTAAATAATTAAGTTATTATTTAATTATAATAGCAGTTACTGTGTATTTAACATAAAAATTCCTGGCACGGTATCCTGAATATTCCAATATTTGATATAACTATATCTTTTGATCAAAACTTAAAATAGGATTATGGATTATCTACAATTTCACTTTAAGTTGATTGTTTTTGTTTTAATAGTTCACTAATTCTAATACGTATTTGTTACTGTTAAAGTACTATAAAAGTAAATTGAATCTGTAAAAAGGACATATCTATTTAAAAATTAAATTTATTGAAGTCTCATGGTCTGGATGTATAGGGGTACTTTTTTCTTATTTTGATCTTTATTGCTTGGGTCTATCTCTGCCATGATCTTCCATACCTTTCTTTTAAAATATCTAAAATTAAACAAACCTTGCAGAATACTTCCAGAAGATCCGAGTTAGTTTCCAAATTTCCATCTTTAAAGGTGTCAATAGATTTTACATAATCCATGAATTTTGATGCATCACTATTACTCCAAGGCTTTGGCAGACGTCCTTCGCCTTCCTGGAACTTATGGAGAGCCGCAAAGGCAATGTGCAGTTGTTGCGGATAGTCAAACTTTCCAAAATCGGTTACAACAAATTCAGGACTAGCAAATGATTCCTTTAATGGTTTGAACTCAATTTTCTTGGGCATTTTGACCTGTGTGACAATGCCTCCGCGTTCATATTTAGATAATTTAGTTGTATCACCGATGCTGAATGTGTAAGGACCCAAAATTTTAATTTTACGTGGTTCACAACCATTCAGTTCTACCATTCCTTGGACCTGAAAAATCAACATAAATAGTGTAAGTTACTATGAGCTACTAGCAAACTATGAAGTGATTCGAATCAGTCAAGTGAAATTGATCATCAATCAGTTGTTCAATAAGCTTAACATCAAAAAAATTATAAGGTTGAGGAAACTTATTACGATATGGATAATTCTAGAAATATTTAAGCTATACAAACTATAAGAGTATGAAACTCCATTAGACCTTAAAATTTTGTCCTATCAACTCAGATAATTTAAAATTATACAGTCCCTAATCTTAGAGTAAGGAAGAATCTCTCTCTATATAGTGAGGGTCAGACTGGTGCAATCTGTCAAAATAAATATCTACTATTAAGAACCAATTAAGTCGGCATATAAGTACAGGCTCTCAACATAGTAGGCATGGTGCCCGCAACTAGCGGTGTTCAAAGTTCGATAACCCCCGGTACACTTCAGAGATTCTTCCTTTCACTAAGCCCTCATGAGAACAATAAACTCTGGTATCACAAATTAAATACTTTCCTACTTGGCTAATGAATAGCAAGCCTATTCATTAGCCAACTAGGAAAGTGGTGGTAGAAGGACCTATAATACAAGACAATTCATCCTATATCTATATCCTAATAATGGATGTAAATAGTAAGTGTACATAAACTTCCATAAATAACACCTAACACCATAAATACATCAGGTTGTTGTCATGCAACTGCCTGATTCACATTTAAATTTCATAGATGACAGTGTTTACTATGATATCAAAGTTCCTGGCAAATATTCAAAATATATGGTCAAGGTTATTCAATGATATACACATTACTCTATAACATTGACCCTGATTTTAAGATATTTAAAGAAATAATCAAAATATTGTAAAGAAATATTATACCTCACTAAATGTAACATAGTCCCCATCTTCAAGTCCATGCCGAGTGTCATCGAGACAAGTGACAACAGCCTCATACTCATGTGTGATGTCAGCAATCATCGCTGACACTGGGTTCTCTCCAGTTACATCTACAACTGTGAACTCAGGTCCGAAATCACAGAACACCTGGGAGAACAAGCCCCGAGTGTCTGCTATGATAAGAGCTATGTTATTAGCATGGGTGATGGCCGCTATGCGCTCCTGCTCAGCCCATGAGGCACCAGTGAGGACCACCACTCTAAACTTGCGTAAAAACTCCTCTGTCAAAGAACCTGTATACGAAGTAGTAGGCACATAGTGATTCAACTCTGACAATTGCTCGCACGAAGCCACAGCCCTGTTCTGACCGATTGTGCTCTCCGACAAGTAGAACTGCGATGACAGATCAGTAATAGTGCAGGATCGCTCATCGTGAAGAGTCACAGACTTGACTCCACCGAGGATCACATTTTTTGCTGCCTCCACGCCGAGGCCCCCGAGTCCTGAAATAAGCACGTCGGAGCTAGCCATCCGACGCATGGCATCATGCCCCAGAACGTAAAGCTGTCGCGAGTACAGACTCTCGTCGATTTCGTCTTCCACGCGCGTCCCATTGTTCGCCATTGCCGAGTTGTTGGAACGTGATTCTCCTGTATTTAGTTTCCGCTTTTTCGCCGGGGGGTCAACGGAATTATCGGCGACTTCAGCACTAGACATCGGGCACGAACGCGCACAATTTTGGCAGAATTTTGCTTTGCGTTTTAAATTCAGAAGAAATAATCTTCAAATAATAGAAAGCGACATTCGCGCTTCGTCAAGGCCCGCTTACTCACTGTCTTGAAGTTAGGTGCGAAATACGTGGAAAATGACCTGCGGAAATAGTATTTGGTTTGGTTATTTTTCTGATAGTTCGATAATAATCTAGATGCCGTTGATATTAAACCGTCACTGATAATTTCACTTCAAAGTATAATTAATTTGAAACCAGACTAACTACGATCAAAGGGTAAAATGCGCTTTTTATGAGAACTTTGCTTTTTTTTATTTGTAGTAACATTCACATGCTTGCAAACACTTCGCAAATAATAAAAATCAAAGAAAGAATGCAGTCCAGTAAAAAAAAGAATATGGAGTATCATCAACTTTTGGCCTCTACTTTGCTATTCTTACGTGACTATGTTTTTATTTTTAATATAAAAAAAATATCAATTACGTTTTTATTACTATATTTCATACATACTATTTTTTATACATACATCACATTTATAATGTTAAGGTATGTATTTATAAATGATAAAATTTAGGTTTTTATTTTTTTAAATATATTTTATGCTGTCGTCATAATATGTAATAATAAACAATTTATTTCGTAGAATTTAGTTATCAAAATGATTTATTTGCCTAAAACTTTTTTGGTCGGTCTTTTGTTTATTTATAAAGTTATTATTGCTTACAAGTTGTTAAATTAAAAATTATTTTACAGAATCACGTGCTGCCTTGTAATTATTTTTTTTAGTTGAGAAAATACGTTTATTTCCTACGTTATTTAGGTTTGAAATGTCTTTTAAATTCTACCAAAAACAATGAAACAGATTTTAATGTGGTTCAACCGATTTTCATAAAATTAAGTACCTATATTTTTTAAATTATTATTCGTTTATTGACTACATTATTATACAGACAGACATTGGCGATTGGCATAAAACTTATTAGACCTCTCAGTTTTGAAGTCTTAACTCCTCAGAATTGAGATCAGGAGTTCTTATATTAGAGTAATTAAGAAGTTTCCGATATTGTCATTATAACTTCAAAATAAAATTATTTTTTTGTCTAAATAATTGGTAATTGGTTGTTGATTTTTAAGGAAAACTCCTCATCCGTAATCCGTAAGCTGTTTTTATTTACTACATCAAACAAATCTCATGTTGGCTTCTGTATCCGAACATAAATTAATAATAAAATTATTTGCTCGGTCAACATTTTGCCTGTCAAACGTCATTTTTGATCAATTTAGCCCGCAGCTAACTTCAGGACAAACAATCCATTTTGTTTCATTTCAATCCGTAGACTCTATTTCAAGTTCACGACACGGTGTATTATTGGCTTGACGTACGAATATTTTTGTTGTCATACTGTTCGCGAGTGAAAGGAGCTCGTGCAGCATGACTATTGTGTGAAACTTTTGATATTGAAATATTGTGAAGTCCTTGTATTATTTTTAAATCGTGTAGTGAAAAATGGTGCAGGATTACGTGTCTCCTATAAGGGTGCACAAGTATCCCTTCGAAATGGTGATGGCTGTGAGTATTTATTACCTATATTGATGTTATTATTGATATAATTGTGTGTATTTACTCGTGTCATGTAGTGACAAGGTCAACCTAAGTAATGTTTGTTAGAAACTTTCCTTGGTGGTCCACTGAAGGTAGTTGCTTTAGTCAACACAATGTCTCAATGAAACTGTTGCAGTGTTTTGCAACGCTGACTTACCGAAATATTGGTTAAGTGTAACAGATGTTATTATTAAGTTTTAATTCATAAATCTCTTAATACTTTCGTAATTATTTACGATACTTGCCTGCTCCCTACCTGAACTTTGTGGTGCATAAAAATAATTTTAATTCCAATTGGAACTTTACACACTTATGTTATGTTATTTGGTACAATCTGAAATAAGGTTAACTGCAAAACCAAATAATAAAAATATAATAGATTTATATTAAAAACGTTTCTTACTAAGTATAATTTTTGGTACGATATTATTTTACTTAGCTAATTTGAAACACACTTGATTATAATAAGGAAAACTTTGTAGAATAATGATAATCTATTTATACTGTGGAAGACCTCTAATTGTGTAGGTACCAAAGTACTTAATTGACTGTATAAACTTGGCAACTCTGGTTAAAATACTTACTTACGTAAATGTAGTTTCAAATTTAAAATCAATTTTAATTATAAGACTAGATAATACACTATGGAATGTATTATATTTAAAAGAAAAACCATTCTCCACAGGGCCTCCCATCATTTAAAATCCATATTTTGTAAGATGTAGCAATATTATAGAATAGGTAGGTAGTATGATATTTCTTATAAAATCTTGCTAACAATTATTTCACCTTTAATTGTGTCAAGAGACTCAAACACTAAAAAAAAAGCAACCATTGGCAAGCAATTTTTCCCTTGGTCAATGTAACATACTAGAAAAAAGTGAAGAGTTAGAGGTCCCTAGCCATTTGGTTTTCTTTCTAGATTATCAAACAACAACCAATCCTACTAATAATAAAATATAAACGCGAAAGTTTGTATGTATGGATGGATGTTTGTTACTCTTTCACGTAAAAACTACGGATCTGGATGAAATTTGGCACAGAGATAGATTATGGTCAGGAATAACACATAGGCTACATTCTACAGAGCTGCGGGCAACAGCTAGTACATATAAAAATAAATTATCCTATTTATCTACCTTGTCTGTAAACAAATAATTTATTTTTTAATTTTGCTTTATTTATCCCTACTAATAAAAATTGAGTTTTTTCATAATGATAATCTCTACTTTGCCCCATTGTTAAAGTGCCCAGGGCTCTCAATAAAGATGGCTCTGGTCATTGGTGAGATACTTCAACCCAAAAGGAGAGGTAGTATTACTATTATATTAATTATTACTTTTTAAAAGGCATCAAATGGGCATCCAAGATCAACTGTCAGTGCAGTAAGGTCATATAAAGTCATATTCCTAACTTCCTTCTAATATAACTGTTGTCTGTTGACTTTTCACAACAAAAAATAATTATCCTCCTTCAATTTGGCGTTTTTAATTTAGTTTACATGTCCAAACCTAGTGTCAATGATAAAAATCTAGATTACCTATGTCCATTTACCTAGACCTAAGATTATTTTTAATCTATATTGTAGTAAAATATTATTTTATTTGCAAACTTATCTGATTATTTTGTTTAACCTGTTATCAAGTTGCTACTTCCTTGAGTATTTAAGTTAAGCCAACTGTTTATTGCCTATAGAAGTTCTTTTATTAATTGTAGTATTTTTGTGAAGAATGTCGTCGTCGAATTCGAAATCGCGAGTCACACAAAACTAATACTTTTGCAGTGTAGATAAAGTTTAAAATGCTTTGTGACTACTGCCATTTCTATACCTACTGACAAACACAGTGTATAAGCGTGATCTCAATTGTACGTCTCGCGATTACCCATGTAAGGTCAGCTGCACATTGGCCACTATCGATCAATCAGTTTCAGTCGGATGTACCTTTCCTAAATGATGTTACAACGTCTTCTGCCTTCCGCTACTATCGCCTGTGCAATATTCGCTTACGATACCTATTAGTTGCTTTAGGTGGTTAAATTTAAGAGGGTCGTTCGTCGCTTGAGCGAGCGAATCGGTGAACGCGACACGTCATTTTTAACACTCGCAACTTATAAGACCCTAAAGATGCCGAAAGCAATCATGCTTTATTTACCTTTAGTTTGCTTGACGTTTCGACCAGGTTGCACCGGCCGTGGTCACAAGCTGACTGGTGAAGCGATGTCAGGACTCCGTTTGTGAGGTAGAATCATTTAATTCTACCTGGAAGCTGTCCGTATTCCGAGCGTTTTCCGACTGTGCACCCAAGCGAGGTTTCGTAATTGTAATCACTGGATTCCATGTTGGAGATAGCTTGAAGCCGTCTTCTCTATTGAAATTTTTGTATTTCTTAATTTCAATAGCTTCTCGCACAACTCTTGTATAATAGTGGCGATCGGTGGATAATATTTGTGGGCGATGAAACTCAATCCAGTGATTAGTACCTGCCTGAAGTAGATGTTCAGCAATTGCTGATTTGCTGGTCTGTCGGTTATTTACAGCGGCGATGTGCTCTTTGACCCTTTCAGCTATGGACCGCTTAGTCTGGCCTATGTAGGAGCTACCGCAGCTGCAATTGATTTTGTAAACACCTGGTGTTTGTAAGGGAACGACATCCTTTGGTGTGCCTACCAAGTTGTTTACATTGGCCCCCGGGGTATAGATCGTGTGAACCGAATACTGCCTTAACACTGTTCCGATCTTATCCGTCACACCCTTAACGTAGGGCAAATAGGCAGGTTGTCTTCTGACCTGTGGACGCGTGTCCCTCTTCGGCTGCTTCCCTCGTCGCTTCACTCGATACCCGTTACGCCTGAGTACCTCCTGAACATATTCAAGCTCTCGCTCTAAATGTTCGGGGTCACAGAGGTCATGAGCTCTGTTCTTCAGCGAAGTCATAACAGATTGTAAGTGACGTGGATGGTGATGCGACGTAGCGTGTAAGTACCTATCTGTGTGTGTAGGTTTTCGGTAAACACAGTGTGACAAGGACCCATCTGATCTCGCGGTTAACTTGACATCCAGGAATGACAACGAGCCGCTTGTTTCCATTTCATAAGTGAACCTCATGTTTGGGTGAATGGAGTTTAGGTGTTGTGTGTATTGAACTACTTCCTGTTGGCTTCCAGTGACAATACAAAATATATCATCAACATATCTCTTCCAAAATTTGATGATCTTCGGTCCAAGATTTAACGCCTTCTCTTCAAAATGTTCCATCCAGAGATTAGCAAGTACAGGGGCTACTGGACTTCCCATTGCGACACCATCAAGCTGGAGGTAGTGTTGACCTTGGAAAAGGAAATAGTTGCCCTCTAAACAGTGTTTCAGTAGTTCAATATAATTAAAGCAATCTAAAGGTAAATAAAGCATGATCGTGTTAATACCCGAAGTATATATTATTGTATATCATGCAACGCGATAGTTTAAAAGTTATTATTGCCGAAAGCAAGTTAAGTAGATGCCGAGTAACTTTTTAGACACGACCCATATTCGAAGTGCTTAAACTGTCATCATCGTACCCTGATGATGTTCACTGTTAAGCATAGTCAGAAACATGTTTTCACAATGTTGATCTGTCTATTGCCATAACTTGAGAACGTCTTTACCGGTTTTATTCACCTTTATTTTTTAAAGGTTTCTAATACTTCGTAGAAGGTTCTTACAGACAAATAATCAGAAAATAGTTTACCCAGTGCGAAGCAGGGGCGGGCAGCTAGTTCTATATAAATATAATTAAAGCAACAATGTGCGGCCAGCTTGTAGATAGAGGCGGGACGTCTTTCTGGAATTTTTGTCGTAATACCTTGGACCTCGCGATGTCGCCGTACAAATAAGCATTTGTTTGTCTTGTATGAACTTTTATCAAGTAATAAAGTATAAATAAAATTATTGACATCCTTATCGGTATTATACTCGTACATCCTTCAGATAAATACGCAGTTGTACATTATTTGGAAAGAAAAAGTACCCACAAATTAACTAAAGAATGTGCATAATAAAATCATGAACAATAAAACCATCTCGTAAAATACTAAACGTATCTCAGTACATTTGGCGCATATTTTCACGGCCACATAAAATCTGCGGGCGTATGTCTTGTGACGTAACGATTCACGATTCTATCATGCCACATGTCACGCAGGGTTGCCAAATTTTCCGGTTGTATATCAATTGTGTATTACAAATTTGTAGTTCTTCTGACTAAAGATAAACTTAGAACTGGACAAAGCAACTTGAGCTAATTATAGAAAACTAAATCAATAGTTTTTCAGGCATTCCAGGGCGGCTGTCTATTTCGTGCCAGTGTTTTTCCTCATAAATTTACTGTAACCTGTTGTTTAGCCTTAGGAGAGGTAGGGCATCATACTAGCGAGCAGGCCCGACTGGGTAAGGACCTCCACCTTACAGAAGCCCATAGCCAAATAACTTCACACAGCGGTGTAGTTGTATTCCTGTGTGTGAATACAGGTCTCCAGCGCTCATTTAGGGATGCGTTTTGAAAGAAACGTATTCCTATCCCAGGGTTACTTACATATTAATACCCTGGTGTCAAAAACTGGGTTGGCAACACGCAAATGATACCTCTGGTATGGCAAGCGTCCATAGGCTACGGTTACTGCTTAACATCAGGTGGGCCGTATGCTTGTTTGGCAACCAAGTAGTATAAAAAAAGGCTAATTTTGACTTGATATGCAAATGCGTCTATTTTTTTCTGTTTTTTCGTATTTCCCTTATCCAACGATAAATAAGGTTCAGGCTCTTCATCGGCCGCGCCAGGACATTGCGCTAACCTGGTCTGCATTTTTGATTCCTTTTCTTCATAAGGGATTTCTTTATTTGTAGATTTTATATAGCCTTATTGTTCAGAATGTCATGCAATTATTTTTCTTGCATAATCCGCAATGCGTCTCTAACATAATTATAATTCTATCGTAATTTAAAGATTTTGAATTAGATTAAGTATTATAGTGTGCAAGTATATCGCGATAAAATCTGTAAATTAATTTTACTGCGAAGTTTGCCAAATAATAATATTTTTCAATGTTGTAATAACCCTAAATAATAATATGTGAGTTTGACATGTCACGATATCTCTCTGGCATGTTTGTAGTTGTTAGTCTGGGTAAATACGTTTGGCTTCATAAAAATGTACGTGCTGTTATGGTAACAAAAGATTTTCTCTGAGAATATATATATGACTGCCTCGGTGGTCCAGTGGTCGCAGTATGCGCCTGCTGTGCACGAGGTTGTGGGTTCGATTCCCACACAGGATAAAAACTTTGTATGACCCACAACGAGTTGTTCTGAGTCTGGATGTAATTTGTGTCCGTTAATTGTAAGTATGTAAAGTCCCCCGCGACACAGAGCTTGTTTCTCTAGTGCGGGAGTTGTCTTTCTTTAAAAATTTAAAAAAAAAATTAAAAAATTAAAATATATTATACGAGTAGGTATGGCATCATCGCAGAGGAAAACCACAGATTTTGTCTATTAGAGGCTATTTCAAATTTGTAATCATCTTTGCCTATACATTATATAATATTTAATTATTTACTGACCGACTGAAGGATTCATCAACGCAGAACCTAAACAACTACTACTAAATTTAATTTTTGCCTAAAGGTTCCTTAGAAGGGAATTTTCGAAATATCATCTTTTCTCGGGATAATTGATCTCTAGAATATCTCGTAAGCGAACCGATAATTATTAAAATGAAATCAATGTCCGGAAAAACGTCCAATTAATTGATAATAATATGGAAATGTGGTTTTCCTTGATTGAAATTATGTAATTAAATACTATTGTATTGTTTACAAGTGCTTCCTTTTTACTTCACAATAGTTATTGAAGTGCAATTGATAAGCATGATCCCCGAGCACATGATACAACACTGGCCATTTGCCTTTTGTTTTTGTAGAGAAGAAATACTTTACGCATATCGCCCCGCCCGGGGAAGCGGGACGGTTATGTCGGGCTCGCCGGCCTAAAGGTGGTAGGCGGCCGGCATACCGACTAAAAACCCCCTGTACACCTACACCCGCCTACGCGGGTGGACCACCGGAACCTGATATGACGTCAGTGGTCCACCCAGCGGCTGCCCGCGCTACGCGAGTTCCATCACCAGTGACAGCGTCCGGGTGCACCGGAGACGCTGTCCCTCCGCGGAAGAGTGCGGGTGATGCTCATATGTCCCAGCCTCCGCACAAACACTGGCCATTTGCCTCCGTTTAACCTAGTTTTAAATATTTGAAAATATATTTTGTCGAACGTAAAAGGTGTTTCTAAGATTGAGCATGGTGGAGCTTTTTAAAATGAATTTGCTTATATTTAAGTAAAAAAACCAAATTATAATGTTATTATATATAAAATACGCAATTTATTTATCAAAATACTTGATACCATTTGATTATCTTTATAATTAGTTTGATTACTAGGTTGGAAAGTTTTAGTGACATTTAGAAGAGATTCGATTAAATCACTTATCGAGATTGTGGGCTCTGAACCGGTGTTATACGTGATAGCCGAAATTAATAACCTATCTAAATAACACTGGATAGTACCTATGCTATCCCTGTTGTTGAGTGGGTTTGAAGAGCGATTAAAGAAAGCACTGTGCTGGCAACAAGCAATAATAAAAAATACAGACACAATTCATAATAATGAATAATTATAATCCTACTAAAATTATAAACGTGAAAGTATGTTACTCCTTCTCGGAAAAAACTACTAGATAAACTTTGATAATAGTTAACAATGTTATAGTTCATACATTAAAATAGCACATCGGGTAAACCGTCACAAAATTACCAAAATAAACTTCTTAGGCCTTACTTTATTTAATTTCATTTAAGGAACCTTTGTGCAAAACTTTAAGTTTTGTACCTCCTGTGGTTTACGCTCTGCGTTGATTAATCAGTCACTTAGATTTATTCTATTTCTTTTTTTAAAAAGACAACTCCCGCACTAGGGCCGCAGTCCCCTGCGATACAGGGCTTGTTCCCTAGAACAAGCCCTGTATCGCAGGGGACTTTACAAACATACAATTAACGGACACAAAGTAAACCCAGACTCGGGACAATCATTTATGGATCACACAATTTTTCTGGATCTAACCCACAACACCCAAAATGAGATGGCGAGATGAGCTTGATGCCTGTAAAAGGGATTGGCTTCAATTGGCAAAAGATAAGCTATCATGGAAAAAGGAAGGGGAGGCCTTTGCCCTTCAGTGGGACGGTATAGGCTAATGAATGAATGAATGAACCCACAACACGCCGCGCAGGGGTAATTGGCGAGGCTGAACTAACCGTGCAGTCATTAAATATGTATAGATCACAAAGCCGTTTTTATGTGCCTAGGTATAACTAATAAATATCCTATACTTACACGAGTAACAATAAAACAGATAAATATATCGTTTGTTCGACACGTGCCATATTAGGTATATATGTGATGATATGCACGTGTAGTGAACCGTTTCTGTTGATTGGTACGACGATCTGTAACCTGAGAGCGTCTCGAGCTGTCAATAGAAATTAATTGAAGTGTTTCATTGATATTTATTTGTACTGTCGCGATTGAAAGTGTTAGAAAAAGGTAGAAGGGTTAAAAATGGATTAAAGGGTTAAAAAACACATTAAAAATGGGTCTATTATTATTATTTTTTATATACTACTAAGGTGGCAAATACGGCCCGCCTGATGTTAAGCAATTACCGTAGCCTATGGACGCTTGTAAACCAAAAGTATCACTTGCGTGTTGCCAACCTATTTTGTTGCCAAACCATGTTTTTGATGTAATATCATCAAAAACATTCAGATATTTTGGTTTGGTTTTAGTTCATCATTATCATCTCAACCCATAAACGTTTGCTGGGCACGGGTCTCCTCCATACATTTGGAGGGATATTAGTATTATACTACGAACAACTCACACAGTTTATCTGATTCCAAGCTAGGCAGAGACTCTACTATTATTGCACCCAGACAACTGGTACACATACTTATTGTATATTTCTAGCTATAACTATATATAACTAGCGACCCGCAGGGGTATTCCGTAAGAGCGAAAACCGACCGACCGCAAAAACGGAGCAAAATCGGGCTGTCAGATTGAAAATCGGTATTCCGTAACAGCGTAAACCGTGCCTTTTTGACGTTTAGCAATCGTGTGTGCCGTCACCGAGCAATCACAACTGTCAGTTTGCGATCGCTGTTTCTTAGAGAATCAGCCGGCCGACCTCGTTTCGCTTCGTTTTTCTAGCCTATATCAACTAAAAGATGCATGTATTATACACACAAATCTTCCTCTTGAATCACTATATCTATGAAATGAAAAATGAAAACTGCGTTAAAATCAGTTACGTAGTTGAAAAGATCTAAGCGTCTTCGTTTTATACCATCTCAAGATACGTAAATTTTATATAGAACGGTAACAGAGAGAGAGTTAGGCACAGTCACAGAACAAATAATCGTGCCCATCTTCTTTTTTTTCTTTCTTCTTTTTAAAAAGACAACTCCTGCACTAGAGAACAAGTTCTGTGTCGCGGGGGACTTTACAAACATACAATTAACGGACACAAATTACACCCAGACTCAGAACAACTCTTTGTGGGTCACATAAAGTTTTGTTATGTGTGGGAATCGAACCCACAACTTCATGCACAGCAGGCGCATACTGCGGCCACTGGACCACCAATGCAGTCATGAAAGATTTGGCCTCACAAACATTTGGGGTGTTAATCGAACTAAGGGGTCAGGCTTAGCAATCAGGGTCACTTACCACTAGACCAACAGGCCAGTCGATTAAATGGAAATCCTACTAATATTATAAATGCGAAAGTTTGTAAGAATGGATGGATGGTTGTTTGTTACTCTTTCACGTAAAAACTACTGAACGGATCTGGATGAAATTTGGCACAGAGATAGATTATGGTCTGGATTAACACATAGGCTATTTTTACAGCGATAAGCGCCATCCACGCGGGCGGAGCCGCGGGCAACAGCTAGTTATCAAATAAATCTGCTGCAATATATTTTGTACGTATACCTATTTAAATTCACGTCTAACAGGTTTACCTAAATCATGTTTGTATACAAACCTAGACAAGGACATGAAGGCTTTGCCGCGGTCGATAACAAGTTATTTGTACATTATATTTATTTATTTGGACAACTCGTTGTTGACACATTGCTTTTTCTAGGTACCTATATAGCATAGCATAGCGAGGCTTTGTTCAAATCGTAACTTATTAAATATTTTTAGCATTTTTGCTGTGCAATCAGATTAAATATACTTAAATATTAAAGCAATGTGGAAAAAGACGAAAGCCAAAAATACGGTTTCCGGCCTAGCGCACTACCAACTGTGCCATCCGAGCTCCTACTCCGGAGTAAATCGTAACTGCCTAAGAAGTATTTCCACCCTACAGAAGACTGCAGATTATAATAACATAATCTAGGTAGTGTTGTGTTTCTGTTGGCTAACAGGGTTTTCGATGCTGCTTAAGGATGAGTTTTTAGAAAACTTTTTCATTTGCCAGGGATATTCCAACAAAAAACTTGATGTAACGTATTTTTGGGTCGGTAACACGTGAGCCGTGTCCCAGAGATGCAAGCGTGTATAGGCTACGGTAACTGCTTACCATCAGGCGGGTCGTATGCTTGAGTGCCGCAATTTTGGCAACAGAAGCAACTTATATCCGTAGGCTCTCCGAGTCGTGTACATCATATTCCTTTTTAAGTGATGCGCCTAACATTCGAAGCGATAGTTTATGTGTCGATACTTTAATGTTATAAACACAGGAGCCAAACAATGTAATTTGTGATCACGCGACAATACGAAAACGAATAACAATATGTACTTATATTACATAAACATAACTAAATAAACAATGGGTACTAAATGTAAGTTGTCTGCCCGCTGCGCCGGCGCCGAGTACCTACTTGCAGGACTAGCGTGTCGCGTGCACAGCCTCGTGAACAATCGTGACGAGATCGTAAGTGGTAATTATCGGATACAATATTATGTACAATATAATATCAGCTATATGTATATACTAGCTGTTGCCCGCGGCTCCGCCCGCGTGGATGTCGGTTATCGCTGCAAAAAGCAGCCTATGTGTTATTCCAGACCATAATCTATCTCTGTGCCAAATTTCATCCAGATCCGTTCAGTAGTTTTAACGTGAAAGAGTAACAAACATCCATCCACCCATTCTCACAAACTTTCACATTTATAATATTAGTAAGGATACTGCACAATTATAGATATGAACTAGCATTTGCCTGAGGCATAGAAGGCTTGTTTCTTTTCGCTGAGTTCGTTTTTTTAAATAATAAAAAAAACATGCGGGGCAGTCTTTGGGGACTGCTCATAAAAGCGAAAACTAGGTATGTGATTTTTTTTCTTTTAAAAAGACCACTCCCGCACTAGAGAACAAGCTCTGTGTCGCAGAGGACTTTACAAACATACAATTAACGGACACAAATTACACCCAGACTCAGAACAATTGTGGGTCACACAAAGTTTTGTCCTGTGTGGAATCGAACCCACAACCTCGTGCACAGCATACTACGCATACTGCGGCCACTGGGCCACCGAGGCAGTCAATTAAACAGAATTGAGCGAGCTATTTATTATTGACGCGAGGTCCATGAGTTTTTCCAAAAAGTGCTCAACGCACCTAAAGAAATTTTAACTTTAATATAACCTTTGCGCTGTTCTGATGTCTATGCTATGACACTGTAAAGTTTCAACAAAATCCGTCCAGCCCCCCTAGACAAGTGGCATAAGCGATAGTCGAATCGAAAACTCAAAAAAGCAAATGTATGGGATTGACATTATATCGTAGACTTACGTCAAATCTCATACATTTGCTTTTTTGACTTTTCGATTCGACTACCAATTATGTCACTTGTCTAGAGGGGCTGTAGTTTTTGCGTGAAGGAGTAATAAACATCCGTCCAGCCTCAAACTATCGTGTTTATAGATTAGTAGGATGTGTGGCACATGACATTGGATCTGAACGCTTTTTTTTTGTAGAGGACACCATAACGCAAATATTATTCTCACCTTTGATAATAATCGTGCTGAGTGGCCTCAACGGACAAGGAAGGCGATTACGAGATTTTTTTGGAAAATAATGTATGTTTAATGCAAATGTATGATTTATGACCCTTACTAACTTTAAGGTTTTTGAAATGGTTTATGAAGGGTATATAGAACACTTCCTTGGTTTCGTGGTATCAAAATAGCTCTTTTTTAAAAGATATTTAAGCTGGTGTCTTCACAATTTGGTGGAACATACTTTTAAAAATCTAAATATGCAAAATAAAATTGAAAAAATTACCCTTACTGGGTTTTGATCTAGGACAGTCGACCACCAAAGAGACCTAAAAACGGAAACTGCTTGATTCATTGATCATCAATCAATCAGCCTATCGCAGTCCACTGCTGGACATAGGCCTTTCCCAACACGCGCCATAGCACACGGTCCTCCGCCTTCCGCATCCAGTGCGTCCCAGCGACCTTCTTTAGGTCGTCGGTCCACCTAGCTGGGGGCCGCCCTACCTTACGCTTACCGAGTCGCGGTCTCCACTCTAGGACACGTCTGCTCCATCGGCCGTCGGTTCTTCTACAGATGTGGCCAGCCCATTGCCACTTCAGCTTACTAATTCTGCGAGCTATGTCGGTAACTTTGGTTCTTTGTCGGATTACTTCGTTGCGAATTTTATCCTTCAAAGAGACGCCGAGCATAGCTCGCTCCATAGCCCGCTGTGCGACTTTCAATTTGTGGACTAGTCCCACTGTGAGCGTCCACGTCTCGGCACCGTACGTCATAACAGGTAGGACGCATTGGTGATTCATTGATAATATAAACTATTCAAATATATGTTTTACCCAGACATCGAACTCTTTGCCTTGTATCAAATACATAATGTTACTTCAAGTTCATCGAATGTTTTCAGATTGAAGGTGATTTTCACTTCATTGTTCTTAACGACATGTGACATTGCATATCGATTCGAATCATGATGTATTACTGTTATAAACATAACATTCATGATTGTTATTTAAAAAGAGATTGTTTCTTCTTTATACACCTGACAAAGGCAGGTGTTGTACCATGACGTCCTAATGACGATTTATTTTCGATCTGCTGATAACGTTTCTAGCGAGGAAGGGCACCATACTTACGCACTAGCTCCACTGAGGAAGGACGTTTACCTTACAGAAGACCACAGTCAAACAACTACACACAGCTGTGTAGTTGTGTTCCTGTGTGTGAGTAAATATCTCCAGCGCTTATTTAGGGATGCGTTCTGAAAGAAACGGGATACTTCATCATCATTCATCAAGTATCCCAGGGATACTTCATCATAAAACCCTGGTGTAAAAAAAATGTAAAAAAGCGTCTATAGGCTACGGCCACTGCTTACCATCAGACGGGCCGTCCGCGTATTTGTCACAGTCGTTATTTAAAAAACATAACTTCTTGACACCGTCAATGGATATTTAATGAAGTTTAGTCGGTAGCATGTCTTGGTCCTGCATTTAGCATAAGGTGTTATTTACACAAACAATAAAGTTTTAAGGACATGTTTATTTAGTAATACAGTTATTATTACTTTAGTATCTACATTAAGTATTTGGTAAATAGGCCACTTAACTGTAGCTCTGTAGGGAATGACAAATAGGCAAAGTGCTTTATTTAATACATATAATGATTTTGTTAGATTATGTACACATGGCAACGGAGATAGCTGTACAGACCTTCTAGATAAGTGGCATTAACGGTGGTCGAATTGAAAAATGTAAACTTAGATAGATAGATAATTTGTTATTGTACACCATGATATAACAAAACTTATGTTAGATACATACAGAAAATAAAGTATCGCTAGGCGCGATTTCTTCCAGGCAACCTTAGTATGGACAGGAATGACCAGAAATTTTAAAATATGTGATGATAAACTTACGTCAAATTCCTCCCGTCAAATAATAGAGGAGAGGAGACCCGTGCCCAGCAGTGGAACATGCGGTTGCTATTATTATTATGTAGGTATATAAATTCTCAATCTACTTTTGAACTATCGCGTTGCATTATATACAATATTATATATTTGGGGGTATTGACGTAATCATCCATTATTATTAACCTTTATCTTGTAACACCGGCCGTGGTCAAGCGATATCAGAACTCCATTTGTGAGCCAAAATTATGAAAATCTACCCTCACTCACAGTTTTTCCACGTACCTACAAGCTCACAGACACAATGTTCTTGATCTGGAAGCTGTCTGTATTCCTAGCGTTACCCGACTGTGCAAAAAAGCGAGTCTGCGTTATAATGTAATAATTGGTACAAGTAATGGAGCGAAACATTCTGGACCTCTAAACAACAGATAGAATAAAAAAAACACGATGTGCTTCAAAACGGGGATAAGTTTCGTATGCAAGATTCAAATGCGTTTGGAAGTGAGTGCCTGATGATGGATATAACTGGGGACGACCTCGAGAGAGGTGGCCTTTTTTTAAATGTACTAAAAAGTAATGAACGAAATACGTGGGACGCATAGTAAGTGGAGAGCGGCATGCGGGCCGGGCCAAGTTTTGTTAATTGTTTTAGTCCATTTTAAAAAACGTAGCAATTTTCTTACATAATTATATTGTTGTATCGTACCATGACGTTCTTAGAGCGATTTATTTTAATTTAATTTTTAAACAAATACTTTAGTAATAATGTTGCCATTATACGAATTTTAAATTTATATCGAAAATAAATTGAATAAGTATCAAGTCTAGCTTATCGAAGTGTTTTCAACCGATCAAATAAATAACTAACACCAAAAATGCCAAAGAAAGAATTATATGTGTCAAACACATAATTACTCTCTTTCCTCGACGTCGGGGGTTAATAAAAACAAAAGCAAACTGAGTTTATTATGATTAACGAAGTTACTGATAAGTGATAAGGAAGTACTTATACAAGTAGTATTTCCTTAATTTCCTGCTACCGATAATGACACAACTAATTTATGTACATTCTTGTCGTAAATAGTGCTAGACATAATGAAAAAGGAGGATGTTTTATGTTCGTCATAAAATCATAAAAATGGTCAAGCCGTTTCGAAGGAGTTCGATAACAAACTTTTATAAATCGACTAGCTGGCAATACTTCGTACCGCCTCAGTACTAGAATCCTACTAATATTATTAACGCGAAAGTTTGTAAGAATGTATGGATGTTTGTTACTCTTTCACGCAAAAACTACTAAACGGATCTGGATGCAATTTGGCGCAGATATAGATTATAGTCCGGAATAGCATATAGGTAATAACAAATAGTCAATAAATAAAAAAGCTGAATGATAATTGCACAATGTAGTTTGTAAGGGAAAGCGAAATTTTAGTTTTTATTATATTCCACGCATTTTTTAAGTCTTCCCTGAACTTCCACTAGTATATTAGCCAATTCAAAACCAAAATTAGCCAAATCAGTTAAGCCGTTTACGAGTTTTAGCAAGACTAACGAACAGCAATTGATTTTTCTATCGATCTGCACAATACACTAATGTGACATTCTTAAAACATAATATATTATCGCATTCCGATGAGATACATAATATACATATAATTATGCAAAATAATAATGTTTGGAGGATGATATTTCTTCCATTGTGAGGTCACGACTCACGAGGTGCGTTCACGATACGACCACGTGCCGATGATAAACATTAGTTAGACACTTTATCGTGTTTGTAGTGTATACTAGTAGTTTGTTGTAGATATAACATACTAGTTGTTGCCCGCGGCACCGCCCGCGTCGATGTCGGTAGCCTATGTGTTATTCCAGACCATAATCTATCTCTGTGCCAAATTTCATTCAGATCCCTTCTGTAGTTTTTGCGTGAAAGAGTAACAAACATCCATACTTACAACATTTCACGTTTATAACATTAGTAGGATATATGTAGATACTTTGGTTTCTTGCGTTTACTTTATAATTATGCTAAGGTGTCCGTACTTTTAGTGGCAGACATATCTATGCTTAAAAGAAGATCTTAAACATTTTTTAGGAATTAAACGAAAGTATAATAGAGTTGATATATATTAATTTACTTGCTTTGCCTGCAACTAAGCCTTCGGGGGCTGCTCTCGCTTTAGAGAGCAGCCTGTGTCGCAGGGGACTTCGCAAACATTCAATTCCAGGTCACAAAATTAAATGACACACATACTCGTAACAATCGTTAATAAAACACGCAAAGTTGTGTCCCGTGTCGGAATCGAACGCACTACCTTCAGCTCAGCATTCAGGGTCACTAGACCAACAGTAAACAAAAGTTGTAAAGTTACATAAAAATCCGTCTAGTATTTATGCGTGAAGGAGTAACAAATATCGATACATTCTCACAAATTTTCGCGTTTATACCTAACTCGTAATATTAGTAGGATAAGCTAGAGTTGTTAGACAGAGACAGCAATTTCAGAACTCTGTAATGTCTCAATGAATATTGCGAAACTTTCAGTTTGTGATATGTGTTTTTTATCGACAATCTCGTCAGCAGTACTTTTTGATAAAGGCCGCGATAAGGGGGTTCTTTGGGATGAGCACAAGTGCTAGTTTTGCTATACGCTTTAACTGTTGCAAGAAAGAATGAATAGTTGTGGTAAATCGCGCTCAAATATATACATATTTGTAGACACATGTCTACTATACTTTTTTTTTTGATAGCGATGTTTGAAATGTTCAAGTTACATTAAGTTTATGCGTATGAATTCGAGCGGCATTTTCTTCTTCCCAAAGTCCTTATCCGTACAGCCCCTTTAGACAATTGGCAAAAGCGGTAATCGAATCGAAACATCAAAAAAGCAAATGTATGGTAGACTTAAGTCTACGATATGAAAACAATGAATACGAGTTTGACGTAAGTCTACGATATGAAGTCGTAAACTTACGTCAAATCCCATACATTAGCTTTTTTGACTTTTCGATTCGACTATCGCTTAAGCCACTTGTCTAGAGGGTCAGGTTTTTTAGTTCCTTTACCTCAATATAAGTTATTGCCAGGTTATTGCCAATAAAAGTTAAACAATTTTACATTGGTCATCACCGTACTCACTGTCCTTATCTTGCTTCTTTTCAAGCCGGCCCAATATTTAGTCTTATTCTTCCATCTCAGCCAACAAACTTTCACTGCTAGACATAGGCCTCTCTCAAGGATTCCCACAGCACCCGGTCCCGAGCTGATTTTAGCCATTGGTTGCCCGTAACCTTTACTAAATAGTCGGTCCACCTAGTCTGAGGTTGCTGCCTTTTCCAGTTAGTTAGTCGTATTCCTAGTTTCTAATAAAATAATATAGTCGTAAACCTTGCAAAGTACATAAAAACTAAAATATCACTGATGATATAGGTATATGTTTCCCAGTCAGCTGTTTGTTAAGGACGGCTGCGGCTGTGTCAATGCGGAAGTTGTGATCAATGACCTTTACGTCTCGCCTGTACGTGATGATACGGTTAAAATGCGACGGGATATATCAATAGATTAATGGCTTGTATGTTTTAATTGCTATTGTGATATGGATACATTTACACTTTATTAGCCTAAGGCCTCGTATTCATGGTGAAAATTTGTTTAGCAACATGGTTGCATAAGCATGTTGCCGAGTTGCTGTCAACATATTGCGGGCAACACTTGTTTTGCGGAGTTGATCACGCCATGTTGCAGAGTTGACGCCCCGCGAGCGAAAACATCAGTTTAAACAATGTTTCCAGCAGCATTCTCGCCGTTCATCAACAACGTTGATCAACTGTTGTTAAACAAATTTTTACCATGAATACGAGGCTTTAGATGTAGAGTAAATGTTGCGGGCAATCGGTAGTGGATGTCAGCTTAGGAACGAGTGCTGTAGTAAACCTTGAAGGAGGGCTATGCCCAGCTGTAGACTTTTTTGGCTGACATGATGATGATGATCCTTAGAAGATTGAAGAAGAAAATGGCGCCCTGTAATAGATATCACATATTACAAGTTGTTTTTCTTTTATACTATCACGGTAACAAACAAAAATATGGGTCTGATAGTAATCAGTTATCGCTACGGCCGCTAGTTACCATTGCATGGACGCATGCAATATCTGCCCGTCTAGACAAGTGGCATAAACAGTAGTTGAATCGAATAGAATAGAAAGCAAATGCGTGGAATTTGACACAAGTTTACGATGTAATGTCGTAAACTTCCGTTGAATCCCATACATTTACCGTTTATGCAAGTTGTCTAGAGAGCCAAAACTATTACTCGCGCTTTGTCGACCCTACTTTTTGTAAAATTTGTATGTTACTCTGGAATATAAAAAAAACGTAATTTAAAATTAGTTTTCATATTAAAATAATAAGTTTAAGATATAATAGTTGTGTCAATGTTATTGTATCTAACAAATATAACTCCAATGTAAATAAAATGTCATAGTGAAATTCCGCATGTCCTTGCTCTTCCACTTTTATCTTGCACAGTGCCAAATTAAATAAATATTTTTCTGTTACAATTTCAAAAATATATTATTATAAAAACCTTGGTACGATTATTATTCAGCTATGTTTGCGATACAAATGTAGGAGAAGTTTTTATAATTTAAAGTTAAAAAATAATGGTAGTTAGGCTGTGTCACTGGTATCGCTGAAGTCAATGGGCGGAGATTACCACACCACCAGGCTTGCTGCCACCTTTGATAAGTTGAAAAGAGCATAGAAATATAAAGAACAAGAACAATGTGGCAGAGATTTATTGTAAGGATTTTTTTTGTAAAACGTTGGTCTCATTTTTAAACCGTGTATCTGATCGCGATATACCTACTTGTAGAATTCGCGGAAAATCTATAGCTCATCCATGCATATAACCTAACCATTTATATAGTACACGTTTCAACTTTCGTATATTTGTTTAGTGCTACGTATATGTATGTCAATCAGTAACCGAACGTAACTAAAATAACATTAATTAACATTTTGATTGAAAGCAATTGCCCTATTGGCTATCGGCGTATCTTTGATCATTCAAATTGATGTTTCAGGTTAAAGGTCGTCTAAATTTAAACCTTAGTAACGCAATTTACGTATTTAAGACCGTTTAATCAAATATTGTTTTATTTTTTTTAGAAAATAGGCGTTGCTATTAATAAAAAAGTAATGTGGAATGTACATTTCCCCGATTTTTCAACATATCTCACTACTGCTCCGCTTCTTTTGATCATAGCGTGATGTTATATAGCCTATAGCCTACCTGGATAAATGCACTGCCTACCTGGATAAATGCACTATTCAACAAAAAACGTTTTTTTCTAATTGAACCAGTACTTTCTGAGATTAGTGCGTTCAACCAAACAAAAAACTTTTCAGCTTTATAATATTAGTATAAATTGGCGTAGGCCATACGCCAATCTACAAAATAATCTGATAGTAAGCAGAAGCCATAGTCTGTCGATGCTTATAATAATATTGCTCGCGGCTCCGCCCGCGTGGATGTCGGTTATCGCGATAAAATAATTCAGTTGCCTATTTGCTATTCTAGACTATAATCTATCTCTGTGCCAAATTTTATGCAAATTCGTTCAATAGTTTTTGCGTGAAAGAGTAACAAACACACAAAAATACAAATCTTTCCTCTTTATAATATTAGTATTGATTAGTATTATTTATGCATCACCACCCTAAAAAGGAAGCCATATTTATTAGTTCTGTTTGGCAATTCGAATTTTGTGTTCATTAGGATAAGGTTAAATGTTTTCAAGTGACGGTATAAATAAGTTCCTTTTTATATTTAAGATATAATGTTGGTTTACAAATCGAGGTAGTCCACCACTTAGAGCACCCGTCCGAATAGCACCTGCGCGAATAGCACCTAGCCTAGTCCACGAAGAGCACCCATCAGTATTATTATAAATCTGAATCCACGAAGAGCACCTGCCAAAAATATTGATGGGTACTCTTCGTGGACTAGGCTAGGTGCTATTTGGACGGGTGCTCTAAGTGGACTACCTCTTCAAATCTTGTGTTTTAAGTATATTTATACGAGTATAACAAATTCTTCCACTATGAAGCTAACGCTGATTGCCTCAACTGGGTCGAGAACAGGACGCAGGCAATTAGTGCACTTACTCCTAACAACTTTTAAGTAATCCGGCCTGAAACTATCGGCCAAGCTGTTTATAACATTCATTAGACCAGATGCATTTAATTATGTTCATCTATTTAATGCTATAGTAATTAACTTAAATATTTTTATATCGATATGTTCCACTAATGGCACCTGCGAAAAATATCGGTAGGTGCAAAATGTGGAATACCTTAGGTGCCATTCACTCAGGTGCCATTAAAACGGGTGCCCAATATGGAATACTTCCGCAATATTTCATGATAAACGTCACGATGTATAAGCTACTAGTCACAACGGGAACAGTGTTTTTTTCGGGATATTTACTACTAATTATCCCGAAAAAACACTGTTCCCGTTTCTGACTTATAGTATGGAATAGCACATAGTCTACCTACACTATGTGCTATTCCATACTATAAGTCTATCTCTGTGCCAAATTTCATCCAGATCCGCTTAGATGTTTTGGCATGATTTATCTGTATCTTAATATAATAGGAAAATAGACGCAAGCAATTTTTAACTTAATGCTTAATTAGCATAATATCCAAATTGCCTTTTTTACTGAAGTTACGTTAATAGTTTCACAACATACACAAGTTTAAGGTCATCGTGACTTTACAACAACTACAGCTAGTTAGGATGTCAATATTTACTCACCGATCCTTGTCATTGGTCTCGAGTAACCCACAAAATGTGCATAGTGGTCGAAACCGGTTAGTTTCGCACTTTATATCGACGAGTTGTTAGAACCGGTTACCGGTGTTCTTTGTTTGACTCGTTCGATGAGTAATTACGAGCTAATCGTCTTTATTCAATAAATTATTTGTAGTTAGATTGAAGGAAGATATTAGATTGTATCGTTTTCTTCAATCTAACTACAAATAATTCCTACTTCGATTATCTCTGCATCACCTGTGGTAGACTGGTAGAGAATGCTTATAGCATTAAGTCCGCCTATGTGCCTATGTGCATGAAGTTTAATAAATAAAATAAATAAATAAAACCCGACCTTCACCTTAAACGCGCTACACAGTACACACCTTCAGTTTTAACTGCGCGATGTATCTGTACAGTCGGACTGTACAGATAAATCGTAAGGTGTGTAGGACAAACAGTTGAACTGGGCTAGGTTGTAGGGACCAACGATGTTATGACTGCCTTGGTGGTCCAGTGGGTGCAGTATGCGCCTTCTGTGCACGAGGTTGTGGGTTCGATTCCGACACAGGGACAAAACTTTGTGTGACCCACGAAGAGTTATTCTGAGTCTGGGTGTAATTTGTGTCCGTTAATTGTATGTTTGTAAAGTCCCCCGCGACACAGGGCTTGTACTCTAGTGCGGGAGTTGTCTTTTTTAAAAAAGATAAAAAAAAAGTATCTGTACAGTTCGACTGTACAGTTTAACTGCAAAGTTAAAACTGAAGGTGTGTAGCGGGCATTACAGAAAACCACAGCCTAATAACTTCACGCACTGGTATCGTTATGCATGAGCACAGGTCTTTAGTCCCTATTTAAGGAAAATGGTTTTTTAAATTACGTTTCCTTTATCACAGTGTTACCAATAATACAAAACCTTGGTGTTACAAGATGTAGAGTTGACAACACGCAAGTAATGTTCCTGGTATTGCAAGCGTTTATGAGCTGCGATAACTGCTTACCATCAGGTGGGCTGCTCGCTTGCTTGTCACCGCGGTAGTATAAAAAAACCGTGCTAAAAACAATGTCTATCATATTACTTGAGCAACAAATATGATTTGATGGGATTCAAAATCATAAAATTCGCAATGGTTGGTGTTAACGAAACGTACGACCTTGGCAAATGTATGTGCTGCTAATATTTAATTGATCCATTATATTATGCAAGACGTGTGTGATTATGAATAGAATTTGCATATACATACATTCGTTTTTATGGCTAAGCACTTTGGACTTTGAATTGAAGTGAACAAAGCAAGAAAGGTGTTAAGACTAGTGATGAATACTTATGCCTATTTTTTTATTGCTTATGTTGATTGACTAGAGACTTATTCGATAATATGTTGTATCTAACGGCTACTTTATGAATATAGAAAATGCTAGCCGTTAATATGATCCTGTAAAAATGAAAAAAATCGGGCTAACAGTACGCTGAGAAAAAACTCATCAGTAGGTTAATTTAAATTGGCGATAAATGCTGCTATATGGCTCCTGCTTTACACTCTTTAGGGTATTAGCTGACAATCATGATATTTTCTTTAAGATATTGTATTACCTTTATTAGAAAAAAAAATCAATCGTGTATTTTGCATTCATTTTACGTGCGTAGACGGATATCGCTGCTAAACACATCCACAGTACCTCGGCTAAAGTCCATGAGCCTTCATAATACAACTTTCTGATGTATTTTGTGAGTTATACTGCAGAGCAAAGGCCTTCCTACCTTCGACCTCTCTCTGTCTAGAGTCGCTAAAGTAAGTCTCTGTTTAATGAATCTAACTCATCCCGCCATCTCCATCTGAGTCTACCGCGATGTCGCTTGCCATTCACAGACACCCACTATATCTTGAGTTGATTAAGAGGAAATGATTGACGAAGTTTGTATCTGGCTCACGTACTGGATTTTGGGCTGCTCTAAAATAATTTATAGCCTATTAATTCAAATGCGTCGTCACATATTTTATTATCTAAGTATATATAAAAGTTCAAAGTAGTAAACTAACAATAGTGTTTGATAAGCTATCACGTGTGGTATGCGACGGGTAATGTGTTATCTGACCTTATATTATCATACAAGAAATAGGTCGCAAACTGGTGATAGGAAGTAATTTTGAGGTTTGTTACTACGTATGCATAATATGTATTATACTAATTTAGAGGGGGAAAAACAGTTAAAAATATGTTTGTAACACCTTAGGACTCGCAAGATAAAGCTACAGGGCCAATGAGGCAGTCTTATACGTCGTTTAACTTTGATAAAAAGATAGTAAGTAGTGGAGAATTATCATATTCGTCATCAAACTCAAGTCAGCAAGGTTGCTTAAGAATAGGTGTCGCAGCTGTGCAGCATGTAGATCTATAGGATATGGATTATCATTATCATCATCATCTCAACTCATAAACGTCCCACTGCTGGGCACGGGTGTTCTCCATACATTTGGAGGGATATTAGCATACTATACTACGCTGGCCAGACGGTTTGGTTTAAGGTAATGTTTCGAGTTTTCCCTCTGTTGCAGTGATTATTGTCTGCCTGACTTACTCCCTTAGTCGACTGTTAGTCTGTTACGACACCCTCGGGATGGAACGGCAATGGAGAATTATATTATAGTATATGTATATATTAGTGCCGAATCTTAGCTCGGTATTTGCGAGGGATCATATAGATGTTATCTTCGTTTAAAGAGATCAGCGTGATAGGTGTGTGGGTGGTATGGTCCTCTAAACTAACAGTAATTAAATTCGCAAAATCGCAATTGTAATATAAAACGATACAGCTATTAATTATATTTAGCTCAAGACCACAATAGTTCGGTTGTTCTTAGTAATTGATGAAATCGTTGTACTGTAATTAATTAATTAGAATCGTTTAACTGTTTCAACTCTTGCGCAAGAGAATATTCCCTGTATTTTTAAAGTATCAAATTGACGCACACAAGGATATCAAACATGCCGCATTGTAAGTTCAGACACTCAAGCACTTACCCAAATCAAAGTATGAACCATTAAACTTTGGATAGATTATGCCTTTTAAGTATCTCCTGGGTTGTTAGTGATTGTAGGGTTAGTTAAAAGAAAATTTTCAATATTCTAAAAATAGGCATTTTTTCGACAATCAGATAATCATTATCGTGTACAACAAAAAAAATATTTTGCATAAAAAACTAAAATTTGAAACGCGAAACAGCGAGGAAAATCAATTTCAAGTCTTTATTAAAGCATCTCCTGAGCATGAAAGAGAACAGACATGCTCTTGAACATGTTCAGACGTTTATTGACAGTAGTTATTATTGTTGTATCTTGACGAATGCTAACTTCAAGGCAAATTGGTTAACCAAAGAAAATTGGTCATTGAACTTTTTTGGACCATCGTCAATTAAAATATACTGACTGCCTTATTGGCTAGTTGGCAACATTATCTCTTTCCTTATTCAATTCTGAGACAAGGTTGCACAAGGTTGGTTTCTGACTCATGAAAAGTAAAAACTTTTAAGAGAGGTAGGGCATACTAGCGAGCCAGCACGACTAGGGAAGGACCTCCATCTTACAGAAGGCCACAGCCAAATAACTACACGCAGGGGTGTAGTTGTGTTCCTGTGTGTGAGTACAGGTCTCCATCGCTCATTTAGGGATGCGTTTTGAAAGAGACGTATTCCTATCCCAGGGATACTCTCATCATAAAGCCCTGGTGTAAAATAAATGGGTAACACGCAAGTGATAGTTTTGTCATTGCAAGCGTCCATAGGCTACGGTAACTGCTTAACATCGGGCGGGCCGTAGCACTCTTTGCCATCTAAGTAGTATAAAATAAAAATAAAAAAAAATTTCTCAAGAATCCTCTAAGAGATGTTTTAAAAGTCTATTTTTTAATCATCTCATACGGGTATATCCAGAGATTCAAGTTTAAAACAAAAGCATCTTACAGATCATAATGTTCTGGATTTCATTCCACATGTTCGAAATTAGGTCTCAGCAGTGATACTGAGCTTGTTTTTGAGGCCTAATTTTTAACATGTTCAGAAGAAGAAAAGACGTGGCTTTGTGAAATTAATAACACGTCAGTTCTGGCTAGGTAAAGTAACGACCTCGATATTTCTTTTGCAATGATAGCTATTGTAATGGTGACCTTTATGCTATTGCCGAAAACTACTCAATTTCATTATACCCAAGCATTCTGAATAAAACAGAAATGAATATTTATTTATGGTTTATATAATTACTAGCTCATACGTCCATCTTCGCCCGCGTGGTAGCTGTTTGTTTAAGTTTTGTTTTTTGTTTATAGTCTACGTGTTATTCTGATGTAAGCTATAATATCAAATATATATAATATCAAATCCGTCCATTAAGTAGTTTTTGCGTGAAGGAGTAACGAGCATTCATTCTTACGAGCTCGCATCTTTAATATTAGTATAATGTATAAATTATCAACCCATCCATCATAAAAGTACGAACTCATGGCTCTCTGACTCCTCCAGTGTTGAGGTTATAATATTATGTATATTTTATTTTGTTATACCATTTTAGCAACAAACATTCCCTGTGACTGATTTAAGTAGTGAACCAATGGACTCTTGCTACGTACCTATGTTGTCGTACCTCTTCTATCTTTTTTGGTTAAATACATAATTTCAGTCTTGGTTTTTGGATACACATTAAAGCTAAGTAATATTGGTTACCTGAAAATATCTTTCCCCACATTCTTATAACGAAATTCTTTCGCAATCGAGTTGGGGGAAAAAGGATTATTGACAAGTAATACAGGCTCGGGTCGGCATAACTCAAGATCGAAACGCTAATGAAAACAAGGGTTTTCGAATAGTATGTAAGATGCGATTAAGGAAGCTAGTTTTTATATCCACATGGTTTAACTAGAGGCTGATTATGTCTGTATCGCAAAAAGTTCCTTTGAAATTAACAATGACAGGAAAAATTTGCAAATGCTGTAAGACCCGATTCGTAATTTTATCGATACTAATAATACGAAATCATTGGTAACAATATTTAGAATGGACACGAAGCTCCATCGATAAAATAGACAATAGATATATCTACAAGTGTACACCAAATAAAATGTTATTGCCACCCACCACAAAGCTTATTGTCCCAATCTCTCTATTAAAGGAGGTCATTGTGGCAATGTCCTCTGACTGCAAATAATATTGTATTAGTTCAATTCGTTGTCTCGTCATCGGCGTTGCCACTAACGTCCGTGTTTTGCGGTTCTCAACTAATGGTATAATATATGTATGTTTCCATTTATAGTCTGCCTTTATGTTTTCATTCATACAATTTTGAATCTTTGTTATTAGTACTATTTTCTCACTGCTGTATGACAATGTCGTGAATTTGTTGTGAGAGAGACTGAAAATTTATTATTCTATTAGAATTCTGCGTCTCTAATACTGCTATCTCTGCAATATCTTCTTTTTTAGCTTGGTCGAATGAAAGTCAAAAGCTACCATATCCTGTAATGTCAAAAATATCACTAGCCGTGTAACCGTTTGCGAAAATAAAAATGAGAGGCTAAAAGACAAAGTGCTGCAACTGGAATAGATAAATTGAATTTTTTATCTGTGATCTTTTTTCCTTTAGTTTGGCTGCTTCAATTCAACTGGGAAATCTCTTTGTGAAATATATCTGTGAAAAAATCATGTTTGAGTCGCTAAGTTAATTACAAAAAAACAAAATACGTAAGTCAAACGAAAGGTTGTCAAGTTGCGTTTCAAGATCACAACGAATAAATGTATTGAACCAACGACCTAGCTTTGCGTGCTGTTTGTAATAAAATTAACAAATTGAATAACATTACAAGTGTTTAGTAACAAACACATAAAAAACGTGATCTTTACGTAAGAAACTATTATGTATAACACGCGTCAGTAACTAAATATAATGTCCTCTAAAATACCTATATGTAATATGTTTATGAATCTACGATTTCAGAGCAGCTCGAGCACTATATATTTTTCTTAGGTCAAACCTTTTTAAAGCACTTCTTTACCTGATTTGAACTCGCAGTCTCTTCCCCAGCACGCCTACGCTTAATTCAAAAGAGTGGCTTGACTTTCTTGCCAGTTATTCTCTTGGCACTAATCTTCACTGGTATCGTTCTCCAAAAATTTTCTGCCAGCAAAAAATCGGAACAGCTACTTGTAACTTAGTTGGAAAGCAGCATTTAAGTAATCAATACATTTTTGTCCTCTGGTCATTTTCCAAGAAGTCTTGTCCCTAGTGTAATGTATCACTAAAAGACAGTCAGTATTTCAAATTAAATACTTAGTACACTCTAACAGTTGGCAGGGCTCGAACACGTGACCGCGATTGCGTGACTCCAAATTACCGAGCTATTAAGGTTTCAAAGAATTACACGGTTCCTGTCGCCCGGTGTTAATTACACTAGTTTGTATTTTATATAATCTGTCGGTCGGAATTAATAATGTAAACTGTAATCGGCATTATTCATTTTGAAGTTTAGTCAGTGGGTATTTGAAAACGCGACCTGCTATTATAGTTATTTTAAAATCAACCTGTGCCGCGGGGTCTTCAGAAATAAACAATACCCGTACACAAGGTACACCCAGACTAACAACACCTATCTGTGGGTCACAAAGATATTTGTCTCCTGTCATCAGATCAAGAGTCAGAGATGATTTAATCCATTAACTGTCGATTTTTTCTGCCTGCACAAGTGACCATGTATAGAATTTTACCTGTAAGGTTATAGAGGTTGCTTATTTCTGGTATGATTTTGTCTTAAAAAAATACACCCGAATTGAAAACCTCCTCGTTTTTGAAGTCGGTTAAAAATAAGTAAATCTAACACGTAAATTGTCAACTTCACATGAGCAGTCCCACACCGATACAGTACCTCCTTCTTGGTCGGTGTTAAAATTAGTTTCCATATTAACGATGCAGCGATGCTGAAAATATACGCCGCGTCGTAAATAAAGAATTGGCGGGTTGTCACCACATTCACAATATCGATTCCGCTAAGCGTAGGAAGCGCGCAAGGGCGTCCCACGCGGCACCTAATTAATTTAATGGTATGGCGACGATCATAAAATATATTGCTATCTACTTATCTATTTGTAAAACAACTTTTTAAGGTAGCTCGGAATTTTCCAAGAAAGGTAACCTTGTGAAGAGATTTCCAATATATAAAGTGTGTTTGATATTGTATTGGCTTCAAGGAAAATATTTTATTTATGTACTGAAGATTTCCAAAGAGACTTTGCTTGTTTAACTTATACCATGTGTAAGCCGCCTCTCAGATAACTAAATATCTATCGAAATTGAAATCATAAAAAAAACAAACATGATATATCTACGTTGACGCGAGAATAGATACTTGCAAGACTCGCTTGATTGTTGCCGAACTTGTTAAAAGAAGATGTCCCCTTTGCTACACTACTTCTTCAAGGGCAGCTAATCCGCCAAAATGATATTTGACACGAAAATCCTGAATCAACCCAATCCTTCAAGGTCACAAGCTAGATACATGTTAATGTATAATTACAAATATACCAAAATATTTATCACCCACTTTACCACACTGCGATTTTTTTTCAAACGTGAGACAACGTTTAGGGTCGGCAACGCGCGAGTGATACCCCTGTTGCAAGCGTCCATAGGCTATGGTAACTGCTTACCATCAGGCGGGCCGTATGCTTGTTTGCCTACTTGGTAGTATAAAAAAAAAGACAGTACAATGTCTGAACTCCTTAACAGTTTATAGCATACTTTGAAAATTTGTCACATAAGCTTGTTTTATTTTAAAGATACAATATTTATCTAAGTATACTAATATTGTGACGTCCACTCGTCACAGGGGTAAGTATTAGGTGACAGATTGAAACACACTAGACACAGTTCACTATAGTCGGAGTCGCACGTCCGCTCGGTCCGAGTGGCAGCTCTCGAGTGCCATTCGTACCTGCGCGTCCGGCTTCCCCCACTATACTCTTTATTGTATATAATAGTGTTGTATTAGCAATACGTCACACCTTTCCTCTTTTCACAATTTAGATTTTAATTAACTTATGAAATTATATAACTTTGAGATTGCTAACTTTAATTAATTGTAATGATTAGGCTGAAACTAAAGATATTTATATAATTCAAAATAATAATCGTATAGTAAACAAAATCATACATTATCACTATCATCATTAGAAGCTTCGATATCTGAATCAGATTTATTTTCTGGACATATTTCCCATTGACCCTCAGTTCTTTTAAGATGGATAATATTTCTTCTCAATTCCTGTCCTGTTTCATCATTCCTTATGTTATATTCAGGTCCCTTACTATTAATGACTGTATGTGGTGTAGGGTTAAAGTTTGTGGTAAGTTTGTTTTCTTTAACCATATTTTTGACATACACCTTTTCACCAATATTTATTTCCCTTTCTGTTGCTTTCCTTTTCCTGTCCTCATATCCTTTTCCCTTTTCTTTCATTATTTTGTCTCTATCCTTAACTTCTGAATCAAACGAACTTGCCAAACCTGTGAACGAAGGTATTTTATCCCTAAACTGCCTACCAAAAAATAACTCTGATGGAGTCTTACCCGTGGTAGAGTGAGGGGTACTATTGTACATTGTAAGATATAATAATAAATCATCGTACCAATTTGACTTTTGACTTTGACTTATTCGGAGACGTTTCAAAATATCTCGGTTCTGGCGTTCTACTTCTCCGTTCTGTTGCGGGGAATAGGGAGTCGTAAAGTAAATCTTTATACCTAGTTCGCGACAGAACGATTTGAAGTCATCGCTAACAAATTGTTTTCCATTATCTGCAGTTATACTAGATGGAGTTCCTAGCCTGGAAAAAATCTCTCTTAATATTTTAATTGTTTCAACCGATGTTATTGTTTTCATAGTCTTGATCTCCTTGTATCTACTGTAATAATCAATTATAACAAATAAATGGTGTCCACTAGGTAATGGACCCAGAAAATCGATTGCAACATCTATCCAAGCTTGCGATGGCAACTCACGACGCTTAATCGGCAATGGTGGATTCTGTGCAGATACTAAAGTACAACCCTTACAGCTTTTTACCAATCTTTCAGCATCAGCATCAATTTTGGGCCACCACACCTTACTGCGCAAACGAGCCTTCATTGCGACAATACCTGGATGACCCTCGTGAGCTGCATCTAATACTTGACGACGTAACTGTAATGGAATAATAATTTTGTCTCCCCTCAACAAAAGACCGTCATGCGTCCAGAGCTCTGTTTGGAATATCCTGAAAGTATTTATTACTGGATCCCAGTTATCTGATATCAGAGCGTCTTTAACAAGTTGTATTTCCTTGTCATGTACGGATGCTTCTATAAGCAAATTCATTCCTACTGCGCAAGGTCTTGCATTCTGAACGATTTGATTTACGTGGAGATCATCTTCAAAAGCCTGGGCATTATCTGTGGGGCATAATCGTGACAAACAATCTGCAATATTAGTTTTCCCGGGTTTATATTGTACCTTGAAATTATACGCTTGGAGACGCAAGACCCAACGCTCAATCCTAGCGCATGGTTTAGATCTATTGCCGAAAATAACCTCTAGTGGCTTATGGTCAGTCACCAGATCGAAAGATTCCTTGCCGTAAAGGTACATCCTGAAATGTTCTACTGCCCACACCAGTGCAAGTGCTTCCTTCTCTGTCTGACAATAGCGCTTCTCAACATCTGTGAGACTCTTATTGCCATAAGCAATTACGCGTGGTCCGCTATTGTCAGACTGAATGAGCACTGCCCCGAGACCTACAGGACTGGCGTCTGCCATTACTATTGTCTTATCATTTGGATCATAATATCCAAGACTGTGAATATTACTTAAAGACTTCTTTAATTCTACAAATGATTTAGTTTGTTTTGGTCCCCAATGAGAACTAATATTCGCATTTTTTCCCAACTTCAAAGTTAGTAATTTCCTGAGAGGTTCTGATGTTGAGGCCATATTGGGTATCCATTTATTTACATAATTAACGAGTCCAAGGAAACTTTGCACTTCGTCAATAGACGTTGGTTCTCTAAAGTTTTGTACAACCTTAATATATTTGTCTAGGGGCTTAATTCCATTAGGGGATAACTCATGACCTAAAAATTGTATAATATTGACATTAAAAACGCATTTGTCTTGATTTAAGAGAATATTGTTTTCTTTTAAAGTTTTAAGTACCTTCTTTAATCTAGTGTTATGCTCGATATCATTTTTCCCATAAGTTATAATATCATCAATGAAATTGACCACGCCATCGCATGGTAAGAGAATCCTTTCTAATACTTTTTGAAAATGTTCTGGTGCGCAACTTATACCGAACATTAATCTTTTATAACGATAAAGACCACGCCCTGTTATAAAAGTTGTAATATCTCTAGAATCTTCACTAATTTCAACCTGATGAAATGCGTCTTTAATGTCTAATTTAGAAAAGACACGAGCCTTTTTGAATTTCGGCAGTAGTTGATCCATTGTGGGTAATGGATGATTTTCCCTTATAATAGCCCTATTTGCACATCGCATGTCAATGCATACTCTCACGTTTCCATCAGATTTAAGCACTGGCACAATTGGTGAAACCCACCCTGATGGGTTATTTACTAACTCTATAATGTCTAATTTAAGAAGTTCGTCTATTTTTTTATTAACTTTTTCTTCTAATGGAATAGGTATTCGACGACATGGTTGAGCCACCGGTTTTATTGATTTGTCAATAGAAATATTGAGTTTGACGTTTTTAATTTTAGGAAACCTGCTTTCGCTTATCGAATTAACCCCTAAACCGAGTTTGAGCACATTGAGAGAAATAGCAGTATCTTTCCCTAACAGGTCCCGTGTTCCATTCCTGACAACATAGAAAGTTGCTGAATGCATCTGATTTCCCACACCAATATCCGTATCAAATGACCCAATTACTGTCAAAGGTATATTACTACCATATGCCATAAATGTTTTGTCCGGGTTAACAATTTGATTTTTAACTTTTATTTTGCACTCTTTTAATCGTTTCCAGGTCTTATCGCTAACAATGTTGCATTTGCTGCCCGAATCTATTACCATGTCTACATGAACACCTCCTACGTTGCAACTTAATGTGGTATCATCATCTATATGAAATATGTAATTGACATTAGTTTTTAGAGGTTGGCTTATAATTTGGTCTACTGTTCGATTTACTATCCCTTTTTTCGGATTTATCCTCATAATTCTTAGGTTTTTTATATGAATATTTATTTGTGACCGAAACTGGGTTCTTTCTTTTGCTAGCCCGGGTTCTACATTGGTTTCTGAAATGCCCAATGTAACCACATTTCAGACATTGTTTAAATTTAGCAGGGCAACCGTCACTATCCTTGGTATGATGCATGCTACCACATCGCAAACATTCTTTATTTTCAGCAATCTTGTCGATTTTATTAATAGTGGAAGTTTGTGGCACTTGACCATAGTCATTAAGTTGCCGGTCTACTGCTTCAATAGCATTTGCTAGTGTGATAATTTTGTCGAGAGTTACGTCGTCTCCTAAAGTCAGTATTTTTTTCCTAAGATCTTTAGAACAACACTTCTCAACAATTTGATCAATGAGATTATCTTCTTCACTATTAAATTTGCATTTGCTACTTTGGTGACGCAATCGCACAAGAAATTTTTCAAACTTTTCACCCGATTCCTGTTTCATTAGCCTAAACAGATGTCGCTCATAAATCTTGCTTTGTTTTGGCAAAAAATAATTATCCAATTTTTTTAAGGCAGATTTATATGTGTCACCGTCTTGCTCTAACCCTTCATCATCCGGTATATTATGAAATATTTCCTGCAGCGTTAGCCCCCCCAAGTGTAACAATGTAGCCTTTTTTTTTCTCAGAAAGTATTATGTCGGACGCGATCAAGAAAATTTCTAAACCTCGCTTCCATTTCTCCCAACGCAAACCCACGGAAGCAGGCTTACCTTCACAGTCAAATGTTTCGAGGGGTGGTATTAGGGACATTTTGGAGCGACCTGCGACAAGAGCTATTATTAGTACCAACCGACTTCATCGATTTACTACTTTTTACTAATCGTTTAGTACCAACCGACTTTGTCAGTTTACTACTTATTTATTAATCGTTTAGTACCAACCGACTTTGTCAGTTTACTACTTATTTATTATTCATTTAGTACCAACCACCATCATCAGTTTACTACTAAGTGCACAAAACAAATCTTTTGCTAGTACCAATTGACACCGTCAATTTACTACTCAGTGCACATTACTGAACCGATATTACCAGCCAATTTCTAATTCCGGCTTAATAATACATTATATTGTATTGATTTCAACACTTTGTAACGAAATACGAAAAACAAACTGACAAAAGGTGAACACCGCTTGTTGTCCTTCTTTTATAGATAGTAGGTAATATGGTGTTCCCATATTTCCCTAATTAATGTTGTATACAGACATAGTATAATCCAATAATTAAGAATATTTAAGTAGGAACATGTAGAAACGACATAAATGATTGGTTATATTAAGTTATGACAGATTCATACAATAGTTACATTCGATTTTTCCTATAATTAGTTATTATATAGATAAGCAATGTAATTAGGTAAACTGATTTGTAAAATTAATATCAGCATAAAATATATTGTTTGAAATGTGGGTACTATATAAATCTAAAATAATTATTAACAATGAATTTAACTATTGTAAGAATTATGCTCAATATTAAGATAATAGATCACCTTTATACGTTTAATAATAGTATTTACGCAGGTATGTAACGTTTGCAACGTCAAATACACCGGCATGCTAGAAATTATTTTAGTTTTATTGCATTTAGAATGAGGTTATTTACAAAATGTTGATGTGTAAGTATTAACTAGATAGATAACTAGCGGCGTCTAACCATTTATCTGTCCAGAATTCCAACAAATATTTTCAATACAAAGGTTGCACATTTCTTTTTCTTTTCTCAATTTTTTCACTCAGTTTCGTATTTATAGGTTAATAAACACTTACCCACAGACTCGTCGCCACTTGTGACGTCCACTCGTCACAGGGGTAAGTATTAGGTGACAGATTGAAACACACTAGACACAGTTCACTATAGTCGGAGTCGCACGTCCGCTCGGTCCGAGTGGCAGCTCTCGAGTGCCATTCGTACCTGCGCGTCCGGCTTCCCCCACTATACTCTTTATTGTATATAATAGTGTTGTATTAGCAATACGTCACAAATATTATAAAGCTAAAGAGTTTGTTAGTTTGGTTGAACGCGCTAATCTCAGAAACTACTGGTTCGATTTGAAAAAATCTTTTTTTTTTTGTTGAATAGTGCATTTATCTAGGAAGGCTATAGGCAATATAACATCACGCTATGATCAATAGGAGCGGAGCAGTAGTGAGATATGTTGTAAAATCGGGAAAAATATTCCAAATTACCACGCGGATGAGGTCGCGGGCGACCCCTAGTAATAATATGACTATCGACTGAACTCAAGTTTAACAAAAACATTACATAAAGTATCCTACTATTATTACGATGAATAAATTAATGTATCTATCTACCACAATGGTTACCAAATTATACATTGGTAAGTATACAATAGGTAATGGATTCGATCCAAGATTAAACTCTGTATTATTCATGAAATAAATATAAAATGTATTATTATTCAACACAATATGACAACAACAACAGAAGCATTATACATATGATTTAACGTTATTCGCTATTGAATATACAAGTTAAACCTCCTACAAAAACCCATCAAACAATATCGATCCCTTATAAATATTCATTACTTTCAAAGCCATTGTTTACTCTATTCTACTCTCCATTATATTCAAGACATGCAAATATGATGCTAAATATAATATTCACTATAATATATTCTATATAAAAGAAAGAGACGACATAAAATGTTACTGTTACCGTTAAAATATTCATTTGCCAATCACATTTCAGAATCTAGTGGATTCGTTAATTAAAATTTGAATTTCAAAAATATAGGGTTGCCTTAAAAATGAATTCAAGATATTGGTGAAATGTTATAGGACTGTGATAAATAGAGGGGGCGGCGATAATAATTAGAATTGGCGTCCACCTAGACTACCATCAGGGCTAAAAATTATAACCTACAGATTCAGAGCGGCCGGCTGATTCTCTAAGAAACAGCGATGGCAAACTGACAGTTGTGATTGCTCGGTGACGGCACAATCTATTGACTAAACGTCAATAAGGCTCGGTTTTTGCTCTTACGGAATACCGATTTTCAATCTGACAGCCAGATTTTGCTCGGTTTTCGCGGCAGCTCGGTTCTTGCTCTTACGGAATACCCCTGCCGGTTTATTATGTCTTCAGCGATACGTAGATTGTCCTAAAATGAAGTTTAGCTTTGAAAAAAAGAAAGAAACAAAATTCTTCTTGTTAGGGCATCCTTCAGAACATACGAGCGGCCTTTCCCGACGACTACCGAGTACCGCGTACGCCCGAGCGGTTTTGAAATCGTTACATTGCGACACGACGATTTCTGTTGGGAATTCGAAATTCGAATTTCATGTGTTTACGGAGATTGCAATGTTTGTTTTATGGGCGAACATTGTTGTAACGTTTGGGAAATAAAGTTTTTGTTTTAGTACCGTATGAGCATTGTTAATTTATTACAGGCTGGAAAAACAAACGGCTCGCGGCGAAGAAAACATTTTAAATTTGAGTGATATAAAAACCCGAGGGGGACGATACCTTTATTCTTTAGAAGACCGTACCAATAATAACATTACGTCTGTTGTGTTGTTTTTGCTGGTGAATACAGTTTGGTGCCGGTGAAAACTGTACCTGCAGCCTGACAAAATTACTCATGCAGCTTAACTTCTAGGAGCGATGCTTAGAAGATATTGCATATTGATATTTGCAGCTTGAGTGATTTTGTCAGGCTGCAGGTACAGTTTTGAAGCTTTTGGCATTACAAACATCTATCTTATAATGCCAGGAGTACCTTCTCATCAGGGTATCCACGCCAACTGACGTCAATATAATTCTGATTAAAACCGTGTCACTTCCATTGTTAGGTGCGAAGCTTTCTCACTAAGAAAGAGAAACACTCAAGAAAATTATGAAGATTCAGAAATGCAGATTATTCTCTTGAATTTCCTTGAGCCTTTATTTCATAGAACCAACGCACGTCGAGTGGTTTCCTTGAAAGTATGATAATTAGGTCTTCAGCATTCAGGCTTTTTCTTTCAAACTTTATTAATTAGATACTAATGGCACGTCCCGGCTTCGGACGGTTGGACTTTTATTTAGTTTTCGTTGGAATCCCTGTGTTCTTTGCTGTGGTCTTCTGTAAGGTGGAGGTCCTTCCCCAGTTGGGCTTGCTCGCTAGTATGGCGTTAATGAACTTCCTAACAAGGTGGAATTGATCAGACATTTTAAAATATTTTTTTCAGTTCGTTTCGTGCGATATGCTTATAAATGTGAGTCAACTCCAGTGGCGCAGTGGCCCGGGTTAAATCCCTCAGGTATTGGTCCGCAAAGTATCAACTCGCAATTTTGACATTGTACCCTGTGCATGGCAATGGATTCATTATTGGTATATAGCTGGCGAAATGAAATACCTACCTCTGAGAATGCGTGATGGTATTAAAATTATATATTACTAGTTGCTGCCCGCGGCTACGCCCGCGTAGATGTCGGTTATCCCGATAAAAAGTAGCCTAGTGATATTTCAGACTATAATCTATCTCTGTGCCAAATTTCTTCCAGATCCGTTCAGTAGTTTTTGCGTGAAAGAGTAACAAACATCCGTACATCCATTCTTACAAACTTTCGCGTTTATAATATTAGTAAGGCTGTTTTTTTTTAATAATTCATCAGCCTCAACCACTGCGGCAATAAGCTTAAAATTTTGCGCAAAGGTACCTTTAATGACGTACCTAAGTGGACAGTACGAAGGGATTTTTGGTTTAATCTTTAAACAGATAAAAAATCGTTTAAACCAGGCAAAGACGGGACAGGCCGCTAGTCCTACTAATATTAGAAATGTGAAAGTTTGTGAGGATGAATGGATATAGGTAGGTATGGATGTTTGTTATTCTTTCACGTAAAAAATAGAAATTATAGGCATAGATATAGATTATGGTCTCAAATTGCGAATAGGCTACTTTTTATCGCGATAACCGACATTTACGCGGACGGACCCGCGGGCAAAACCTAGTTCTTTATATAAACGCAAACAAATTGGATAAAAATCTAAATGATTAATGAGCCATTTGTCAGTTAGTATTGTTTGTAATAAAAACTAAACAGATGGCGTTAATTTCACCTCGTTAAACATAATGGAATTAATTAACATTTATGTTATCTTGATAACTGGTGTTGGTTTTAATTATAACAATGTTAATTGAACGATGGAGCTTTGTATTAGATTCTTAATAATTAATTGGGTAGCTTTTTTGGTTTGGTTGGAGAATTGCTATAGACAATGTTAACGCACAATGTTGCTATCTGATGGAACTGTCAACGGTGTGCCGGGAGTTGTGTGTATTAATATCATTTATTGTAGTATACAATGATTTTATGTATAATATACCAACCGTCACTGGTAAAACCTAGCATGTACCAAACTGTAATGGTAAAAGCCCGATAAAATCGTTTATTATTTACATATTACTACATTTACCGACTCGTGTTGGTAAACCCTAAGATTTACTGGTAAAACCTAAGATTTACCGTAGTTCGGACTTTTACAGTAACATATACACATGAGAAAAGAAACATGTTTACTTCGAATGCACCTACTTTTATTTATCTCTGCACCACCCTTAATGGTTGACTGGTAGAAAGCCTTTGGTATTAAGTCCGCCAATGTACTTTTATATATGAAGTTAAATAAATAAATAAAAGAGTATAAAAAGGGGCTGAGAGGGTAGTGAAACGTCCTCATTTATAGAAATATACCGCTTTTTAATTAAAATACAAAAATCGTTTCATCAAATTTTTACACGCTTTTTATTAGCTTCACCTGTAAGTTTGTAACCGACTTGTTTGGGCGCGATTTTGACCCACTTTAAACGGCCAGATTTCGTTCAAACTTAGTAGATTTATCGAGGGCTGATGACAATACACTAATTTGATAAAATTATAAATAATATTACCTACTAAAAAGTAAAAAATAAATAATAGTTTAAAAAAACTAAAAAAACACGCATTTTATAGAAAACCGAACTAAAAAATAGAAAATGAATTTTAATAAATTTAAATTAAGATTAAATTAAGAATTTAAAAAAATATTAAAAAAAAAGCGTGGGGTGCTTTTAAGATATTATCAAGATGATAATCACTCTACTCATATCTGTCAATAAAATATTTATAACTATTATTGACACCATGCACCTCACGCTTTTTTTTAAATAAAATATATTTTTTTAATTCTTAATTTAATCTTAATTTAAATTTATTAAATTTTATTTTCCATTTTTTAGGTAGTTTTTCTATAAAAAGTGCGTTTTTTAGTTTTTTAGTGTAAAAATACAATCTACATCTGCCTGTGTAGGATCTAAGATAATCTTCGTTAAATATGAAGTTAATATTTATCTAATTCTTTAAACATAAAAGCAACTGTAGTGCAAGGTTCAGCTATGTAACGGGCACAGCGAGACGCTTTAGCGGACAGCACAAGTGCATAAAAACAAATTTCTTGCTCAAAATAGCATAAGATACAATAACTAATATTTACAATATTAGTTAATATTTGTAAGCACAACAATATTTAATAAAACATTCGATAATTACATAAATTATATCTACTGTATACATACGATCAAAGCACATGAACCTGTCTCAATCGCTTGTGGTGACGTACGTGACTTAACAACTCGGTGCTGTCGTGTGTGTGACGTCATCCGCTCCTACGTCACACCATCTGACATGTTCGGGCTTGTCACCTATCAAGGTTCTTCCGGACTTATCGGATATTTCGCAAGCACGAAAATTTGTTGTTAACGGCAGCATTTTCGATCCAAAGTTCTTTAACTTCCTTGACTTTGTATGGTGGAAGTTTGCTGTGCTTTTAAAACAAGTGTTATACACTTGTGGGGGTGGTTGGCAATACAATATTAGTTTAACAACTATTGCCAATCAAACAAATTCCTCAAAAAAACAAAATCCTTAAGGTAAGCAGTTACCGTGGCCTAAGGACGTTTGCAACAACAGGAGTGTCACTCACGCGTTGCCGACCTTTTAATTACCTTATAACTCCTTTCTTGAAGAACCCCATGCTATAGTCTCTTGGGAAAACCTCGGCAGGGAGCTCATTTAATTTTAGATTAGGAATGTTGTATCAGTATAAGTATTTTAAACAGAGCTTATCCACACGACTTTACTCGCGTATATCTGTTTTGTCGTCAGATATAGATAAGCAAACTAATCAATAACGAATTTCTAAAGCTTGGAATCCGCACTGTTCCGAGCTTCCCACTCTCAAGGATTAGTATTCTATTCCGGTACAAAGATAAACATGCGCCATATCCCGCTATTATTTGTGGGAAATATTATTACGAGCATCTAAGGCGGCGAACATACTATCATACTTTTATCTATAGCTTAATTTTACCACCCATATACTGGCGGTAGACCTTTTATTCTTATGTTATCGTGGCTGGGGTTGCCTTTATTAGCCAAAGTACTCTGACCCTGTACAAACTTGAGCGCAATCACCGTCTGTTATATTCATCCTACGGACTCTTGCAGCATTTCTAGTGTTAGTGCTAGTGTATTCTTGATTGGTATGCGCAATATCTGAAGAATGCCTCACTCTATTTGACTCCCTTGATACTGAGAAAATAAAATCTCAAGACTTTAAGCATATTTTAGCAAATTCAACATTTTCGAACTTTCCTACTTATTTCCTTTGTGGTAAATATCAAAAATAACAATAACGAGAGCTCATTCAAGAGTTACTGAAGCACGTGACGTCATCACATTAACAGTCCCCTTATCGTATTCCCTTTTACCTTTTGAGCACGTCCGACAGATCCCCCTCTGTCGTTTAATCGATAGTGTATAACCACCCTTAAAACGAAAGTGTATACTTAACTATTTAAATGGTATTATGGCACTTTGGACGAGATTATTTTAGCAGCTGTTATAAGCATCATATAGTTAGTTATGTGTTCGGTAGATATTAAAGTTTTAACATTGTGTGATTTAATCTTGCATCTTCTCGTTTTTATCTTTAACGTCCCGAACCGAAACTTTGTTTTCGAATTCGGCCAAAACTAAACTCATCATCTCAATCCATAAACGTCCCACTGCTGGTCACGGGTCTCCTCCATATACTTGGAGGGATTTTAGTCTACTATACCACGCTGGCCAGATGGGATGGTATAGGCTTTGTTTTGAGTTTTCCCTCACTTGCAGTGGATATTGTTGACTTTAATTACTCCCTTAGTCGATTTACGACACCCTCGGGATAGATCGGAGTGGTGACATTTGTATTTAATCCAACAAACAAAAACTAAGCTCTAAACATAATAATACAATTTAAAAAAGTAACCGTTCGTTGGTTCCATTTGAATTTATGTCTGCATCGGATCGTAGATTTCATTGCCTGGTTAGGCAAAGTGTTTATTTATTAAAACATTGTTAGGACCTGCATAGCACAGAGTCAAGAATTTCGTCCGGTATGTGGCAATAGGCTCTCCTACATGGGAAAAAAATATTAATCGGAATGTAATCACGAATTAATGACATACCCACAAGGCGCTTGACATTCAATAACGTGTCGAATGGTGTCGACATTGGTGACACGTGTAGGTCAAATACCTTTGAGGCAACATAAAGTATTTATGTGTTTGATTGTACTGAGAATTTGTGTAGACACACAAATTCGAAATATTATGTTTTCACAGAAAAATAAGTCGATGGCGTTGTTTTCTGTACTTATCTACTGTAATGTTTGATACTTATACTTGGAGACTTAGAGCTTTGTTAATTTGTAGTTCATTCTTTGACAAATCGATGGATGGCAAAAGGCTCGAAAGTGATCGAATTGTTCGATCACTTTCGAGCCTTTTGCCATATACGGGTTTCAATCCCAGATTAGCATTGCCCATTTTGTTTTTTGTTAATAGAATGTTTTTCGATGGCACGATCTAATTAGGTATTATGCTTTTCGAAAAATACTCTATATTTTTATAATAGTTACCGCCCATGCAAAATCTTGAATTCAAACCCGTACAAAGCAAAAAGCTCGCTCCCTATTACATGATGCCCTATTACAACGTAGCTTGCAAACGTAGGTGTCACAGACAGAGGTGTATGATACACCCACGTTTTGTCTGAAAAAGGGAGCCTAGCTCCCAAACGACTTTTGTTCCCAAACAAACGTGTGTTTTAAGTTATCACAAAGTAAGCCAATTACCCTTAGGGTAAAACATAATAATATAACAAAGTAGACTCATAAAGCAGAAAAATTTACTGTAATGGAAATTCAGTTATTTTTGGGATTAACAGAAGTTACCTAATACTTTTTTTGCACTGACTTGCTCATGAGTAAGTACGTTAGCTATTAAGAAATCAGTGGAATTCGTGATTAGTTTCGTTAACCATTCTATCAAAACTGTGGCTGGAAACTGCTTACCCTGGACATGTATTTCACTACTCGGCAAAGAGCTATTAAATGCAAACAAATAACTACGAAAAAAGCTTCGTGCTTGCGTCGTACTAAGCTCTAGCACTCTTAGTTGAATATTCATTATCCGGTGTGGACTCCTAATAGACCAGGAAAAAACAAACAACAAAGTGGAACGCAAATGCTACAAACAAATTTTCCAATAACACATTTCGCAACACGTACTGCCTCTTAAACAAAGAACGCCCTAAATACTCCATTAAATCCGTACGAAATTCCCGTGGGAAACACAATTTATGAACCATAAAATCCAACTATGTAAGATGTAACTCTATGGTTATTGTCGTGAATCGTAAAACGATTGCAAAGTACCACAATAGCTCGTAAAAGTTGGTTAAACAAAGGTGCCACATTCGTCACAAGCCTTACGTAAAAGCTATGAATGAGAAAGCAAAAAAAAAAAGGGTTTTGTAAAAAATGGATTTGGATAAGGCGTTTGATACAGTCAATCAATTTATGTTTGTATTGTTTTAGAATTCAGATGCTGTGGTGTTATTGTTGTAGGTATCAAATACATTAGAATATATTCGATATAGCTAAAAAAACTGATTTTAAATAGTAGTACATATTTAAATTCAATGTGAACTCTACATGGAGTTGTAGTAGTAATTGTCATTCCAGAATCCTATAAATACTTTAACATTCGAAATGTATAACACATCCACGTTTCGTCTGAAAAAAATCGTTAAAAGCCTTAAAACAAATCCTTTTATTTCATAAATTGTAAATGTCGCCTTTGAAATTATATTAATAAACAATGTTACTTTATTTTATCTTCTAGCGCGCTTTGAGCCAAAATCAAAAGGCACTTTCTACCTAAACGAAATTATAAAGTTGTCTCTAACAATACATTTCTAAGAATAATTCGTACCATGTTAAAAGCACCGCGTGAGATTGATTTGTCAACATCAACAGAAGGTTTCAGCAACACAATTAACATTTTGCGTGCCTTTCAATTAATGTAGTCACGTGTACTGAACTGCTTCATTACAATAACAATAATTAAAGTGTTGTTTTGTCAAATGCTGTAAGTTAAATATAATAGCAACCCATATAAATGTCCCACGGCTGGACACGGGTCTTCTATTCTCTTAGCATTTATACTACATGGTATTTAGGGTCCAGTAGACAGTGTTCAAATTTCTCCCGAGATTTATGAAAGGCAAAATATTCTTAGAGATCAAAATAAATATAATTTCCGACTAAAAGCTTTTTTGCCAATATAGTCAATATTTGCTACTGAAGCTTCTTGATGTTTGCTTTCTTGGTAATAATGTATATAAAATATATTATAATGTATAATATATTTTATTGTATGCCATTCACCTACGTGTAAACAATAAATATGGCAATTTAAACTAAGTTCGTTTAGTTAGAGAGACTGAACGAGATGCCCGAATTGCCAGCATTTTCGTATTTCTTATATACTAACTACTCGTACTTCCAACCATACGCAACATTCATGTGACTGTCTGCTCAAACTTCACCCATTATCGAATAAGGCCAAAAGCCTTTTCAAACATTGTTTTCGTCCCCAATTATAATCCACCATTATCGTATCCAAGTTTTCTACTAAATATTTGATTGTGAAGTGTGTTAATAACTAGGATCGTAATTTAGGTTAGCTTGCCCCAAATTCTAAGCTTCGTATTGAGAATTTTGACACGAAAGGAGCGTTAAGATATTAATCAGTCTGAAACGTAGTTAGTGTTGAAAAACTGGGTCTTGATCGATAAATGTTAAAGAGGTCTTTCAGTTTATCGTTTGTTATTTTAGCAGTTTAGGAATGCTTAGAATATTTTAAGTATCTAGTTTAAATTGAAGATTATGAGTTTGTACTTCGTAAACTTCTGAAAGTTTGACCGCCTTTGAGCTAAAGGAATTTCAAATAAATTAAACTTAGCGTTAGCGTAGCCAACATAATAATAATATATATATTGTAGTATTAAATGATGACGAGTCTATTGAGCTTATAAAGGAATTCCTTTAATAACTTGCATTATAAGCTTATTCATTAAAGGCTATTAGGTATCGGTTTATTTTTATGTGACTGAATCTGTAATGAGGAAATTTGAATATAATGGAAAAGACTTGAAAGTCAATAAGTGGTTATGTACGTTTAGCCCTAAGAGAAGAGAGAGTAAGCAGTGTATATGCAATTAAAAACCACATGTCCACCTAAATTATTACACAGTAAAAACATTTTGTATTGATTGTGTTTAATAATTTTATTTTTATTTTCGCAGGCATATGAAAGGCGGTTTCCCAACTGCCCACAGATCCCAGTAGTGGTGAAATGCGTCATCACCGAAGACTCTTGGTCGGAGGACAACTCACAGCGGCTCACCACCAGGCGCTGTCAGCTTAACGTAGAAGCTCCATATCTTCTAAAGAAGGTAACTAAGAACTTTTATGAATGCCGGTGTTAAGTTCACGTAGTGCTTTACAACAGTACTTCAACATCTTTCTTTTGTCATAGATGATCGGAGTAGACTACATCTACTTCATCCAGAAGAACAGTTTAGATCTGAAGAGCAGGGTGCTGGAAATCGAGGCCACCAACGAGACCTTCTCTCAAAGGGTCGGAGTCATGGAGAAATGTAAATATTATGTAAGTAATAGTAATATCAAATTAATTATGTTTATTTTGCCAAACAATGCAAGGAAATCCTACTTCTTCCTAGCTTCGGAGCAGCACGGGTCCTCTCGTTATTATAATAGTCAAAAGTAGTTGACGGTTTTAACACAGAAAATCTATAAAATATTATATTTTTAATGGTTTTAAGGATTCCAGTTCCATATCAAACATTTTCTTAATTATTTCACCTGTCCATATAAGTACTAGTAGAGTAAAGAGGCGCTCATAGCTAGGTGCACTCGCTGGTCTGTAAACGATCAGCGGGTAAAGCTACCAAGGTCGCAGTAACCCTATAGATGGGTGACCGAATAGTGGTATTTCATCTGAGCGTCTCCGTGCTTCGGAGGGTACGTTAAAAGTCGGTCCCGACTGTTAAACAGTCGTTAGATCACGACAGAGGCCTAAATATGGGCGATCTAAATAACTCTGTCACCAGGTTGGCCACTAACCAAACGATAAGAAGAAGTACTAGTAAAGAAATAGTCTTATATTAAGTAGACAGTAATTATTTTTAGTGTGCAGAACATTTAATATAGAGAATATTAACATTATTTATCTGGAGTAATCTTTATCAGCATTTATATTACTTTAAGACTTAAGTAGTTAGGCTCTTGTATCCTATATTGTTTTATTTGCTATCCGTTTAATACTTATCATACATTTTGATGAGGGTCTTGCACTCTCGTAAACCCAATTGTTTTTTGTTTATGTGTATCGTACTTATGTTACAATCGTGTGTTCTTGCATGATTAAATAAATTCAACTTTAGCGTAGCCAACATTATCTTGTAGTATTTCAATTATGACGAGTATATTGAGCTCACAAAGTAATGCCTATAATAGCTTGTGGCTATATGCTTATTGATTAAAGGCTATTATTTATTTTTATGTAACAGGATCTAAAAGGAGGAAATCCTTACTAATATTATAAATGTGAAAGTTTGTAAGAATGGATGGATGGATGTTTGTTACTCTTTCACGTAAAAACTACTGAACGGATCTGGATGAAATTTGGCACAGAGATAGATTATGGTCTGGAATAACACATAGGCTTTTTGCAGCGATAACCGACATCCACGCGGGCGGAGCCGCGGGCAACAGCTAGTTTGAATATAATGGAAGAAACTTAAAGTCAATAAGTGGTTATGTACTTTTAGCCCTAAGAGGAGAGAGAGTAAGCAGTGTATATGCAAATAAAAACAACATTTCCACCTAAATTATTACACAGTAAAATCATTTAAATTAAATATTTGTTTTTAGTGTTTTATTTGAAGCATTATATAATATAGGTAATTGCCTCGTTGGTTTAGTGTTATTTATCGCAACTGCTGATCACGAGGTCGACAGTCAGATTTACCGGTCGGTGCTAAAAGCAAATATTGAGTATTTCTGTCAAGTCTTTTTCTTTTTCAAAAAGACAGTTTCCGCACTTGGAAACAAGTACTGTGTCGCGAGGGTCTTTACAAATATACAATTAACTGATACAAAGTACACCCAGACTCGGGACAACCATTTATGGATCGCACAATTTTTTGTCCAGTGTGGGGATCGAACCCACAACACGTCGATTGTAAATGGCGAGGGTACCACTTAAGTTACTGAACCTACCGTACACAATAGATGCCCGAAGTTTATAATTGTGTGCCTCGTTGATCCTACGCCTAATCTCTCTCCGGTCGTGTCGGATTGCCGTCCCATCGAACTATGAGAGTGAGGGAAAAAAGAGTTCACTTGTGCACCATAATACGAGTAGGTATCTCGCTCGCTGCTGGCTAGTCTCCGTTAAAAATTAGCCGTCGTCACCGATATTCGGTTAGGAACACATTATTATGTATAAAATACATAATTTTAATTGCTTTATCACATTTCGACACTGTCGTAGAACAATGTCAGATGTTATGATACTACGAAATCGTGTTTTTAACACAATTGGCTTCTATAAACGATTATCTTTCCCAACAATTTTTTTTAATTTTTTTTATGCAGTAGTTTTGAAGATATTCAATCGAACAAAATCGTACTTGAACATGATTCCGAATGACAACATCGCGTGCCAACATGCGCTGTTGTCTCTTGTTCGTCAAGGACGCGTATGCGCCGGCCGCTGTCTATTTAACGTCACATGCGGCGACGTACGACGGCAAGTGGTGATGTTTCTTAATGTTTTTAAAGATAATGCCTAAACGTATTTAAAAGCTATTTTTATAGTTTTAATGAATTTGTAATATAACAAAATCAATACAAGATGTCAAGATCAAAGCAGATATTAAATTTAGTTCTAAATAATAAAGAATTAATTAACCGCTCAACCGAGGAATCAAGTATTTCGACTAATTTAAACGAAAGTACACATAATCCTGGTAAGTCATTCTTATAATAATTAATGTTCGTAACAGTAATTAGTGATATTAATATATATTTTATTATTTCGAACCAGTAAAAAGATTTTATTCTAAAATACTCAAAAATCATGTCGTATTGTAATGAACGACTATGTTCTATGGAACTCAAAAATAATCATTTATATTATTAAATCTAATCATAGTGATGGTGTAAATACGTATATTACTTTATTTTAGCAACAATATTTATTTCTATAAATTTTGTTGTATCTTAAAATAGTGTCGTTTTATTACAAAGTTCATTTTAATAATTGAAGTCGGTTGGGCAAATACGACGCTGTACTACGGAATAAATGTCACAATTTTTTGTCGTACAATTAAAACCGACCGTATTCTTTGGCGGCTTTCGAATACAATTTTGTTCGTCACTTTCAATTATAAAAAAGTGATAGATTTTAATTAACAGTTTTTTTTTATTTCTTGTATTTATAATTTTGTGATATAGACTTCTGATTTTAACATGATTTTTTTAAGACGTTGCAATTTTGGAGGTTGATAGATCTTCATCACCTATACCACCAGGTGCAGATAAAATCGCAGATGAACTAGCCTACCACTGCCTGATTATTCGATCAAGTACCCAAAATTTATTTTCCGTACCAAAGTTCCTTATTAATATTATAAAATGTAAAAGTTTGTGAGTATGGATCGATGGATGTATGGATGGATGATAACTACTGAACGGATCTGGATAAAATTTGGCACAGAGATAGATTATGGTCTGGAATAACACATAGGCATTTTTACAGCAATAACCGACAACCATGCGGGCGGAGCTCTTGTACACCAATGACATTTACGACACAGATATTATTATACTGCGTTTTATTCTAGATTAGCTTGTTTTAAAAATAATATGTCTATATCTAATAAGGTTTTTATTAGCTCTAAATCCCCATGATTTAGAGCTATAATATTTTGTTAGTATACAAAAGACATGTAATTTACAGAAATAATTTACAATGTGGCTGTCTTATTTGGACGCAATGACCCTCAGGTGAAGCAGCGCGTTTACGCCTAATCGCTGCAAAACTGTCCGTGTGTGCATCGGCGAACATGCCTGAGGCGCTGCACATCCATGGCAGTCCCAACAGCATCCTGAGTGCATTGTTGTATTGGACTCGAAGAGCACTGATGGTCTTCAGCGTACAGCTAGTCCAAAGACTGCACGTGTAAAACGTTTGACAATACGCTTTAAAAAGTTTTAATTTTACGTCACATGTGCAACGTGCAAATCTTGGTACAAGCATGTTGCTTCTGACCGCCAACGCTCTTCGTTCCCTTTCTACATCCAAATCATCTCTCATGTTCTCCGTAACTATTATGTCCCAAATACTTAAACTGTTGAACACGGTTTAAGGTATTACCCATTAAGGTAAGGTAATTTTGCCCCGAAGACTAGTATTTCGCTCTTTTTGGCATTGTGCTCTCCAGCATACCTCTCACACACCTCCAGTAAGGCTCTCAAACTAGCAACTGAGGGGCTTAGTAAAGCCATATCATCGGCATAACTTATATTATTAAAAGCTACGCCGTCTATGTAGCAACCTAATTGCATACTGCTAAGCTCACTAATCAGTGCATCAATATATAAGTTAAACAATATTGGAGATGTTAACCCACCTTGTCTAACCCCACATTGCAGCCTATATTCCTCCGATTCAGCATCTGCCCATTTTACAAAGTTTATTTGATGCTGATACTCATATTTAAATATGTTAATGTCTAATGGAACATTTTAATTGGACATTTTCCCCCAAAGCTTGTCGTAAGTCACCATGTCAAAAGCTTTGGACATATCAAGAAAGCATGTAAACACAGGCGTCTTTCTATCGGTGTAGTACCTCACTGTCTCTTTTAAACATAAAATTGCCGTTTCGGTTGACACACCCTGGCTAAAACCGTGCTGTGCATCGTGCAAAATGATATGCTTCTGTAAAAAAGTGTTCAAAATACTATCTTTGGCAACATTTTTATTTAACATTTTATTTTTTTTGTGCAATCCTACTAATATTATAAACGCGAAAGTTTGTAAGTATGGATGGATGGATGGATGTTTGTTACTCTTTCACGTAAAAACTAGTGATCGGATCTGGATGAACAGAGATAGATTATGGTCTGGACTAACACATAGGCTACTTTTTACAGCGATAACCAACAACCACGCGGGCGGAGCCGCGGGCGACGGCTAGTGATACAATAAAGAAAGTTGATTATTATTATATTTTTGTTTTTTTTTTTGAATTTAATAATGAAAAACTTAACATACAACACCAAATAAGCATGAAATATCGAAGAACAAAGTGACATATGTACGTAGGCAACCTCATTTCCCGTAGGACAACGTCGTAATGTTACATAAGCTATCTAGCGTAAGTAGAACAAAGTTGGATGATAACAAAAGAGGACTATTTTTTTTATAATAAATAATATGTACTTGTAATTTTCTGGGAATAACTACAAATATGTTAGCAAAAGCTATTTGAAAGTTATAATATGCCAAAATAATTAGGTAAAAAAATATGCCGAAAAATCTGAGTTCAAAACTTTAAAGTGCTCTCCTGTAAAGTAGCTATTTTGTAGAAGCGACTTTGTTCTATGACAGTGTCGATTTACATTATCAATAAAATCACTAATTGTTGATTCACGTAGGCATGTTATAAAATAAACAACTTAATATAACAAATTTAAACTATCATGGTCATTATTATGAATATGTATAGCGGGATAATTATTATCTGTGATCACGGATGAACTGCGTGATCATGGCGCTTGTAACTACTAACTACTAGGCTGCCCGCAACCTTCACTTGGTAGACGTCTACCTTGTTGAAGGCCGGTTTACACTACGTCTTCAAGTTCGTGGTCGCCACTCCAGAATCTATATACCTCTAATATTAGGGTAGGCCGGAGTTAAGTTGCCTTTCATTTAGGAATGCGTTTTGAAAGATACGTATTCCTATCCCAGGGTTACTTCCATGTGCTTCCATCTTAAAGCCCTGGTGCAAAAAAATGGGTTGGCAAAACGCAAGTGATACCTCTGGTAATGCAAGCGTCTATAGGCTACGGATACTGCTTAACATCAGGTGGGCCGTATGCTTGTTTGCCACCCAAGTAGTATAAAAAAAAAAAAAACACCTTTTTTAGGTCGACGGTTTAGTACAACATCGATTGTTTTCGTAGTACGCTGCATACAATTTTTTGTATTGGTATTCTTAACTAAATTAACGGAAACTAGTCATTTTACATAATTTATTTTAATAGCAGCGAGTACTACTTAATCGAGGCTTCTTCTAACAAACATTTCGGATATCGACCCAAAATAATATTTTGTATGATGATTTTATTAAAAAAAAAAAAGACAATTCCCGCACTTGGGCACAAGCTCCGTGTCGCGGGGAACTTTACAAATATACAATTATTTTTTGATACTGATTATTTCTGAATTTGGCAGATCGTTCTGTTATATTAAAGGTATTTGTTACTCGACTGGGTCCCTAATATTCGTCCTCCCATTGATCCCCCAGCAGGAGACCAGTTAAAGGGATGAAACAAAAGTTGAGTGAGGTGAAAGGAATGTTGAGAGATTGCATACAATTCATATGTATTCACCAGAAACGAAATCAAAAATCTATCCTGTTGACGACGAATACAAAATATTATTAATTCCAAAACTGGCTGATATTCATTGGCAAATCGGTGGAAGCTGGTAATTATCTGACGATCCATTATAATGATTATGTTGCGATATTGTAAGGAAGGTGCACTTAGTACCGTACCTACTGTTAGGAAGCTATAACAATTCAGACGCCGATTATATCGAGGTGATGCAATGTTAGAAAGTTGGCCACGCGATGCTACTAGACTGCTTCTTAACTATCAAGACTGACCAGGGTCTGGTTATTATTATAATCAGATGGTTTGTGATTATATAGGTCGCTAGATAATAAAAGAGTTAAGGTGTATGTTCACTTTGTCGCTGCCATATCTATGTACATAATAGAGTTGACATCAGTATGCAGGAACCAGTAACTTTGACTGACTGAATTTGACTGCCTCGGTGGTCCAGTGGCCGCAGTATGCGACTGCTGTGCACGAGGTTGTGGGTTCCATTCCCACACAGGACAAAACTTTGTGTGACCTACAAAGAATTGTTCTGAGTCTGGGTGTAATTTGTGTCCGTTAAATTGTATGTTTGTAAAGCCCCCGCGACACAGAGCTTGTTCTCTAGTGCGGGAGTTGAAGAAAAAAAAAAAAAAAACTCACTGATGAAGGTTTAGAATGCAGACTTGTACCTACCTGACAGATTTTTTTCTGTGACTAAGGTAGGAAAATACGCTCCTTTCTGATAGTATTCAAGTACCTAAGCGAGTGCATGCCCATTATACCAATAACCCTCTTGGCTGCGCCGTAGTCGGGTTACATTATCAATGCTGTTCTCCAGGTATATAATAGAACATTTTTCCAAATATGTTCATCTTCTTCTTCTTCGTGTCGATGGTACGATAAATAATTAAATTGCACAAGCCCAGAATTTTGCCACCTCTACGGCGTTATCAGTTGCCGCGCAGAGGTCACTCAGGGTGCAGGTATTAGGGCACAAAGGACAGGACAGGAGGTGAGCCATTGTTTGCGGGTCCGTTCCGCATTCGCACTCTGTATTTGTTACAGCGGTATAGCCCCACTTAACCAGATTGTATCTGCATCTCCCCACTTGGGTCCGAAGTCGGTTGAGTGACTTCCATGTAGACCATGGAAGGTTATACCCCGCGGGCAGCTGCTCTTTAAGATGTAAATAATTAGTGGGAGCGGGGAACGATTTCTGCCATAATCTACAGCGAGCTTCAACCGGACATCCCGATAGAGTCTCAGCAGATTTTAAAAAACTGTGCCGGCTCTTTAGACGCTGTGTTGGTAGTTGGGCGCTAAATAGTGGATGTCTTGTGTCAGTTTCCATTTTATGTTTTTCCATTGCGCATGCAACTGCTCGCCGGACTTGTAGGGTACAATGCGCAGAGTGAGGTTGGCTTGAGACAGCCTGTAATTGTTCGGCACGTCTCATTTAGTGCAGTGTCAACCTCATTGGCATGGGCTGAACGGTGCCACACTGGGCAGGCATATTCGCCTGCAGAGAAGCATAGTGCTAAGCCAGTAGTGCGTAGTACCTGAGGCGAAGCACCCCAGGTAGTTGACGTAAGGCGCCTAAGCAGGTTATTGCGGGTACCGACTTTTTGTTTGGTTTTCAAACAATGGCTCTTATATGTGAGCGCTCTGTCAAGAGTCACTCCCAAGTAGGTCGGATTATAACTATGGTTAATATCTACTCCTTGCCAGTTTATTTTCAAGGTGCGTCCTGCTGAGTTGTTGCGAATGTGAAAAACGCAAGACTGTGTTTTTGAAGGGTTCTGTTTCAGCCCGTTATCCGCATAATACTTCCCCAGGACGTCCAAACCTTCCTTCAGGTTTTTCTCAGCATCCTCGAAACTGCCCGTTTGGGTAGCTAGGGCAAGGTCATCAGCATACAAAAAGCTCTTGCAGTTTTTGGCATTAGGTTGATCGTTAGTGTAAATGTTGAAAAGGATGGGTGCCAAAACACTTCCCTGGGGTAAACCGTTCTTCTGATATCTCCATCTGCTTTTTTCGGAATTTAATACAACTTGATAACGTCGATTCCGCAGCATCTCACCCAGTATTCGAACGAATCCTAAGTCGTCGACCATGCTTGTGAGTTTTGCCAGTAATCTCTTGGTGTTGACCGTGTCATATGCTGCTGACAGGTCCACGAGGACTACACCCGTAATTTTTCTAGCCTCGTAACCATCCTCTATAAACTGTGTTAGTTTAAGGATTTGTCCAGAACATGACTTACCCGGTCTGAAACCAGCCTGCTCTGGAATTAGTTTAGGCTCAATTACAGGAAGAAGACGATTGAGTAGAAGCCGTTCAAACATTTTGAATGTATGGCACAAGAGCGAAATAGGGCGATAGTTTTTTGGGTTGTCAGGCAGCTTCCCTGGTTTTAGCAGTGCTATTATTTTAGCTTTCCTCCAGATTTTGGGGATTTTGGAGCTTTCGAGGCAAACATTAAAGCAATTCAGGAGCCATGACACACCAATCGGTCCTAAGTGCTTTATTTGTTCTACAGTGATGTCATCTAATCCACAAGCTTTGCCATTCTTCAGTGATTTAATGGTCGCAACTATTTCCGATAAGGTAAAGGGCTTACTGATTTCTGCTGAGGACGTTGAACTTTTTGTAGGTTTAGGGAATTTTGGGAGCCTATCTGGAGTTTTACCATTAAGTAGGAGTTGATGTGCTATTTGATTGGCCGTAATTTTACCGGGATTGGTTGGTTCTGGAGGGTCACTTGTGAGTTTTCGTAGAGTTGCCCACGCTTTCTTGCTGTTTTTGGTCATGTCAACATTCTCCATTGTGTTAATCCATTGTTGTTTATGGTTTTCACTGACCTTTAATAGCAATTCCTGCCCAACTGAATTGTTTCTTCAGCAAAGGCATCTTTAGCATATAGCTTTTCATAGGCTTTAAGCAGCTTGGATGAATCTGAGTCCAGGCCAGGCACGTAAGATGATCGACAGCCTCTTGGGATATTTCGACGAGAAGCTGACCAGACTGCGTTCACGAAATAGTCGTATTTTTGAGGTATTGGTTTAATTTTTTGCAGCTCATCGTCTAAATTCTGGGCAAATCTGATCCAGTTGGCTTTGGAGAAATTAAACCGACGTCTGAAAGGAACCACTGTCGGTTTCAAAGCACCATAGACTTGACATGCTATTGGTCTGTGTTGTGTTCTAGGAATTGGTGTGCATACTGTTTTTGTACAGAGATGACTGATGTTATCACTAGTGAAAATAAGATCAGGGTTATAGCCTCGTTTCCATCGACCGCTGTTAAATGATTTGGGGAGTTTAGCATCATGTAGTAGGGTCATATTTTCCACCTCTGCCCACTGTTCTACAGCGCAACCATCAGGATTTGTATCTTGGTAGCCCCAAGAGATATTGTGGCTGTTAAAATCACCAATAACTATTTTTGATTCTCGATCGTGAAAGTTGTCATTTAGGCTCATTTTGAAAGGTTGAGTCGGTGGTTTGTAGACAGAAGTGATAGTGCAATGACCTACATCAATAGTGATAGTTTCTATTGAATTGACAGAGGAAGTGGAGGTAGATACTATTGCAGTACAAGGCTTGGTAAAAACAGCACTCCCATATTTTGGGTGTGGGATTTCGGCAGTGAGTGTTAGACCAGGAATTTCGGGCCTTTCAATATGTTCATTAAATTGCAACATTTAATCATCGTTTTCCACTCAATGATCTCGAAGGTCATATTATTCTGTACCTACTTCAATTATTATTTCAAAGTTTTCTTAAATCATACTGCAGGAGCTTGACTAGCGATATAATGTGTCAAGTGCACCTAAGCACCTTATTGAATAAGAAATTATTGAGATATATCCATTAAAATCAAACAACAGAAGACTGACATAACACGTTAATCTAGAAGAAATGGAAACAATGTAAGCATAGTCAGTGCTAGTTTTAATTACACCCGGAGACAGAAGATGGAAGTGCGTAACGTGAGTAGTGAATAGAACAGTAACATAATTGTAACACAAATATAACAAAATAATAACAGAGACAATATATTATTATATACACACAAATATAAATGATAATTTAAGTAAAATTATTCAACTTTATCTTTTTACAACTAAATCCCATAATGAATTAATAACAAACATTATTGAACGCGAAGACAGGAAAGAGATGACGTCCGAGATAAAACTACATGATACAGGTTATGAAGAAGTTGAAGGTTAAACAAAGTTAAACTTCCGAACATCGTACCTGACGCGATGCGACTGAGATAGACAGCGAAAGAGGTAGATGAACTTAAAGAAAATGTTATCGAAGATGAAGAAGCGTATCTTATATTTCATGGGCTGTCTCTGTAAGTCAGGACCTTTTGGTATCGTTTTGTGCTAGATAGACACAGTTTTAACTCATCCCCCTAGACTCCTTTATAAGTGGTAGAATGTCTTTGATGGGTCCTGAAGCCTTCTAATTTAAAGAGAAAGATATTCTTCTAATTTTAAGAAAATTTAAGAAGGTGTGTGTTCGTGGCATAGACAATGTATGTGTAAGTGCCTTTTAGGAAGGTCTATCTTTATAAGAATACCTTCATCATCATGTCCATCGTTTTTGAGGGCTGAATAGACCGATGCAAAAACGACATGTTCTATCAGGACTGATAAAAGAAGAATATGTCGGCCGACTTTATGTCGCCTTTGCCTTTGTCTCTTGTCAGCGAGTGCTGCGAATAAGCTTAATCGCAAAACTATAACAATAACAAAGATTGTCTTGACTGTATAACATCAGTGTTGCTCTCGATACAGAAGACGAAGAGTTTGTTAATCAATATTCTAGGATAAAACAACAATTTCTATCTCAAAATTATAGAAATTTTAAGTTTACAATAAATCAGTCTATTAAAATTTCTAAACAAAATTTTGCCTTCATAATAGTATATAAAAACTACTTTCTAAAGGCAATGTCATTACCATTGGCGAAAACAGGATTTCCAGTCCATTCTCTCATAATATCCAAAACCATTAACAAAAACTGAGCAGGTAAAACCTGCTGCCTCAATCTGGTTCAAAACAATATCACATTGCAAATTATATTGCGAAACCTGTCAGGCTTGGAGCCAATTAAGACGAAAAATGATAAAAAAGTAACATTAACGACCGCACAAAAACAGGGCATGGCAGCGACGTAATTAATTTTATAAGGATATAAAACACACTAGCTCTCTGTAGATTATGGCAAATCTATCGATAACTAATCAATCAAAGTCAATCAAGAGTCCAGTACCGAAAGTCATCAATATAAAATCAATATAAAATTTACTCAGACCCAACACGTGCAGTCTTAATGTCTATAATTTGGTAAAGACCTTAAACTGCTGATCTGATTTTCAATAAACATGACTCAGAACCATCCCTATTAGATAAGTTTTCAAATAAAGAACTAAAAGCTGCAACAGACGGACAAATTTCAAACTTATAACCACCCTCGTCTATTGCAAAGCGTTTCCAATAAAGATCAGATTGAATATCCTAGATATGTTATCTTTATTCTCATAATTTAAGAGCTGAGCAGATGGCTCTTGTTGGTTAAACAATCGCCACACATTTCTATGTACTTTTCCTTCACTATGTTCTTCTAGATTTTACTTTTCCTCTTCTTTCCATGTGTCCCTTCTGAATTGTTTTAAAAAGCAGCATTAAGTACTGTTTTTTTTAACGGCTTCAAAAAAGTAGGAGGTTTCATAATTCGACCGTGCTTATATAATATGCTTTTTTATGTTTGTTCGCGGATAATTTCGTTGTTTATGAACCGACTTCAAACACCTAAAAATCACTGAATACAGATTGAAGTCGGTGCCAAGCCTAATATTCTAGGATGAACCTAGCACCGATCTGTATTCAGTTATTTTTAGGTTTTTGAAGTCGGTTTCAGTTTTTTTGTTCTGATAAAATGTCGGCAATGAGTAGAAAAAGAATGAGTCCTTAAATGATATATATCTTATTAAATAATAAAATACGCAGTTTAGATAAAGATCACAGACTTAATTAAGGCTTGAAAATGCCACCGCTTATGGTCAAAATAGTGGTATTTCATTGGGAGGGTCTCTGTGCTTCTGAGGGCATATTAAAAGTCGGTTCCGACTGTTAATAATCGTCATATCACGACAGAGGCTTAAAATATGGACGATCTAAATAACTCTGTCACTAGGTTGCCAACTAACCATCGATAAGAAGAATAAGATAAGAAGAAGATGATCAAAATGTAGTGGATTTACGCAGCCAACAAAATGTTTGGGCAGGGCTTTTTACATCACTCTTAATCTGTCAAGTAGTTTCTAATCTGCGAAATAGTTCATGCAGCTAACGGATATTCAATTTACTAGTACTGTACTTAAATATTAAAACAATGTGGAAAAAGACGATCCTGCTCCGGGCTCGTCTTATTCCACATTGTTTCGCTGTAGCTCCTTATTGCAAAGGAAACGCAATTTAAATAAACGAATCTACTTTCAAAGTACAAGTTGAAACTTATTCAACCTATTCAGCAAGATGAACTTTAAATTCTAGTATGCATGGTTGGTTTTCCTTTAAATGGGTAGTTGCATTTAAAACTTTTCCAGTGGTATTGTCAGGGGCTTTGTGCATCGTTTGAATTGATTGGCAAGGATGCGACACTAGTACTACTGATTTATTTATTGTGTTGGAATAGCAATTGCCTGTGATAAGGTGAAAGTGTTATTTGTAAAACTGGAATAAAAATAGGTTTCAATAATAGCAAGTTAGAAGCATGCATTTCAACTAATAAACCGTTCCACTGCTGGGCACGGGTCTCCTCCATGGTGTGCGTTGCCCCAGCGGAAAAAGTTCGAATTTCGTAATTTGAAATATACAGATTTTCAGTGTATGACGTCGTGTAATTGTGTATGGTAAGTAATCAATTGTGTTTCCAGGCATTGGGAAGTTATTGAGCAAAAACTGATTCCGCCAGGACAACGTTGTCCCAGCGGAACTTTTTTTAAAAATGCGCCTAGTAGAAAAAAATTAGGTTCAATTTCTTGTTTGTGACGAGAGGTAATTGTGTATGCCTAAGGGGGATTTGTGTGTCCATAAACACCGAAGATATTCAAGTTTCCGCTGGGGCAACGTTTGGCAATTTGCTAGATTTCATATTAATCGTTTGTATACAGAGCTGTAAATTTTTACATACGTTGTTATCCATTTGTGTATAATGTTAGTAGAAACAGATTTTGTAATAAACATACCGTTCAGTAGATAAAAATCTAAACATAAAATAAGCTTATTAGGTCCTAGTACTTCAAGTATGTACTTCTGGGTCTAGTTTATAGTATTTATAAAAACCTTGTAAGAATTTGCAATTTCTTACCAAGTATCACTGATGAACTTTTAGTAATTAATGAGTTATGGGATAATTAACCATTTCTAGACCACTGTTTTTAAGCAGTCAAATTACATGAGATTCTAAATGAAATGTATAATAAAACATATACCAATTACTTGTGTATTAATTCAACTATTCACATGCAAATGTGTATCTCATTACACTCAATAATTAACGAAATACTGATAATAATCGATAACTACCGTAATTCGTACATAACTCGACCGAATTCGGAAGGCTACAAAAAAGCGGACGTGCAATATATAGAGTCAACGTTCTTAAACATCCAGTATAGTATTAAGCATTTTGTACAGTTGCGTACACAAATGTTATACCGTAAAAATAAAACAACTGTGTTAATGAAAAAATATTTATTAAAACTAAAGGACTATCCACTTTAAAAAATAATCAACATTAACAAAGTACTTTTCCAATAAGTAAAACATTGGTATAAAAAAGGATTTTTTATTGTTAAGTATAAAATAGCTCACAAGTTTCTTCATTTCGAGCGCTAACAATAAAGTAAAATCACAGATCACAAATCAATAATCTTTGACTCAGGTAGGTTTGTAATGGAATGCCTACCTACATCATTTACATACTACGATATGTGTAACTAAAGCTCAAGATCAAAGTAAGCCCATTAGCCAGTAAGTACGCGCGATATCGGAAAACATAGCGCGCTCTTTTTTCATCTTTCAATAAATAAAAAGGACGGCAAAAGTGGTGCCGTTGCTTGCGGGATGCGCCGCCCGCCCACGAATTCTCTATTTTTCGCACTATTCATGAACTGACAAATGTTATGATTTATTTCAAATTTCAAAAGTCTACCTTTTATTTTTATAGACTTTTATTTATTTAGGTTCGATAGTGTATCTAGAGAGGTTTCCATGGAAGGAAGGTACCAATATATGCAATGAAATATGTTGAATTGCACTTTATGTATTTTACATTTGATAACCTAGTTGATCGGTTTTTATCTTAAATATTTTAAAATAATACTTACTGTATTAACCAAATAAGCTGGAAACACCAGATGCAGAAAAAAGCTGAGAACCTGTAAACAGTTTTTGTAATCGTCTGTACCAATTTAATATCCGTATTATACCGTAAATTTTAGAATGTTACTTAAATATACTATAAGTCCGCTTTTTTGTAACCTTCCGAATTCGGTCGAGTTATGTACGAATTACGGTAGTTATCGATTATTATCAGTATTTCGTTAATTATTGAGTGTAATGAGATACACATTTGCATGTGAATAGTTGAATTAATACACAAGTAATTGGTATATGTTTTATTATACATTTCATTTAGAATCTCATGTAATTTGACTGCTTAAAAACAGTGGTCTAGAAATGGTTAATTATCCCATAATTCATTAATTACTAAAAGTTCATCAGTGATACTTGGTAAGAAATTGCAAATTCTTACAAGGTTTTTATAAATACTATAAACTAAACCCAGAAGTACATACTTGAAGTACTAGGACCTAATAAGCTTATTTTATGTTTAGATTTTTATCTACTGAACGGTATGTTTATTACAAAATCTGTTTCTACTAACATTATACACAAATGGATAACAACGTATGTAAAAATTTACAGCTCTGTATACAAACGATTAATATGAAATCTAGCAAATTGCCAAACGTTGCCCCAGCGGAAACTTGAATATCTTCGGTGTTTATGGACACACAAATCTCCCTTAGGCATACACAATTACCTCTCGTCACAAACAAGAAATTGAACCTAATTTTTTTCTACTAGGCGCATTTTTAAAAAAAAGTTCCGCTGGGACAACGTTGTCCTGGCGGAATCAGATTTTGCTCAATAACTTCCCAATGGCTGGATACACAATTGATTACTTACCATACACAATTACACGACGTCATACACTGAAAATCTGTATATTTCAAATTACGAAATTCGAACTTTTTCCGCTGGGGCAACGCACACTCCTCCATGCACTTGGAGGGATATTAGCCTACTATACCACGCTAGCCAGACGGGTTGGTATACGGTTTTGTTTCGAGATTTCCCTCTCTTGCAGTGGATATTGTCTGCTTGACTAACTCCCTTAGTCGACTGTTACGACACCCACAGGAGAGAACGGGGTGGTGTCATTTGTATTCTTAATCCACACGGACGCGTTATTAGAAGAATAGCTAATAAAAAGCGTGTAAAAACAAATAATTTCTAAAACCGGAATGGTTGGTCTGGAATTGTCAGTCTTTTTCTATGATATTGATTATTGGTCTAGCCGTTTAGTGGTGAGTGAGGTAGAAGCTATACCGGAGGTCGTCGCGTCGGTTCAATTCCTACACGGGACAAAACTTGTGTGATTCATAAATGTTTGTTTCGAGGCCGGGTGTCCGTGAATTGTTTGGTAGAGTCCCAATCTATTCCCACTCTACCAAACAATTCACCAGCAAAAACACTACCTAGGTAGTGTAGTCAATTAATTCCCAATCCGTCTGCTCCATTTTATGAGTAATCTCGCTATACACAGTCTGTCTAAGACTGCAACGCGACTGGCTGTACTATCAAAAATATATTATTGCTAGCTGTTGCCCGCGGCTCCGCCCGCGTGGATATCGGTTACCGCTGTAAAAAGTAGCCTATGTGTTATTCCAGACCATAATCTATCTCTGTGCCAAATTTCATCCAGATCAGTTCAGTAGTTTTTACGTGAAAGAGTAACAAACATCCATCCATCAATCCATCCATACTCACAAATTTTCACATTTATAATATTAGTAAGGATATGTAGATATCTAAAACATTGACAAAATACCATCAAAACGATTAAGCAATTATTTAATAGAACCTTACATTATTGCAAATAATAAAATATTATGACACTAATAGGCATTTGTTGTTCTTAATAAAGATAATATAAGTTGCCAGACAGGTTTTATTGCAACCATAGATACTCGCATTAAATACCAGATTTAATGATTCAATGGAATTCATATAAAACAAGTTATATTATCGAACAAAGACATGAGCATGATATATTTCGATAACGGTAAACTTATGACGTGAAGAAGCGGTGGTAGACGAGTAGGAAAATAACCGACTTGTACGCAAGAGGTGCGAGTTCGATAATTACACACTTTTTAACCCGTGTGGGGGTTCGAACCCTCAACACGCCGCGTAGTGGAAAATGGTGAGATAACCACTTAAGCCACTGAAGTAACCAGTGCTTGCACCGGTACCAGTCCAGTGGCCGCAGTATGCGCCTGCTGTGCACGAGGTTGTGGGTTCGATTCCCACACAGGACTAAACTTTGTGTGACCCAAAAAAGAATTGTTCTGAGTCTGGGTGTTATTTGTGTCCGTTAATTGTATGTTTGTAAAGTCCCCTGCGACACAGAGCTTGTTGTCTAGTGCGGGAGTTGTCTTTTATAAAGAAAAGAAAAATGTATATATATATATATTAGACTGCAAGAACCCGTTTAGCGATTGAGCGATTACCTTTTTTAGTTTTAAAAAAGTGGTTGAAAAAAGAACCCACGTCCTTAACATAAAGTGTTTTAGGTTTCTGTACGAAACCTGTTAGCAAGGCCAATCGACAATCAATTTGAAGGTTGGATAATGAGAGGGAAATAAGATAAATAAGAATTGAAAGTGTAAAAACTACAATGGTGTTGTTACGAACATATTATTAAACATGTATTATTCATGTAATAACAGTTCAAGTCAAAGTCATTTATTCACATGTTACTTATGAGCGTCATAAAACAAATGCCAGCATTTTTTTCCTACCGCCAATTCGCTGACTAGGGTAGGGCATCGAGAAGAATTGGCAAGAAACTTGGGCCACACTTTTCAGTTCGCGCGTTTTAGCGCGCGATTTACTCTATAAGAGATTTTAACAGGCTCCACATCCACACTTGCTGTTGTAATCAATCATAGCCTACGGTAACAGCTTACCATCAGGCGAATCGTATGCTTGTTTGTCTCCTTAGCAGTTAAAAAAATACTAAAGGTATAAGCATAAAATTAGTTACATAAATTGTTTAGGGAATTTTAATCGACATTGAAGGATTTCACCAAATTTGGCGTAAGTCTTAGCCCAGGATTATATTGCAAATTACTTTTGAATAAGCCAAATATAATCCCGAGTTAAAGCTAATTCCGAGTTGATGAAATCTTAGTCTTAACAATAAATTAAAACGTTGGCGTATTATTTTAAGGATAACACTCTGTCAAGTAACGAAACAGAACTTAAAATGAACATAGAAGAATATTCTTCGCCTATTGTAGACACAAGCTTGTATTTCTTCTATTAACATAAAATGTATCCTCACCTTAGCTAATAACCACATGCTAAGTAAGTATTGAGCTGAATGCCGACATATTAATTATTTTATAATTATAAGAAATTGATGTTAATAAAATTTAGACATTAGAGGGATTTTGTTGAATTAAAAATAGTGTTCATAATTAATTTATAATGGTATATTAGTAATTTATGTATGTGAATAGATATAAACCTATTTATATAACATGTTCTAAGGATAATACGTTAATTATTATGTATGTAATTAAACTGTTGGTACCTGACTCCCTCCACGTGTTGGGAAATTAGGTACTAAGAGTAATTGAAGCACAATTATTAACAGACGCAAAAAAGATTTTTTTAACTCACTACACTCTGAGACAAGTCGCGCTGTAGCGAGCAACTTTACCAACATACAATTCACGGACACAAAATACGCCCAGACTTGGAACAAATATTTATGAACCACACAAAGTTTTGTCTCGTGTGAGAACTGAACTCCAAGGTTCTTCAGGTATTTGGTTTGGTAGACTACTGGATCAACGGGCCAGGTAAAAAAATCAAGATTAACAGCGGTAAACCCTTGTATACAACGAGCTACAGTGTTCGGGAGTCCCGGGTAAATCTTGTAAAGTAAGGGTCAAATTAAAAGGGGTGCTAATTAAACAGGCTTCTTTTTAGTATCATTATTCGCCCCCAAAAATGTATGTTGCCTTCTAAATTACTAAGTCAGCCACAATTAACGAGCATCAAAATAATACTATCTTAGCCACTAGTTATCTTCTATGTGAACCACTCTAAATACTATTCAGCATAATGATTATTTTTTAGCATCTAAATTTGTAGCATGCATTCTAATAGTAAACTTCTAAAATACTATTAAATGACATCAAAATATATATTTATGGGTGTCCAAATTACTGAATATGGCGTACAGAAATACTAAGTGAGTGACAAACTAAGGGCAAACACAAATTCAATTTATGGGTGCCAACATTACTGAATATGGCGCACAGAAATACTGTATATGGGGTACAGAAATACTAAGTGAGCTAAAAACTGAGGGCGAACACAATTTATAAAAATTAGCGCTTCGCCGGCCGCTGCCGCGGCACGCTCGCTTCGCTCGCTCGGCTCGCGCGTTGTTAGGGTCACAGTTCTAACCTAACCTAACCTACTTGTCTGATAGCATCTCGTTTCTGGTAGCAAATGCATGAATATATAATAATATTCAAATGCATGACTTTCTAGTCGGTCACTTAGTAATTTAGTCGCCCACCTATTAATTTAGTCGCAGGGCTAGAATTTACAGTATCTTATTTCACGATAAAAGAATATGATGTATTATTTTACATGCTAAGTTATAATAAATGGTGCTTTCTGTAGAAGCTTGAATTATATTTTTTTGAGGACATTGCGTAGAAGCTGTAAAACGTAAAATGGTGACGAGATGTAAAATCCGTGGCCGAGTTAGTAAATTAGGTGGTAATGCATAAATAAGAAGGACAAGTCACAATAATTGATGATCTTTACTTGACGCTTTCTATAGAATATTTAGCGGGCGTTGTAAAAAAGACGAATTAGTTTATTAGAGGCTATGTCATTTTCCCGTTGCTTAGTAATAAAATTAGAAGTTTAATCACGTGTCCAATAAATATTTTTGTGGCTAGACTTATAATTTCCCAATTAAAAGTACTTTACACCGACATTCATGCATAAAAGAGATTGATTAATGTAGATACGTTGGTCCGTGTGGTGACGGATTAAGAATACAAATGTCACCACCCCGTTCCATTCCCAAGGTGTCGTAAGAGTCGACTAATAGAGCAAGTCAGGCAGACAATATCCACTGTAAGAGAGGGAAAACTCAAAACAAAAACCCTGTACCAACCCAGCCAGCGTGGTATAGTAAGGCTAATATCTCTCCAACCGTATGGAGGAGACCTGTGCCCAGCAGTGGGACGCAAAATCAAAATTAGTATTATCTGGATACGCTAGTCTCTGAAATCGGAGACAGGCGTGATAATATGTATATTTATAGAAGTATAAACAAATCCCATTTCTCTTTGTGCAGGTCCACCCCGAGAACTCAAACTGGACGTGCTTCGAGCAGAGCGCTAATCTCGATGTTAAGACCTTCTTCGGGCTCGAGAGCACCGTGGAGAAAATAGCCATGAAGCAGTATGCCACTAACGTTGCTAAAGGTCAGTAAGATGGTCATCAGCTCATTGTTATATTATATAATAAATGTATTCGATATCTCGGGAATAGTTTTGATACGGGATACGATGTTGACTCGTTACAATCAATGGTAAATTTCCAAACGTATTACATACCTTGCTCCGATAAAATATGGCTTGGTAGCGCGTATATGGTAAGGGCATCACCCATTATTGTAGTCCCTAGGCTACGGTAACTTCTTACTATCACTATATCAGATGGGCCGTAAATTGTTTAGCATTTTTTAATTATTATTTTTTTCACAAAAGTAGTTGCTGGTAAATCTCAGTAATTAATAACCTGCTTTTATTTTGCACTGTATTATAGATTCAGAGCATTCCATATTTAATCCTTAACCCACCGTTTATGCAAACATTTCCGCAGCAGCTCGCTAAGCCTAATTTATGGGTTATGGCATTTAATCCGACAATCTCCCGCTCTTAGCGGAAACTGTTGACTTTAAAATTACATTTACGGTGACAAATAAGCGTCCCGTTTAATAGTAAAAAGTTACCGTAGTCATCATGGATGTGTTACCGGTGTAATTTCAGGACAAACTAGTTTTGCCTAGGCTAAACTAGTTCTCACTATACGCGATAGGATTAACTAGTATAGCTTAGTCCAAACTAATTTATCCTAAGCCCGATAGGATAAACCAGTTTAGGCTAGGCCAAACTAGTTGACCCTGATAAAAATACGCACACTCTAGGCTAAACTAGTATGGCCGGTAACAGATGCATCTTTCATGCGTTAGTGACATGTTTTTAACCTCCCTCATGTTTTTTTTATCAGGCAAGGAGCTGATCGATATATTCATGTCTGAGGTGCATGCAGACGGACTCACAGAACTAAACCCTTGGACAGAAAGCGACGCTGCGTATAACATTGAGCTTCGGGGGATACTCTCGAGAGGAGCCGAACCCATATCAGTCAGTCCTGCTCCTGACACCAAACAATATCCACAAACAGGTAAGTCAGCTTCTATCTTAATATGGTCTTATATATATTTTTTGAATAGGTACTATATCAACTATATGATCATTACAGGTAGGATACATTATTTGGGCTGTACGTTTAACTAATGATTAGAAATACTAGATGCGGTAATCGCGACATCTGTTTTTTTTTATAGCAAACTTTAAGTGACTATTCTTAACCTGTTTTCGACCATCACGAAACTGTCGTGAATGTACAGATTAAAAAAATATACCCATACTAGCTGTTGCCCGCGGCTCCGCCCGCGTGGATGACGGTTATCGCTGTAAAATGTAGCCTATGTGTTGTTCAAGACCACAATCTATCTCTGTGCCAAATTTTATCCAGATCTGTTCAGTAGTTTTTACGTGAAAGAGTAACAAACATCCATCCATGCATCCATACTTACATACTTTCGCGTTTATAATATTAGTAGAATTTTTTAATCCTTCGCATCACGCGATTCCATTTATCCTGGGGTAGGTAGGATACGTGTACTGTCTTATTAAGTTTTTTAGATGACGTCGTCTCTAAAGAGTATCGCTCATGATTAAACATTTAAAACACAGACATACTGTTCACTCAGATTCGAACCTAGTCTTTGGATTGCTCGATTGCTTTCGTTTACAAACCTTGTATCGTGATTATTTAGGGTACCATATAATATTCAAACCGATACAATAAGTATGTATTGTTTTGTTGTATTGTCACATACATATACATAGTTTGTGCCCAAACGCGGTCTCGTCGACATCGGCAGTTTAGTTATTGAGGTCATCGAAAGTGTTACTGCGAGCGTTCTAATATATTTTGCATTGTTTGTTCAAATTGTTTGTTCTAATTTGGTGCAGTCGATCGGAAGTAATGCGCGTACATACATTTGGGGGGTTTTATTTTTATTTATATAGTTATTGAAGCCTGCTGTTCCATTATGCCGACGTAGCTTTTAAAACCACCAAATATTTCGAAGTAAACATATATATATCTCTTTTTAACCGACTTCAAAAACATGAGGTTATCTATATATATCTATATATATATATTTATATATTTTTTTTTTATGTTTGTTACCGCATAACTACCGATTTGAAAAATTCGACGTAACACTAAATGGTGGTATTTACGGGGGTGTAAACAAATTTCCAAACGTTCATTTTACAGAAAAGCCTATATATCTATTTTTGATCTGACCCGGGAATCGAACCCGAGACCTCGTGATGAACATGAACATAGAGACCCATGCGGGTGGGTAGTCTACACATTCTTCACATACGTAAGATAATGTTATGGGAACTTTTAACTATTCTTTAGATATTTATATATCATGTTAATAATATTATACTATTTAATATATCTATTATGTAGATATACCGAAGTACCTTTATGACAGGTTACGTAAGGACACTAAGAACTACATTTTATTTTTATTTTATTTTTGCCCGGAGCAGGACTCATCAGACTCATTTCATATATCTCTATCTCTTTCTGTATTACTACTAATTTTCTTCTTATCGTTTGGTTAGTGGTCAACCTGGTGACAGAGTTATTTAGATCGCCCATATTTAGGCCTCTGTCGTGATCTTACGACTGTTAACGGTCGGGACCGATTTTTAACGTGCCCTCCGAAGCACGGAGACGCTCAGATGAAATACCACTATGCGGTCACCCATCTAGGGTTACCGTGCCTTTGGTTGCTTAACCCGCTGATCGTTTACCGAACAGCAAATGCACCTGGCTATGAGCGCCTCATTACTACTAATAAGATGACCTGAATTTATTCTAAACTCCTAAAGCAATTGAAGACATTTTTATCTGATATTGTTTACTTAAACAATATCAGATAAAAATGTCTTCAAAACATCTGAAATCATTTTAAAACTTTTCAACAACATATCCAAATTTAGACTTCGATTTTACAGACCCACAGCGATGTATAACATACGCTGTACTAATAAATATTCATGTTGGCTAAACCCTCCATACCCTCTATACCCTCCACACGTAATTACATACGTTCGTTCTCATGATACTTAGAATTTATAAGCTCGCAGTGACCTTTCAGCGATGTCCTTGTGAACATACTGTACATATGTTCAATGACAAGCTTGCAAGGCAATTTTAATACAGACCTAGTTAGTAAGGCCTCTATAACTTGTAAACTATAATATCTTTCTTCTTCTTCTTTTTATCGTAGTGCCATAAACAGTAGTCGAATCGAATAGAATAGAAAGCAAATTTATGGGATAGTAGCCGTTGCCCGCGGCTCCGCCCGCGTGGATGTCAGTTATCGCTGTAATAAGTAGCCTATGTGTTATTCCAGACCACAATCTATCTCTGTGCCAAATTTCATCCTGACCCGTTCAGTATTTTTTACGTGAAAGAGTAACAAACATCCATCCATCCATACTTACAAACTTTCACGTTTATAATGTTAGTAAGGATACTTGGAGAGGCCTATGTCCAGCAGTGGACTGCGACAGGCTGATTGCGATGACATGAAAAGGAACCTTTACCTAAATGAATATATCCACTATTAACTTAGATTCGCTTAGTATTAACCATGGTATTATAATACCAAGTTTTCTATTTAGAACTAATATCGATACATATAGTGACGTAGAAGACGCATCAGTTTAACGCAACCGTCATGGGAATTTTCTCTTCATATTGGGAAGAGACATTATATTAGACTATGACTATGGCAGGCTATAGCTGTGGCAGTGTACGACTGCCATACTGAGGGTCCGAACCCGAAGTCGGGTGAAGGGGGTAAAAAGTAAAATGATAAAATCCTAAGTAGTATCAGGTGATGACAGTACAGCTATTTATTTCTTAACTGACAAGCGAAAATTGTCAGTGCAAACAAAATATAAATTCTGCTAATCTCTAAAGGGAAAAGGGCATGATCTTACTGTGTAATATTCCACCTAAATGCAAAAGTTTAGATGAATAGATGGATGTTATTCAATCACGTCAAAACGATTGACCGGACCTGGATAAAATTTAGCACAGAGATAGAATATAGTCTGGAGTAGCACTTAGGCTTTTTTCCTTAAAAAAAACTAAAACCACTATCTGTTTGATTGTACGCGCGGGTGAGGCCGCCGGCGAAAATTAGTCGTAAATAAAATAGATACGGCAAATGCAGTCAACATTCTAGACGTCATCGAAGGCTATTACGAACAGCAGCATTAATATTTAATATTTTAAGTGGCCGTCGTCGCCGCGTTGTCGTCGTCGCACGTCGGCGTCGGTCGATTTAATCAATTTATTACTGTTCTGTGAATTATCCCTATTGATCGTTAATAATGCTTTATGCTTTTAGAATAACTGGAAATAACTAGTATCTAGACATCATATTATATTCGAAGATAGCAGGCCGCCCAAGTTCGACTAGGTTTAACAATTTTTTACTGTTTAGGCATTACATGTCCGAAAAACCTTTCTTAGTTACTTACGTCATTTATGAAACCCTTGTGCACAGTTTTAATTTTGTAGCCCCAGCAGTTTAGGTTCTGTTGATGAATCAGTCAGTAGTAAGGCCAAGTAATTTGCATAGATTATAAATAAATTTGCCTTCTAGTGCGAACAAACCACGGCGTTCAAGTCTCTGAAGTTTGTCCATTGGACCTTTCAGCTTAATTCTCTGTCAAGGCTGAAGGTTCGAGCTGATCCTTGATCCTCTTGATATTATAGGTATACATAGGCTACGGGTAGTTACGTAACACCTTGACAGTATTAAAAAGAAACATTTCTAATTGATTCGACTCTTCCGTTGGTCTCAAGTTGCCCTCCGTATATTTCTACTATCTACCTGACCCTTCACTTTTCTATTGACGAATATTTCAAATTATCGATGAACATTTCGAATCCAATTTGTCTGGAATCACGAGTGTTCCCTTTATCTATAAGATTTCAATATCATCTAAATTCGAGAGATTGTTCTCGAAGGTCTCCTTGATTTATACCCGCGTCGTCTCCTCGAGGGATTCACGCCAAACGACCATTAAAATATCTTTTATCTTTATCGTTGGAACATTTTGCCGATGGAGCAAATGCGCGTTGGATTTCGATATGTGTTTTTGTCACTTGGAACGTGATTGCGAGAAATTCTCACTTCTCTGGGGGATTGTTGAGACGTATATTCGATTATAAGCTGGTGATATATTCTTACATATTATGTGTAATGACTTTGTTATTTCTTGTTTCAATCTTGGTTGCTATCCTTGACACAATGTTCATTATTGTGACCGATTGTCTGGTAGACTGTTTAAAAGCGACGCGTACACTGAGGAATCTTGAAATTTTCTCTATAATCACTTCTTCTTCTTCTTATCGTATGGTTAGTGGCCAACCTGGTGACAGGGTTATATAGATCGCCCATATTTAGGCCTCCGTCGTGATCTAACGCCTGTTACCAGTGGGGCCAACTTTTAACGTGCTCTCCGAAGCACGGAGACGCTCAGACACCCATCTATAGGGTTACCGCGCACTTGGTTTACCGAACAGTAAGTGCCCCTGGCTATCACTCATACTCACATACAAATTAATTGTTTGACTTCAAAAGTTTTGCTCACTGACCTAAACTTTACTTACCTATCTTGCTTGATAAAGGACGAAGACTAAGAATTTGTAATTTTAGTATTAGGACAAAACAGTAAAAGATAAAAACCTGCCTGGATGATAATGAAAACTGATGGATGTTTCTCATCGTACGTCTTTTTATTACGAATGTGATCATTTACCAACAAAACATACCACTTCCCTACATTTCAAGTTTTAAATGTATGTATATTTATCAAGTCCTCGCACTAATATAACGTATGACGTATAGCCCTTATACTCTGCGCTTCATATTTCATAATTTACGGTTCGTGAATGCTCTTGTTTTAGAAATAATCGCCTAAATATTTCATATTCCATAGTTTTTGCTTTCGGAAAAATAAAACGTGCTTTCTCAGGCTCGAACGATTGACAATGTCGAGTAGCTATTGATACATATTTTTAGAATTAGTACTCATTACAGTAGTAAGACTGAGTATATATATAGACATATTCATTGATATATCGAATAGTTCAATATATAGTATGGTAAGGTCAATTTTGAGAAAACTGAGATAGAGACGTCGACAGGCATATTTGCGATTAGTTAAAAGTCGTCACAGTTTCTTGCCAGTTCATCATCTCATAGAAAACTCGCTGACATGCTCGTAGCTTTTCTAGATTACCCGTTACAATCAGAATTTACCTTTATTCATATATAAGGTTGACGTAAAACACGTAAGTAATACCTCTGGTATTGCAAGCGTCCGTAGGCTACGGTAACTGCGGGCCAGAAGCTTGTTGGCCACCCAGGTAATAAAAAAACAAACCCAACTGTATAATAGGTTTATTAGAAATCTTAGTCCTCAAAGCTCCTTTATCATTTACGTTCTACATACCCCTCCTCAATTCCTATCCTCAAATTACCTTTCGTCCCCAGATAACCTCGCATATAATCTAAGCGAAGCACTCATCACCAGGATCGAATCTTGGAGATCTATATCAAACAGGACGGGTTTAAGCAACACTGAAGTGTCGACGGAGGCCGAACTCACTAGGTGCAAATCGCTACAAGATGTCCACAAAGGTTCCAATACAACTCTGTCACAATCAGATTTACAAAGTAGAGTTCGAAGTCGCAAAGCTTTGGAAACAACTAGAAATATAAGGAAAGAACCGGGTGTGTCACTAAGGGGCTCGGAAAGATCACGTTCAATGATCACAGATGGTACTAATAGGCCGTGTTACTGTGATCTTCAAGCTACCAACCGCGCCGTGGCCAACCTAGTCTCCTTATGGGACAATCTTCTAATGGTACTTATATGTGCGTTAGTTATATTAGCACTCTTGTCGTCCCCTGCAGCATATTATATATTCGGCGGAAGGAACGTGCATAGATAAGTGTAAATATATTTTTTTTGTTACATTTTTTCGTTTTGATTTTTTATTATATAATAAAAACATAGCAATGGTAAGAGTTACTTTATATTTTTGGAGATTTTTAATGATTATTAAATATATAATAATAAGTATATAGTAATGAACAACGTTAATTTCTGTTTCTTTATCCTGTCCATAAGTTACATTTAGTAGGGATTGAAGAAACACAGTAGTCACCAAGACGTCCTGTAGATGTCGCTTGTAAATCTGGAACGTGTTTGTGTCGATACATATATTATACAAGTATTGACTAACAATTGTCGGGTTATACCCTTCGCTCTGGGCATACATTGACATATCAAGCGGCATCATCCACAGCCGGATGCTACATGCCTCAATCTATACAAATAAATGAAATTGGAGTGTCTGTCTATAATATTAAAATAATCGATTTTTACTAAATGCAATGCTGTTTCCGACAAATCTCTGGAACGGCTGGCCCGATTTTGACGAGACTTTAACTGGCAGATAGCTGATGTAACTAAGGCTACTTTTATTTTAGAAAATATATAAAGATATATTTTTATTTATTTACGACATCCACACGAGCTAAGCTTGAGCTCAAATAAAAGAAGCAGTGACTTTCAGTTCATCTAATAGTCCGATTATACAGAGTTTGATACAGTGAAATTTGGCTGCCAACTATATTAATAGGTTGGCTAATAACCACTCGATTAGAAGCAAATTGTTGTTAGATTAGGCGATTTTTCTTTCTTTCTTTTTTTTTGTAGGTACTACCTGGGTGGCAAAAAAGCTTTTTTTTATCTTAATTTTTTTATACTACCAAGTTGGCAAACAAGCTTACGGCCCGTCTGATGTTAAGCAGTTACCGTAGCCTATAGACGCTTGCAATACCATTTTTCGATCCTTTTTTTTCCACCAGGGCTTTAAGTCATTGTCAAAGATGAAAAAAAAAACATTGCTCTAGGCTCAAAACCTAGGAAGGAAAATGAAAAGGCATACGTTTGTATGGAAATATAGCAATCGCTCTTAAGAGTAGGATTCACGCAGAATGCTATACATTATAATGTCAAGAAGAGAGTGCTAGGTTAGGGTGTGTAGAGAGGTTGAGATCTGATAGTCTCCATGAGAATTGAGCCTCTAGACAAGTGGCATAAGCGATAGTCGAATCGAAAAGTCAAAAAATAAAATGTATGGAATTTGACGTGAGTCTACGATTTAATGTCGTAAACTTACATCAAATCCCATACATTTTCTTTTTTGACTTTTCGATTCGACTATCGCTTATGCCACTTGTCTAGAGGCTCTGATAGTTTGTGTAAACAAACTATCAGCGCAAGCAATATACGAGTACGTCTTGGCGATACTTAACAAGAAAATGTTTTGGTAGCATTAGATGTTTGCGTATTCAAACTTTATTCATTAAGTTCAAATGCATAATACTTATGAACGACATAATAAACAAAAGTCAGCATATTTTTTCCTACAGCCAATTCGCTGACAAGGATAGGGCCTAAAGAAGAATAGGCACGAAACTCTGGCCACTCTTTTCAATCGCCAGAGTATAATATTTATAATTTGGTATGAGTTACAATTTGAGTTAACAAAAAGCTACGGACGTAAGTAAAAGTATTTATATTCTATCTGTGAATTAGGGCCTCAACCTTCTCTCTCTCTCTCTTGATAGAGGAGATGTATATATAATGTAATGCAACCCATATATGTCCCACTGCTCGCAGTGGGACATAAATGGATTGCTATTATTATTATGTATTTTTAACTTAGGCTCGTAACTAAATTTTAGAGACGAGGATCAATAGATCTGCAAGGTTAAGCGAGGTTACTGCGGTCAGTCCGTAGATGAGTGACCATTTACCAAAAACACAGCAAGACCCCTCTGTGCCTCGTAAAGCCGTTGGTCCTGCGCCTGATCCCTCCCCGGTTCTGTCTGAATGCCGTCCCATCGGACTATGAGAGTAAAGGAACAGGAGTGTACCTTTGTTTGCGCACACGCTTGTGCACTAAAATATGTGCGCAGTTGGCTTACCTCTGTTAAGATCGGCCAAATTCGATCTGGACGAGTATAGATGTTATTATTATTATTTCAACGACCCTAAAGCCCTTAGGAAACAATTGTAGGTAAGTCGTTATCAAGTTAGCTATAGGTATACTTACACTATAATCTTAAATGTGGTGGGCGTTGCCCACGCGTAATATGATGTGGTTATTGACTCGAGTATAACTGCATACTGTAGACAAGAATCTTCTCTATCAGCATAACGCACACTTAATTAAAAAAAGGCGTAAAATGATACCACTTGGCAATGTTAAACCATAGTAGCTGAAGATGTAATTTGTCATATATTTTTTTTACTATGACCCAGATTTTTTGCAAATCAAATGTAGCATCATGTTACTGTTCTTCTAAGGCAGTAGGCAGAGGTGTTTCACACTCATGAAAATATTTCGCTAGCTGTATGTATGTAGGTAAAAGCACAGAATACTTAATAGTACTGGTAATAGACCTATGTAGTGTGTGAAAGAAATAATGTAGTTCACTCGAATTGATAAATGTCTTTATTTTCTATTAAACATAGGTACATAGTATTAATACCATGTACCTATGTAAGATCGTACCTTAAGGTATTACGATACGATTGATTTTAAATATAATCTCGGATCCATCCATCCATCCATCTCAGCCATAAGACGTCCACTGCGTACGTAGGCCTCCCCCAAGGTCTTCCACATCATTCGGTCCAATCTCGCATGTTTAGCTATAAACAAATAAGTGCTAAATTAATTGCAATTGCATGCTAAATTAATATTCAAATTGAAATGTTTATACGGAGATTAAATTTCGCGTATTCATAGTCCCTTGTCGTAAAACTTGATTAATTTATTCATATTTTTTCAGTCCTCTAAAATAGCGGTAAAAAGTTTAAATATATAATCAGAGAGGTAGGGCACCATACTAGCGAGCAAGCCCGACTGGGGAAGGACCTCCACCTTACAGAAGACCACAGCCAAATGACTACACACAGCGGTGTAGTTGTGTTCCTGTGTATGAGTACAGGTCTCCAGCGCTCATTTAGGAATGCGTTTTGAAAGAAACGTATTCCTATACCAGGGTTACTTCCATCTTAAAGCCCTGGTGTAAAAAAATGGGTTGGCAACACGCAAGTGATACCTCTGGTAATGCAAGCGTCTATAGGCTACGGATACTGCTTAACAACAGGCGGGCCGTATGCTTGTTTGCCACCCAAGTAGTATAAAAAAAATATATATATATAACCCTGTAAACACTTGATGACGCACTTTGTCGGTAGGAATATACATAATGTCGTCTGTCTAGTATAAACAAGAAAATAAAAGAACAAAAACAGTATACCTACTAAAGTCACCCTTTCCACATTTGCTCCAAATGTCAAACGTGACCTATTGTAGTGCGCACTGGTGTGCGGTGCATGCATGCGTGTGAAGCTCCCTTTTGTTTACATTCTCGACAAGAAATGGAAGAGTATTGCTATGAAGGTACTTTACAATACATTTACATAGATAGGTTGCAAAGAAAATAATGCTCACAGAATTCTAAGTTTTGCAGACGGTTTAACAAAGATAAAATTTATGGACACTAAGTGGTACATTAAATGAACTCGGACTCAGGACAATCATATTTGTAAATCTCATATTACATATATTGTTGTCCTGAGATTGTTGCCTTTGTCACTAATTGACGTTGTAGTAAACAGTGAAGTTGAATACTCAAATTAGTAAGCGACAAGTGCGGCCATTATTTATTTTATAAGTTCATTATAAAGCCAATAAAAAAACAGTCCTTAGAATATTTTCATAAAAAATAATAATATAAATATAACCATGGAGATGGATACAGCTGAAAATTGGAAATGATGGCGCACTTTGGGAGACGCGTATGTCTAGCAGTGGAATGCTGCAAGCTGATGATGATAATGAGTCGGAAAAAGATTGCCAGTAATAAAAATATAAGTAATAACATTTTTAAATTAGGTAGGTATCACAGATGATCTATATCTGTGGTAGGTATCTATAAAATGAAACCCCCAAACTTTCGATCGACTGCACCAAATTAGATAATTCTTTTGTTTGTGTTGAATATTGTTAGGACAAGGTTTGTATAAAAGAAAATTAAAAAGAAAATATGGTGGTACGAAGTTTGAAGCATTAGATGTTTGCGTATTCAAACTTTATTCATTAAGTTCAAATGCATAATACTTATGAACGACATAATAAACAAAAGTCAGCATATTTTTTCCTACAGCCAATTCGCTGACAAGGATAGGGCCTAAAGAAGAATAGGCACGAAACTCTGGCCACTCTTTTCAATCGCCAGAGTATAATATTTATAATTTGGTATGAGTTACAATTTGAGTTAACAAAAAGCTACGGACGTAAGTAAAAGTATTTATATTCTATCTGTGAATTAGGGCCTCAACCTTCTCTCTCTCTCTCTTGATAGAGGAGATGTATATATAATGTAATGCAACCCATATATGTCCCACTGCTCGCAGTGGGACATAAATGGATTGCTATTATTATTATGTATTTTTAACTTAGGCTCGTAACTAAATTTTAGAGACGAGGATCAATAGATCTGCAAGGTTAAGCGAGGTTACTGCGGTCAGTCCGTAGATGAGTGACCATTTACCAAAAACACAGCAAGACCCCTCTGTGCCTCGTAAAGCCGTTGGTCCTGCGCCTGATCCCTCCCCGGTTCTGTCTGAATGCCGTCCCATCGGACTATGAGAGTAAAGGAACAGGAGTGTACCTTTGTTTGCGCACACGCTTGTGCACTAAAATATGTGCGCAGTTGGCTTACCTCTGTTAAGATCGGCCAAATTCGATCTGGACGAGTATAGATGTTATTATTATTATTTCAACGACCCTAAAGCCCTTAGGAAACAATTGTAGGTAAGTCGTTATCAAGTTAGCTATAGGTATACTTACACTATAATCTTAAATGTGGTGGGCGTTGCCCACGCGTAATATGATGTGGTTATTGACTCGAGTATAACTGCATACTGTAGACAAGAATCTTCTCTATCAGCATAACGCACACTTAATTAAAAAAAGGCGTAAAATGATACCACTTGGCAATGTTAAACCATAGTAGCTGAAGATGTAATTTGTCATATATTTTTTTTACTATGACCCAGATTTTTTGCAAATCAAATGTAGCATCATGTTACTGTTCTTCTAAGGCAGTAGGCAGAGGTGTTTCACACTCATGAAAATATTTCGCTAGCTGTATGTATGTAGGTAAAAGCACAGAATACTTAATAGTACTGGTAATAGACCTATGTAGTGTGTGAAAGAAATAATGTAGTTCACTCGAATTGATAAATGTCTTTATTTTCTATTAAACATAGGTACATAGTATTAATACCATGTACCTATGTAAGATCGTACCTTAAGGTATTACGATACGATTGATTTTAAATATAATCTCGGATCCATCCATCCATCCATCTCAGCCATAAGACGTCCACTGCGTACGTAGGCCTCCCCCAAGGTCTTCCACATCATTCGGTCCAATCTCGCATGTTTAGCTATAAACAAATAAGTGCTAAATTAATTGCAATTGCATGCTAAATTAATATTCAAATTGAAATGTTTATACGGAGATTAAATTTCGCGTATTCATAGTCCCTTGTCGTAAAACTTGATTAATTTATTCATATTTTTTCAGTCCTCTAAAATAGCGGTAAAAAGTTTAAATATATAATCAGAGAGGTAGGGCACCATACTAGCGAGCAAGCCCGACTGGGGAAGGACCTCCACCTTACAGAAGACCACAGCCAAATGACTACACACAGCGGTGTAGTTGTGTTCCTGTGTATGAGTACAGGTCTCCAGCGCTCATTTAGGAATGCGTTTTGAAAGAAACGTATTCCTATACCAGGGTTACTTCCATCTTAAAGCCCTGGTGTAAAAAAATGGGTTGGCAACACGCAAGTGATACCTCTGGTAATGCAAGCGTCTATAGGCTACGGATACTGCTTAACAACAGGCGGGCCGTATGCTTGTTTGCCACCCAAGTAGTATAAAAAAAATATATATATATAACCCTGTAAACACTTGATGACGCACTTTGTCGGTAGGAATATACATAATGTCGTCTGTCTAGTATAAACAAGAAAATAAAAGAACAAAAACAGTATACCTACTAAAGTCACCCTTTCCACATTTGCTCCAAATGTCAAACGTGACCTATTGTAGTGCGCACTGGTGTGCGGTGCATGCATGCGTGTGAAGCTCCCTTTTGTTTACATTCTCGACAAGAAATGGAAGAGTATTGCTATGAAGGTACTTTACAATACATTTACATAGATAGGTTGCAAAGAAAATAATGCTCACAGAATTCTAAGTTTTGCAGACGGTTTAACAAAGATAAAATTTATGGACACTAAGTGGTACATTAAATGAACTCGGACTCAGGACAATCATATTTGTAAATCTCATATTACATATATTGTTGTCCTGAGATTGTTGCCTTTGTCACTAATTGACGTTGTAGTAAACAGTGAAGTTGAATACTCAAATTAGTAAGCGACAAGTGCGGCCATTATTTATTTTATAAGTTCATTATAAAGCCAATAAAAAAACAGTCCTTAGAATATTTTCATAAAAAATAATAATATAAATATAACCATGGAGATGGATACAGCTGAAAATTGGAAATGATGGCGCACTTTGGGAGACGCGTATGTCTAGCAGTGGAATGCTGCAAGCTGATGATGATAATGAGTCGGAAAAAGATTGCCAGTAATAAAAATATAAGTAATAACATTTTTAAATTAGGTAGGTATCACAGATGATCTATATCTGTGGTAGGTATCTATAAAATGAAACCCCCAAACTTTCGATCGACTGCACCAAATTAGATAATTCTTTTGTTTGTGTTGAATATTGTTAGGACAAGGTTTGTATAAAAGAAAATTAAAAAGAAAATATGGTGGTACGAAGTTTGCCGGGTCAGCTAGTACTTTAATGAAATATAGTATCTAGCCGTGATCATAGAAATGTAGCAATAAAAGTAATATATAAACATTTTTGTATGATTTCTATCTGAGCCAAACTTCGTCCACTGTAGAACATAGGCCTTCGGTCCTGGTCTACCGGTAACTTTACTGGCCACCGGTCCATCTTGTTGAAAGGCCCACGTAGCGTCTTTAATTTTAAACCTGCCAAGCAAAAGCTTTAACTTTCGTATAGTCTGTGTTTATAAAAGAAAAGCTGATAACAATAAACAATAAGATAAGAAGTTTGCCGTCGGCGTTTTCCTGCTGCCGTCATTGTGCTTTAGTAGTAGGGTAGTGACGAACCCGAGGAAAAATGATGTTATAGAAGTAAGATATATCTTTAGTTTTTATACGAAACGTTGCGATCATAACAAATTTGCTCGTTATTAAGAATTAGGCGGTATTGATCCACTAAGTCTCAGGAGAGACTTCGCCTCCTTGTGTGTGTTCTACCGCCTGTACAATGGGCTGTGTTCTGAGGAATTGTTCGAGATGATGCCCACGGCCTCATTTTACCAACGCACCTCTCGCCACCGACAGGGAGTTCATCCTCACATCCTTGCACCTCAAACATGCCGTACAGTAAGATTCCAGAGGAATTTCTTATCACGTACGATAAGGTTGTGGAATGAGCTCCCTGCCGAGGTTTTCCCAAGAGACTATAGCATGGGGTTCTTCAAGAAAGGAGTTATAAGGTTTTTAAAGGGTCGGCAACGCGTGAGTGACACCCCTGGTGTTTGAAACGTCCATAGGCTACGGTAACTGCTTACCATCAGGCGGGCCGTATGCTTGTTTGCCACCTTGGTAGTATAAAAAAAAAAAAAAAAAAAAAATTAGAACAATGACGACCCTTAACGAATTTTAAATAGACAACAAACAACAGTCTTTTGGTTTCTTATTTTGTTTGTCCTTTTGTGTTTCTTTCTCAATCGATAATGAATCGCTATAAGGACGTCATGGTACGGCCCATGGTCTGCAATATTAAAAAAAAAAGTACATAGCCCTGGAGTTACTGATAGTTACTTATAGGGTCAACAAGTTAGGCGCGTTAGGTAGTAACTGCTTACCATCAGGCGGGCCACATGCTTGTCTACTTAGTGGTACAAAAACGTATTTTAAACCAATATTTAGCAACGCGCGAGTTGTAATTCGAGTATTATTAGGCTACGGTAAGAAATAACTTCTTACCATCAAGCGGGTCTTATACATTTCAACTGAGTGGGATAAAAATATCTATCATAGCTAAAATAATTGTATGTAAAATAATGATACCGACGAATGTATTAGTTTATTATAGTATATATGTATATATACTATAATAACCTGATACATTCGTCGGTATCATTATTTTTATTATATAACACAGAACTTCATTTACATATATATATATATTAGTTTTCTAGCATTTTTTACTACCAAGGAGGCAAACAAGAATACGGCCTGCCTGCCCGATGGTTAGCAGTTAGTTAGGAGTATCACTCGCACGTTGCCGATCCTGTAATAACATTAAACTCCTTTCTTGAAGAACCATATCTTTTCAAACACAAAACTATCTTATATAATATATATATGAGACAAAACAATTATCGTAAAACAACACGATGTCGTATGCCTTTAGTTTATTTTCAGAGTGCTAAATCTTCAGCACTGTAATTTAATTAACCTCTAAAGGAATTAACGGCCAAATTACATTCTATTCCTTTTTACAAATCGTTGGTACATACATACTCGTAGAATCTACATTTTTACGTGTACAGTATATAAAAATTAGGTTGAAATCCTATATACGATGTTACTTACAGTGTGGTAATCAAGCTCAGCCCGCCCGATGGTAAGCTGTTACCGTAGCTTATGGACGCTTGACTCAGACGAAGAACTTCAGTGTTGCCGATTCAAAAACTTTATACCAGAGGTTTGTGGTGTAATATCCTTGAGATAGAAACACGTTTTATATAAACGCATTAACCTGTACCTACTTATACAGGAACTCAACTACACCGCTGGAAATTATTTGGCTGTGGTATCTGTAAGGTCGAAATCCTTTCCTAATCAGGTTCGCTCGCATGTATGGGTCTACATTTCTTAAAAGCCTTTTGGCAGAGTTATTCAGACCGCCCATAAACCCTCTGCCGTAATCTAAGGGCTACAGAGATACGCTACTTTTAGTTTCGGCGATCTGCGATTTAGTCCCTTTTTAGAAGTTAAATGCGATGACCAAACATGTCACTCCACACACACAAGAATATAACAATTAGGTCCGATTTTTAAAATGCCCTCTGAAGCACTGAGACGCTTAAACGCTGAAATACCACTACACGGTCACCCATACATATGGTAAGCCTTGGTAGCTTAACCTATGAATCTTTTACCGATCAGCGAGTGTACCACGCTATATATTTTATACTAGCTGTTGCCTGCGGCTCCACACACACACACACACACACACACACACACACACACACACACACACACACACACACACACACACACACACACACACACACACACACACACACACACACACACACACACACACACACACACACACACACACACACACACACACACACACACACACACACACACACACACACACACACACACACACACACACACACACACACACACACACACACACACACACACACACACACACACACACACACACACACACACACACACACACACACACACACACACACACACACACACACACACACACACACACACACACACACACACACACACACACACACACACACACACACACACACACACACACACACACACACACACACACACACACACACACACACACACACACACACACACACACACACACACACACACACACACACACACACACACACACACACACACACACACACACACACACACACACACACACACACACACACACACACACACACACACACACACACACACACACACACACACACACACACACACACACACACACACACACACACACACACACACACACACACACACACACACACACACACACACACACACACACACACACACACACACACACACACACACACACACACACACACACACACACACACACACACACACACACACACACACACACACACACACACACACACACACACACACACACACACACACACACACACACACACACACACACACACACACACACACACACACACACACACACACACACACACACACACACACACACACACACACACACACACACACACACACACACACACACACACACACACACACACACACACACACACACACACACACACACACACACACACACACACACACACACACACACACACACACACACACACACACACACACACACACACACACACACACACACACACACACACACACACACACACACACACACACACACACACACACACACACACACACACACACACACACACACACACACACACACACACACACACACACACACACACACACACACACACACACACACACACACACACACACACACACACACACACACACACACACACACACACACACACACACACACACACACACACACACACACACACACACACACACACACACACACACACACACACACACACACACACACACACACACACACACACACACACACACACACACACACACACACACACACACACACACACACACACACACACACACACACATGTACTTTATATGATAATTAAGTTACAGATTTTGTAAGTACTGTCCCTAGCTATTAAGTGTCTGAGTGTACTGTACTGTATAAAGAAAAGGGCCTGGAGATCCGTCATACAGGTCTCGAACCTACTACGGACTCCAGCTCTCACAAGGTTCCAAGTACGACATCCAAGATGCTTATAATCTTGTAGCATTAATTATTATAATACCTATGTTAACTTTACTGTAGCTGTAAACCTTTTGAGAGAAATAAAATTATTTTATTATTATATTATTATAGCCTATAGCCTGGGGCATCCCTTGCTCATTTCAACTGGACTATGAAATTCAAAAACTGTAAAAAATATTGAATTGAATTGAAAAATATTTTTTGCATTCGACTGTTAGTTTCTAAGATAAGTGCTTTCAAACAAACAAAAAATCATTTCAGCTTTATATATTAGTACAAATATAAAAATAGCACTATAAATTTATTTCCAAATGGATTTTCATTGAATTGAATGAGCGACTCGTTCGGAAAATATTCTAACGCCACTTTCCCGCAACAAAGTTAGCACAATTTAATTTTGCGGTTATTGCGTTAGGATGCAATAGAGATAAGGTCAAGGTCGCGTAACTGGGTTGCAGCCAACGGGTTAAACGTCAATTAAAGCAAATAGGTGAAATTGTAGTGCATACGTACTCATATAGTTTATGAAGGCCCATCTGTTTAGAATTTTGCTCACGTAATTGACAAATTGTTATTAGGATTTATATGCTCTTTCTTCTGTGTGTATGTTTCTGATAGAGCTTATTGATAGCTATATGGAGCAGAAAGATAAATATATTGTTTTAAAGGTCCTATTTATTTTATGAAATACTAGCTTTTGCCCGCGGCTCCGCCCGCGTGGATATCGGTTATCGCTGTAAAAAGTAGCCTATATGTTATTCTAGACCATAATCTATCTCTGTGCCAAATGTCATCCAGATCCGTTCAGTAGTTTTTACATGAAAGAGTAACAAACAAACATCCATCCATACATCCATCCATCCATCCATCCATCCATCCATCCATACTCACAAACTTTCACATTTATAATATTAGTAAGGATGTTATGTAGGTACTATTTATATTTAGCGTTTTTGTCTTTTTACAAGTAGGTTAATTTTAGATCGTTATCAGTGCGCCTCATACAGTTTCTGATAGATTTATTTTAAACCAAAAATGTTTCCACAATTGTATTTTACATTTATACAGTCGTAGGCCTGGGGGTACCTGGCTTTTATCATTGGTAGTGAGCAAATCTGGCACTCCTTTATCCACTCAATAGGTAGTATAGGTGTTTATGCCAACTGTGACCGATGGTCTGACATGCTCCCCATATAGGTGTGTACTTTTTTCCCCACTTTGAAGTGTAACAAAAGTACACAATAACCACTCTGGTATTTCGCTTGACTGTCGCCGCCGCAGCGTTGGAAGTGTTACCCTTAAACTTTTGATCGTAAGAGAACCGACCTTTTGCTACACATTCTTCAAAACAAACTACTGCAGCATATGTTGGCGAGATGCCAGGACCATTCATAACGTGGGCAGCTTCCAGCTGGTATCGTAACTGGTATTGGAAGATAAATAATTTTACTGGCCAATTGGTTCGTGCCCGTGGCTTCCATCGTTGACAAATATGATATAACTAGGGGGCGCCCGCGTGGTAATTTGGAATATTTTCTCGAATTTTGTAACATATCTCACTACTGCTCTGCTCCTATTGATGCGTAACACTTTTTTTTCCATGTGACCAGTTTAAATAAATAATTTATTTATTGGAACATAAATTAGGTTTTTTTATTTACAAAGTATATTTGTGAATGGTAATAACTGCATTAAATAAAAACTATATATCTTAATTTAATATACAAATGTGCCTATATCCTGTATCCGTACCTCGAAAACTACATGAAGCCTGTGGTCTTACGCCTCATCTTTCTCACGCCAAAAAAACGCGCCGTGACCGAAATTCGGTTAGAGGAACATTATTACACTACGGCTCTAGTAGACTGCAAGATTGATTAATACACCTTTTTGGGTGGAAGGGATTTTTTATGCTCTAAAAAAGGTTTAATACCGGTTTAAAAATGCTAAGCTTCTTAAAACTAAAAGTAACATTTTGTTTTCAGATAAATTCAAGTTGGATAGCGAGTACATCAAGCGCTATCTCGGTGAGCTGACGCCGATGCAGGAGTCCCGTCTACTGCAGCTGCGCAAGTGGATCGCTGACTTGCAGAAGGGCAAGGTCAGTCAGATTTGCTTTTGAACTTTAGGTTGATATAAATGGTCTCGAAAAGTTTTTTATCTTTTTCTTTTCTTAAAAAAAAGATATCTCCCGCACTAGGGAACAAGCCCTGTGTTGCGGGGGACTTTTCAGCAGACACAAAGAACATCCAGACCCGGGACAAGTATTTATGGATCACACAAATTTTTGTTTTGTACGTGGATCGAACCCACAACACGCCGCGCAGTGATAAATGGCGAGATAACCACTTAAGCCACCGAACCATTCTTGCAGTAATTACTTTCTTTCTTTAACTTTTGTACAAAAATACAGAGATACCAGGTAGTTACAAAAGCGAGTTTACAAAGGCGAGTTTAATTTAACTTACATTTGTGGTAGTTTCTTCCTATCCGCTTACGATTATAAGTTATCGATGACGTGATGGTGTTTAAATTCTTAATTTAAAGCTGTGATTTTAAAGGAACTTTTCTCTATTTCAGGGATGGGTATAGATAGGATACGTCGGCATAATTGAATATCGTATAAGTTTACAACCTTATTAATTAAATATTTTTACCTAAATTTAATTTAAAAACAATAAAAAACTTATTTAAACTAACTAAACCTAAATATGGAAAACTAATTAATAAAAAATAAATTGCACTCCGGGAGTGCCGACAGAAGTGAAAACACTAGGCAAAACAGTTGTTATAAATTTTATAACAATTTTTTTTTTTTTTCATTTATCTAGCCGCGTTCGCGGTCTGCTATATGTACATGCATATATCGCCTTTTTGCTTTAATAACGTGACAGTCGAAAAATGATTTTAGGATGATGATATTATTTTCGGATATGTCAAGCTGCGTCTCGTAACGGTGTCGCGAATCTAGAGATTTTATCTCGTCTAAAAATATGCGTACCGTGCTAAACGAAGTTTTCACTTCAAAAATTCCTCCGCATCACTGTCAACCGGAAAAGTGCCCAAAAGGCTGGCGGCATTGCCACGTTGAATGGCAATGCTGATTCTTTGTGCGAGAAACAGGCCGGCCTTTTAGAGTTTACAACTCTAAATGCACTACATAAAGATATTTCGCAATTTATTTACGTAGTAGATCCGTTGTTTAAACTTCGGGCATACCGCATGTAAACGTATATCGTACTGGTAATAAATATTACAGGGAATGCGAGATATAAATAACTGGGCACGTGGACTTGCACGCTTACACGAATCCCGTGTAATGTATATAAACAGATGGGACGTATGGGTTTGTTACGAACTTTCATGTAGGTATAATAGCAACCCATATATGTCACACTGCTGGGCACGGCACTCCTCTTCTCTATCAAGAGATAGAGAGAAGGTTTGGACCTTTATTCACACACGCTGGCCTAATGCGGGTCGGTTAATCTGTCATATCTATAGAATTCGCTTATAATGTAGATAAGTAAGAAATAGAAAAGATTTTTTTTGAAGTGGGTCCCGTAGTTTTTGAGTTTATTCTAGAATAGCCTGCTATTACCCTATATAAATAGGTTGGGAAAAAAGTTTCTTCATATTTTTGTGCCAAACACAAAAACAAACCAAATTTGTGCTACTCTCACAGACACTGCACTAGGTCCATAAACATCGCCATTTTCTTTTCGCGGCTTGCGTTGCATTTTTACCTTTTTTGTAGTAAAATTTTAAAATGAATCGAATTTCTTTATTAAATTCACTCATCTTGACAGTACGAAAAACAAATGAAAATCCACATTTTCCTAATTTGAATTTGGAATTATGTTAAACTTTCAATGATACCAAAACCAGCCAGATACAAACAGTATAATAATAATAAATTCTTTATTTTCAGATAATTTACATTCATTTTGTTAGTAGAAAATTTCTTATAACTAATGTTAGTAATAGTAACGTGTTTAACAATAACATGATGAAACACTCCGAGGAGAACACTATCAATCAGTATATAATCTAATTGACAGTCCTCTCCACGAAATGTCTCATAATCGGAGAACAATGATTCTCCGCCACCGTTTTTAGGATGCTATTGTGCCCGCCTCGCATCCTGGCTATCAATGATGCGCTTTTTTTCCTCATGACTGCATAAAAGCCATCTGTGTGATTCACTGCGAACATCGATGAGGCACTGCAGAAGCGCGGCAGTCCCAACAGAATCCTAAATATATTATTGTATTGGACTCGCAGGGCATCCAGCGCTCTTTTGGTAAATCTGATCCACAGACTCCCCGTGTACAGACCTTGACAATACGCTTTAGAAAGTGTAATTTTGACCTGATCTGAACAACGGGAGAATCTGGTCAAAATTATAGCCAAAGAGATTTTATTACATATATAATGCGAAAAGACTTTTTCCCCAGCCTAATATTTCAAAAACAAATTGCCATTTTCATCAGGTTCCAAGCGACACGACTCTCCTACGTTTCCTTCGAGCTCGAGATTTTAACGTGGAGAAGGCGAGAGAGATGCTCTCACAATCCCTGCTCTGGCGGAAGAAGCACCAAGTAGACCGTATTCTCTCGGAATACGAGACTCCTGCTGTCGTGAAACAGTACTTCCCTGGTGGCTGGCACCATCACGATAAGGGTAAGACTTTTAACTGTTTTTGAATTAGGTCCTCCTCCTCCTAGGTCTTTTTTTTTTATGGCAAACAAGCATACGGCCCGGCTGATGGTAAGCAGTTACCGTAGCCTATGGACGTTTGCAACACCAGGGGTGTCACTCACGCGTTGCCGACCCTGACCCAGTTATTTATTAATTTAAGAAATCATACTTATATGCTATATTGTAGCAGACATCAGGGGCCCATCGAGTGATGGCCGAGGTAAGACAGAATTACAATGACAACTCATTGAGCTTCATGTGAAGTGTTGCGAGAGCTGTTGGGTAGTAAGAGCTCTCGCAATAGCAAATCGTCAATGAAGAGGGTGGGAATACAACAGTGCCACCCCTGCTTTACTGCGTAGAAACGGATTTATAGTTAGTTGGATAATCCTTACTAATATTATAAATGTGAAACTTTGTAAGAATGGATAGATGGTTGGATAGATGGATGGATGTTTGTTACTCTTTCACGTAAAAACTACTGAACGGATCTGGATAAAATTTGGCACAGAGATAGATTATGGTCTGGAATAACCCATAGGCTACTTTTTGCAGCGATAACCGACATCCATGCCGGCGGAGCCGCGGGCAACAGCTAGTAAGAATATATACTAGCTATTCCACGTAGTTTTCCTTGGGGTAAAATTGGATTTTGTCCCTTGTTACGTTTACTAAGAGAGTTAGGGCACCATACTAGCGAGTAAGCCCGACTGGGGAAGGCCCTTATAGGAGACCGCAGCCAAATAACTAAACAGCGGTGTAGTTGTGTTCTTGTGTGTGAGTACAGGTCTCTACCGCTCATTTAGGGATGCGTTTTATAAGAAACATTTTCCTATCCCAAGGATACCCTATCTTAAAGCCCTGGTGTAAAAAAATGGGTCGGCAGTACGCAAGTGATACCTCTGGCGTTGCAAGCGTCCATAGGCTACGGTAACTGCTTAACATCAGGCGGGCTGTCTGCTTGTTTGCCACCCAAGTAGTATAAAATATTAAAAAAAATATTGCCTAATCATAACGTGATATTAAATAGCCTATAAAAACTCCTATCCAACTGGTAGATCTATTCGATATCCTAAACATTTAAATCTTCTTTTATATAAAAATGAATCCCTATTTCCCTTTGTCACGGCATCACGCGTGAACGGCTGGACCGATTTCAGTCATTTTTTTTTGTTGTGTTTGTTATTTTCAGGAGAAGGTTCTTATGTAAAATAATTTAACCCGGACGACGTCGGGGCGGGCTGCTAGTTTAGTATAATTTTATGTTGATATTTTAACTGTATTTGCTATTTGTCGGCAGATGGACGTCCTCTATACATCTTAAGATTAGGGCAGATGGATGTGAAAGGACTGCTCAAGTCTATCGGAGAGGATGGCCTCTTGAAGTTGGTGAGTTAACAATTTAAATGTTATGGATCGCATATACTACGAAACAAACACGACCTAATTCTCTGGGCGAGCGCGGGGATACGAACAGATGTACTCTTTGAATGGACATCTTATTAATTTTTATAAATTAAAATTCAAACTTATTTTAAATATAACATAACCAAATTATAGGTGTATGTTTTCTTCAAATATTTTTTTTGATAAAAACTGCAGTCATAAAGTGGTTACATCTCAATAATTTGGTGCTGATTCGACGATTTGAGGGAACCAGCCCCGGTTGGGTTGTGGGTTCGATTCCCACACAGGACAAAACTTTGTGTGACCCACAAAGTGTTGTTCTGAATCTGGGTGTAATTTGTGTCCGTTTGTTTGTAAAGTCCCCCGCGACACAGAGTTTGTTCTCTAGTGCGGAAGTTGTCTTTTTAAAAAAGAAGAAAAAACGAAGATCATCAGGCCAGTCTAATGATGCTGGTAATAATCTAATAACAGCTAGTAGTCGACTTCTTTCATTACAAGGATTAATTACCCCATTCGTCCCACCCTCCGAATATCTCCCACCTGGACATGAGACACCTTGGCCGACCTGGAAGTCTTTAAACCGACTTCGGACTCAGGTTGGTCGAAGCAAAGAAAACCTGCTCAGGTGGGGATTTATAGACGATTCCAACCTGGAGTGTAAATGTGGTGCTAAGCCACAAACCATGGGGCACTTGATATCATGCCCCGCGTGCCCTGATACCTGCACCTTAGAGGAGCTTATGGACGCTACTGAAAATGCAAAACTCGTAGCTAGGTTCTGGGCTGACACAATTTAGATTGCCATCGGCACGCTAAGAAGAAGATTACAAGGAAGCCTTTGTCTAGCAGTAAGATCCCTTTTCTTTTCCATTTTCAGACCCTTCACGTCTGCGAAGAAGGATTAAAACTTCTAGAAGAAGCAACCCGCTCATCTGAACACGCGATCCAGTCGTGGTGCCTGTTGGTAGACCTGGACGGGCTGAACATGCGCCACCTCTGGCGGCCAGGAGTCAGGGCACTCCTGCGCATCATACAGATCGTGGAGGCTAACTACCCTGAGACTATGGGTAGAGTCCTGATCGTCAGGGCTCCCAGGGTCTTCCCGATATTGTGGACTATTGTTAGCACTTTTATTGGTAAGTCAGATTTTTTCAAAGAACAGGTATCGGAAAAGTATGTATCAAGTCTTCGTTTAATACAAAATGTATTTACATTTTCATTATACAAGTAATTTAGAAATAAATAATAATAATAAAAACAACATAATAGGCGTCGTAAAATTTCTCCGCATTAATGTCTACTGAAAACGTGCCCAGGCACTTAAGGCAATGCTTATTCCTTGAGCCAAATATAAGCTATCCTTCCGGTCAAATGAAACGTCGACTAAACCCTTGGACAAATCTTTGAAAAGACCGCAAGCACTTGTCACAAGTCTTCTAAGTTAAAATGGCGGCGCACATCTATAGAATGCATTACAACATGTTCAAATGGACAAGGTCGTCATATAGTGTACACCTCGAAACAGCTGCCGTAATGAGCTGGATGCCTTTGCTGGGCTGGGTAGATTTGGTATTGATCGAAAGTGTGAAAGACCATGCAAGAAAAAGCAGTAAAACATAATAAGTTAGAAAAAATAAGATTACATATCAAATTTGAAGTTGTAATGTATTAATCTGGGGGCATGGGAGTGTGGACCCACCAAGACGAGACTATGGAAGCGCAAAGCACTACATACCTTTTCTCGAAGCGTTTCGTTTTATATCCTTATAGATTCGGTCTGAAAACTGCTAGAAAGTCCTAATCCGGTTATGATGTCAATAGACTACTTATTAAATATAACATTTCTCGTCTACTGTATATTTTCAACGACACCATTGGATCACATTCATAATTAAATTCATTTTACAATTGCTTACTCGTTTTTATAAGCAATGCAGCATAATATTCTTATATAAGGTTCCATGTAACCCTTTCTACCGTCGCACACTGGGGTAAGGTATATGAAGGCGATACCCAAAATCACATTTCTAAAATGTGGGTACTTTGAGAAAATTATGTTTAAAAATGATAGTTAAACAAATGTCACACTAGTAAGTGTCCATTTTATCTACCCAAAGATTATCGTTTTGCTCACATACTGCTGTGAAGTTCATAATCTTCGTAGTTGTTGCATTTACAGTATTTTTATTGGTGTATTTAAGTGGCTGTTACTTCAGTTTAATTTAAGTTAAATAAAAACTAAAAAATGCCGGGTCAAGATCAAGGTTAGTACAATTAAAAGTGATCATAAGATTCAATAAATATGTTGCGTTAAATTAAAAAAAAAATATTAAAGTTTAGTATTGAGTTTTATAACAAAATACATAAAATCTGAATTTGGCACAAAGTTCTTTTGAAATGAATTCATGTTTTAGATACCGTGAACCTTCCTTATTAAGAAACTAAAAGCAATACCAAAAGAACGTTGCGCTATTTTTTTTAATATATTTTTTTTGCTGACGGGTACTTAGGTAGTTTTATAACTACTTCCAGATATGCCACCGAAAATCATTATTAAGAGAAAATCTTTATTAGAAGTACTGTTTAAGAGCAAATACAAATCATATGATCGCAAATTTGAAGAAATTTTGGATTTTCTTGCTTCTAAGACCACTTCAGGGTGGCGTGTGAATAAAAATAATAAAGAGATAGTTGAACAAAATAAAAAACGCATACAAACTGAGTTTAAAAAACAATCGTCTATTATCGTAGATAAATCGAAACCAGGTTTCGGTAATAGTAATGATGGTAACGTAGCATGCATTTTTTTTTCAAAATTTTGAGACATCAGCCATCATAACACAGATTGAGCCACGGCTAATAAAATGTTTCTATATACTTCTGCAAACTATATCTAGCGGATTTAAGATAAATTCAGATAAATTTCGAACATTTTGTCAAGACACTGCTACACTTTATGTAGACCTATATCCCTGGATGCCTATGACTCCAACAGTTCACAAAGTTTTAATACATGGCCCCGAAATCATTAATCACGCTTTGTTGCCGATCGGTCAACTTAGTGAAGAAGCTCAGGAGTACCGAAATAAAGATTTCAAGTCATACAGAGAACGTTTTAGCCGAAAAACTTCTAGAGTTGAAGATTTGACAGACATCATTAATCGTATGTACATCTCGTCAGACTCCATCCTAAGCCTGGTGCGGAAAATACCCAAAATTCACCAAAAACCCTTCGACCCTATAGTTATAAACATGTTAGAAGAAGAATAGATAGGTAATTTTACAATTTATGCATTTTGGGTAACGCCTCCATACACCTTGCCCCAGTGTGCGTCGGTTGTTCAACGTATGTACGACCAACATTTAAAAACACTATTGTAGCTACCCTAACGTATTTCGTTAATAATGTTCCAGACGAGAACACCCGCAGTAAGTTCTTGTTCTACGGCGGCAAGGACTACTTGCAGCCTGGCGGTCTACTCGACTACATCTCTAAAGACCTCATCCCCGACTTCCTTGGAGGACCTTGCAAGGTACACATCACATTTTATTAAATATGTACCTGTATAAAGCCTACCTTACACGGTCAATATTATTGAAGCAATATAAATGGTAAAATAGGTAAATAATATCGTTTCAATGTACTCCTTACTGTCCGTGTGGTCTTCTTCTTCTTAGGTTCGTGGTCAACCTGGCGACAGAGTTATTTAGATCGCCCATATTTAGGCCTCTGTCATAATCTAACGACTGTTAACAGTCGGGACCGACTTTTAACGTGCCCTCCGAAGCACGGAGACGCTCAGATGAAATACCACTATGCGGTCACCCATCTATAGGGTTACCGTGCCTTTAGACACCGCTGATCGTTTATCGAACAGCGAGTGCACCTGGCTATGAGCGCCTTCATGTCCGTGTGGTGACGGATTAAGAATACAAATGTCACCACCCCGTTCCATCCCGAAGGTGTCGTATGTGTCGACTAAGAAAGTAAGTCTAGCAGAAAATATCCACTGCAAGAGAGGAAAAACACAAAACAAAATCCTATTCGAACCCATTTGACCAACGTGGTGTAGTAGGCTAATATCGTTCCAATTTTGATATTGCTTCAATAATATTGACAGTTAAGCTTTATTAACTTTAAAGCTATTCGTAAAAATATAGCAAATCTATCGCGTGACGAAGCATGTTTGGTACACTGTTAAACACTGGTGTTTTTGCACTTTAGTTCAGTCAATGAATGACCCAAAAGGGGGGATTTGCAGAGATCTACGCATCCGTCCGTCAGGAGTGAGTCCTTGCTCACGCATTCTACGACTCCTTATATGACTGAATTAGTTTTTTGTGACTAGATTCAAGTATAATAAAATAAACTATGTAGTAATTTATACATTTAATAAGCGATGGTAGCTGAGTGGATTAGTAACTAACTTGCAAGCAAGGTGCAAAAGCAGTACCAATGTAAATTTCACTTTTTGAAATTATATCTACACATGTCTTAGAAGCATTTCTAAGGACATGATCTACAACTAGCATCGGGCCAGCGTTTGTGGATTAAGGCCAAAACCCTGTCTACTCATTTGATAGAGGACAGGAGGATCCGTGCCCAATAGTGGGACATATATATGGGTTGCTATGGTTATTATTTTATAATAAATATAATTAAAGTCTAAACCCTCTCTGCTCACTTAATAGAGGAGAGGAGATCCATGTCCAACAGTGGGACATACATATATATGGGACGTTTATATTAGAAAAATATAAAGTATATTTACTAACTGGCTAGTTTCCCCATACAACTGAAACATAAAACTAAGGAAATTATTGTTCCTGGATTATTATATTTTTCTTATATTTCATTTGAACTATATCTGTATCAAAGACAGCTCGACTCAAGTCATCATTTTGTGATGATTTCGAAGCTATATTTAGAATATGTTTGAACATAATTATTATATACAATTTGTAATGTTTCACTGCGGCAGTCGGATATAATAGACGCTTCGTTAAACGTGCCACATCAATATTACGACTGTGTACGTGATAACTAATAGGTATACTACAGGCCTCTGGTATCTACATCTCTTTGTAACTGTTCTTTATACTTGGTGATATAGTAAACTACAGCTTATTCAACATCTATCTATACATATCATCTGAAAAGTCAATAATATTTAAGTGCTAGAATGGTACTTTTGAGATGTCATATTTAAGTAAAATATTTTAGATCTATGCTATATATATCTTTATATATATATTTCTTGTGTGCGTATGTATGTCACTGAACTCCTCCTAGACGGCTGGACCGATTTTGATGAAATTTTGTGTGTGTGTTCGCGTAGGGCCCTGGATGGTTTAGATTCACAATTGGACCCGGTAGGTAGCGCTGCTGTCGGTATTTCAGCTTTTTCAGGCAGGACGACGTCTGCTAGGTCCACTAGTATACAATAATAATATTAAAAACTTATTTTAACAAACTAAGGTTTAGTTTCATATGAAATGAAAAACTAATTAATTAAATAAAAGGCAATAGTGTAGGCGTCATAATATTCCTCCGAATCACTGTCAACCGGAAAAGTGCCCGAAAGGCTGGCGGCATTGCCACGTTGAATGGCAATGTTGATTCTCTGTGCGAGAAACAGGCCAGCTCTGGAGATTAAAAAGAGTGGCCTGAGTTTTCTGCTAGTTCTTCTCATAGTTCCACGTCAGCGAACTAGCCGCATGAAAATTCAGCTGACATCATCTTTCTGGCTTATTCATTATTTATGACCTTCATAAGTGTTACTTTGTAGCTTAAATAAATAAATAAATAAATTTTGAGTTCATTATTTAAAATAATAAAGGTCACTTTTCAAAAGTACTATCTTAGCGCTTAAATTCTTGAATTATTGGCTTTCTAATGACGATATATAACTAGTTCGCAATTAACTGTGAACTCGCGTTACACTTATTTTAAACCCCCTATATCTTGGCAACCTCTTGACCGGTATGACTTAAAAATAAGAGACATGAGTGGATGAAGGTGTTATGTCGCCTTTATTCTTTATGTATATTTACAAACCCCGGATTGTTACAACACACTTAGAAAACTTCGCTCGCAAACAAATAATTATATGAAATATATCTCCCTTTGTATCTAGGTATAATTTCCCATACATGTGGATACCGAGGCCGCCATGTTTGTTTAGTATCGAGTGTATCGACTATCGTGCTAGTCGTAGTCAGTCGTCACAATCGACCATAGACTATATATGTAATTGTATCTTACGAAGCGGAGGTGTACAGTAAACTTATTTCATTATTTGACTCAAAGCAAAAGATGGACTTGTAGGGAAAAGAAGTTCGCGTATACTAATTATTTATATAAATAAAAATAAAATAAAAATCATTTATTTTCAGAACCAAAGATAAGTAAAAACCAAACCAAAGAAAATAAAATAATAAGTATACGCGAACTTCTTTTCCCTAAAAGTCTACCTTTAGCCATAAGTGAAATTTGTTATCTTCAGGTTCAGGTCCCACACATTCTCTCTCTCTTGATAGAGAGGAGACACGTGCCGAGCAGTGGGACATATATGGGTTGTAATTATAATTTATTGTAAACTGTAATTGGTCTATATTTTGTAGTGTATAGTAACACGTTCCGTGTTACTATAAATGTAACTGTGGCTGTTGTTAAAATAAAATAAATAAATCTAACTTTTTAAATATTTTATTAGTTCTCTTTTATATGTACTTAGATTTTATACTAAAATAACGTTTGTTGTAAAAAAAAATCTTAATATTATTTTTTTGTGTTGGCAACCCAAGAGTCGATATAAAGAAAATGCAGGTTTTTTTAACTTTAACCCTATGCTACATTATAGTATTATCCTGTTAGACACAATGTACACTCCGCCTCGTGGGGTACCTCAGTCTATGGTCACACACACACACACACACACACATAGGCACACTGTGCTACGAGAACTATGTACTTATCATCGCACATATATGTTCGAATACACAAACACTACTTGTTTCATTCTAGCTATGACGTCGATCACTAAAACCTCATAACATATATATTTCACTCGCGTGACATATTCATCAAATAGCCTATGTCACTTAGGAACAATGTAGCTGCCGATAAAAGTAAGTTCCTGAGATTTGCGAGTAAAAACATACAAAGCTTTAAAATTTTAAAATAGACTAGCTAGGAGAAAATTCTTGTACAAGCTAAAAATTTCTTCATTATCATTTTTATTTCTTTGCTATGTTCTCATTTGAAACGCTATTATTGTCATTTTCGCGATGTAATCTGATCTTCCACCTGCAGAGTTTCGTGTACGAAAGTGGGCTGGTGCCGAAGAACTTGTACGTGAGCGGTGCCTTCACCGAGAGAGATGGTAATTGGATGGACCCTCTCAGCGAGGACAGCATCTATCGATCTGTCAGTTTGAGCAAAGGACAGGTAATAAAAACACTTATTATTAAATATTTTTAGTATTTTTGCTAAGATGCAATTATTGCTCATATATTCAAATATTTTGGAAAAAGTCGAGCCCGGAGCAGGACTCGAACCTGCGCCTCTTGGGCTGTTACTTTTATCTATACAAAACTGTTTTCGTAATTGTAAAGACGTAGTTTTTACGAAATAACATTTTTATTGATGAATTGTGAAATTTTGATAAAATCTTTCAGTTTTACAGTTCTGATGACACATGTTTTCATATCCACAGCAAATTCATCAACTTCTCATTTCTTTTATTAAATTATTTAGTAAATTTCTCTCGTGCGAAATCGGGACGGGTCACTAGTTCTAACATTAACTGTCTTTGTAGATATACCTACGAACTAAGGGTTAAATAAAAACAGGATATTTTTAAACTTTTATTTATTTAACTATCCGTGTGGTGACGGATTAAGAATGCAAATGTCACCACCCCATTCCATCCCTTGGGTGTCGTAAGAGTCGACTTAGGGGAGAAAGTCAGGCAAACAATATCCACTTCAAGAGCTAAAACTCGAAACAAAACCATATACCATCCCGTCTGACCAGCGTGGTATAGTAGGCTTATATCCCTCCAAATGTATGGAGGGAACTGTACCCAGCAGTGGGACGTTTATAGGTTGAGATGATGATGATTTCTTTAACACTAGCTGTTGCCCGCGGCTCCGCCCGCGTGTCGGTTATCGCTGTAATAAGTAGCCTATGTGTTATTCCAGACCATAATCTATCTCTGTGCCAAATTTCATCCAGATCCGTTCAGTAGTTTTTACGTGAAAGCGTAACAAACATCCATCCATCCATACTCACAAACTTTCACATTTATAATATTAGTAAGGATATACTTATCATGTCACCAGGTGCATGAAGTGATAGTGGTGAACAGGGATCCTCAAAGCGTGCTGACGTGGGACTTCGACGTGCTGCGTCACGACATCGCCTTCACCGTGTACAGGAGCGAGCAAGAGCTCAGCCATCCATCTACTGATGCCTCAGGTATACATTTGTTTACAAAGAGGACTGTATTGTAGTCAAGAGACCTGCCGGCTGATTCTTTAAGAAACAGCGATCGCAAACTGACAGTTGTGATTGCTCGGTGACGGCACACACGATTGCTAAACGTCAAAACGCTCGGTTTTCGCTCTTACGTAATACCGATTTTCAATCTGACAGCCAGATTTTGCTCGCGTTTTCGCGGTCGCTCGGTTTTCGCTCTTACGGAATACCCTGGCTGGTTACTGGTACTAAGATTGTAATTGATGTAGCAAAAGCATTTTTTTTATTACAACTTTTTTTATGTAGGATAAAAATATGTAAGAAGGGAAACAAGCATACGGGCCGCCTGATGGTTTGCAGTTACAGTAACCTATGGACGCTTGCAACACCGGGCGTATCATTTGATCGTTGCTGACATTTTAGAAAACTTAAACTCCTTATTTGAAGAACCCCATGCTATAATATACTTACGTGGCAAATGGGCATACGGCCCGCCTTATATTAAGCTTCAAGTCCCGCTTTAGGGAACAAGTCTTATGTCGTGGGGGACTGTACAAACAAAGTCAAAGTCATTTATTAATTTAGAACAAATACATTTTTTTATTATTATGCTGGCATTTGTTTCACAAGTATCAAGTACTTGTGAAACAAATGCCAGCATACTTTTTTCCTACGGCCAATTCGTTGACTATGACTCGAGAAGCATTGGCAAGAAACTCAGGTCACTCTTTTTAATCGCCAATAATTTACGGACACAAAATACACCAGACTTAGAACATCAATTTGTGGTTCACACAATTTTTTCTACCATATGGGGATCGAACCCACAACACGCCGCGTAAATGACGAATCTCTTAAGCCACTGAACTCGTGCAGTCGATTAGTTTTACGAAATCAATACTAATTATAAGTATTTTTAAATTTCATTCATATTTTATCAACATTACTTTTTCTGTTGCATTCAAAACACCATCAAATTCTAAAACCTCTTTATTTTATACTACTTGGGTGGCAAACAAGCATACGACCCGCCTGATGTTAAGCAGTAACCGTAGCCTATGGACGCTTGATATACCAGAGGTATCACTAGCGTGTTTTTTACACCAACCCAGTTTTTTACACCAGGGCTTTAAGATGGAAGTAAACCTGGGATAGGAATACGTTTCTTTCAAATCCCTAATTGAACGCTGGAGACCTGTATTCACACACAACTACACCGCTGTGTGTAGTTATTTGGCTGTGGTCTTCTGTATGTGATGACATTATAATTTCTGCTTTTTATTTTTATTTATTTTCTTTTATTTTGATTTATGTTGCCCATAACACACGGTTGGTCATGTACACATTGCAGCGCTGTGCGTAGGTGGTGGTGAAGAGCTGAAGCAGTCGGTGCTGGATCAGAAGGGTTGGCGTGATGGGGAGCACTTCCACAGGGTTGAGCCCACGCTCGTCTGTCATGATGGAGAGAGCATACAGGTATGGTACCTCATGTAGAATTGTATTTATACTGAACTTTTAGAAGATTTGCTTTCGCCCGTGGCTTCGCCTGCGCGTACAATCCTACGGAAACAGAGATTTTTTCCGGGATAAAAAGTATCCTATGTGTTATTCCAGACTATAATCTATACGTATGCCAAATTTAATCCATATCCGTTTATTAGTTATTGCGTGAAAGAGTAACAAATATGCATCCATACAATCTTACAAACTTTCGCGTTTATAATATTAGTAGGATGTAAGAAGAACATAATGTTAGTATGTGAGACTAGCTTTTGTCTGCGGTTTCATACGTGTTCATTTTCAAACGGATATTGAAATAAAAAAATGTTATTGCCTATGTGTTATTCTGAAGCTATCTTATTCTATAGTTTCATCAAAGTCCGCCTAGTAGTTTTTGCGTGCATCCCTCACAAACTTTCGTGTTTAAATTATTATGAAAATAAAATTCATGTTAATTGCTTAAAGTTTATTTGTCGTGTGATAGGTATTTTTTAAATAAAAAAACATACAATTTTGTAATTACATTTAATTAGTTACTCAATGTTATGTATTCTAAATCTCTTATGACACAGCTCCCTTCTGACCAGTTCTGGATCCCAGCATATATAATAGTCACCCACTGCTAGACACCGAAGGTCTCCTCTATCGAGAGAGCAGAGGGTTTAGGCCTTAATCTACACATGCTGGCCTAATGTGTGCTGGTTGTCTTTAGAATTACTTCTAAGACATGTCAGTTTCTTCACGATGTTTTTCTTTACCGGTATCAGATGGTAAATCATGTCATTAGTACCTACGTTTAAAAGCAACAAAATAAAATTTACATTTCTGCTACTGGTCAGGATCCAAAACTACGTTAATACTCGAGTACTATAGCTACATAATGTTGTCCAGGGTTCTCACGTGATGCTGGAGTCAGGCAGCTATGTTCTCCAGTGGCGCTGCGAACTGCTGGACACCACTCACCGAGCTGCACAGCTCATGTACTTCCACGAGACCCTTGCCAGCCACCAGTACAAGTGAGTGCCCATATTTAAAACAAGTTTTACCCAAATATTAAAGCAATGTGGAAAAAGACGAGCCCGGAGCAGAACTCGAACCTTCGCCTCTCGAGTTCCGGCCCAGCGCACTACCAACTGTGCCATCCGAGCTCCTACTCCAGAGTTCGAATTTGTCCACCGCTTGTTTACGTCTTGGAGTGACGTCAGTTTCTTTTTCCACATTGCTTTAATATTTAAGCATATTTGAGCTGATAGCATAGCAAAAATGCAAAAAATATTTAATATTTGTTACCTAGTTAGTTATAGCAAACTATACAATTTACACGAGAATTTTATATATAAGATAATCGTTCCGCAGAGGTTCGATGTCCAGCCTGCAGTCCGGCACGAGTGGGTTCTCATGCTTGTCCGGTAAGTCCGCCGCCAGCAGCTGCCCGTCGCGGTGATGCGAGCGAGCCGCGCGCGCGCACGCCGCCCACGCGCACGCGCACGCGCACGCGCACGAGCCCGTGTGACGTGTCACAGCTGACAGGTGCGACCGGCTAACTGTTATATATGACATTATTCCGATATTTTATTTGACACAATTCTAAAAATATTGTCGAACGAAAATCTTCTTTATGAGTTTACAATACGGTTGATTTTGTTTTATATTTGGATTAAAATGACAAATAAATTGTCGGTATTAGGTTGAAGTGTTTTCCTGTTGAGCGAGATGCGATTACATGCGAGGGAACTTTTAGGATAGAATCATCGGTAAAATTAAAAAGTAATGTTATATTATTTACCGCTATTTAACTGCAGTTATCGGTATTTTTTTGTTAAGAGTAACGTTACTAACGTTACAAAAAAACCATTACATAGCAAAATCTATACAGTTATTTTTGACTTGCTTGACATAATTAAATTTAATATTGTAAATATTTTGACTTCCAATATGATTATTGGTATTGACCTATATTCGATACTTCAGTTTTTTTCTATCTAAAAGTTATTTCAATGTAAAAAGTTCCCTCTGCTCGCAAAATACGCTCATTATAATGACATTTATGTGCTTAAAAATAAAGACTATAATGCATAGCTTGCTGTACGGACAGGAAAACACGTTGAAATTATAAACTGTAATTAGTATAAGTAAAAAGTTACATGTATAATTTAGTTCAAAGTTATATTAGTTATATATAGAATGCTATTGGATTTGATATAGATACGATTTTAGATAGAAACTTAGTAAATTTAGAAAATAAGCTGGTTTTTCTGCTTCGTTTACGTCAATAACGTGACTAAATCTACCTTGTATTGTATAATAGTATACGCAGATATGCGTACGCGCACGAAGGTTGAACGTAGCAGGAACACCAACATAAATAAATATTTAGTTTTATTGACAATCAATATATTAAAAATTGTGCACTTCAATCAGTAGATATTAAAAATAAAAAACGAAAAATATGTAATTATTTTATTATAATTAAAATAAACGTTGGATGATGTCGACAATAGCAGCGGCGGGTAATCTGCGTAGTAGCTAGTAAGCAGACGGGCAATGTTGATAACACCTTGAAACTTGTGGCTAGAGAAATTGAAAATTATTTGAAGATAAATGTAAATATAACTATAATGGACAACGGGTCTAAATCGCGTAATATTTTAAAGGTTTTCATACCTTCTTGTTTCCCGACTTGCTCACCCGCACCAGTCAACCCGTGACCACGGTCGGTGCAATTCGACCGAAACGTCGGGAAACAAGAAGGTATGAAAACCTTTAAAATATTACGCGATTTAGACCCGTTGTCCATTATAGTTATAATATGTGTACAAATCGTGAAAGTTTAAAAGAATTTATAAATGTAAATATATAAATTAAATATTACATAAAATAAATAAATTGTTAAAATCTTTGCACGTAGTTAACTTTTAATAAGATCATATTGCAGCTATACTTTGACTAAACATATTTATTAGGCAAAGTATTATATTAGATATTATCAACATTGCCCAGTTATTGTCCATAATATCCTAATATAATTCATAATGCGTTGCATATCGTTGAATGGTCTCATTGCGTCCACATAATGTGTTAATATTGTCGTTTTCAGACCTAGCGATTATATGTGCCTCATATGTTGACTAGTCAGCGATTATGAGTTGCATGTGGTGGCGATTAGCTATTGAAATAATTGGTGATTTATTTAAAGCTTTAAAACACCACGCGTAAAAAGAAGTGTCGAATCGCCTTTACAATTGCTACAGGCAGCACTTTCCAAATTTGTAAAAAGAATAATCAAATTTATGTATAAGAGACAAAATTACATTCACGTAAGTTCAATCTCGTAGACATTTTAACTAAACAATGTACGAAGAGAAATCAACTCTCTGAATAAACCATTAGGTTGATTTTACTTTGTCTCGACAAGATTGCAATTGTAGTTGATTACTTCAAGCTTATAATCTGACACACCACAAGGTGTTTGCTTGAAGACAATTAACTTATACAGATTATAAACAGCAACTACATTTATTTGAGTGATAGAAGCCAATGTGCTGTCGACAATCACGAAGCGGAATAGAAGAATACACCAAATGTTTAAACTATAGCAGCTTTTCGTTTCTTCTGTTCCTTCAACAAGATAACATAGAATATAAAGATCAAGGTACTAAATCCCCATTTATACCGCTTCAGTGATTCAAGTTTACAAAATATTGACTAGAGATTTACGTTGACTTAAAAATAAAATATTGAAATTATACATAATAAGAAATGTAATATTACATTGTACCTAAATTATTTTGACATACATATATTGTAAATATGAGAATATATAAAGATTTTTATTATTAATAATACCTGTAATTTGTGTGATTTTTTTGACACGTCAAAGTCTATATTTTACGACAGTACCGTCGTCAAAATTGAAATAAAAAAGCGCTATCTACACATGAACAGGTCAGGGCCTCGTCAGTGTACCGTCAGGAATACATAACTTGCATACTTTTTGTATGAATTTGTCCGTGTCTGTCTTCTGGTGTTTTTGCTTACTTTGTTGAGTGACCCAGAACTGGCCCTGACTTGGACATTTGTGCATAACTTCCGAAATAATAAATATAAGCATAATAAAATATAATTATACTATTTATTGGCAAATGAATAATATATAAGATACTATTGTTTTTTATAAGATTTTTAAGAGATTAAAATTTTGTGACCTACTTGAATAAATTCTGTACCTCTAATATAGATGCCATGAATTCAATTATATATTAATTAAATTTAAACTATTATACGTCTGCAATAAATGATTTAAACAATTTATTTCATACCAATAGGTAGTTTACCAGTCTATGTATTTTATTAAAACTATATTTAGAGAAAATTACATTTATTTTAGGTCTCACATACTAAAAATAAATGTTTTTAAGTGGGCAGTATGTGGATACTGCCTTTCATTTCATTTTAATTTATCATTTTATCATAAGAGGTACAGTGTAACTCGCGAGGTAGTAACAATATCAGCGACGTCTGAACACGCCACTACATACTGTGACAAATCATATTTCTTATATAATATTCATCATTATCGTAACCATAAAAACATATTGAAATCTAGCTCAATACATACAATGTTGACACAAATTCTGTCTTATATGAATTATTATAAAGTCTATTTTTCAATGAATAGCAAATTATATGGGTAGAATAAGTGTTTGAGAGAGATCGTAGGTGACGCATGGTCTTGAAGCGATATTTTCTGTAAAACTATAAAAAGTGGTTATAAAATATTATATGCAAAAGGAAAGAAGTTAATATTAATATAGTATGCGTCATTTACGAATGTATGAAGTGCTAAAATGGATGATAGCAGCCAAATAAAACATTGCTCAGGATAAAAAGTAGGTTATTACAAAACGTGTGGTACAAATTGTGTAAGGAAAGTAACTGGTTAGGCTAGGAGCTCGCTGCAAAATATATCATTAAAATAAAACATGAACATTTCATTGCAATATACATGTATAATAAAATTATGTTAATAAACAATTGATATCAATATTACTGTGTAATATACAGTTAAAATAATTAAATAATAATATTATACATTGAGAATATGAACGAGCTCTTAGCCTAACTTTGCAGCATGTGTCTAACTAGCGATGTAATAATTTAATTTTAAAATATCCGTTTTCGTATCTCTGAAACTGTTTTTTTTTTCTTAAGTTACATTTTCTATCTTTGAAATTCTTCTTATTCTGGAGAACTTCTTGTAAACGTTGATACACAAGTTATATAAACTCCTTTCTTTAATAAAAATAAATAATATACGACATTATTATACCGCTAGTGCTGACATAAGCATTATATTTACGTAGGTACAGTGCGTAAGGGTTGTAACTCAATATTTGAGAGAGTACCGTAGACAGGCTTCGTGTAGTCACACACAGATTTGCGCATATTTTTCCATAAATTATAATATTGTATAATTATGTGTATATAGCTTTATAAATATAATCAACTATTAAACTTCTGTAGAATAGAATATAATATTTAAATACTTTGTAGAAAAAGCAATATACAATTGCCGCTCTGTCGCCTGTCAAAAAGCAAAATTAGAATAGCAGGTGGCTTTTCAACCCATTCCATAAAATCCTCTTTTAAATAAAAAACTCACTATAACATACTAATATAATATTAAAGTGTAGGTACATATAAAAATAAGCTGATAAACATATCAAAACACAGTTCTAAGTATTTTTAAATATTGAATGGATGTCTCAGCTGATGTTATATAGGCGCCTTTACAAAACTTTTCATTAGCCGAAATGTCAAAGGAAACAAAGAAAATTCCTTGAGAAGGAATAAATGAAAACTAGTTTCGGAAAAACAACTAACTTTACCATTTCTAACGAAACTTTTGATAAAAACTAAACTTGACATCTTTTAGCCTCTTCCATTCAAATTTCTATATAATATTAAATTAGTAAAATAATTCAAAAATATATTAAAATAATATTTCGTCTATAAATTCTATTAATATCATTTTCCTCTCTCAACATTTTCACCTATGGAGATGTTGGAGGTTTATTCTATTACCTAGGCAACACCGCCAATACCACCGGTGTACTAGCTTAACAAAGCTATAACCTATATGCCTAGCTATAACATGTATACGTGCTTGCAAGCAAAGCGGTTATTTTATATCACAATTTATTTAATATTCAATTCTAGCGCTTTTCTGAATAATGCTAATCTGCCTATGTGTTAAACACCCCTAAAAATGTTTGCCTTTTTCTGTCCTATGTAATTAAGACCGTGCGTTGACGATATAGTTCAAAATTTGTCCACATTACTTTATTAAGTACAAGTTACTGTATTTGTTTACTTACTGAACTTGGACTAGTACATTTTAACTGTAAGGAATATGCACCACGTTTTAACAAAACAATTAAAAACTCACATTTCCTAACGCATAGGTATAAAAACCGCTTTGATATTAAAAATAACTATCGAGAAATTACTTATAGCTATACACAATGCATTTTACACTTTAAACTGTTGTGGTTAAGTTCATATTCATTTGATTGCAAGTAATTATCATCGGAATCAATTATTTTCCAATTAATGTAGTTGGAATTGGTATCAGATTATGTGGGTTGTTAGGTGGCGCTAGTTATATTGATAGAAGCAGGGCAGTGTTGGTCATGAAGCGAATAATTAGAAATTAATTATATGGTGAGTACATCTTGTAGAAACTAGTGCGATATAGGCGTCCACCAATGAGAAGAGAATACGTAATGACAGGTCATTATTACAGCCAATAGGATCGCTCCATTTTGACGTTCAAAGATTTTTTTAAATAATGGTTCCATCCGTTATATTATTGTTATACCGATAAACGTCAAGATGGAAAAATATATTAAAAACTGGGCGGTCGATTACTGTAAGAACATTACGTCATAAATAAAGCAGCTATTTTACAAAAGTTGAATTTATCGGCGAAAACAGTATCCGATAAAATGGACGGGACATCAAACATTTACGTATTAGGAGATTGTGTACAATATCACACAAAGCAGACTGGGTACCGATGCTACAGTAAACAAAATTGGTAGAATCAATGTCCTATATATCGCACACTAGCGAAATTGATAAATATTTAGATTAAATATAATCAAATAGTGTTCCTCGTACATATTTTAGAAAGGTTAACTTAAGCTCTAGTTGTTCTAATATAAGTAGATTTTTTCAGAACACAATCCGAAACTGTCAATTTTGACATAATTTTCAATAGGTAATTGTTTATTATAATAATGCTTTTATTATTATAACACTTAATTTTTAAACAATAACCTAAATATACATTCATTTTTTAAATTATTCATAAGTAAAATTGTTAGTTTTTAAATATAAGTATAAAACGCATATCGCTTGCTCAGAAACTTTATGGAATTGAAATACTAACTTGATTTTTCTAACAATAAAATAAAAATATATTATTTATGTAACATTGCAGGGTTTTTATTTTATTTTATTTTACAAATGCACAATATGTTATATAGTTGGTACTTTATTCATATAGATCTGATGTTTGTATTTGATTTTATATTTTAATACCTACTTTTATTACATATATACATGAAGCACATTCTTATCGAGATAACTTCATGATTACTTATAATTAATATTATCGACTATTAGTTTATTAGTCGATTACTTTTTAATAATTCATTATTTAGTGGTTTTATATGATATTTCGATTATGACATATGTTTAGTCGATTATTTGAATATCGAATAGTCTATTCTTATTTTTAAGTAATCGAATTCTTTAGTGTTGTGAACGAGCAATTTATTTTATAATTATAAGTCACAAAAATATTTAAATAAAATGTAGATAATTATATAAATAAATATGTAAGCGCGAAGTTGATCCTATCGAAGTGTTATTTATTTAGGAATTTCACTTTAAGATATAATATGTTAGTAGAATTTATCGATTATTGAAATAAAATTCTATAATATGAACGAAAGCTTTTATTTTTTGTCTCCCTGAGAATCATTGATATTGTGTTCCACTTGATGAGCAATCACCACGAAAACCTGCTACCAAAACAATGTAAGACCAGTGGACGTCTTATGGCTGAAATGGATGGATGGATAGTAAGAAGTAAAATTAATTTGGTTAAAGTAACAGTTCTAAAATTAGTAGTACCTATATGATTAGTTATTTGACTTTAGTCTTGTGTAAGATGGAGGTCCTTTCCCAGTTGGGCTTGCTCTAACTAGAACCTACTTATACCTACTCTTATTATTTCGTATTACAACAAAAAGTCTTATCATTCAACGTTCTACTTTCATATCAAACGTCAGTCATACAGAAATTATTAATTTCCTATCGGCCATACAAAAGTAACATAAAAATATATTACAATTTCATAATCCAAAAGATTGCTGTACATATAACTAATGTCATAAAAAGCTCGATAACATGGCTCGTTGCAAAATAGATCTTATTGCAATAAACCTTTATTGGTTTTATACAAATAGGGTAAGAAAATAATAGAGTTGGTTTTTCTTAGTTGTGTAATATGTATTAAAGGGAATATAGGAATGGAAGGTGAGCGTGCTGAGGCAGGGCTGCAGGGATCCAGAGCCTGGTACGTATAGTACTGCTACTGGTGTCAGTTCCGCAAGTTGTACCTACTGGAAGATTGTGGATTGGTACAACAATCTGGTCGATCTGAGTAACGGTGGCTAATTTCAAACAGAATCTAAAGGTTCTAAGGTTTTAGAGGAATTTCCTCCCACGTACGATTAGGTTGTGGAACGAGCTTCCTGCCGAGGTTTTCCCGAGAGACTATAGCATGGGGTTCCTCAAGAAAGGAGTTATAAGGTTTCTTAAGGGTTGGCAACGCGCGAGTGATAACCCTGGTGTTGCAAGCGTCCATAGGCTACGGTAACTACTTATCATCAGGCGGGCCGCTTGTTTGCCTCCTTGGTAGTATAAAAAAAACAGCTACGCAGGACATATTATATTGTGATGTGCACAAACACAGATGCACTTTCTATCTCCTCCCTCTCATAGTCCTATAGAAAGCCCATCCGACACGACCGGAGAGACCATTACGTGCTTTGACTGACACACGATATATCAATATGTTTTAGGAAACTGACAACCATCTACAAACTGACCGCGAGAAGCGTGGTTTACCTTCGCAGATCTAACGGTCCACACATATATTCCTTAGCTACAAGCTCCTGACATATCTCTATAAGTACCTCCACCTTATAGAAGACCACCGCCATAGTGAGGCGCTCATAGCTAGGTGCACTCACTGTTCGTTAAACAATCAGCGGGTTAAGTTAAGTTAAGACCGCATAGTGGTATTTCATCTGAGCGTCTCCGAGCTTCGGAGGGTACGTTAAAAGTCGGTCCCTATTGATATCAGTCGTTAGATCACGACAGAGGCGTAAATATGGGCGATCTTAATAACTCTGTCACTAGGTTGGCCACTAACCAAACGATAAGAAGAAGAAGACCGTCATAGTAACTAACACTACATAGGTAGCTAGCTGAAGCTGATGTTGCGTGATGCTCTTGGCATTAGTCTTGGTCTATAATCATAACTATCATAAGACAGTCCATGGTATTTTTTAATTTTACAGCTGCCTTTATAGAAAACTAACAAAACTCCATAGAAAGTAACTATCCTGGGATCAGACAAATATTTGCGGTGTTGGTTTAAAAATGACCACTTTAATGCTACAATAATATCCCAGCATATCTAACCGACTTTCGGTCACTCGGTCGTGGGTCCTACGCTTGATCTCTCCGGTCGTAAGAGACATCAAGCGTAGGACCAACAACTTTACGTGCTATCCGAGACACGGTCTAAACGCCTAAACCGCCATGCCATAGATACGTACAGTAAAAAAAACATGTATATAATATGTTTTTTATATACGTACGTAGTAGATCTTCAAAAGTAGTATGCATGCCCCGTTAGGCAATGCAAACATAATCAATTTAAACTACACTAAAAATAATTAATAAAATTGAAACTATAAATAAGAAGTAAGTAAGTAGTCAATCGGATTAATTGGAAACAATCTTTACAAAACTGTATATCTAATCATTTAATGCAATGTAAAATCTTCAATGGTTATTCAAGAATGGTTGTCAAAAAGTCAATTACACATTACGATTTACTAAATGCAAGTCTATTAATGCCCCAAAGTTCGACAAGTTCCCTTCTCCATCGAGAGCTCTAACGTATTCCAAATAGCCGCGCTTACAATGATCCTGGAGTGTACTCTAATAAACACTGGTCCTGAATTCCAATGTAGTAGTTAAATACCTGAGATCCACTTAACAATTACTATTACAACACAGATTGTCATAACGAACACATATGTAATTTATTTCTTGTAACTATCACGCTGAAATTTATTACTAGCAAGCTGTGTGGTAGAATGTTTGAAATATTTTATAGCTGCGATAAGGCTCGATAATTTTACGCCATGAAAAAATCGCGTATTTTTTCTATAAAACGAACCAATGTTGTGTTGCGCAAGCAGAAAATAGCGGTTTTTAATGTATTTTCAAGGATTTTACTTGTGTTGTTAAGAGCAAAAATATAGAACGATAGATTAGAATTTGTTTTTAAAAGTAAAAGCGTACAAGTCTATGAGAATTACAGCGAATATAAGTAACAAGGAACTGAGAGTATATAAATGTATATAATCAATATTGCTAGTCGTAACTAATCCTATAGGGTCATTGGTGGCTAGGGCTTGAAGCCGATATTGCGCCCGTTCATTAGGCACGTTACTCAAATGTTCAATAGTTGGTCACGTGCCTGGGGCTCATGTTTCTAGCACGTGTCAGTGTTGCCAGGCGTGTTAGGGCAACTATGGCCGAAATTACACAAACTAAATCGATTTCTGTTCTACTTCTATGTACTTATTTACCCTGTGAAGCCCTAAAATTAGAATTGTCTTCAAGCTGAATCTATTACTCTGGTAGTATAGTCATAACTACAATTATTACATTATGGAGATAGTCACAATATAAACTGCACGGTTAGTTCAGTGGCTTAAGTGATTACTTCTACATTTACCACTGCGCGGCGTGTTGTAGATTCGATTCCCACATGGGACAAACAATTTGTGTGATCCACGTGTTGTCCCGAGTCTGGTTGTAGATACTTCGTATCCGTTATTGTACCTATGTTTGTAAAGTCCCCCGCAACACAAAGCTTCGTCCCTAGTGCGGATGTTGTCCTTTTTAAAACGAAAGAAAATAGAAAAGATATCTTTTTTTAAACAATACCCGCACTTTACATAAATCCCTTAATCGCGGTGGATTTTACAATTATTTACAGACACAATTTATATCCAAACTCGGAACAATATTTTGCGGATAGCAATATTTCATTTCGTAATCATGCGTCACAGGTGGCCCTAAGACATTGTACTCTTAAAACTAGGGGGCCTACCATGAAGAGTTAAAACGTGAATCATTCGATTGAGAAAGAGGGACGGAGTGTAGATATAGATGCGTCCTTCTTTCTCAGTCGAACAACTTACGTTTTAACACGTCCTGGTAGCCCCTCCTCTTCAACAAAGCACATAATTATACACTACTGCCACAGTCTAAGGAACTCTTTACACTGCGCTAATGCTGAGCGGCAGAATAATATCAAGTATCTTTTTTTTAAAGACAATTTGCGCACTAGAGAACAAGCTCTGTGTCGCGGGGGACTTTACAAACATACAATTAACGGACACAAATCACACCCAAACTACGAACAATTTTTTGTTCACACAAAGTTTTGTTCTGTGTGGGAATGGAACCCACAAGCTCGTGCACAGCAGGCGCAAACTGCGGCCACTGGACCACCAAGGCAGTCAATCTAATCTGATACCATGGTGCCATTCTTGGTTTCAGAAGCCTGTAATTCATGTAAAAACAGTAGTCTTGAGTAGATAATAATGACCTATATATGATGATGAGGACCAACTAAAAACCTGTACCTAATCTACTATCCCACACACACACACATGTGTGTAAATAAGAACAGCTGTTGGTACATTATGTAATTTCTAATGGCCCCATTAATGATAAAAACAAAATTACTACATTATATCACTGAAAAACTCTTAAGGAAATATGTTCTTCTAACTGAATTTCGGTCACGACAGCTAATCTCGAAGACCATCTAGCTATCTACGCAAGAGATATCATAGTGTACAAGTGTGAGCGCAAACAGGTGCACTCTTAATTCCCTCACTGTCATAGTCAGATAGTCACATTACCTATGCGACACCAAGAAAGATCAGCTAGGCTTGGGACCAACGGCTTTACGAGCTGTCCATGACATTGGAGTGTAAACACTGCCAACTCCAAACTTCGGGCATCTATTGCAAAATTGACTGCCTTGGTAGTCCAGTGGCCGCAGTATGCACCTGCTGTGCACCAAGTTAAGAAAATTCTTGACGAAAACTCCTAATTTCCATTGTTGAAGAAGGAAAAGTACAGTGACAAACAGAAAGTTAGAGACATCATACTACGACAACTAATACTACCCTAAGTTTAACGATTCCAACTATATGCTAAAATCAAAATTAGGCAATTAATGGCCCTCATGACACAGCTTGTTGGCCCTAAAAAGAAAATGCCTACGCCATAAATCAATCAATTAGTTCAAAAACCGACTACCGTTATGAAATATCTGAACTGCAAAAACAAATACCTATAACAAACAATTGAACAACTAGCTGGGATCAGAAGGATATAGGCATTTAACAGTTGTTTCCACTGCCTACCTGATAATTAATGAGGAATAAAAAAAACTGATTTAAATAATCTGTACTGTTACATTATTACCTCTGTGTCACCAATACCACAGATTACTAAAAAGTTACCCAATACCATGTATCTATCTAATAGGTAACTTTAAACGAGCAATTTTTATAATGAATCTCGGAAACGGCTCCCACGATTGTCATGAAATTTAGAAGGTATGCAGGGGGTTTCGGGGGTGATTAATCGATCTAGCTAGGTTTAATTTTAGGAAACGTTAATTTCAAAAAAAAAAAACCGACAACAATTTAAATCATAAATATGTAAGTAATTATGTTCCCGCAACCAACGGTTACGAATACCTAAGTAATTGTTCCCGCAGTTACGAATACTTACATTAAATAAAGCATATATTTCTGTTGTTTGTATATTCAGAGCCCTTTAACGGTTAGTTTGTGCTGTACGTAACCTAGTTATTGGTGCATTTTATGAACCTATTGTTGTCGAGTAAAAAATTTTTTCGATTCAAGAACCGATAATATCTGTACCATACTAGTGTTGTTGCAATTAGGTCTACTTCTAACCACGATTTAAATAAGTGGAAAGAACCGCCTTCTCCTGTAAATTTATCCTTACTAATATTATAAATGTGAAAGTTTGTGAGAATGGATGGATGGATGTTTGTTACTCTTTCACGTAAAAACTACTGAACGGATCTTTATGAAATTTGGCACAGAGATAGATTATGGTCTGGAATAACACATAGGCTACTTTTTACAGCGATAACCGACATCAACGCGGGCAGAGCCGCGGGCATCAGCTAGTATATATATACTTTTTTTTTTAAAGACAACTCCCGCACTAGAGAACAAGCTCTATGTCGCGAGGGACTTTACAAACATACAATTAACGGACGCAAATTACACCCAGACTCAGAACAATTCTTTGCGGGTCACACAAAGTTTCGTCCTGTGTGGGAATCGAACCCACAACCTCGTGCACAGCAGGCGCATACTGCGGCCACTGGACCACCAAGGCAATCTATAATAACAATACCTCGAACGAAAAACACACAGCACACAGAAGAGAGGTAGGGGATCATACTAGCAAGCCCCACTGGGGAAGAACCTCCACCTTACAGAAGACTACAGTCAAATAACACAGCGATGTAGTTGTGTTCCTGTGTGTGAGTACAGGTCGCCAGCGCTGATTTAGGGATGCGTTTCGAAAGAAACATATTCCTATCCCAGGGATACTCTCATCATAAAGCCCTGGTGTAAAACAATGGGTTGGCAATACGCAAGTGATATCTCTGGTATTGCAAGCGTACATTAGGCTACGGTAACTACTTAACATCAGGTAGGCCGTATGCTTGTTTGCCACCCAAGTAGTATAAAAAAATCAGCCAGCGGTCGTACCATGACGTCCGAGTAGTATTTTGTTTTCTTCCTAAGACGTCAACTAAATAAATTGCTATAAAGAGGCCGCAGATAGCTCCTGTACTATGCCAACCGTTCAACATTAAATACATAGATCTTTTAGATAAATTACTCCCAGACTTATAGACATCCTACTAATATTATAAACGACGTGCGGTTTCAGAGGAATTTCCTCCCACGTACGATTAGGTTGTGGAATGAGCTTACTGCCGAGATTTTCCCGAGAGACTATAGCATGGGGTTCTTCAAGAAAGGAGTTATAAGGTTTCTAAAGGGTCGGCAATGCGCGAGTGATACCCCTGGTGTTGCAAGCGTCCATAGGCTACAGTAACTGCTTACCATCAGCCGGGCCGTACGCTTGTTTGCCTCCTTGGTAGTATAAAAAAATAAAAATAAAACGAGAAAGTTTGTAAATATGGATGGATGGATGTATGTTTGTTACTCTTTCACGTAAAAACTACAACTAGCGATAACCGACATCCACGCGGGCGGAGCCGCGGTCAACAGCTAGTAAATAATAAATCTAAATAGACAAAATATGTCTTCACACAGTGGGTGCCTCCCCAGACCCTGAGGTAGACCTGGAAAGGGCTGGTATTATCAATGGCTTGAACTATAGGTAAACTACCGTGGTCCAGCAGGGGGATGAATACTTGGGTTTAATAAATTCACTATGGTAATAGCTTACTAAAATGAAGTCGGAAGCATGTAAAGCTGTTGGTCCTGATCTCTCTCTAATCGTGTCGGATTGCCGTCCCATCGGACTGTAAGAGTGAAGGAATAGTAAGTGCACCTGTGTTTGTGCACACACTTGTGCACTATATAAAAGTCCTGCGCAGTTGGCTAACCTTCGTTGAGATTGGCCGCCGTGACTAAAATCGCTCTGTATGACTATTATTATTACTATCAATTGAATGCATCAAATATCTGCATCATGTATTATGCTAGGCTTTAGAATTATTTTAAGATCCTTCAGAGCTTTTTCGCTAGTATGTTACTCTGTTAGGTGGTGATGTTACTAAGACAACAGCCAAATAACTACAGACAGATATGCATGACAGAGAGCCAAAGTTATCGACATAGCTCAAAGAATAAGCCAGCTGAAGTGCCAATGGGCGGGTCATATTTACTAAAGAAGTTTGAGGACATAATGTAGGACGCCCTCAGGCAAGGTGGAGCGACGATCTTCGAGAAGCTGACGATCGTACTAGGTGGCATTTGGAAAGGCCTATTTATTTATTCATTATAAGCACGGTTATACCATTTACGCTAATAGGAGAAATAACAAAGAATACAAAAAAAAGTAAAATGGACTTAAAAATAATTAACACCCAGTCATGCGTTCATCTCACAATACTTCAGGCATTTAGACAAGATCACCTTTCAATCATCACAAACACATCACATTCTGGTTTGGACTCAAGGAGAGCATTGAGAGTAGAAAGTGTTCGAGGTATAGGAGATCTTGCGCGGGACACAGTACGGCATGTGGGAATAGAAGATATGTCAAGCAATGTACTGCGTTAGACTGATAGTCATGAAATACACAAAATTGTAATTGTGTTGTTTTGAGTACAGGTATCCAGTACTCATTCTTTTTGTTTAAAAAGAATGAGTACTGGATACCTGTACTCAAAACAACACAATTACTTACTTGGGTGGCAAACAAGCGTACGGCACGCCTGATGTTTAGCAGTTACCGTAGCCTATTCACGCTTGCAATAGTAAAGGTATTACTTGCGTGTTGCTAACCCTTTTTTACACAAGGATTTTAAGATTTAGTATCTCTGGGATTGGAAAACGTTTCTTTTAAAATACCTAAATGAGCGCTGGAGATCTGTACTCACACACAGAAGCACAACTATACAGCTGTGTGTAGTTATTTGAAGGAAACGGTTCATAAAATCATTCAAACTGAAAGTGGCCATGGATAGCGACGATAAGAAGGGCCGTACGTTTGACTGTCACATACTACTTGGGTGGCAAACAAGCGCACGGCCCGCCTGATGTTAAGCAGTTACCGTAGCCTATGGACGCTTGCAATACCAGAAGTATCATTTGCGTGTTGCCAACCCATTTTTTTTAAACCACGGCTTTATGATGGGACTATCCCTGGGATAAGAATACGTTTCTTTCAAAACGCATCCCTAATTGAGCGCTGGAGACCTGTAAAATATGTCCTTTAATTTATTTCGGGCTGGTCTGAAAGATTCAGATCAGAGAGATGTAACAATACTTAAATATAACTGAACATTGCTGAACTACTGACTGGCATAGCTTAAAGAACTGGTGTTAAAAGTCTTGTGGGAGAACAAAATATTTGAAGAAGCCTGTGAAAGATTTTCTTGAAATTTCTATGGAAAAGGAAAATCCACGTAAAAAATTTTGCTCCTGGACGTTCCTAGACGACAGTGAAAAGTCAGTAGGACCTTAATCCTATTTTCAGCAAGGTACCTAATTCTTCGTATCGAGTGGTTAGAGGCCAATCTGATTAACAAACTTGATATATAGGCCTCTGTCGTGATCTAACGACTGTCAACAGTCGGGGCCAACTTCTAACGTGGCCTCCAAAGCATGACGACGATGAAATACTAATATACGGTCACCCAGCTACAGTGTAACCGCGCCCTTGGTAGCTTAACCAGCGCCTCTCCGAGCAAGGTAATGTAATATGTTGTTTCTTGATGAAATAACGGTGTGGCCTCATATTACCGAAAGAAAAAGAAAATTTTACAATAAAATGTGCAAATAACATGTTTTCAATTAACTATAATTAAGCGGTGGTGGCCGAGTGGGAAAGTAACCGACTTGCACGCAAGAGGTGCGAGTTCCATCCCGGGCAGTACCAATGTGAATTTCACTTTGTGGAGTTTACATGTATTAATCAAATGATTCGCCATCTGCTAACGGTGAAGGAAAACATCGTGAGGAAACCCACATGTCTTAGAAGAAATTCTAAAGACATGTCTGATTCACCAACCCGCATTAGGCCCGCGTGTGTGAATTAAGGCCTTAACCCTCTCTCGCTCTTGATAGAGGAGAGGAGACCCGTGCCCAGCAGTGGGACATAATGGGTTGCTATTATAATTAACTATAACCCTATTGCATCATTGGTTTCGAAGGTTACATTCAGAATGCTAACACTTGTGTTACAAATGGTATTGGTAGCTTCAAATTTGAGAATCGCGTGGTGATGAATTTTATGGTCAACCCCTATTATAAAACTGTAGTCCCTAAATTTAACAGTTTCATGTATTTTTTTTTTTATTCTTGAGCAACCCTCCGAGATGTAAAATGAAGCTGATCAACTCATCCGCAGCATATGGATTGAGTTTTGATAAAGGAAACAAGAGTTAATGTCGAAGACATGACTAGAAATAAGAAATGATAACATACAATATGTATAAACTAAAATAGTTACTTTTATATAAGGTGTGTGTGTAACCTATCTTGGCGTGTTTAATTAACAAAAACAATTTGAAATAAATGTTTGCCGAATTTCCTTTCAGGCTTTACCAAAATTTGACATTGCTATATCTTCATCTGTAAAAAGTGAAACTGTAGGAAAAACCAAAAGCAACTTACAAAGAAAAATCAGGAAACGTTGCCGTAAAAAAAAATGGAAAAAGAAAAATGTCAGCCAATCACAGCGACTCACGTGTCCGGCCACCTCACTTAATTCACCGCTGACTGCTGACCTGAAGAAGCATGACGCCAAACGACTCGAGCCGGGGCGAACAAACTTGCTAACAGACAAATAGTTTGCTCAATCCGCTCGGGTCGCCTCGCTGTCATTCGGGTGCGATGACGTAACACGACAGGTACGGGAGCTGCGCACGCGCCGACCGCTGCACAACAACTGCCCCAAAACGTAGTAGTGTGTGCTCAAGTGTTTTCTGAAACAATTGTAAAGGAGTTTTCTACTATTACTTTTGTAATGTTGTAGTTTTAGTTGAGGCTTTGTCGTTTTAAGAAATTCCAGACTTGTTAAGTATTAAGTATTTTGACTTCGGTTATCATGCGAAATACCAGAGGCATAAGTATATTTGTTGCCGATCTCAACTTGTAACACCAGGGTTTTGTGTAATGGACAACCCTGGGATGGGAAAGCGTTTCTTTTAAAAACGGATTCATAAATGAGCACTGGAGACATGTTTATAACAGGTGCCTTACGTAGTTGTTCGCATGAAGTTCTTGCCTAGTTTTTTTTTATACTTGTTGGATGGCAAACAAGCATACGGCCCACCTGATGTTAAGCAGCTACCATAGCCTATGGACGCTTGCAATATCAGAAGTATCACTTGTGTGTTGCCAACCCATTGTTTTACACCAGCTTTATGATGAGATTATCCCTGGGGTAGGAATGCGTTTCTTTCAAAACGCATCCCTAAATAAGCGCTGGAAACCTGTACTCACACCCAGGAACACAACTACATCGCTGTGTGTAGTTATTTGGCTGTGGTCTTCTGTAAGGTGGAGATCCTTCCCCAGTCGGGCTTGCTCGCTAGTACGGTGCCCTACCTCTCTTGTATTATACCTCTAATTAAAGAATGCAGAACAACTAAGAAGAAAGCACAAACCAACTTTTTGTCGTGTATTCGTTTAAATAATTTACGTAAGTAGATAAAATATATGTCCTCCTGTCCGACCTGCGAGATTTTGTTCAGCGAGTTGACGACTCGGGCACAGACTCGGGTTAGGTCTTAGGCTTTTCGTACACTTGCTTTTTTTTTTCATAGAACTAAAATTTGAAAGTTACCTCTTCATTATCGATCTTAAGTGTACCTACGTGTCCGAGGCTTCTCTTCGTAGTCGTTTCACGTTGTGTCCGGAGCGCCTGGAAGTCCTAAAGAAGACAGGTGTAATCTATTCATTTGTAGATAGCATCACTTTGTACTTGACTTTATGATAAACTGAACCTTTGCATGTTCTCTCCTATGCTTCTCATGTCACTAGTTATTAGTGCCGCATTTTACCCATCAGCATTTGGCCCCAGGAATTTTCAATCATTGCACATGCACACATAAAACATATTTTTATCAATATCACTAAAAGGCTACTTAGTACATCTATTGGATCGGTGGCTGGACATCCTTCACTGCTTATTCTTCGATCCTCTGACCAGCAATATTCCAACGTCAGTGCTTTCCAGTAAGTCCATCAAAAGCCTGGTTTCAGTCATAACGTCGACAGTGACAAACACAGCCAGGTAGGCGACCCACATACTACCACCGATCGCCGCTTTATCGAATGTTGATAAAACTTTAACTGCTTTACTCCTACGGATAAGCCCGGGCGTGAAATCGACGCGCGCGCACCTAATTACTGTACACCGTATTGTGATATTTGTGTCAAGACTTAATGTGATTGCAACGTTATGCCTTTTTGAAGAGACTTTTCTTGATGATGCTCTTACAGAGAAACTTCTAGCATGTCTGATAATGACCAACATGTGTTTTACTGGTGGTAGGCGGGGTTATTACAACAGTCATCTGGGTGGGTACCTCCGCAGTACCTACCGTATATTGTGCAGTGTGCTGCAGCTTAATAGTGTGCAAATTGAGCACTGCTATCACATCTCAACCCATAAACGTCCCACTGCTGGGCACGGGTCTCCTCCGTTAATTTGGAGGGATATTAGCCTACTATACCACGCTGGCCAGACGGGTTGGTATAGGGTTTTGTTTCGAGCTTTCCCTCTCTTGCATTGGATATTGTCTGCCGGACTTACTCCCTTAGTCGACTCTTACGACACCCACGGGATGGAATGGGGTGGTGACATTTGTATTCTTAATCCGTCACCACACGGACAACACTGCTATGTACTAATCAAATGATTCGCCATCAGCTAACGGTGAAGGATCCCATATGTCTTCTAAGAAATTTAAAGACATGTCAGATTCACCAACCCGCATTAGGCCAGCGTGTGTGAATAAAACATTTATCTCATAAGATATATACATGAATAGTTATTAAAATTAAAGTACTATCTACTTACAAACAATCAGATATTGTATTTAAAGGTATTAACCTATAAATAAAATATCTGATTGAGGTCGCAGTTCTGAGGAAAGGTGAAGGTGTGAATTAAGGTCTAAACCCTTTCTCTATCTTAATAGAGAAGAGAAGACCCGAGACCCGTGCAGCGGGACATATATGATTTCCTATTAATCCTATTATAATATATGTTTCTTTTTGCTGGCTACTATCAAGAAATCATTTTTTACTAAATATAGTTTTATTATACAGACAAATTTAACAAACTAGCTATATCGTGTACATGTGAGATTTAGGTAAGAACAACGTTTCAGGAGATAAGCATTCATAGGCTAAGCTGGCAAGACTGTCACGCTCCCAGCCTGGGCAACCTTCAACTTCAACCAGCCTTCAACATCAAACATCGAAATGCAGCTAAAGCGATGACCTGTAGCATCGCTTTAGCTTTAAGACTAATAAAATAGGTATACACCTAAGAATAAAATATTATGATAATTTAAAAGATATGGCACCATACTAGCGAGCAAGCCCGACTGGGGACGGACCTCCACGTTACAGAAGACCACAGCCAAATAACTACACACAGCGGTGTAGTTGTGTTTTCCTGTGTGTCAGGCAGGTCTCCAGCGCTTATTTAGGGATGCATTTTGAAAGAAACGTATTCCTTTCCCAGGGTTACTCCCATCTTAAAGGCCTGGTGTAAAAAATGGGTTGGCGACACGCGTCAATAGGCTATGGTAACTGCTTAACATCAATCCGGCCGTATGCTTGTTTACCACCAAAGAAGTATAAAAAAAAATGAGCGCTAGAGACCTGTACACTCACACAACACACAGGAACACAACTACTAACAACACTACACCGCCAGGTGTAGTTATTTTGCTGTGATCTTCTGTACGGCCCTTCGCCAGTTGGGATTGCTCGCTAGTACAGTGCCCTACCTCTCTTATATACATGTACGTAAGAGAAATTAATCATTAGTAGTATAATCTATGTATGGTTAAATACTAGTTTATTGTTAACTGGTTTATTATCTAACAGAACTGTACAAGACGTGTTTGTTGTTGAATAAATTAATATTATTATTATGTCTCTCTCTTACACGGGTATTTTCCTATTATTGAATACTAGCGACCTGCCCTCGCTTCGTTTTTGTAAATAATATAGCCTATGACACTCACAAATTTTAGCTTTCTATTGGTTACAGTTTTTTTTATCGGATCAGTGGATCAAAAAATATTTTTAGAAAAAAAATTAAACCGGCCTCAAAAACCTAAAAATAACTGAATACAGATTGAAGTCGGTGCCAAGTTAGGATGAACCTAACACCGATATTAAAAAAAAATGTTTTTCTATTTTTAGTGATGAAAAAAATCCATAACTTATCGAGAAAAATATCTACTGCAAGAGAGGGAAAACTTTAAATAAAACCCTATAGATAATATTCCTCCCAAGTATATGGAGGAGACCCGTGCCCAGCAGTGGGGCGTTTATGGGGTTTATGGGACATTTAAAATTTACTTTTATATAATAACAACTCATTATCCCACCACGATAGTGACCCGTGTCATCTCTCCTCTATCGATCGGGTTAAGAGATCTTATTCTACACAGGCTGGATTAATGCGGGTTTACATTAGATTGGAATATATTATATACGATATACATTATGTCTTAAATGACTATATACTGTTTTGTAAGTACATACTACTTACAGAATAACTGTTTGTTAGCACAGCTTGGCAATGTTTCATTTATTATTTTTCTGCCGACGCCTACATAAATTTAATAGCAAGTTGGAGCGCAAGCGAAGCATTAAGACGTTTTCATCAGGCGTTTGTTACTAAAAAATATTGTTTCAGAAAATAATTACTTATCAATTTATTGGAATATGTTATTAACAATTTGAATAATAAAATTTAAATAAGAACACAATAATAACGTACTGCGACCTCAATCAGGTATTTTATTTATATATAATACAATATATGATTGTTTGTAAGTACATAGTTTAAATTAAGTTACTTTTATTGTAATAACTATTCTTGTAAATGTCTTATGAAATAAGGTCTATTCACAGTACCTATTAAACGTAAATGAAATTAAATGTAGAGGTACGATTAAATGTAGAGACGAGGCAGTAATATAGCTATACCTACACCTACCCTTTATTATAAGTAGTAGATAAGGTACCTATATCAAAATAATAATAATATCTACCATACTTGAAATAGTGATACCTAAATTTAATCCTGTTATTAAGTCACTGTGATAAATAAAATTTATACGCTGCCTCTGCATAGTCTGCATCTAGAAGTCCCGTGTGCAAAAGTAACGTAAACTTAACTTGTATCAGATTTTATTATAAGGATTCCACATATACTTATTTATGTACAGAAAAAAACTATTTGCATTTTATATGTCAACATTGATTGCATCTCGATGATTTTACCTATAATAGATGGGTTCGGTTATCGCTGTAAAAAGTAGCCTATGTGTTATTCCAGACCATAATCTATCTCTGTGCCAAATTTCATCCAGATCCGATCTGTATTTTTACGTGAAGGAGTAACAAACATCCATCCATTCTCACAAACTGTCACAGTTATAATATTAGTTGTTGCCCGCGGGTCTGCCCGCGTGGATGTCGGTTATCGCTGGAAAAGTAGCCTATGTGTTATTCCAGACCATAATCTATCTGTGTGCCAAATTTCATCCAGATCCGTTCAGTAGTTTTTACGTGAAAGAGTAACAAACATCCATCCATCCATCCATTCTTACAAACTTTCGCATTTATAATATTAGTAGGATTAGTAAGGATTATAAAAATATACTGGAGACAGAAGCACTTATGCACTGGAACACAACTACATCACTGTAGATATTTGGCTGTGGTCTTCAGTAAGGTCCTTCTACAATCAGGCTTGCTCGATTGTATGATGCCCTACTTCTTTTAAAAGCTGTTGGTCAGAAATTTCATCTGTTTCGAAAGGCAAATAGTACTTTTATCAGACTGGGATTGCTGCAACCCCTGCAGAAATCCCCTACTGACACACACAGTATCCTCTTCAGTAAGTCCATGCATTAATGTAAATGGCTAAACCCAACATGCTGACCCAGATCACAGTTAAAAATAGTTCAAGTTTTATAAGTTACTAATGTAAAAATGTCAACTTAATAGTGGGTTCACATGCGGCACCGAGTTTAAGTAGCTTCTTTGTGCAGACCAAAGTTTATGCAAATGAGACGTATGACGTATGCGTTAAACATCAAATAGGTAGTGTTGCTTTTGCACTTTGAATTAAATAGGTTTATTGCTAAAATGGAAAAAATCCTACTAATCTACAATAATTTTCTTTATAAATTCTTTTAATAAACATAAAGTTTTGAGGGGTCGCCAATGCACGAGTGATATCCTTGATGTTGCAAGCGTTTATAGGCTACGGTAACTGCTTACCATCAGGCCGGTATGTTTGTTTGCCTCAATCTTATATATAAAAATGAATCCCTATTTCCCTTTGTCACGGCATCACGCATGAACGGCTGGACTGATTTCAGTAATTCTTTTTTGTTGTGTTTGTTATTGTCAGGAGAAGGTTCTTATGTAAAAAAAAAGAAAGATGCGCTGAAAATAGTTTAACCCGGACAAAGTCGGGGCGGGCCGCTAGTAGAAATATAAAAAAGCATGACAATTGTCTTCTTAATAATCATTGTTTCGACTCCAAACTAAATTAAAACTATGACAGCAGCTAATTGGAGCCATCAATGACATCCATAGGAAGATTAAATATATTTTAATTAGGTATAAGCTTCTGCATGTTCTGAGGTTTTTTTTCAGTACCATAGATATTAGACTATACTCTGTAACTTACACAAACCTTTTTTTAAAAACTGACTTCTTATGACAAGAAAGAAAGAAAAAGCATTGAATCCCAGCAAAGTAAGAACATACACTAGGTAGAACAAATGACAAGAAAAGAAAAAACAAATCGCAACAGAGGGTCCTAGGACACAGTTTTTTTTTATACTACTTAGGTGGCAAACAAGCTTACGGCCCGCATCATGTTAAGCAGTTACCGTAGCCTATTGACACTTGCAGTACCAGAGGTATCACTTGCGTGTTGTCAACCCATTTTTACACAGGGCTTTAAGATGGGAGTATCCCTGCTATTACATTTCTTTTAAAACGTATCCCCAAATGAGCGCTGAAGACCTGTACTCACACACAGGAACACAACTACACCGCTGTGTGTAGTTATTTGGCTGTGGTCTTCTGTAAGGTGGAGGTCCTTCCCCAGTCGGGCTTGCTCGCTAGTATGGTGGTATACCTGTCTTATAATAAATATAATACTAGTCTAGGGACTGGATGACGTGTCAATGTGTTTATTAACGACAAATAAACATAATGGAACCAGCTTATTGAAATAAATACTAATTAATGAAGTATCTATATCTATACCATCTATACAAATATTATAAAGCTGATGAGTTTGTTTGTTTGTTTGGTTGAACGCGCTAATCTTAGAAAGTACTGGTTCGATTAGAAAAAATCTTTTTTTGTTGAATAGGGCATTTATCCAGGAAGGCTATAAGGCTATATAACATCACGCTATGATCAATAAGCGGAGCAGTAGTGAGATATGTTGCAAAATCGGGGGAAATTTTTCAAATTACCTTGCGGACGAAGACGCGGGCGACCCCTAGTAATAGATAAGAGGCTTTTGGATCAAAATTGAATGCCGTTTAGCATGAAGGTAGCCTAATCTTCCTACTAATATTATAAACGCGAAAGTTTGTAAGAATGTATGTTTGATACTCTTTTACGCAAAAACTACTGAACGGATCTGGATGAAATTTGGCACACATATAGATTATAGTCTGGAACAGCATATAGGCCACTTTTTATCGCGATAACCAACAGTCACGTGGGCGGAGCAAGCAACTGCAAGTTCTTTATAATATCAATGCTAATATGTCTGTACCGTGTGAACCCGCTATCGTTTTTTTTTAAATAGACAACTCCCGCACTAGAGAACAAGCTCTGTGTCGCGGGGGACTTTACAAACATACAATTAACGGACACAAATTACACCCAGACTCAGACCAATTCTTTGTGGGTCACATAAAGTTTTGTCCTGTGTGGGAATCGAACCCACAACCTCGTGCACAGCAGGCGCATACTACGGCCACTGGACCACCGAGGCAGACAATATATAAGAAGTGATTAATCAAATCGTGTGGGTAGGCTCATCAAGTAGGTACCTACTTGTCAGTATCTTGCTTATTGTTGCTAGGATGACTTCATGTCCTTTGTTTGGAAAAAAATCATGACCTAATACTTAATTTTGTTTCTTACCATGTGTGCTTAAATAAAAATAGAACTTAGATACCATTGCTTCAAGTGGGTGTAAAATTATTGTCTATCATCATTGAGGTCTATGTCAAAGTCAAAGTCAAACTCATTTATTCATTTAGATAAAATTCATGATACTTATGCACGTCATTAAAACAAATGCCAGCATACTTTTTTCCTAAGGCCATGTCAAACAGGGAATTTAAATAATTTTCTTCCTTTTTTTTACTACAGGGTTGGCAAACAAGCATACGGCTCGCGGGCTCGCCTGATGGTAAGCAGTTACCGTAGCCTATGGACGCTTGTTATACCAGAGGTTTAACTGCGTGTTGCCGTACCATTTTTTTTACATCAGAGCTTTAATATGGAGTATACCTGGCAAAGGAAAACGTTTCTTTTAAACCGCTTCTCGAAATGAATGCTGGATACTTGTACTCAAACACAGGTACTGTGTGTAGTTATTGGTCTTCTCAAAGGTAGGGGCTCCTTCCCCAGTCAGGCCTGCTCGCTAGTATGGTGCCGTGTTCTACCCCTCTAAAAACCTGTCTACCTTTTTTCGAATAGCCACTCTTGCTGGAGATCAAACCCTGTGTCGTGGAAGTTTGTCCAAATATCCAAAGGCACGACCCCAATTACACCCACCCAGACCCAGAAGAAATATCCATGGGTCAACAAATATTTTTGTCCTGTATGGGTGTCAAATCCATAACACTCGGTGTAAGTGATGATGTGACTACCTTAACCACTAGAATGCAGTCAAATTGATTAAAGCTTTCTTTCTCATACTACTTAGGTAACAAATACGCATACGGCCCGCCTGATGATAAGCAGTTACCGTGGCCTATGGACGCTTGGAATACGGGAGGTATCGCTTGAGTGTTGCTGTTCCAAAAAATTAAGCACCAAGGTTTTAGGATGAAATATCCCTTGAACATTTTAGCATTTAGTTAAAAACGAATATCTAAATGTATGCTGGGAACCTGTATTCACACACAGAATTTTTGTGTTTGCTACTTAAATTTTTCTTCGAGCAGGGTTTTTGGCCAACTGACATATGTGGTAAGAACCGCTCATGAGCATCCACATTCACAGCTAGCCAAGCCGCTGCCCACAGAGACGTTGCTGTTCTCTTCTACAACTCTTTGAAGATGGACATGTCGTAATATTGTCGGTAGAGATACATACAGAATATGCATACTCGTAGGTAGAAGAAGCATAAGTGCTCAAAATTCCACAGTTGATGCATTTTGCTGATGCATTTTTGTTTTTAATTGAGTTTCAAACTAGTATTAAATTCTATGTTAATAAAGAATGGGACCAAGTAATGGACCCCTGCGGCACCCCAAAAATTTACTGCACTAAACTGCACAATATTCACTCTTATCTTGCTTAGCACAATGATACATGATAAGTACAACAGGTGGCTCGTCAGGAATGCGTCAATGTGAGAACATTCCTTTGATTTAACACGTAAAATCCTTGTACTACATAAAGTCAAATGCCTTAGCATAGTATTTCTATTCATGATTGAACAACAGCGGTCATTCTTCTTCATTGCAATGCAATAGGAATTATAAGTACCTCCATAAAGCGTACGAAAGGTTGTTGCCCTACTGCCCACATATAGGTGTACTTTACTTAGGTCTTAATGATTCTAACGTAGCTATAGGTATTCTAGTAGGCTCAGTGAGATAAACAACATATGACGCATATATTACCTCAACTCTAGTTTTGTCATAGAAAACATCTTTTTTATTTATATTTAAACGTAAATTACCTTCATAAGTTGCTACAAAAATATCGTGTTATCTGATAACAATATCAAACATTGCATTGTGATCCCATTCCTGGGATTAAATAGCTGACTAATGACGCAGGAAATTTAAATATGGTAGACTTTCACTTTTATATTTTCCTTCTTGTAATTAAAATAGAACATGTGTTAACTGAGTAACGAGGAAACTTTTATTATTATTGTTGTGTAGTTATTTAATTACCTATTTGTATAATTGCGTTTAGTTTATGTGTACAATAAAGTATTATTGTATATAAAGGTCAGTCTGTTGTTTCAACGCACTGACCACAGCGACGACCGACAAGCCACACGTTATCAACTACCTCTCCACACAAAAATCTCGAACGGGAATACCGGATACTGACGCTGCACTACCAAACTATCGCTATCTCTTTTTAACTCACCGCCACAGTTCAAACTTTTGTCTTCCATCCCGCTCTGACGACCGCGAAGCGATATCGGTGCTATGCTTATAGTTAGAAATATGTAACTGAATAGTTTACTTTTGTGTGTAGTTTTGCCAAGTTGATGTCGCGCTCGGAAATATGTACTCGGAATTAGATTATCTGTGATTCGTTGAATGTTACGTTTGTTAGCAATGTGCGAAGTGTTTTAAAAGTTAATTTTACAAAGTGTAGTGTGTTCCGTGCTTTTTTTTTTGACAAACGTAAAATGCGTGCGGTGAAGCGCTGCTGGCGCGCGAACCAAGCGTATTTTAGTTTCTTCTAGTGAACGAAAGTTAGTTATTTTAACTACTAATTATGTGCAGTGTTTACTAAAACAGTGGTGATTATTGTGATCATGTTTAACAGGAGATATTCTTTTATAGACGTAAGTGTTTTTTATAATAAAAATACCCAAATATTTTATTATTGTGTTCACATATTTTTATCATAATATTTATTTTTAATAAGCAGCAAGGCGATAACAAATATAAATAGGTTTATTGGTGTTATCAAATATTTTTTCTTGTAGCAGACAAAGAACTGGCACAGAGCCAAAATAAAAATATAATCATCTGATTTATTATTACGAGACCAATGTTGGTAGGTATTGTTGATACCTTTTATTATTTTAGCATTATTTAAATAATGCACCTTATTACTATTGATATTAATATGTATTTACATTACCTATATTAGTAGGTGTTTACTAAAACACCAATTCTATGGATCATACCATCGGTATGTATTTATTATACCTAGGTATGTAGTTAGGTATCTATCTACCTAGCACTAATAGAACTTGCATCATTTGCATTCTAAGAACATTTGCTTTAAGTCCCTAATGAGCAAGTCGTCGGCGTCGTGTCGATGTTTAACCGACTTTAAAAAGAGGTTTACATACTTAGGCGTATTGTTTTGTCTTAATAGGTAGGTGTATGTTCGTCTAGGTACTTATATAGCTTATTAGTTATATTAGAGAAGTATTTCAACATAATTTCCGTGTACCACCATTGGCTTTTCCTGGTCACCGAGGACCGGTTTAGGGTTAAGCTACCAATGGAGTGGTAAGCCTATAGATAGGTGACTGCATAGTGGTATTCCATCTGGGCTTCCCCGTGCTTTAAGGGGCACGTTAAAAGTCGGTATTGAGTGTTAAGGCGCTGATAACAGCTAAATAAATTAACGTAAAATATTTTTTACCAAAATCTGTTTCATTTATCAAAATGAAAATTATAGGTATGTGTCGTTCTTCACAATATTTACGATAGTATATTTGTCCGAAATACCTACATTAAATTAAAAAAAACATAGGTACATACAAATAATGCCAAAGTAACCCCTTAAAATATATTTATAGAAAAAATATTTATTTTATTTATTGAACTTAATAAAATTGGTAATAGGGATTTTAGGGATATTAGCGGATTATAAAATGTTAAAAACATTGCCGTTTTATATTTCGCTCCAGACCATATTATGCAGCTGACAGATGTTCACAAGCTGATTGGTGTTAAATATTTTTGATCAGTTCTTGAAAATGTCTTGTCCCGATCCTGTTAAAGTCGTCATCTTCCACGTTGATGATGATGGACGAATGCATGCAATGCCTTTGGAAGGAAGGCAAAGGTGTAACCTTTTGTATCTAACCATCCAGATAAATATTTTTAATTTTATAAAATCTGTTTGACAAAATTCGATAAAATCCGAATCAAGATTTTATGTTGTTACAAAATTTGCTGCAGATGTGTGTATTTAATACGGTACCGACTTCTCACATAAATTTAAAAGCTGCTCAATAGCCCATTATATGCTAATTGCTGCCTAATTTAAGATTTGTTTGCTTATTACTAAAAGCAGCCAGTTTACCTAGGTACCTACTTTGTTTATTGAGAAAACACAATATGTTGGAGGTGACTAAAACCTCTTTTAGCTGACTATTAAAAATACCTATACCTAGCCATCAATTATTGCTTTTGTTTGTTAAAAAATAATTTAACTAACGACGCAGGTAAGAAGGTAAAGTCTTTCGCAATAATATTTTACCTGTCAACTCAGCGATAAAATTAAATAAATAGTAGGTATTGTTATGAAAACACAGTTATTAAAATAATGTTTTTTTTTATTGCAAAATGGCGTCTTTTAGGTAGATGCTAAAATAAATTACTTTATGGTTAGTCTATTTTTTGTCTATGGGTTGCATTGTTTTCTTCTAGTAAACCTTTTTGGTAGTAATTAAGAAAAATAATATATGTTACTCGTACTTTACGATTTGCATGTGTTGGTTTTTAATGTCCTAAATAGGTATATGAAACACCGATTCAACCTAAATAAGGTTTTCCTGTTTGTGAAATTCTAAGTAAATATACAGAATGATTCAAATAATAGGCCACGAACAAGCACGTGCACAGAACGGCCGGCTGATTCTCTAAGAAACAGCGATGGCAAACTGACAGTTGTGATCGCAAACTGACAGTTGTGATCGCAAACTGACAGTTGTGATTGCTCGGTGACGGCACAATCTATTGACTAAACGTCGAGATTATGCTCGGTTTTTGCGGTGGCTCGGTTTTTGCTCTTACGGAATACCCCTGCCGGACTTTCAAATAGCCTGGCGTCGGACCTTGTAAGGAGGACCTGGCAATACACCACTACATATTATGTGCGAAACACTGGCTGCCAAAAGATTGAGTCACATCTCAACCCATAAACGTCCCACTGCTGGGCACGGGTCTCCTCCATTAATTTGGAGAGATATTAGCCTACTATACCACGCTGGCCAAACGGGTTGGTATAGGGTTTTGTTTCGAGTTTTCCCTCTCTTGCAGTGGATATTGTCTGCCTGACTTACTCCCTTAGTCGACTCTTACGACACCCACGGGATGGAATGGGGTGGTGACATTTGTATTCTAAATCCGTCACCACACGGACATTGATTGAGTCAAGTGTACACAAAACCGAAAGATCCATAGCAATCAGACAAGAGATACATATAAGGAGTCTAGAGACTTTTAAGTGATAATTAAAACAAATAAAAAACTACATAAACAGAAAGACTTTAATACTGAAAGATCAAAGTAATTTGTCCTATAATAATATCCCCTAAGATATGATGAGATAAGGGAAATTGCATTCATACTGCAGCTATTGTGCTATCCCAAAAAGTAAACCAAAGGTGTTCCTCAAGAGCCCTAATATAGACCTAATCTATACTAATATTATAAAGCTGAAGAGTTTGTTTGGTTGAACGCGCTAATCTCAGAAAGTAGTGGTTCGATTAGAAAAAATCTTTTTTTGTTGAATAGTGCATATATCCAGGAAGGCTATAGGCTATATAACATCATGCTATGATTAATAGCAGCGGAGCAGTAGTGAGATTTGTTGCAAAATCGGGGAAAATATTCCAAACTAGCTGTTGCCCGCGGCTCCGCCCGCGTGAATGTCGCTTATCGCTGTAAATAGTAGTTTTTACGTGAAAGAGTAATAAACATCCATCCATCCATTCTTACAAACTTTCGCATTTATAATATTGGTAGGATAGTAGGATTACCATGCGGACTAAGTCGCGGGCGACCCCTAAGCTAATAAAGAATATAGACACACTAACAAATATTAAGGCCAAAATTCCCACGGGATACAATGGAATCTTCCCACTTTAATGTCACGGGAAATATCTAGTTATCGTATTCGTACACAACACAACACAAGTGATTAATTAATACCTTTATAACTTCACATTCACCAAAATTGTTGGAAAAATCCACAGCAAATAGCTCCATAGTGTCTGCAGACCGTATTTTATGAGCATTGTTATTATGGGATACGAGGTAGCAAGGTCTTAGACTATATCCGTTGGTTAACAACAGCATCCTCCAGCCATCTTTGGTTAATAAGATAATATCCCACTACATGCAGTTAACGAGACGAAATATCTCGTGGTGGGGTTTTAAACTGCGGGCTCTAAATTGTATGTTTTTTTTATACTACTTGGGTGGCAAACAATCATACGGCCCAGCTGATGTTAAGCAGTATCCGTAGCCTATAGACGCTTGCATTACCAGAGGTATCACTTGCGTGTTGCCAACCCATTTTTTTACACCAGGGCTTTAAGATGGAAGTAACCCTGGGATAGGAATACGTATCTTTCAAAACGCATTCCTAATTGAGCGCTGGAGACCTGTACCACAGATTACTAAAGAGTTACTACGTAACCTGTACTCACACACAGGAACACAACTACACCGCTGTGTGTAGTCATTTGGCTGTGGTCTTCTGTAAGGTGGAGGTCCTTCCCCAGTCGGGCTTGCTCGCTAGTATGGTGCCTTACCTCTCTTATTTTATTGGATTAGGTAGGTATGTATTTAGCTGCAGGTATCTTTTGTTTTGTGTTTAATCCAAATCGGTACAGTTGTTTAGTATTGAAAGCATAAGTTTTTTTTTTATTAGGTATAATAAATTTAGTATGCTTTTTATATGACTGCCTTTCTGGTGTACGACTGCCGAGCAGAGGTTCTATGTTTGAATCCCAGGTCAGGCAGTATTCGGAATTACTTACTTATAGTGATATTTTTTTTTAATATTTTATTTTTTTAGGCTTTTTTCACAATTAAATGCCAGCCTTATCGTAACTTACTAGCATACAAACAAAACTGGGATAGGAGTTTATTGATTGTTAAATAAATACTTACTAATAATATAAATGTGAAAGTTTGTGAGTATTCTATTTCAATTTTTTTAAAGACAACTCCCGCACTAGAGTGAAGAATTCTTTGTGGGTCACACAAAGTTTTGTCCTGTGCGGGAATCGAACCCACAACCTCGTGTATAGCAGGCGCATACTGCGACCACTGAACCCCCAAGGCAGTCACTTTGTCGTATATTCGTTTCTGATATAGAATCGCAATAAGACCTAGGTAGTTATTTGTGTACTATACTTAGCTGTATTTTATAAAGACGCAAATAGTTTTCCTTATAACAGCGTTCATTTTCTTGTACACACGTAGAAAGCGAACGGGTTTTGTACCTATTTTCTAAATAAATAAGTATCTATGTATATATACGTAACAGAAATTGCTAATGTTTGTATAACGCGTCGGCTGCGTGCGGCCGCGGCAGTAACGCCACCTATCGTGTATGTAGAAGTGTTAAAAATAACTTCGTATTAGGTATATACAATCTTTTTTTATACTATTTGGGTGGCAAATAAGTATACGGCCCGCCTGATGTTAAGCAGTTACCCTAGCCTATAATAGCTTGTAATATCAGGCCAACTCATTTTTTACACCAGGAATTTATGATGGAGTAATCATGAGATAGAAAAATGTTTCTTTCAAAACGCATCCCTAAATGAGTGCTGGAGATCTGATATAACTACACTGCTGTGTGTGTATAAAATTTTAAAAAAAAGCAATTTTATTCCATATTTCTATCTAGTTTACATTTGCAAATGTTTTTATTAAAATTATTTACTTAGCTGAAATATGGACCCCTTTTTGGGTAATGGCCTCCTCCAGTTTTCTTCACAAATCACTATCCTTTCAAATTCAAAATCATTTTTTCATATAGATCACACTGTGACACTTATGCAGGTCAATGAAAAATGCCAAATGAGACGTCAGTTAATTTGCCTACTGCAGGGTTCGCTGACTGAACAGACAGGGGGTAGAGCCCAAGGAAAGAACCGGCAAGAAACTCAGGCCACTCTTTTCAATCGCCAGATATGTGGTTACAATTTTGTTTGTGTTACAATTAGTAATTCTTAAAAGTGATGCAACCAAAAACACCATACAAACACAACATTTGCCTTGCCTGTATCTGTTCAGTCGTTTCCTGATACCTGGATAATATCATCAGCCCACCTTCTTACAGGTCTACCAACATTCCTCTTTTCCTGTAGACCTTTCCATCGTGTGGTTTCTATGGTCCATCTATTGTCAGTATAACGTGCGATGTGTCCAGCCCACCTCCATTTAAGTTTGTGCTGTGTGTAGCGTGATGTTATATAGCCTATAACCTTCCTCAAAAATTGGGCTATCGAAAGCAAACATATTTTTTCTAATACGACTGCTACTTAGTTACATTAGCGGGTAAAAAAAAGAATTTGCCTTTTTATAATATTATATATCAGCTTAAAGACGTCCACTGCTGGACATCGACCTTCCCAAGGTATTCCACATCACTCGATTATGAGCTGACCTTGTCCATCGGTTGCCCGCAACTTTTACTAGGTCGTTGGTCCACCTCTCTGCCTCAACGGCCATCGGTTCTGCGAGCTATATGTCCTGCCCAATGCCACTTAATTGAACCAACTCTTTGAATTTGTCGGTCACTTTTTTTCTCCTACGCATTGCCTCGTTTCTGATTTGATTTCTTATATTAAAAAAAATTGAACGTATAATCCAAAGTTTGTAACTGGACAGTTGGAGCTGTCAAAATCATTAGGTTGGGATGATTTAATTCCCCCGCCCGCTTCCCTTCCTACCTCCCCGCAGGCGCCTGTCTCTATCAGTACGGTCTGCACTTTCGTGTCGTCTGCGATATTTGAGTATCCATATCCCTCTTTGATATAATAAAAATGATTTATATTCACATAAAAAGATACTGTAATAATAATTCAAAATAATTGTATTTATCATTGAAATTTTGTTCTTATGCAACCAACATAGGAAAATACTGCACAGTTTGAAAAATTGGATTAGATAGATAGGAATAGGATCCTTACCTTTTCCGGTACATTCTACATGATCTACAGATTTAATTAAAGAATTAAGAATTAATTAAACATTAAACAAGTAGGTACAATGGGCGGTCTTATCGCTAAGAGCGATCTCTTCCAGACAACCTTAGGATGGACTTATAATAGAGGAGATGGTAGCTTATGGCGTACTAATAATAATATATACTATATGTATACATAAATAGATAATAATTAATTTTTTTCATTATTATTATTGTATTATTCTTAATTTTTAAATCAATCAATCAATTAAATTAACTTAATCAAAATTAATCAATAATTTATTAACTTAGTCAAAAAAAAATCATATGTCTCCTTAATTTTATCTTAATATTAATACTGTATTATTCATGTGATACTAATGTTATGTCTCATTGTTATTTTATAGATAATGTGCTTATATATATTTTGTTTATTTTTCATATATTGTACTCTAATTTAAATATGCGGTGTTAACCTTTAATTCATTGTTACACTTGTTATTTTTAATAGTTTTTATGTTTAAATAATGTATTAGTGTAAACAATTGTTGGTTGACCTAATAAATAAATAAATAAATAATAATATAGCAAATTATATAGTTATATTTTTACATAAAACCAATGTTTAAAGTATGAAGTAGGGCGTGATGAGTGCATGCATGTTATCGTGCGCCAATAACGTGGAACGATCGAACGATAAAACGTGTTCAACGCAGATATTGACGTTCACCTCCATTTATTTTGTGTTCGGCTAAATATAGAACACGTTGCGTTCAAGACTACTTGTTGCTTTGTATACGCTTGGGACTGTGGATTTGCTTATGTTGTATGTTAAATGTTATTAGAATCCTAGATTGCGTCCACTGCTGGACATAAACCTCGTCCAAGGTTTTTACAGCATTCGGTGTCAGTTGACCTTGTCTTTCGATTGTTCGCTTAATAACCTACTTTTTCATTCTCTATGGACTTCAACCTTTATGCAAAAAATACAATTTGATGAAAAGGAAACAAAAATGTATATTATTATATCGGAATAGACCCTAGCTGCACTCTACGGTATAGAATAATCTTCTTCTTATGGTTCCTTTCGAACTGGAACCTGTTCTTATCCTGCGCCAGCTAAAATACATGATAAAGCCAATAAAAAGACAATCCTACTATATATTAACGCGAAAGTTTGTGAGAATGTATGGATGTATTTTTGTTACTCTTTCACGCAAAAACTACTGAACGGATCTGGATGAAATTCGGCACAGAGATATATTATAGTCTGGAATAGCACATGGGCTTTTTATCCCGTTAACCGACATCCACGAGGACGGAGCCGCGGGCAACAGCTAGTGTCCTATAACGATACATAATATGTCTACTTATCTGTAAAATTTAAAGGAATAATACCTAATTGTTAGTTATCATATTACCGCCTGACCACAGATAAATGTAATACCTACTAGTACTAACGTATGTGACCTGCCAGTTATCTATAGCTTGTATATCCTACTCTGACCTGCCCCTCTAGACAAGTGGCATAAGCGATAGTCGAATCGAAATGTCAAAAAAGCAAATGTATGGGATTTGACGTAAGGATACGACATTATATCGTAGACTTATGTCAAATCCCATACACTTATTTTTTTGACTTTTCGATTCGACTACTGTTTATGCCACTTGTCTAGATGCTCTGAGCCTCTAGACAGGTGGCATAAGCGATAGTCGAATCGAAATGTCAAAAAAACAAATGTAAAGGATTTGAGGTAAGTCTACGATATAATGTCGTAAACTTACGTCAAATCCCATACATTTGCTTTTTTGACTTTTCGATTCGACTATCGCTTATGCCACTTGTCTAGAGGGGCTGTCTCGCCGCTACCGACCGTTTAGTTTACATTTGTAAGTAGCGAGCTAATGAATATTCTAATGTGTGTTCGACAATGATCCTACGGCGACTTTGTCGTATTGATTTAGAGAAAAAGATAAAAAATGTCTCCTATTTTTGACGATGGACGTGAAGAGATCATTGGACTTGCAAATCAAATTCAAAAGAGATTAAATTTATTTATATAGATATAACAAAGTAACTCTTATTTCAGTTGTTAGTTTAGTTGAGTTCAGTCATGAAAATAATTGGGAAGAAACTCTGGCCACTCTTTTAAATCATCTAATTAAAATCTTTTGCTTTTTGTCACAGCGATGAATTTTTAGTAAGGCAGACAATATCCACTGCAAGAGAGGGAAAAATCGAAACAAAACTCTGTACCAACCCGTCTGGCCAGCGTGGTGTAGTAAGCTAATATCCCTCCAAATGCATGGAGGAGACCCGTGCCCAGCAGTGGGACATTTATGGGTTGAAGTGTGTGTATGTGTGTGATGAATTTTAAGGACCACACATTACTATATTTTGTGAGTTACAATTTACTATTAATTTGTGGCAAAGACTTATATGAAGTGCCTATTATGGAGTAGGTATAGGAAGTGGAGAATATTGTGAATCTTGCAATGGGAACTATGGGATTAATATAGCTCTCGGAGAACCTTAAAATAATGACCTAACTGAATCATCATGAAGACATCTGTTCGAGAGATATTATGCAAAAGTATATGTGCACTCTTTGTTCCCTCACTTTTAGGCTTGTTATCATAAGGACTATGTCTTAAAATAAGAGAGACCTACCACCTACCTACCAAATATTTGTTCGTTGTTTTCTGACCAGAAAAATATCTAGTAGAATTGAAAATTCTACTCTTTCGGTCGGACTAGCTGTTGCCCGCGGCTCCGCCCGCGTAGATGTCGGTTTAGCTGTAAAAATGTAGCCTATGTGTTATTCCAGACCATAATCTATCTCTGTGCCAAATTTAATCCAAATCCGTTCAGTAGTTTTAACGTGAAAGAGTAACAAACATCCATCCATCCATACTTACAAACTTTCGTGTTTATTCGCGTTCATAATATTAGTAGGATAGTAGGATGTTTCGAACATTTGATATGATATAAGTAACTCAGTATCAATGGTTTATAGCTAACATAAAACAGAATTTAAACTTATCTAACTCGATTGCGGTTAGAACACAATCCTGTGTCAGAGGCCAGCTCATCAATACGAGGAGTATATTTAGACAGATTTCCTATTAAAAATGACGCCATAAGGCTGGATGTAATCAACACTGTCCTCATTGACATGCCCATTGCTGTTCTATTATTGTGGTTAAAACAATGTTGGCTTCATTGTTAAAATGATGTGTATTTGTTGTTTTTAAAGAAAAAAAATGTTTTGTTTTCCTCATAGTCAATACTGCGGTGAATCTCTTTACATAGCATACAATTATATATTAACTAGCTATTGCCCGCGGCTCCGCCCGCGTGGATGTCGGTTATCGCTGTAAAAATCACTGTAGCCTATGTGTTATTCCAGACAATAATCTATCTCTGTGCCAAATTTTATTCAGATCCGTTCAGTAGTTTTTACTTGAAAGAGTAGCAAACATCCATCCGTCCATCCATACTCACAAACTTTCACATTTATAATTCATATTAGTAACGATGATCACCATCACTCATAAACATATATATTTTTAGCATTTCCTCAAAGACTTGTAATCCTACAAACCCCTTAAACACAAACAAAGTACCACCTAGGTGGTGTATTATTTTGCTTTGGTTATCTGTAGAGCAAATTTTGCTACCTTTTTATTCTACTCTATTTTCTGGTATGGCGAGCGATGTCGATGTCGACAATTCGGCTAGTGTCGAATATGAAAAAGATAAGCATGTGTGCAAAGTAACTAAACTTCTGGAATACCTACTTAATTAAAGTATATGTTTAATCTAGATGTTATCCTTTTATTCAGTCTTGCAAAGATTCTGCTTTAATTTTTGAGTAAAGCGCATCTATACTAATATTATAAAGCTGAAGAGTTTGTTTGTTTGGTTGAACGCGCTAATCTCAGAAAGTACTGGTTCGATTAGAAAAAATATTTTTTTGTTAAATAGTGCATTTACCCAGGAGGGCTATAGGCTATATATATATATATATATATATATATATATATATATATATTTATAACATCACGCTATGATCAATAGGAGCGGAGCAGTAGTGAGATATGTTGCAAAATTGGGGAAAATATTCCAAATTACCACGCGGACGAAGTCGCGGGCGACCCCTAGTAGATAATATAAACTATTCTGTGGGCTATAACCACAGATTACTTAATAGTTACTACGTACTATAACTGTTAAACAATTTATTAGCCTCTTAAACAACATTCAGAATATGGTATTTGATGTAGGTAAATAGTAAGTCCGTAAAATAATTAAAATCTCATAAACTATCTATCAGTGAATCAATTAAGTTAAACATTTTAGCAATTATATCTCAATCACATAGAGATGCGCCGGCGCAGTCTCCGCTAGCGGCACGTGCCTATGGTTACGACTGTTACCCACTAGGTAAAGAAAATTGTTGAAATAATACTAACTGACTAAAGAAGAAGGAAATTTAGCAACGCGATATAACAACTACCCACCGTTCGTTTTTTTTTTATTTTTTATACTACCAAGATGGCAAACAAGCATACGGCCCGCCTAATGGTAAGCAGTTACCGTAGCCTATGGACGTTTGCAACACCAGGGGTGTCACTCACGCGATGGCGACCCTTTAAAAACCTTATAACTCCTTTCTTAAAGAACCTCATGCTATAGTCTCTTGGGAAAACCTCGTGTTTTGGACGGCACATTTTTTTTAAAATTCTAACTATCTTCAAAGTTCACCCTCCGTTTAAATGGCTATATATCGTCTCAGGACAAATCCTGACGACGTAACATGTAATTAAATGATGCACCGAGCGATACACAATTGAGTTAGATGATTAACCTTTAATGCCTCTTGTCAAATGTCATCATTGAACACAAACATCATAACTGGCGCTTGACTACGCATAACATTTAACCAAGTGAAATCATCCTTATTACTACCGTTACTATAATATGTGAAAATTATGGAAAAAACTGGGATTATAAGTTTACGGGTATAATATCCTACTTGCTACTAATATTATAAACGCGAATGTTTGTAAGTATGGATGGATGAATGTTTGTTACTCTTTCATGTAGAAACTACTCAACGGATATGGATGAAATTTGGCACAGAGATAGAATATGGTCTGGAATAACACATAGGCTACTTTTTACAGCGATAACCGACATCCACAATAAGTACAATATTTTAGGACAACTCACACACCGCCATCCAATCCCAAACTAGGCAGAGCCTGTACTATGGCAACCAGACAACTGATAAACATATTTATATATTTCTAAATACATACATATTATAGATAAATAACACCCAGATACAGACCATAATGTCGCCGATTGTTTTCTATTCTATTCGATTACCGTTTATACTTGTCTAGAGTGGCCGGTTAGTACTGGTTACTGTTTAATTTATCAGTTAGTAACAATTTTGTATGTGTTACAATTTGTGCTACCAGTTTAACATAGTACGCTTCAATTTCATTTATACGATTTATATCTTTCAATAGCTGATTACTACAAAACCACATGTTTGACCTACAATGTGGCAAGCAGATGCGCAGACGCACGAACGCAATATATGTATATGTTGCAGTCAAAACTCTTAACCAGTCAATAGTACTTTTGACTGAACAAATCCGTCAAAAGTACTTTTAACCAACGTGTTTGGTTAAAAGTACTTTTGACTGATATTAAACGGTCAAAACTACTTATTAGGTACATATATTAAACTTAAAATAATATTAGATTCTGACTGATAGGGGGTCGCACATCTAACCTAACCTACTGTTGACTGGTACAAAAGTACTATTGACTGGTTAAGAGTTTTGATTTTGACTGTAACATATTATATATTCAATAGAATATAATTAGTGAGACGGTTCAGTGCGCGACAGACAACGACAAATTGTCATTATCTATAACAAGATTATTTAATCAGCTTACATTGCGAGTTATAACCTATAATATATGTATATATATCTCAGCTCTGTGCTGCAGTATAAAATGCCGCACCACAGAGCTGAGATTGGAACCTTTTCTGACATCACACAGGATATACCTACTTATATACATATATATGTATATATCTTTTTTGTGTTCTAAGCGTTTTTTGTGTTGCTATTATGTGTCCATCTTATGTTTACCATCTGCTATCCTGTGTATGTTCGAATAAATGCTTTCTTTCTTTCTTTTTTTTTCTTATATATTATGTTATTGTCATAGAATTTATTAATTTATGCAAGCTTGCATAGGCTACAAAATCTGCTTATCATCACGCGAACCACATGTTTTTCTATATATACAGCAACTATGCATTCTAACGTCGATATGTAATCATAAAAGTAAGCATGTTTGATGACATTGTGCCTATCTAACTAAAATGCACAAAGGTTACGCACGCACATCACGACTTAATAGAGACGGGTGCGCCTGCGCCGCCTCTGACACGATTACACTCCTAACGACATAATTCAATTGTAACCATTGAGTTATGTCGACAATATGCCATATTGACTGTGATACCACGTGGTACAATCAAGATATATCTTTTTAAATGCATGCTATAATTAGATTGAGGTTCTTACACGATATTATAGCTCTATGGCTCTACGATTATTTTGCTGCGAATCTAAATATTTTTTTGTTCATGTCTTTCAGATATTTTGTTTATAGTATTAGGTACGTCTTATTTAGTATTCTGTGGTTACGTTAAACAAACATAAATGATAATAATAATAGCAATCCATATATATGTCTCACTTTCCCCTCCTTTATCAAAAGTGGGAGAGTGGGTGGGTGGGCCTTAATTCACACACGCTGGCCTAATGCGGGTTGGTGAATCAGACATGTCGCTAGAATTTCTTCTAAGACATGTGGGCTTCCTCACGATGTATTTCTTCACCGTTAGTAGAAAGAAAAAGTAATATACTTTTAATTTTTAATTGACCTTGTTCTATCGAATATATGTAGGTACTCGTAAAAGTAGGAATTACTAATATTGCATGTCAACAGAAATAGATAAAACAATTGAGTCTATTTCTTGCAAGAGAATCAAAATTAGAATCAGACATTTAAGATTTAACGGTACAATAAACGGTACATAAACGTTCGATAATTGTTTTTTTGGATGAACCGGAATGTAGACCGAAATTCCGTCTGCATCTAAGTGTGTGATGCCTTCGGTTAAAGACTGTGTCTATATTATTAGTTAGTTAACGGTGAAGCTATTATTTTGTTGCTAGGGCTTCTATTTCGTGTTTTTTCTATCCGTGATTGCTAAAGCACTGTGGGGGATGTCGGATTGTCGTATTGGACTATCAAAGTATATAAGGGAATAGAGGGTAGGGAAGCTTGTAAGTTATGTATTATATACTAGCTGTTGCCCGCGGCTCCGCCCGCCTGGATGTCGGTTATCGCTGCAAAAAGTAGCCTATGTGTTATTCCAGACCATAATCAATCTCTGTGCCAAATTTCATCCAGATCCGTTCAGTAGTTTTTACGTGAAAGAGTAACAAACATCCATCCATCCAACTATTCTCACAAACTTTCACATTTATAATATTAGTAAGGATAAGGATGTTCAGCGTAGTATGCTAGCCTACGTTCAGGATGGCCGAGATTCGGCCCAAGTATAACATTACTAACAGTTCATTTTTTATTACTTTAGGCGGCAAGCATACGGCCGGCCTGATGTTTAGCAGTTACAGAACCCCATTTACGCTTGCAATACCAATATCACTTGCGTGTTGCCGACCATTTTTTTTTGCACCAGGTCTTTAGATGGAGTATCCCTAAATAAAAGCGATTAAAATACTCACACACAGAAACACAACTAAAACGCTGTGTGTAGTTATTTGGCTGTGGTCTTCTGTTAGATGAAGGTCCTTCTCGAGTTGGGTTTGAATACTAGTTTATGAATAGGCTCGCGTTTGAGAACGATCTCGTCTGATCATCGAATGAGCTATCATTCGAAACCAATAGACAGAAAAGTTTCGAACGGAAAAAATTGAGGTGAATGACAAGCCCTGTTTCTGAACCCTATTCGCAAAACGAATACGAATATCGAATCGAAAAACGAATGTATGTGGCAGGCTTTACTGTGGAAAAGGATAGGTATAGCTAAAAGCGATTAAAATACTCACACACAGAAACACAACTAAAACGCTGTGTGTAGTTATTTGGCTGTGGTCTTCTGTAAGGTGGCTTATTCTGGTTGACTAGTCCCTAATAAGGCCAGCATATTCCGTAAATATACTTATCTAGTAGAGAAGCATGTGAACATTATTAGTTAGTGAAACAAACAATGAATAATTGTTTAATTGCTTAAATGAGTTGTGTGACAGTGGCCGAGGCGTGACCCTAAACACACAACTGCACTTTGTTCACGTCATGTTGCGTAATCTCTTCATCATTTATTATACACAAAGTGCTAACGGTTAAAATAACAATATGGAAAGTATTTAATATTTTTGCTATTTATTTATTTTATAAGTACGTATCATCACGCCCGTCTCCCGTTAGGATGGGCAGAGACTATCTTACGGCAATGGCTTCGATTCAGACATACTCCCTTCGCTTTTTCTACATTCATAAACCTCTTTATACATGAACGTCGGTTCTGGGTACTTTTAATTTAACCCTTGTTTAGCAAATCACCTACTTGGTCGATTCCGGAGCGATGTTTGCCTAGATATAGGTATGTAGATCTTTTTTTTTTAAAGACAACTCCCGCACTATAGAACAAGCTCTGGGTCGCAGGGGACATTACAAACATACAATTAACGGACACAAGTTACAATTTATTATTTAATTACTCTCAGAACAACTCTTTGTGGGTCACACAAAGTTTGTCCTGTATGGGAATCGAACCCACAACCTCGTGCACAGCAGGCGCATACTGCGGCCACTGGACCACCGAGGCAGTCATAGATAATAGTTATCTAGTAACCTATAATGCTATTACAGATATACCTAGATACCTATCCTTTTCAACAGTAAAGCCTGCCACATACATTCGTTTTTCTGATTCGATTTTCGTATTCGTTTTGCGAATTGGGTTCAGGATCAGGGCTTGTCTCTCACCTTAATTTTTTTCCGTTCGAAACTTTTCTGTCCATTGGTTTCGAATGATAGCTTGCGTTTATCAGACAAGATCGTTCTCAAACGCGAGCCTATTCATAAACTAGTATTCAAACCCGACTGGAGAAGGACCTCTATCTAACAGAAAACCACACTTGACTGCCTCGGTGATCCAGTGGCTGTAGTATGCGCCTGCTGTGCACGAGGTTGTTGGTTCAATTCCCACACAAGACAAAACTTTGTGTGACTCACAAAGAGTTGTTCTGAGTCTGGGTGTAAATTGCGTCCGTTAATTGTATGTTTGTAAAGTCCCCACGACACAGAGCTAGTTCTCTAGTGCGGGCGTTGTCTTTTTATAGAAGGAAATAGAAGGAAACAGCCAAATGACTACACACAGCGGTGTAGACTTTGTGTTCCTATGTATGAATACAGGTTTCCAGAGCCCATTAAGGGATGTGTTTTCAACGAAATAATTTTCTATCCCAGGGATATTCTTTCACAAAACTCTGGTGTTAAAATGTATGGGTCGGCATTGTCGGCAACACGCAAGTGATACCTCTGGTATTGTGGCGTCCTAATCCTAAGGCTATGGTAACAGCTGACCACCGCGTGCCGTATGCTTTTTGCCGACTATAGACCGTAGAAAAAAAAACTTATAACAGTATTTTTAGGGACACTGTCTATTAAAAACTAAAATACATAACTACAATAAGCGACCATTACTGATTATTACAGATCAATAATAGGTAGATCTAATAATAGTAACAAGCATTATTATCCATTGTCCTGTTACCGTAGTTATGTACCTACTTATCATAAATGTACATATACATATGGCTTAATCCCGTGCGCTCCAAATCTATTGTTCTCTAAAATTCATGTTTTCATACATTGATTACCAGGAGCTCCAAGGATGTTTGTATTAAAATAATAAACAAAGCCACATTTACCACTTTCATTCCCTAGAGCTCCAAAACATTGTCTAGGTACTTTCAGATTTTATTCCCAGCAGCTCCAAGAAAAAAGTCAATTCTTCAATATAAAAATCGTTCCCACGAGCTCCAAAGATTTTAAAGTAACGTAGGCAAAACAATCCCGAACGTAATAGTAAATCTATCAGTGTGTCCACTTAGCGTTGTCGCGTCACCCCTACCCCGCACCTTTTCCTTGGAATCTAACTTTGCCTAATGATGTGCAAAATAAATAGTTGACCTTGCGCCCTTGCAATGCGTACGTCCATCTTTCACAAATAATAATTTAAAGTAAGTCGTGCACGATGTGTGATAATCAAAATAACGCAGTTGCCGGTCCCTCCACACCTAAACAATTTGATATCGTTGTTGGAGATGGTAAGTACATTTAATGTTTATAAGAGAGATACAACAATTATATGTCAGTATACAGATATAACTAAGAGCTGCTCTTACACACACATACAGCTATCTTAGTCCTACGTCTACCAGAAACCTACTTTCACTTAATGCTAGCAAAACTGTATGCAGATGATATGTGCTTACTGTACTCGTCCAAAAATCCAAATGATATACAAAAATATGTGCAAGAGGATTTCGAAAATATTACTAAATGGGCTCATGACAACGGAATTATTATAAACATTTTTAAGACAAAGGCTATGCATATATATTCCCCTCACAGTAGCTACAATAAACAAGGCACGCTGAACATAAATATAACCGGGCATTCGTACGAGTGCCTGCACAACAACAAGGTTGGCTGCCAATGCACAAGCATAGACATAGTTGATAGGTACCGATACTTGGGTCTATTAGTAGATAGTAATCTTAACTGGAAATTACAAGTAAATGACGTGTGCAACAAATTACAATCTATCCTGGGTAAATTCTTTCATCTTAACAGATTTGTAAACAGAAATAAAAAACTTTTATATGTCATATATTATGCACTTGCAGACTCATTAATTAATTATGGATTAAGTAGTTACGGCCTTACATTTAAAACTCAACTTGATCGTATTAAGCAAATACAAACTAGAATAATTAAGTATCTGGTCAGTAAAAAAGTAAAACTAAAATGTAAACCGAATTATGATGAATTGTTTAATATTTGCAAAATACTCCCGGTACATGTAAAAGTAGACTACCTCATTGCTATTGAACAATATCATAATAACAAATACAAAGAACACAGCTCCCATAATTACTGTACTAGAAGCATTACACAGGGTAAATATGTGATACCATCTGTAATAAATTACTACGGCAAAAGAACCAGGCGGTACCTAACGCCGATAATATGTAATAAAATTGACATGTTAAAGGATTCAAATAAAAATATAAGTATTACAACTCTAAAAAAGAAACTTAAAAAAATACTGTTGTCAACATTTAAATCTTAAAAATAGACAGTATTATTACATAAACTTCATAGATACACTTTTACTTCATATAGATGTGAAAGTGTATCTAGATGAATCCTCTAGTATTAAAACTTTATGAACATATTTGTTGTTAAACCTAGTTACATTAGCTTACATTAATTATAGTTAGTAAGTAAGAGCGCCTCTTTCGCCAACAAACTGCGTGTGCAGTTTGGCGATTTTGTATAAAATTTATAAGAATTCATTAAATAAAGAAATAAAAAAAAAAAAAAAAAAAAAATTATCTCACTTTTTCTCTGACGTCTCCTGGTAAAATCCCCTCCTTATCCCACTACCTTACAGCGCACTTCTGTTATCGCCTTCCAGAACTTAATTGCAACTGTCCTACCCTTTCCCGTACAAACTGCGTTAAGTATTTAGGAATTCAGATTGACAACACTCTCTCCTTCCACACGCATATTGATAACCTCGCCTCAAGAATACGCAAACTCATATTTTTATTTAAAGCCCTCGCGCCCGTAGTTGACTCTGATATCCTTCGAACTACTTACCTTGCTCTTTGCCAATCTCTTGCTCAATACTGCATAGTTGCTTGGGGTGGTACAGATAAAACCTATCTTTTAAAACTAGAGCGTGCTCAGAGAGCAGTGCTTAAGGTTGGTTAGAGGCTACCATACCGATTTACCACATCGGAATTGTACAAAATATGTAATGTCCTGTCTATTTGCAAACTATTTATCCTCAACATAATTATCACCACTCACTCACAAACTCCTTATGTCCCTTCTAAATTTGATTCTCTGCGTCGAAAACATAATGTATGTCCTGTTATTTCGGTTAGAACAAGACTAGCCCAACGCTGTTACTACTACCTTGGAAGCTATATTTACAATAAGGTAAACAAAATCTTAATCTTGTATCCCATGACAAAGGTGCAATGTAAAAGAGCAGTCACTGACTGGATGAAAGATTTAGATTATGATGAAACTGAAATGATCAATTAAACCCTCATATAAATAGTAGGTACACACAAGCACACTATATTTATAATCAAACTTACTTCACTCATACACTTGGACATACACACACATTCACACAAATACACACACCCATATGCACACACACAACACTCCTAATATATGATCTATTTCGTATCTAACTGTGCTCTCATTCCTTGATTAGATAGATACATTTATATGTTTTTCTTTCTTAAATGTGCACTCCATGTCTCCATATATTTAGTTCTACCAAACGAGAGAGCCTGGAGATTTGTCACACAGGTTCCGTACCTAGTAAAGACTCCAGCTCTCACTAAGGTTTCTCACCAAATTGTATACTATTATTATAAGACAACCCAAATGTATTTTACCTTTTTGAGATAAATAAACTATATTATTATTATAGTTTATTTATCTCAAAAAGGTAAAATACATTTGGGTTGTCTTATAATAATAGTCTGAGCAGATAGCCAGAAAAAGAGCTTATAGATTGATTTGGCAGATTTAATTTGACGCCCACACTTGCGCATAGATTAAGAATAAGGATTTTAAGAGATATACTTCTGGGACTAAACATGTATTGTTTTTACATCATGCCTTTTTTGGATTATTTTGCCATTCAAATAATTTCAGAAGTTGTGCATTACGAATATACGACTTGGTAATTATAATAATATAATAATAAATCATTTATTTCGGATTAAAAAAAACCTACTCCATAGTGTGTTAGTAACAATGTTCTTAAAAACTATGTTAGTAATAATAGTACATAAAACATGATTTATATTATCCCCGTAACGATCCCAACCCAGTGAGCTTGTATTGGACAATCGCTGCGGGAAGCTATCATTTCCAGAATGCTGTTAGAGCTGTCACGCAATCTTTGAAACAGTGACGCATTCTTACGCGTAATTGCGTGGAAGCCATCCACACGCGTGTGAGCAAACATTTGTGACGCACTGCAATACCACGGCAGCCCCAACAGCATCCTGAAAGCGTTATTATATTGTACACGCAAGGCGTTGTTGCATGTACTGAACCCACAGGTTGCTCGCGTAAAAAGATTGGCAGTACGCTTTAAACAAAGTGATTTTTACTCCCTCCATACATCTAGCAAACCTGCGGGCCAGCATGTTGCTCCTGAACCGCCAACGCCCTGCGCTCTCTCTCAATATCCAGGTCATCCTTTAGGTCCTCCGTAACCAAATGGCCTAGATACCTAAAGGATTTTACAACATTGAGTGCGGCCCCATTTAATTTTATCGTAGGAATCGCACTGGGTCTCTTTGTGCCAGCATTAAATATCAAAATCTCAGTCTTTTGTGAATTATATTTGAGCCCATGTAAGGAGGCGTTTTCTGTTCACATATCCTTAATAGTTAATTTAAGGCGCTGACCGAGGGGGCCAGCAGAACCATGTCATCAGCGTAACTTATGTTGTTGACGCATACGCCGTCAATGTAGCATCCGACATGAGTTCTGCTGAGTGCCTCAATCAGTTCATTGATGTACAGGCTAAAAAGGCCCGTGTAAGTAAGCCCCCCTTGTCTCACCCCACATTCCAGCCAACTATTCGAATTACGTTAAACATAATGTTGGTTGTGATGACAAACAGGTATAGTTTGAATACTATAATTGACTTATTGACTATGAATTATGTATTAAATCATTTGAATTTAATACATCATTTAAAGCAAATAATATGTTCCTATTATTTATAAAAGAAAACATAATCTCTTTATTTACTACTTTATATATTAAACCATGTTCACCGTTACCTAATAAAAAGGTAATATTATAGTATTAAATGTTTTAATTCTGCTAACCGTACACTTTGTTTTGGAGCTGTTGGGAACATAGTATTATGTGGGTCTTTTTTAATTAATGTACTATATTTTGGAGCTCCTGGGAATTGATGTATGGAGATAAGAAGTTTTGAAGAAAAAACCTTTCATAAGTTTTTGGAGCCCTTGGGAACGATTTTATAAATGATAATAATATTTAATTTTAGTCTTGGAGCGCTTGAGATTTTGAGAGAGGTAGGCCTTACCTCTCTCAAATCTTCTACAAGTGACCTTGACTTGAACTTTCACTAAGAACGGATCATAATGAAATTGGGCATGGAGAAGGAGATGGGTGGTATCCTGGGAAAGTACATTTTTACTGCGTTAACAATCTCATTCACACTGGCGGAGCCACGAGCAACAGTTAGTGGTAGTAGAAAAGGTTTTTAAGCTATTGCATAGCTTCTATTGCGGGCCTTGGGCGTGGAGACCGAATCCAGAAATTCCGTAACGAAAATAATAAACCCCCACTCCGACCGGCACAGCGGTGATACTTTTTTTAATGACGAATTCTTTAAACGGCCAATAATAATATGTCAAATTCGTGTAAGGAGGTTTTGATCTAAGAGAATATTAATGTGAAAAAGATTATAGTACCTATAAGGAGTCTTAAGGAATTATTACAAGTATTCATTTTTATTATTATATATTTTTATGAATCATTGAGAATAAAATAAAATGATTTAGATAATTCTGTACTTAGAGCAATTTTTTATTTGTTTCGATAAAAAAATCATACTAAAAATATGTCTTTTTTTTAGCTTGATACTTACACTTGACATTAAATAGGTATATTATTCTTGTAGTCTTACGTTGTTTTAAGAAATGAATTATGAATCAATAAACCATCGTATTTACAAGTTAATGGAGGAAGTATATTTGTATGTATGTCATGCAAATATACTGAAACTGCTAGATCGGCTTTCATGTTTGAATCTCATCACCTAAAGTTGAACGAACTTTGTCTCTTACTACACGTGGTAATGAATAGGTTTTGGTAAATATATTAAGTAATTAATCTTGGTAAACTAAGTAAGTATCTATTAGCTAAATTAATTTAGTTGATTACTTTTTTAACCGACTTCAAATAAGAAGGAGATTCTCAATTCTATCAATTGATTGTCTTGGTGGTCCAGTGGCCGCAGTATGCGCCTGCTGTGCACGAGGTTGAGGGTTCGATTCCTACACAGGACAAAACTTGGTGTGACCCATAAAGAGCTGTTCTGGGTCTGGGTGTAATTTTTGTCCGTTAATTGTATGTTTGTAAAGTCCCCCGCGACACAGAGTTTGTACTCTAGAGCGGGAGTTGTCGTTTAAAAAAAATCGACAGTATGTTATGGTATAGGGAATAAAGATTGCGCTTTTGTTTGCGCACACACTTGTGCTCTATACTAACTGTCTCCGCGGGCCGTGACCGAAATTCGGATATGAGGACATTATATTATTAAATTCTTAGCGATGTTTTTTATCCAATCTATCATGATAGTTAATTATTTTTTTATTATAACAACTCTCTAGTGACGTAAAATGAGGATTAGCAATATTAAGTTAGTAATCCTTACTAATATTATAAATGTGAAAGTTTGTGAGAATAGATGGATGGATGTTTGTTACTCTTTCACGTAAAAACTACTAAACGGATCTGGATGAGATTTGGCACAGAGATAGATTATGGTCTGGAATAACACATAGGCTACTTTTTACAGCGATAACCGACATCCACACGGGCGGAGCCGCAGGCAACAGCTAGTCAATAATATATACTTCATTTCGAACTAGTTATGATAAAAAAACACAATAGTACGAAGCTACAAAGTTCAATGACACTGACAAAGTTTTTTCATTGATAACTGACCTGTTACTATGTCACTTTTTCATTCGTTTTTTTACTTTTTTTCAAGTACATATTGTACTTATTGGTCGAGGACAACGCCACAGCTTAAGACAATAACAGCTGTGTTGTACCATCAAGTTAAAAATTTACAATTTGTAAAATGACTTGTAAATTTGTTAGGATACACTTTTGCCTAGCTACAAAAAAAAAGTAAGGCAAAAGGGTATTCATACTTTCCTAAAATCATTACGTCACCACTCGCTCTCTATTTTTATTGCGTACGATAGCCGTACCATGACATCCTTCGCCTTATAGTGATTTCGATTTTAATTTTAAAATGCGTACAATGATTACCTTAAAGCTAGGTAGTATAATAAACTCGACATGTCACAAATTTCAAAGTAAGATCGAAAATCGATCGTTATGGTACGTACGTGGTAGGCTCATGCACCACTAACGCCCATTATTAGCTAAGAACCATATTTCTTGACATCTAAAATTGTTATAAATCCTACTAATATTATAAATGCGAAAGTTTGTAAAAATGGATTTTTGTTACTCTTTCGCGTAAAAACTACTGAACAGATCTGGATGAAATTTGGCACAGAGATAGATTATGGTCTAGAATAACACATAGGCTACTTTTTACAGCGATAACTGACATCCACGCGGGCGGAGCCGCAGGCAACAACTAGTCCAATATAATTTTTATTTTAAAAAGATGATACTTTCAATTAATCAACATTGAATAATCAATCGATTTTTGAAAGGACAGTTTACGGAAACATTTTTCTTTATTGTATAGTAACAGTTTATTGCAATCGAACGACTTTGTAAAGCAACTTAAAGAGTACGTTGATATGCTATTTATCTTCAGAGCCACAGAACAATATGGCGCAGCTGTTATTTTGTTAAGCTGTCGTACTTACCGTGTTACCGTACAATTTTTTTGAGTTTAGTTATCGTTCGATACTATTTGTTACGCCTTTTTTGCTTGTTTAAAGTGAAGGCGTGGCATTTAGGTATTTCAATTTCATTTTAACATGGATTACTTATTGTATATTTATGGTCACATTTTTTTAGCGATTTAAGGTGAAATGAAAAAATGTTATTGGACAGTCATAAAAAGGTTGCTGAGAATTAGAAGCCTCAGTAGCTGAAGTGGTCGCCATAGCATTGTATTGTTGTGGTAGGTTCGATCTCCAATTCCCTTCATCATCTTTACTGTTACGATTAATTCTTATCCACCTACTGTTGAGTGTTGAGTAAAGGTTGCTTTTGTTCTGGTCATCATATGTTAAGCTCAGTAGCAACGTAAGACTAGACTGACCTGTTGGTCTAGTGGTTAGTGATTCTGTGGCTTAGCAGATTAAAGTCTATCGAAATTGATTCAGTGCTTTTAGAGAATATCATAACAAAAAATCTTTAACTTTGTAATTTTGTGGTTGCCTTCTGAAAACCATGCTGGTTAGTCCATAATTGGCAAAGGTAGGATTAGTAGGATTATAATAAACATATGTAATACCCTTGTTGTCGACAAACCATAATAATAAATAAATAAATCTCTTTCAAATGAATAAAATCTTTCAAATAGCAAAAATATCTGAATGCAGATTAAAGTCGGTGCCAAGCTGAATATTGACAGGCCGTAGCATCGATTTCAATTTGTATTCAGTTATGTTTTTATATTTTTGTTTTATTTTAAATTTTTGTTGAATCAATGTCGATATAAAATTTATGGGACAACAAAAGAAATAAAAGACCATAATAATTTATTCATGCAGAATGATTGTTTAACAAACACAAAAAAAACATACTGACGATTTGAGAACCTCCTCGAAATCGGTTAAAACAATATAAAAAGATACTTAAGCTAGTAATGAGTTTAGCTAACTTTTCGATCAATAGAACGTTTCTTTGTCTATTGGGCTATTACTACTTGTAATAACAGATTAATACCGCCCACGCATCAACCTTAAGGCTTCATATAAGTGGACAAACAAAGGAGTGCCCACAATTGGACGCACGCTGGGCGTGTTGTGGACAATTTATGTTGTTTGGTGTTTGTTGAACTTAGCAAATATCAACCGTAAAGGAGATTTGCTAAGAACATGTAGTTTTATACCTATAAAGTCGATAAATAAACATACAGATTATAAGTGCTTAAGGTCAGTTATCTACCATAGCCGGGAAATTCGTCAACTCGCGGAGTATGGTGAGATGGCACTTTTCAATTTTATTTATTTTTGTTGTCTACATCTCGCTGACAAAGCCCAAAGTAAGTGTAGATAGTGGTTGGAATATACATCAAGTCGCAATGTCTATTATTGTCGATTAATTATAATCTTTTTTAACAAATCAAATCTTTATATACCTACCACATGGTTATTGGGGTTGACTGTACAAAACCGCCATACATTTTTATTAATTCGCGAGTTGACAAATGACAACAACAAAAATACCTAGGTAAAATCGAAATATGCCAATTCACCAAATTTAGCGAGTTTTTCTTTAGCGTGTTGACGAATTACCCCCATAAGTCTATAGACATTATCACTTCCCCATTCCATCAATTTCTTGTACCTAGCTATGTATTATTCCTTTTCATTTCTTTTTCACATTTATTAGGTTCACAGAAATGATATTACTGTACCTACTTAATCTTAAAACTTCTTCCATGTTGTTTGGACCAGGAACTGTTTTTGACTGCATGGTTGGTTCAGTGGCTTAATTTGCTATGGTTATTAAATGAGTGTTAATTGTTTAGCCTTACAAAATCTCATAAAAATATATTCAGTATTTTCTGAAAAAAAATCAATCGTTATAGAGTGACCTTGGTACCTTAGTTGCTTTGCATTTTGCATACCTACTGTTCATACATTTATAGAACCAAATCATGCTCATTTAAAAATATTTGTCCTGGGTGGGAATCAAACCCTTTGGCTTAGCAGTAACTTACTCGACTAACAACCTAGTAAAATTATTCGATGACATCTCTTATTCCTACATCTATTTAGAATGATAATAATTACTTATAACAGCCATATTTACATAAAAATATATTCTATTTTAAGATCGAGTAAGTAGACATTTTGTTATCTGAACACAAATAAAGACATCAAGGCTATATCTGTATGTTTGTGTGTTGGTACAGTGCAATCTCAGAAACGTTATTCAAATATATCTATCTACCTTATCTACGGCCAGACAAATGTGGAGTAAACAAGCAAAATAAGAAGGTAGCTTTAGTTTATAGTCGTCACCCAGAAATCATTAAAAATATTATAATTATTTTGGTAAATGCAAAAGTTTGGATACGTCCGTCGCGCCGGAACAGATAGCTGAACGGCTTTTGATGAAATTTGGCATAGAGATTGGGTTTCATAGAAAAAAGTGTTATTCCAGACTAAAATTTATCTCTGCGCCAAATTTTACCTAGATCCATTCAGCCGTTCTAAAGTGATTGAGTAACAAACAACCATCCATCCATCTATCCATCCAAACTTTAACATTTATAATATAAGTAATATATACATTTATTCCGGTCATGTTGGCTAATCTTGATTACAACAACACAACAATAGCAACCCATATATGTCCCACTGCTGAGCAGTGAGCACGGGTCTCCTCTCCTTTATCAAGAGAGAGAGGATGTAGGCCTTAATTCACACACGCTGGCCTAATGCGGGTTGGTGAATCAGACATGTCTTTTGAAATTCTTCTTCTGCAGATGATACATCACTTCTCTTCAAAATTGACCGTAAAGAAAGTAACTTTGATGTTGTAAATGGTTCTCTCGCACAAGTCCTGGACTGGTTCACATCAAATAATCAAATTCAAAAAAAACTAAATGCATTAAATTTACCATGCCTAACGTAAGAAGTTTTACCACTAATTTAAGTCTAAATAATGAAGCTATTTCACTTGTTGAGTCTCCAGTTTTTTTGGGTTTAACTTTAGATCGTAAACTTCAGTGGGGAGCCCATATATCATGCCTCGCGGGTAAGCTTAGCTCTGCGGCTTTTGCAGTTAGTAAAGTAAGACAACTTACTGATGTAGATACGGCTAGATTAGTTTATTTTAGTTATTTTCACAGCGTCATGTCCTACGGCATATTGCTGTGGGGCAAGGCTGCTGATATTGAAACTATTTTTTTAATTCAGAAACGAGCTGTACGCTCAATTTACAACCTAGGGTCACGAGTTTCTCTTAGAGAACGTTTTAAAGAAATAGGTATTTTAACAGTTGCATCTCAATATATATTTGCAAATATTATGTTTGTTAAACAGAATATTGATCTATATAGTAAGAACAGTGATATTCATTCAGTAAATACCAGAAATAAACATAAGTTAGTTGGCACGTACCATCGTTTACACAAAGTGCATAATTCATTTGTAGGACTCGGTATACGTTTTTTTAACAAATTACCGAAAGAGATAATAAATTTGCCCTTACACAAATTTAAACCTACTATTAAAAATGAGGAGCTGGCGAACAAAACCGGATTAGTCCACGAAAATAAATTTTACACGGTAGCTAAAAAACTAATATCAGTGTGTTAAAATCTTTGTGTTGGATATTGGACTAGTCCGGTTTTGTATGAAAATTTAGTTTTTTAAGCCTTTTTTAGCCTACTTCTAGCCGGTTTTGGGTGAAAATATTAACAGGGATCGACGAAACTAGGTCAAGACATCACGATTCGAAAAAAAAACATCTTTTGAATAGTAGTGGACAAGTCCGGTTCTGTTCGCCAGCTCCTCAAATCATCTCATAGAGAAGGGCTATTATACAATAAATGATTATTTGATCGATAAAAAGTCTTGGAATTAGTTGCATTATATAGTTGTTTGTTTAATTTACAATAAATTAGCTTAGTACATAAGTTCTTATTTGTGACGTGAGGCACATTGTGAATTCTAGTGATAATTCTGTACTTATTCTTTTTTTTTTTTTCTCTTTGTTTATTTCTTTAGTAGCAATACGTTAAATTTAACAATATAAATTGTCACTATTCACATATTGCCTTATTCTTTAATAGCAATATGTAAATTGAAGCAGACTTTAACACCATACTTTTTTTTTTTTCTCGCACGACCAGTACTAAGTACGATTACCTTATTTTATCAATATAGTTAGTATCGTGTTTTGACTGCATCAGCTTGCATGCTAACATACTTGTATTTTACAAAAGATTGTAACTATCTGGCGATTAAAAAGAGTGGCCTGAGTTTCTTGCTAGTTCTTCTCAAGGCTCCACGTCAGCGAACTAGCCGTAGGAAAATTTTGCTGACATCATCTTTCTGGTTTATTCATAATTTATGACCTTCATAAGTATTACCTTGTAACCTAAATGAATAAATGAATTTTGAGTTTGAGTTTAAGACATGTGGGTTTCCTCCCGATGTTTTCCTTTACCGTTAGCAGATGGCGAATCATTTGATTAGTAATTACATATAATCCTTACAAAGTGAAATTCACATTGGTACTGCCACCCGGGATCGAACTCGCACCGCTTGCGTGCAAGTCGGTTACTTTACCACTCGGCCACCACCGCTTTTCTTTTTTCTATAAATCTTGATAGAGCGCAACCATGTGCGTGGTAGATATTACAGTGCACAAGTGTGTGCGCGAACTCAGGTGCACTCCTTATTCCCTCACTCTAATAGCTTACAATATATGTCCGCTGGGACGGCAATCCGTCACGATCGGAGAGAGATCACGCGTAGCAACAACGGATTTAAGTGCTTTCCCAGGCATAGTTATTTATAAAACGTAGATAACTGATAAATCAAAGAATAGCCAGATCGATTTCCGCCAACAAAAACGTAAAAAACGAGGTTTCGTATGCCGAAAAAATATTTTCGGCAAAGAACCAAAGTAAGACGCTAGGATTCGTGATTTTTAAATTTTTACGCCACCTTATTTGTTTATTTACTTTTATTTTTATGTTTTTGGGCCGTTTCAAATATGCGTTTTTTAAATATTTGTTTAGTCATAACTTCTGTAAAACTTGTTTATCAAAGAAAACGAAATCTTGCGTCATTTCCAAGCCTGATATCTATATCAGGTTAAAATTTCATTGCTCCAGGCTCAAAATCCACGATGGAAAATTAGGCATACGTATGTATGGAAAAATGTGCAGTGGCAATCGCTTTTAATTGATGTGGTATTCACAACTTAGAAGTTGGGTTTTTAGAATAAAACTATTCATCATCTCAACCAATAAACGTCCCACTGCTGGGCACGGGTCTTCTCCAAACATTTGAAGGTATATAAAACTATTATACTAATGTAATATAATGCTCTCTCCAACCGTAACCTCTCCCGCCACCGATATGTCGGACCACAGAGTATAATTGTAATCGGTAACTATAGCCAAGGAGTTTATATTGTAAGTACAAACTCCTTGCTTTTGGCGTGCCACACACATACAGAGAGCACTTCATTTATTAATAATCACAATTGATAACCAAATACTGGCTAAAAACGCTTTAGTTTACTTTTACAGTAAAATGAGTACAATACATAATAATTATAATTTACACAAATGATCTTACAATTATCTAGTTTTTTTAGTGTTTTCATATTTAGCTTAGTTGTGGTGTACAAATTACACAAATATAACATCGTATTTATATGTATAAGTACTTACCTATCGTATATAAGTCTGTACAAGTACAAGTGTTGCATAAAATGTCTATAAATAGTTTAGAGGCGTGGCGAAGACTACTGCATAGACCACGGTATTTAATAGACCTGGCAAATAATCATTATTACCAGATGACCATATACACACAGTCTGGAATGATCAGTACAGGTCTTTAGTAATCATTTAGGGATGTGATTTTAAAGACACGTTTTCCTATCCTAGAGATACTTCATCTTAAAGCCCTAGTGTAATAATAAGTTATCGGCAACACGCAATAGATACCTCTGGTATTGCAAGCGTCCATATGCTTTCTTCCCCAGTACCAGTAACAGTGGGACCTCTCTCAAATAGCTTACGGAGGAAACGAATTTATTAAGAAAGCTGTCTTTTTTTTTGTCGTGTCTCTGGTATGGTCATAGCATGTAGTTCTCGCATTGGTCTGTTCAACCACCGATGTCTCAGACTTTGCATCAACCGTTTGCAATAAACGATGATGATGATCATGATGATGATGATCATGATGATGATGATCATGATGATGATGAGATTGATGTTCATCACTGGTGTGAGTACTAGTTTTTTTTTAAAGGCATCTCCCGCACAACAACAAGCACTGTGTCGCGGGGACTTTACAAACATACATTTAACGGACACAAATTACACCCAGAACAACACTTTGTGGGTGACACAAATATTTGTCCTGTATGGGAATCGAACCCACAACCTCGTACACAGCAGGCGCATACTGCAGCTACTAGACCACCATTCCACCAAGGCGGTCAATGCTTATAAAGATGCGCTAATAGTCCTTTGGTTTTCTATTATATTCTAATTCTAGTCTATTCTATAATATAACTAATTCTACATGCATACATAATTGTCCACGGTGTGGCATTCAGTTATCGGTATTTTGAGCTGGTCGAGTTATTTGCATTACAATAACTACATTCGTGTAAGGATGGTTTAAGTTTATTCTATTTTTGTATTATAGTGTTCTATCATGTTACTATGGGGACAAACAAGCGTACGATAAGCAGTTACTGTAGCCTATAGCTTTAAATACCAAGAGTATTTAATAATAATAATTTATTTTTCACCACAATATTAACATTCTGTACAATAAAATATTTACATGAATAGTTATTAAAATTAACGTAACCCTACCTACTTACAAACAATCAGATATTATATTTAAAGGTAATGAACTTATAAATAAAATATCTGATTGAGATCACAATTCTGAGGAAAGGTGCCCAAAAGACTGGCCACATTTCCACGCTGGATTGCAACAATTTGTACAATAGCTTTTTAAAAACATATACAAACAAGTTGCGGTGACTAGCGCCTTAGCTAAGTTATTGGAAAATAACTTGTATTTAATTATTTATTCATAATTACTTCCAACTATTTTAACAGGTGCACACCCAATGCAATAGTGAAGCCTTACTATCTATAACATATCCTTACTAATATTATAAATGTGAAAGTTTGTAAGAATGGATGGATGGATGGATGGATGTTTGTTACTCTTTCACGTAAAAACAACTGAACAGATCTGGGTGAAATTTGGCACAGAGATAGATTATGGTCTGGAATAACTCATAGGGACATAGGCTACTTTTTGCAGCGATAACCGACATCCACGCGGGCGGAGCCGCGGGCAACAGCTAGTTTCATATAATGCTGTTCTTGTGAATTGACTCAGTGTTCAGGCAAAAATGTCAATCTCCTCTGCTACAAAGTGCTCGGGTCAGGAGCGCCTCATTCAACAGATTAGTGCGGCCACGAGCCACGAGGTACAGCCAGGTATTAAAGGCGCTAGGCCCAAATCCCTAAAAGTAGGTAAATCATAGAGCTAAGTAATGTTCTATACAATTGACAACTCAACAGTTTACATTATATAAAATAAATTTAAATTATATGTTAATATAAAAATACGGAATAAAAAAAGGAATTATGCTTAATACTAGTTATTTAAAATTATAATTGCGGATCATTTGGTGCAAACAATAGCATAGATTATATTTATAAAAATAAGTTGATTAGAGGTACTATACTAGCTAGTAAGCCCGATTGGGGAAGGATCTCCACCGTACAGAAGACCACAGCCAAATAACTACACATAGCGTTGTAGTTGTGTTCCTGTGAACAGGTCTCCAGAGTCTCATTTTAGGATGCGTCTTGAAAGAAACGTTTTCATATCTCAGGGACATTCCATCTTAAAGCTACAGTGCAAAAACATGGGTCGCCAACATATAAATGATTCAAATGAGCGCTGGAGACCTGTAGACGCAGGAACACAGATATACCGCTTTGTGTAGTTGACTGCCTTGGTGGTCCAGGGGCCACAGTATGCGCCTGCTGTGCACGAGGTTGTGGGTTCGATTCCCACACAGGACAAAACTTTGTGTGACCCACAAAGAGTTATTCTGAGTCTGGGTGTATTTTGTGTCCGTTAATTGTATGTTTGTAAACTCCCCCGCGACACAGAGCTTGTTCTCTAGTGCGGGAGTTGTATTTTTAAATAACAAAAAAAAATTGGCTGTGGTCTTCTGTAAGGTGGAAGTCCTTCCTCTGTTGGGCTTGCTCGCTAGTATGGTGCCCTACCTCTCCTAATGTAATACATATATGATAGCTAGTTATATCTTATCAATATGTAGATATACTACACAGGTAAATACTTGAACAGCTTAATCCTAGGGATTATGAGAGGCCATAGATAGGCTTAGCATACGAACAGAGTTAAATCTCTGCTTACGACCCGTCCGGGAATAAGCAGTAACTGTGGTCTTAGTGCGTAAAGTAACCCTTGTCAGTGCTATAGCTGGATTCTTCTAGCAGGAAACCTGCTAGCAACAAAATTAAAAAAAACCCCGACACAAAAACCAAACGGCTTAACAGATTTTGATAAAACATCAGCTATAAAACCCTTCTTTTTTCGTCAGGGATTAAAAACCACACAACCCACCTGAGAAGTGTGATTTTTAAACTACTTAGTTTTACCCACGCTTCGGTCTTCCAAAGCAGGGATACCCAACCTCGCTGTGGTGTCGTTGATAACAGGTCTCCTTTCTAAAAGGATTAAAATATTAAGTAAATGATAAAAGATTTTTACTATTTATATGGTCCCTATAAGATGTTGTTGGGTTAACTAATTACTCAATACTCAATACTTTATTGCGTTCCACAATATTTATAAAAGGCCTTAAGATAAAACAATGGTTTAGTTTCAATTGTGGACCCTTTCGGGCACAGCACAGTTTAGGAGACAGGAGGAAGAGCGCATAATATGTTATTGCTAAATTAAATTACATATATTTTATTTTCCTATGCAAGATTGTATGTCTATTGTTAGAAAATGTGTGTTTAATTTTATTAATAATATATATAAAATGAAATAAATTAAATGTGTATGTATATAGATAAAGTATTTTTATATTGCACGTTTGGGAGCAGAATTACTATTACTATTATTACATATATCAGGCATTATCATTATTCTAATTATTATAATTGTATTATTATATTAATTTATCATTAAAATACTCATTTATACTATCATATGTTTTACCTATTAATAGTTGTTTTAGTTTATTTTTAAAACTATTTAATTTGTTTTCATTTTTTATATTTTCTGGTAACTTATTATATATTTTTATTGACATGACAAGAGTACTAGAGGAATGCATTTCAAGTCGAGAAGTTGGTAGATTAAGCCTATTTTTGTGTCGTAGTGTGATCCTTGTTTGAATATGTTCTCGTTTGTTGTAAAAATCTGGATGTTCACGTATTTTTTTACGTCATAACTAGGGAACAAGCTCTGTGTTGCGGGGTTCTTTACAAACATACACATAACGGACACAAATTACACCCAGACTCAGAACAACTCTACACATATCGGAAGTAGACATTTTAAAAGAACTCAAAGCTCTTGATAGCACGAAAGGCGCAGGACTTGATAACATTCCCCCCCTATTTCTTAAAAAAACTGCTTTAGCCATACATAGCCCATTAGTCATATTATATAACAAATGCCTCTCAGAGGAAATATTTCCATCAATTTGGAAATCAGCTAGGATAACACCAATACATAAAGGGGGCACAAAAAGAGACGTAGCTAACTATCGCCCAATATCAATCCTTCCTACGTTATCAAAGGTCTTTGAGAGGCTAGTACGTAATAATATCTACCCGCTATTACATAGGGTTATCCTTCCACAGCAGCATGGCTTTGTGCGTAGACGTTCTACTGTCACCAACCTTATGGTATATACTTCGGAACTATTTGAAAATTTAGATGCTAACAAGCAAACAGACAGCATATATATATACAGATTTTCGCAAGGCGTTTGACCGGGTAGATCATAGAATACTTCTAGAAAAACTAGCTTTCAACGGCATTCGGGGTAATCTGTGGAGATGGTTTAAGTCTTATGTGACAAATAGAACGCAAAAAGTGGTCATCAATGGATATGAATCTAACACGGTAGTCATAACATCTGGGGTACCACAGGGGTCAATACTTGGTACCTTGCTATTTATCCTCTTTATTAACGATATACAAAACTGTTTCCATCATTGTAGATTTTTATTATATGCAGATGACTTAAAAATATATCGAACCATTGATGATCTTTATGATCAGCATAAGCTTCAGGAGGACCTTAACAGATTCACCAATTACTGCAGTATCAACAAATTGCAGCTCAGTCTCGATAAATGTAAAGTAATCTCATTTACAAGAAAACGTTCATCGTCTACATATACTTACTCCATAGGCGGCCGTTGCCTCGATAGAGTACAGACTATTCGCGACTTAGGAGTCACGTTGGATACTAAGCTAACCCTGGATACACATATTGATAATATTTGTAGCAAGGATTACAAAATGTATGGTTTTGTTTTGCGAGCAAGTAACGATTTTTCACGCTCACGTACATACTCGCACTTATATAAGTCTTTGGTTCGTTCTCAGTTGGAATATGCTGTTTGTATCTGGAACCCATTATATATGAAATACTCTGATTGTATCGAAAGAGTGCAAAAGAAATTTCTGCGATGTATGCACTATAAATGTTGTCATAGCTACCTATCCTATCCCGAGCTTTTGCGTAAATATAGGCTTTTGGACCTTAATTGTAGGAGAATACAGATGCAGGCAATGTTTTTATATGATATTTGCCATAATAAGTACGACTGTATTGATATTGTCAATAGCATTAGCTATAGAGTGCCTATTAGATCGTCCACGCGAAACTTACCATTTGCCATACCAACATCACGCACCAATGCAGGCAAGCGTGCACCTATTCGTAGTGTCCTTTACACCTACAACTCTCATCTCAATCACATAGATATCTATGCGAATAGTGTGGGTGTGTTTAAAAGGCTGGTGTTTGCGCAACTGCTTCAAATTAGCGATCGGTAGTTGTTTATTACTAAAACAGTAGGTACTACTCTCAAAATGTATTTTCCTGATTCTTTTTATTTCTTAAATGTATTTGTTATAATTGTGGTAAACGGTGTGGATTTCACAATTGTTAATATTATATAGCTTCACACTACTTTATAAATGTATTATTGTGATATTGTTTGTTTACCACTATAAACGAAAAAAAAAACTCTTTGTGGGTCACACAAAGCTTTGTCCCTGTGTGGGAATCGAACCCACAACCTCGTGCACAGCAGGCGCATACTGCGCCCACTGGACCACCAAGGCAGTCATAACTTAAGACAAAAGGTCCCTTAAGTAGGGACTGAAAGAATAAAATAACCGACTCGGTATTACATAATTCCCACAACTTTTTACGGTAGAAGAACTAAGTTGCGAGACTTGGTATATATTTACTAGGTTTTATTTTTAGACTTATGAATTTTCCCAGAGAGGTAGCAGAAATGACGGCTTTACACTTGTTGCGATTTGGACATAGGTAGGTCTGCTTATATATCAAAGCAATGTGGAAAAAGACGAGCCCGGAGCAGGACTCGAACCTGCGCCTCTCGGGTTTCGGCCCAGCGCACTACCAACTGTGCCATCCGAGCTTCTACTCCAGAGTTCGAATTTGAAGTAGGAGCTTGGATGGCACAGTTGATAGTGCGCTGGGCCGGAACCCGAAAGGCGCATTGCTTTCATATTTAAGTATATTTGAGCTGATTGCATAGCAAAACAGCTAAAAATATTTAATAGTTAGGTCTTCTAAGTACTTCTTTTGCTTCATGCACACAACATACTTTAAGCTCCTCGGTTAAGAGTACTTAACTTGGCCTTTAGCCAGAACGACTGGCCTCTAAAACGATATAAGTGGACATACACGTTACCTCTTTAGAAAATATGAGTCAGGTCATGTTCCTTACTAACAGTTATGAGGAAGCGCCATATTGAATAATTGGGACGTCGACCGTCGTCGTCGTATACCCGTGGTCCCTTACTTCGTTTAAATTTCATGAATCTTAGGGTGCCTTTCCACCAGAGATGTGCTATGCAGCTATGCTATGTAGCGGAGCGAGTAAGAGCTCTAGACAAGTGGACAAACGGTAATCGAATCGAAAAGTCAAAAAAACAAATGTATGGGTTTTGACGTATGTCTACGATATAATGTCGTAAACTTACGTCAAATCCCATACATCTGCTATTTTGACTTTTCGCTATCGACTATCGCTTATGTCACTTGTCTAGAGGGGCTGATATATAGATCGCATCGACAATTGGGAACAGCACATAGCTACACCACTGACAACCATCCACTGCACGCATCCTTCCTTATAAAGAACGTAGCTAGTTGAATCAGTTTCCACCAGTGCTTTGCTATCTGTGCCAATGAATATGATTGGTGGATATCAAACGCATCCATAGCAACGTAGCATAGCACATCTCTGATGGAAAAGCACCTTAATGTTGTCAACTGATTTGTTATTTGTTTTCTTTTTATACTATGAAAGAGTACGGTAGTGACCGAGTGAGAAAGTAACCGACTTGAAGGCAAGAGGTGTGAGTTCGATCCCGGGTGGCTAGTACCAATGTGAATTTTACTTTGTGGAGTTTATATGTACTAATCAAATGATTCGCCATCTGATAACGGTGAAGGAAAACTCTGTTTTACCAATTAGCATTAGGCCAGCGTGTGTGAATTAAAGCCTATCTCTCTTGATAGAGGAGAGGAGACCCGTGCCCAGCAGTGGGACATAATATATGGGTTGCTATTATTATACTATGAAGAAGGTAAACAACCATACAGCCTGATGGTAAGCTGTTACCGTAGCCTATTGATGCTTGCAACGCAATCGGTATCACTCGCGCTTTACCGCAAGTGATGCTTCTAATAAGCGTCTGGCTGCGGTAACTGCTTACCCCAAAGCAAGCTCTATGCTTTTAGCCACTTGAGTAGTAGCTGTACTGCCAGACAGTGACTGTACTGTCAGTTATGAACTATTTAAAGACTAGTAACAACATTTATATTAGCGATAAGATATGAATACTAAAACACATTCCAACCGATTGATAGAAGTTCTATTATTATTCTATTTATCAAACTTTGAACTTATTAATTCATACAACCTTTCTCTTTACTAAAATAACATGATTTTATATCAAAATGTTGTAGTTGCCCTAATCCGTGGGGAGTTAAATAAAGAACAGCTCGAAAATGCTAGTAGCTGTCCTTTTGGCGCATCCATTCCACATAGCTATTAGGTATAATATCATCATCATGTCAGCCAAAGGCCAGAGTCCAGCCACAGCTGAGCATAGTCCTTCCCCAATAATTTCCACAGCGTTCTGTCCTAGACTACTAAATTACATTGAAGAAAAAAAAAGTTTTATAAATTTTACGTCAAGAAAATAGGTACCTATATTATACAATATTATTACTTACGTTATCAATCATACTTGCAAAAATTACATAGATAAGATGTATTTCATTGCATTAATTTTATTAATTACTTACATTATTTATAAAAAATACAATATACCGTTTTTTTTCGGCAGCTTCGCCAGTGTGGATGTCTTTCATTTTAATAATAATAATGTCCTCCTAATCGAATATCGGTCACGGCGGCTAATCTTAACGAAGACTAACCATCTACGCGGAAGATATTATAGTGAACAAGTGTGTGCGCAAACACAACTGCACTCTTTATTCCCTCACTCTCATAGTCCAATGGGACAGCAATCCGACACGACCCGAGAGAGATCAAGCGTAGGACTAACGGCTTTACGTGCTTAAAATATGCCCAGGATATAATAAATATACCTTAGGTACCTTGCTAAATTTGAGTTCAGACATTTAGCTGTGAAAGACAGATCAGACAAACACACAGTTACATTAGCATCTAAGTATATACTTTATATTATAAAGCTGAAGAGTTTGTTTGGTTGAATGCGCTAATCTCAGAAAGTACTGGTTCGATTAGAAAAAATTGACCATTTATCCAGAAAGGCTATAGGCTATTATTACATCACGCTATGATCAATAGGAGCGGAGCAGTACCAAGTGAGATATGTTGCAAAATCGGAAATGTACGTTCCAAATTACCACGCGGAAGAAGTCGCGAGCGACCCCTAATGTAATAAAGTATCTATAAATATTTAACTAGTGACGTACTCCATTATAACTAAGTACTGTAAGATATATGAAGTATTTATTTTGTAGTCACACACAGTTTATATTTTATTAATAACAGATCAGGATATAAAACGCTTGTGGTGTCTTAACACGTGGATGTATGGTGTCCATGTGTTTACAGTTTGACGGATGTTTTTATTGACAGGGTAACATATTACCGTCATATTTGTAGACATTACTCGTTTAGAAGTGTTCAAGTTATCACGTTTCCTCGATCTGCCTCAATAATGGTATACATGGCAACGGAGATGGCTGTACAGTGCCGCTATATGAAGATTAGTTTTTTAGGAAAACATGAATGGAGGAATGAAGGAATTTATGTAAAATGTATTTTTATTTGTAGATTTAGTCTAATTGTACACTGTTACCAAATTCCAAAGAAATATACAATAGTTTTCTTAAAAAACTAATCTTCATATAGAGGCCCTGTACAGCTAACTCTGTTGCCGTGTGTATATACATAAATAAAAAAAAGTGGTATAGAAATAATTATATTATGACTTTTTGACTTTGTAATAGTATGTGAAGCAAAGCGGCTTGCGACCGATAGACAAGCTACTTATCTTTTTTGTCATACTTTCCAGTTTTTCATCGATTGTGTGAAAACAGTGGCCTGAGTTTCTAGCCGGTTTTTTTTCTTAGGCTCTATTCTGATTCACTGACTGAACAGACTAATACCCCTGTCTGTTCAGTCAACTGACTGGTAGTGGTAGTGACTTACCTATTGGTCTTTTCACACAACATAAATGTTTGCTCCGAGTCTGGGTGCAAGGTGTAATTTGTATCCGTGAATTGTATGTTATAGCTGTCCCCCGCAACACTGTCACAGGGCTTGTTCCCTAGTGCGTTGTCCTTTTAAAAAAACAAACATGCCACTCTTTTCAAGCGAATTAAAACATATTTTCCACAGTAATTTCATCAAAATCCATATAAAATTGTAAGTAATAGTCACCCTAGTAGTGTATAATTACTGACATATGCTAGAAAGAGTAGAACCATGAACCACAAGGCGAAATGATTCAACCACGTGTTTCACATGCACGCGAATTGAATAAACACATTACATTTTATAAGATTTATACTTTATTAGCGAAGCGAGACGTCAATTAATACACTGATTTATATGTGCTTTATATTTATATTAGTTATACATATTTACTGTTTATCTATAATATAAACATTATAAACTTATTACGCATCAGAATATTGTAAAAATAAAATAGTTGGTAGTCGTAAATAAAGTAGGTTGCTTACCTACTTGTTTTGTTAGTCCAGTCAAATGGCTTAGTGGACGATTCGCACGAATTGAACTCGCACAAAACGTGCCAATCGTCCACTAAGCCAGTCAAATTAGCACAAAATAGCCTAACAATTCTGATAAAGCGGCAAATTGGTACAAATACTATGATTACATAATATTATAAATATTAAATGACAAAGGATACAAGTATTTATATTTGCATTTTCAGCGAAAAGGTGATTATTTTTCTATATATTTACTAGGGGTCGCCCGCGACTTCGTCCGCGTGGTAATTTAGAATATTTTCCCCGATTTTGCGACATATCTCACTACTGCTCCGCTCCTATTTATCGTAGCGTGATGTTATATATGCCTTCCTGGATAAATGCACTATTCAACAAAAAGGATTTTTTCTAAACGAACCATTACTTTCTGAGATTAGCGCGTTCAACCAAACAAACAAACTCTTCAGCTTTATAATATTAGTATACCTAGATTATAAAAGGTACAACAGTGAAAAAATGTATAATTATATGATAGATCATCATATTATGTAAATACTTAATAGATCATGCCAAGTGATTGTAATTCGACCGTATCTAATACATGTCATGTAATTACTCCAAAACATATACCTAACACAGAGTTTAGTGTTATTTATTTATTTTTATTTATTCAACTTCATATACAAAAAGTACATTGGCGGACTTAATGCCAAAGGCATTCTCTACCAGTCAACCATTAAGGGTGGTGCAGAGATAAATAAAAGTAGGTGCATTCGAAGTAAACTAGTTAGAGAGAGAGAGATAAATAATTTTAATAAAATATCATGATACATACCAAAACCATACACATATACAATAAATATAAATACATACATATATATATATTATATATATATACCATAAATATCAACTAAATCAATTGTGATGAATCTGCCTTTTTATTTAGAAGGAGTGCCCGCACTTTCACCTTAAACGTGAAACGGTTAGTGGACATCCTGATTTCCAGAGGCAAAGCATTCCAAAAAAGTGTTAGGGGTTTTTCAAAAATCGTATTCATAATTTTAAGTCCTACTGGAACAAGAACAACTGAGGAGACAGGAGCCGAATCAAGGATATAAGTCTTAATTTAATGGCGGTTAAATTGATAATAGCTAGGTATTGGAATAGGTACAACATATAATATTATAGGTACTACATACATACATATCATCACGCCCGTCTTCCAGTAGGGTAGGCAGAGTCTATGGTATGCCAATTGCTGCGATCCAAACATACTTCCTTCGCCTCCTCTACTCTTAAATATTATACTAATGATGTGTGGTGACGGATTAAGAATACAAAATGTCACCATCCCGAGGGTGTCGTAAGAGTCGACTAAAGGAGTAAGTCAGGCAGACAATATCCACTGAAAGAGAAGGAAAACTCGAAATAAAACCCTATACCAATACATCTGGCCAGCGTGGTGTAGTAGGCTAATACCTCTCCAGTATGGAGGAGACCCGTGCCCAGCAGTGGGACGTTTATGGGTAGATATATGATACTAATGATGAATATTTCGTTGTCTTCAGGTAACACTATGGGTTATGGCGGTGTACTTACTCCAGCACGTGCCCAACATCGAGATGAGGGTTGATGACTTCGAACATCACGCACCCGTCGAGGTAACCAAACATTAGCTATTATTTTTTAATTGCAGGGTTATATTGGTTACAGCAGTTTTGATTCCTAAACGTACCTGAACAAGTATTCAGATTTTTTTTATACTAATTACAGGTGGCAAACCAGCATCAATCTGCCGGATGGTAAGCAGTTACCATAGCCTATGTACGCTTGTAATATCGATGGTATTAATTGGGTGTTGGCGACGCATATTTTTATACTAGGGTTTAGTGATGGGGTATGGCTCTGGAATAGAAATACGTTTCTTTCAAAACGCATCCATAAATGAGTACTGGAGACTTGTACTCACGCACAGATATACAACTACACCACTGTGTGTAGTTATTTCGCTGTGATCTTCTGTAAGGTAGAGGTCCATTCCAAGTCGGAAATCCTTGCTTCTATGGTGCCCTACCTTTAAAATAACTTTTACAAATCGTCGTTGTAATCTGAAACTGAAAAAAAAAACAATTTGTTTTTAACCGTTGTTTTTAATAATAAAGATATAGTTTTTAGATTTTACTTAGATCGCAATGTGATCTCGACACGTTTCTATCTTATTCTTACAAAAAAAAAACGATCCCTCATTACTATACTAAATTCATTCTTTTTTTAGTCATTATATTGTTTCTTAATTAATTAAATAATTATCTAATTTTCATTCTGTATGGTATATTGGTTTCCATTCCTTTTTCTTACCACTATTATTGTAACTTCCCTATACCAAATTGTAAATGTAATATTCTGGCGATTAAAAAGAGTGACCCGAGTTTCTTGCCAATTCTTAACGAGGCCCTACCATAGTCAGCGAATTGGCCGTAGGAAAAAGTATACTGGCATTTGTTTTTTATGACGTTCATAAGTATCATGTATTTGACCTAAATGAATAAATGAGTTTGACTTACATTGATAATACTATCAGGCAATTTGAAGTTATGTCCTCTCTCTTCCAGCAAACACCAGCTCCAACAGTAACGCCCGAGCCCATCAACCAGCACTTAAACATGGGCAAGTGCTTCCACATGCCGCGCTCCAAGTGTCCAGCTGAACCTAACTGCACCAAGGTGGGAAGCATGTCGGTGTTCTGTTGCGATCTGGACAGCGCCAGGCTCAAGGAAGCCCTGACATCAGCCAGTAAGTAGACTTATATATACAATTTTTATTTATTTTTTTCCTTTATTGTTATTACTTAGTTCTTTGTTATAATGTATTTCTTGTTTTATTTTAAATGTCTTTGTTTTTTGTTTTTGTAATCCTGTTGTTATTATTTTAATGTTGAGCGTCATCTGCGTGTTAAAGTAAATAGTTTTTCTTTCTTCTTTCTTTCTATATTTTTTGTTTTCAACTAAGGAGGCATACAAACGTACGGCTCGCCTGATGGTAAGCAGTTAACGCAGTCTATGGATGCGACGTTTAGAACGCCAGGGGTATTACACGTGCGTTGCTAACCTTATAAAAACCTTTCATGTCTTTTCTTGAAGAACCCTATGTTATAGTCTCTTGGAAAAACATCGACAGGAAGTTCTTTCCACAACTTTATCGTACGTGAGAAGGAATTCCTCTGAAACTCTGTATACAGTATGGTACGAATGAGATAATTTGCAAACCACATATGTCCCACTGCTGGGGTCTCCTCTTCATTATAGAGGGAGCTGTGAGGGTTTTAATCCACTGCTAGCCCACTGTGGGTTGGTGGATTTACCTTTAGAATTGAGTTACGTTTTATTCTCTTACTTTAGGGGGTGGCAGTCCGTTCAATCATAAAATACGCCACAGGGGCTGTACCACGACGACATCTTTACAACAATTTATATTTCATTTTAAATTAGGATCGAAAATAAATCGCTAGGACGCTACGGTACGGCCCCTGGACACAATTATGCGACTCTACTTTATAGTTCTTCTTTATGCGACTGTATTAGTCAAATCGATTGTAAGTACTTCCTAGTAATATTATAGATGTGAAAGTTTGTAAAGATGTATGTTTGTTACTCTTTCACGTAAAAACTACTAAACGGATCTGGATGAAATTTGGCACAGAGACAGATAAAAGCCTGGAATAAAAGTAGACTAGTGCAGTCTACTTTTTATCGCGATAACCGACATCCACGCGGGCACAGCCGCGAGCAACAGCTAGTACATAAATAAATCATAATTATAGAAACATTCGCTGCATACTTGTCTATTAATAACTCGACAAGCTAAGGTAATGGCCGCGGTAATGACTGGTTAATTAAAACTATTAATTGTTCTTCTATTAACATTAGCTAGCGGCGATTGTGCGGAAAAATCCCGCACACGGAGGCAATGCTTATGGTAATTATTGACTGACGAATACCGTACACACCTGATGGTAAGCAGTTATCGTAGCCTATAGAGACAACTCCCGCACTACGGAACAAGCCCATGCCATTAACGTAGGTACACAAAGTACTTACACCCAGACTCGGGACAATCATTTATGGATTAATAGTTGATGCCCGCGGCTCCGCCCGCGTGGATGTCGGTTATCGCAATTAAAAGTAGCCTATATGTTATTCCAGACCATAATCTATCTCTGTGCCAAATTTCATCTAGATCCGTTCAGTAGTTTTTATGTGAAAGAGTAACAAACATCCATCCATACTTACAAACTTTCGCGTTTATAATATTAGTAGGATGACATCAGAATACATTGAAACTCAGCTACACATACGACAAAGGTTATCGTTATATGCTCGGCCGCTGTACCTACCCACATTTAAGCTGATAATAATTATATCTATGTACATATTTATCTTGCTCGGCTTTGTGCCAAATGAGAGCGTCTGCATGTCTGCCTAATGGATTCTAATTTATGTACTTAACATGATTTGAGGTAATTTTATTTGAAGATTGTGAAGCCGGCAAATTTTGGGAGACTAGCACTTTTCTTCCTAAAGTGCACAGAACATGCTAAGCGTATTAATAATATTTTATTAAACTATTTAGGTGGCAAACAAGCATACGGCCCGCCTGATGGTAAGCAGTTACCATAGCCTATGTTTACAATACTAAAGGTATCACTTGCATATTGACTGGCCTATTGGTTAGTGACTCTGACTGCTACGCCGGAGGTCGTGGGTTCGATTCCCACCCAGGACAAATCTTTGTGTAATGAGCATGAATGTTAGTTCTGTGTCTGGGTATAATTTATCTATAATATTGTATGTATTTAGAAATATATAAGTATGTTTATCAGTTGTATGGTTACCATAGTACAGGCTCTGCCTAGTTTGGGATCAGATAGCGATGTGTGAGTTGTCCCGAAAATATTATTATTATTATATTGCCTACCTAATAAAAACACCAGTTTTTTATGATAGAATTTCACTGGAATATAAAAATGTTTTATTAAAAACGCATCCAAATTGTCTAACATATATATTTTTCTTTATGTTCAGTTACCCAGAACACGACGTACCTCCACGTGCTGAACGCTACCATCGACGAGCTGGATGTCTCCCAGGCCATGTTCAGGAGACTCGCGTCGATGGCATTCACCGATGGAAACATTGGCAAGATTGTTGGTAAGGATATGGCAAGGACTTGGGGGCGGCAGTCACCAGACCCAACTAGTCTAGCTGAGGCGCACGATCAGCGGGTTAAGCTACCAAGGTTGCGGTAACCCTATAGATGGGTGACCGCATAATGGTATTTCATCTGAGCGTCTCCGTGCTCCGGAGGGCACGTTAAAAATCGATCCCGACTATTAACAGTCGTTAGATCACGACAGAGGCCTAAATATGGGCGATCTTAAAAATTCTGTCACCAGGTTGGCCACTAACCAAACGATAAGAAGACTAGTCTAGCTATTTTTTTAGTATCTACCAAAAAAAAATACAACCAATAATGACAGCAATGTACTTAAATATTATTTGCCTAGGAGGCGGCCAACTCGAAGTTTGCCCCCCTCTTTTTGAAAACCTAGATCCGGCACTAAACCTACTTTACGGTGAAACTTGACTATACATATAAGTGACATCTACCGGTGAGAGCTCGTAGTTTCTCAAATACCAATTGCAAATATAAATGTGGTAGTTACCGTAGTTTATATTCCTAAAGTTGTTTTACTGTTTCTTGCTGCATAAAGTGTCTCGAAAGAAGAGTAATGGGAGCATCGGTGAGTATTTAAATCACATATTTTTTATAGAGTCAATAATAAACAATATAAAACAAACAGGCAGCGACATCTATCGGTACGGCTGTAGAACTAATGATTTAAATCGGAATTTTGACTTCATATCTTTACAATACATTTCTATTGAACAACATTTTTATTAAATATCTTGATATTTTCCTTCGTTTAGTCGGTCACAAAGCCTGTTTTACAACAAGCAAACGCTTAGAGCGCCTTCACACTAGCGTTTGTCCAGCGCAGCGTTCAATTGAATTCAGAGAAAACGCCGCAACAACGAGACGCCTGCGCCGCGTTGTTGCGGCGTCTGCGCTGAGCATACGTTTAATAATAATAATAAATTTTACAACAATAATTGTTGATTGGAGCCTCCTTTTAAGCAAACAATGCCTGTGATAGAAGACTCTCTCTCTCTCTCGCTCTTCCACGTTTATCGAACATGGCTGGCTGTGTCCAGGAGGTCCTTCCCTAATCGGGATTGCTCGCTAGTTTGGTACCTCTCTTAACCAACTGCTGCTGTTTCCAGGCCAGTTCCCAAAATACTCATCGATGGCTTGCCTCAACATATCCAACAACTTGCTAACGTCGACGAAGCTCCAGCCGTCGCAGCAGCGCCCGTTCGCGTACCTCTTCAACCTGAGCGTGCTGGATGCGTCAGCTAACAACCTGACTATGTTCCCTCTAAGTCTCGTACACAGCAACAGAAAAATTTCAGTTGATTTATCTGGTAAGTTATCGCATTTTATTTAATAGACTAGGTACTTACTAGTCGCACGTAGCAGTTTTGTACGGGAAGACATTTATCAAAGTTTCATACGGTTCAATTAATGAAAATATAATCCTTACTAATATTATAAATGTGAAAGTTTGTGAGAATGGATGTTTGTTACTCTTTCACGTAAATACTACCGAACGGATCTGGATGAAATTTGGCACAGAGCTAGATTATGGTCTGGAATAACACATAGGATACTTTTTACAGCGATAACCGACACCCACGCGGGCAACAGCTAGTAATATATATAACTAGCTGTTGCCCGCGGCTCCGCCCGTGTGGATGTCGGTATCCATATATCCATACTTACAAACTTTCGCGTTTATAATATTAGTAAGGATTTTTTATACTACTTAGGTGGCAAACAAGCATATTAAGTAGTTACCGTAGCCTATGAACGCTTGCAATACCAGAAGTATCAGTTGCGTGATGCGACCCATTTTTTAACACCACGGTTTTATGATGGGACTATATAGGAATACTTTAAAACGCATCCCTAAATGAGCGCTGGAGACCTGTACTCACACACAGGAACACAACTATGCCACTGTGTGTAGTAATTTGGCTGTGGTCTTCTGAAAGCTTGACTGGGGAAGGACCTCCACTCCTTCCGCAGTCAAGCTTGCTCGCTAGTACGGTGCCCTACCCCTCTTAATATATATATACTAGCTGTTGCCCGCGGCTCCGCCCGCGTGGATGTCGATTATCGCTGCAAAAAGTAGCCTATGTGTTATTCCAGACCAGAATCTATCTGTGTGCCAAATTTCATCCAGATCCGTTCAGTAGTTTTTACGTGAAAGAGTAACAAACATCCATCCATCCATACATTCTTACAAACTTTGACATTTATAATATTAGTAAGTAAGGATAGCTTATGTTACTCGCTGATAATGTAGCCTTCTATAGGCAAAAGAATTTTTAAAATCGGTCTAGTACTTTTCAAATTATATTCGTTACAAACAAAAATTCAAATCTTTTCTGTTTTTAAATTTAGTTTTATTTTATGTTATGTTAAATTTCTCGATCGGCATTTCTAGGTAACAAGTACCTTCCATGCAAGCACTTCCAGAAGGTAATGGAAACAAACAACAGTTCTCTCGTCACGTTCCTCAACTACATGGACACGTACTGCGCCCTGGACATCAGCTTCAACTGGTTCAAAGATGTTCGGATAGTTCAGATTGAGCATCTGAAGAAACAGAAAGAGGTAAGCGTATTTCGTTAACGTGGCAGTTACTATTTAGCTGGACTTGTTAGCTGCTGGAAGACTCAAGACAACTCCCACACTAGGGAACCTGGTCTGGGTTGCGGGAGACTTTCCAAACACAATACTGACTGCCTCAGTGGTCCAGTGGCCAGGGTTCGATTCCCACACAGGTCAAAACTTTGTGTGATCCACAAAGAGTTATTCTGAGTCTGGGTGTAATTTGTGTCCGTTAATTGTATGTTAGTAAAGTCCCCCGCGACACAGAGCTTGTTCTCTAGTGCGGGAGTTGTCTTTAAAAAAAAAAAAGAAATAATATACGTTGTCTGGTTACCACAGTAGGTACAGGCTATGCCTAGTTTGGGATCAGTTGGCGGTGTGTGCGTTGTCCCGAAATATTATTATTATTTCTGTTGTAGGTAAACGAATCGTGTCGCAACATAAAGCCCCTGAACATCAACTGCACCTGTGTGCCTGTGCGGCTCGAGTTCGTGGGCGACGACTTCACCAGCGCTGTCGCCGTCGACTGCTCACACCGACACCTCAAGGAGATGCCCACCAACCTGCCGCCCAATACTAGTCAGTTGGACGTCTCTTATAATAATGTAAGTTGGTATTAATCTGACATCTATACCTTAATAATAAAAGCAACCCATATATGTCCCACTGCTGGGCACGGGTCTCCTCCTTTATCAAAAGAGAGAGAGGGTTGACACCTTAATTCACACACGCTGGCCAAATGCGGGTTGGTGAATCAGACATGTCTTTAGAATTTCTTCTAAGACTTGTGGGTTTACTCACCATGGTTTCCTTCACCGTTAGCAGATGGCGAATCATTTGATTAGTACATATTTTATTATAAACTCCACAAAGTGTAATTTACATTGGTACTGCCCGGGATCGAACTCGCACCTCTTGAAAGAAAGAAAGAAGTGCGTGCAAGTCGGTTACTTTCACACTCGGCCACCACCGCACCGAAGAATAAATATTTCACAAATTTATTACCTACTGTCGCGATCTAACCTTCTCCAATTAATAATGAAATTTAACTACGGCGCGGAATAGTTATTTTTTATAAAAAATGTTGAAATTATACCCTTGATTCCGCCCGTAGAATCAAGGATATTATTCTTCTACAATAATTCTAATTACACTTTTGGTAGTGCTATAAGAAAATGTCTCAAAATGACTGCTATTACAGATAACATCTCTCCAAGCGGTGAGCGACCCTACCTATGACCACCTCCGACAACTGATAGTGGACCACAACGACATATCTAACATCCTCGAGCTTGAGGGGACCAAGTTTATAGATAACTTTATGCTATTCTCTATTGGACACAACAAACTGAAGACCGTGAGTATATTATATTATATTTTAAAACTAGCGGCCCGACCCGACTTCGTCCGGGTTAAACTATTTTCAGCGCAACTTTCTTTTTTTTTACATAAGATCCTTCTCCTGACAATAACAAACACAACAAAAAAAGAATTACTGAAATCGGTCCAGCCGTTCACGCGTGATGCCGTGACAAAGGGAAATAGGGATTCACTTTTATTATAAGAAGATGCGCACGAGCGACTTTGGATGAATTTTTGTTACTGAGCCACAATGATCCGGATGAAATTTGGCACAGAGATAGATAGTCTGGTATACCACACAGGCTAATATTTACTTTTTCAAATATTGGGATCCGTTAGACAATTCACGCATGCGAAATCATGTATTATATATTTTTTATACCACAGAGGAGGCGAAAAAGCATACGGCCCGCCTGATGGTAAGCAGTTATCGAAGACTATGGGCGCTTGCTATAATTCGCGCGTTGCTAACCCTGTAAACACCATTAAAATCTTTCTTGAAGAATTCCTCATTATTTTCATCATGAGAACATTGCACTTCAGTTCGGGGGACATCAGATAGAGACCGGAGTGCACAAGTGTGTGCGCAAACAACGGAGCTACAAATACGGTTCCTGTATTTGTAGCTCCGCTGTTTACGCACACACTTATGCACTTAAATATGTCATGCATAGTTAGCTAAGAGCACTAGACATAACCTGACCGTAATAGATCTCAGCCTACACCATTTAGAGTAAAAGCGTGATGATTTAATATGATAATATTAATAATAAATCATTTATTGCGTCAAATATGGTAGGTTACATATGTAGATGTTACAATTCTTTGGTTTCACATATTTGGCCGTTACATGTTTTAGTACCTTTTTTTTTTTTTTTTTTATACTACTTGGGTGGCAAACAAGCATACGGCCCGCCTGATGTTAAGCAGTATCCGTAGCCTATAGACGCTTGCATTTCCAGAGGTATCACTTGCGTGTTGCCAACCCTTTCTTTTACACCAGGGCTTTAAGATGGAAGTAACCCTGGGATAGGAATACGTTTCTTTCAAAACGCATTCCTAAATGAGCGCTGGAGACCTGTACTCACACACAGGAACACAACTACACCGCTGTGTGTAGTCATTTGGCTGTGGTCTTCTGTAAGGTGGAGGTCCTTCCCCAGTCGGGCTTGCTCGCTAGTATGGTGCCCTACCTCTCTTGATGACCTACTCATATTTGACAATTATATTTTCAGATCCACACTTACGTGTTGTCTAACCGCTTCGACACCACCGGCCCGGTGTTGTTAATAGTTGGCAATGTAATACACTGCGATTGTAACACTGAAAAGATGTTGAAGGTATATATCCTACTAATATTATATATGCGAAAGTTTGTAAGTATGGATGGATGTTTGTTACTCTTTCACATAAAAACTACTGAACGGATCTGGATGAAATTTGGCACAGTGATAGATTATGGTCTGGAATAACACATAGGCTACTTTTTACAGCGATAACCGATTTCCACGCGGAGAGACCCGCGGGCAACACTGACTGCCTTGGTGGTCCAGTGAGCGCAGTATGCGCGAGCTGTGCGCGAGGTTGTGGGTTCGATTCCCACACAGGGACAAAACTTTGTGTGACCCACAAAGAGTTGTTCTGAGTCTGGGTGTAATTTGTGTCCGTTATTTGTATGTTTGTAAAGTCCCCCGCGACACAGAGCGCGTTCTCTAGTGCGGGAGTTGTCTTTTTAGGAGAGAAAGAGAAAAACAACTAGTATTAATATAACTGTCTTAATACATCAGAAAATGGCCATAAAAATTGAGCTCGGAGTGAAATAAATAGTCGAGTTTATTTGGAGGCATGTCCATAAGTGGACTGCAATAATAATAATGTCCTCCTAACCGAATTTCGGTCACAGCGGCTAATCTCAACGGAGACTAGCCATCTGCGCGGAAGATATTATAGTGCACAAGTGTGTACGCAAACTTTATTCCCTCACTCCTATAGTCCGATGGGATGACAATCTGACACGACCGGAGAGAGATCAGGCGTACAACCAACGGCCTTACGTGCTTTTCGAGGCACGGGGGTGTAAACACCGCCAATTTCCAAACTCCGGGCATGTATTTTAAATTTCTTGACAGAAAAACCCAATATCAATTTTTGGCTCGACCCGGGAATCGAACCCGGAACCTCGTGATCAGTAGTCACACAACGACGATTGAGCTACCGAGGCAGTTATGCTGGTGGCTGAGTGATAACTTGATAGGCTGGTGATGTGATGTGCGTGTGATAAAATAATCATCGTTCATTGGAGAGTTCTAGTATCACTCCATGATCAGGTCAGATCGAAAGTATCCTACTGTCTTCAGAACTGAGGAGTAAGAAGTCACAAGGCGAAAGCCAATAAATGCCATTGAAGATCACTTTGAAAGAAAACGACGGTTTCAATTCTTTGACTTATTTTTGACCGAAGTTTTTATCGAACTAAATAAATATGTTTATTCCAGCCATGGCTTCTAGAAAACTTCAAAAACATCCCGGACTTTAAACTGCTGCAATGCGAAGACAACATCGCGGTGATAGACCTCGTCGAGTCTCAAGTCTGCCATACACCTCGAGATTGGACAGACTACATCTACTACATCATAGGAATCGAAGTGTTGATATTAGTACTTTTAATAAGTAAAGTGTCTTACGACTACTGGGTGTTCAAAACCGCCGGCTACTTGCCCTGGCCAGCGAATAAGATGCCAAGGTTGCCATGTGATTGGTTATGCGAGTAGATTTTAGTAGCTAGCAACCCTAAGACAAAGATTTGACGTTTCGTTAGTGACGTCATAATTTGCCTGACAAAAGTAAAATTTCACGATAAATATTTTGCAAGGCAATTTTATTGCCATCTCTTTTTTTCTTGGCGAGTTAGACAAAGACAGCAAGAAGGCTAATTAATGTCTTTCAAAACGTTTGTGTTGAGTAAATAAAACTATGTATCAGAGGCGCTATCTATGCTAACTTTGCTATATTGAAGCAACCTTAATTTTTAATCAAAAAGTTTGCTTATATCAAAATAATACTCTGCATCGATTGATCGATAGTTTGTATTTTTTTTTTGGTTGGTAAAGACACACAACGTCTTTTTTTGCATCGATACAAACACAATGCAATCGCAATACAGCGGCAAACTATCTTCTTTTACACAATATAGCTTTCGATTTATTATTAAGATAAATGTAATTTCGTGTAGGTACGATTTTATGCATCGATACGCGATGCAAACGCATGTGTAGGTATCGATGGCGTAGCATGTTTGTATGGATGACAAAAAGAAGTAGTGTTTAAATATCTATACCGTGAGCTGCAAAATAAATTATGAATAATTGCCAAAGGTTGCTAGAAGTTGTTGGTTGCTTGTATATGTTGTCAGTTGTATATGTTGTAGGTAGTTTTTAAGTGCGTAGTCGTTGGTTGCTAAATCTAAGTCTTAAGTTAAATATATAGATCTTGTAATTATTTGAGAGAATGTGAAGTGAATGGTTGAATTTGGTTTAAATTTATACACGTATATTGTTGTCTTTTTCTCTTATTAGACTATTTGATTATTGTATGCGTGACTGAACCTTAAGCGCATATATTGCAAGGCGTATTTTTATGATTTCCGCACTCGGGACTAATCCGTGAAAGGTTTTAATGTTGAAATTACGGACCCAAAGAACACCAAAATTTAAGTAGAATCATGTGTGCACACAAATATAGTTTAGTGTACTTCAAATCCACAACACACCGTGAAGGTAACCACTTTTTTTCTATGTAGGTAGTTCTTGATAACCTATCGTTATTGAAAATTATTTAACAAATATAAATTGGTTCACAATATTAACCATTCGCTTCTAAAACTGTAAATAAAATGAACTAGTTTTTAAGTTATCGTAATTATTTTTTAAATCGATTTTTATTTCTTAGATTTATTACTTTTGTAAAAATATATTTTGAATTTTAATAGATCTCTGGATATCAATGTTGTAACATATTTTAAATCTATTTTTATGTACATTTTGCTTTTTAATTAGATTCTATGATTTTGTCATTTTATTTCGAATCTCTACTCCATACTAAAATCATCGAAATAATTGCCATGTTAAAAATATATTTTTGCATAATATTAAAAAGGAATATATTAACTGACATTTATCTTGAGCGCACAGTAAGTAATTATCTATGTATACATAGTACAAGTATAAGACCGAAGCATGGGGTCTCATCAGGAACAAATCAAAATTAGTACGAATAAATACCAATAGATGGAGTTACATATATCGATTTGTTATTTACGTTTATGTAAAATTCAAACCTGGAAGAAATATAGCCTGAAACATATATGTACATATTTTAAGAAATCCTACTAGCATAGGAAAATGAAATAAAGGGCTCATAAAACAAAATTACAATTATATATTTACAAATTTCAATAATGTCGCCGTAGTCCTGGCGGCAGTATTTTGTACTACTAAGAAGTTGAAACTTGCGAGTGACTTGTGAGTAATGGCGCTGGGCGCGGGGCGCTGGCGCTGTATGCATTTTCAGATTTTTATAAATTAAAATACCTACCTGGTTTTGAAGTTTAATGTTGGGTCATACTACTTACTCGTAGGTATAAAAATATATAAAGCTATGTGAAACAGTGACTTATGTTAAAAATAAATAATACGGGCATATGTTTTTTTTCTCTCAACAAAAAACTTAAAAAATGTTTTACGTTATCAAAGTTATCAACAAAAATATTGCATCCAAGATATATAAAATATTTATAATAAAATATTTTAAAAACTAAACAAAAACTAAATACAAAAGTGTATCCGAGGTTGGGATTCGAACCCGGTTTGGCCGGTTCTACGGCCGGTACGGTGCAGCGGTGCTACGGTATCGTAGGTACCACAGATTAATAAATAGTTACTATAGTTACTACGTAACAGATACATCACTCCCATACAAAAGCGAAAATACCTACGCCATAACAGCCTACAAAATCTTTATAATAATAACTGCTGTTCGCAGCGAAAAGAAATGTACCATAAGAACGCGAACAAAGAGTCGAGATTGTGTTGCCCGCCGTGCGACTCACGTGCAAGCTCGTCATCGCACGAATGCGGTAGGGTTGTCTTTCTAACTTTCTCGTCAATTTTTAAGAAAGAGTACCTACACACAAAAAGCATTTTAAAATTACTAGGTACTACTAACTGAAGCCAGCTGAAATGCGTACCTACTTTCAAATAACGTTAAGTACCTTTCTTCATCTTTCGGCAATGAAAAAAATACATTTTTTTATTTTTCTTTTGACTTTGACATCCAACGACTTCACAATAATTAACCATCGTGTCGTTAGTCAAAACTTAATAATATTAAACTTAATATACGTAGTGTACGTAAATATCGTATGCGTTTTGAGCGGGAAACGCTTTGTGCGCGCTCTGTGTCGCGTGCGGCAGCCCACTGGCGATCGGCTCGGTTACGAGCTACATAGCGGTAGGCACATATCGCGTAACCTTGAGCGAGTGACGGAGGCCTGATCGTACTGTGGGAAAATTACCTATTTGTGAATTCAGACTGATACTAAATAATTACTGTTTTACTATATTTTTACAAATAATTCAAAAAAATATTATCTGATATAAAAACCATCTACAAAAAACAAATTTCAAAAAGTGGACATGAATCTGGGATTCGAACTTAGTACCATCGGACTGTTGGACTAATACCAAAAAATGCTATAATTTACTCCATCCATTAATGACATCGACTGGCCTGTTGTACTAGTGGCACAGATTACTAAAGAGTTACTACGTAACTAGTGGTTAGTGAATCTAATCCATGAGGGTTCGATTCCCATTCAGGACCAATCTTAGTGTGATATGCTCTGTCTGTCGTCTGATTACCATACAGTCTGTGCCAAGTTTGGATTTAGATGGTGTGTGAGTTGTCACAAAATATTATAATTAACCTAATTTGACTAAGACAGAAACAATTCAAACAGACCCTTATCACTTCAAACAGATTATTTGTTTATTTGCACTGATAAATTAATTGCTTATTATAGTTTCACGAATATTCTTTTTAATAAATCAATTTATATTATAGGTATACCTAATATAAGCCATCAACAAAAAAATAAACTTAGGTTAATAGGTATATTAACATTTTAATATACCTAAACGGGAAAAAATTGTTTAGCCCGGGCGAAACCGGGGCGGAGCGCTAGTTAAATACGGAAGCAAACAATCAAAATAAGTATATTTCGTAAAGCGCGTGACCTTGAGCGAGCAAACGTGGCCCGAGCCCGAGACAATGAGTGATACCTACCCTTTATGGTCGGTAGATCTATGTGCGTGATGAAGTAGGTGCCTACTATATCTTGTGAAAAATATAATTTTAAATAGTGTCGCCATCTGTTGATTTTATGTGTATGCACGTAATCTGTTGGATACAGACATCTACAGATAGATAGATAATTAAAATTTAGCCCGAAGGTTAGCCCGAGTTAGCGGGGAACCATTTCTTTGTATGGGATGGGGTATCTGTACTAGTATTATATTATCTGTGACCGAAGTCATCTAAAAATCGACTCCTGCGCAAATTATTTTTAGAGCTCAAACTCAAAATTAATTTATTCATTTAGGTTACAGAGTAACACTTATGAAGGTCAAAGGTCATAAATTATGAATAAGCTAGAAAGATGTCAGCAAAATTTTCCTACGGCTAGTTCGCTGACGTGGAGCCTTGAGAAGAACTAGCAAGAAACTCAGGCCACTCTTTTTAATCGCCAGATATTTACAATCTTTTGTAAAATACAAGTATGATAGCATGCAAGCTGATGCAGTCAAAACACGATACTTACTTTATTGATAAAATAAGCTCAAGATCAATGTCGGTTAACAATGCTATATTTTTTGGAAATATTATAAATATAATCGGCCAAATATAGAGGCTTAACTATAGCTAAGGACTAATTTTTGATCGAATGCTATTGCTATGAGGCTTTATGAAAATTGTATTTTAAAATCAGTGCCATACAGTTCTATTTAGATTGGCCGAAATCAAAATATTGTAAGACTAGTCTTTTTGTAACTTTTGCTTGGAAATGTCTAGACTCCCTAATAATATTAGGTATAAATTCTGTTGCCTTTTTACGTCAACGAAACAGCAAAACAGATTTTAATGAAATTGGGCAAGGAGATAGATGGTATCCTAGGGAAGGATATATTGTAACAGACACTCAGGTGGGCGGAGCCGCGGGTAAAATCTAGTGTAAGAATACAATTTGTCAAAGGACATTTAATTCTATGAAGACATACAAGGTAGATAATTATTGTTTTAACTTGAAAAAATGTCACTGGGCAATTTTGAACCTTAGCTGTTAAAAATAAGATGTAAATTGCAAAACAAACACATTTCAACTTACGTCATTTTTTCACTGTGGGTGTATCTTGTGAAATATCAACATGAAAGATATAACAGGACTTTACATGCAAAAATTACACAAACCACTAAAGATTATTTTAATTATAATCAAGAAATAGTTAAATATATATATATGAGAATATTTTTGTATAAACTGCAATGGGAAGACTGTATATTTTGTATGATGATTTTATATTATTTTATTATAGATGTTTATAATTATGGATTGCACGCGTTTTTTTTACACATTTACGCTTCGTGAACTTTTGACTTGAGGGCCATGTTTATGATTTAATTGTCCTTATGAACAGAACGTAGAAAAACAGACGGGATGATTTCTATGTTTTGTATATGTCACCGGCAAATAACAAGAATCGTAAGTTGATCAATTTTCGAGGAAGTTGATCAACTTTCGGAATATAACAAACGGCAGTTGAAAGGTGTTATTTAACGTAATGAATTTTAGTAAATTGATCAACTTTCGGTACCTGGCAGTAATTTAATAATTCACTATTTTGCTACAAGTAAAATCATCCACAAATGAGCCAATCGTTGCTCAGTGTACTATTTAACGGTACACAATTACCCGTAATTTAATACACTGTTCTCTGATTGGTCGACGGCATTAATTACAAGCATTTGGCAAGTGTTTATTCATAAAGTTAACAAATACTTATATATGTTATTTTAATACGGTTATTTTTGAAATAGAGAAAAACCTTACCTAGCCTAACCTAAAATTTTAGCAAGATTGTATTCTTCTATCATTTGAATAACATTTTTAATTTTTAACTTGGAGCGGTGTAAAAGTACGTGAGTCATTTTACCAATCAACGCACACCTCGCCTTCGTCGGATGATTTAACGGGCAAACGCCGTCAATTAATCAATTTACTAAAATACATACGTTAAATAATACATTTCAACTGCCGTTTATTATTTTCCGAGAATTGATCAACTACCTAGAAAATTGATCAATTTACGATTCTTGTTATTTGCCGGTGACATATATAAAGATAATATACATACATATCATCACGCCCGTCTCCCAGTGGGGTAGGCAGAGACTATGGTATGCCAATTGCTTCGATCCAAACATATTTCCTTCGCCTCCTCTACATGAATCAATCTCTTCATGCATGAACGTCGATTCTGGGTACTTTTAATGTGGGTATAAAAATATGTTCTAAAATAAATTCCGTTATACAAACAAATATTATAATTATTTTACAGGTTTTTTATTTTTCTTATTACCTAAACTCTTCTTCTTTCTCTTTTTAATATTATTTTCTTTCTTCAGTCCGTTTTTAGGTTTATGTTCACCATTCTGTATTCTTCTTTGCTTCTTATTTTTACTATTCTTAATAGATTCTGTCGTTTTACTCTTGTCGCCTTCTGCTTCATTTGCTGCCTCTAATTTTCTTCTACAAAAAGGTATAAAAGTGAATAAAATCCTTACTAATATTATAAATGTGAAAGTTTGTGAGTATAGATGTTTGATAAATGATATGATAGCCCGACTGGGCAAGGACCTCCACCTTAAAGAAGACCACAGCCCAATAACTACATACAGTGGTGTAGTTGTGTTCCTGTGTGTGATTACAGGCCTCCAGCGCTCATTTATTCAGGGATGGTCCCATCATAAAGCCCTGGTGTAAAATAATGGGTTGGCAACACGCAAGTGATAATTCTGGCATTGCAAGCGTCCATAGGCTACGGTAACTGCTTAACATTAGGCGGGTCGTATGCTAGTTTGCCACCTAAGTACTTAGTATAAAAAAGAAACTGGCTTTGGGTCTTAGGTTATCATCATCATCAGCCCACAGACTTCCACATAGACCTTTGGGGAAAATGGCGTATAATAAAAAGAAGAACTTACTTATCAGGTCTCTTCGCCAGTATGGTAGATATCTGGTCTCTGTTGGGAGCCTTCTTCATCAGCTTCTTGCGTTTGTTGGGGTTCTGCTTCAGCTGCAGCATATACTCCGGTACCTCACACCCTGATTGTTTCATTACTGATGCAATACTATAAAATAACAAGGGTGCTGTGGTTAAGAGGGATGGTAACTTCGTATTTAATCCGAGTCCGAGTCCGTGGCTACGACGCGTAACCGGTGCCGACAGGGAGCCGGTCTCAACTCCCTGTCACCAGATCCTACTTAATATTTTTTTTTTTTTTTTTTTTCTTTTGCTTATCTGCAATCAGTTGTCCACTATAAGCAGATATGATGTGAGATTTTGTCAGGTCAAGTGCATCCTCCAGCGAGGATGGCTACTCTTTGTATTTATGCCATGACATTCACTACAGTATGTCTTTTCTCTTAAGGCGCTTTTGATAACTGCTTAATATTATAAACGTGAAAGTTTGTAAGTATGGATGGATGGATGTTTGTTACTCTTTCACGTAAAAACTACTAAACGTATCTGGATCAAATTTGTCACAGAGATAGATTATGGTCTGGAATAACACATAGGCTACTTTTTACAGCGATAACCGACATCTACGCGGGCAGAGCCGCGGGCAACAGCTAGTATAAGCTAAATGAAATGAAGTTTGAACAAAAATAAGTAATCCAGCTATAAGTTAAAGGTCCGTGTGGTGACGGATTAAGAATACAAATGTCACCACCCCATTCTATCCCGAGGGTGTCGCAAGAGGTCGACTCTAAGGAAGTAAGTTATGGAGACAATATCCACTGAAAGAGAGGGAAAACTCGAAATAAAACTCTATACCAACCCGTCTGGCCAGCGTGGTATAGTAGGCTAATATCGTATATGGGGAGAGACCCGTGCCCTGCAGTGGGACGTTTATTTGTGAAGATAAGTTAAAACTAATTACCTTCTTAGGTTGACGACGTCATCTTGTGTGAAGAAGGTTATCGCACGACCTTTCTGACCTGCACGACCCGCACGACCGATCCTATAAAATATTTATATTAATTATTATTTTTGTCAGTTATATTATAGTGAAACAGACAATTTATGATTATAAAAGCTAAGGGCACCATACAAGACAGCAGGCCTGACTAGGAAAGGACCTCTGACTTGCAAAATCATCATCATCATCTGAGCCAAAAGACGTCCACTGCTGGACATAGGCCTCCCCCAAGGATTTCCACGACTCTCGATCCTGAGCAGACCTTGTCCAACGGTTGCCCGCAACCTTTACCAGGTCGTCGGTCCACCTTGTTGGAGGCCTGCCCACGCTTCGTCTTCCAGTTCGTGGTCGTCACTCTAGAACCTTTCTGCCCCAACGGCCATCAGTTCTGCGAGCTATGTGCCCGGCCCATTGCCACTTAATGGAAGCAATTCTTCGAGCTATACTTACAAAATACTACAGCCACGCAGCACACGCAGTGGTGTATTTGTAGTTATGTTCCAGTTTGTGAGTACAGGTCTCCAGCGCTCATTTAGTGATGCGTTTTGAAAGAAACGTATTCTTATTCAAGGGATACTCTATCTTAAAGCCCTGGTATTAATAAAATCTGCATTAAAATTTGTAGCATCCTTTAAAAGATCTAAGGGGACACGAAAGCGAATTCGTTTAACACTCAGACAACTTACCTATGGATATAAGTGATGGCTGACGGCGGGAAGTCATAGTTGATGACAAGGTTAACTCCTCGGAAGTCAATGCCTCTGCCCATCAGCTCCGTACAGATGAGCACCCAGATACGACCCACGCGGAAGCTGCGGACCACGTTGTCACGCTGTGGAGAAAACGAACATTAATTACATTTTTTTTTTCGATAAATCTGGATGTCAACAATAGCGCCACCTACATAGCACAAATATAGCTAAGAAACATATTATGTGACTTTGTAAGCATAAATATTATAATATTTTAGTAGCAAATTATACTATTTTAGTAGCAAAACAGCGTTTGCTGGGTCAGCTAGTTATTTCTATAATATCATTGGTTATGGAAGTGTGATTTTATAAAACAGCAAAGTTGTCTATCTAAAAATGCTTGTATAATCCATTTTTCCAGCTGTCATTATCAAAATTTGTCCATATTGGCTTCATTGGAACCAAATTTCAATGATAAATATTATATATTATAATCATTTTGATTGATAGGTATTTACAGTAATGTAAAAAAAAAGAATTTTAAAGAGGGATATGGATACTCAAATAGCGCAGACGACACGGAAGTGCAGACCGTGCTGACAGGGACAGGCGCCTGCGGGGAGATAGGAAGAGAAGCGGGCGGGGGAATTCAATCATCCCAACCTAATGATTTTGACAGCGCCAACAGCACAGTTATAAAAATTGGTTTATAACTATTTTAACCTGTTTAATGTTTGTTTACACTTTTTAAACAAAACATAGTTAAATCCTACTAATATTATAAACTCGAAAATTTGTTAAAATGTATGAATGTATGTTTGTTACTCTTTCACGCAAGAACTACTAAACGGATCTGGATTAAATTTGGCAAAAAATATATTCACCTGTGTTTGTGTCCTATCTGCGTGTATAACATCGACGTTGATACCGTCGTAGATCAACTCCTTGAACAACTGCTTGGCTCGATCTTTACTTTGCACGAACACTGCAACAATCATTTATTTATTTAAGGACATCCAACAAAGCATATATTATGCTTTGTTCGAAATAACATTAGGCCTATTTTGTTTTAAATCATCAAAAAGTAGACAAATACCCAATTGTAAAACTGTGAAGTTCTCTGTGACAATCCCTTTGTCTCAGAGAACTTCACAGTTCCGTACAATAAATAAAAATATCTTACTAATATTATAAACGCAACATACATTTTAAACGGATCTTTTCGATCCGTTAGAAAACTCAGGCGGGCAAAGTCGCAAGTAACAATTAGTAAAGATCGCGTGATCAGAGAGCTGGCTTGTTTATCGCACACAGAATAAGCATTGCCATACAACGTGACAATGCTGCTAGCCTTCTGGGCACATTCACGATAGACAGTGATGTTGAGGAACATTTTGACGTCTCAACGACAGTTTTTTTTTGTTTCCTATTTTGTTTTATTTTTCATTTAGTGTGTTCGTTATTTTTAGGTTAAAAAATAGTTTTATGTATATAGTGTAAAAAATGTACCTATATAATTTATGTAAATAAATAAAATATTTCGTTATTTAAAAAAAACATAGTTTTAGAAGTAAAGAATGAATCTATACTAATATTATAAAGCTAAAGAGTTTGTTTGGTTGAACGCGCTTATCTCAGAAAGTACTGGTTCGATTTGATTTTGTTTTTGTTAAATAGTGAGATATGTTGCAAAATCAGAGAAGATGTCGCGGGCGACCTCTAGTTAATGATAAAGTACATACCCAACACGGGTGGTTTCAATCCTTCCTGCACAAGTTGTCTAAAAGCGACAAGTTTGCCGTTCTCGTTGCCGCAGTACAGTAACTTTTGTTCAACCAAATTTGTTGCAGCATTTCTGAAATAGGTACAAAATAGGTAAGTGGGAGTAGTAGGATGGGAAGTTACCATGGAATACATTTTTATTCTACTTAGGTGACAATTAAAAATACGCCCATCGTTATGGTAAGCGATTACCATAGTCGATGGACACTTGCAATATCAGGTGTTGTTTAGATTTTTGAAGTCGTCATTTCTTTTTCAAAATAAATAATATTTTTCCATTTTTAGTAATAAAATAAAGGTAATAAAAATATACCAAAAACATTGTTAATATCTACAAAATTTGAGGGTTGCCCTTGATTGCCCTAGGATTCCATCATCAGATCCTGACTTGGTGCCATTGGGACCACCTCTAGTGTATACTCTTTCAAATAAAAAAAAGAATTTTGAGAATCCGTTCATAAACAACGAAGTTATCCGCGAACAAACATAAAAAAGCATATATACGGTCGAATTGAGAAACCTCCTAATTTTTTGAAGTCGGTTAAAATGTAAAAAAAACATACCTTTGTCCCACGGTAACGTTAATAAGCCCTTTCATATGATGTCTACACCACTTGGCGACGACGGGTGTATGCGTGGCACTAAACATGGCGATACGTCGCTCTTTGTTTGTACAAGCTGACATTATCTGGTCTAGTTGCTGTCTGAAGTCTGATGCCTGCTCGGCTGAGCCCTCGAATAGTTTGTCTGCCTCGTCGATTATTAGCCAACGTACCCTGGAAACGATCGAAAAAAAATTGGTATATTTTACATTGACATGTTAAAATAACAATAAGTGAACAAAATATTGCAAATCCTCTGACAGGTGTAAATTGAACCGATTTTTAATAAAAAAAAGAGTGGCCTGAGTTGCTTGCTAGTTCTTCTCATGGCGTCACGTCAGCGAACCGCCGTAGGAAAATTTAGCTGACATCATCGTCCTCTTCTCTTTCTCATCACTCGTCAAAATTACACTTATGAAGGTCATAAATTATGAATGGCTTATTCATAATTTGAATTTTCGAGTTTGAATTGAAAAAATTGGTGAGCTTCATATTTCTTGGCACAGAAAATTGTCTACACTAATTACAAAGAGAAAAGATTTGTATATTTGTTTGTAATAAATAAACTCAAAAACTACTAGACCGATTTTCAAGATTCTTCCACTAGTAAAGTGCTATACTATCACTGAGTAACTACTACTAAGGTTTAATTTATTTAAAAAATAAAAACAGGAGTCCCCCAAACTATATATAAGTCCACCCGGATGGGCGGGTAGTAATTTATTTACAATTTTGTTAAACACTCCTCAAGCTTAAATATTTAAAGCAATGAGGAAAAAGACGAGCCCGGAGCAGGACTCAAACCTGCACCTCTTGGATTCTAGTGCAGCGCACTACCAATTGTGCTACCCGAGTTCCCATGCCCAAAAGCTCGAATTTGTCCACCGTTCTCCTCATTTTTTTTATACTACTTAGGTGGCAAACAAGCATACATCATCATCATACATCAGCCCGCCTAATGTTAAGCAGTTACCGTAGCCTATGGACGCTTGCTGATATTGATACCAGTGGTATCACTTGCGTGTTGCCAACCCATTTTTTTTATACCAGTGCTTCAAGAGTGCTGGAGACCTGTGCTCACACACATTACACCTTATGCTGTAATAGAAAAACGAGTTTGTACCTAATTAACAGAGTATAATATAGTAATATACTTACTTGTCAAGAGATATGTTAACATTTTCTTGATTCATTAGGTAACACAGTCTATTTGGTGTACTCACTACTATGTCTGTAAATTAAAATATTTTAACTGAATTATTAATAAATTTATCATTGGGCCAAACGCATTACCCAGAACCTCTGAATGGCAAGTGACATCGCAGTGGACCCAGACAGAAATGGCAGTATGAGTTGGATTTATTTAACGAATTTTCACAGCAGGGGCATACTGCGGCCCCTGGAGCATCAAGGTAGTCAATTATTATTATTATAATTTTCTAATGACCTCAAATTCTGTCTGTTTATAGCCTAATTCTATTTTTTAAAAATAGTTGACTTAACAATAAGTCCAACCAACACCTTAAGAGGCTCGCGTTAGGTGGATGGATCAAGGGTCTGATGCAGAAGACAGTGCTCCTCGACACAGCACGTATCTTATTTTATCTTGTGACGGGGCTGTCCTTGCGGCCAGCGCACTTCGACCCTTTGGGGTCTTTTGTGCATGCCCCTACCTTACCGCTCACCCTACGTCTTGGTCCCTGAATACTTCCTGCATGAGTTTCAGTACATCCTTGACGGGGGCACACAGCACGTATAGTGAGGACGTTCCTGTATCTGGAACCCTAACCGCCGGAAGCTTGGACTTTGTTCCCGATACCGGTAGGGAACTGTTTTTTATATTTTTGAATATACAGGTTTTTTTTTATATATTTAAAAATGTAAATCATATGTTAAAAAAATAAATAAAGAGTATAATATTATTTTCACTTACCACTCCTCCTTATTGTTGCTTCTCGTTCCTTCACTTTACTCTCCTTAATATTCCTCACAACACTACACCTCAGTTCACTAGATGCACTCAATCTCAGAGCCTCCCTGTATATCTGTTGTGCCAGCTCCCTCGTGGGACAAAGGATTAACGCTCTAGGGCCGCCTTGAGGAGTTCCAAGTGTATGAAGTATGGGCAGCAGGAAGGCAGCTGTTTTACCTGAACCAGTTGGGGCGCAAGCGAAGATTTGACGGTCCTGAGGAGGTACAGAAATATTGTTTAAAGTTTATCTTTGGGGTGAATAGAAGTATATTGGTTTCCGTCCCTTTTTGTTACCCACTAATATTGCACTTATACAAAATTGTAAATGCCAATTCTTCTCAATGCCCTACCTAAGTGAGCAAATTGGCCTTAGGAAAAAAGTATGCAGGCATTTGTTTTTATGACGGTCATAAGTATCATGTATTTTCTTTTCTTTTCTTTTAAAAAAGACAACTCCCGCACTAGAGAACAAGCTCTGTGTCGCGGGGGACTTTACAAACATACAATTAACGGAAACAAATTACACCCAGACTCAGAACAATTCTTTGTGGGTCACACAAAGTTTTATCCTGTGTGGGAATCGAACCCACAACCTCGTGCACAGCAGGCGCATACTGCGGCCACTGGACCACCGAGGCAGTCATTTGATCTAATTGAATAAATAGGGGTAGGGCACTGTACAAGTGACCAAGCTAATGTGGGGAAGGACTTTGACCATATAAAATACATTAGACAAAACTAATTTAGAATACATGCGCAAAGTCTGCAAATTGGTGGTGTTTCCACTCCTGCACTTCAGAAAGCATGTCATTGATATTATGCCAGATTGCTCTCCACCTCCAGCTTCTCGTGCTTTGAAAAGCACATTGGTCCTAGATTGATCGCTCTCTGTGTCAGATTACCATCCCATTAGCCTAAGTTAGCAGGACATTATTATTATTATAACAACTAGCTGACACGGCAAACTTCATATCGCCTCAGAATCAATAATTAAAAAAGCTGAATGATAATTGCAGAATATTTGGTAGAAAAAGTTTCTGAGGGAAAGCGGCATTTTTTATATATTTTCCCACCTTTCAAACCTTTCCTGGACTTTCACAAATATATCAAAACCAAAATTAACCAAATCAGTCGAGCCGTTCGAATTTGAGCAAGACTAATAAACAGCATTTCTATATGTATAGATGATAACTCACCTCTAACATACATGGTATACCCTGCCTCTGAACTGGAGTAGGTTCAGTGTACCCACACTGTTTAACAGTATCAACCAATGCTGGTGTCACTTTGTACCGATCGGTAAGTTCTGTGAAGTCTTGTAGTGCGGGCGGTACGTGCCGACCAATCGCTTTGATGCCATGTTCATTGCGGAAACGGTTGTGCTGAAAATATAGAATGTTTGGTAGTTCAGTGAATAGAATCAATGCTTATTAGTTTTAAGTTTTCAAGGATAGCTAATGAAAATGACATCTTTTAGTATGTTACTTATTACAGTTGTATCCAAAAAGGCATTAAATAATCAAACAAAAAAATATGATTTTTATTAAGAGGACTACTCCACTCCCGCTATATTTTAATATGGTTAGGCACATGTAAGAAAATAAATCTTTTCAAATAATAAACTGTATATATTTGTGGGGGAGGCCTATGTCCAGCAGTAGACGTCTTATGGCTGAGATGGATATGCATCGATTTTAATTGTGGGTACATAAAATACCAAATAGATTACCTCTTCTAATTCAAGTTTCTTCTTCAAATTCTCAGGCTTTTCTTTTTTTATTTTCTTTTTTTTCTCCCTTACTTTGACTCCTTCTACTAACTGAAGATCTCCATCTTCATCCCCTTCTGAGCCTGACTTTTTGTCTTCAGACTCTGACATGGATTGTTCAGACTCATTTTGAGAATCTTCATCGACATCACTGGCTGGTTCCTCTTTTATTTCTAACTCTTCTTTCTTTATTTCAGGCTTGATGACTTTTTCCTTAAAAGATAGTAATCGCGCGTTAATGACACGGTTTATCGATAAAATTACAATTTTAACTTAAAAACTAAATATGGTAGTGGTGCCTACCTAAATTTAAATCGGACAAAATGCCAGGTAGTTTAAGAATAGAATAATTTTATAGTGAGGCCTCATAGTAATAACCTAATTTATAAGTAATGTGTAGCAGAAAAATAGTTGTAGACATATTTATAATAGATAAAGACGCCGAAACGTTTAAAACATTCGAATATAGGTTATGAATACTTACATTGTTCTTAACGCCTAACACTCGATGTTTGAATGTTAAACCTTTAGTTAATTTCTTGAATATATCGTACGCGTCCATATTTTAACATTTAAACAAACTGTTTTAACACAAATTAAATGAAAACACACGTGCAACTCATAGCACAAAACATTGTCACATTAATGTCATAAATGTAATGTCAAAAGCGTCAAAACTGACAACTCGTTTTTGACACTTTGTTCGGATATAAGAGGGCATAATATCTAAGGCAAAAATGGATAGTATTTTTAAAGGCCCAATACTACCTTTTGTCTACTTGCTGTGGGTGAGTGGGAATCTGGTCTTTGGCTGCAGGCATTGCCATCGCCCAACATAGGCACTATGTTGGACGACACTACATTCCGCCTCGCCACTTGCCTCCGTTTGGGTGCTCCTTGTGTTTCTCCGCATCATTGTCTTTGTGGAGAAGCCGTCGACAGTCTCGGACACCATGGGCTATCCTGCAGCAGGAGCGCAGGCCGCATATCGCGACACGCCCAACTTAACGACATTATCCGTCGAGCTCTTGTCACCGCCGGCGTACCAGCCGTACTTGAACCAAATGGTTTGGTACGTGACGATGGGAAGAGACCTGATGGTATGTCGTTATTGCCTTGGAAGATGGGCAGGCCTTTGGTGTGGGATGCAACGTGCGTCGACACCCTTGCACCATCACATCTTCCAAGTACAGCAGGTTGTGCTGGCGCTGCTGCTGCAGCTGCAGAGTCCCTCAAACGGCGAAAGTACAGCAATTTAGTTGGAAACTACATTTTTGAGCCGTTTGGGGTGGAGACTGTAGGTTCTTGGGGTCCGAGTGCTCGTTTCCTTTACAGAGACCTAGCGAAACGACTGATCGACGCTTCTCGTGACCAGAGGGCTGGCTTGTTTCTCGCACAGAGAATAAGCATTGCCATTCAACGTGGCAATGCCGCCAGCCTTCTGGGCACTTTCCCAGTGGACAGTGATGTTGAGGAATATTTCGACGCTTAAACAACATTCTTCATTTGTATTATGTTTTTCCTTTTTTAGTATTTATGTTAAAATTAGTTTTTCATATTTAGGTGTAGTTAGTTTAAATAAGTTTCTAATATTATTCTTGTATATATAGCATTAATTTACCATGAATAAATAACTAGCACACCTTTTAAGTATGAAAGCAAAATGAATGGAGTTATATAAAAAGGTTTTTAATTTTATTCTTGAATTTAACGATAACAATAACGTCGACTCAAAATTACTAGCGTCTTTAAACTATTTTATGCGTTTTGCTATAATAGTCAAATAGTGTCGTGCGTGATTACTTAAATTTCATTTTTGTATGCTATGTTGGTTCCGTCCCTTTTTGTTACCAACCAACAATTATTAACCACTCTTGCCAAATTGTAAATATTTTATACTCTGGCAATTAAAAAGGGTGGTTAGAGTTTCTTGTTTCTTGCCAATTCTTCCCAATTCGAAGCCCTATCCTTGTCAGCAAATTAGCTGTAGAAAAAAATGCAGACTTTCACAGACTTTTGTCTATTTTGACGTTCACAAGACATATCACATATTTGATTTAAACGAATAAATGAGTCAGTTTGACAGTAAATTATAAAAGCTTCCATTTCTATATTTCAGAAAGTTGGTAAAACTAGAATAAATATTTTATCAAATTTTATTTACAACTTATAAGCGCTCACATATGAGTAACTGTGCCAAAGCCAGCGTCATTATAGTTATTTATATAATTCCATATTTTATTGACTACTTGCTATCGTTTGATGTTATTTTTATTTTTACTATGTGTATCCGATCTAAAAATCTAAATGCCGGTGGGGATCTACGTAGAAGGATTCACCAAGGAGCTAAAAGATCATTGAGATTCACTCAAGGAACTTATCCACCTCTTTGAAAAATGTTGCTAGTTTACTACTACAATCTACATACTTAATATTCGAGTACTATTGAATAATATTTCCCTGCGTTATTGCTTTACTGTATTGCTTAAAGTACCTATGTCTTTATTGTTTAAACAGTTGCCAGTAAGTTTTATCTGTCTGTTACTCGATACTTACTGTGTTGTAATTTGATTTCTATTTTTATCCATGCGCTCTCTTGAATTATAAGTAAGAGAATATTTTATTTGTTATACTTACTAACTTTTTATTAGTTTTTGGCCTACTCCTTTCTTGCTTCCTTTATTGCGGAAATTCATTATTTTAAACTAGTTGCCATACGCGGTTTCGCCCACGCGTACAATCCCACGGGAATACTGGTTTCTCGGAATAAAAAATTGCTTATGTGCTATTCCAGACTAAAAACATTTTAGAGAGGTAGAGCACTATACTAGCAAGCCCACATCCAATGACTGTACACAGCGGTGTAGTTGTTTTACTATATTTAGGGATGCGTTTTGAAAGAAACATTTTCCTATCCCAGGGATACTCCACCAGAAAGTCCTGGTATAAAAATGGGTCGGCAACACGCAAGTGATACCTCTGGCATTGCAAGCGTCCATAGGCTACGGTAATTACTTAACTTTAGGCAGGCCGTATGCTTGTTTGCCACCCAAGTAGTATATAAAAACAAACTATCTCTGTACCTAATTTAATTCAGGTCCGTGCATCCGTTTTGGCGTGATTGAGTACCTAACAAACATTTATACATCTATCCACCCAAATTTTCGCATTTGTAATATTAGTACAGATTACCTCTTATTTTGTATTCTATTGCTTTTTTTCCGAAGAAGGCAGGCAGGTACTGTCGGCAACGGAGTTAGCTGTACAGGGCTGCAGTATGAAGATTCGTTTATTAAGAAAACCATTGTATATATTTCTGTGGAATTTAGTAACAGTGTACAATAAGACTAAACTTACAGATAAAAATATATTTCACACAAATTCATACCATTGGTTTTCCTAAAAAACTAACCTTCATATAGCGGTCCTGTACAGCTAACTCCATTGCCGACCGTGCTTACTATAAAGGGCTTAACAAAATAATTAATGTGGGCTTAAACATATTTAATTATCTTCATTGGTTAATTGCGTTTTTCTTTGTCACGTGTTACTGGATTATTAATGGCAAGTATTCTTGTAAATAGTGTCTAAGTAGTTTTTAAGAAGTAAAACTCTGGAACAGTCGTGTACGAATCAAGTACCCATAAATTATAATGTAGCTGAGTCAACTCAAGATTAAAAAGCTGGCCTTCATCTATTTTAACGTTTTTCCTTTGCGATCCAGTGTGGCAATGTAGCCAAACTTTTGGACATCTTTCTTTTGAGCGAAGATATCCGAAAGACTGCGACTTCAATCGGATATTTTATTTCAAATTTTCCAAAAATACAATATCCGATTGTTTTGTGAATACATTAAGTTTAGTTTTATTTATTAGATAAAATATAAAAAAGGTTTCATGGCGGTTTTAATGTACGTATTATCCATAGCTTACAACATAAATACAGCAAAAAATTGCTTTCTTCATTTAAGTTCTGGATCATTCCACTTAGAACCATAGTCTAGTTCCATTTTGGTTTCACTTAAAATATTACACAGTTCAATGAAGTCAATTATAAATATATATATACAGGATGGGTACTAAACTAAACAATAAAAGGCCTCACCATCAATGGAATCACTGCGAGTTTATTTTATACTTTCATTACAATCAACTGTTATACGTCGCTGAGAATTTGAAACGCAGATTTTGTTAGAAACCTAAACTTAAAAATAACCGAATTATATTTCCTTCCATACAGTTTAGACGAAACAAGTCAGATTCAAAGATACTTAAAGTACTAAGTTTTCCGACTATCTGATATGTTCCTACCAACACGACTGTTGTCACGAAAACACGTGATTTTCCCACCAATTTACGTTCCATTGCTTCTTTTATACCTCGTTCTACGTCACATAACAACACATCAGATTCTCGAGGTGTATGACATTTACGTCTCGCCAGCTACGCTATAATAGGTTCCATTTAACAAAGGCGAGTCTATAGTCATTATATTGGACACGATTCCATCATTTTCTGAGAAAAAAACCTATTTAACCTATCCAGGCCCTCAGCACGGTAGTCGTATTTCATTAAAACTGCAATGGAATGTAAATATGTGTTTAATGATCGTGAGTTTTCGTGGTAATAGTCCAACGCAACCCGAATTGATTCCTTATTCACATATATCAACAACATCAAAACAAGTAAAGACACCACTTTTTAAATATCACTGAAACATGAGCTGATTACTTTTTGTATCAATGCAGAGGCGATTCGTTGTACATTGCGGGTTTTTTTAAGAGCTCATTAAGTTTTGCAGTTAAAAACGTACTTCTGAATTAATGTATGACGAATCTTTTATCTATTTCCTAAATATCAAATATATTTATTAAAATATTTTTATTTAATTACGTTATTGGGGTTGTAATACTGATTTAGTCGCTGCATTCATACGAAAAATATAAACACAAATATACCTTACATTAATTTACAGTTAAAAATCTGATTGAAAAAATAAAAACTCACTTAGCCAGGGAGAAAAAACTTTTTATAATTACATACTACGCAATATATACTATAAAACTTAGAATATTGGCACTAAAAAGTGTCGTTTTTATTTTTTAATTAGATTTTTTTTCATTGCTTCAGTGATGATTTAAAACAATTCGTTAACTTGACCTCGTATCTACAACAATAGTACTGTAAGTGCCTTCACCGACGCGGGTGTAACTTACAACAATTCTCAAGAGAAGCCTACCTCAGGTCCTATCGGCCCCACAACTAACCTTATTCGATCAATACACAATACTATAAATCATTTTTGTACACACCTCATCCCGGACCATTTAAAAGTATAACAAAACTCCATTTAACTAAATTTAACACATTTTTTTCATCTTTGTTCAACGATGGCAAACTATAACTTTTACATAGTAACACAATATTAGTTTAGGCATATTAAATCGTCCCAAGTGATACTTACGCTGGATTATAATTTTCCTAATATTTCTTAATCAAAATTTTCTTAATTACAATAAATTATTAATTAATTTTAAAAATTTTTGGACACCCAAGGCATTTATCACTTGAGACATCAGCTTAAAAAGAAAAAAGAAAAATCAATGCTAATTAAAACGCAGATCGTGCATACATTAAATTACGAAAAAAAGAAAAAAATCTAATCCTAAGTGTGTCAGCAAAAATATAATGCAGTAAATTAGAATTGCCACTTAATTAACTTTCACAATATAAATTGTATTTATTTTCTCTCGTAAAAAAATATTTCTGTGTATAAAATGTGTCACCCGAGCATAACAAGTAACAATGGAACAGTTTTACTAAAGGAAAAAGTAAAAAATCAAGTAAAAACAACTCATTACTCAATATTTAGTATTAAGTACCGAGTATACTACCACTAGTACACAACGCGATAACTGCAACATTAATAACGTTCAACATTCGGGCTTTACCATAAACTTGCTTATAAATTAACGATTTTTAGTAAAACTGTCCCGTTGCATTTACTTTATCTGTAGATAAAAGTTACTTATAGCATATAACTTTCAGTATATTGTATGTCATAGTAAGTATATTGTAAATATTTTTTATTTCTGTATCTATTGATATAGACGGGATATCAACGATGATTGCTCGACCGGAGGGACAATGAACTACTTATTATAATACTTATTATTTTTATATAAAAGTTGTAAGTGCACTTTGAGTTACGGAACTATATTAATGTTACTATTTACTGGTATATAGCAGATTTAACATTCATATAATTATAAACTTTAATGAGGATAGACGATTATGACAAAATATGTTTTACTTATTTATATATTGTCATCGTTTGGCACTAAAACGATTTTTTTAAATGCGAAATGTTTGTAAATTAAATATAACATTATCACGGGGAAGTAGAACCAAAATTGAAAGAATTTAGTTTGTCGAAAATGTAAAATTAATATCACAAAACTAAAGACGGGAGATATTATAATTATTATAAAATCTTAATTGACATTAAAAACTCTCAAATCTGCTAGATTGTAGCTTACAGATTAATTGATATAGATAAATGTAACTATTATAGTGAGGTACTGTGGCAAATTGGGAACTATTGCTATAACTGTAATTATTTATAATTATATTACGTTTAAAGTGGAAGATACTGATATAAATATTAAAGCTATTGACTTAAGAATACATCGACTCCTTATCGGCACTAAACCACTAAAAGTTTGTAAGTATTAACATTAATTTGTGAGCCACATTGTAAAAGACTTAATAAAAAATGCAGTCGATTTATTCTTAAAAGATGGCTGTCCAGCCGATCGAGCAATTTTTTAATTATTTATAAATAACTATTGTATTATCTGGTGTCGCCATTATTTTAATTAGAAACAAGGTTAAAGGTTTTCAATTAAAATAAAGACGCATAAAAACTATTGCATTTTAAATATGGAAAATGTTTAACAAAAAAATGTGTGTATGGGAAAAAAGTACTATGTAACAACTGTTATATCTCGTTTGCATTTTACAATATAATTATATAAATATAAAACATTGTCCTGTCTGTATGTTGTATCTTTAATACATAGGTACATAAATACGCCAGCCTGTAGGTATACTACAGGCACGCTCCCGTTCTAAACTAATACATTAGAAATTAAATTATATAACTGGAGGTAATACTTAAAATTATAGGAGGTATAATACTTATGATAAAAGCATTTCATATCTTATAAAAACAGTTTTGTGAAACGGTTTGTGAACATTGTGTCTATCAGGTGAAAATTCCCTTAGAGGATGATTGATATATATCAATCAAACTGAAGTTTTATTACCTGCTTATTATAATATTAGGTAAATATCATTGAACTCCATTTATAAATCTAATGGCAATCATGGAAAACCATTAAAAACCATTTAATAAAATGATTTAGAATTTACTGTAGATAGATTTTAATTTTACGTAGGTAATAAAATTTTATAGTATACTGGCATCTGCAAATAAAAATTAGACAATATAGATACTTTAAAATGTCATTTGGAGGCAGAATAGCTCGAGTTCTGTAGCTTAATTACCACGTAAAGCTATCAGGGGGTAAGCACGATTTGATATTTAAAATTGACCAATGATACGTTCAAAAACGCATATATCACTGCTCAAAGATTAAATAACAATGACTCAAAACTTCTTTGTATAAAAACTATTCTAGATAATTTGTGCTATTGTTTTAATAAATTTTCTGCGTTCAAATATACATTTTAATGTATAAAAAATCTTATTTATTTATCTACTGTAGGCTATTGTAAAGTTGTACTGTTACGAAGGCATCCCGTTGTTGATTACTTTGTGCATTACGCTAATTAGTAACACAGTTGGGTTATTAAATTATTTCTTTAAACTTAACGTAGTTAACTGGCGAAGAAGCGAAAATAATATATTGTGAATTGTAAGGGCTGCTATAATGTACACGTACTCGTATATAAAAAAAATTCTCACTTTTCATCTTACTATTTAAAAATGCAGTATTTTGGTATACATTGCAAAATATATTTTATTATTAGGTATTGTTTCGCTGTTTATGTTTTCGTCAAACGGTGTTTTGTTAATTTTTGAATTTTTGAGCTGCGATTTTAGAAACTCCTTTTTTTGCCGACACATAATCCAAACTTAACACAAATTTTACATTAGTATAAGACCTAACAACAATCACCAACGGCTGTCTCCGATCCTGATGTAGTACGCAGCTGTCAACTGAGATCAATTTAGAAAAATTCCGACCAAAAAATCGAACCACAAAAATAAGTGGAGATTGTAAAATTTAATAATTCAACGAAGCAGTCAACAATAAGCTCAATAAACAGCTAAACCGATAAGAAATAATTGCACAGCGAAAACAATAAACACAAACATTTAAAAAACATTATGGAGACTAAGTCTAAGTTTCACTATTAATAAATCCATTAGTAGAATATATAAAAATCCTTTCCATTAATGATTTTATCTATTTACTATTTAGTTAATAATATCACGAGGCTTCTATTCCCGAACGATGCCACGATACTCCAGTAATGTAATCGCTAATTTATATTTACAATTCATACTACCCGCTTGCTTTTTCCTTCTAAGCTCCGGCTAAATGATTTTATTACCTTTAATATTTCCGAAATGATTTCATCGACGTGTTTTTTATATTAAAAATTAAACAGCCTGTGTAACATTGAAATAAAAATAAAATAAAACAAAATAATATTCTTGAGGTACAACATAAAATGGAGGTATACGGGCTTAACCAGCAAATGTCGACGTAAAATTATTTTACTTCAAAACTCAACCCGCAATTAACATTTATTTAGGCTGAGGATAAAATGATAAAAACTTAAATGTTAAAATATCTGGATAAACCAAACAACTTTTCATTAAATGTATTCATATCACAAAGTACACATATATGTAACATTCCGAATAAGAAAGTAAAAATACAAAAAAAACTACATTACGATCCTATACCCAAGTTACTTATCATTGGAAAAATAAATGCAATAAATGTACTGCTCTAAAAAGCAACTGTTTAGTATTCTGCCATTTGTATTGTAATCTGTAAAATCTGGTTTTATTGTAAATCTTGCATTGATATTGTAAATCTTGCATTGATATTGTAAATCTTGCATTGATATTGTCAATCTTGCATTGATATTGTAAATCTTGCATTGATATTGAAGATTTCGTATGGATATTCTAAATCTTCTATTGATATTTGCAAAAGTTTCTATTTTTCACTTAAAGTGGTCAGATATTGATATGTTAAGAATTTGGAAAAATCGATTTTAACATATAAAATGGATATGGCACAATACATTTCAGTATTTTAACATTATTCAGAAAGGTTTCCATAATTTTATTCTACTGGAATTAAATGCAGAAGAGCAAATATAATTCACATAAATTTTTCTTTGGCTTTGTGAAATATCACGGTGTTAAAAATACTTTCCTTCATTTAAAGATATTCATGGTTTTGTGATATGTCGGTCTAACAGTTGGATCTCGAACGTTTTAGATATTATTGAAATAATATTCCATACACCCTGATTAGATATGTCGTGTTCCAGAAAAAACGCGGTTTGCAAGCAATTACCTACGATATAAGTAAATAAAATAAATTTTTATACAATTTGCAGCCATCTTATGGTTAGGTAATCCTAAGATTTTTGAGAATAATATAATAATAATCTAATAAATTTTCAATAACGAGACATCAGCTACGTTGGTCGACATTTAAATAAGAACCACTATACACTCATAGAGAGAAATCCGAAAATGGATACAGGTTAAATATAATTCTATTAATTAATACCTAAAGTCTACGTATTTCTATACAGAAGAAATGTATGATTTTGTTTCATGATTTGTAATCATGCACACGTATACGATCGTCGAACTGCTTTTCGAAGACCCACTTTCTGGCAAACCAGCGCCTCTATTCCCTACATCATTTTACTCACTCTTAACCCTGTATTCAAGGATCCCACCGGAGTCTGGCAACCCTAAAGAATTTTCCCTTTTCGAAACGTCACTGCCAACATATGATTCGTCCGTGTTCCATCGCTTGCACATACCTCGTCAGTTCAGAAACTCATACCCGCCACATACTTGAAGACGAACGAAGGCACGGCTACTTACACATTGATCATAACTATTATTATTAATGAAGCCAAACGCACATAGATTAAGATATTGTTAGACGTTAAATTTTGTACTTTCGAAATCAGATTCTAAGAAGTCTTTAATTTTTTTTTACTCAACATCAACATTTTTTATTCATTTACTCTAAACATTTGTAATTAACCGCTAAATAATCTGTATCTTTTAATTAATTTAGATTTGGCGTTCCGAAAAAAGTTTCAGTAAAAAATATTTTCTTTGTTTTAAAAATTTACGGTTTAAAATTTGTACGTTTTCATTTTGTACAGTTATCGAATCTAATTTGACACTAGACATTTATCGAAAAGTGATTTTTAAAAATGTATTTTCATTTTCTTTAGAATACAGTTGGCATAATTTTGGCAGTACTAGAAATATTAATACTTTAGTATTGCTCTGGATTACATTGTCATATTGAACACTGTTGGAACATTTTCACTAGAAAATGTCGTAACTCGCGAACTGTTACGATTAGTCACAAAGCGAATTCCGATCCTCGAAGCGTACACTAAACGACTTCTATAAGTCGCGTGCGACAATACTGTTTATGTAATTTTAATCCTAACGTCAATATTTTACTAATTATAATACGATTAACCATAAAATGCGGCGTAAGTCCAGCATTGTTTTGGCATTGTCCGTTATATTGCACAAGTGATGCTATCCATATCGTAAGCGCGTCCATTGGGCCGTATTACAAATACGCTTGGCGGAGGTACCAAACGTATTCGGAACAGGGAACTCTGCCACCGATTTAAGCCATGGTTTGTGGTCATTGAAGGCCAGGCGGGAGCTGCGGGCCATGGTCACTGGCGCCGAGGTCGAACAGGTGGTGCGGCGACGGCGCCAGCGCCGAGTGCAGCGCCGACGTCTTCAGCAGGCGCTTGAGCATGCCGCTCGAGCCTCGGTGCTGCAGGCTCTTGTGCGTCGTCAGCGAGTTCTTCGTCCTGTACCTCCGGTGGCAGAACTCGCACACATACAGTGTGTCCGACTGCTCGTGCTTGTCTTGGAAGTGTCGTTTCAAGGAATAGTAACAAGAGAATGTCCTGCGGCAGTAGGGACACTCTTGTGGCTCGTTGATACCGCCAGCGGTGGGCGGAGGCATACGGAGAGGCGGTACTGGAAACATAAAAACACGCAATGTATATTAAGCATTTTTACCCACAATTCTGGGTAGTTTTTTATTAGCTGGCAACAAAGAAAGACATGAAGAAAATCAGATGAGTGATTTTCAGTATTTGTTAATTTTGAATAATAGGTACATGTATGAGGTTAATAACAATAATTATTATTAATATAACTAATAGAATGCACTGTACACATTTACTAACTACACAATAATCACGAGATTTTCATAATATTCAAAATCTTAAGGAAATTCTTTCAACCACAATAACACATAGACACGTGATAACAAAATGATAGAAGCATGCTTCAAGCAACACAACAACGTCAAAACTGCGAAACCCGACGGGATTGGGGGGCGCGGGGTAGTAATAGTACAACAAAATAATACAAAAACAAATCAAATCAATATCTAAATCAACATCAAAAATAAATTGAAATTAAAAATTTTAGAAGGACCCTTATACCTAGCTTAATCTAATTAAGGATTTATCCATTATGTTAATGAGTTAGATTGTTTGTTCGCTATTGTTTCGTCTATAAACAAGTTCTAACCTTTGTAAGTGTTGCTATGTACGGCGGTGTTGGGTAGGTTGGTCTCGTGTTGATTCTCTTTGCAAGATGAATACTGCCGCGTGCCGCGCCAACTCCGTCCGAGTAGTCACTAAAAAAATCGTATGGGATCGTCTCCTTGCCGGGACTTGTGGTACGTGTATATATGGGTCATCAACGAGTTCCTTGAACAGTAAACCCTCTCACATATCGTGCATCTGTACTCCTCTTGCCTCTCGGCATGTTTGTCAGCTATGTGCCGCTTCAACGACGCCTTTGAACAGAGTACCTTCCCGCATAACGAGCACGAGAATAACTTTTTACCTGTAAACAGATCGAAAAAAACAAAAAAATATGGGGTTGCTCCCCGAACGCGGTATAAATTAAAATAAAAAGATCCTAATCCAGGGATTTTTTATACTGGCAATCTTTTTTTTTAACGAAAAATAAAATGTGTGACTTAAATAAAATAATAAATAAAATAGAAAAATAAAACTGAAATGATTGCAAAGCTACAGTGGCTCATGAAGGGTGTTAAACAGTCAGCATGCGTTGAGGCGGGAAATAAATATTTAGGCGGGAAAACTAGATATGCTAAGCGTGTTTCGAAATAAAAAATAAAATAAAACAGTGCACTATGGAAATTACCTAGTTTCCTCTACGTATAATAAAGCTCAGTATTTTTGAAAATAAATTAAACGGGTTATTTTAAGGGTTATCTAATAAAACTGGCAATATTGTTTTTGTATATTTGTTTTTATTAAAAACGCCATTATCATCAATATTAGGATTTATGAAGTTCGGTTTAACGATTACATTTTATGAGTAGTTACTTCAATTATTTTTAATTTAAAAAGTAAGGAAGAAAAAGAACTATTATTTACGAATATATAATATTATAGTGTTGCGAAATAATTTTCTTGTATTTATTAGATTATAACTAATTGCAGCCCATTAAAAATAACTGTATACTTTTGGCGTTCCACATTATAGATGATGGCGGATAGCCATAAAATGGAAGACAAACATAAAAACACCGTAGTTTTTGGCACTATATCGAATAACATTATTAATCTAATGGACTGCATTACACAGATGCCAATTGATAACAAAAAATATCTAGATTCGTGGATAGTAGAACAATAATTTAAGAAAAAAATAATATATAAAATTTCAATACAACAACCAATAAATTAATTTAGATTCCTTATAAAATAAGTAAAAATGCCAACAAGAAGTATAAGAACACATTGAATAAAGTCGACGTACGCGTGTGTGCGACTTTGAAAAAATTATCTTAACACGTTAGAAAGATAAAAACTTAAACAGGTCACAGAAACAGTCTTAAACTTGCTAAGATCCTAACTAATATAGTTTTGACAGGGATGTGTTCTGCTCCTTAGAACACGGTGTAATTCTTACCCTTTCCTTCAACCCGAGGCTCTCAGCCTCTCGAGATCCCAAAATAAACTTAACACCTAAATTTCGAACCAAAGATCATTTGAATCACAAATCAATTTCGAGTTTATAATACCAAAATTAATCACGCTTTGACCGCCATCTGTGCGACAACAATTCACATTTTTTATAAAATTATTAATTAATTTAGTAAATAATGTACATTTTTTATCTATAAAATACGCCTAATAGTGTACAATTCAAACGCGTACTTAGTCTAATCAGTCTATAGCGCTTATTATTTTGGCAAATTTTTCCCAACCAGAGACAATTTTTTCACTAAATAAATTCTTAATTTTCATAGCTATAATGAGCATAGCTGAAATACCGTACTGCCATTGCAGCACATCCCTGTAATTGTAAATTAAACATGTATTTCTATTAACTATATGAATTCAGATAAACCTTAATCCTATTTAATCAACTAACTTAATTTCCCAAACCCAAATTAACAAGAAAAACTATGACTAAATTACTAATAAAAAACAACAATCCTACGTTTGAAACTTTGCAATGTTACGCAAATAAAAACTTAACATTTTTTTTATTAATTTTCGTTTTCATACACGGAATGTTGCGAAATATTAGAAGAAAAATTTTGATTCCATTTTCGAATCCCTTATGTCATCTAGCACGAACATCGTTCCTTTTAGCACCAAATCTCTAGTCTTCCAATTGGCCAAACTATTATAATAAAGCTTAATAAAATAATTAACTAAACGAATAATGGCTAAGCATTTATGTATCTAGCAATAACAACAGAATTTAACATATAGCATTTTAGGAAGCCTCTTAGTTGTTAAAGATAAAGTATCTTTCCTAGGTACAAAGTGTTTGCAACACTACCTAATAATGCTTTCGACTTTACGAAAAATTACGCATAATATGTCTTTTTTAACACGCTTTCCGTCAATAAGAACACAATATTATGAAGCAGGCACTAACATTACTTAATGTGTATATTGTTTTATAATAAATTATGTTAACATTTACAATTAAAGTTCACTAATTGCTATAAAAGAAAATTTTAACAATAGTGATATTTATCGACCATAGAGTCGTAGTGATGTTTCATGAACTAGAATAATTTTTCACAAAGGAAAGACGCACATTGATTTATTTATTGGATGTTTTAACTTTAACGCGAAATTTGCACTTGGCGGTCTGTTCTCATATTTACCTAATTTAAAAAAAAGTTATCCTAATTTAAAATAAATGTTTAATAAGTATCGCACATTTATTTAGGTATCGTTATAAGACTCCTTTGTTTGCATTGATTTTGTAATTGTTTGCATTATACTTGCATTTTTTAACAATTTTAAATTTTGTTATTATTTTTTCGCGTTGAAGTTTCCCCATCCAATATTATTCTAAAATTATTTTATGGCAAGCAAAAGTCCGTTTGATTGTACATCGGGACAATGATAGTAGTTGAAAAATTCACACTGTTCAAATTTAGGAACATTTAACACTGAGAATTATTAAAAATTTGTTTTATTCTATTACTTATTATGTATATAATAATAATGTGTAATTACAATTGTACAAAACAAAAACGAACTGTGGGTTTTAAATGTACAAAAAATACGAGTACAAATTGGATAAAAAAAGCACAAAAAAACTCCTATTCTAAAAAGGCTCAACGAAATAATAATAGACACGAACACAAGATTGTAATATAACTAATGTTGTGAAAAAAAAAATTAAAAATCTGACTAAACTAAAATAAAAATAGCCATAATGCATTTAAAATGGCACTTTGCGATTCACTTCATAAATTGCGATAGCCGTGGACTGGTGTTTGCATTGTCAGTAATAATAATAAAGCAGCAAATTAATAATAGTCGACAAAATGAATAAATAAATAAAATTGATAAAAATAATAATGTCGACTTTAAAAAGTAAGGGATAGGTACGTTTGTTTGTTTATTTGTTTGTCTGTATGTGTATGTGTCGGTTTGCTATCTGTGTGTATGTAGCCTGGTAGTATAATATGTCTTAAAAATCCGGTATATTTCTTTGATAGTGCTATCTGCGGGTTAGATATTATATATATTTTTTTGCAAAAACAATCTTTCATTTCCTTCTATTGGTGCTATGTCCTGAATTCAGTCTTAAAATTGAACAAAAAAACACCTAACATAAAAAATAATAATTTGAAAGCCTCATAAGCCAATTATATATCTGTGTATATAATTTTATACTTTTTACATATTTTCTTTTAGTAATCTCGTATAAATATCTAAGTGTGAGATCATGCTGTTTAAAATACAGAATAAATAAATTGCCGAAATTAATGAACACAATTTGAAAACAATATGCCTCTTCTGTTACTTATACGAACACTGTTTCTTTTTTATATAAATTTAAGCCTAATATATAAATTTACAGCACCAAGATTTATCATCTTTTTCTCAAAATATTAATTTTTCTCTTTCGCCTTATTGTCGCACATTAAACATAGTGTAAAAATTCAGGAATTATTCATATACCGCAGTATTGCACTCTCCGGGCGCAATCGATCGATATTATTTATTGATACTCGTATTCGTACTTAGCTGAACTTTATATGATAATGTTGAGTCGATCTATGTCGCCCACCCTCGTAACAAGTGGAATGTCAGTAAGCCGTTAAATATTGTGATGTTAGTCGTGTCAATCCTTAATTACAAGTTCAAAGTTCATAAATAAATACTTTATAGAAAAAAAATCTGAAAACATAAAATATATCGAGTCCCGTTGCAGAGATAAAAATATATATGGAAAATAAAATAGTTACTTTTCTTTTTTTTTTAAATAGAGAATATTTTTTGACCAAAAAAATTAGGTAAAAATGTCAAGTGTCTTGTCTGTGTAAAATTAGACATTGAATTGGTCTTTGAACTTGTAGAAGTCAATGTTGTGGTGTGGCGGATTGATCTTAGTGTCAGGGCTGGTGGTGAGGTTCTGCGGCTGCGTCTGCTGCGGCACGCCGCGCTGTCGGCGGTGGTAGATGCTCTTATGGTTGTTGAGCGAGTTGAGCGTACGGAACACCTTGTGGCAGAGGCTGCAGCGCGCCGAGTGCAGGGGCTGCAGGTGCTGCTGCTCCGTGTGCCGCTTGAGCGTGAGGCGCGTGGACAGCAGCTTGCCGCACACCTCGCAGCGGTGGCCCGCGCCCAACGGGCCCACTGCGCCACACATAACAACCAACATCAGCGCATTAGTCAACAACACACAACGCTCGTATCCAACACCACGACCGCTCGCATCCGACGGGTCCCATTGTGACGGAACCAATTGGCACAGTTCTGTACCACTGCAATCAATTTTGAACCTAGTAGAGGCAATTCAACGTGTTCTGATTCGAATTTGACTAATGCGCTTTTTACAAAACGGTTGGTGGTTATGCGTGTACCGATCTTAGATGTCCCAATTGGTTCCAGACAGGTGTGCGTGCGAGCGCAGCGACGTCGCCGACGCGTCCGCGACTCGTTGGCGACGCGTCCGACCTCGCTGCGCTCGCACAAAGCGTTAATTACGATTAAGTTTTAGTGAAATAATAAATTATACATAGATATAATATAAAGTTTGCGATGCGCATGCATTACTATGCTATATACAAATGTTAGGAACATATCGCGTTACAATCGTTTAACTTAGAAGTTCTAGGGGCAAGAGTATGGCGTTTAGGTGGTTAGGATGGCAGCTCGGTTTCTTCGAATGGCAACGTATGAGGGGCGCGCCGGCGCGGCAGGGTTGAGCGTCAGTTGACCGAGTAGAAGGGCCCGGGGGCCGCGGCCGGCGGCTGCGGCTGCTTGCGGTGGTAGATCGACTTGTGGTTCCTCAGGCTGTTCAGGCTGGAGTAAACCCGCCGGCAAATGTTACACACGGGCTCCCTGGACGGTCTCATGTGGACGTTTTGGATATGCCGCTTGAGCCGCGTCAGGGACGAGAGGCTCTTGTTACAAGGCTCACATCTGTAATCTTCTTGGGGGGTGCGTGCGCCACCTGGTCACAACATAAGCAGTTAGCCCCGTCGATGCTCCGGTCGCGTTTAATGCACTCTCGTATCGTAGCCTCTGATTTAAGCACCGCCACCCCCCTTACTGTAACTGATGACAGGCGTCCGGCGCCACATATGCGAAGCGGTGTATTAGTACGCATTATTATCGTTCAGCCTACTCCTCGACAGTAAAGCTCAGCAATGATTGTGATGGGCAGTCCGTTGTCATAACAGACTTGGAACGTTTGTTTCGAATTTCCCGAACAAAAGCGTTTTAATTCTTCAATGAAATAATTTGAGCGTATTTTATATAAACCGACACCAGTTAACGTTACTAAAAATCCATTGTTTCGATCTCCCTGTTATTATATTTTTCCGTTTCCCAAGACAATGTGTCCGAATGTAACCCGATAATGTATTTAGAAATGATTCATGAGATCCACAATGCTTCAACAATAAGTTTACTCTGATTTTAGTGATTTCGCCCAAACTATGCAGATATTATGATTTATTCGGAAGTTAGTTTTGAGGTTTTCTTCTTTTTTTACGATTGTTTCTTTCTTTTCTTGTAAATTTTTGAAATACATTTTTTTTACAGCCAATTGGTATACATTTACGATAACATTGTTTAATTTTCCGTGGAATGGTAAGGTAAATAATGAAATTGAAAAATAAAAATTGGCAAAGATAAAACAAAAGAATTAACAACAAAAAACCTAAGTCGGAGACATGGGAGTGAGGGGTTTTCCTAGCACACAATTTTGTTTAACATCTATAAAACAAGCTAGCATATCTTCATATAAGTTACATTACACTATGTTACAGTAACAATTACATGCACGCCACATTGCGTTTTGGTTCAATGATCAACATACGTCTCAATTGCAGATACTCTATACCTTTGAAAACTCAATTAAATCAAAAACATATTGTACCTATGCGTCTCCAATGAACCATAACACAAAAAGCTAACATTAATTAATTTAAATACAGAAACACAGAGCACAAAATGAAGACATATACAAAGGTTAATAGTATATAATATTATAATAATAATACATATAATAATAAAATAAATTATATGTCACGTGATAATTGCCTCATACATTTTGTAAACAAAAAAATTAAATAAACAAAACCTAATATGATATATAAACCTAATAATGACAGAGCAGAGAGGAAGCGGTGATGGTGGCATACGACAGACAGTGCATTAAAAATATCGTTTGTCTCAATATATGTAGGTAATGCAATAAAATAAACTCGTTGCTAGACAAGCTGGCACTCACCTTGAGAAGTGCTCGCCATTCCGTCCGGAGTCATCGGACTCGGGAGACCTGGAAACATCACACAGTTAAGATGCTATCATTTCTTTCTATGTCTCAAAGATATATAAAGGGGGAATATCTATATTTTGATTCCTATTGATTGCACAAGTACGATTTAACTTGCTAAAATAAGAAATAAATTAATGTGTAGAAGATTTTTTAATATCGATTAAGATTTAATATCACATAGAAAATCTTATTGGGTTATTATTTTAGCTAAAAGTCAACAAAGGACTTAGGAATTTCAAATCTGAAGGAACACAAATATACTGTTACTAACTTTGCCAACTTTGATGCAAATGTTTAATTTACAACTTCAACATAACAAGTTTAGAACATGACGTAAACCACAACCGTGTATCCAAAAAAAAGTTGTGTTTTTATATCACGAAGGTAAGAGGGTTACTACGTCTGATGGTAAGCAGCTACCGTAGCCTACGGATGTTTGAAATGCCACCTCTAAATAAAAAAAGGGTAGCAAAACAAAAGTCCGTCTTGCTGCCAGTATAATGCGTCCTGAAGAAGCTCTGGAATAACTAAACAACAGCAGATACGTAACACTGGATGCTTTCTGTACGGTCCAAATGTTTTCCTATCTCCATTTTTAGCTGGATATCTTGTTGTACCCTGCCTATATTTTACTTACGTTTCATAAATATCAATATTTTTGTTCAATGCTTGGTTTTATTCTATACGTTTTTATTCATGCAATTTTTGTCAATCACGTAGGTATTTCTTTTCTTTCTATCGATGGCACGAATGAGGAAGAAATCCACACGAGTAACAGAATTCAAAATAATTTCTACAATAATACTAATATCTAACACACATACACACACACACACACAAATATAAGATCATGCTTACCAGTCAGAGATGAATGTATAGCATCCATGGTAAAGTTATATGTATTAGCTGGAGTGAAGAGCTTGGTGTCCGGTGGTATAAACGGGCCTGTAGGGTGCGGTGGCGGCGTGCATTCTTCGGCGTCAGCGGAGCTGCCGCGAGACGGCGGGCCTCCCTGAGGAACGAGAATATAGGCATTAAAGCTTAGTTACGAAAGGAATTACTTACTCTACATAACATAGTCTACTAGAATAATGTAGTATGCTTTGTCTAGTTTAGTACCTTGTCCAGTTAGAACACAGCCAAATAACACAACACAATACATATCGGTGTAGTTTTATTCCTGTGTGTAAGACATGTCTCCAGCGCTCAGTTATGGATGCGTTTTGAAAGGAACGGTATTCTATCCCAGGGATACTACATCATAAAGCCCTAGAGTCAAAAAAAGGCAACACGCAAGTGAAACTTCTGGTACTGCAAGCGTCCATGGTCTACATTAACTGCTTAACATCAGACGGGCAGTATGCTTGTTTGCGACCACGTACTTAGTATAAAAAATCGGGAAGATATTTTTTGGAGGCCAAATATATTTAAATGTTGTCCTGCCCAGTTAACAAACCAGAAAATAATAATTAATTAAGTCGGATAAAAGGAAAGCCACTACAAAATACGCAATCAATTTCCACAGAATATCATTACATTGTTAACAACAGAAATATTCATTTACCTTGTAATATTTTCTTTTTCAAGTTTAAAAACATTTCTGGGGATGATATTAAAAAATACGCGTTATTAACAAAACTTTGGGGCCTTCAACTATTAGCTGGGCCTACAGCAATTTAACTTGGGGAATCACTAAAGTTTTGTTATAATAAAAATATACGTAGGTACTCTTGTACGAATTAGATCTTATTTCGTAGATATGTTTGAGAGGTTGTTTTTTGTTTTGAATGTTGGTAGCATTATTTTTTATAAATGAGTACTAAGTTTTTAATGGCCTGTTCTTATTTATTTTAAATCTTCTTCTTATCGTTTGGTTAGGGGCCAACCTGGTGATAGAGTTATTTAGATCGCCCATATTTAGGCCTCTGTCGTGACCTAAACACTGATAATTTAATAGTTGGGACCAACTTTTAACGTGCCCTCCGAAGCACGGATACGGTCATAATATGTAATACCACTATGCGGTCACCCATCTTATAGGGTTATCGCGCCTTTGGTAGCTTAACCCGCTGATCGTTTACCGAACAGCGAGTGCTCCTAGCTATGAGCGCGTCTATTATTTATTTTAAATAGAATATTGCTTTATCGTCTATTTTACTTTTATCACTGTATTGTTTTTCATTTCGCCATTTTTTTTCTAGACCTACCAAAGACTCGCCTGATGGTAAGCAGTTATCGTAGCCCATGGTGCCCAGGCGCATCATTGCATTAAAGACTGTGTCAGTAGCAGTAGGTTCCAACCTTAGCTGCCTACTTACTATGTTTCGATTTCTTCTTTCTTACTAATTAATCTTTGGTAGACAGCGCGCAATTCAGACACTTCTGTGACCTTCAAAACTCCAATTGCCTAAGTATACAGTTTGTTACAGTGTTTAATCATGATAATCTCTATAATCACTAACCCGAAATTAATTTTTGTTTACACTAGTCAAAAGCTGCACTATTCTCACATGACATAATATTTTTCAACATACCACACGAGCTAAGCCACGGGTAAAAGCTAGTATTACCTACATAATATCAAATTCATTTAATACTTGACCATGTAAGACCTTGAATACTTCATTTCTCTAACACATTCTCGCCTGTCGCTTCGATCAAGTAAATATTATAGACAGGCCTTTTTAACTTTTGTAGCATAGAGTAGCGGCTCACCGCGATTTCGTCCGGGTTAAACATTTTTTATCCGTTAGGGTAACAGGATTTGAATTTCGAAAAAATCCAGTGCTCATTTGCACCTAAGAGTCTTTGCGCAAAATTTCAGGTTTGTCGTCCCAGCGGTTTAGGCTCTACGTTGATGTATCAGACAGTCAGACAGAACAAGTCTTCGTATAATATATGACTATGTATCTTGTTGGCGAGAGCGAGACGTAAACATTTATTAGTGTGTACCAAGTTCAAATCTAAACTTAATATTATAAAGCTGAAGAGTTTGTTTGTTTGGTTGAACGCGCTAATCTCAGAAAGTACTGGTTCGATTAGAAAAAATCTTATTTTATTGATATGATACAATCTACTGCAAGACAACAAAGTGAGCTATTGTCATGGCCACATTTGAAGCGTATCCAAGACATGTGGTCTTTTGCATTGTGAACCTGTGCTATCTCAATTGTATCTGATCGTCGCCCCTCGTCCTGGCGTTGTTGGCCGCTAGGCATCTAGCGTTTTTGTTCTATACGGAAGCTTGACATTGGCAATTTGTTTAATAATATAAGTTATTCACAATGTCATTAGTCCGTAAGCTTTTCTAAATTAAAATAAATGGCCCAAAATCAAGAGATTTTCCAAACGATGTTTAGATCCGAAAACATTAGAGTACCTACTCTATTTGGATACCACTTAGTGATGTTTAATTCCTTCATTATCGCTTTATTAGTTCTCATGAAGAAATAGGGTACGTCTATAGTATTACTTGGTTGTAGGTGAGTCGATCTAATTCCTCAGTCGGCCATTAGATCAGGCGATGTTTATCTTTGGTTTATAAAGAACACGATGCTCAAATCGTCACCCGACACTCATTGCGGTGTTCCGGGTACAAATTCTAGCACTAGACGTCTAATACTCAGTATTATCAATGGCATTTCGTCTGGACGTATCTGATTGTTGACAGACGAACTGTTGCCAGTGAATGCGAATTAAGCTAACATGTCGTTTTAAATTTGACCAGATAGAAAGGCGTATTCAAAATATAAAAATAAAGAATTATACTTTAGTAGGTACTGAATTATTAGTAACATCATGTTTAAAGAGGCAGCGTAGTATGACATTTGTGTTTTTCTAGCTATCTTAGTTTCTATGGGTAGGTATAATAAAATGCGAGTTCTTCTTTGACCGGGTCCGATATGAACCTGTCAGTTTTTGGCAGAAAGACTCTAAAAAACAAGATCCAATAATGTACAGAAATAATGTTTTTTTTTCTCAATTATCATAAGTAAATAAACGCCTCAATTGTGTAATTTTCGTCGCATTTTTTAAATTGGCTTTGCACAATAATATCTATACACTTTTGTATTACAGGTAAAGATATTATAAGACTATGTATATTATTATACTATGGTATTTTGATAGATATTCTAACTATTAACGAGGGCTTCTTCGAAAACCTATAAATAATCTGGATAGAATTATACTTCTATAAAATCTAGGCATGTCCTCCATTTTTTTGTTCAAATGAAAACTTAAATACACAATTAAGTGTAAAGCGAATAAAGCAATAAATAAAGGTAATATGAGAACGCTTAGTTTGGCAATATTTCGTGATTTTAATTATAATTGTATGACAAACACCACTGTGGAATTTGTACGTCAGCGTATATCGATGTGTTCCCAAATATAAGTAATCGTAAGTAGATTGTGTTCGGCAGACATTTTGTTTTAGAAAAACTAACTACCAAAATAATAATGTATTTTATCAAGTAATTTCCGCTCGTTTCGCTTCTATTGTATGTCATTGAATGCACCTTTAGATATCCTTGACAGGGTTGCTAGCTATCAGCATTATATTGAACTTCACCAAAATCCTTTCGGTGGTTTGCATAATCTTCGTTGGTGGCAATTAGTTTTAGGATCAAATGAAAACATTTTGTAGATACATTAAAGAAGAATCTGACTGTTAGACAAGGCATACTAAAATTTCTTAAGTTAGTTATGTATAATTTTGCGCAGGCGTTTCACAAATAATGTAACACCACTCGCGATTGAACTCTACGATAACGCAATGGAGAGAAAAAGGTAGTAGGTATGTACTTACTTGAATTAGATGATTTATACAGATTGTCCTGTGAGGGAATCCAACCCCATACTGAATTTGACATTACTGTTTAAATATATTTATTTAATCTTTAGGGTCGCGATGGATAGTGTCAGTTCAAGACCGAATGCTGTGGAGATCTTTGGAGTCTTATGTCCAGCAGTGGACGTCTTTTGGCTGAGATGATGATGATGAATCTTTAGTTTGCTCCGTGAATCGAACACGAAATCTCAAAAGAAGACATTTGATTGGCTGGTTCTAAAAAGCAAAATAGAAGATTTTTACCAACTCACAATAGTTCTGTGATGAGAATGAGGCGGCGTGTCATCCGTGCTCCTGTCAATGTCCGGGTTCGATGGACAAATCATATCCAGCGGCTCATTCTTCAATTCATCTATCAGCCTCGGAGACGGCGACGAACTGCTGTTAGAGATCCCATTCCCATTGTTCCCTGACTCATTATGGGCGCGAGAGTTGGAGTGGTTTTTAGTAGAGAAGTCGGTGGCATGTATTTGTGGTTGTTCATTGTTATTGTCGTGACGTGGACGTTTGATGACGTCAGGACTGTTGTCAGCGCTGCGGCTTAGCCTGCGCGGGGGCAGCGGCGTGCGGCGCATGTGCGGCACGCTGGGTGACGGCTGCAGCAGAGCTTCCTCCAAGCGATCGTAGGACGGCGTGTGTGGGATCTGCGCACCGAGCGGGTGTAGCGGCGTGTGCGGCGATGTTGTTGACGGCGCCCGGAATGGTTGTAACAAGGGCTGTTGGGAAAACAATGAGTTATATGACACAGGCATAACCGTTAATTAGGGAAATTCAAAATTGCTATAATATGTGCCTTAACCAATGCGGTGGACAGATCTCATTAGGTCGTCGATAGGGATTCCTGTTAATGAGTGCACCAGACTGTCCACCCACAGGAATAATTGGCGAGGCATCGTAAGGCGAGCTACATCAGCCTGTTCCACATTAAACAATCATCGTGACCACGACCGCTCTGCCAAGAGCGAAACGAATTAGAAGAAGAATAAGAAGAGGCGGTCGTGAATGTTGCGTAGACAATCAGAGCCTCTAGACAAGTGGCATAAGCGATAGTCGAATCAAAAAGTCAAAAAATAAAATGTATGGGATTTGACGTAAGTCTACGATATAATGTCGTAAACTTACGTCAAATCCCATACATTTTCTTTTTTGACTTTTTGATTCGACTATCGCTTATACCACTTGTCTAAAGGCTCTGGTATAGACACTTCTTGGTGGCGTCTTCGTGCTAACCTGTACCTATAAAACTATTTACTGCTAGTTATACTGTTATAATTAATTTACCAAAAAACAAATAAGCAGATATACACAGTCTATAATATAATTGAATATTTAGTTTAAATTATATATTAGATCGGTAAATTTGTTAAATAAAATATTCAAAAAGACAATGACTAAGTAAATAAAGTCAATGATACAAGTGTTCAGCAGTAATCCTTGGAGGTATATTATTATATTAAAATTGTCATTTCAGTTACCTATCTATTATGATAGTTAACGTAATTAAGGAAATACTTAAATTTTCAACTGATTTAAATAAAAATATCGGCACTCTGGGAGTGCCGACAGAAATGAAAACACTAGGCAAAACAGTTGTTATAAATTTAATAGCAATAAATGTTTTTTTTATTTATCTAGACGCGTTCGCGGTCTGCTATATGTACATGCATATATCGCCTCTTTTCTTTAATAACGTGACAGTCGAAAAACGAATTTTCGGATGTCAAGCTGCGTCTCGTAACGGTGTCGTGAATCCAGAGATTTTATCTCATCTAAAAATATGCGTAACGTGCTAAAAGAAGTTATCACTTCAAAAATTCTTTCACCACTAGAAAGCTTCCTACATTATGATTATCAACAGGCAACATAGGCTATATTTAATTTAAGAAAAATTACAGAATCCCTACGAAAACTTCATAAATGGTAATGGCCGGTAATTTAGTATAATATTATATCTAGTGTTCTACATACCCCTTGCGCATTATCATTGTGCGTGAGTCCTGACACGCGGAGCACCTCAGCGGTCTTGAGGAATGAGGAGAGACTCCTCTGATGGACGTTCACCTCCCCGTGGTAGATGAACTCCACCAACGCGTGGAGGTCAGTGAACGCCACGTCTTGGAGTACGATCACTGGATGTTTGCAGGGGGTTGACTGAAAGAGAAGAAAGAAGGGTTAGGATGGTGTAAGTATAAATTTTAATAAAATTAAAATTACGAAAAACGAGGGGTATAAGTTTATAGGTATGTCTGTACGTGGCTTTATAATTTCCAAACGAATATATATATTTTTTTAATTGAGACGATTCTTAATTTTGTTTCGCAAACATCGGTTAGAATTTTGAAAATCGAATTAAATACCTACTTGATACCAATTCAACGTGGAAAGAGAAAATAAAAACCAATTGCATTTGAATTATTAAACGATTAAAATCGACGTTGATAAACACCAAAATTTGTCCGTAAAAATATTTGTTCGAAAACTAGTTCCATCTATAAATTTTAAAATTTTACTAATCGAATTTTTATTTATTCAGCCCACAGATATTATATTTTAACTTTTTAAATTGGCTGATTGGCGTACAACGCCAATAGTAGTTATTATTCGTTGTAACTACGAGTACGTTTTTGGTTATTTGATATTATTATATAAAGTTAGGTGATTATTGTTTGCTTCAAATTTATAAATGTTTACAATATTACCTGTAGAACCTACTTAAATGGTCTTATCTAAAGTTAGGTCATAAATGTGTAGATATCTGCCTATTAGACGTGCTAGGTACTACAAAAGCCCTTAGTAAGATAGGGAATATACAAATTTCGCAAATGTAATGCAGTGATGCCTCTGGTATTGCTAACGGCTATAGGTCACAGTAACTGCTTAACATTAGGCGGGTGGTAAGTATACTTGTTAGCCACCTAAGTCAATGAAGGAAGATACGGTGCGTATGGTACAGAAAGATATAATATACATTAATATAGTAAGCTATATTTTACGGTATAGCAAGCTACCACAGACGGTAGCTGTGCTATAAAATATATTTTTGCACTCATCTAGCTTTACGGCCGAAATGTCTACTAAAATATATCAAGCTATATCTGTTGACATATTGTGTGCAGTACGTTATTATGTACGTCTTTCTTACTAAAATAAAGTTATTAAGCTAAATAGTCTAAAAAATACATATGTATTGTAACAAAACTGCAATATATTGTGTACGATATACTTATCTATTATTTCGCCAGCATTTCTCAAGTCAGGTTGGCCGAGTGGTCTAAGGCGCCAGATTTAAGCTCTGGTTCCCGAGAGGGAGCGTGGGTTCGAACCCCACACCTGACAAATTGTTCTAGTAACATTTTTGGTCTTTTTGTGATATTTTTAATATTTTTAAGCAATTTTAGATAAATTTTGAAATAATTATGAGACATTTTATTTTCACGGAACAATTAAGTCTCCTTTTTGTAATGACTAATGAGGCAATATCTATCGTGATATACTATGTGACTATTAAATACCACTTAGGCATAAGCTATGACTAATTTGAGTTTATAGAGACATAGTAAAATGTTTGCATTTAGTATCAGGATTTTTTTTAAATTTACTTTGGAGCGCCATCTATCGGCTGCTATGCGCAAACTCTCCGTTCAAACGTAATCATAAATTTCTGTGGTCGCAATTTTTACGACTTTTATCTATAATTAATATGGTTCATTTTATTATATTAATAAATATAAATAGACTTTAAAATTACTTAATAGTTTATTTGCAAATTATTCGGAAATAAATATATATTATCAAGTAGGTATCCACTTAAGTAAATTCATTGTCATATAAATAATTTTATAATAATACTTTTTCCTAACATAATTATATCTATGTAGGTAGTTATAGATATGGCATAGTATCAGACATAACATAGTATTCCGACATTTTCTCGAAGGGGTAGGCAGAGTTCTAGGACTGCTTCATTTCACCAGTATTTTAGTATGTTGGTATATCAGTGCCGGATTTACAATTATGCCGCTAGTAGGCTATTCAATTTTTGCCGCCCCCACTGACCTTTAAAATTCAATACGCCAGTTTAGTTCACAATCATATTCATTAAATTTACTCTGAAATTGCAACTTTATGATGTGTGTGTTCTTATCGTCCTCATTACATCGGCTTTTTCCCGTTATTAGTATGATTGTGAACTAGGGGATAGTTGTGTCAATTTCTAGATTACTTTTGCAACCCACGATTTACTGTAGAGTAAGAAGTATAACTGTTGACCTAAAAACAGCAGCATGTAGGTACTAATTATAAGGTGGGGAAAGGTATGCCTTAATTCGAAAAATGTGCCCTCGAAATACGAATATCAATACGTACTCATTAGAAATTGCAGGACGCATTACACAGGTGACTTTCATTTGTTTTTGTCCCGCGCCGCATCTCAAAAACGAGTACGCAAATACATACGTACCTAGTAGAAAATAAATATTTTAATGTTGAAACATATCACACGTTAAATATCATTTTTATAGTTTAAAGTAGTACCCATTTCATTTGAAAACCCGGCCAAGTGCATGTCGGGTCACGCACACTGTAGGGTTTCGAAATTGCAATTCCCAATAATGCGGACCAAGAATAAGGTATGGTAAGAACATATCTATTGTTTCAGCATTCATGACTTCTCAAAACATAGGACGATGGTAAAAATTTTAGTAAAGTATTGAAGTCACTCCGCCCGGCGGTTTTTTATATATTTTTTTTTTTTAAAGCCAACTCCCGCACTAGAGAACAAGCTTTGTGTCGCGGGGGACTTTACAAACATATTAACGGACACAAATTACACCCAGACTCGGAACAACAATTTGTGGATCACACAAAGTTTTGTCCTGTGTGGGAATCGAACCCACAACCTCGTGCACAGCAGGCGCATACTGCGGCCACTGGACCACTGAGGCAGTCAATTAAAACTTACAATTTTAAAATTTGGTAGGTATAAAATTATATGATACCTAATGTTCTTTTTATTGTTCATATGTACCATAACATTAGATTCGGGGGACGCAGTTCTAATCTAACCGACTTTTTTCTTAATTCGTGGTTTTTTTTATTAAAAATACGGGAAATCATAATTATATAGAAAGGCTTGAGACAAATTCTCACAGTTACCTACAGATTTCTATAAATTCAAGAAACTTGATTCAAGCCCCAATCTAATTTTAACTTATCCAATAACATTTTATAAGTTAATCGGCTATAACTCGTAAACTTGTGAAGTCTACTTAGCTGTGATAGTTTTCCTTTTAATTTTGATAAATATACCTACTACTACGGTGATTTTTTTCATATTTCCATATACCACCATTTGGCCGGCAGAGGGGAGGACACTTGGCTCTAACAAAAATAAGCACTTAAAAGCCTAATATTTCACAAACGAATCTCTCAATCAAAAAACTGTCTTAACAAACCTACAATATTTTCAAAAGACCTATTTATCCAACACCATGGGGTAGATGAGAAAAAAAATAAACATCCCCACTTTACATGTACAGGAGATACCCTGAAAAAATATATTTTCAAGATTTTATTTTACCACTTTGTTGACATGACTAATATGTGTATGTTTGTGCCAAATATCAGCTTTCTAGGACTAAGGGTCTCTGAGCTAAGCTGCGGACAGATGGACGGACATAACGAAACTACATATAAGGGTTCCTTGTTTACTTCGGAACCCTAATGGGTAAAAGTTACTAAATTCAAATTGTAATTAGTATTGAAACACTATTGGAATATTTTAAAAAATCATGATCGCATAAGTACTATATATTACAGTGCGTTTAGTAATCTATACTAATATTACAAAGCTGAAGAGTTTGTTTGTTTGTTTGGTTGAACGCGCTAATCTCAGAAAGTACTGGTTCGATTAGAAAAAATCATGCATTTATCCAGGAAGGCTATAGGATAGCCTATAGCCTTCCTGGATAAATGCATGATTTTTTAACATCCCACTATGATCAATAGGAGCGGAGCAGTAGTGAGATATATTGCAAAATCGGGGAAATGTACGTTTCAAATTAAGACGCGGACGAAGTCGCGGGCGACTCCTTGTCTTTTATATACGGATTACGGACGTAGGAGTTTTCAGTATACTGTGCATTAAGTACTAATATTAAAATTTTAGTCACTTGTTTCTTTGTGTATATAATAAGATTTTTTTAATTTATGTAAGATAAAAAAAAAATGGGCCGAATTTGCCGCCCCCTAAAATCTGCCGCCCTAGGCTCCAGCCTACTCAGCCTACTGGTAAATCCGCCACTGTGGTATATTTAGGGGGCGAGCCGATTGCCTATATTTTTGGCAATATGAACTGGGAATAGAACTTGAGACCTTTGCACGTACAAACAAACTACCACTGCACCACCGAGAGTCTAAACCCACTTGAGTTTATTGCTAGACGAAGAAAAACAGTTTACATTTTACGAATTTCAAATTATGATCCAAAATAATTCGTTATAAGAACGTTTTAGTACGGCCCTAGTTCTTTTTTTCTTTTGCCAATAAACCTTGCTGTAATTATATAATGCCAACTACTTGGACTTTTATTAAGTAACGAACTATTAAGTGACATAAAATAAGATGACGTATTGGTAGAATAATGCAATGAAAGAAATATGTTTGGTTATAGGATCAAATTTAATATTGTTATAACAGAGGTGCGTCTGAGAAAATAATTGTTCTGAATGAAGTAGTGCAACGCGTGGGTTTTGTAAGTGTAAATTGTGATATTTTAGTTTCCATGTGAAAATAATTTTCTTTGTTTTGGAATATTTTAACAATTCTATCGCGCCGAATTGTATTTTAAAAACATAAAATTATGAATGAACGATACATTTGATAATATTAATGGGTAGAGATGGTATATTTATTACCATCTGTAATGTGATGCCTCGTTTCCGATGTTCAATTGGAAAAAGTATGTTATAATTATGTATAATAAGTACCTACGTAATATTGTTTATCAACGCCATCTAACCGCGAGAAAGAAAATAGTTCAAAATGTTCGGATTACGGAGTTTATATTTCTGAACTGTAAAATAATATTTCTTTAAAAATGGAACAGATTATTTTTTTAAATTTTTGCATTCAGCTTATTCGAATATATTTTTACGGCACAGGTAAAGCAAAAAGTATGCATACTTATCGCCGTTTTAGACCGAAAACCGAAAACCAATTCACAGAATGAGAGTTAGTTAATTTGCACTCTATGCGGATATAAGACCCAAAATTAACCAACTCACATTTTACACAATAAATTGATTTTCACAATATACTTACCTTCTTACGCAATTGTGAATGCATACTTTATCATTATCACTCAATAGAACTTATTAGAAATATTAACCGCATAGGACGATGTAATCGTTTAGTGATAAATAATAAAAAACCAGGATTGTTATTAGATAATTACTAAATAATAAATTATAACAACTGATAATCTGTTGTTTCTAGTTGCTTTTTTCTATCTGCCATTATTTTGGTAGGCATTTTACTATAAAAAGATAACTTACCTTCAACAGTTCTCTAAAATATGGGCTGCACGCCGACAAAACAACCCTATGTGCTTTGAGGCTCTTGCCGTCACAGGCCAGGGTGACGTCGACAAAGTCTTCGTCATCCCGAAGGTTCTCGAAGGCGCTGGTGATCGAGCTTTGGTAGTTGTTCCAACGTAGACAAAAGTGCTGTGTATCTCCCATGTTTACGGATTCATGTGTGTTGTGGCAATCTGTGGGGAAAACGAAATATATTGTAAATGTAAATATACAATAGGAAAGTTTACAGAGAAGTCAAGCTAACGGCCCGCCAGATGGTAAGCAGTTACCGTAGCCTATGGACGCTTGGAATACAAAAGTTATCACTTGCGTATTATTTTACACCAAGGCTTTAAGATGGAGTGTACGTTTGATAGGAAAACGTTTCTTTCAAAACGCATCTCCAAATGTACTCACACAACTACACCGCTGTGTGTAGTTATTTGGCGATTGCCTTCCATAAGGTGGAGGTCTTTTCCCAGACAGACTTGCTCGCTAGTATGGTGCCATACCTCTCTTGAAATCTTAGATTTTACTGGAAAATTTTAAGATTAACCGTAGATCGAGATTTTACAGTAACTTAAATACCTAACCCAATATAGTTTAGGTGGGCGTACATTATGATTTACATACTAGTGAGTTTAAAACATAGGCGGTAACCACTTGTTACATAAATTGCTTACTGTTAACATATTGAAAACTATCTTTTGTACATAATTTGGTTTTTAAAAGGCAAGCTTAAACGTAGTATGACATGCTCTTTATGAAATAAAATTTCTACAGATTTTATTTTAATACTGAAAGTGAGATTTCAGATAAAATAGTTAATCAACTAGCTGTTGCCCGCGGCTCTGCCCGCGTGAATGTCGGTTATCGCTGCAAAAAGTAGTCTATGTGTTATTCTAGACCATAATCTATCTCTGTGTCAAATTTCATCCAGATCTGTTCAGTAGTTTTTACGTGAAAGAGTAACAAACACCCATCCATCCATCCATCCATTCTTACAAACTTTCACATTTATAATATTAGTAAGGATAGTTAAGGTCGCTGCGATGGACTGGATGTGGAAGGCGGAGGACCGAGTGCTGTGGCGCGTTGGGAGAGGCCTATGTCCAGCAGTGGACTGCGATAGGCTGATTGATTGATGAGTAGTTTTCCTTTACTTACACTGTAGTTAGTAAGTAGAACCATAAATTTTATAAATATACAATATAAGATTACAAAATAGGTCGTAAGGAGATAAAAATCCTCGTTTTACCTACACATGTCATAGATTGTTTATTATTATGTTATTTGACCCATATTTTTGTAATGCAACTGTCCTATTGTGATGATAAAAATATAAATTATGAGTTCCAATTAAAATCAATATGTTTTTGATATAAACAATTATCATCTCAACCTATAATATACCTCTGGTATTGCAAACGTCCATAGGCTACGGTAACTGCTTAACATCAGACTTGTGTTCCACCCAAGTATACATATAAAAAGATACTGGCCGTGTAGTCTTTATTAGCTTAGAATACGGATGGTAACATAACTATCCGAAAAATGGCCAAATATTGACCAAATGGTAAAAATGGCCAAATGGCAAATTGGACAAATGGCAAGAGGTTGTAGGTTCGATTTCCATCTAAAACAAATCTTTGCATGATGACCACGATTCTTAGTTGCGTGGGAGTATAATTTATTTATTGTATTTCGATATATTTTACGATGTTTACCAATTATCTGGTTGCCTAGTTTTAGATCAGATGCCTATGTGTGAGTTATTCCACGATATTATTATTATGTTCCTTTGTTCCTAGTGTACCTTTTTGCCATATTTATGTTACCTAAAACGAGGAGACCTTGTTTGCCGAAAGCCTATCCAAATATATATTACCAGCCCATTTACCGGACTAAGCTGTCGGATTAGGCCCTACTACTTTTGTCAGATTTAGTTGTTGTGGCTATTTAATATAAAATGCTGTTTTTGTTCGTATGTTACGTAAAATGTACTGAACTGCTGTGCCAGCTTTAGTAGCAATTGCTTGAGAGCGTTCTCATACATTTTGGTTTTTAAAATTTGATGTGTATATTCCATATGGACTCATATTTATACCGATCGACCGATATAATTTTCAGGAATCTTCAGATTATTGTAGCAGGTGATCCAGTGAATTTTAATTAAATAAGTCCCTGACTTTCCACGGATATAAATAGGCTGTTGGTATATGGGCTAATACATAGATAATTAAATATATGAGAGAGTAATTTATTTTTTCAATTGTTATCTTTTATATATTAAAAAAAAGAAAGATATATAGCCGATGGAGCAGACGTGTCCTAGAGTGGAGACCGCGACTCGGTAAGCGTAAGGTAGGGCGGCCCCCAGCTAGGTGGACCGACGACCTAAAAAAGGTCGCTGGGTCGGACTGGATGCGGAAGGCGGAGGACCGCGTGCTGTGGCGCGTGTTAGGAGAGGCCTATGTCCAGCAGTGGACTGCGATAGGCTGATTGATTGATTGATATACTATATGTCAATAAAACCGGGAAAGACAAAAACTACTGCAAACGTCACGTTTATGTCAACAAAAAAATAAATATTTCTTTAGAATGTCAAAGGTATTCGCTATACAGCCAACACAACAACTTACCTTAAAAAAGTAAAAGTATATTTTCTGAAAAGAAAATTATACTTCATGGCTTTTGTCGTAACCTTTTAACCTCGAAAGTTTGTTTTTATTATTATAATAATTATATAGGCTTCACGAGGTTTGTGTGGACTTTCAAAGATTTCTGTACTTCGTAGACTTTTGTTGAGAAAACTTTTTAAATACTAGACTTTGTATGGTTTCGTTTTGTTTTGGGAAATAAGGGGAAATATCGTGATTTTTGTTGGTGACCTTTAATAAGAGATTTTTTTAAGTCAGGTTGTGCACGTGTAAGAGCATCACGTGGTTATATGATCATAGGGATTTTGTAAGGAAATATTAACTGTTTTTTTATACTTGGCAAAAATCAAGGCTACGGCTCGCCCGATGGTAAGCAGTTGCCGTAGCCTGACGATTGACTTGAGACTTCACATGCGTATCTCTAAAGTGCTGAATTAAAATATATAGCTACAATATTTCAATAAAACTATATAAAATCGATTTAAAAAAGAAAAATATCTATAACTAAAAAGATGAAGTGCTGAATTAATTTTGATAAAATTTGGTAAAGATATATATCACTTATTTAATATAGATTTACACAGATACAAAGGCGAGTGTGAAAGCTAGCTTCAAATTAAATAAATACACATATAATCACTTTACAAATACCGCATGTGAATATAATATCTACAATCCTGAAGGGGTATTATTTAAATACCCCTATTTATTTGATCGAGAATTCAACAATAGTTTGACCGTTTGGGGGTGTTTCTCCCCTCACCCTCTGCGTTCTACCTTCGGCTGATGAACGAGCAACAGGTTGCCTACTCTCGTCAGGACGGTGACCTACATGAATGGCTCTAAGTGACAAACTATTCCGATATAGTTAGAATTTACGGGGAATAGAATTTTTTTTCAATTTTTTTAGTTCTATTATTTTTATAGTTTGAGACTTTTTTTTATATGCTTAAAGATGATTTAGGCAATGGTAATTTTTTTTTTCTTAAAAAAATACTACTCCAGCACTAGGGACTTGTTACTGTAGCTTATAGATGCTTGCAATACCAGAAGTGATTATTATATACGGCTAGCCCGATGGTAAGCAGTTACCGTAGCCTATGAACGCTTGCAATACAAGAAATTTCCGACCTTGACTGCCTTCGTTGTTCAGTGGCCGCAGTATACGCCTGCGTCGTCTTCTATGCACGAGGGTTCGATTCCCACACAGGACAAAACTTTGTGTGACCCACAGCCAGGGTGTAATTTGTGTACGAGTATGTTAATTCTATGTTTGTAAAGTCCCCGGTTTGTTCTCTTGTGCGGGGGTTTTCTTTAAAAAAAACACCAGGTTTCGTGAAAACGTTTCACTGGAAAACTATACGAACACACAGGAACACAACTACGCCGCTGTGTGTAGTTATTTAGCTGTGGTCTTTTGTAAGGTGGAGGTCTTTTTCAGTCGGGCTACTCATTAGCATGCCCTACCTACTTTATTGTAAAGAAAAAAACTAAGTTGCCACGCAGCATTAGATTAGGCTGTCAAAAATGAATAAATTGTGATAGGACTAGGTATATTAGGCATAGGTATGTTATCTATTATACCAATATGACGTCATATCTGGCTAGATACAGTACTTATATAACATTGCAATCTGCATGGATGTATGTTTACCGATATGTGTATATTGATACTGATATATATTTTTTTATCGGTAGCATGATAACGGTTAGAAAAACTATGATTATATAGGTTTTAGTGCATTATCTTAACGGATGGATGCACGGGCTTCGTGCATGGAGATTATGAGTGTTTAGTTTTTTTTTTAATTCTTTTTTTATTACTATTTGGGTGGCAAAGGCCCGCCTGATGTTAAGCAGTTACCGTAACCTATGAACGCTTGCAATACCAGAGATATTACTTGCGTGTTGCCGATCTAAGGGTTCAGAACAACCATTTATGGGTCACACAAATTTTTGTCCCGTGCGGAGATCGAACCCCAACACGCCGCATGTGGTAAATGGCGAGGTAGCCGTTTAATTCACTGAACCAACCGTTCAGGTTGCTCGCGTTGCTAAGGGTAACCCATACCACAAATTCTTTCTACTCATTTAGTAGCTTTAGGGTTGGCAACACTCGACTATGTCTAGTACTTCTAAGCATTTGCTATACATACATAATTATGTCAAATCAATGTTTACTCAAATCTGGTAGCCACAATCTTACTAATATTATAAACGCGAAAGTTTGTAAGAATGTATATATGTTTGTTACTCTTTCACGCAAAAACTACTGAACGGAACTGGATGAAATTTGGCACAGAGATAGATTATAGTCTAGATTAGCATATAGGCTGCTTTTATCGCGATAACCGACAGCCACGCGGACAGAGCCGCGGGCAACAGCTAGTGATATAATAAAGAGAGATAAGCTACCTACATACTGTGGCGTTCAGTTTTGTTTTCATAATTAAATGCTAGCTTATAGATTTAAACTATACAGATAGAGAAAGATGAAATGAAGCTACTATTTATGGCATCAGTTTCTGTGCGTTAGTGCGATATTCTACGTCTTTCTTACTACGTATAAAATATCTTAGGTAGCCTTCAGTCGCACTACCATTGTACCATCGACGTAGTCATATGTAGTTTTATGTAAAATCAATTATTGAATTTGCATCACCTACCCATCAAGGATGTCCACAACCAATGCTTACCACCGCCCCCTAGTTCCCACTATTACATTTCTTGCATTCAAACCAACAAACCGCCATCATCAACGACTTACCGACAACCAATCTTAGCATCCTAACTATAAGAGCTGTTTTCTATTTTACTGAATGCATTACAAAGTTTGTTTGACGGTCTTGTTTGGAAACAACGAGACAATAAGAGTTCTTGAATATTAGAGGACAATGATAGGTAATCGGGTTACGTGCATGCCTGAAGTGAAAACACACCGTATGGGTAGAGGATAGATTGTTTTGTCTAAAGGCGATTTTTTTGCCGATTTATTCTTTATTACTCTCATTCTACTGGCTGTAACGCTAAAATAAAGCTTTGCTGAGCCTCTAGACAAGTGGCATAAGCGATAGTCGAATCGAAAAGTCTAAATATAATCTAAATATATGGAATTCGACGTGAGTCTACGATTTAATGTCGTAATCTTACGTCAAATTCTTTATTTTATTTTACCAAATATTTTATTTTTTGACGTTTCGATTCGACTATCGCTTATGCCACTTGTCTAGAGGCTCTGGACATTAATACATAAAAACAAAAACGTTTAAAGAGAGGTAGGGCTTGACTGGGGAAAAATCTCCACCTTACAGAAGACCACAGCCAAATAACAACACACAGCGGTATAGTTGTGTTTCTGTGTGTGAGTACAGGTCTCCTGGAGCTTATTCAGGGATGCGTTTTGAAAGAAACATTTCCCTATCCCAGGCATATTCCCTTTTGAAGCCCCAGTGTAAAAAAATGCGTCAGCAACACGCAAGTGATACCTCTGGTAATGCATGCATCCATAGGCCACGGTAACTGCTTAACATCAGGCGGGCCGTATGCTTTTTTATAAGGTCGCAGTATGTCAGAAGATCGATGGGTCAACCTTTGTATGTGCTAAGATCTGCATGAAGGAGGACTTGATGGTTGCCTCTGATAATGCAGTCAATGCATGTAAATGTTATACTCTGGCGATTAAAAAGAGTGGCCCGAGTTTCTTGCCAATTTTTCTCGAGGCCCTACCCTAGTCAGCGAATTGGCCTTAGGAAAAAAGTATGCTCGCATTTGTTTTAATGATGTTCACTCGAACGTCATTAAAACAAATGCGAGCATACTTTACATCATGAATTTGATCTAAATTAATAAATGAGTTTGACTTTGAAATGGAGCTTCTTACGATCATTGCCGTCGGAACAGTAAGAAGAAGAAGAATATGCCAAACTTACGACCTAGTATGCTCTTTTAATCGTCAAGCGACATTGCAGTGGGCAGACCCAGACAGAGATCGCAATCTAATTAGACCTTAAATCTTTACCAAAGATTTATTTTTACCGGCTCTAGATAGGGAGAGATGTTGAAGTAGCCTTGACTTTGCAATGTAACAAAAAATGCTTATAATATATAAAAATGAGGTACTGTAGCGTGGTGCGTCCGACACGCGGTCGTTGAGACCCCGAGACCGCATAACCAAATTTCAGACAGAATTCCAATGTATATATAAAGAAAGAAAGAAAGAATGTCTTTAATTGGCACATCATTACACATACAAACTTAAATAACTTGCTTATATAGGTATACTTATATATTTAAAACCAATATTTATTATATCTATCTAAGGCACTGATTTCGCAAAAAATATTTTATTTATTCCGGTCTAATATTAGATTCAGTTATAGGTATATATAGGCTGTATTTTAGGTATCCCTATTTTTTTTAGACTTTTCAAATAGATTTATTTACAGAAACAATAAACATTTCTTACACTTTATACATAAAACTAAATTTTGAACTTACAAGTTAAGAAATACATAAAATAAAAAAAAATGGATAAAAAACAAAGACTGTCGTTTAGGCGTCAAAATTTAAAAATTAAAATGTAAGTACCCACGTACTCAAAATATTAAATTTAATAAAATTACTTGTTGATAATAAAACTCTTAGTATATATAGGTGAAAGAATTTTTGAAATTGATTTTCTATATTTCGTACAAAATACAAACATACAAAAATAAAATCTATTTTTTTCTTTATAAGTACTATTAGTTTAAACATACGTAGGTATATATTAATCCGTTAAAACACCATAGGACGGTATTCTATTGGTCTATGTTATGTACTAGCCCCTTTATAACCAACACCTAGTGAATAACCATTTTATAAAAGTGTGAAAAGTTAAAATATTAAACAAAAAATGAATAGACACAAAGATGAATAGGACGTTTTGTACGAGACAAAACTGATGTATTGAAAACCAACCGTTTGTACAATGTGGTCCAAGTTAGAAGATTAAACGATCTCTATAAGCTAGATAATAGTAGAAAAATGTTGTAATTTTCATAGGCTTATCATCAGGCAGGTAGTAATAAAAAATATGTAGGTAGTTAGATACATTTTATATTGCTTGATATCATTATTACGTAAGTATAAAATTCTATGACTGTATGTACATCTATGAAATCGTAGCTTCTAAGCTTAGCCATTTTTATAAAAGCTTTAGCCATTGCTCGCAGAATTTTATAATTAACTCATTAAATTGTTTTTTCTACTAGTTTTATCTACGTAAAAATATATTATCTAAGTATTAAAAAAACTATTATTGACAAGACGATCCATTTTAATTAATGATTATTTTCATAAATGTAATTACTCAAAGATAATACTATTGATGGTAGTAGGATAACATTATACGTAAAGCGCGATATCTGTGACACTGTGAGTTCAAACTCCATTACATTTATGATTTGTCTCATTTAAAAAAATATATACTAAAGTTTGTTTACCAGTTGCCATAATACAGCCTATGTCTAGTTTAAGATCAATGGCTGTGTCATTTGTCCAAAGATCTAGATTAACATCTCAGAGCTAAAGATACGCCTTATTCTAAAAATTTAATTTATTTTTAGAATAAGGGGTATTTTTTATATATTTTTATATCTATAAGTTTATTTAGAGCCAAAATTTTAGAATACAGACACGACATAGACATACGAGTTAAGCCCTCACATTGCAAGCATCCATAAACTACCCTAAATGCAAAATAAATACAATACCCTATTAAACAGAGCAGAATAATAGCCTGACAACCGATGGACAAAGTCGGCTCAGGAACAAGAGTTGTGAAAATCCTTGGGGGCAGCAGCGGACGTCTTTAGGCTGAGATGATGATGATGTAAAGCCTGGGTTTGTCAGTTTGTTTGCTAGACGCAACGCATATTACTCATGCATTGTGTCTCTACGGTAGCTGCTTACCATAATGCGGACTGTGCTAGTTTATCGATACAAAAATACATTTGACACGTCATTATTATTTTCTATCATATTTATTATCTAAATGTAGTCGCATGATTATAAATTATTGCATTTAATATCTTTGTAATTGTTGTTATCTGTATTCCAAAAACTAATGCATGTTATCAACCTAATTCCATGTTAGTATCAATTATTCATTTGCAATTATGTTACATTCGTGACATTAGCTTAGAAGATTATCTAAAGATATCACTTTATCGAATAATGAAAATTTATATCTCATTATGATTATTTTCGAAAATCTTATCAACGAGGTAATACCCTGCATTTGTTGCAATGCCACTTACATTTTTTTACTTTGTATATCAAAATCCTTTACTCACATAAATGTGTTATTTTCTGGTAATGGTTTACTTTACGTGCATCTAGTTTAATTGCATTGATTATAAGTGCAATAAGTCAGTAGTATATTTAAGTTTTTGTGCTTTTTTTACAATCTTACAATCGTGTTCCTGCATATCAAATAATAATAAAAAAGTGAAAATCCTACTAATATTATAAACGCGAAAGTTTTTAAGTATGGATGGATGGATGGATGCATGGATCTTTGTTACTCTTTCACGTAAATACTACTGAATGGATCTGGATGAAATTTGGCACAGACATATATTTTGGTCTGGAATAACACATAGGCTATATTTTACAGTGATAACCGACATCCACACGGGCGGAGCCGCGGGCACAAGCTAGTAACATATAAATATCAACAACAACCCACAGCAAACCGCGCAATAGAAAAAAGTGAGGTTGGCACTTCAACTAAGAAGCCGCAGTTGCTGGCACACATACTTAAAAAACATAGTATTTATAATCTTTAGATAATTTAAAACAAACTCTCCCGCTATTTGTACGCTTAGATCTTTTAAACTACGCAACGGATTTAGATGCCGTTTTCAGCTATAGTTAAAGTGATTCAAGAGGAAGGTTTATATGTATAATATTTGCATATTATAATAGAGAAATTCAGAATAAACCGAAGTGAAGCGAGGGAGTGTCGCTAGTATAAGCGCTTATCTCTCCGCTCTCACTTATGTCAAGAATTTACAACGCAAAAGCTTATGACTTAGACTAATCGTTAGGGTTCGTTTTACATTGTACATGTTTCAAAGAATTAGCTATGTGGTTCAAACTTAACACTATTGGTGGTATTAGGTACTTTTGACACCAGTGTGTAGTGTCAATGGGACACTTAGGGTCCTTTTTTGGTTGTTTATATAAAAGATCAAATATTGAATTATTTATGAGTTTCTACACTAGCTTTTAGGGTTAGAATTGAAAAAAAGTTCGTTTACTATTTTAGCATATTTTTTTTAAATCTCAGAAAATGGTTTGCTAGTAAAGTCAAAGTCAAACTCATTTGTTAGATCAAATTCAAATGAGTGAGTGACTCCCCTGGTGTTGCAAACGTCCATAGGCTACGGTAACTGCTTACCATCAGGCGGGCCGTATGCTTGTTTGCCACTTAGGTAGTATTAAAAAATATGATACTTATGAACGTCGTAAAAACAAATGCCAGCATACTTTTTTCCTACGGCCAATTTGCTGACTAGGCCTCGAGAAGAATTGGCAAGAAACTCTGGCTACTATTTTTGTAAAGGCATATGGGATGGAAAGCACTAGCAAGAAACTCGGGCCACTTTTTTTAAGCGCCAGATAATTACAATCTTTTGTAAACTACAATTTATATTTGCAAAAGTGATGAGTGAAGATTAAATTATCATTGATCATCATAATCATCATACTTAAAGACCTAAAAATAGTATTGTGTGTTTAAACTATGAAGAGAATCAAGTAACCCGCATAATCGTAAGCAGTTATCGACAATCCCAGACTCCAAGTTAATGAGTATTTATTTTACAATGTTAGCAATGCCTAAAATTGACGTAATTTATGTACTACCTGTAATTTTGTTAAAAGTTCTAAATAGTTTGACAAAAAAAACCCCTTAAAAATCTTACTTTATCCTGTCGTAATATTGTGGGATATATAGATATTTTAATTGAATTAGACGATTTTTTCAGAGTGACATTGGACAAGATAGCCAATTCGTTATCAATGCCGTTTTTTTTAGCAAATTTAGCGTTTTATCAGAGTCCTAGGCTTTGTGATAAGTTATCACTTAGTTTAGGTTGCAACTGTTGTTAGTGTTGAAAATGGATAACATAAAAATATTCTATAAAAATGTAAAAAAAATGTGTATATCTGAAGTATAATATTATAAAGAGGAAAGATTTTATTTTTTTGTTTGTTTGTTACGATTTCACTCAGAAACTACTGGACCGATTTTAAAAATTCTTTCACCATTAGAAAGCTACATTTACAGTGTGTAACATAGGCAAGATTTTATTGAAAAAAATACCCTACGAAAACTAAATAAATGTAAATGTGTAAATGTCCACCAGTGCGAAGCCTATATGAATCACACTAAATTTTGTCCTGTGTGGGAATCGAAGCCACAACCTCGTGTACAGCAAGCGCATTCAGTGGCCACTGGACCACCAAGGCAGTTACGTAGATCCAAAATTTTGATCCTGAGTTGCCTTTGTCCACTTGCAATCTTCATCAAGTTACGTAGGCTAGCCTATGCTCCGTGTTAGCCTTTTAGTTCGTGATAGCCACTCCAAAACTACTTAAATATTTATAGCGGATGATTTTAAATTGAACATATACATGATAGATACCTACTTATATAAAAAGATGCAGATAATTCCTGCACTTGCACGAAAGATTAAATATTATCTTAGCTTAAAAAAAAGAGTCTAAATCATCTATCTAGTTTAGCTAAAGGCTATCATCTCGGACCTGACCCGGCTATCTTGGATCGTTTCATACAAAATAGGTATTAAAATTAGTTAACGTTAAAAATAATGTTTTTCTGTAGTTTAATCTTAATATTGATATCAGTTAAAGGTAAATGAAGGTCCTTTTGATAGTTATAGATTGATATAATGTATCTATTTAGTTAAAATGGTGATAGCCAAGTGGGTTAGTAACTGACTTGTACACAGGCGTGAATTCGATTCCAGATGGCAGTATCTATGTGAATGACTGCCTTGGTGGTCCAGTGGCCGCAGTATGCGCCTGCTGTGCACGAGGTTGTGGGTTCGATTCCCACACAGGACAAAACTTTGTGTGACCCGCAAAGAGTTATTCTGAGTCTGGGTGTAATTTATGTCCGTTAATTGTATGTTTGTAAAGTCCCCCGTGACACAGAGCTTGTTCTCTAGTGCGAGAGTTATGAAATAAAAAATACATTTCGTGGATATTATACGTACTAATCAAATGATTTGCCACCTGCTTACCTTTAATTAGCCCCAGCATCGTGATTTAAAAAAAAAATATATAGCCTTTTTACCCGCTAATAATGTAGCTTAATAATTTAGAAAAAAAACCACGTAGTTTTTGAGTTATATCGTAATAAACAAACAAAAAAAAATTTCTTTCCTCTTTATTATATTATAATTAAGTATGTAAATAATAATATTTTACTAACCTTAAATATATGTCTTGTCCTCTTAACAGATTACTATGTGTAAACCTGAAAATAAAAAATATATTTTAACAACATGTTTACATATTTTTAACATTTTTGTCATGCAATTATAGTATATCTATATTTTAATATTTCAAAGGAAAAGTAAAAAAGTCAAGACCGGAGCAGGATTCGAATCCTGCTCCGGGTTCGACTTTTTCCACATTACTTTAAATATTTAAATTTGTTGGTACTATAGTAATTTATCAGAGCGTTTTTGATAAAACGTGTTCCATCCTAAAATCCTGCTGTTAATTTTTTTTGGGTTGCCAACACGCGAGTAATACTCCTTGGTGTTGCAAGTGCTCAAAGTAGTAGTAGTAGTAAAGGAAAATACTGTAGTTATTAATATAAATGTCAAATTTAATGACAATGTCAGTTATAATCAGGAGATAGTATTCGAAGGCTAGTCTGACCGCAATAAATTATGTGCTTGTTTGTTTGTCGGTACGTTCGTCTAGTGATTGTTAAGTGCGACCGCAGGTCACGGGGTACCGAGTTCGATTTCTGGGTCGGATCAAAAATATTTTTTTATATTTTGCTGTCAAGAAATTCACAATAGATGCTTGAAGCTTAGAAATTGTGTTTGATTACACTCGTGGCTTGGCAGGCACGCAGAGCCCTTGGCACTACGCTTCATCTCTCGGGTTGTGTCGGATTGCTGTCCCACCAGATTATGATAATGAGAAACGAAATAGTGTGCTACTATTTTGGGCACACATTTGTGCTCTGCAACTATTCACGCGTAAATTCCTAGTCTCCGTTTATTAGGAGAACATTATGTTACCATATATGACTTTAATATATTATACGTAATTATAGCTAGATTATTAAGGAATGGTGGTAAAGTAAAATTATATTTTAAAGCTTCTTAGTTTCGGTTTTTTAGTTTTCAAATGTATCAAAGGCAGCTTTGAAGGTGTATTGGTAATGTGTACGACTGTAGTACTGAGGTCTTAGGTTTGATTTTCAGGTGGGTTAAAGTTAAAAGTATTATTATAGTTTATACTAATGGTTAAAGAATGGCCTAAGTTTCTGGTTAGTTTTTCTCATGTCTCAACACCGGTCAGAGATTTAGCCGCAAGTAGATTGGCTGACTTCATCTTTTTAGCTTGCTTACATAATTGATGACCTTCATAAGTTTTACTTTGTTACCTAAATAAATAAGTGATGTTTAAGTTTGGAATATGAATGTGGATATACTTCTACTTACCTCTAAAGACTAGTGGCCCGCCCTGAGTTTGCCTGAGTCAAATTAATAGTTTCTTAGTGGATGCTTACGTTGTAAAATAAATATATAGACTTAGTAGTTTTGACTGTGCTATGATTGATAGTCAGGACGGACAATTTAAATATATATGATAATGATTTTGTAGGTAGGTAGTAGGTATATACTAAACAATCTATGTACCTATACCTACGTATATGTATAAATACTGAACATTGTTCGGGTGTTTCCGTGGGTGGTCGGCCATTATTCGTAGTTTCGATATAACATACGATGACGCAGTTTTGTTAGGGGTGTCACTTTCAGGAAACGGTTAGTTTATATAATTTGTGTTATTTATTTGAAATATTTAGGTGCATAAGTTTTATTTATTGAGGGTAATCTCAAACTAAGCTATGCCCATATATGGGACATTATTATGTTAAAGGTAATTTAATTTGTTAAGGTAATTTATTTAGTTAGACTAGCTTTTATCGCCGACTTCACTTGTGTAAAAGTACATATGACAAACTGGAACATGTTTCCTTTGATGAAATTGCTTCAATCGAGAATTGAACCTGACATTGATAGTGTAGAGAGATAGTTTAATCTAATTACCTAATTACCTAAATATTAATTTTCATACTACTAAGGTATCTTACATGCATACGGCCCGAATGATAGTAAGCAGTTACCGCAGCGTATCAGAAGTATCACTTGCGTGTTGCTGACCCAAAAATGATAACCACGTTTTTATGATAGAATAAGTAAAATTTTCGTTAAAAAACGTATCCCTAAATGGGATATGGAAACCTATACTCACACACAGGAACACAACTACACCGTTGTGTGTAGTCATTTGGCTGTGGTTTTCCGATAAGTAAAGGTCTTTTCCCAGTAGAGCTTGCTTACTCATTCTTAATTTAAATATATGTGAACTAGTGATAACCCTAAACTTAACCCAAATTCTACCCGCAAAAACAGAAACCCCCAGATTACATAGTAACTAACATAGAACCTTCATTCACAACACACACATACACAACACGTGTCGAACGTATAACTCACACATGAAACGGCCACGCGTGATTGGCCAACTTTCACTTTCGTACTGAGCCTACATAGTTCGAATTCCAAACACAGCTTCACGATTGGACGTTTCGTCTTTGACCTTCCGCGCTATTGGCGGAAAATTCTCATATGTAAGGCTTATATAGCGGAAGTAAGGTTATATACGGCTGTGTACCCGTAAAATGTTATTGTTTAGGTATTTTGCGCCGTTTATTTTAATAGGCCTGACTTATCAAATATAAGGGTCGCGTTTTAATCGGTTTTGTAATTCTCTTTGGGTTCCAAACTTGTTTATACTACATATTGTATATGTTTTTATTTGTCCATTAGATAAATACCTTACTAATACTTTCTAAAGTGTAAATAACTAGTTTCCACCCGTGACTTCCCTCACGCGAATAATCCTACAAGAAAACCCTGGCTCCTGGCAACCAAATGATACACCGAGCTTTGACACTCATGCGTCCCATGGACAACTAAACCTACTTTCTTGGACCCCGCAACGACTTTAATCAGAAGTAAATAGAAGGAGTTAGGAAAGTTTCCACTTCTTTCCATAGCAATCCTACAAGTATTTTTTCCGGGATAACAAGTAACCTATGTGCTATTCCAGACTATAATCTATCTCTGTGCCAAATTTCACCAAAATCCGAAAGAATATTCATTCATCCAGACATTCTTTTTTAAAATATTAAGTACCTAGTATAGATTGTATAATATATGTTTTTATGCTTACTTAATATATAATTATCAACCCATATATTTATGTCCCACTGCTGGGCATGGGTCTCCTCTCCTCTATCAATCAGAGAGGGTTTAGGCCCTATTTCACACACGCTGGTCGAAAGAAGGTCAGAGATCAGACATGCCTTTTATAAAACACTAGACTCACAACGTTTTCGTTCATAAGTACCTATATGTTTCTTAAACGCGAAGTAGTATATCTCATTGTAACTGCCCATAAACCACAGTATCTGCTCACCACCAAGCATTTATCCACGTGGACTGTCTTAGTGGTCCAGTGGGCATAGTATGCGCCTGCTGCGCACGAGGTTGAGGGTTCGATTCCCACACAGAACAAAACTTTGTGTGACCCATGAGTTGTTCTGAGTCTGGGTGTAATTTTTGTCCGTTAATTGTGTGTTTGTAAAGTCCTAAGCTACACAGAGCTTGTTCTCTAGTGCGGGAGTTGTCTTTATTAAACAAATGACAAGCAAATAAACAAATGATCCACCTAAATATTACAAAAACAGTACCACACAGACTAAAATACTTATCTTTTTATATTTATATTTGTAAATAGATATAATTTGGAAGCACAAACCTTGCTTAGTGCCATAACAATGATCTATCACATTAAATACTACAAATAAAACGACTATCTCTACAAAGAAGCATTCACAGGCATATATATAATATTTTTTTCTTAGTCAAGGGTCACACTGATAAAAACATTAGGAATCTTTAACTATGCTTATACTGTGACTTCGTTTGTTGCGTAATAAGTACCTATCTATTGCATCATATACCTACGCATGCGAATTGTCTATATTAGTCTATAGACGTTTGCAATACTAGAAGTATCACTTGCATGTTGCTAACATGTTATTTTACATCAGGGTTTTAATATATCCCTGGGATAGGAACACGATTTAAAAAAAAAAAAAATTTTTTTTTCTTATAAATACAGATCCCTCACTAGACAACAAGCGCTGTGTCGCGGGGGACTTTACAAAAATACAATTAACGGACACAAATTACACCCAGACTCTCCAGCGCTCACCTAAGAATGCGTTTAAGTACTACACGTAATTACACACAGAAACATAACTACAGCTCTGTGTCTCATTTTGCTGTGGTCTCCTGTAAGGTGGAAATTTTTCCCCAGTCTGGCTTGCACCTTTCTTTAAAATGCATCTCTAATAGTCCCGCATAGGAACACAACTAAGTAAAAATATGATATTTTTTGTGATATTTCTTGAGTGAGTGAAATAAGAATAAATCTAAACTAATATTATTATAAATAAGAAAGATTTGATATTTTTGTTTGTGATGATTTAACTCAAAAACTAATCGACTGATTTTAATAATTCTTTTACGATTACAAAGCTAAATTATCAGTGGGTAATAAATCCAACTAATATTATAAACACGAAAGTTTGTAAGTATGGATGGATGTTTGTTACTCTTTCACGCAAAAACTACTAAACGGATCTGGATAAAATTTGGCACAGAGATAGATTATGGTCTGGAATAACACATAAGCTACTTTTACAACAACAAGTTAATAATAAATAAGAAGGAAAATACTTTATTCTGCATATTCTTTTCAACTACTTATTCGTACCTCACTTAGCTATATTTTAGAAATCTAGAGTGTAATAAGGATACTTTTAACGCTAATAATAAGACCAAGGGACATCCCTATTACTATGTAAACATAGTGATGTACCTTAAGGTTAAAAAACTCATAGAAAACAGCATCAGGAAGAGTGAACTCTTTATCAATATTTATATAATAATAGCATTATGTTTTATAACGTTTTTATTATTTCCATATACGTGTTATATGAACTATTATGTGTGGTCCAGTTTGTTGACTTCATATGGATAAAATGCTGTGTTCATTTTGATGAATTTCTGTGTTACTAAAAACTACATTATTATCATACTGTATTATTGTATGGTTGGTTTTGTGGCTTATGTGGTTATCACGCCATTACTATGTAGAGTGTTGTAGGTTCGATTCCCACACGGAACACTAAATTGTGTCATGCTCATAAATTCCGAGTGTGGGTGTGATTTGTGTCCGTTAATTGTATGTTTGTTAAGTCCCCTGCGAATCAGGGCTTGTATACTAGTGGAAGAAATGGACTTGCATGTGGTATTTTACCTCCGAAACGCATAAACCGATTTTGATGCCATAAATACCAGCATATTTATACGAGATTTTTTAAATGTAAATTAAAAAGAATATTCTTATATGCCGTTGCACTATGTCAGAATAAATAAAAACAAATACCGTACGAGATTAAGATTGCATATTTATCGAAGCTATCTTATCATTAAAACTCATATCTATAGGTCGGCTGTTCTATTAGATACTAGTTATATATCCCGACTTTGTTCAGTTTTGACTGCCTTGGTGGTCTAGTGGCCGTAGTATGCGCCTGCTGCGCACGAGGTTGTGGGTCCGATTACTACACAGGCCAAAACTTTGTTCGTTCTGAGTCTGGGTATAATTTGTGTCCGTTAATTGTATGTTTGTAAAGTCCCCGCGACACAGAGCTTATTCTGTAGTGGAAACAAGCATACGGCCTGCCTGATGTTAAGCAGTTACCGTAGCCTATGGACGCTTGCAATACCTAAAGTATCACTTGCGTGCCAACCTATTGTTTTACCACAAGGCTTTAAGATGGAGTGTCCCTGAGATAGGAATACGTTTCTTTCAAATCGCTTCCCTAAATGAGCGCTGGAGACCTGTACTCACAGGAACACAACTACACCGCGGTGTGTTGATATTTGGTTTTGTTCTTCGGTAAGGTGGAGGTCCTTTCCCACTCGGGCTTGCTCGCTAGTATGGTGCCCTACCTCTCTTTTAATCTATGGCCAACTTCAACTAGAAGGTTTTAGTTTGATTGATTATTACTATCAGCTTGTTAATTAGAGGTCCTTGACACAAACTTAAGTTGATAAAGGATCGAGAAAAACATTTAAAAAGTCCAGCCTTTTTATTAACAAGGTATACAGTACTATCTTTATTTAGACAGAGACTGCTATAAAAAGTGGTCTATGTTAATATACAAATATTTATGTGTATTAAAACGTTAGGTTTTTGATAAGGACTGCACTGAGTACTAGGGATGGGACTCATCTTGTTTAATTTATCGATAAAATAACCTTAATAACCTGACAATATTTATTTTTAGTTTAATTAACCATTTATTTACGTGATAACCTATAATTGGCTGTCAGTGACACTTGCTGATTTTTGTCTGCTGTATTTAGAAGTCTTCCATAGAAATTAAATACATTTTTTTACGTAGATTTGTACTACTTTACGGTTTTAAATCTAAGTTTGTTTAAAATATAAATTTAATTCTTTATTTTTTATAAGAAATTAAAAAAATGTGAGGTTTGTTCAATAATGGATTACTAACAATAACAGGCTGTTGATTGATTAAAGTAATTGCATGAAACAACGTTTTACGTATTTTTTCAAATAATATAATTAACAAAAATCTATAACAAAAATCGACCAAACAACTACAACTGACCATTGCACTTCGCCACGTTGTCATATTATCGATATTGCAAATTCCTATTTATCGACAATAAAAGCGATCTAGTGACGTCACTCACCTAGGGCTGGGCTAGTTATCGTTGCAAGAGATTGCGAAAACGATATATCGATAGATAACGTGTGCCGAATTATATGAGATTACCATGATAGTATATTTTGCTATTTTTTTAAATTTTTAAACGATATTATTGGATAGTTTTTGAGGTAAGTGACATTATCTTTAATGCGACGTTAAGATTATATAATGTCAATTGTTTATAGAATTTATAAGCTTTTAAATTTGTAACGGCAATATATTTTATCCTTATTATTGAACTAATTGTAGTACTACACTTCTACGATACATTTTTTTTGTTATAAGCTATGGTATGGTTTGTTAAAAGCTATGGTAACTGCGAGAAAAGGTGAGAGTCGATCCCGGGCAGTACCAATGTGAATTTCACTTTGTGGAGTTTATAATATGTACTAATCAAATGATTCGCCATCTGCTAACAGTGAAGGAAAACATCGTGAGGAAACCCACATGTCTTAGAAGAAGTTGATTCACCAACCCGCATTGTGTGAATTAAGGCCTAAACCCTCTCGCTCTCTTGATAGAGGAGAGGAGACTCGTGCCCAGCAGTGGGACATATGGGTTGCTATTATTATGGTAACTGCTTACCATCAGACGAACTTGCATGTTAGTTTGTCACTTCAATGGTATGAAAATACTTAATTTTCAAGGAGGATATTGGTATCATTTGCATTTAGAAATAATAAATAATTTAACTCATGTTTATTTGTTATTGAGACCTAGATATTGTATATTGTTTATTTTGCACCGTCCGGGGTTCAAACGTACACTCATATGTTATGTTTGTGATTTATTTATAACAAACTTTGTCATATTATATATTAGCCCACTCGATTGGCTGGTCATATTATATGTAGTAGAACTGTCAATTGACGAAGATGAAGGGCTGAAGTACATTACGACGCCATATATAGAACTAGGGGTCGTCCGCGACTTCGTCCGCGTGGTAATTTGGAATATTTTCCCCGATTTCGCAACATATCTCGCTACTGCTCCGCTCTTATTGAACATAGCGTGATGTTATATAGCCTATAGCCTTCCTGGATAAATGCACTATTCAACAAAAAAATATTTTTTCTAATCGAACCAGTACTGTCTGAGATTAGCGCATTCAACCAAATAAACAAACTCTTTAGCTTTATTATATTAGTATAGATGCGTATAGTCGAAAATTTAGAAAATCAAACGTCAGCAACCTGCAGGTAGTTTCTTTTTTCTTTTATAACTCCCGCACTAGTAAATAAGCCCTGTGTCGCGAGGGAATTTACAAACACACAATTATCGGACATAAAGTACACCCAGACTCGGGACAACCATTTGTGGATCATACAATTTTTTTTGCCCCCTGTGAGAATCGAACTCACAACACGCCGCGCAGTAGTAAATGGCGAGGTACGAACCAACCGTGCAGTCAAGTTAGATAGGAATTTCAAATTTTATTGAATAGTATTAGCAGCCTATATTCGTCTCACAATTCAGCCTCCTCTCCAATAGAATAGAATAGAAAACTCTTTATTGTACACCAATTACATTTTGATAAAAAACATAGTGGCCAACCTGGTGACAGAGTTATTTAGATCGCCCATCTTTAGGCCTCTGAGTGATTTACACTTAGTGTACCATTCTCATTTAGTTATGTACAATCGGCGGCCTATATCAGGAGAACTGAAGGGGCTTAGATCCCATATCATGAGCACAATTCTTGGCTTAGTGCTCCATCCGAGAATTTATAACAGAAAAACATATTTAAAAAAAATCGTCAGAGAATTTAACCCAGGATCTTAACGTTCGGCTGCCATACCACGGAACCATTAAATGGTATAAAAATCCAATTCTACCTTAACAAAATTTCTATATCATAAATCGATGGTTTAAAACCTTGAGTAGTACATAAATCAGCAATATATAGTGACGTTTCACAAAACAATATGGCGGTGAATTCTTTGTCTGCGTTTGCGCAAGATTCGCGGTAGAGTTAACTAACACAGTTACTGAGAAAACCGCTTAGATTGACACGTTTCTTTTTGATTGTTAAGATGATTCATCACTCTTGTGGTTAAAAAGATGGTGAATATATTATCAAATCAAATCATATAATCATTATATGTAAGTAGGTACAAATATTTCGGGACAACTCACACATCGCTATCTGATCCCAAACTAGGCAGAGCCTGTACTATGGTAACCAGACAACTGATAAACACACTTATATATTTCTAAATACATACATATTATAGATAAATTACACCCAGACACAGAACAAACATTCGTGCTCATCACACAAAGATTTGTCCTGGGTGGGAATCGAACCCACGACCTCCAGCGTAGGAGTCAGAGTCACTAACCACTAGACCAACAGGCCAGTCAATATAAGACTGCCTAGATGGTCCAGTGGCCGTAGTATGCGCCTGCTGTGCACGAGGTTGTAGGTTCGATTCCCACACACACAAATTTGCAACAGATATAGAATATAATCTGGACTAATATATAGATTATTTTTATCCCGAAAAAAACACTATTCTAGTGGGATCGTAGGCGCGGGTGAAACAGCGTGTGATAACTAGTCATCATCATCATCTCAACCCATAAACGTCCCACTGCTGGGCACGGGTCTCCTCCACACATTTGGAGGGATATTAGCCTACTATACCACGCTGGCCAGACGGGTTGGTATAGGGTTTTGTTTCGAGTTTTCCCACTCTTGCAGTAGATATTGTCTGCCTGACTCACAATTCCCTTAATCGACTCTTACGACACCCACGGGATAGAATGGAGTGGTGACATTTGTATTCCTAATCCGTCACCACACGGAAAGTGTATTTATTATAAATTTAAAAGTTACCATTACAAGTATATCCTTGTATGCTACCATAATAGTATAAAAATAACTTGACCTTCTATAACTAAATATACAAATAGTCCTAACAGATCAACTTAGACTGGTGTTGTTCTAGTACTTTTGATAAATTATAATAATATTCGCAAAGGTACTTAATTTTAAGGAAAATATATTATTTCATAATTCCCTATTAGGCTATTATCAATGTCAAACATGAAAATAATAGTTAATTAATACTATGACCATATTATTGAATACTGAATCTTAATTAATAAGTTCTAGACTCAAATTATACGACTAAAATAAGTCGGTGTTTATCGTATTGTCTATGGTATTGGGGCAATAATAGTTAGTAAGTTTTGTTTTTTTTTAATACTACTTGGGTGGCAAACAAGCATACGGCCCGCTTGAAATTAAGCAGTTATAGTAGCCTATGGGCGCTTGCAATACCGTTATCACTTGCGTGTTGCCAACCCTATCCCTGGGATAGGAAAACGTTTCTTTCAAAACGCATCCCTAAATAAGCACTAAAGAGACCTGTACCCACACAGAGGAATCCAACTACACCGCTGTGTGTAGTTATTTAGTTATTAGTTTTTTTTATATTGACAACTCCCGCACTAGAGAACAAGCTCTGTGTCGCGGGGGACTTTACAAACATACAATTAACGGACACAAATTACACCCAGACTCAGAACAATTCTTTGTGGGTCACACAAACTTTTGTCCTGTGTGGGAATCGAACCCACCACTGGACCACCAAGGCAGTAAATATGAAAAGTATTAAAGCAATGTAGAATAAGACGAGCCCGGAGCAGGATTCGAACCTGCGCCTCTCGGGTTCCGGCCCAGCGCACTACCAACTGTGCTATCCGAGCTCCTACTCCGGAGTTCAAATTTATCCACCGCAATTGGTAGTGAGCGGGAATTTATTTGATCTAAATGAATAAATAAGTTTGACTATGACTATAATACAGGCTCTGACTAATTTAGGATCAGATGGCGGTTCTGTTATCTGAGTTGTCTTAAGATATTATTGTTATTATCTATACGAATAAATAAAATTTGATGGTCTGTTTGTTAAATAACCTCTTTTTAATAAATGCGTATGGTACATATATCAAAATAACATTTTTTTAAAATTTTGTCTGTCTGTTTTTCCCGTCTAATCTTTGAAACGGCCGGACCAATTTTGATGGGACTTTTACTGGCAGATAGCTGGTGTAATAAGGAGTAACTTAAGTTACTACTTACTTTTGTATTCGTTTTTTTTAATTTATATAATTCAATAAAGAAATTTAATGACATCAACGCGGGCAACAGCTAGTATAACTATAATAAGAAGAGTTAATTACAGTTAATACTAAGTATGTCTGTTAACGATTACGTTCTAAATAAAAACCATATTTATACCCACTATTCATTGTATTAGTCAGTTTTATAGATAAAAACATAAAATCTAAGAAACATTGTAACTGGAGAGACAACGGGGTGGTCCAATGACTTAGAATGTGACAAAATATGACACTTCCCCGTAATCTACCGCGTCGTGAAGATAGGCATTATAATTATGTTTAAATTATTAACATATCTATCTAAGGCTATCTAGATATCCTACTTAAAAAATAAAAGTCCAGTGACTGCCTCGGTGGTCCAGTGGCCGCAGTATGCGCCAGCTGTGCACGAGGTTGTGGGTTCGATTCCCACACAGGGACAAAACTCTGTGTGACCCACGAAGAATTGTTCTGAGTCTGGGTGTAATTTGTGTCCGTTAATTGTATGTTTGTAAAGTCCCCCGCGACACAGAGCTTGTTCTCTAGTGCGGGAGTTGTCTTTTTTAAAAAATGATAAAAAAAAACTATATAAAATTTTTAGACTGCACGGCGTGTTGTGGGTTCGATCGACACGGGACAAAAATTTGTGTGACCGAGTCTGGGTGTACTTTGTGTCTATTTGTAAAGACCCCCGCGACACAGGTTTGTTTTAATTTATATATTTCCTTGTTTCGCATTTTGAGAGTATATGCTATATCTATACATATGTATAAACCATAGTAAATTGATTCTTTTCATGTATTTCTATATGTAGTGTGCATTAAAGAATATTCTATCTATCTATTCACCTATAGAACAGGCCCTGTGTCGCGGGAGACTTTTTCTTTCATTTTGCTTAGCTGTTAAAAGACTCTCGCACTAGGGAACAAACCCTGTGTCGCGGGGAAATTTACAAACATATAATTTACGGACACAAATTACACTTAGACTCAGAACAAAGATAAATCAATTAGAAAAAAAATTGTCCCGTAAGGGAATCGATCTGACAACCAGATTAGCAGTCAGCGTCACTAATCACTAGACCAACAGCCCCTCTAGACAAGTGGCATAAACGGTAGTCGAATCGAAAAGTCAAAAAAGTAAATGTATATCATGTCGTAAGCTTACGTCAAATCCCATACATTTACTTTTTTGACTTTTTGATTCGAATACCGTTTATGCCAATTGTCTAGAGAGGCAGGTCAGGCATAGAAAACGCATATATATTTTTAACACCTCAATCTCTGCCTATCCCTTACATAAACAACAGGAACGGGCACATTTAGGCTGCGCTATATGAATATTCTGTTTGCTTAGCATATCTAGGCTATGGTTCATACGACGTTATCTAGGTTCATTGGCTTGCTAAATGATAAAAAAATGTGCCGGTCGACTCTTTCTTTATGTAATCATACACGCATATATGTATTAGTTGTATGAAGACGTTTTATAATAGTTATATATCTATATAGATATAGTAATTGTGTCGACTAACTGAGTTGAAAAAATACACTTAGAAAAATAAATTAGTTTTGTTTTAAAATTAAATACCGCGGTAAACAAGCCCTGTGTCGCGGGGGACTTTTAACAGCAACTCATATTAAGTCGTACTGCTGGGCACGGGTCTCCTCTCCTCTATCAAAAGAGAGAGAGAGAGAGAGAGAAAGAGAGGTGTACAGAACGTACAATTTACGGACACAAATTATACCCAAACTCGGAACATTTATGAATCACAAAAAGTCTTATCCCGTGTGGGATTCGATCCGACTTCAAGATTAGTAGTCAGATAGATCCAGTGCTAAACAAGCCCTGTGTCGAGGGGGACTTTTTAAATACACAATTTTCGGACACAAATTACACCCATACTCAGAACAAATATTTATGGATCACACAAAATTTATTCCGTGTGGGAATCGAACCCATGACCTCTGGCTTAACTGCCAGGCTCACTTACAGGGCAGTTAAAACTCCACCTATTGAATTATTTAGTGCAACCTTGGTCATTTATTACCCGACTACGTCAAAGCCAAAAGGAGGATTATGATTTTAGCCTGTATGTGTTTGTATGTAGTTTAATTCTAGAATTCTATTTAGTATCTATGTACAAGTCTACGTCACAGTTTAGGTGCTCTAGGTATTATCTAGTCTAGCCAGTTCATGCTATTGACCTGGTTAAGGACAAGGCTAGACTTTGTTTACATTAATTCCTTGAATTTAATACCTAACTCTGTCTGCATACATTATAATTTATTTACTAATATACTATGTTTCCTTATATGTAGGTATAGTGTTTATGTTATTGTGAATCATTTGTCTAGTGAGTAATATAGTTATTGAGTCTGAGAATAATGAAGTTAAGTTATGTTGCCGAGGTTGGTTTTTGGATGGGTTGTTGGTAAGTGGTTTTATGGATTAGTTTAATGTTTAAAGCTTGAAAGAAAGTCTAGAAGGAAAGGTTAGAAAAAGATTATAATTAATTTCTGTCTGTTATGTACCAATTTTTTTTGGTATTGGTTTTTAAGAAATTTTTAGTTTTAATATTCTACTTAGCAGTTAGCCTAGATATGCTTGCAATACTAGGGTTATCACTTGCGTGTAGTCCTGTGTAGTACTTTAGGGATTTAAGATGTAGTATCCCTGTGATAGGTAACAGTTTATTTAAATACGCTTCCCTAAATGAACTCTGGAGACCTCAACTCACATACAAGAATACAACTACACCGCTGTATGTAGTTATTTGGCTGTGGCCTTCTAAGTGGAGGTCCTTCACTAGTCGGGCTTGCTCGCTAGTATGGTGCCCTACCTCTCTTGTTCTCTTATAAATAGTGTAATAGGTTAATATTTTTAGAATTATTTTATTTGTTTGGCTTCCTGGTATATCCTAGTAGCCACTGACGATCACTTAATATTTTTTTTACTAATACGTTGAGTATAATGATGATGATGGAGCAGACATACCCTAGAGTGGAGACCGCGACTCGGTAAGCGTAAGGTAGGGCCCTCAGCTAGGTGGACCGACGACCTAAAAAAGGTCGCTGGGGCGCACTGGATGTGGAAGGCGGAGGATCGTGTGCTGTGGCGCGTGTTAGGAGAGGCCTATGTCCAGCAGTGGACTGCGATAGGCTGATTGATTGATTCAATACGCTGAGCTAAGACCATTTTTACCTCTCAAAATATAACTTTGTCCATTTAATTTAACATTGAGATTATAATAATTACTACACCAGAGTTTTCTTATGGGGTATCTTTTGGATAGGCAAAAAGTTACACTAAAAACGCTTTCCTAAATGAAAAATGGTGAGATCGAATAAATTTCCTAATAAAACTGACATTTGACGAAATAAGTAGATTCTCTCAATACGATAATATTTAGATTCACTTGGAGTTAGTTATGCCAATGTTGAGACGTAATTTGAACTATATTTAGTTTGTTTAAAATAATTCTGTCTTCTACTAACTACTTTTGTCAATTTTATTGCTATAGTACTATGAGAAAATTTTGCATTTTATAATTATTGCAAATGGCGAGACGAGTTTGTAGCGAACGAAAAATATTGGTCTATGTTAGCACAAGATCGGGTTAAGTAAAAGAAAATGGAGGCTTTTGCCCTGCAGTCGGACAAAACATGCTAAATTAAATAAATAAAGAAAGGAGTTATAAGGTTTCTAGCGTTGCAAGCGTCCTTAGGCTACGGTAACTGCTAACCATCAGGCGGGCCGTATGCTTGTTTGCCTCCTTGGTAAACAAGCATATAGCCCACCGCGTATAAAAAAATAATTTATAATTATTAGGAATGGGCTATTAAAAGGCTATTATACAATAAATTATTATTTGAAAGACAAAAAGTCGTAGAATTAGTTGCTTTATATAGTTGCTTGTTTAGAATTAATCAGCTTAGTACATAAGTTCTAATTTGTGACGTGAGGCACATTGTGAATTCTAGTGATAATTCTGTACTTGCTTTTTTGTTTTTTTATTAAGTAGTAAAACCTTTAGTTTTTTAATAATAATTGTCACTATTCACATATTGCCTTATTCCTTTATACTCTATGTGCTATTCTGATATTATAAACTATAAAATTTTAAAGTTTCATCAAAATTCGTCCAATAGATTTTATATATTACATAACATAGGAAACCGACCTATGCTTATGAATTTCTTTTAAAGAAGAAATTCTTAAAGCATGATACGCCAGCCCACTTTGGATCCATGTAAGGAAGCCCTGTGCTCTCTTGATAGAGAAGAGGAGAGCCGAAAGAAACGTATTCCTATCCCAGGGTTACTTCCATCTTAAAGCCCTGGTGTAAAAAAATGGGTTGGCAACACGCAAGTGATACCTCTGGTAATGCAAGCGTCTATAGGCTACGGATACTGCTTAACATCAGGCGGGCCGTATGCTTGTTTGCCACCCAAGTAGTATAAAAAAAAAGAAAAAAAGCCGTGCCCTGTAGTGCTACAAATATGGTCTCATATTTCTGGGATGGACTTTATGCATCAACAGAAACAATATTTTTCCGGGATAATAAGAGCCTATGTACTATTCCAGATTTTATGTAGACCTGTCCAGTCATTTTGAGTAACAAACATCCAATCGTTCGCACTTATAATATTAGCATAGATAGGTATTAGGGTTGAATTCCTTTCACCTAATTAAACTTGTCCACTATATTTAAAACTGGCCTAATAATCACCAAGCGACAGTATTTGACCCCTCTGACCTTTAGCTTGGTACTCAAGGTCGTTATTGGGCTATTTTCACGTTAATTACTAGCTTTGAACTGGAAAGGCTTTTAATCACGCTCAATCCATCCAAATCCTAAGTATTATCTTTTCCAGTTAGAATTACGGCAAATATTTTTGTAGCGGACTTATACATAAGGAACTCCTGAAAAAAATACTTTAGCTTTAGTAGTTTAGGATGTGTGAAATGTCAGTCAGTTATTTTTTAATAATCTATACGAATATTATTTTTTGTTTGTAACGATTGAACTCAAAAACTACTGAGCCGATTTTAAAAATTGTTTCACAATTAGAAAGCTACATTATCAGCGGGTAACATAGGCTATATTTTATTGAAAGAAAATACGGGTTCTCTACGAAAACTTAGAAAATATCCATCCCCGTGCGAAGATGGGACGCTAGTCAGTAGATATAATAAAAAAAATCTGTTTCGTTAAAATTACGTTAGCAATTATTTTGTATTTTAAGATAATTAAAGAATGTAGCCTATGAGTTGCAAAATATTATTTTTCAGGGTAAAATGTAGTGTGGAATCTACGTGAGCGGAGCCGCGGGCAACAACTAGTATTTTAAAATTATGTTATGACTATCTATATTAGAAAATATGTAATACAGATTATTAATTTAAAAATAAAATTAATTAGTGTTTATGTTTGTATTAGAATTCAGCGGTTTTAGATTTTGTTCTTGTATGTGAAATTTTGTTTCAACATTTCCCTCTCTTGCAGTGGATATTGTGTGCCTAACCAAAACACTAAATCCTATACCAACCGTCTGGTCAGCGTGGTATAGTAGGCTAATATCCCTCCAAGTATATGGAGGAGACCCGTGCCCAGCAGTGGGATGTTTTTGGGTTGAGATGATGATATTATGTCATAATCCTACTACTCATTATTTAGTTGATTGGTGTTTGTTGCCCAATGATGCCCAAACGGCTAAACGAATCTGAATGAAATTTGCAACAAAGATAGATTCTTTGTCAACCATAACCACCCAGTGCTGGGTATAGGTCTAGGGCGATGTCGCAAGCAGAATTAAGTATGTTCTAACATGGATATTGGCGGGAAAACTTTGACAGTTACAATCACGTTGCTGTATTGGCCGACGCTACGTCGTTGCTATATTTAAAAACCATCAAACAACATAATATATATTGAAGTAATAGCAACCCATATATGCCCCACTGCTGGGCATGGGTCTTCGCTTCTCTATTAAAAGACCGGTAAACCCCTAAGCAAGCCTAATATGCCTTGGCGAATCAGACACGCTATTATTTTTTTATTTTTTTTTAACAAAAAAAAAAAAAAAAAAAACAAAAAATTTTATGTGTGGTATTATTATATTTATAATAAATAGGCAAATAAGTATACCCGCCCGATGGTAAGTAGTTACCGTAGCCTATGGACGCTTGCCACACTAGAGGTATAACTCTTGCGTTGCCGAGCGTCTAAAAACCTTTTAACTCTTTTCTTTTAACTTCATATGTACAAATCTGTTTATTAACTAACTCGCATCTAAACATAGTGTAATTATTGCGACTAAAGATCGCCCGGTGGTCGAAATTCGACCGTAATTGACTACATATACCCCTATACACACCATCATTATACACCACTCCGTATCTAAAAATCCTACAACGTTATTTTCTTCACGTATTATTTTTTAAGTAAATATACATTTAATTTATAAAATACGTACCTATACCTTAGTATTCTTATTAATATTATAAATGTGACAGTTTATGAGTATGGATGTAGGCATGTTTGTTACTCTTTCACGCAAAAACTACTAAAAGGATCTGGATGAAATTTGGCACAGAGCTAGATTATAGTCTGGAATAGCGTATAGGCTTTTTATGGCGATAACCGACATCTACGCGGGCAAAGCCGTGGGCAACATCTAGTTACTATCATATTTTATATTCATTGACATTTTTACTTATTATTTTCTCTATATTTTAATTAATATTAACCTACTTAGTAATATAATTATCTGCACCACTACGGGTTGACTGGTAGAGAGAGCCTTAGGCATTAAGTCTTCCTTTATATATAATTTATTGTGTAACTATAAAATTTTTGAAGTGTTGAGCACTTTTTGAGTGAACAAAAATCATGGAACCACGCGTCATTGTCACCGAACGCTTTCCATATTCAAATAGCTCGACGATACAATTAACAAGTTACTTAGTTTTCACTTCTATCCGTAGTCCCTAAAGACGGCACCGCATGTTTTTTTTTAAAATAAGTAATATTTAGAAGTAGATTATTATAAATAAACTAGTTAAGTTAAATTACTTAGTTATATATAAACTGTATTGACATTCGAAACAGAATCGATATGACTAATATATTATCAACTTTAGTTGTTATTGTAAATTAGAATTATTATAAAAATGGGTGAATTGGTTTTAGTTACTATGTTTATGGCTGTTGGAGACTGATAACAGGAAAATGCCTACTTATTTAAGTCTAGAATATAACATAAACAATATACCTAATAAGAATTAAACTGCGTACCTATTAATTTAGGCTAAGTTTTGTTTAGTTGTAAAGTTTAACTTCTATTTATTATTCAATTACTTATTATTATAAAATAGGAAATATAAGCAGATATATTATGTTTTACTGCTGTTCAACGGTCCTTTCTTCTCTATCAAGAGATTAATAGGGTTAACATTTCTTATATTTATTAAAATTAAACTTTTAATTATGTTTATTTTTAATTAGAAAGCATTTTTTTGCCGTTTAAAATTATATACAATATTGAAATCAAAGCTTTAATTTTATTTTAATAATACTAACTAACAAACGTTGTTCTTCTATATTTTTTAAACTTAAATCCTAAGTCTCTAATCCTGTTTATTAAATAGAGAAGTACCTAATAACTTTGTTTATCTAATAAGTAAGTAACATTAGATATATTTTCGGTGTTAATATTGTTATTGTACGGCATAGTTAAATAGTTACTAATACAATTTAACTTGTCTAGCTCACACTTGTTTAAACTAACACTATTTAATATTTGGCTGGAGTATTGAAATTAACGTGTCGTACCTACTCGAAAATATTTACGGCGGCGTTTGGATATTTCTATGTATATCTTCTATCAATAATATTTGTGATATATTTCCCTCGTACTAATGTTTTTCTATTAGGTTTATAGATATTTTCGCCTATTGAAGTTATTCGACTTAAAAATAAAAAGTTTAGAAAGAGATTTCTAAGTATTTCTTAACTTGAAATAGTTATACAAAGTTATAGAATTGAAGAATGTCTTTGTACTTTCCTAATTCGAATTCGCAAATACTGTTCAGTGCAAAACTTGATTACAAGAATGATAAATTAAAATATGCGAAATTAAGCATAAAATATAACACAGTAGAGCGCGTTGTTCGAAATGAGGTTATCCGTATAAGTCTAACACATTTTTTTTGTGCAAATAAATTTATCACTATGCCACGACCTTGCTCCCAGCTATCGCCAAATTTTGCTAGTCCTAACGTCACGTTGATAACTAGGCAATCTAGAAAAACTTACCCGTTATAATTTAGATTAATATAAAAAATCCTCACAGCACAACACTTTGGTCACATTAAAAATAAATATAATATTAAAATAAAGTTCGTTAGTGTTTGGTCCGAGTCCCGTGAGTGCAGTATGTTGTTGTGTATCGCGGACAGGGTTATGCACATCGCGCGGTCGCCGGCAGGCAGCCGACTGGCCCGGCGCGCACGCACATTGCAAGCTCCCCGCGCCCCCCACTAAATATACAACCGCGAAAAATATGGCGGGATCCGACACGCAAAAACTGAAGGGGTGCGCTCCGCGTTCTCTCGCTGAGGTTGTATGCTAATCCATCGTGTGCTCGGCCCTTTTTTCCGGGGTGGAGGTGGGGGATGCAATTAAAAAGCCGCGCGTGCGTGTGGGGGCGCGATTAGAAAGGAGACGGTGGACCGAATGAGCCTGTCACCGGTTTTTTTTTACTTTTTTCCTAGTCTGGCATTTTGTGTACGAATGCTTAGGTAGACTTAATCGATGGACCGTCTGACTAGATTATAAGCAGTGTACTGAACGTAGGTAACTTAGATATATGTATCGCGCGCGTTATCTAAGAAAGAGATGATGCGCCATACTTTTTTTACAATCTATGTTTATTAATTGCATTTGTGTGCTATATTGTGATCGTATTGGTCAATTAATGAGTTATGAAATTACATTTGCAGATATCAGTTGCTGTAAAAACACATAGAAACTATAATTACATTATGTAACGTAGAAAAATATGTAGATACTCTGGAAATATATAAATTGCAGCAAAATATCAACGGCATCATTTCGTAGACTCTGATCTATAATTATAGATCCTCCAATACCCATACTTACCTAATTATATTTTAACCCTCTGAAAACAGCAAAGTAGTTGACCAACTGCAAAATTAATTAATATTTCTTCCAACAATGTAGAAGACGTTTTGTAAAACCTGCTTGGACTAATCTATGGACTATTCTTAATTGACAATAGAGTCTACAGGGTGTAGATCGAGGGGTGTTTGCATGCACCGAGCTCGCAGCGAGGTCTCAGCTCCGCTTGCAGATTGTGGGAACACGAGATAACCGAATTTAGATACAAATCAGTGAGGTTGTTTGTAACTGATATGTTTAGAGAATCTGTTCGTAGATATTGTTGCTTTAATTACGTACTTTTTAACGAAATAGTTATTTATGTAGATAAAATGATCTTTAGGTAATTATATTTAGCCTAATTAAAAAATATGGTAGTTATAATAATTGATAAAATGACTTTTATAATTTATACATAGTAAATAAGGTGTTTTTTATCCGCCGCACATTTGATTATTAAATAATTTATTAACAATAAATTAATTAATAAGTTAATTATTTTTGATTTATTAACAATAATTATACGTAAAATGTAATTATATTATATTGAAATTTATTTCTTTTTGTTATCTTTAGTTCTCCGACTCTCCGACCGATTCCTTGCGCACGAATTATTACAGTCTACACAAATTAATTTTGTTTAGCGAAGTTTATCCTTGATTTGCATGGATAATACTTTTTTGACCTATTTGTCCCACCACAAGACAGCAATCATATTTATAACACTTAAATTGCTTTTAAATGGCTTGAATCTTTACTTACGATGATAAAAATATATACATCTTATTATAAATAGAGAAAAAATGTTGTTAAATAGTGTATCATCTAATAACAACAGAATCTTTATGCAAAAATGCGAACTAGCCTAATAGTAATGTGACACACATAGATAATTTATTTTAGCGATAAGATTACTATGTTAGAATAGAGTGAGGAAGTTCTAGGTTAATAGGTATATTTCTAGTCGTATTTATTATTAGCACTATTAATCACATCATTTGATAATTAAATTTTATTTGATAAGTATTATTACAATTAATTTATTATCTATAAATAATTATTTATCGTATAATTAGTATAAACAGCCTAATTAAAAACAAATCTACCTTTATATTAATTATTATGGATAATTTAATATTATAAAATATATTTTTTAATTAATAAACTTTAATTTATAATAAATTAATACTTAAATATTTTATTACATATCTTATTAAATAACATTTCGAATTAAATTACTACGAAATAAATATTATACATAAACTTTAACAATAATAAATAATTTATTAACCCTAAAAAAGCAAATTTAATTATTATAAAGCAAGTTTAGTAATAACATTTCAAGTTGCGGACCTGTTCGACGAACAATGATAGGGTCAACGGTAAATGCAATCTTGTACCGATTTTTAATTACTTATGCAAGATTTGTCTAATATCGAGCTCGGCCAACACTTGCAAGCTAGCTAGCCCTTGCATCTCACCGGACCAACATTTACATAATAATACACACAGTTTACAGAGGGTTAAACTAATTCTGATAATAAAATTACGACATCTATTGACCCATCCTATTTTAAAAAATGCAAATTTCGAACAATTAAGTAAAATATTTTTTTAAATACACTTTTTTTGCTTCCGCCTTTTTTTCGGACAACGTGAGAATTTCGTTGAATTTCCTGTGAAAAATTAAACAGCTGCGTTATTCACTTACCTTCTCTAGCTGCCCGTCGATCGCACAAAAATGTAACTCAACAAAAACAATCAACAAAACTTCAACAAAGTCACTATACGAGAAGCGAGCGTCCGGTAATTGAACACGAGTGACAAATAAACTTAAGCTGAATGTTTACAAAATATATCACAAATAAAAACTATTGGAATAGTAATAGTGGTGGTTGTAGTACGCGGGTTCGACCGACCGCCCAATCCGTCAAGCGACTAGTTCATGTACAAAACACACGTGACGAAAACTTTACTCGAAGTTTGCGGACAACTTTCAGCGTGCGTCCGATAGTTGTATCTCGCGGCGCGCGACAGAGAAACTTCTCAAATAATTTCAACCTTTCCAATTTTAAAATATAATTGAGGCTGTTAATTTATCTATCCCTTTTTTTATTTTTCTAAAAGTTTTTTTTTCCCGAGGCGTCCACCCGTCCGGTCGGGTCCGGCCGGTCTGCAATATTAACACGAGCCGCGTCCACCTTTTGTAATGAAACGTTCACACATGCTTCCGCATTACCGTCCCGATGCCATCAATAATGAAGCCAGGCGGGAAAAAACAAAACGGGGCACCTCTCCCGGCGAGGCGCCCGCCGACACTACAGCCTCCTCGTCAAAGATCAGAATTGCATATCTGGGTTGCGTTAATGAGCGGGGGTTGGGGGTTCGTAGGGGGGTCGAAAAAGTGGCACCGCTCGCGCGCGAATATAAATTCATCGCCAAAAAATCATTACGCGGGGGGTGGCATTACGGGCGCTCGCTGCGCGGGTACGTTCGTATAGTTTTTAAATCGGGCGCTCATTCGACGCGATGCCGCGGTGCGCGGAGGCCGCTCCACGACTGCACTGATCGCCGTCTGCACCCTACGCTATGCCTTACACCACTACCACGTATACATGCATGCACTTACACCTACTTCACCCTCCCAAGTTCAAGACTAGGAAACCCGCGCGAGAGCCTAGCTCTCGCACTCGTACACATCCGTACTAAGAAACGTAGAAAAATAAAACAAATAAATAATAGGGATATTAATGCGATGTTGCGAGATGGATTGTTTTTTTGAAGGAAAGAGAATAAAAAGAGTTCCACGTGTATGCAAATTCCTCTTTTCGACGACGATCGTAATCAATTTGTGCGTAGGAAGCCGCACACGCACGCAGGCACACACACAAGCGCAACTTGTGCGACTCAAATTAAATCTAATACAAAATTGCGTTTTATGTTCACGCTAGTGTATATGTGTGGGGGAGCACAATGCCAGCTCGCGGCATGTACACTCGCCGACGACGATGTCATTAGAAAATAACACTAATTTACATTGCTAATTTTTCTATTATAATTTTATATTATCTTTTTAATGTATGACTTAGTAGCGCAGTAATAATACATACGACCGTCTGTATTAAGTCCTGGGTTCTTTAACAGGCAAAAATGTCTGGCGATACTGCCTACCCCTTCGTTAAAAAAGACGTGATGTTTTAATTTTCATCTTTGTCATCCATTTAAGATGACCGAAAGATCTTCAGTACCTATACTATACAGTCTCTGATAGAACTATTATAATTTAATCAGGAGCATTATAACCTGAACAGTCAGTGACTGACTTAGGTTTAAACTTTGACGTAATGCTAAAAATATAAATGGCTTCTTAAATAAGTACTTAGGTGACAAACAAATATACAGCCAGCTATGGACGCTTGCAATACCTAAAGTATCACTTGCGTGTTGCCAACCCTGTTATCCCTGGAGGAGGAGTATCTCTGGGATAAGAATACGTTTCTTTCAAAACACATCCCTAAATGAGCGCTGAAGACCTGTACTCACGCACACAACTACACCGCTGTGTATAGTTATTTGGCTGTGGTCTTCTGTAAGGTCCTTACCCAGTCGGGCTTGCTCGCTAGTATAGTTCAGTTAACAAATCACACTATACAATATTGTTCGCACTTAACTATGTAACGAATGGTTACCGCCTATGTTTTAAACTCACTAGTATGTAAATTATAATGTACGCCCACCTAAACTATATTAGATTAGGTATATACGTTTCTGTAAAACCTCGTACTACGGTTAACCTTAAGATTTTCCAGCAAAACTTAACATTTCAAGAGAGGTAGGGTACTATACTAGCGAGCAAGCCCGACTGGGGAAGGACCTTCACGTTACAGAAGACCACAGCTAAATAACTACACACAGCGGTATTGTGGTGACAATTTTAGATTGTTTAAATATACTTTTTATATTAATTTAAATTGTATGTGAATGTCATATTATTGCCGGCTTATTTTTTATTCAATGTAAATATTTAGTTTTACAGAAGTGGAGTCACGGCAATTCCATAGTTTGATTTGATATTGAAAATACGACAAATCAGGAATCCGACTAAACAAAAACCCGACGATACAGGAATACGACGAATAAGGACTAATTGATTTTTACTACTTATTTGGTAATTATTAGATTTAACCGGAAAATCTTAGCCGTAAATCGCAAGAACTATTAGTCCGATTTCAAAGATTTTTTTAGTCATCAAAAGCTATATATACTTCCCGATTTTATGTTAATTTAATCGATTATTTTTTGCTAGAATTTGGTTTATCTAATACTTATTTAATTTCTTGTTTGCTAGTCTTTGGTTTTCCTTAATAAATAAATAGATTCACATCTTTTTTATCGATGTGGTCGACAGAGATTAATAAAAATAATTTTTTGCCTTATTACAGAATTTATACTAATTATAATACGTATATAGTAATTAGTATGTTTAATGACTGCCTTGGTGGTCCAGTGGTCGCAGTATGCGCCTGCTGTGCACGAGGTTGTGGGTTCGATTCTCACACAGGACAAAACTTTGTGTGGCCCACAAAGAGTTGTTCTGAGTCTGGATGTAATTTGTGTCCGTTAATTGTATGTTTGTGAAGTCCCCCGCGACACAGAGCTTGTTCTCTAGTGCGGGAGTTGTCTTTTAAAAAGAAAAAAGAAAGAAAGTATAATTTACCTATTTAAGTATAGAAAAAGATCACAAATCTTAAATCTAAATAAATATATAAATACAGTGAACGCCACTCAGCATCCCAATCAACACAGCACATTAACTTATTTCCCCGACTGTACTTTAAAACTCACACAGGGATAATGTTAAAAATGAATTACCAACACATAGCTACATCTCCCTCCCCCTTATACTCATTTTCATTTCGATGTTTTTGGGTTTTTGCGCAGCTGGGGGTGGGTATCACCCCAACCTCCTCACTCGCCCTATGAAAATAGGATATATTTTTATGTTTTATTTGCCCGGAAGCCTGTGCTTAGTTGCATGTTTATTAGAACTTTTTATTAGTAGAAACTGTACTGGTTTTTGTTGATCTTTTTGTGGGTTAACGGTATGATTTGCGATGACAATCGTATTGGGTACAGTCACGGCATGTTTGTTTTGCCATCACTTGAATTGTTTAGGGGTATCTGTTACACTAAACTACTAAATATTAGCCTCAATAGTTGTTTTGTTTGTTTACTACAAGTATATTCAAATAAAAGCTTGTCAATACTACATGCATTTATTTAAAAACCTTATGTCACGGTACTATACAAATATACAATTCGCGGACACGAATTACACTTAGACTTATACGGAATAAGTATTATGAGTCCTCGATAACAGTTGTCTTTACAATCGCAACCTCTCTTCAGTCTTTCTTTAACCTGAAATATGCTGCTAACACTAGCATGTGACATGGACTTGTGTTGCATTACAAAACATGTGTGGGAACCACTAGTAAATTGATTCATAGAAAGCAGGGGGAGGACTGAGGAAGGACCTCCACCTTACAGAAGACCACAACCAAGTAACTACACACAGCGGTGTAGTTGTTTTCCTGTGTGTGAGTACAGGTTTCTAGCACTCATTTAGGGATGCAACATGCAAGTGATACCTCTGGTATTGCAAGTGCCCATAGGCTACAGTAACTGCTTAACATCAGACTATTTATATCTGCTTAACATGGCTGTCCTATTCCTAAGCAAAAACGTTTTCTTTCTGTAAAAACTATACAAACTGGACAATCTGCTATTATCAACTGCATCTTAGTTGTCATGACCATCTATAAGCGATTGAGAGTGTAAGTTAACAAATAAATAATTGATTATGTTAGTGAATGAATAAGGGACTAAATTAGGTATGAATCCAATAATAAGTGTGTGACCAATAGCCAGGTGCAGTCACTGATCAATTAAGCATAATTTGTTCATCAATAATCTTCTAATCGTTTGGTTAGTGGCCAAGCTGGTGACAGAGTTATTTAGAACTCTCATATTTAGGCCTCTGTTATGATATAACAACTGTTAGCAGTCAGGACCGACATGTAATGTGCCCTCCGAAGAGTGTTGTATCTTAACACTCTTCGGAGGACACATTACTTGACAGGAGGAGGAGAGGGAGGATTGCTTGCCCTATTGATGGGTGACAGCATAGGCATAGTCTTCATGATTTGGACGGCAACCTAATTGTTGGTCTGATTGTTAATTATATTTAGATTGTGGTGGACCTACTTGGGCAGTCAAAATAACTAAGTTGCCCATCACTCATTAAAAATAAATGAGACAATATTATGACATGAAATCAATTTTTGAAATATCCATGGGGAGAAGAAGACATAGTTCCATTTGTTATAAAATTATGAATGCTTGTGTATTATAAGAAAAATATATCCTATCCCCTTATGGGGATCGAACCCATGACATCTGGTTCAGCAGTCAGAGTCACTAACCACTAGACCAACAGGCTAGTCAGATTTAAAAATAACATGGTATATTTCTTACATATATTATTTATTGATTATATTATTCTAAAAGTATCAAACAAGTATATATAGTATTTTAAATATTCTTTAAAAGACATCTTCCGCACTAGGGAACAAGCCCTGTGTCGCGGGGGACTTTACAAACATACAATTAACGGACACAAAGAAAACCCAGACTCGGGACAACCATTTATGGATCACACAAATTTTTGTTTCGTGTGGGAATCGAACCCATAACACGCCACACAGTAAATGGCGAGGTAACCACTTAAGCGACTGAACCAACCGTGCAGGCTATATTTTCGTTAATAATACCACAAGCATCATTTATACGTCAAGTATTTCAACTGCCTGTACGGCGTAGCAACGCATATAGAAAGCTCTAGAAATAATTTACACTAGCATTAACACAACACTACCAATGTAGTATTATTTTTAGCTGCGGTTTTCTGTAGATTGGAGGTACTTCCCCAGTCGAGTTGCTCCAAATTGAGTGAGAAATTAAGCTACATGTCTAATCCTCCTATTTCTCCGTATTTTTTTTATCTACAAAGGTGGGAAACAAGCATACGGCCTTGATGTTAAGCAGTTACCGTAGCCTATGGACGCTTGCATAACTGGAGGGATCATGCATGTTGCCGACCCATTTTTTATACCAGGGCTTTAAGGTTCCTGTGATAGAAAAACGCTTCTTTCAAAACGCGTCCCTAAATGATATAATTTTATATTTTAAGAACATTATTATGAAGTTTAAAGATGTTGATGATAAAGATAGATTAATAACATATCATTAGTTAAAAATATACACAGGACACTGCCCACTCAACAGACACTTTCACAAACTAGGCCTAACCGACAGCCCACTCTGCAGGGGCTGCATGAAAACCGAGGAAACACCCGCCCACGTCCTTCTGGAATGTAGAAGCGTAGAAGACCTTAGGGTACGAACTCTCAGGAAACCGGGCACTCTACCGGAGGCCTGCGGCGACTTCGGACGCCTGCTGGCCTTTTGGAAGAACCTAGGGTGGTTGGAATAGCCATAAGGAACTTCACGCACAAAGGCCCACTTGAGCGGCCAGGTGCGCAAAAAGCCCCGTCTAACTAACTAGTTTAAAATATCTTTAGCATCTAAAAAAAACACTACGAAAACATAATTAAATAGATTTCCATAAAACATTACAAGGAACAATCTTAAACAAATATTTTTATTGTTTATTTTTTAAAAAACAATGAGAAATGAAAACTACAATGAAGTTCTTTTACACTTATTTCAACTAAATCCTTATTATACCTATTTTGATTCAAAAGTAACTTTGTTACCTTTTCATGAATAAATGGTTGAACGGATCTTTATGAAACTTGACAAGGAGATGGTATCCTGGAGAAGAACATAAGGTACATTTTACTGTGAAAACCGATAAACTCTGTATTTATAGTTAAACTAGGGGTCACCCGCGACTTCGTCCGCGTGGTAATTTAGAACGTAAATTTCCCCGATTTTGCTACATATTTCACTACTGCACCGCTCCTATTGATCATAGCGTGATGTTATTTAGCCTAAAAAACATTTTTTCTAATCGAACCAGTACTTTTTTGAGAAAAACGGCCCATCCCTTTGTTACAATGCCAAGGACAGACATAGAAGTCTAACTTATAACACTAAACTTCCACTGAATTTGCTAAAAAATGAATTAAAATTTAACATAGAAAAAGTTTAATAAAGTTACTAAACATTTGCTAAAATGCTTTTCTACAATTGTTACTCAACAAATAACCTATTCGTTTTTCATTTATACTTTGTTTTATAATGCTTTAGGTGAAGTAAGGAAAAATATACAAGCGAATTAGCCCAGTTGGGAACCGACTATCACTATTGCTTGAACGGTTGGTTCAGTGGCTTAAGTTCTCGCCGTTCGCGGCATGTTATGGGTTCGACGACACGGGACAAAAAATTGTGTGATTCCTAAATGATTGTCCCGTGTCTGGATGTACTTTGTGTCCGTTAATTATATGTTTGTAAATTCACCGGCAACACAGGCTAGTTTCCTAATTCGGAGTAGTTAAAAAAAGTAAATAACTACACATAGTGGTGTAGTTTTGTTTTTGTGTGTGACAATAGGTTTCCAATTATTTAACGGCATGTCTCTTTCACGTTTTTGCAAGGGTTCCTTATTTTTGTCTATCTATAATATAAAAATAAATCGCTGAATGTGTTTTGCTAAGCGCAAATCTCGAAAACAGCTGAACCGATTTCGCTAATTCTTTTTTTGCTATGTTCGTTATTGTCAGTAAAATGAATCGCTGAATGTGTTGCTTAGCGCAAATCTCGAGAACAGCTCAACTGATTTCGCTAATTCTTTTTTAGCTATGTTCTTTATTGTTAGAAGAAGGTTTTTATGAAAAAAAAAAAGAAAGTTGAACTGAAAATAGTTTAACCCGGGCGAAGTCTGGGCGGGTTAAACTAGTTTAAAATAAAATATACCCATAAAATATAACCATATTACTCAGTGATAATTATAAGTGAAGAGTTTTGTGTGCGTAAGCGCATATTCTCGTAGCAGCGTAGAGTTATCGATCTACGAGTGTAGACAGCTACGCACACCTCCGTAGACAATGTTGAAATATCAGCCCCTCTAGACAAGTGGCATAAGCGATAGTCGAATCGAAAAGTCAAAAAAGGAAATGTATGGGATTTGACGTAAGTTTACGACATTATATCGTAGACTTACGTCAAATCCCATATATTTTCTTTTTTGACTTTTCGATTCGACTATCGCTTATGCCACTTGTCTAGAGGGGCAGCCCCTCTAGACAAGTTGCATAATCGGTAGTCGAATCGAATAGAATGGAAAGGAAATATATGGGATTTGATATTCGGTTATGATAATTGCGTCAACGTATGAGCCTTGTGATCCAGCGTGACAATGTGGCCTTCTTCTTTTCGGCACCTTGCCTCAGAACTGCGACCTCAATCAGATATTTATAGGTTTTATAAATATAAATATAATAAATAATAATAGGTTAAACTTTAAATACAGTATCTAGTTAAGGTTAAGTTACTTTTATTTTATAACTATTCATGTAAATCCTTACTAATATTATATTATATGTGAAAGTTTGTAAGAATGGATGGATGGATGTTTGTTACTCTTTCACGTAAAAACTACTGAACGGATCTGGATGAAATTTGGCACACAGATATATTATGGTCTGGAATAACTCATAGGCAGGTTTTTGCAGCGATAACCGACATCCATCCGATCTAGTATGAAATAAATATTCCGTTTACGATACTTATGTCAAATTTCATACATAGTGTTTTTATTCTATTCTACTAGCGTTAATGCAACTACTCTAGAGGGGCAGGCTATACAAATCTATAACTTTGGGGGAGGCTTATGTCCAGCAGTGGACGACTTATGGCTGAGATGGAATATTCAACGAATCCTATTTATTTGTACTTATAAAATCACCTATTTGTACTGATAAGGAGGCAAACAAGCGTAGTGGTAAGCACTGTCATGGCATTTTGACTGCCTTGGTGGTCCAGTGGCCGCAGTATGCGCCTGCTGTGCAAGAGGTTGTTAAAAAGATAAAGAACTTCAAGTGTTATTTTTATTTTTAATGTAATGTTCTTTTTAATTTTATGATTTTTTTGTTGTAAATTTGATCTCGATTATTAGAAAGTAAGTGTTAGATTCTAAATGCTTATTATTATTGTATAGTATAGAGTTAAAATATTAAATGTTGTTGTGCCCGACAGGGTCCATAATGTACATAGCTTTAAGCCACTTTTTACCACCTAATATCACATTGTGGAATGCAAATAAATGATATGAATATGAATATGAGGTTGTGTGTTCGATTCCCACACAGGACAAAACTTTGTGTGACCCACAAAGAATTGTTCTGAGTCTGGGTGTAATTTGTGTCCGTTTTCGAAAAAAACCGATTTCACGTAGCCTACGGACGTTTGCAATGCCAATGGTATCATTCGCGCGTTGCCAACCCTTTAAAACCTTATTAAATCCATTCTTCCTTTTGCCTACCATTATTTTTAGACTTGCATTTTTACTGACTGTATTTGCATACATGTTTGTTTAGCCTTCAAAGCATGCACCAATTCGTTTGGCTGTACTTTTATTAGAATAATGCACCCCTGTACCTGATATGGACGTTGCATAGGGAGCTGTCCAGCAAAATTGCATTGTACGTGTGTACATATGTAAATGATGGTCAAAGTGAAAGCTGTTCCCTTTTTCATTAGCCAAGCACTGATGAAAAAAAGGGTGACGTGTATTTTTGAATAAAATTCTTCGGTAAAAAATATATGACGAAGTTTGATATCCTTACTCCTTACTAATATTATAAATGTGAAAGTTTGTGAGTATGTATGGATGTTTGTTACTCTTTCACGTAAACACTACTGAACGGATCTATATGAAATTTGGCACAGACATAGATTATGGTCTGGAATAACATATAGGCTACTTTTTACAGCGGTAACCGACATCCACGCGGGCGGAGCCGCGGGAAACAGCTAGTAGTCTTAGAGCCCTGGTGTAAAAATGGGTTAGCAACACGCAAGTGATATTTCTGGTATTACAAGCGTCCATAGGCAACGGTAACTGCTTACCACCAAGAATCGTAAGCTTGTTTGTACCGTATATACAAAAAAATTTTTTTTTTTTCACAAACTTTAAAAAGATCTTTGACAAAAATATCCTACTAATATTATAAATGCGAAAGTTTGTAAGAATGGATGGATGGATGGATGGACGGATGTTTGTTACTCTTTCACGTAAAAACTACTGAACGGATCTGGATGAAATTTGGCACAGAGATATATTATGCTCTGGAATAACACATTGGCTACTTTTTACAGCGATAACCGACATCCACGCGGGCGGAGCCGCGGGAAACAGCTAGTAGTCTTAGAGCCCTGGTGTAAAAATGGGTTAGCAACACGCAAGTGATATTTCTGGTGTTACAAGCGTCCATAGGCAACGGTAACTGCTTACCACCAAGAATCGTAAGCTTGTTTGTACCGTATATACAAAAAAATATATATTTTCTCCACAAACTTTAAAAAGATCTTTGACAAAAATATCCTACTAATATTATAAATGCGAAAGTTTGTAAGAATGGATGGATGGATGTTTGTTACTCTTTCACGTAAAAACTACTGAACGGATCTATATGAAATTTGGCACAGAGATAGATTATGGTTTGGAATAACACATAGGCTACTTTTTGCAGCGATAACCGACATCCACGCGGGCGGAGCTGCGGGCAAAAACTTGTAGTAATATAATATTTTTCCGATAATACTTTAGAAGGCAGACGTTAAAATGAGGTAGTTACGTCGACTGCCAAGAAACACTGCTACTCCTCACTAAGCCATTATAGAGAGTATATTACTCGTTACTTATTGTTCAGCATTTTATTTAGCTAACTCTCGAAATATTTGCTATTTGAAAGAAAGAAAGAAAAGAAAAAACATAATTTATTCGAAACACAGGATAACAGATGAAAAACTAAAAATAAACACAATAATAACACAAATAAATATCCTGTGTGATGTCAGAAACTCTTAAGGATATTTCGAGATAATCTTTTAATACTTATTTGGTGGTTAAAAGCAAACGGCCTGCCTGATAGTAAGCAGCTGTTTTCGGACGCTTGCCCCTCCTTGCCATACAGTGGAAAGCTAAATTCATTTTTTTTTCTCTTTTCATTGTTTCCTTATTAAAATTATTTTTAACTAAATTTAATTTTGTATGGTTTTTTTTTCGGGACAATCTCACCTATGTACATGCCCACCGCTGTGACTCCTGTGAGCCAGGATTAACAGCGGAGTAACCAACTGATACACCGAGTTTTGACACACGTGCGTCCCGTGGACAACTAAACCTACTGTCTTGGACCCCATTTAATCAGAAGTAAATAGGAGGAGTAAGAAAGAAAAGTTTCCACTTCCCTCCATAGCAAAGCGGGAGACAAAATAAATCTGTATAGGTTTGTAACCTATGAAAAGGATATCGGTTTCCGTCTCTTTTTGTTAACACTAATATTGTAACTCATACCAAATTGTTAATGTTATACTCTGGCGATTAAAAAGAGTGGCCCGAGTTTTTTGCCCCAAAGCCGCCTAGTCGTCTAGTCAGCTGTAGGAAAAAAGTATGCTGGCATTTGTTTTTATGACGTTCATAAGTATCATGTATGGTGATCTAAATGAATAAATGAGTTTGACTTTGATTTCATTTCGATGTTATATGTACAACATAGAATAGAAGTAAATATAGAATTTCAAATTTGATTTTAATTATATTTTTATTTGTTTGCTTAGGTCTTCACGATACAGGCTTGCCTAGTGTGGAGACCACAGAATTGTTATTTATGTTTAAAACTTGTATTAGATATTAAGTAATTGTTAAACGCTGAAAATAAAACATTTTTCATTTTCATTTCAAAGATTATGAATAAAAAAGAATCTCGATGCCAAGTATCGAAAAAGATTAACCTATTCGATTTTAAGAAGATAGCTTAGCACTGGGCAACTACATTCATACCTCCAGCAACCCAATCACCAACTTATTAAACGCGAGATAATTCGCATCCCCTATTGAACATAATCAATAACAACACATTGGCATCGCCCATAGCGGACATTAAAAAAAAACGTTCAACCGAAAAACGGCCGGCGATAAAAAGAGATAAAACAATACCCACACATGCAACCGGCGAAATGAAAAGTAGCCATTTTTCCACCAATAGGGTTATTACGGAAAAACTACAGCAAATGAATTTATTATACGATGTGGGGTAGGCACCGCCCCTGCCACCCGATAACAATATTATTTTATTTTTAATATATCGATAACATAAAGGGTAGAGCTGTGGTTTTGGTGCCGAATATGATCCTTTTACGAAATTATTTTAATGAGCAAGTACTAATTTGTTTTCGTTATTACGTTGGTCGAATATACATATATGTACTTACTAGCTGTTGCCCGCGTCTCCGCCCGCTTGGATTTCAGTTATCGCTGTAAAAAGTATAGCCTATGTGTTATTCCAGACCATAATCTATCTCTGTGCCAAATTTCATCCAGATCTGTTCAGTAGTTTTTACGTGAAAGAGTAACAAACATCCATCCATCCATACTCACAAACTTTCGCATTTATAATATTAGTAAAGATGTGGAAAATAAGTTTCATTACTTACCATTCAAGTTTTGGTAAAATAGGAGATATTCATCAGGTCATATGAAGAATTGCCTCTATTAAGTGGCAATGGGCCGGGCATATAGCTCGCAGAAGTGATGGCCGTTGGGACAGATAGGTTCTAGAGTGGCGACCACGAACTGGAAGACGAAGTATGGGTAGGCCTCCAACAAGGTGGACCGACGACCTGGCAAAGGTTTCGGGCCACCGATAGACAAGGTCGGCTCAGGATCGACAGTTGTGGAAATCCTTGGTGGAGGCATATGTCCAGCTGTGGATGTCTTTTGGCTAAGATGATATGTTTTCCTCGTGACTTTGATCGCGTGGCATTCTTTGCTTTTCTAGTGGCCACCTTTTAATAGACATTTTATTAAATGACAAAGGTCTCTTATGCTCTATTAAGAGAGCTTAAGTAGATTCACATTCGCTTGTCTAATGCTTGGTGAATCAAACATGTCTTTACAATTTCTCCTACTTCATATGACTTTCATCATGATTCAAAAGAATACAATAAATAAAATGTACTTACTTAATAAAAGCTAAAGAAGTTAGTATTATAAATAAAGTTATTATTATTTACCTCGTTTTGATGAATAACCAATGGCCACCTGAAACCAAAAGAAAAAAATATATTAAGTACTAGCTGACCCAGCAAACGTTGTTTTGCTATTAAAATAGCAATATCGCTATTAAAAAATTGGGATTGATCGTACAGGAGTGAAAATTAAGGCTTGTATGTAATTTTGTATGTTGAATCATAAAAAAATTAAAACAAAAAAAATTATCCAATTTTTTTTTTTTTGGTGTGAACCACCCTGAACATTTAGGAGGATGAAAAATACATGTTGTCCGAATCGCAGATCTAACCGATATGCACACAAAATTTCACGAAAATCGGTCGAGCTATTGCGGAGGAGTTTAATTACAAACACCTTGTCACAAGAAAAAAAGATCCATCCATCCAAATGTACTTGGAAACCCTCGGATTTATAATATTAGTGTAGATTTCATTAACTGAAAGTAAATATATTTACTGTTAAAAGAAAGAAGAATAACTAGAAACCATTTTTATGTTAACTTATTAATTAGTATTTAATTTTAAAGATTGTGAGATTGCAAGTGTTATGTTTGACCTTGTGGTGGCTTTGTAACTTCCAAACGGATGGACCAATTTAGATGCGTTTTTTTACAAATGATAGCTAGTTTTTTATTTATATTTTAGTCGTTTTAAATATATAAGCTTTTTAATCGAACACAAAAGTTACACAGCAAATATATTTTAATAAATTTTAAAATTTATGTCCACCAAAATTTCTAAAACTATAATAAAACGTAGTTTAGTGATACGAAATATATAAATTTAAGAACATCTGTTTAAATAATGTTTATTTTGTTAGTAGGTACTGTTAGAATAACGTACATCTGTATCAACTAACTTGTCTACTTAACAATGACACTATCCTGTTATTTGAATAAATACATCTACTTCAGTTACGTGCGGATATTTAGACTGATCAAGGTCGATGTATAATATTATATATTAGTTGTTGCCCGCGGTTTCGCCCGCGTGGATGTCGGTTAAATGTAGCCTATGTGTTATTCCAGACCATAATCTATCTATGTGTTAAATTTCATCCAGATCCGTTCAGTAGTTTTTTCGTGAAAGAGTAACAAACATCCATCCATCCATTCTTACAAACTTTCACATTTATAATATTAGTGAATAATATTAGTAAGGATATTTTGATATTATCAAAGTGGTGGTTGGTTTTTGACTGCCTTGGTGGTCCAGTGGTCGCAGTATGCGCCTGCTGTGCACGAGGTTGCGGGTTCGATTCCCACAGAGGTGTGAGTTTGATCCCGGGTGGCAGTACCAATGTGAATTTCACTTTATAGAGTTTATAATTATGTAAGTACTAATTAAAATGTCTTAGAAGCAATTTAAAAATATGTCTGATTCACCAAGCTGCATTACGCTAGCATGGGCCTAACCGCTCTATTACTCTTAATAGAAGAGAGGTAGACCCGTGCCCAGCAGTGGGACATATAGTTGCTATCCCATAGCGTCGATTTGCGGTCCTATAGGACTATTAAGAAGTATAGAGAGTTTTGTGCTTGCACACACACTTCTGTCCTACCTAGTTTGGTCGCATGGCCACGTAGAATTGGTAAATGCGAAAGTTTAGACGGATGGATGTTTGTCACTCAATCACGCCAAAATGGCTGTACGGATTTGGATGAAATTTGACACAGAGATAGATTAAAGTCTGGAATAGCACATAGGCTACTTTTTATCCCGGCAACAGGCTGTTTCCATGGAATTGTACGCGCAAGCAAAGCCGCAGGTGGGAACTATTATAAAAACCATCCGAAAATAGCCATCGCAAGTGTGACGTCACAATTATGTTTTTTTAAATAAACAAAATTCCGTCGTAAGATTATAAAACGAAATTAATTTTAAAGTTTAGTTTATCCACTTTTATAACTCTAAATGAAGACCTAAAATCCCAAATCCTATTCCCAACAGTAGTATTAAACCCATTAACCAATTTAGAGCTAAAAACCTAGTAAATGTAATATACGAATGCTTTGTGGAGACAATATGAAGATTCAGCGAACGCCCAAAGTGGAATTTAAATATGTAAGGAATTAGGAGGTCCCCCCTCGAGGTGGGAGGGAGGTTGAGGGGGACGCGGGAGGTTTTTCAAAACTAGAAAGAGATGAACACCGTGCGTTAGTATCGCGATCTGGCGTTTGGAGTTTAAGGAGATTGAGTTAGAGAGATATGTCTGAAGATATGATACAATATATGCGGAAGTGATGTGTCTATGTAATACTAACGACAGCACTCACTTTACTTCGTTTTTTTATTTTATGTAAATACAAAATAAAAAAAACAAAACTATATGGAAAAATACTTTTCGTATAGTTATACCAAAGCCTATTTGTGAAGACCTATAATTGGCTACTTGTTGTATATATATTTTTTGTAAAGCTGTTGGTCTTCCAATAAGATAATCCTTACTAATATTATAAACGGAAAGTTTGTAAGAATGGATGGATGGATGGATGGATGTTTGTTACACTTTCACGTAAAAACTACTGAACGGATCTGAATAAAATTTGGCACACAGATTATGGTCTGGAATAACACATAGGCTACTTTTTGCAGCGATAACCGACATACACGCGGGCGAAACCACGGGCAACAGCTAGTAGTTAATAAATAAATAAATATGGCTATAAAAAACAACGTGGCTTTCTATTGGTAAATGATTTTTTTCTGTAGATCTAGAGATTAATTACCCTCTATAGCAACTAAAATGTTTACCTCTTTATAGTATTAGCAAGGAAGAACAGTTCGATGGCAAGATAATAGTATATTTATTTATTTATTCCATACTTTCTTGTACACCATTTAATTTTAAAGTACTTATAAGTTACCACAATGGTCGGCTTTTTTGCTAGAAGCGTTTTCTACTATAGGTACGTAAGTAGTAAATGAGTTTGACTTGACTTGACATATCCATAAACATTTGCAATACCAGAGGCATCAAGAATTTAAGAGACCATCATACAAGCGAGCAAGGCCGATTGAGGAAAGACCATTACTTAACAGAAGACCAGAGCCAAATGATAACACAAAGTGGTGTTATTGTGTTCCTGTGCTTGAGTACTGGTTTCCAGTGATGATTTAAGGGAAACTGTTAAAAAAAATACGTTTTCCTTACTACACAAAACTCTGTTACCAGATGCAGAGTCGACAACGCTCGAGGAATGTTTTTTTTTTTTTTTTTATACTACTTGGGCAAACAAGCATACGGCCCGCCTGATGTTAAGTAGTATCCGTAGCTTATAGACGCTTGCATTACCAGAGGTATCACTTGCGTGTTGCCAACCCATTTTTTACACCAGGGCTTTAAGATGGAAGTAACCCTGGGATAGGAATACGTTTCTTTCAAAACGCATTCCTAAATGAGCGCTGTTCTTGATATTGATACTCTCTATCGGTTACGGTAACTGCTTACCATCAGACAGGTAAACTTATTTACCCTCGAGTCAAAAAAATATCTGTTTATTTTTATCATCCTTTTTACTGACGTCATGCATCATTTCCGGTTAGCAAAAAACTGAAATATCTTAAGATATATCGTCGCTTATACTGCCAGGTAGTGTGTGCACGCACGCGCTGTAATGAGCGCGCGCGCGGGGGGCGGGTAGTTAGACAATTTTACAACTGCGCCGCTTCGTTTTTTGGCAGACGCGCGTCGCTAGGTGTGTGCCCATAGATTAATATGTAGATGTGTTAAATTCGTGTATGGGAGTTTAATGCCTACAATGAGGAAATTAAGGGGTTCTTCAAGAAAGGAGTTACCGAGTCGGTAACGCGCGAGTGATACTCCAGAGCCTCTAGACAAGTGGCATAAACGGTAGTCGAATCGAAAGTCAAAAAAACAAATGTATGGGATTTGACGTAAGTCTACGATATAATGTCGTAAAATTACGTCAAATCTCATACATTTGCTTTTTTGACATTTCGATTCGACTCTTGCTTTTGCCACTTGTCTAGAGGGGCTGGTGTTGCAAGCGTCTATAGGCTACGGTAACTGCTTTTTTGCGTTCTTGGTATTATAAAAGAAACTTAAGTACTTGTTGATCTAAAATACAGGCATAGTTTGGGACCAAATTGTAATTAACTGAATGTAAATCTGTTCTGAATATAAAAATCTTTTATCTTTTTATCTTATCTGTATGAGCTTGGGCTTACTAAAAAAGTAAGCCCGACTGGAAAAGGACTTACAAAAAGACAACAGCCAAATAACTACACACAGCAGTGTAGTTGTGTTCCTGTGTGTGAATACAGGTCTCCAGGGATCATTTATAAGGGATCGTTTTATAAATAAACGTTTTCCTATTCCCAAATTTTGTTTAAACGCCGCTCTACAACGCTGTTTGACATTTGACAATGGTTTTCTGTAAGATGGAGGTCCTTACCCAGTCGAGCTTGCTCTCTAGTGTGGTGCCCTACCTCTCTTGTATGCAGATGTTGCAATCCTTAATTTACCTATTATTTTACTGACGATTGAAGTGTCTCGTCTACTTTTCAAATCATTGGCAACATCTGTAGGTGCGCACAAATTTGCATATGTCGAAATAATTTAGGGGGTAACTCCACACTCGTAGGACGCTAATGTACCCCTGTATTGGCAGGGATGGAATAAGAAATTGGTGTAGATGCGACATATGTATGGATTTTTATGTGTACATTAGTATTTCATTAACGAAAAAGGAAGACGTGGAGTAGAATCAGATTATTTTTTTGCTAAGACAAATCGAATTTATATTCTTAGTTATTTTTTTTATATAATACCTAAGAGAAAAATAAGCTTACGCCAGATGGTAAGCAGTTACCGTAGCTAATGGATGCTAGTAATACCTGTAGTATTACTTGCGAGACAAAACTCAGGTCTCAAAAGTTGTTGGTTCCACAACCTGAGTATTAAGATTTGTGCAATGACTGCACGGTTGGTTCAGTGGCTTAAGTGGTCACCTCGCCATTTACTACTGCGTGTTGTGGGTTCGATCCTCATATGGGACAAAAATTGTGTGATCCATAAATGGTTGTCCCGAGTCTGAGTGTACTTTGTGTCCGTTAATTGTATGTTTTTAAAGTTCCACGCGACACTGTGCTTATTCTCTAGGGTGGGAGATGTCATAAAAAAAGCATCTCTAAATGGGGACTGGAGACCTAAATTTGGATTTAACTCAAAGTTAAAAATTCTTGTAATAACCAAGTTGTTTTTAACCTAATGTGGTTTTGTTAAAGATGACGGATGACGAAAGAAAGGACGATGCGAGCTGTCGCGCCTTATTTTGTCCGAAACTGATGACAAAAGCAGTTTTTTGTGCTTTTTCGGACTTGACAAGCATGAGGGTTTGCTAGGCGAGGTAGTGTATTCCTACAACTGACAAAGATGAACAGAGTCCTCTAGGGTGGTAAACAAAACTTCAAAATTTAAATAGAAATCGTCTGCTAGGGAAGCCATTTTGATTCAAAGCCCCCGATTTAATTTCATTGAGTGATATACGATATTATTGAAAATAAGTAAGGGCAGCCGTGGTTTATCTATTACTTAATTAAAACTTAAAACTAGTGAAATTATTTAGTAAATAAAGAATCCTTAATATATTATTGTGAAAGTTTGTGAGTATGGATGGATGGATGTTTGTTACTCTTTCACGCAATAACTACTGAACGGATCTGGATGAAATTTGGAATACAGATAGATTATAGTCTGAAATATCACATATTTTTATCGCGATAACCGACATCCACGCAGGCGGAGCCGCGGGCAACAGCTATTATAAGATAAAATTATTGTAAAGAATAAATAAATTTGGTAAACCAACTTTTCGGCTGTATTGTTAATTTCCACACCTTTGGCATTAGGTGTGAAAGTCTGAGTGATAGAACTACATTTTCGAAAGTACAGATTCAGTCAATGTCGTCAATTGGTAAAGTTGCTAATTGTACATTATACTGTTATGTATTTTTTCGACGTATGAAACTTATTTGTATAGATTTCAACAGTTACAAAACTAGAAGAAAGTTCCAATATCTTGAGTTTGTCAACGCGTGAGTGATGTCATTGGTAGTACAAGCGTCCAGTACTTTACTGGCAGATGGACTATGATTGTTTACAGACTTATTTATAACCGACTTCAAAAAAGGAGGAGGTTTCTCAATTCGACCGTACCTATATATTATTTTTTATGTTTGTTCGCGGATAATGTTTATGAACCGATTCTCAAAATTCTTTTTTTATTTGAAAGAGTACCACTTATTTTGTTTTAATAAAAAAAAAAAAGAAAATAAAACTCAAACGGACTTCAAAAACCTAAAAATAACTGAATACAGATTGAAGTCGGTGCCAAGCTTAATATTAGGTGACAGGATGAACCTAGCAGGTTTTTGAAGTCGTTTTTATTTCATTTTTTTTTAAATCTAAGCTTTTGTTTTGTTGAAAGGGTGTAATTTGTGTCCGTTAATTGTATGTTTGTAAAGTCCCCCGCGACACAGAACTTGTTCTCTAGTGCGTGAGTTGTATTTAAAAAAAAAGAGCCGAACCAAATTATAAAACAAAAATCAAAATTCAACTATATATCAGAATGAAAATCCCTAACGCGTCTACCTTTCCTCGGTATATTACCTTTATGGCATCTCTATCTCATTGGTAACTGTTCTAAGTACACCATCGAAGGGAAATTTTCACTCATAACGCTCTGAAAATAACGCGGAGAGAGAACATTTTAGTAATTTGCCGATACTCTATATATTATATAGTATGTATATGTTCTAAGCTTGGAGGCTTATGTTCGAGGCACGTTGATTGAAAAATTACGGAGAATTTTGTTTGTAGAGCATGTTTTTAACATATTTGAAGGTGTTTGAGATTATATAATGTCTCGTGGTTATAGATTCGATTTTTAACTTGGGAGGAATGTTACTAAGTCTTTCTGTAAAAAAATTGACAGTAAAATTGTACTTTTTTTTTTGTTATACTACCAAGGTGGCAAACAAGCATACGCCTGATGGTAAGCAGTATTTCTACTACCTTAGCCTCTGGACGCTTGTAACACCAAGGGTGTAACTCGCGTTGCCGACCTTTTAAAAACCTTATAACTCTTTTCTTGAAGAACCCCGTCTCTAATATAAGTTTTGCTCGCGGCTCCGCCTGCATGGATGTCGGTTATCCCGGTTAAAAGTAACCTTATTTTGCTGACATCATCTTTCTGGCTTATACATTTATGACCTTCATAAGTGTTACTTTGTAACCTAAATGAATAAATGAATTTTGAATTTGAGTTTGTTTTTGTGTCCTTCGCCAGGATATCATCTATATTCTTACCAAATTTCATTAAGATCAGCCATTTAGTCGTAAAGATGTAACAAACAAACATACATACATACAAACAAACAGGTTTCCTTACGCATTTAAAATATTAGTATGGATGATTGCTGTCTATTCTATTAAGCCTAACATAGCTTGCGAAATTGATAGTTATCTCTGCCTACCCCCTTAAAAACATAATAGGCGTGATGGTATGACTTAGATTCTAATTCAGTTCTCATGACAGAAGAGAAGAGGCCCATGCCCAGCAGTAATAATATGGATTTCTAATATTATTATTATATAAACAAAATTTAACTTGATAGTTTTTGGTACTACCACCTTCAAACATACAAACTCTTTAGAATATATTATTTTATAAACAAGCAACACTGTTTACAAATAGTTGAAGGGGAATACCCACTATCCATTCAATAGAACGCATCGTCGGAAAAAATACAAAAAACCCGTCGATCCGTTAATTGAAGTCAGATTCAGTAAAAGTGAGATTATTTTTAGATCTTTTTTTCAGTTTCACACGACCGAAATATTTTTAAAAAAAGCCTTTATTTTATCATGCTGCTGTTAGAACCGTGCTTTCATTGAGCCAATTTTTATTTAGCTTTTTGTTCATGTACATGAAAAGTGAAAAAACGGATTTGTTTTATTTTCACACATAGTATATTTTGCGTTGTGATATTTGTAAAAACAACTTTCAATTTTGTTAGTAAATATTTTTATGAATGAATTTAGTAGTACTATGTATAATTTTAGCTTGTATTACGATTTGTTTACATTTTGTTGTATTTAGGGAAAAAGTTCTATGAATAATTTACGTTGGCAACAAGACTTTGTAGAAATAGAAAATAATTTTACATTATAATATTCCACTGTTGGGCCACTGGTCTCGGAATTAGAAAGAGGCTTAAGGTCTTTTATGACGGTCTTAAGTAAGTTTTTTAAATTTGTGAGTTTAAGAGAGGTAGGGCACTATACTAGCGAGCAAGCCCGATTGGGAAAAGACCTCTACCAGTAGACCACAGCCAAATAACTACACAAAACGGTGTAGTTGCGTTACCGTATTTCGAGACTTTTCGCTAGATGACCATATTGAAGTAAAAACTTCTTAAGGTGCGTTGATAACTTTTTGGGTGAGAAAAAATCATGGAACTCGCGTCATCGCCACCGAACTCTTTCCATGAGACAAACCAAAAATAACTCAAAAATAATAATCTAATAACTCGACGATACAGTTCACAAGTTAGTGTATCGGACAGTGAGTAAGTTGCAGGGTGCATTGATTCTTCTATGGTTGGATAGCATGGGGTTCTTCAAGAAAGGAGTTATATATTCTAAACGGTCGGCAACGCGCGAGTAGTCCAAGTCCCCCTGCTGTTGCAAGCGTCCATAGGCTACGGTAACTGCTTACCATCAGGCGGACCGTATGCTTGTTTGCCTCCTTGGTAGTATAAAAAAAAAGTTTCTTAGTTTCACTTCTATCGTCAGTTCCTAAAGAATGCCCCGCATGTGTTTTTTTAGGTAAAACTATAAAATTGTTCATGAGTTTTAATTTTTTTCAAACTTAAGTACTCTTTTAATATAAACAAATTTGGGCTGTTTTGGTATTTTATTATACCAAGAATACTATTATCTAAATATTCCTATACTTTTTACATTTAAACCTACAAAAATAAATCCAAAAAAGCACCAACAATTGCGATATCAATATGTCGATGTATCCCTCGTCTTCTTCCTGACCATGAATTGTAAGAGATCTAAGTATATGGGTCAGTAGAACTTGGTCGGTCTGTCGCTCCTCGAGGGTGGAACAACCCCAGATATATTACTACATGTATGTAGACGTCCGAAGGGGAAAGAAGTCTCGGACAGTGAGTAAGTTGCGGGGTGCATTGATCCGTCTGGGGAGACGGTGGGCTTTGCATTGATATTGTGTTGCAATTATTTACTATAGAGGTCGCCCAGTGGTTAAGCGAGCGTAATGCGTATTATAAATACAAAAGTAGCTCGGTTTGTTTATATGTATGTATGTTTGTTACCTTTTAACAACTAAACTACTCATTGTCATACAGTGGAAAGCTTAATTCATTAATTTTTTTTTTCATTTTTTATTGTTTCCTTATTACTTAAATATTTTTACCTAAATTTAATTTTGTATGGTATCTGGTTTCCGTCCCTTTTTGTTCACTATACAAAATTGTAAATGTTATGCTCTGGCGATTAAAAAGAGTGTCCCGAGTTTCTTGCCAATTCTTCTCGAGGCCCTACCCTAGTCAGCGAATTGGCCGTAGGATAAAAAAAAAACATGCGGGTCAGTCTTTGGAGACTGGCGATAGAAGTGAAAACTAAGTAACTTGTGAATTGTATCATTATTATTTTTAAAAGTAGAAAGCGGTGACGATGACGCGAGTACCATAATTTTGGTTCACCCAAAAAGTGCTCAACACGCCTAAAGATCTTGAGCTTGCACTTCAAAAATGCTAGTTATGTAAGAAGGTCCTATAGCACATAGAGCTTGCTCATAGGAGCCCAAACTTTCTTAAGATACTGTAAGAATATAATTTGTGTGTACACAATGAACACTACATTAATCGTTCTACAAAATAAGTACCAGTATCAAAAGGCTATAATAATATTAAGAGTTTTGTAGACGAAAATTTGTCTTCATATTTTCGTTTACACTGATTTAATTTGTACAGAAAGCTCTCAAAAGAAAACAAAAGGAGAATTTCTGCATAAGTACTAAAGTAAGGAAGAGGGTGGAAAGTTTAAGTAATTTTCATGAAAATTAATCCAAGTGTAGTTTACGATTTGAGTTTATGAAATATAAATATACATATATACGAATTAAACTTTTATATATTAATATTATTTTATATCGGGCAACCGATGGACAGGCCAGCTCAGGACCGAATGATGTGGAAGACCTTGGGGGAGGCCTATGTCCAGCAGTGGACGTCTTGTGGCTGAGATGGATGGATGGATATTAATATTAACTCTATAACAATAAAGAAAGAAAGAAAGATTAGATTTTTTGTTTGTTTATTACGATTTAACTCAAAAACTACTGGGCCGATTTCAAACATTGGTTTACCTTCAGAAAGTTACATTATCAGCGAGTAACATAGGCTATTTTCTATTGAAAAATATTACGGAATCCCTTTGAAACCTGAATAAATAACCCATGCGAAGCCGGAACATGGGAAATAGTTCGTGACTTCGACAGTCTTCCTAGATATTGTGATATCAATATTTTAAGAAGCTACGTATAAAAACCAGTCTCGTATGTTTTCTTATTTGCAATTTAACTATTATGTGTCTTTTTTGTGTTCGTGTTTGTCTGATGAGGTCTACGACCCCTTGATTTAATTAATTTACTAATAATATTTATATAAGACTTTAAATCTTTCATAAATGGTATTCATCAAGATATAACATAGACTTTGACAAGTATACAAATTTATTTGCTGTCCGCGATTTTACGAAAGAAATGAGCTATGTTAAATTTTTAAAATAATTTCTTACCCGAATCTTAAGTCAAAAGCGGGTTGAGTGGATGTTAAATATCGACCTCGCGAGTAAACCCGGGGGGCAAAACTAGTTAAATATATTTATGACAAGTTATGTTGAACAAAATTACCGATATTATTGCACCCCGGAAAACTACGTTGCCCCAAAAATTTTACATATGTATATCTAACACGTACTGTACGACACCGATGTAATAAAAATTATATGCTCCAATTTACGATGCTGGGGTATGAGTAGGGGGTGCCAAAAAATTCTCCCTCTACCCCCTCCTGATTGCGGGATCGAATCTCGCTAAACGGGAGTACGAAAAATTTCGCAGTAGTGGGGGCTTTCCCCCCTGAGGGGTGCGATACATTTTTATCATTATCCCTTTCTCTCAACTATGAAGGTATTTGGTAGTAATTATATCGTATATGTATGTATATTTGGGTGTTTTTTTTGCTAGTGTGTGTATTGTACTTATGGTGGTAATTTGGGATGAATGTTTTAATGAAAAATCGTTATGTTTTTTTATGCGCGGTAGGTAATGTTGCGAATGTTTAATGTCGGCGAAATGTTGTGATGAAACGTACTCAATACAATTGTTAAGTATACTGATCAGTGGTTTAAATTCTCTGTAAGATTATATTGTAAGACTGAAATATCAATTACCATTAATAAATCGTCGTGACATAGCTGACTATACATTTATATTGAAAACACTTAATAATAACATTAATAGTCCTGTTATTTTGTTCTCATTTTATTTTAATGTCCCGTGTAATTCTAAGAGGTTCATTCCACCATTACATGCGCTTCTTCTACTTCTTGTGTCGTGTCCGTCGTTGTATTTCAAGTGTTATATTTTTGTAATAGTGTTAAGCATTAAATAGTTAATGTAGCCTTATGCTGATCTCTTGATGGCAGTACTTTGTTGTTCACAGTAATTTTAACTTAACCAGTCTCCATACGTGAAGACCTATAATTGGCTGTCAGTGAAACTTACAAATTTTTGTCTGCTGTGTTTAGCTGTAAGTCTTTCATGGAAATTAAATAAATTAAAATTAAAGTGTTGTTTAAGAGTGGTATGACATCATACAAGTTCAAAAGAAGAGAATCAAGAGCAATTTCGTCTTGGTAAGGAACTCCTTACACAAGACTTTTAGTTCTTCTCATGACTCTTCCCTTATTAAAGTAAACTAGTCGTGAATAAAATGTCTTCAGTTTTCTGGTTAACCTGCTACATTTACTATTTAAGATTTTTTTATACTAATTAGGTGGCAAACAAGTATACGGCCTGTTTGATGTTAAGCAGTTACCGTAGCCTATGGACGCTTGCAATACTAGGGGTATCGATTGCGTGTTGCCGACCCATTTTTTTACTTAGCTTTAGAATAGAGTATCCCTGGGATAGGAAAACGTTTGTTTCAAAACCCATTCCTAAATGAGCGCTCAAAACACTCAGCAGACACAGGAACACAATACACCGCTGTATATAGTTATTTGGCTGTGGTCTTCTGTAAAGTCCTTTCCCAGTCGGGCTTGCTTGCTAGTATGGTGCCCTTAAAGGGTAACCTTTTCATAATTTTATTGTTACTTCGCAAACTTAATGAACTTTGAGTTAGATAGTTTTATTTACTTAATCATATTACAAAATTCAAATCTTAATCTTATATATAAAAATGAATGCCTATTTCCCTTGGTCACGGTATGACGCGTGAAAGGTTGGACCGATTTCAGTAATTCTTGTTCTTTTGTTAAAAAAAAATAAAGTTGCGCTGAAAATAGTTTAACCCGGACGAAGTCGGGGCGGGCCGCTAGTATAAAATATAGAATAGAATAGAAAATAAAACTCTTTATTGTACACCAATTACATTTTGATAACAGACATTATTTATACTTAGTTATGTACAATGGGCGGCCTTATCGCTAAAAAGCAATTTCTTACTTAAAAATATTTAAGAGAGGTAGGGCACCATACTAGCGAGCAAGCCCGACTGGGGAAGGACCTCCACCTTACAGAAGACCACAGCCAAATGACTACACACAGCGGTGTAGTTGTGTTCCTGTGTGTGAGTACAGGTCTCCAGCGCTCATTTAGGAATGCGTTTTGAAAGAAACGTATTCCTATCCCAGGGTTACTTCCATCTTAAAGCCCTGGTGTAAAAAAATGGGTTGGCAACACGCAAGTGATACCTCTGGTAATGCAAGCGTCTATAGGCTACGGATACTGCTTAACATCAGGCGGGCCGTATGCTTGTTTGCCACCCAAGTAGTATAAAAAAAATAAATAATAATATATATATAAATCACAAGCTGTTCGATTGCTTTTGTATACCTATGGATATTATATAGACGCCTAATTAACATCCCCGAGGCTTATTAAGCAGCACATTCAACGCAGCTTCTTTTGAAACAGATAAAGTTACCCTTAGTTTAGGGAGGCAGTCTTCTTAAATGTATGAACCATTAAAGATTATAATGTATTAATATTAATGTCTATATTGTATGTATTAGAATAAAATTAATTAAATAAAGTACTGAACAAAATTTGACAAGAGATATTTAAGCCTAATTTTGATATCTACATGTCGGCTGTCTCCATTGGGGTAGGCAGAGACTATGTTACGCAAGTTGCTTCAATCCAGACATATTTCTTTCGCTTTCTCTACATTTATTGACCTCTTCATGATAGAACGTTGGTTCTTTGTTGGTGATTGTAGATTGTAGGTGTATATTGTAGAATATAGCATGGGGTTCTTCAAGAAAGGAGTTATAAGGTTTTTAAAGGGTCGGCAACGCCACAACGCCACCTAGGTAATATAAAAAAATATATACATATATGTATATATATATCTAGCGCAGTCTAATTTTCAATTTTGTTTTTTTATAAACCAATCCTTACTATATTATTTAGCACATAATAATATGAGAATTATGACGTTTGACATTTAAAAATGAAAATATTAAATCGGCGCAAATATCAAAGTCTCGATGAGACTCAAATTTTTGAGTCTTTTGGGGTCGAAACTCAAAGACCATGGGGTCCAAGTGCCCACAAACTGTATCATGAGATATCTAAGCGTTTAGTCGAGTCATCTTACGATAGTAAGGCTGGCTACTTGGGTCAACGTATTAGCCTTGCGATCCAGCGTGTAAATGTGGCCAGTCTTTTGGGCACCTTTCCTCAGAATTGCGACCTCAATCAGATATTTTAATTATAGGTAAATTAGTCGTTTAGGTTGTTACTTTTATTTAAATAACTTTTCATTTAAATATCTTATGAAATAAATATCCAAGCAATTGGCAAATTATAAGAAAAATATACTACTTAATAAAGATGTACTTGTTACTGTAAAGATAATATATATTTATCTTATTTGTTTACCTATGTTTTGTGTTATATATCGTATTTAGTTTGTATAATTATTTATTAGTAACCTCTCTAAGTAACTTTTATTTATGCACCTACTTCTTTATATCTCTGCATCACCCTATGGTAGACTGGTAGAGAATGCTTGTAGCATTAAGTCCGCCTATACAAACCGTTCGAATAAAAAACCGTAATAAATAAATAAATATTTGTCGTTTAACAGTATATCCCAACTTTTAAATGATGGCAGGCGACGTTGTATCCCATAATCTTTGTCCAGTCCACCAAACACCCAATCCCATAGCCCAAAATTATTTAATTTCACATGTTCCAATAGTTTTACACTTGCCATAGGCAGATCATGGCTGTACTGCAATAGTGCAGCTGTGGCATGACTATGGTAAGCGTCTCATCCCATTTAAAATTAAAATTCTCTAAGGGCCTCTGCGTGTTGGACCTATATCCCCGCGTAAACCTTCCAAAGGCCCGGGTATTCTCCTTGAATGATGGGAAAATACCCGTGATAAAGAGAGAAATAAATAATATAATACATTGATATTATCATTTTTGATGTTATTATAGACCAACAAACATCTGTTAAGACACCCTTTCTCGTAGTTAATCCCCTCTATTGTACCTACACGTTACGTCAGCACAATGACGTCACTGGAACATAAGCAACGTTATTATACTTGGATGCCCATCTCCTCGGCTATTATACTCCCCTAGTAAGAGGTTTGCATTATAATACAAATTCTTAGTTTTAACAACCTTGCTTTTATAGTTAGTTACGATATTTTGTCTCTTTCTTCTTGTATTCTTCTTCTTCTTCTTGTATCTTTCTTCTATTTTTATGACGTTGATAAGTATCATGTATTTGATCGAAATGAATAAATGAGTTTGACTTCTTATTGTTTGGTTAGTGGTCAACCTGGTGACAGAGTTATTTAGATAGCCCATATTTAGACCTCTGTCGTGATCTAACGACTGTTAACAGTCGGGACCGATTTTTCACGTGCCCTTCGAAGCACGGAGACGCTTAGATAAAATATCACTATGCGGTCACCCATCTATAGGGTTACCGCGACCTTGATAGCTTAACCCGCTGATCGTTTGGTGTTCAAACAGCAAGTGCACCTAGCTATGAGCGCCTCTTGTATTAAAAGTGACTCAATGATGTTGAGAGTGTATTTTAATAAGAATAAGAGAGGTATGTCACTATACTAGCAAACAAACCCGACTGGGGAAGGACCTCCACCTTACAAAAGACCACAGCCAATAACGCACAGTGGGATAGTTGTGTACCTGTATGTAAGTACAGGTCTCCAGCGCTTATTTAGGGATGCGTTTTGAAAGAAACGTTTTCCTAATCCAGGGATACTCCATCTTAAAGCCCTGGTGTAGAAAAATGGGTTGGCAACACGCAAGTTTTACCTCTGATATTGCAAGCGTCCATAGGCTACGGTAACTGCTTAACACTAGGCGACTAGTAGACAGGTACAACAGGTAAGGCACTATGCTAGCGAGCAAGCCCGACTGAAGAAGAGTCTACTTCTTCAGTCGGGCTTGCTCGCTAGAATAGTGCCTTACCTGTTTTAAAATAAATATTTAATGATTTTAAAATAAATAATAATAGTCCTTGAGATAGCTTTAAAGAGCGAAGTCGACGGTAAAAAGAATATAATATAACTTATAAAAGATGACGCAGAGAAACTTTTATTATAAGCAGAAGCGGAGGCTGTAGTTTGTAATTACTTTGTTTATTCTTTAATTCGTCTCGTGTATTATATTTTCTAGATATTGTAATATCTACGTTAGATGGCGTTTTAAAAAAGACCACCCCCGCACTAGGGGACAAGCCCTCTGTCGTGGACACAAAGTACTCCCAGACTCGGAACAAACAGATGAAAAAAGAAAAAAAAATTACACATAAATTTTTGTTCCATGTGGGGATCGAACCCACAACATGTCGCGCAGTGGTAAATGGCAAGGTTACCACTTAAGCTACTTAAGTCATTGATTACTTATTTATTTTTACTCGAAAATAGTAAAGCAAAATCAGAATAAAATGTTGACTTCATTTTCAATTTTAGTTTACTATTCATTTATCTTTACTTTTTCTTTGTATTCCCTTTAAGTAGGTTTAAGCTACCTTCCCTTAAATTTCTATTTTGTAATAAAATTTACTTTTACTTTATTTATTGTGACAATATTATTTTGTACGTGCTAATATTTAGATGGCATTTTTTTATACTACCAAGGAGACAAACAAGCAAACGGCCCGCCTGATGGTAAGCAGTTACCGTAGCCCATGGTCGCTTGCAACACCAGGAGTGTCAACCCGACCCTGTAAAAACCTTGTAACTCTTTTTTATACATTGCTGACTTTCCATATGCCGACTTTAAGCAGCAACTCAGCATTTTTAAGCATAAAAACATAAAATCACTTTATCCGACTCTAATATCAAACATACTACCTTACAATTAGCCCTTAAATTATGCTTTAAAGCAACAAATAAGTCATCGACCTACACAGTACACAATAAACCCTAAAAGCTGCTTTATAATCAAAACAAACAAACGAAAATACCCTCAAAATTATGAATTCCAACAGTTTGAAAAATTACGTAATTACGTCACCCACAACAAGTCGATACTTCTAGCCTTTAGTAAGAATGTTGAAGTAGCTACGTAACGTAGCCGTAGTACTACGCCGTAGACAGTGCCTACGCAAAAACAATATTTTCTCTCAGGTTCTCTTCTAATTATATCGTTGAAAATCCATGAATGAAAATTTTGTTTGAAATATTGAATTTGTGACTTAATATTTTTAGTCGTATACTAATGCGAAGTATTACGTGGGTAGGCAGAGAGGTAGGTAAAAAAAGGCATAATTTAATCAATCATGTTGTTAATATATTTTTTAGAATCCTCGTTCAAATATTTTTTTTTGTATTTATAGGAAGAAAGAGCAAATATTATTTAAATTAAAGGCAAGCTGTATGTTTGTTTGTTAACTAGTCTAGGTGAAGCTGGCACGCATATTAGCATACCTCTAAAGCTTTATTTTAAATTACCCGACATTGAAATATGAGGGGTAAAGTTTGACGCTTATGTTAAAACTGTACTCAGATAGAGCACCATACAAGTAAGCAGGCCCGACTGAGGAAGGTCCTTACAGTAGACTAAAGTCAAATAACTACGAGTGTAGATATCCAGTGTTCATTTATACTATGGTTTCTAAAACATAGCTAGTTTCATACAAATCAGTGCAGTAATTTTAAAGTTATGGGCCTTTTTATTGATTATTTTTTTGCATAAATATTATTATATTAGCTATTGATGGAAACATAACCACAGTCCCACTGTTGGACATCTCTTTTCATTCTAAATATTAAAAGTTTAAGTATGAGATCACGATTTAACTAGGACTGAAGTACTTGTTTTAAAAATATAAGGAAATGTTATACTTTATCCTGTTGTAAAATATGAAATTAGGTCAAATATAAATTCGTATAAGTTTTTTGAATGAAATAAATTTCGTTTATACTCATAGGTAGCTAGGAAAAATAAAGAAAAATAATAAAATATAAAAAATATTTTATGTTTTGTTTGATAAATAAATAAATTCAAAAATTATTTCACTAATATGTAGAATGTTATAATATTACTGATTAACATAGTCTAAGTCTTTTTTATTTAAGCAAAGAGAAGTACTCTATGATATGTAAAACAGTTGTAAATATTTTGAAAACAAAAAAGGCACAAAAAAAATAAGAGAGGTGAAGGACCTCCTCCTTACAGAAAACCACAGCCAAATAAATACACACAGCGGTGTAGTTGTGTTCCTGTGTGTGAGTACAGGTCTCCAGCGCTTATTTAGGGGTGCGTTTAAAAAAAAACGTATTCCTATACCAGTGTTAATTCTAACTTAAAGCCCTGGTGTAAAAAAATACCTCTGGTATTGCAAGCGTCCATAGGCTACAGTTACTGCTTAACATCAGGCGGACCATACGCTTGTTTGCCAACCAAGTAGTATAAAAAAAAATGAATCACATCAAGTTTTATCCTGTGTGGGAATCGAACCCACGACCTCCGAAGGCCAGTTAAAAATTGTGCAATATATAGTCAGCCATAGTAGCTATAGTCCAGCCGTTTAAGGTATATATTAAATTCGCTTAAGGTTTAAATAGCGTTAAATTATTAGGAAATTAGTGAGGATAACGAGCGACGATAGAAAGTCAATTAGGTGAAGTAGGCCATCACTAATTGTCACTTTATTTAGCCTTTTTATAGTCGTACGGTCGATATTTTAATCCTTACATAATATATAACCCACAGATTAACCATTTAAAGTTAAAATCTGAAAAATATTACATTTAGGAGAGGTAGGAAACTATATAAGCGAGCAATCCTGACTGGGGAAGGACCTCCACGTGGTGAGGTGAAGTTGTGATCCTGTGTAGGAGAGTATAGGTCTCCAGCACTCCATTTTAAAGGCCTGGTGTAAAAAATGGATCAGCAACACGCTGATGATACCTGTGATATTGCAAGCATCCATAGACTACGGTAACTGCTTACCATCGGGCGGGCCGTATGCTTGTTTGCCAACCTAATAGTATAAAAAAAATATGAACTAAAAAAAAACATCATGTCACTGATAGCTGGTTCAGTGGCCACGGTGGTTGCTTCACAATTTACCTCTGAAAGGCGTATTGTGGGTTTGATCCATACACAGGACAAGAATTGATGTGTTTCGCAACTGGTTTCTTTAAGTATAATTTGTACCTGTTAATTGTTTTTTTTTTCAAAAAAGGCCGGGACGACTTTACAAACATACAATAAAAAAGACTGGGACGACTTTACACACATACGATAAAAAAAACTGGGACGACTTTACAAACATACAATAAAAAGACTGGGACGACTTTACAAACATACAATAAAAAGACTGGGACGACTTTACAAACATACAATAAAAAGACTGGGACGACTTTACAAACATACAATAAAAAGACTGGGACGACTTTACAAACATACAATAAAAAGACTGGGCGGACTTTACAAACATACAATAAAAAGACTGGGACGACTATTCAAACATACAATAAAAAGACACAAAGTACACTATTCTATGTGTGTAAAGTCCCTAGCGACACAAGGCTTGTTCCCTTGCGTGACAGCTTTTTTAAAAGAGAAGAAATTTATTAATTTTTTTTATACAACTAAGAAGGCAAACAAGCATACGGCCCGCCTAATGGTAAGCAGTTACCGTAGCCTATGGACGTTTGCAACACCAGGGGTATCACTGTTGCGTAGCCGACCTTTTTAAAACCTGATAACTCCTTTCTTGAAGAACTCCACACTATAGTCTACATTCTTCCATGTAAGTAGTTATATATAGACTATATACAATTCTTACGTAATTATTGTTTACCAATCGATCGAAATGTTGTTTTAAATGCCAAGTGATTTAACTTTCCAATGACATCAAAACATTGGCAGTTGCTGGTTTTTATTGTGTAATAATGTAATTAAAAGTAGTTAATGAATCTTAATCATTAATTAATCCAAGCCTCGAAAACCTGTTCAGAGGACTTATAAACGACTAGATTCCGCCCACGACTTCGGCCACGTGTAGAATCCGTGGAAACGTGTGAAAGAGTAAGAGGATTCCAACCTGGAATGCAAATGTGGTGCTGTGTCGCAAACGATGGAACACTTACTCTTCTTCTTATCTATTATTATTATCTTTATTAGAAAAAGACAACTTATGCACTAGGGAACAAGCCCTAGTGCGTAAGTTGTCTCAAACTCAAACTTTGACAAACATACTAGTAAACCACTGACTCAAAATACACCCAAATTCCGAACAACTATCCGTGAATCACAAATGTATTTATCGAACATGAGCATCGAACCTACATCATTCATCACTACATACATAGTTACAGCAAATACTACCATTATACCCAAACACATTATAAAACAAGAATCACGTAGTAAACAAAACCTAATTATCAGAAACCTAACATTAAAATCACGCGACATAAACTCCATACTTTAACACCGAATACAGAAAAAATCAAAAGCAACCTATTTAGCGATAGATTGCCGAACCAAATTGTCACATATACGTATAATACATGTATTATTATATACGTAGGGGGGGTAGGCAGTACAAAGGGGCCTGATTAAAAGGCATGACATGCGCAGAATAAATTTAAAAACTACCCCGGAGGTTGGGTTAATTTTTAAGTATTGATCAAAAATTGCGTATACGTATAGGGATGTAGGTTTGGGTGGGACGGGCGTGCGTGAATTAGATATGTTTTTTTCATGTATATGTATGGGTGTGTATGTGTGTTTGTCATTAAATGTATGACTGTAGTGTTTAGGTGGGTTGTTTGTGAGAGTTGTTTAGAGAGGGATACGGTAGGGTAGTTTTTTTTTTGTTAAGTTGCCGAGATCTTTGATGTATATTTTAATTCATTTAGAGATGCTGTACAGTATTAATAAGTAGAAATAAAGGATAATTTTGTCCTTTACTTAATAATTATTTTTGTTTGATAACCAGTAGAAGCATCTTGACTGCCTAGGTGGTCCAGTGGCTGCAGTATTCGCCTGCTGTGTACGAGGTTGCGGGTTCGATTCCCACACAGGACAAAACTTTGTGTGACCCACAAAGATTTGTTCTGAGTAATTTGTGTCCGTTAATTGTGTGTTTGTAAAGTCCCCCGCGACACAGAGCTTGTTCTCTATTGCGGGAGTTGTCTTTTTTAACAAAGAAAGATATGCTTGTTCGGCTCTATTAATAAAAATCTGCTTTTAAATTAAGTTTTATATATATTTATTGTTTTTTTAAGTACTAATTAATATACTAAAATAAAAGGAAATCAGTTGATTAGTTTAAATACGGAGTTACAAATAAAGCGAGTTGATTTAAGATAGTCTACTTTTAATCGACATAGCTTTTAGTGCACCTAGAATTCAATATTTTACTGGTTCATTTAATGAATACTTTTAAATACAATATCTGATTTTTTGTAAGTAATTTAGGTTATAATAGCAATCCATATATGTCCCACTGCTGGGCACGGGTCTCCTCTCCTCTATCAAGAGAGAGAGAGAGAGTTTTGAGGGTAGTTTAGGTTAAGTTATTTAATTTATTAATTCTCAAAATTCGATGGAAGATTAGGTCAACAGAACCATTTACCGACGGGCTTTAATTAACGGGCTGAAAAAAGTATGTGGTCTCTGCCACATGATTCTTCTTCTGCCAAAGTTATTGAACGATTTATGTATACGTACCTCCGTGCCTAGCAGTGGTAGATATAAAGAGCTGGAAGGAAAGTAAGGAAGTCTTTACCCTCCAGTAAGACAAAAGTGGCTTATATAATAACTATTATTTCAATCAAAGAAACACACTTTGTATTCTTCATCAAAGAGATTGACTGACCTGTTGGTCTAGTGGTTAGTGACTCTGACTGCTACGCCGGAGGTCGTGGGTTCTATTCACACCCAGGACAAATATTTGTGTGATTAGCACGATTGTTTGTTCTGTGTCTGGGTGTAATTTATCTATAATATGAATGTATTTAGAAATATCTAAGTATGTTTATCAGTTGTCTGGTTATCATAGTACAGGCTCTGCCTAGTTTGGGATCAGATAGCGATGTGTGAGTTGTCCCGTGTTAAAATTATTGTAAAACCTACTTATTAGTCATTAATTAAATCATTCTTCATTCATTCAAGCATAAAGACAATTCATTTTGAGTTTATTTTCGATATAAAATGTATTCAGACTTGTTTTATTACGTTAATTGGTAGTTATTACTTATTTTAGTTGACAATGGCGTATTAATGATGTATTTTGATACCAACATGTGAGTTATAGGCATAAAACCCATGATTATAATGGTTTTATGTTTAGAAAATATGCTATAGAACATTTATTTTAAATTATATTTGTATATTGATAAGCAAAACTCTGAAATATTTAAAAAAGTAAATATATTTATTTGTATGTATGTGCTGGTAAATAAGATTTATATTTATTTAATAATAAGTAATGAAGTGATTGCAATGTAATATTTTAATTTATAAGTTCCTAATTTAAATAAAGTCAAACTCATTTATTAATTTAGATCAAATACATGATACTTATGAACGTCATAAAAACAAATGCCAGATTTTTTTCCTATGGCCAATTCTTTGACTAGAGTAGGGCTTCGAGAAGAATTGCTAAGAAACTCAGGTCATTTTTTTTAATTACTAACAAGAGGGTAGTAAAAAAAACCTTAAATATAAACCTAAACCATTTATAAACAATCAGACATTGTTTATGCAGTAATATTCCTATAGATAAAATATCTTATTGAAGTCGACAAGACCTGATACATAATTACCCTAAATAGGTTCAAAATGCACTCAGTACTATAAAATCTAAAAATCTCACAGATAGGAGTTGCAAAATGTTTGTTGCGTTTTGGAATCAAACCCACAATACGCGGCGAGGCGTGACGAGATAACCACCAAAACTATACGCTACACGTGTAGTCAATTGTGAAATTTAAACTAGTAATTATTTATTTCTGTTATGTTTTCTAAAGTCTAAATAATAATATATTTAGCTACTCATTTTTAATTACCATTTTATAATAATATATGCTACAAATAGGAAAATAAATATGTAATACCAACAGTATCACCCTATCGATTATATCACAGTATGACGCTGTACTTAAGTCTAATTTCCAAAACTTTAATTACGTAATATTTCATTTACTAACTCCCGTTTAGAAGTACACCTAAACACAATGACGCCCGTCACACGCAGAATCCGAAAAAATAACCTAAACATCCCTACATGTGGGAATAATTTAAAAATACGCAAAATACGGGTACTTCACATCTCCCCATTCCCCTTTTGCGTATTTTTCGGTATGCGTGGCAGGTGGGGGTGTATACCACCCTAGGGGTGTTCGTTAAAAAGCCCAGAGTACGTAGTATTATAAAAGTTGTGCCTACTGTGTGTAAGTAGTCAGGGGTTGGGGGTATGGTGGGGGTGGCAGCCACCTAGTTAGACAGTTAAAAGTATGCGGTATTAACGGAACGGAAATGAATATACGAGTGGTAACATTTCGGAGGCTGCGCCGTTCGGGTTAGGATAATGAAAAATACTTTGTTGCTTATTTTTTAGGGTGTGGCAGGATTAGAAGAGGTAGTTTTTTTGTTTTCTAAGCGTGGCTTGTTTGATACGTTTTTGTGACAACTGGTGTTTTGAAATTCAGTTTAAAACTGTTGGGTATAAAGTTTATTTTAGGTTTTAAAATATACTACAGCGTCTTCATATTTTGGTTTGTAGTTTATTAATTTAAATAGAAATAGGTGTAGTCTTTATGAATTATAATTAAGTGTACTGAATTATATATTCATTTCATGTTATATCTACTTTTTTTCAGAGTTTGGTATGGAAATGTTTTATTACAAATATCTGATTCCATTTTGTATTTAATTTATAGCGAGAACTGTATTTTTTAGTACCTACAATAACTCATTTTTATTAAAACATACTATGGCTATCAAATACTGACTCAGTAGTAAGTTACTAACATGAAATGTTATAAAAAAAAATGATGAAATGTTATAAAATTTGTATGTCTCTGTTAGAGGCTAAAACATGTCTGAGCGAACCTACCTATTGTTACCAGCTTGCATGCCTAAAATGTATGTACATACGTGTTTTACAAATAAACGATTTGATTTGATTTGATTTAAAAAAATATATATTTTGATGAAGAAGAAGCCGACCGACGCCAAACATAAACCAGGCTCATACAAATATCACCGAATGGTGATCGGAATACTTATTTTTTATTTGTTTTGTTCCACTGCTGGGCAAAGGTTTCCTCCATAGATTTCCACACCTCTTTGTTAACTCTGTTCAATTCTCGGTAAAGGCATAAGACTCTCCGCAAAAGTGTTTCCGAGGCCTATTTACGCGCCGTCCGTTTAAATCTCTATGTGATGATTTTTGTCCATCTTTCTAGATATAATCTATATGTAGCTGTGTCCCAAAATTCGTATAATATTAATTGATTTAAAGAGTCTAATATACATTTTAGATTTAATCGTTTTATTACAAAAAAACTCGCATTTGATTATCATTTTCCTAAGAGTTTTATAATAAAAAGGTTATATACACTGAAACTTAGCATTAAAACCTTTACACCCTCACCAATTCACATAAAAACCAACGAAAAAATATACAAAACATTACTATTACGATCTTGAGTAGGAAAATAAGGTAGCAAATAGTTCCACCATCTACACACATTCTAAATTCCACCTTATGTTTTGAAGAATAAGATAGAATTTAGATATTAGTAACAGTAGTGTAAATAATATTTTTTGAGGAAGATTTTTAGTACCCCTGACATGGTATAGTGACATGCATGTGAGTGACAGATGTACAGCAACAAGTTCAGTGATGTTTGCTCTGAATAGAACGCGATGTAACAATCATGTTTTGGTTAAGGATATAGGATAAAAGTAAACCGATACAATAGATATATGTTTGTATCATTTTAGATCTGTTTACGGGGATACATCGACTTTATAAGTGGTTTAAGTGGTTACTTTGCTTTTTTTTAAAGAGGTAGGGCATTATACAATTGAGCAAGCCCCACTAGGGAAAGACCTTCCCTTTACAGAAGACTACAGCCAAATGATTACACACAGCGTTGTAGTTGCGTTCCTGTGTGTGAATACAGGGTTCTGGGTAGGATTTATTGCTGATGCATGATTTTTGAAATGAACGCTCTTATAGTGCCAAGGAGGCCTATGTTCAGCAGTGGACATCTTTTGGCTGAGATGATGATGATAATGCCAATGATACCTACACCATTCGTGTAGTAATTTAGCTGTGGTCTTTTGTAAGGTACAGGTTCATTCCCAGTCAGGTTAGCTCACTTGCATGGTGTCCTACCTCTCTTAAAATACTAAATTCTCTATACACAAGGGTTATATAAACAAAAATGTTTGTCAATTTCTTAAGTAAAGTTGAATGAAACAGTATTGGAGGCGGCCTTGACTAAAAATAGACTGGAGCCTTCATCAAACGTTGTTTTTGATGGACAAAAGAATTATAACACTCAATGTTGAATACATTTATTTAGTATATAATGTTCCAGCTTCTGTCTTTTGGTAGGTAGTCAGTTCGATCCCGGGTGTGCCACCGTTTTATGAAGTTAATGTTTACTAACGCAATGAGGAGATCCGCAGACAAACCAAGGTTACCGACATAGCTCTTATAGTAAGCAAGTTGAAGTGGCAATGGGCAGGCCACATCGCTCGGCGAACCGACAACCGATGGGAAAGAAAGTTTCTCGAGTGGCGACCACGTGCTGGAAAACGCAGCGTGGGACGACCTCCCACTAGGTGGACAGACGACATCATCAGAGCTGCAGGAAAGCACTGGATGCAGGCAGCTCAAGATGGGCCTTTGTGGAGTCTTATGAGGGAGGCCTACGTTCAGCAGTGGACATTATCGGGCTGAGATGATGATGATGATGATGTTTAATAATCAAATGTTAAGTCCATGTAGTGACGGATTAAGAATGCATAATATATGTTACCACTCCGTTCTATGCCGTGGGTGTCGTATGAGTCGACTAAGAGAGTTAGTCAGGCAGACAATATCCACTGCAAGAGAGGGAAAAATGGGCGATCTAAATAACTCTGTCACCAGGTTGGCCTCTAACCATACGATAAGAAGAAAAAGAAGAATAAAAACTACTGAACGGATCTGAATGAAATTTGGCATAAAGATAGATTATAGTGTGGAATAGCGAATAGTCTACTTTTTATCCCGATACCTAACATCCACGTGGGCAGAACCTCGGGCAAGTACTTAAAAATATCTTTATACCATTTATATTTTCCAAGGAAAAATATTTCTCTTTAAAAGGTAGAGATGCCACGGTTGACAGATTTTAAGTGTATTTACTCTATGCTTATCATTTCATTTACACACAGCTAGTTCTCAAATTATTCGTTCAAGTAAGGGAAATGAGTGAACAAAGTCATAGGGGGACTCATTATCAAGGAGAACGGTGGCCCTTCTTATGGGGGCATTACTTACGTACATTTTAAGTTTAAATTCGCGAGTAAATTCACGTATTCATAGCAAAGATTACAAGATAGATGAGTTCCCTTGCCAGATGCGTGTTGAAGACATTCTAAAGTCACCCGAATGCATCTTTATATTAAGTTCTTCTTTTAATAAACTGTAGACTAAATGAAAAAGAACTGCTTGCTTTATTTCAGTTGGTTTATTTTTTGAAGTTTTGTTTTTGTATATTTTATTATTGCAAGCGTCTATAGGCTACGGTAACTGCTTATCTTGGTCCTTATTATGAGGTGCATAGGATCTAACATCGCTGATAAACTTTAATAGTCATACAAATCTGCCTACCCCTCAGGAAAGTAAGGCGTGAGGATAACGATCAAATTTTAATGATATTCAGTAAAATTCAAACAATATACCAATCAAATAAAACGTTTTTACATTGTACTATTGAATTTCATTTATTTGTATTAAATCAAACTCTGTTATTAACCAATTGAATGTAAAATCTAACTATCACATTCTTTCAGCCACTAACGCTATTCATATTACTATCAAAACATTCACAAACCATCGAAATATTTCGTAAAATAATATTTGAAACAACATTTTATTGAAACCACGCAATGGCGATTCGAACTAAAATATTCATTCCAAATATGTTTAAACTAAGCCTAAAAATCAAATTTCATTTTATTATTTTCATTGACGTTTTAATTCATATCCAATTAGAAGTCTCTCTAATAGAAACGTCAGTGAAAATCAATACGATAACATCTTTACGCGTCAGTGAAGATATACCAACTTTGTACAAGTTACATCGATGCGCCTAAAATTGCGGCATAGCAAGAAAGTTCATTCGAGCGCATTGCTATAATATTTTTATAGGCGCTCGCGTTTAAGGAAGCTTTTACTTATCATTGTAAGTGCGCTCATGTATGAAATAACTACTGTTTAGTTTCCTTTTGATATTTTATTTTATCATGTTATATGGGAAAAGATAATACGTGTGTTATTTTTCATATTTAGCGAAATAATGTAACAACTAAATGCTTCCTGCATTTAGTTGTTACATTATTAGGTGAATAAATTAAACCGTCGATTTAAATAAACGAGTTCTTTTTTGACAAAATATACAATTTTTTTTTCTTTTTTTTTTCTTTTTAAAAACAACTCCCGCACTAGAGAACAAGCTCTGTGTCGCGGGGGACTTTACAAACATACAATTCACGGACACAAATTACACTCAGACTCAGAACAAGTCTTTGCGGGTCACACAAAGTTTTGCACTGTGTGGGAATCGAACCCACAACCTCGTGCACAGCAGGCGCATACTGCGGCCACTGGACCACCGAGGCAGTCAAATATATAGGTAATTTTGTACGATTGACCGATTATTTTGCATATTCTAAATAATATATTAGGTAGGAACCTACTATTATATTTTTTATTGATATTAGATTAATCAAAGACTTAATTTATGTATTTAAAATGATGTTCTTAATGGAGCTCGTATCCAAATAAACACGGAGTTAGAATTAAAAACGCGACAGTCAATGTAACAAAACATTAGAGTAATTTTGGAAGTCTAAATAATAAATATGGCGCTGGATCGTCACACAAATACACTGAGTAAAACAATTTATTACAAAATGTAAACAGGAAGAACCGTATTTTCATTTAGAATACGATTTCTCGATTCCTGCCGCCCCGTTCTGGCACCACCCTCCCAAGACATAGACGAAAATACCCCGGTTATGATTAATACCGAATGCGAGGCGCATTGATCAAGAAAGCAGCTTTTTACTCCAAACTACCTATCTCTCGCCACCCCGCACCCCCTGTGTGAGCAGGACTAATGCAACTCTACCCTCTCTCTCTAAAACAAAGATGCTAAAACTTCTTTCGCTAGTATAAGATTTTAATTTCATATTTTTGACGAAACCGTTCTAATTTTACACACACCTACAAACAAAACAAAACTGTAATACCAACAACAGAAAACCTAAAATGCCTTGCACACAGCTAGCACTTGCTTCCGTCTCCTAATTCGGAATTAGTTTTCGAAGTGAAAAGATACAGTCCAAAGACTATACAGCAGTCGCACACAAATATGAGCTCTATCACTTTAATTTTAAGTGAAATTTCGTTTGTAAGTAGATCGGCAAGAAATAATTCTTCAGTTGTACCCCCAAATTAGTCGAAATAGGGGAAGGGGTGCACACGATGGGAGGTTTTAAAAGAAGCAAAAAGGTGGGGATAGAAAGATGCGCGAAGACTTAGTTCTCGCGGGCGAGGGTGGCAGGGAGAAGGGTGGCGTTATAAAATATATAATTCTATACTTACAATACTTGTAAATACGGTACGCGGAAGTACTACCATTTAAACGTTTTGATACTTGAATATTTGGCAATAGTTTTCGCAGTTTCCGGGTTTGGAAAATCATCTTCTTTGCTATTATTTTATAACTTATGATTCCAAATATTAGTTACATCTTTTTATATTTTTAGGCTTCTATTGTTGTTGTATCTTATGAAACTGAATGATTACAGATCTTTGATTTAAAGGCGAGTCTCAGGTCAGTATGTGAATTACAAAGTAATATAGTAAGTAATACACGATAGTAACAACAACGTATTATAACGCGTTTTTATAAAATAGGGTAGGCAGAAGTATACCAAATCCAATGAATGACTCTTACATCAATATTATATCTAAAGCCGTGCATAATTTTTGCTTCAGATATACTTAATACATTCATTATTTTCTAGCCCTAAATTACTTTTTTTATAAACTAAAATAATTATAGTTATCTAAATGTTATCTACCTCAGCGGCTTTAGACAGAGAGAAGTGGAAGCAGAGTGGGGAGGCCTTTGCCTTGCAGTGGGACAGTACAGGCTTATAATAATAATAATAATAACACCGCAGAGCAGCTTGTGGCGGGCTGAATGTGAGTGGCGACACTGCGGTCTCGAATGCCCCAGAGAGTCGGTCAGGGCCTCGTCTCCGGCTTGCCTTTATTGGCTGTCGGAGTGGACTAACAAGAGCGCCCGCAGGACTCTCAGCTCTGGCTTGCCTTAATTGGCTGATCAGAGAGGGGTCGCCAGAGCTATATGCTCGGGGGTAGAAGTGTCATTTTCAAGGACATAACTACGGGGAAACCCGCTCTCGGGTCTCAGACCCCCGATGGTGAAACCGGCGCCGCACCGCTCGATACCCCTAGCCGCGCACTATGGTGTTGCCCTTATGCCTGTGGGCTGTTGCCCATGTCGGTTGTTTCAAGGGGCCCATCTAGTGTATAGGCGAGTCACCGTCTGCCTATTTTACATTTAGAGTATATCCCAACTTTCAAATGATGGCAGGCGACGTTTTATCCCATAATCATTGTAAATCAGTCCATCGAACACCCAATCCCATAGCCCAAAATTATTTGATTTCTCATGTTGCAATAGCTCTACACTTACTATAGGCATGTCATGGCTGTACTGCAATAGTGCAGCTGTGGCATGACTATGGTAAGCGTCTCTTCCCATTTTAAATTAAAATTCTCTAAGGGCCTCTGCGTGTTGGATCTATGTCCCCGCGTAAGCCTTCCAAAGGCCCGGGTATTCTCCTTGAATGATGGGAAAATACCCGTGATAAAGAGAGACATAATAATAAAATGTAATCAAATATTGTCACAGGCAAGAAACGAGTTATTATAGTAAATTAATTAGCAGTTCGCAGGTTTGACTCTCGGGTCAGGTGATATTGCGTCGAAATATGCCTGATATGGGTAATAAAATGGCTCATATTGCATAACATAACTAGAAAATGTACGTGTAAATACGCTAATATTTACTTAGGGAAAATGGCGCTATGTTATTTCATGTATATAAAAAAAGCAATTTAATGGTTTTATTTATTTGTTTAAGTTGTGGAAATCCTTGGGGGAGGCCGACGAGTATGTCCAGCAGTGGACGTCTTTTGGCTGAGATGATGATGACGATTTTTATTTCCCCGTTCATCTGACTCTATTATCAGACCCTATTGTCATTAGAACTCTATATGTGTGCAAAATTTCATAACAATTGGTTTAGCAGAAGTAGTTGAAAAAGCTTTTGCAAGATAATAATAATAATATATTCGGGGCAACTCACACATCGCTATCTGATCCCAAATTAGGCAGAACCTGTACTATGGTAACCAGACAACTGATAAACATACTTATATATTTCTAAATACATACATATTATAGATAAATTACACCCAGACACAGAACAAACATTCGTGCTGATCACACTAAGATTTGTCCTGGGTGGGAATCGAACCCACGACCTCCGGCTTAGCAGTCAGAGTCACTAACCACTAGACCAACAGGCCAGTCAAGATTGTCAGATTTGACGCATATTTACGAATTCAAGTGAAATTTAACTGTTTTAAAATAATTTATAGATTAGTTCCTTAGAATGATCAAGACTGTTCAGTCGCAGTATAACGCTACACTCGCTGATATTTAGTCGCGAAACTGGATGTATTATAAAGGCGTAGTTGTTTAAAATAAGAGCAGGCCACGGCCGCTGTAGCGCAGTGGTTATGAACTTTGTGTTAGTGGGTTCGATTACTGGTTGAACTTGATTTTTGTTGTTGTTGGGATAGGTTAGTGGGGTAGGAGGTAAGGTGGTTAAATTGAGTTTTCTTTGAATGATTATTATTATTGTGGGTGGTTATTATCAGATTGTTCAATGGTTTAAGCTATTACTTCACCATTTGCAAATGTGCGTCGTGTTGTAGGTTCGATGCTCATACGGGAAAAAATGTTTTAAGCTTAGGTGGCGAACAATTATATAGTCCGTCTGATGGTTTTCAGATACTGTAGCCTAAATATGCTTGCATTACCAAAGGTATCACTTGCGTGTTGACTACCCAAAAGTAATAACAACAGGGTTTAATACTTCCGTGTTGCCATTATGTAAAAATAAAAAATAACTGTGTTTGTCCTTTAAATCTAACTTCAGTCTCGGCGGGTAATCTTGACAGAGGCTAGCCATCTGCACGGGAAATATAATAGTGCACAAGTGTGGGCGCAAGCATAGTTACACTAATATTATATATACACTTATTCCCTCCCTCTTATAAAACAATGGGATAGCACGTACGATGGGATGATACGTACATACTTCGGGTGTTTATTATGAATTTCTTGAGAAATACCTTATATCTATTTTTTATCTCGACCCGGGATTTAAACCCGGAGCGCATTCAAGGACCTTATACCATCGAGGCAGATAAAAATAGTAAAATATATTAGCAAACCAAAGCTAAAATTCCTGACTGACTGACTATAAAAAGCCTCTAGCCGCTTGAAAGTTTCTAATTAGCTTTAACAATATGCTAATATAACCTTAAAGCCAGCACTCTATTATACTATTAAAAATAATAATAAATAAATCCCAAATAATAATTATTAAACGTAAAGTGAAGCTACCTATGTTTTATCCACTCATTTCGCGTGGTTCTTAGTAAAAAGTTGTGTAAGAGGTGGGGGCGCCACTAGCGCCTACGCCGTAGCCGCTACGAACGTAGGCCTTGCTACAACCGTAGTAGGGCTGCTACTGCAAATTATTTTAATTGATTAGATTTATTCAACTTTTAAAAAATATATTTTGTAATATTTTTTCTCAGAATGTATTGATCAGTGTGTAATGATTGCAGGGTTTGTTCAGTGGCTTAAATAGTAACCTTGAGCTTGCTTTTACACAGCGTGTTGTGGGTTCGATTCTTACAATTTACAAAAAAAATGTGTGATCCAATAATCCGTTCCGAGTATGGGTGTACTTTGTGTCCGTAAATGGTATGTTGTTAAAAGTTCTCCGCGACATAAGGCTTGTACAATAATGTGGGAGTAGTCTTTAAAGAGCATTTCCAATTACTACTTATGACTCAACCATTTAAAGTAAAATTATTCGGAAACAATAAAAAAAATGGCCAAAAAAAGACAAATTTATTATACCAAATTACTTAAATAAACCATTTAAAAAATTACATAGTTCATTAAGTGTGACAGCCCTAGAGCTTACTATCTTGCACGTTCCTAAGATGTCCCCCCTTGGGGTGGTTTAAAACCCCCCTTTTTGGGAGGGGGGGTACGCGGAAATATGAAGGGTGCTCCCATTTATCAATACAGAGAGACTGTTTCTTTCTCTAAGAATTGATTATATTTTACTAAGAATATTGATGGCCCCCCTAAGAAAGTTTCATCTTAATAGGGGGATGTTTTCATTAGAGTTTTTGATGTGGCCCTCTTCCTATATAAACATGTATTAATATATATGTATTTATATGTGTTAGGGGGTGTTTTATATGTACTTGTTTGGTGTTTTAAGTCGTTTGAATTTTAATACGAGACATTACTTTGTTACTTTCCAGTGAATTTGCTTTCGTGATACGTCGATAGAACAGTTTTAATTTAATACTAACGTAAAGGAAACTAAACTAAAGCGGTTTTTTTGTAAAGACAACTCCCGCACTAGAGAACAAGCTCTGTGTCGCGGGGGACTTTACAAACATACAATTAACGGGCACAAATTACACCCAGACTCAGAACAATTCTTTGTGGGTCACACAAAGTTTTGTCCTGTGTGGGAATCGAACGCACAACCTCGTGCACAGCAGGCGCATACTGCGGCCACTGGACCACCGAGGCAGTCATTTCATTATCATCAGACTTTGTGGAGTTTATATTATGTACTCATTAAATGATTTACTATCTGGTAACGGTAAAAGAAAACATCGTGAGGAAACCCACATGTTTTAGAACGAATTCTAAAGACATGTCTGATTCATATGCATTCGGCTAGCGTGTGTGAATTAACGCCTAATAATAATTAGGCCTCTGTCGTTAGATCACGACAGAGGCCTAAATATGGGCGAATAGTTATTTAGATATATATTATATCTAAATAACTCTGTCACCAGGTTGGCCACTAACCAAACGATAAGAAGAAGAAGGTCTAAACCCTCTTTCTCTCTTAATAGACGGCTGTAGCGCTGGAGATCTGTGCTGTGCATGGGTCTCCTCTCCTCTATCAAGAGAGAGAGGGTTTAGGCCTTAATTCACACAATGACAGCCATTAATGCTGTGTTATTTTTTTATCGGTAGGAAAATTTCCCTGCAACCCTGAAATGTATTAATGTTTTCCGTATTTTTTACTTTTATTTTAACACTATAAAATTAGAAAAAAAACCCTAATTCAAAAAGCTAAAAATAACTGAAGACAGATTGAAGTCGGTGCTAGGTTTATCCTGTTATTTAATATTAACCTTGGCAGTCGGATTATATTTTTGTTTATGCCATTGGTAAACAAGCATACAGCCTGCCTGGGTAAGCAGGCTACATTTTATCGACATCTACACGGGCGGAACCGCGGGCAACAACTTTGGATGGTTGTTTGGTACTCAATCAGGCTAAAACGGATGACGGCACAGAGCACCATACTAGCGAGCAGGCCCGACTGGTGAAAGACCTCCACCTTACAGAAGACCACAGCCAAATGGGGTTAATTCCATCTAAAAGCCCTGGTGTCAAAAAATGGATTGGCAACACGTGATACCTCTGCTATTGTAAGCGTCCATAGGCTACGGTTACTGCTTATCATCAAGTGGGCCGTATGCTTGTTTACAAACCAATAGTATAAAAAATCCCCTGTGTGTATACGGAAACTAGTAAGTAATATTTCAGTAAGTCATTTAGTTGTATCGACCGATGCATTGCTCAGCAAAATGCTGAATCGTACAGACGGGGCAATAACCTTCAGACTATTTTTACGATTGGAGCAGAAATATCAAATTAATTATTTATTCTATGGCCTATCGTAATTTCGCTTATATCAATGGCATACATTAATCAGTAAGTATATATAAGTATAATATTTGGTGGTAGTAAAATTAGTTATATGGTTTCTAAAGGGTCGGCAACGCGCGAGTGATACCTTTGGTGTTGCAAGCGTCGTAGGCTACGGTAACTGCTTACCATCAGGCGGGCCGTATGCTTATGGGCGTCCTTGGTAGTATAAAAAAGTTTGTATACGATAATAGTTTTTTTAATGATATTGTTGACTGCCTTGGTGGTCTGCTGTGCATGAGGTTGTGGGTTCGATTTCCACACAGGGACAAAACTTTGTGTGACACACAAAGAGTTGTTCTGAGTCTGGGTGTAATTTGTGAAAAAAAAAAATTTGTAATTGTCATAAAATTAAACTATGTTTATAAAGTATGGTAGTTCAATTAAATTATCTATTTTTCTTAGTTATGTATTGAGCAAAATGTTTAAGATTCGGATTCTGGACGAGATTAAATGTTGTAAGTAAGTAATCAGAAAGAATCAGTAATCAATTGTGGAAATCCTTGGAGGCTTATGTCCAGCAGTGGACGTCTTTTGGCTGAGATGATGATGATGATAAATTAGAAAGAATGTCAACAATAGGGTGTCTTACGTTCGAATCCCGGGTTTATAAATGTTATAGATTGAATTTAATATTTTTTTGAATTAATTCATTAAAAAATAATACCCACCATTTTCTTTATATTCTGTATTAATGTAGACATACATAAGCACAGACATACAAAGTATATAAGTAGATTGAAAAAAAAACTTTTTGTATATATCTTATATACATACTAGCTGTTGCCCGCGGCTCCGCCCGCGTGGATGTCGGTTATCGCTGTTAAATAAGCCTTTGTGTTATTCCAGACCATAATCTATCTCTGTGCCAAATTTCGTCCAGATCCATTCAGTAGTTTTTACGTGAAAGAGTAACAAACATCCATCCATCCATATTTACAAACTTTCACGTTTATAATATTACTAATATTATAAACGTGAAAAGGAATATCCTACTAATATAATAAATGCGAAAGTTTGTAAGGTTGGATAAAGTTTGTAAGAATTTGTAAGAAAATATTCTTTTTACCATCGACTTCGCTCCTTAAAGCTATCTCAAGGCGATCAATATTATTAGGATATTCACATTTTTATTATGTAATAGGGTATAGTAAACGCTGCATCAAATCAAACCCGGAACCCAAATCTCTGCAATTGTACATTCAACTACTGAGCCACTGATAGTCACAGCACAACATCCCTAAGTATATACACAGATTTACAACGTAATTACAAAATAAAATAGTACCTAACGTAAAACTCACGCAATAAAATGCTTAAAAATCCTAACAGTCATAACTAAAATGTTACATAAACGAGCATCTGCATAGAACCAACTAAGAACCAACCCCCTACCTCCCTGTTCACCCCTCACTCACACGCGAAACGAATAAAACACTAACACAAATAAGTAATAAAGTACAGTAATATAAAACTAAGGAACATCAACATCTTTCCCCCTAAGGGGCTCACCCCCACCCCTTTTGGGTGGTAATTCCTCCCCCGAACTTACTAAAATACTAAAAACGGAGATACAGGGGGAAGTACCCCCACGTTTTCTTATGCAAGATCCTTATATTTTAACCTAAATGTTGTATGTACCGTTTTTAGTTATAACTTTGTGATTTGTGAAGTTTTGTGGTTGAATGTTTTGTTACTGGTCTGAGGATTTCGTTTTGGGTTTGAATGTAGCTTTAGGAGCTTCTGAGCTAGGTTTATTTAGTGTTTAGTTCATTTTAAGAGAGGTAGGACACCATTCTAGCGAGCAAACCCGATTGGGGAAGGACCTCCATCTTACAGAAGACCACAGCCAAATAACTACACACAGCGGTGTGGTTGTGTTCCTGTGTCAGGTCTCCAGCGCTCATTTAGGGATGCGTTTTATAAGAAACATATTCCTAAACCAAGGATACTCTCATCTTAAAGCCCTGGTGTAAAAAAAATGGGTTGGCAACACGCAAGTGATACCTCTGGTATTGCTAGCGTCCATAGGCTACGGTAACAGCACAACATCAGGTAGGCCGTATGCTAGTTTGCACCTAAGTAGTATTAAAAAATAAAAAAAGATTGCCCGCCCTGTGTCGCCGTGTGGGAATCGATCTCACGACCTCCGACTTAGCATTCACCACTAGACTAAGAGGCCTACTATCTCATATGTTATATTTTGTATAAGAAGTGAATGTGTTACAACTACAAATATAATTACTTTTACTGATTCATTAACGCAGAGCCTAAACTGCTGGATCTACAAACATGTAACTTTGCACAAAGTGAAAATAAATGATGTGAGTGAGCACAATGAGAAGCTTATTGGAAACCCAAGCCGGGAACATTAGCACACGATAAATAAATGCCCTTATTTCTAAACAAAATAAAAAAAAAATAGCATGTTTTTGTGGTTTGATACCTGCAAATCTGCAAGCAATCATATTTTAATTATATAAAAAAATAAAAAAAGGGAATTAGGGCACCATACTAGCGAGCAAGCCCGACTGAGGAAGAACCTCCACCTTACAGAAAACCACAGCCAAATAACTACACACAGCGGTGTAGTTATGTTCCTGTGTGTGAGTACAGGTCTCAAGCGCTCATTTAGTGCGTTTTGAAAGAAACTTATTCCTATCCCAGAGATACTCCCATCTTAAAACCCTGGTGTAAAAAAAAATCTCCTAGCAGTAAAATTCTAACAAACAAATCAGATTTAAACACAAAACATATTTGTACGCAGTCGGTATATTCTTAAAGGAGGTATTCTAATAGAGATCATATTGATCGTAGTCATAATGAATGTATACAAAGAAAGAGGGAAGTTTAAGAAAGAGGGTTGTTCCACCCCCGCGGTACTACAAACTACTTATTTAAATTTAGGGTGACTTGAATGGCGAATTATTTTAAACTTCAAGTACGCTGTGCTATAGCTACTACATTCTTATTTTATATTAGGGTCGCGAATTTGAATCTCTGTTTTGATAAATTCAAGATGTTAATATTGAATCAATACTAGTGGTTATGTGTGGCTTTGCTCGCGTGACTATGTTGGTTAAAAGTAGCATTTGAAACGTAAAATTCATGCATTCGAACACTAAAAGATTTGATGGATAGTTGTAGTAGTGCCGGATGGATACGATTAAAGAAGTACTGATTTTTTTTTGATCTGATATGAGGACTGCCTTGGTGGTCCAGTGGCCGCAGTATGCGTCTGCTTTGCACGAGGTTGTGGGTTCGATTCCCACACAGGACAAAACTTTGTGTGACCCACAAAGAATTGTTCTGAGTCTGGTTGTAATTTGTGTAATTGTATGTTTGTAAAGTCCCCCGCGACACAGAGCTTGTTCTCTATTGCGGGTAAAATGACAGTTAAAAAATGTCAGTTTATACAATCTGTCCTTCTCTGGCATGCGCTCCCTCGTGAAGTCAGGATGGCCACTAACCGCTAGACTTTTAAATTGAAAGTGCGGGACAGTCTCTTGACCTCTTTAATAAACTGGCAAAGTCATCACATCAGATACGATATTATGTATTTATTATGTGTTTAGTTATAATTATATAATAATAATAATATTTTCGGGACAACTCACACATCGCTTTCTGATCCCAAACTAGGCAGAGCCTGTACTATGGTAACCAGACAACTGATAAACATACTTATATATTTCTAAATACATACATATTATAGATAAATTACACCCAGACACATTCGTGCTCATCACACAAAGATTTGTCCTGGGTGGGAATCGAACCCACGACCTCCGGCGTAGCAGTCAGAGTCACTAACCACTAGACTAACAGGAAATATGTATATATTGCGAATGCTATGTAAAATCTTGGCCATGACCAGCAGTGGACATCTTTTGGCTGTGATGATGATGACCTATATACAAATACCTATATTTGCTGAGATTAACGCGTTCAATCGTAAATAGATTGTTGAAACTTCTAGATAGCTGTTCTGAGTTTAGGTTGGTGTATGTATTAAACATTTTTTATAATATTTTGATAGCAAGCAAGCATATAATGCATTGATGGTAAGCAGTTAACGTAGCTAATCGATATATATAGCTACTAGGGGTCGCCCGCGACTTCGTCCACGATGTAATTTAGAATATTTTCCTCGATTTTGCAACATATCTCACTACTGCTCCGCTCCTATTGATCATAGCGTGATGTTATATAGCCTATAGCCTTCCTGGATAAATGCACTATTCAACAAAAAAGATCTATTCTAATCGAACCAATACTTTCTGAGATTAGTGCGTTCAACCAACCAGACAAACAAACTCTTCAGCTTTATAATATTAGTATAGATAATCGAAATTACAAGCTTTCGAATGCTTATGATTGTTCGACAATTATAGATAGCCCTGGGTTAGGAAGTCATTTTTTGTAATCACAAACAGCAAAACACACAACCAAATTACTACACACAGCTGTGTGTAGTTATTTAGGTGTTCTGTGTGTGTACGGTGGAGGGTCTACCCCAGGCGGGATTGTTCGCTTAAAGTGCCTTGTACTAACCTATTTACTACCTACCTACACTTAAAAAAAACCTTTTCTCCCTTCTCTTAAAACTAGCCCCCATAAAAATACTCCATGAAAATCTTTACCATCGTGTCATCAATTTTACAATCAAAATAACGACATATTTTAACTGACGGGCATCAAACCCACACCGCCCTGCACTAAAACTTCACTACCCTTAAAACATTCGATCTTTAGGGTGTCGGTTTTATGTCATACTTGTTATTACCTCCGTATCTGTTTGCGTTTTGTTAGTCAAGTGTGGATTAATATTTGTTACATAAGTTTTTTAGACTTATCATAGCAACGCATATATGACCCACTGCTGGGCATGGGTCACCTCTCCTCTATCAAGAGAGAGAGAGGGAGGGTTCAGACCTTAATTCACCCACGCTGTGAATCTAATGCGGGTTGGTGAATCAGACATGTCTTTAGAATTTTTTCTAAGACATGTTTTTTTATACTACTAAAAAAGAAACCAAGCATATGGCCCGCCTGATGTTCAGCAGTTACCGTAGCCTATGGACGCTTGCAATTTCAGAGCTATAACTTACGGGTTGCCGACTAAAATATGAACACCATGGGTTTTGTGATGAAATTTCCCCGGAACAGCAAAACTTTTCGTTAAAAACGCATTCCTTAATTAGCTCTGCAAACTTGTAAAAAATGATAAGCAGTTACCGTAGCCTATGGACGCTTGCAATACTAGGAGTATCACTCACGCGTTGCCGACCCTTTAAAAACTTTTTAACTCCTTATACTTACTCCAAGCTTTCCAACTGACAAGATTTCTCGTTTTTTAGTCTTAAATAATAAACAGTCCGCCTGGTCGAAAGCAGTTATCTAGCTTATTTACGCTTGTAATACTATGAGCATCACTTGCGAGAAGCTAACTAAAAAGTACAAGCTTTTGAATGCTTATAACACCAGGATTTTTTATCATAATATGTAGTCTTGAGATGAGAAAAACGATTCTCTTAAATGAACATTGAGGACCTGTAACTACTAGAGCTTTAGTAAAAAACTACACCACTGTGTGTAGTTATATGCTTGTAGCTTTTGTCTTAAATTTAAGTGTGATTTAAATAACAAATGGATAAAGAAATCTAAAAAACAAAACCACAAATGCAACAGGTAGACTCAAAAACGAATCTATCAAAAATATCACTAAAATAACTCAATAAAATTCAAACAGAAAAGTTAAAAAGAAATAAAAACCATGTTTGTAATCTAAACTAAACCACTCAACGTCAATCAGCGAACAGCAGACAGCCACTGTATGACGAGAATTCAACTATCAACGGAAAAACAACGAAAAAAACACGAAAAAAGGGGCAAAAATAATGAATAACCTCGAAAAAGTTCACACGAAAAAAAATACCCGCAAACGAATTTTTACCGATCTTTATTTGCGTTTTACGAGCTACGGTGGAAAGTGAGAGTTAAAAAAAAACACTATTTCTATCGGCCACGCGTGAAAAAACGGAAAAAATGGCATCTACCCGATGAAACTGAAAGTCCTATATCCAGAGCTCGCTTTATGTATTGGGTTCCGTCGGCGAGCTTTCCTGTGAGAGTAAAAAGTATTCAATTCGGATGGAGAAGATAGGGAAATTTAACCAATGCTTTACTGAGATAAATAAAGAAAAAAACGTTTAATGGACATGTAGATATATACTAAGCTGAATGTGATTAATAAAATAAAAAGCTTGAAAATTTGACTGCATGGTTGGTTCATTGGCTATTTACGCCGTCATTTACTACTGTGTGGGATATCGTGGGTTCAATAGCCACACGGGACAAAATTTGGATAATTCATAAAGTGAGTTTTATCAGTTATTAAAATTGTATGTTTGTAAAGTTTCCCGCGAAACAAGCGTGTTCGGGAGGTACCTTTTATAAAACGGACAAAAAAAGATACTCCTACAACACAGGGAATCCTAGTATACGATCTAGGGCTTCACCCCAAGTACTACAGGATGTTTGAGGAAATAAAACATTTTATTATTTATTATTATTATAATTTGTCCGTGTGGTGACGGATTAAGAATACAAATGTCACCTCCCCGTTCTATCCCGAGGATGTCGTAAGAGTCGACTATCGGAAGTAAGTCAGGCAGACAATATCCACTGATAGAGAGAGAAAACTCGAAACCAATCCCTATACCAACCCGTCTGACCTGCGTGGTATAGTACGCTAATATCCCTCCAAGATGACCCGTGCCCAGCAGTGGGACATTTATAGGTTAAAATGATGATGTTTATTATAAATAGAAACTAAAACAATGGAACAGAACATATAAAATTTTGTCGTGGTGATCAAAAGGCCAAACATGGCCGCAGTAAAATTACAGTGTTGGTTTTCGGTTAGGTGATGCTAAGTCAATACGCAACTTCTTTTTACAAATAAATTCTTGCCTGACAGCTATTATGGTTTAATAATGCAAATGAGTTCTTACTTATGTTGGTAACCTACCACATATATACTCTTCTTTTTTTTTTTTTTTTTTTTTTTTTTTATACTACCAAGGTGACAAACAAGCATACGGCCCGCCTGATGGTAAGCAGTTACCGTAGCCTATGGACGTTTGCAACACCAGGGGTGTCACTCACGCGTTGCCGACCCTTTAAAAACCTTATAACTCCTTTCTTGAAGAACCCCATGCTATAGTCTCTTGGGAAAACCTGGGCAGGGAGCTCATTCCACAACCTTATCGTACGTGGTAAGAAATTCCTCTGGAATCTTACGGTACGGCATGTTTGAGGTGCAAGGATGTGAGGATGAACTCCCTGTCGGTGGCGAGAGGTGCGTTGATAAAATGTGGCCGTGGGCATCATCTCGAACAATTCCTCAGAACACAGCCCATTGTACAGGCGGTAGAACACACACAAGGAGGCGAAGTCTCTCCTTAGACTTAGTGGATCAATACCGCCTGTGAGCTTGGGATCGTCAACAATCCTCACAGCGCGTCTTTGGATAGAATCAAAGGGTCCAAGCTGGTATCCAGGTGCTCCCGCCCAAAGGTGGCAGCAGTACTCCATGTGGGGCCGGACTTGCGCTTTGTAGAGCAGCAGTCTTTGGCCCGCGGTGAAGTACCACTTTGCCCTGTTGAGCACACCTAGCTTTCTAGATGCCAGCTTAGCCTTGTCTTCCAAGTGATGTCGGAACTGGACGTCACTAGAGATGTCGACGCCGAGGATCCCAATGCTCTTGGATATTGTAAGGGCTGTGTCTTGGAATTGTGGAGCCATAGCAAATGGGGCTTTCTTAGCGGTGAACGCGCAAACTTGTGTCTTACTGGGGTTAAATTGGACTAAATTTAGTCGTCCCCAATCAGAGACTCTGGAAAGAGTGCTACTGATTTCAGACACAAGTTTTTCGCGACTTTCATCAACAATGGAACGAGGGATATTTGCGCGGCTTGTGTAAAAAGTGTCCCCGGTGCTGTCATCCGCATAGCAATGAATGTTGTCGGTAGACAACATATCATTTATATGCAGAAGAAACAACGTCGGAGACAGCACAGAGCCTTGCGGTACGCCAGCATTGATGTCCAGGCGATCCGAGCAACAACCGTCAACGACAGTTTGTATGCTTCTGCTGGACAAAAAGCTGGCAATCCATTCGCATAATCCCTCGGGGAGTCCGTATGATGGCAGCTTCGACAGAAGACTCCGGTGCCAGACCCGATCGAACGCCTTAGCTATATCTAGGCTAACCGCCAACGCCTCACCTTGACTCTCGATGGCTAGAGCCCAGCGGTGCGTGAGATACACCAGAAGATCACCCGTCGAGCGACTGTGGCGAAAGCCGTATTGTCGGTCGCTGATTAACTCGTGATCCTCTAGGTATCCCAAGAGCCGCCGGTTTATAATTCGCTCCATCACCTTCGAGAGTAAGGAGGTTATAGCTATAGGCCTGTAATTCGTTGGGTCTGATCTATCGCCCTTTTTGGGCACCGGATGCACATTGGCGGTCTTCCACGAAGACGGAACTCGCCTTCTGTTGTACGAGAGTCCGAAAAGACGCGTTAATACAGGACATAACTCAGGGGCACATTGCTTTATTATCTTCTGATAATAGGAAGTGTGTACAACTATGTGCTAGTTTCAAGTGTATACAATGTCTGTTCTTGTGAGACTCAAGAACAAATAGATCTAAGTGAATTCATAACAGTTTAAATGAATCATTGCCAGGAGGCGCACGGAGAAGACAAAATCGAAAAGTAAGTGCTTTTTTATACTACCAAGATGGCAAACAAGCATAGGTACGGCTCGCCTGATAGGAAGCAGTTATCGTAGCCTATGGACGCTTGCAACACCAAGGGTGTCACTCGCGCGTTGTCGACCCTTTAAAAACCTTATAACTCCTTTCTTGAAGAATCCCATGCTATAGTCTCTTAGAAAAACTTCGGCAGGCAGCATTCTACAACCTAATCGTACGTGGTAAGAAATTCCTCTAGAATCGTACGGCATGTTTGAGGTGCTAGGATGTGAGGATGAACTCCCTGTCGGTGGCGAGAGATGCGTTGATAGAACGTGGCCGTGGGCATCAACTCGAACAATTCTTTACACTTTGAATAAAGAAAGACATGACGTAGTAACTATTGCAGCATTTAAACTAAAGCCGTAAAATATTAATAAAAGGAAAATAAACTATCAGGACCTAACCGTGGAACCCCAAATAACTGTACAGGCATTTTTTTAATATTTTTTCAAGAGGATTTTTTCGGCCATGCGTCCATCCAACAAATTGTGCATGTGTTGCGTGCAACAGGGCTAGCCTTTTTCATTGTTTTGACGGCCAATTCTATTTGGCAGACGTTTTTTTTTTTTGGAACGTCAAAAAGCCGCATAGTGCGCTTTGATTGGAGTACCAGTGAAAGTTCTTTTTTTATGTAAAACTGTAACGTTTTTATAGGCCATGTTGAGTGTTGTGATGGATTGTGACGTGTTGGATGTAGGTCTTACGTTAAGTTAAACGGGGTCGTCTATGAAAAGTTGTGTCGAAAAAATGTGTAAGACTGAGTATACCAAGGGATTCTTTAAGAAAGGAGTTAAAAAGGTCGACAACGTGTCTGTCAAGACGTCTGACAAGTCTACAGTTCCACAGTCAGGCTTGTTTGCTATTATGGTGCTTTACCTCTCTTATCTGCTGAAAAAGCAACTGTACTGCTTTAATGGAATATAATAGAAACGAAAATGATGGTTCTTTAATGAGCTAAAATCATTGACACAATGCGTTCATCTTACGATATGAATATTGAGAACTTTTTAGAATCGAAATTAACATTTCGAGAAAATGAAGAGAAATTGTGATAATAACCAAAGGTGATGTACTTAACAATAGGTACTTATAATAACTAAAAAAGAAAGGTCCATACAAGCGGGCTGCACTTTACAGAAGAATATTAAGCTCGCCTTTGTACATGATTTTTATTTTAAGTATTATTGTAATGTTTATTTGTGTGTACAATAAAGAATTAGGAGATATCTATTGTTGGTAATACGCGAGATATACTTCTAGAATTGCAAACGGATTTATAAAAGGCGACGATAACTGCTTACCACCTCTTGAGGGTGAGCGAGAGTTGGTTATGAGGCGCTCATAGCCAGGAACACATGGTGTTCGGTAAACGATCAGCAGGGTAAGCTACCAAGGGCGCGGTAGTCCTATAGATGGGAGACCGCAAAGTAGTATTTCATCTAAGCCTCTCCGTGCTTTGGAGGGCACGTTAAAAATCAGTCCCAGTTAGATCACGACAGAGGCCTAAATATGGGTGATCTAAATAACTCTGACATCAGGTTAGCCACTAACCAATCAATAAAAAGAAGACCAGGAGGTCGTATATTTATTTGTCACCGAAGTAGTACAAAAATAAAATCAAAAACTTTAAAAAAAAATAATTACGGATCAATTTTACTGTTCGGCTGTAATATCATGAGCCGTCGGCAACGGTTATTTTGACAATACTCACACAAAATCATTGTGTATGATTTGGAAATGTCTTTATACACATAAATACACATCACATATGTATATACATATATGCCTATAGGTACGTAGTATACATATATGTATAAAAGAATACTACTGCTATTATTGCCTCATTCAAACTTATGTTAACAAGAGACTCTTCTCTTGTTAACATAAGTTGTACCTCTCTAGGTAGGGCACCATACTAGCGAGCAAACATGACTGGGACGGAACTCCACTTTACAGAAGACCACAGCTAAATAACTACACACAGTGGTATGGTTTTGTTCCTGTGTGTAAGTGAGTACAGGTTTCCAGCGCTCATTTAGGTATGCGTTTTGAAAGAAACGTTTTTCTATCCCAGGGATACTCCATCCTAAAAAATATATATATTGCCCTGGTATAAAAAAATGGGTCGGCACACGCAAGCAATGAACTTCCTGTCGCCACCGACAGGGAGTTCATCTTCACATACTTGCACCTCAAACATGTCGTACCGTAAGATTCCAGAGGAATTTCTTACCAAGTACAATTAGGCTGTGGAATGAGCTCCCTGCCGAGGTTTTCCCAAGAGACTACAGCATGGGGTTCTTCAAGAAAGGAGAAATAAGGTTTTTAAAGGGTCGGCAACGCGTGAGTAACACCCCTGGTGTTGCAAACGTCCATAGGCTACGGTAATTGCTTACCATCAGGTGTGCCGTATGCTTGTTTGCCACCTTGCTAGTATAAAAAAAAAATACTCCTGGGTTTACAACACCTAGAAGAATTTGATGTGAAATGGGTTTTCAAAGCTACTTGAGGAATCACTTAGCACGCTCAGTGTCAGTGATACTGAGTATTTTACAGAAAATCCAATGAAGTATACTCAGTTTACTCAGACTTAGGAATCAAACCCAGATTCTAAACAGAAACATTATACTTTCTACCACTGTTCCATAGTGGCAGCATAAACATAACTCTGAAAAGTAATATTTACTCAATATCTTCAAATAAGTCTCACTCTATCTCTATTTTAGAAAATACTATTTATTTTATTTTAGAAAAGACAACTCCCGCACTAAAGCACAAGCTCTGTGTCGCGGGGGACTTTACAAACATACAATTAACGGACACAAATTACACCCAGACTCAGAACAACTCTTTATGGGTCACACAAAGTTTTGTCCTGTTAGGGAATCGAACCCTCAACCTCGTGCACAGCAGGCACACTGCGGCCACTAGACCACCAAGGCAGGCTCTGATGAGGATTACCTTAATAAACTCTTTCTCTTTCTGTACCTCTCTCTCATTCAACCCATTGCCTACCACCATCCACTAAAACAAACAAAGAACGTTTGTAAACTTTTTCCACATTCAAATTTGATTTTAAATACCCAGACTACCCATTATGAGAACTACCGCAATAACCAATAAATCGACGGAGAGACACTCCAAATTATATGTAGGTAGTATATAGGTGGCTATGTACCCGGTACATGCAGATTAAAGTACATAGAAAAAAGTAAATACATGATAAAAAAGCCACATTTTATTATGAGCAGATCAGGGGAGCTGTTGTGTGCGTGCAGATACAGTATGTTCACGTTTTTAATGCTAATTAATTAATAATAAATTTTGTTTAATTTTAAATTTCAGCAGTTTAATTTTTACACTATTCATAAGTATCATGTATTTGATCTAAATTAATAAATGAATTTGAATTTGACTTTAGTTTGTTATTATTATAGTATTTTAGCCCGCGGATCGATCGACCGTTTTAGCTTCATTGAGTACAACGGATCTGGATTAAATTTAGCATAGAGATAGATTATAGTCTGGAATAATACATAGGCTATTTTTTCCCCGGAAAATTCTCTGAAAATTATAGGCGCGGGCGAAGCCGCTGGCAGCGAAATCAAAAGCATATATATCCCAAGGGACCATTTTTTCTTCTGGGATAAAAAGTAGTCTTTGTACTATTACTAACTATAATCTCTCTCTATGCCAAATTGCATCTAAATTTGTTAAACCATTTTAGCTTGATTGAGTAACAAACATCGATCCATCCATCCAAGTTTTTGCATTTTTAATATTAGTAGGATATATAATAAATGCGAATTTATAGATTCAAATGACGACTTCTTGATTGAAGAACATGTCATGTATCGGAAGAGACTTTACAAACATAGCATAACATATTCACAGACTAAGTATACCCAGAACAATGGAAATGTCTCACAATTATTTATGCCCGTGCAGGGATTGAACTAACAACGTGACATACTTCGCACTGCAATTTTTATAGGGGATACCTATTTTCAATAAAATAAATATAAACAAAAAAAAACAGTCAAGTAGTTTTTGAGTTATATCGTAACAAAGAAACAAAAAATGACTTAAATACTTACTCTTTATTATATTAGTAAAGATGTAGTGGACTATAAAATAGTCATATATTATTTGTATTGTTTCCATGTAAATGAATATTTTTGATATTGAAAATAAATTAAGTAGTAAAATTTTAATTGTGCTGTAAAAATTTGGGTATTAACATAAAACGAATTACATAAATTTTGTCAAGATCGTGCACTAAAAATTTTACAATCGCTTTTTGAGCATAAAATAAGCCTTAAAAAAAAACAATCATATTACATTCTTAAAACCGCAGTATAAATACGTAAATACGTCATCTGAATCGACAATAAAAATAACATCTAAAATAACTAATTTTGATTTGATTCATATTTCTAAATACCCCTTAAAGTACCAACAGACTTTGACTAATAAAATATCCTAGTCAGTATAAATAATATGCATTTGCGTTTGTTCAAAAATACAAAAAATACTCAACATAATTATCCAAGTGATCTCTTCCTGATAATCAAAAAACCTGTCTGACAATATCTGAATAATAAACAAACGAGTTACGAGCTAATTTTATCACATCTTAACGTACTAATAAAATATTACACGCTACTAAAAAGTGACAATAAAAAATGGAAACAGCCTGTAGATATACGGTGCATATGTGTGAGTGCATCAACACGTACGCACACAGGCGCGTTGTGTGCATGTGTGTGGTGTTTGTACGCTAGTGTGTGTATCGAGGTCACATTGCAATGTACAGGAGCAAGCGGTTGTGATGCAACTTAAAAAAAATTGCCTGCTGCATTGGAAAGTTTTGCCATTTTCTCAGCGTCGATGTTTTAGTAATTCATATGTATATTAGTTTTAAAACTGTATTTTATATTGTAAGTTTAAAGAGAGTTTTAAATGTAGTGCGTGTGTACCAAAGTATTTTTTTTTGTACTTTCTAAGTATGTTAGTAAGTAAATTCATTTATATCTTTACTTATTGTAGTAAGTATATTTTATCTCGTTCATTATATAGGTACTTTCATAATGGGTACTTTTACTTACGCATTTCATAATAGTTTTAGAAAATATTATAATTTTATTATGACTTTATTGTTTTTATAATCTTTATGATATAGATATTAGGCTTGGCAACAGGCGTGTGATGCCCCAGGTATTCCAAATGTCACTTGAGTAAGGTAACTGATTACCATCAGGCGGGCTGTATACTTGTTTACCACATAAGTAGTATAAATAATTTTTCAAATCGGTCCATAAATGACGGAATTATGCGGTAACAAACATAAAAAAAAATACACACGAATTGAAAACCTCCTCTTTTTGAAGTCGGTTAAAAAATAGAATACATATTAACAATGGATGGCGAGTGATTGTTAATGGAATGATCTTTATAAATCTAGAAAACATTTGACAGTCCTCCTATTGGTCAATTGTGGCTAACATAATTATTTTTTAAATATAAAGTGCTTTTATAAATCAGAACGAAATCATGTATTTTATATATACGATAAAATGGTGTGCACTCATACACAACTTCCATAAATTGGTTAGTCATTAACAAGCGACACGATTCCGTTCGTTCCAGATTCAAACCCGACGACCCCCCTCTCAATTCGTCTTGTTTAACCACAACTCATGTTTGTGTCCTAGTTTTTTTGTAACACGTACCTTGTGGCAAAATTTGCTGCATTTTATTTATGCAGGCCAAAAAGACCCGATAGTTAACTTTCCCAAATGGCAATGTTGATCGAACCAATCATTTTTTTGTTAATGTATTATGATTTATGTCGTGGGTCCTTTCGGCATTGTGGGTCATTTTGACCCATCGATAAAAGATTGCATATATCTTTATATTCCGATTATTATCGAACTTATTATAGCGAAAATCAATTTAAATATTTTTTTTTTCATTATTTTTGAGAACATTTTCGTATAATTCCTACATCCCGAAATTTGGATTTTGGCGATGCTCTAATAAAGAAGTACTTTTTTATTATCCACTGCATTGATATATTGCAAAGTGAAGTGAGTGACCAATATGCTATCTGTACATTGTCTGGACAGTGAGTAATAAATATGTTATAAACAAGTACATTTGCGTATCGGGCCTTTTTGACCCTGAGCAACGTTGTTAACAGATGCAAACGAATTTAGGTCAAATACAGTTAAGCTTATTGTTCGACGGATGTTAGGTATAAAATGTATTTTGGAACATGAAAGTCTCTGGTTTTTGTTATGTAAATAATTTGGTATTTAAATCAATACGGGACGGGGTCAGCAACGTCAGCAACGTATTGATGACAAGACAGATTTGTTTAAACAAGTATTTTTGTTCGTGCGTTTTGATGTTAATTTTGTGTTCTTTTTGCTTGAATTTTGATGTTTTGTTATTGAAAACTGTATTTTTAAAATTAAATTTACGAAAGTAAAAAAATGGTTATGATTTGCGTTGATGTTTTATTGGATTAAAAGAGATTCCACAAATTCATAACTGGCGCCATCTACCAGGAAAGAGAGCCTAGGTAAATCACGCTATCGAAGTTCTCACAAATAATAATAGGTATAACACACAACGACTAATCTTTAGGTAGCAACCCAGCTTAGTCGGAGTCCCTCTTTTCTATGGAAGAACCTGTACAAGGCAATTTATACTCAGAATTACAAGTAGTCCATAATTTTCAGTCCCTTTAAAATAAAATATAAAAAAATGGCCATTAAACAGTGTAGAGTGTAGGTGTACTCTATTACCGAAAATGCAAGGCTTGTCACGGCACGCATTAAAAATCGACAATCGTAGTGTGCGACTGAGTGGCGGCACCACTTCTAGCTTTAATAGATTTATTTTTAATGTATTGAGTAATTTTAAATATCAATTTAAGTATTTAAATAATATATATAATACAAGTAATTTACATGTTAAACTATATTTACACAAATTAGAAATAAAAATAAAAAAAAACACAAAAAGGCAACAATTGTTGTGTCTTTTTTAATGTGATTAAATTTTTAAAAATACATTTCAAATACCATGTTTATTCTCATTAGTTGGCAAGAACGATAGACATATTAAGTATTTTGTTATGTATGTATGAAATAATGTACTATGTTGAAATATACATGAAAAAAAAACATATTTTTCATGTATATCAAATCAAAATAATCAAAATTCATTTATCATTTAATCATAATGTTAATTGGTATTTAATAAATAAATAAAATGGCATAAATAAATGTGTCCTACAATTTTAGGATGTATGATTAGTAACCAGTTATGTTATTCCAGTTTAATATTAACTTTGGAATAACATTTTCTTCCTTAGAGGAGCTGTTCTAAATGAAGTAATAATACGAATGTATAGAAGAATAATTACATCGGTATATATTTTATTTTATTTTATTTTAGAACTTTATGCACACAATGTACAATGGTGGGCTTAATGCCAAAGGCATTCTCTACCAGCCGACCTTAGGGTGATGCAGAGATAAACGAAGTAGGTGCAAGATTCGAAAGTAAAATAAGAAAATTATTTCAATATTAAACTAAAACAGAATATGTTCAAATATACTTACTTATAATAATACAATTACATAAACTACATGATACACTAACTACACATATATAAATAAATATACAAGTCTATAAATAATAGATATATAATATACTACTAGTGTGATGATCCTGCCAGTCCGTCGAAGAGGAGATCCCGAACTTTCAGTTTAAACATATATTTGCTAGTTGCCATCCTGACTTCAAGAGGGAGCGCATTCCAAAGCAAGACAGACTGTATGAAGAAGGAGGAGTGTACAAAATCAGAAGTGTGAGAGGGACAAGCAAGAAGTAGATTATTAGAAGAACGTAGTTTACGATCATGCTGTAGTTCTTTAAAAAAATCTTGTCAGAAAAGCCCAGTGCGAGCGGATACCTCAACACATCAGTCGCACTATCAACACGCAGTAAATTGTGTAAAAAAAACCTTTTTAATATTTAAACCTCACTTGTTTTGATATCAGTTATTTCCTTACATGTTTTAATAAAGTTATTTTTGTCAGTGTACACATATAAATACATTTTAACGTTGTTTATTATACGAATTTTAGTTAAGTGCAGATATTATTTGTGTGCCACATTGTGTGTACAAAGTAAACAATGTTTAAGGACGGCAAATGTTTTTAAAACATGTCCTTTATATATGTTAAGGTCTGACTATCGAAACAGACATTTTCCTCGTGATTAATTTTGAATAAAAAACTAAAATAACTCGACACTGACATTTGACGACTATTTAAAATTATATTGTTACTTCGCCCTGTTGCGAGTGTAATCATTCCTTTGAGGCCGAATATTGGACAACATTAATTATATTATTCATTAATTACATTTTGAACATGCCATAGTTTATTAATATTGATACAGCATTTAATTCTTAAATATTAAAGCAATGTGGAAAAAGACGAGCCCGGAGCAGGATTCGAACCTGCGCCTCTTGGGTTGTGCTAGGCCGGAACCCGAGAAGCGCAGGTTCGAATCCTGCTCCGGGCTCGTCTTTTTCCACATTGCTTTAATATTAAACTATATTTGAGCTGATTTCATAGCAAAAATGGTAACAATATTTAATTTAGTTCTAAGTTTGTATGTGTTTAAATTAAAAATAATTTATTTTTCAAAAAAATCCACCAACATAATATTTTAATCATACTTTTAGTTTTAAAATTGAGTATCGTAAATAAAAGATTCTTAAAGTCCAAGAGCCATTGGGCCAACAGAATCTTCAAGGTTACATTTACAGATCGCTACAATGAATTAATCAGTTACACATACTCAGCTTGCATTACAACACCAGCATATAAAATATTCGTTTCAAGTATTCTTAATAGCATTTAAAGTACGCTGCATTTTGGCCGCATAACTTATCGTACAATTTTACTTCATAGATAAGTATGAAACAGGCATTTCTTTGAAGAGGTTTTATTTTGCCCAATGTTTGGATCTGGTTACGGGAATACAGAATTGTCTAAATCCATAATCGAATATTATAATTGTATAAAAACAAACATTAAGCATGGTTTTGTTAATTTCTGTTTTGTATAATTTGTTTAATGTACCCCGCGAAAGTTTAAAACTCAATTTTGCCTTATAAGCGAACCTTCCAAAATATTTCGGCAAAAAAGAGAAATCGATAATGACATTTACGATAATACGCCTAATATAAGAAGTAATGAGAAGATATTGATTGCATGAAAATCGATTTCAATTGCATTCGTGAACCTGTTCGGTGACCTTTGTCGTTTTTGTTTCGGCATCAGCCTTGTGAGAATATTAAACTGCTTGTCAAAATAATAAAATTTATATGCCCATGATGTTGGGATATTTAGTATGGTTGCTTTTAATTTAGGATCTTCGTATACGTTGTTAGTAATATATAGTAATAAAGTGTATAGTAATGTTTGTATTTTATTCAAGTATATCTGCGCGATATTAGGTTTAAGTTTTATCATAATGTCATAAAAAAATGTATTAAATAAATCTTTATTTGTGTTGAACTGTGTTATTTATAGATATTGTTTAATAATCAACAGCTTTTTAAAAGTACATGTATTATTTTGACAATGAAGTTTAGCAAAGGCTTATTGAATATATTATAAATATTTATTTCATAAAATATTTCAAAAATATATTGGATGGTTGTTTGTCTTCATAGCCTTGACAATAATAACACACAATAAAATATAATAATTAAAAACCAGATGTTATCTTCACAGTACTTAAACATACGTTTTTTTTAATAAAGTAACAAATTTAATCACGTTTCCTTCAAGGCATAATGTTTAATTAAAATCAAGTTATGTATGACCTTTGCGAAACCGATCCTTATATAAGCTCCGATAGATGGCGCTGATGCAATGCAGCTTCAAATTACGAAGGTACCATAAAATGTTGTAATAATTGTAAAAGTAATTCATATATACATAAATATAGTAAGTCAATAAAAAATGTTTGCAAGCTTAATTATCACGGACGAATCTTTCGTAATTCCTTGTAAAACGTTTGAACAGTACCTAGTGGTAAAATGACAGGTCAGGTATTTTTTAAACAGTGTAATTTGCTTGCTCCTTGACATTTAAAAACCAAATATTAGTGGTTCTTCTTGGAAAGATTACTGTTGGTAAAGAAAATAAGGAAAATCAATGGACTTAATAAAGCTATTGTGATAAATGAAGGACTTCCTTAGTGACGCATTGGTAATACGTACTATTGCCACACAGAAGTCTTGGGCCCAATCCCTAGGTTGATACCGCATTAGCTTCCATAGTTTCAGAAAATAGTATGAGTCCAAAGTATGGAAATGTACCCGGTGTATCACAATAAGTTCGTCTTCTTTTACATAAAACTAACATAACTGGCTAAAGCTTGGGTGTCATACACCTCTGTCTACCTCTTTGCGTAAAATAATGCAAAGTTATTACACAAATAAAATGAATTAAATACGCAGTCAACATGTAACCAAAGGCAATTTTGTTTCGCATGTAAAAGTAAATTTAAATACTTTTTTACTTATTAGATCGAATTTATGTATCATCATTCATATCCTCAGTCTCTTATTTATTAAATACATAATTATAATAACGCTTAAAATAACTATAACATTATTATAGTCCTCTCACTCGGCAAATAGACATGTACCATTACTCACTCATTCTTTACGACTTCCGAGAAATGCAAGTATATTTTTAGCCTCAAACTAAAAAGTATAACAGTAACTGCATACGCGTTGCACTAGAACGGCTAACGGATCTCGGGTGGGCATTAAAAACAAAAATCTAACAACCGGCGCCAGCGCACACAAAAAGAAATGTGCATACTCTCTCTTTGCCTTAGGTTCAATAAAAAAACGAGTCAAGCTCAGAACGCAGCGCGATGCGTTTATTTCAGCAATTGACCTAAATACGCCACATGGTCGCGCCAACTTAACGCACATCGGATATACGTATACGTTAGCGTGTGTGACTTCAGACGTATGTGTGCACGATACAGGTTGTATTGTGCTGGTAGAGTGGGAAAAATAAATCATTGATTATTTTTTAAAGTTTTATTATTTATTTTTAAGTTTGTAGTTTTTGAGCATAGTTTTACTTTTTTTTTTTAAACAACTTCCGCACAAGGTAAAGCACTGTGTCGCAGGGGATACAGACAAATATTCAATCCACGGACAGACAATCAGATTAGGAACAAATATTTATGCACCACACAAAGTTTTTTACTGTGTGGAAATCGAATCCATAACACATTGCTTCTCTTGCTAAGCTACTGAGTTTTATTTTACGCAATAATATTTTTTTCCGTTCTATTGTTCATTTATCACAATACTTTGTTACAAAAGTTCTTAAATTTATATGTTTTCAGCCCTTTTATATACTTTTCAAGAACTCAAAGTTCAAGGTTTTGAAGCACTTGTTGAATGAACTTAAAATTCTTTACAATCTATTAAATTTATTGAAGAATTTTGTAAGAATGATTCTTTTAAGGTTACTTGTAATAAAGTTGTATCTTTAATGGTAATGAAACAGCAAGTAGACAGACAGAACAAAACATCACGCCTTTGTCTCCTAAGGGGTATTAGGTAGGTATGTACAGACGTAACAGCGATCAAGCGTTTTGACAAATTACAACCAGACCCGAAACAAAGAACCGTGCTCATCACACAAATATTTGTCCTGAGTGGGAATCGAACCTACGACCTCTGTCTTACCTAACAACAGGTCAATAAGAGCAATTAAACGAAATAAAATGATAATAAAAAAACTTATAATAATGATAATAATTAAAATGTATTTTGTATGCTGCCACTACATGCAATGACAAGCGATATTGAATTGTGGCGGCGATGTCCATGTGTGCGTTTTAATTCTTTCACACATTTTTGAGTTGAACACTTTTTATTTGCGCGTTTTTTCACCGTGTGCGTTTAGTTACGTGCGCATGAGTGTGTGTCGCAAGTGTGTGTGCGCTAATTGCGATAGCTACTTCATTTAAATTTCGACTGTCAGTCGCTGTGGGGAGAAATTGGTGTAAGTATAAATTTGAAGTTTTTATGGATCGTATATTTTTGTTGAATTTGAAAGTTATACTTTTTCTTCTGCTCTAAATTATAGATTCATTTGATTCAGTTAGATATGTACCTATGTTTAGTATACAAAATGAAGTTTTCCTTGATTTTAAACGATTAGAATAGACTGCGAAAAACTTCATCATCATCTTATCTAGTCTACTGATGAACATGTACGTCTCTCCAATGTACTGCTAGGGAATTATTATTTTAGAATGTGGCTTAATAAGCAGGTAACAGTCAAATCAATTAAAAGACACCTTTTGATTTAAGACTGTTTACTATCAATACTGCATTGTTTTAAACTATTTTATTTAATTATGACTGCCTCGGTGGTCCAGTGGTCGCAGTATGCGCCTGCTGTGCGCGACGTTGTGGGTTCGATTCCCACACAGGAAAAAACTTTGTGTGACCCACAAAGATTTTTTCTTAATCTGGGTGTAATTTGTGTCCGTTAGTTGTATGTTTGTATAGTCCTCCGCGACACAGAGCTTGTTCTCTAGTGCGGGAGTTGTCTATTTTAAAAAGAAAAAAAAAAGAAGAAAACCATCAATTTCTTAATATGAATCTTTCATCTATTTTTATTGGTCACTTAAATCACAGATCAGTATCGGGAAGTGCGTACTGCATAGACACCTGCACGCGGGTGCAGCCGACAGAATCCTGGCGACCTTGTCGAGCCGGAGCTGCGCCCAGTTAGCATTGAACGCTTTGAAGCAAGTTTGGTACACGGTACACGCTAGTACCACATGTACAGTATAGGTCGTAAAACTGATGAAAAAATAGAAATATCGAGACTGTGGGTAATGATTTAAATAATGACGCCTTTGGTTTTATATTTACCCATACCATTTACTACCTATTTGGCTTGTTATCGACTTCCATCTGTAATTTAGTTATTTTTCGCTTTTTAAAAGAAAGAAAAGAAAGAAAGAAAAAATATTTATTTTGTCTTTACATCTTACTACAGTAATCAAAAAATATATGTAATGGTTACAAGACAAAACAGGACCCAGCTCAGCGATTAATTGCAACATCGCAGACTGCAGCGCTGATATTCTGCTGCTTTTTGATATATTCTTTTTTCTTTTTGATGAAAATATTAGGTAAAACAAAAAGTTCAATTTTTAATCAAAATATTTTAGAAACAAACGGGCTTTATATATTCAAGGGATAAAATATTCATACACGATGTCGTAAATTGATGCTTGAGCAATATAAAGACACAGCCACGACCACGAGACGCTTAAACTTATCAAGATATTTACTACAAGTACTGATTTCATTATATTATTTCTTCCGCTCGTAGTTTTGCCTGTGCGTACAATGCCACGGGTGTAGTAATTTTTCCCGGGATAAAAAGAGCCCTATGTGCTATGCCAGACTATATCTCTAATAAGTAGTTCATAAAGGTCCTGCGAAAATACCAGCCTTGTGGTCCAGGCCACAACATTAGAGCTGACCTTATTTGCTTTCTTGTTTAAAGATTTATCGAATCTAATAATTTCTAGTTTTAATGTAAGAGCAAATGAAGAGAATATTACTTTCTTCTGTCAATAATCTATCTTTGTGTCAAATTTTATCTAGAGCCGTTTTGGCGTAAATAAGTTACAAACATCCATCCATCTATTCAACTTTCGCATTTTTAATATTATAGTATAGATTGAAGGATAAGATTTTTGTATATATATATACTATATTATGTTGACCATAACTTTAGCCCCTTGCGAGATGCAACTGGTGAAAGATTTGTTGAGTTTTTGCAAATGTATCAATTAATATTATAATTAATTGAGGTACAGCATAAGTTAAATTTTATGTAATATATAGTGGTGTACAATAAAGTGTAAAATAAATAAATAAATATAAATTACTAACTCAGTGTTATATTTTATTAAATTCCTAAGCATGACAAAATATAATACTGTGAGTGATGAATAAGGTGTTGCGAGTGCCAATATGCCATCAGAAGGCGTTCTGTGTGTCGGCCTTATCGCTATAACCAGCCTTAACACTATAGAATGCAATGAATTGTTATTTTATGCGTTTAAATATGTTATAATGTTATATCAAATATAATAATGTTAATGTATATACTTAACTCTCTGTTATTTTCAATATTGGAAGAAAGATTGCTAATAAACTCTCAAATATATTGCCAATAAAGTATTAACAAACGGACTCTTCAATAGCTAATTTATTTTCTTGCAACCAACCTTTCGATTCAACCTCAAAAATCTGATTACCAGATACGACATTATCAATAAAGTTTACCATATTTATACGATTAATTTTGTAAATACATTATATGTATATCTGGTTTTATTTTTTTACTCTAGAAAATAATCTTTTAATGTTTCATAAAAAACAAAATTATGCACAGAAACTCTAAATAACTAACTGTGGATTACGAATTGATACATGGGAAATACGCCAAAATTACTGTTGACTATGTCAGTTTTTATACTACTAAGGGGACAGACAAGAATGTGTGTCCGCGTGATGGTAAGCAGTTACCGTGGCTAGTTTAGCCGTAGTTAGCTTATGAACGCTTGCCAGGGGTATCTGTCAAAAACCGGTTCGCTGACGCTCAGATTAAATACCACTATGTGGTCACATTTATAGGGTTACCGCGCCCTTGGTTGCTTATGATACTGAACAGCGAGTGCATCTGGTTATGAGCACCTCAAAAACTTATCGACTAAGACTATAAGACTGCCTCGGTGGTCCAGTGGCCGCAGTATGTGCCTGCTGTGCATGAGGTTATGGGTTCGATTCCTATACAGTACAAAACTTTGTGTGACCCACAAAGAATTGTCCTGAGTCTGGGTGTAATTTGTGTCCGTTAATTGTATGTTTGTAAAGTCCCCCGCGACACAGAGCTTGTTCTCTAGTGCGGGAGTTGTCTTTTTAAATAAAAATAAAAAAAATATCGGTGAAACTTGACGAAATATTCAATAAAAGTCCTCACAATTACTTGTCACACTTATGCCACTAAAATGACAACGTAAGAGTAAAATAAATGTATCACAAATATTTATTATCTGTCTCACACCGGTTTGGTACAGTTTCGTTGAATACTGAACTTTCCTCTTGTATAATGTCCTTTTAATTGAAACGAAGAAATTCTCATTTAGTCATTTTATGACATGCGGTAGCTTTGATGTTTAATCAACGGTAAGAATTAAGGGAACTTGATTTTTAATATGCTCTTAAACAATCATTTTTAATAAATATTATATGATATTTGATTGTATCAGTCATTTCACATTTTGTTTTTTTATTTCGATTTATTTTTGATCCAGTTCCTCGCCTAACATAGAGAAAGACGTAGCTCATCGTTATTATATCCACCAAATGACAATCACTACTTGACATAGCCAAGGATCCTCCCAGCACTTGTAAATCTGGCTGCTCTGAAACTCTACGAATTCCATCTTGTTGGAGACCTGCCCAAACTACGTCTTCCAGTTCGTGGTAACCCGTTAAGACCCTGCTTCCCCTTTGCTCGTCTGTTATTCACCCAGTTTTACAACATTATTTTAAAAACATTAAAATAAAATAAAAAATCAACGTTATCATGTTTTCCCTGGCGGACCGAACAAAGTACCTACCTACACGATAAACGTTCGATGCAGCCGGACATTACGGCCTCATTTTTATTTGGCACATAGACAAAAACACCCTTTTTTACATAATACACACGCACATTTATGTACAATACGTACATAACTGAGTAAATAAGTGGACAATACATAAGCGCGCGCTTTCAATAATTAGTGCATGTTTTTTAAACAGAAAATTTCAAATGAACTTTATTGTGATTCGTTTTTTGAATTCGGAATTGGTATTCGTTGTATATGGGTGTATAACGGATTTTATAATGAGAAATGAGTTTTTATGTACACATACATATTTTTAAGTAGTTTTATGTGTATGGTGATTAATATTTTAGTAACGTTGATTAATATGAAGAGATGATGTAGATGCATTATGCTTGGAGGTTCTCTACGATATTGAATTAGAAATAAGGTGATTCGCAAGAAAACCTTAGTAGTGCTCGCAGAACTGAATGACGCTGGGGTAGAAAAGTTCTGGAGTGGTGACTACGAACTGGAAGACAAAACATGGGCACGCCTCCAACAAGTTGATCGACGATCTTGTGAAAGAAGCGGGCAGCCAATGGATAAGATTAGCTCAGAACCAAATGCTGTCTAAATCCTTGGAGGAGGTCTTTGTTCAATAGTGGACGGCTTTTGTTCTTAAATATTCAGATACATTAAAACTAAATATGATTATTCTGGCGGTCTGTTTCGGCATTCCACGCACACATATCGTGGGTAGATTTATTTGATTTGAAATAAAATCCTTTTACTCAAGACAGAAATAGTAGCATTCTATGTACTTGAGAAACTTTGAAACGTCCTATGTCTAATCCTGTAGTTTTTAAAGCACAGAAACACAGAAACACAACTTCACCACTTTATTTAATTGTAGTCTTATTTAAGATGGTAATTCCTTCACCAGTCGGGCAGGTCGCTTCTATGATGCTTTTTTTCTCTTAAATATACTACTATTTTCCTAATCGACTACCTTAGAGGTCCAGTGGCCGCAGTCTGCGCCTGCTGTGCACGAGGTTGTGGGTTCGATTCCCACACAGGACAAATCTTTGTGTGACCCGCAAAGAGTTGTTCTGAGTCTGGGTGTAATTTGTGTCCGTTAATTGTATGTTTGTAAAGTCCCCCGCGACACAAAGCTTGTTTTCTAGTGCGGGAGTTGTCTTTTTTAAGAGAAAAAGAAATCAAATAATTTAAAATCACTAACGAACTGGAAAATCTCAAGTCAATGAAAAACATGTTTAATCTCGATCAAATATCTTATTAAAAACAAAATACTTGTTTTTAATCACCCATAGACTGCATAGCAACAATTTTAGAGCCACATTGACAAGGGCAAATCTTACAAAGTATACTCTTGCAAACGCCATTATAAGTTTACCTTCCATGTTCCCCGTCGTCGAACAAAGACATACGTATAAAGAGTGGTCTCTTTAGTCAGCGAAGGGTCTAAGTGAGCTGGTTGATGTATTATAAAAAGCTAAGGGTTCTTGAAGAGCTAGATTCGAAGGGCAGAGGGTCGGGAAACTGGATTTGGTTGGATATAGTTATATCTATGCGGAGTTGGAAGTTTTGGTGGGACAAAGAATGAGTGCAGTTTGAAATAATATTATTTAATTTATTATACTGACTACCTGTGTTAGTATAATGTTTCTTTATATGATTGCTATTTAGAGAGTAGGGCACCATTCAAGCTAGCAAGTCCGACTATGGAATGACCTAAACCATTTTTTTTAAAGAACTCCTGCACTAGAGAACAAGCTCTGTTGCGGGGGACTTTACGAACATATAATTAACGGACAAAAATTACCCAGAATCAGAACAACTCTTGTTTTGTCCTGTGTGGGAATCAAACCCACAACCTCGCACAGCAGACGCATACTGCGGCCACTGGACCACCGAAGCAGTCAAACAATAACTACATGGATACGCTTTTAACGAAACGTTTTTCTACCTATTGATACTTCATAATAAAACTCTGGTGTTAACATTTTTGGGTCAGCAAGACGCTAGTGATATCTCCAGTATTGCCGTCCATAGGCTACGGTAACTGCTTACCATCAGGTGGGCTGCTTGTGTAATTGACTAGCTTTCGACCGTGGTACCGCTCGCGTAGTATATCCATAAAAAGTATCTTATTATTTCATCACACTGAATTACTGTAGCTTTCTACCGGTAATGTAAAGAAGAAAGGTAATGTAAGAGAGGTAGGGCACCATACAAGCGAGCAAGCCCGACTGGGGGAGGACCTCCACCTTACAGAAGACCACAGCCAAATGACTACACACAGCGGTGTAGTTGTGTTCCTGTGTGTGAGTACAGGTCGCCAGCGCTCATTTAGGAATGCGTTTTGAAAGATACGTATTCCTATCCCAGGGTTACTTCCATCTTAAAGCCCTGGTGTAAAAAAATGGGTTGGCAACACGCAAGTGATACCTCTGGTAATGCAAGCGTCTATAGGCTACGGATACTGCTTAACATCAGGTGGGCCGTATGCTTGTTTGCCACTTAAGTAGTATAAAAAAAAAATAAAAAAAATGTAATTTTTCATTACGATCGGACTCTACTATTTTGTTTATTTATCTATATTGGATATAATATGAGGAATATAAGCGCTAACAACTAATACTGTAACGAGATTAAAACTATTATAATATTATTGGTACTTTAAAACTACAATCCGCCTTTGTTGTGGTTTTGTACAATGAATAGAGTTAATGTATAAATAGCTAGCTGTTGCCCGCGGCTTCGCCCGCGTGGATGTCGGTTATCGCTGCAAAAAGTAGCCAATGTGTTATTCCAGACCATAATCTATCTCTGTGCCAAATTTCATCCAGATCCGTTCAGTAGATTTTGCGTGAAAGAGTAACAAACATTCATCCATCCATCCATCCATTCTCACAAACTTTCACATTTTTAATATTAGTAAGGATAAACCTATATTAATAATTATACAACATTCTATATAATACCTAAAAGCCATTAAAAAGATACAACATTGAACAATACACAGAAATAAAATACATTTCATACAAATCAATACACATTTCTAAATAATACACATTTAGCTTCAGCTAAAATTCAAATACGGAACTATTTTGCACGTAACATGTGTACACTCACACATGCACCATGTATGTGTGCGTCTATCCTTCCTTGACCTAGAGACAGTTACTATCGCCAGTAGGTCAGGAACACTACATACTACACGGGACGTCCAACTAACCACGACCTCCTTCCCCCTTCCCACTAAAGCGAAGCTCAGTCGTCTACGCTGCATTTGAATAGCACTCCGAAGCTCTTTGTATATTGGACGTCGACTAGACGTGTTCGTAGACGGAATGCGGTTGAGCTATTAAATGGCGTCGTATGGAAAATTTCTGGTTTTAGTTTTAATTAGGGATGGGATCGTTCATTAGTTATTTATGTTGTTGAGTTGTTTGAGGTTTGACTACCTTTGTTATGGACTTAACACGTGGTTCGTGTGCGGAATATAAATCGTAAAATTAGGATGTAAATGGGAAATTATACAGTTTGGTGGTTTTATTAAGTGATAGTGGATTATTGTTTCATGTGGAATATTTTGTTGATAACGTAGATTTTTCATCTCAACCAATAAACGTCCCACTGCTGGGCACGGGTCTCCTCCATACATTTGGAGGGATATTAGCCTACTATACCATATTTTATTTTGCACAATAATAATAATATAATATTTTGGGGACAACTCACACATCGCTATCTGATCCCAAACTAGGCAGAGCCTATACTATGGTAACCAGACAACTGAAAAACATATTTATATATTTCTAAATTCATACATATTATAGATAAATTACACCCAGACACAGAACAAACATTCGTGCTCATCACACAAAGATTTGTCCTGGGTGGGAATCGAACCCACGACCACCGGCGTAGCAGTCAGTCACTAACCACTAGACCAACAGGCCACTCAAAATACTCAAAATGGTTTCTAGGTCTACTCAAGTCTTTAGAACACGCGGCGCTAGTGGCACTTTCCGCTAGGTGACTAATACTTATAAAGGAAAACTACACAATATATTTTTTTTTTCTTAAAAAAGACAACTCCCGCACTAGAGAACAAGTTCTGTGTCGCGGGGGACTTTACAAACATACAATTAACGGACACAAATTACACCCAGACTCAGAAAAATTCTTTGTGGGTCACACAAAGTTTTATACAGCAGGCGCATACTGCGGCCGCTGAACCACCGAGGCAGTCTTTAAATTCTTAATAATTTTAAATAATTATTAATAATTAAATTCTTATTTTAATTCTTACTCTTCTAATAAAAACAAATATGGGGTTGTATTTGGTATTTTATATCAAGAATATCTAGCTCATGAAGACCAGGAAAACGAATCCGGTACCTCAACACTGCAGTCGTACCAGCTACAATACACGATCGAGGCAAAACTTGCAATAATAAAATAATTGCAATATAACTACGTAGGTAAGAATTCGTTTAAAAATCAACTCATGCGCATCGTTGCGCCGCTGGCGCATGGCGATACATTTTATCATGGCCATTATTGTTACCATTAAATATGGATTTATTCTATAATATGCAAGAAATTAGTTGATAAATACGATAAAACACTAGTCAGCGATTACAGTAGTTTTTACAGGGTCGGCATCGCACCTCCTGGTATTGTATATAAGTGTCGATAGCCTACGGTAACTGCTTACCATCAGGCGGGCCGTATGCTTGTTTGCGACACAAAATAACTGCTTTATAGGCAATCATCATGTTTACTGAGTTCATTCTAGTATTTATTAATAAAAAGATGCTAACGTTATCTAGCGGTAGAATTTGGCAGTAGGTAGTAGATAAAGAATCAAATGCCGCCGCAAGATGGCGCTAGGATAAATCGATATTTTCCTTACGTCATTCCAGTCGCTCGAACAAGGCGTATAAATTAAGATATCTCAACCGCTTAGTTCCTACAGCATAAGATTGCGCTTATATTATTTGCGCCCGATAGTTGTACTGTTAAGTATTCTGTGCCGTTAGTAAGGTTTTCCAGTTTTCCAGTAAACGCACTGCAGCACGGTGTTAAAAACAGACGCTTTGCTACAAGAGAGGTAGAGCCCCATACTAGCGAGCAAGCCTGACTGGGGTAGGACCTCCACCTTACAGAAGACCACAGCCACACAGCGGTGTAGTTGTGTTCCTTTGTGGGTTTAATTACAGGTCTCCAGCGCTCATTTTACGTTTTGAATCAAACGTTTTTCTATTCCAGTGTTACTCGAACTTAAAGCCCTAGTATAAACAAATATATATTAGACCGTTTTTCTATTCTAGAGTTACTCAAACTTAAAGCCCTGGTATAAAAAAAATATATGAGACATTAATTTGAGATGCCGACATTATGATCTATGTAGTGCATGTGAGATGTAGGAAAAATAACGTCAGCACCTCGTAAGTGATGTCTTTGGTATTACAAGTGTCTATAAGCTAAGGTAACGGCTAACCAAGCTGGTCTTGTTTGTAAAATAAAATAAAAATTAATTTTAAAAACTAAAACCCGACTAATTAAAAGTCTGAAAAGTATTAAACAAGTAAACTTTATATAGGTATAGAGGATAGCCGTGGTCGTATGCCACCTTGCCCTAAAGCACAGATTAGATAATAGTTACTACGTTACCTAAAGATCGCTATATTGTTATTTAAAAGCTATCCTTATTATAATATTATAAAGGTGAAAGTTTGTAAGAATGGAAGGATGGATGAATGTTTGTTACTCTTTCACGTAAAAACTACTGAACGGATCTGGATGAAAATTGGCACAGAGATAGATTATGGTGTGGAATAACACATAGGCTACTTTTTACAGCGATAACCGACATCCACGCGGGCGGAGCCGCGGGCAACAGCTAGTATTGTTATATATATGACCACGGCTATTCTCTATACCTATTATGAAGTTTACTTGTTTAATACTTTTCAGATGACGGTTTTTAAGTAGTCGGCTTTTAGTTTTTAAACTTAATTTTTATTTGAAAAATACTTTCTTGTTTTAGTCTTACTATGCATACACATTCGACTTATTTCACCTTCAGCATTTCCTCTCTTTTTTCTTAGTAAATATTACAGGTTGTTTCAAAAAGATAAACGTAGGGTAGATACTTAGTATTTTATCATCTTAAATATAAATTTTGTTATTTTTTTGATATTGTAAGTAAATTCTTTTCGAGCTCGGAAAGCACGAAAAGCCGTTGGTCCTGCGCCTGATCTTTCTTCGGTCGTGTCGGATTGCCGTCCCATCGGACTATGAGAGTGAAGGAATAGTGAGTGCACCTGTGTTTGCGCACACGCTTGTGCACTATATGGCCCGTGCCGTTGGGTAATCTCCGTTCAGATTGGCCGCCGTAACCGAAATCGGTTTGTTCGACTATTATCCAGTATTCATCAATACCTGTTGATATTTTTTAATTGACTGCCTTGGTGATCCAGTGGCCGCAGTATGCGCCAGCTGTGCACGAGGTTGTGAGTTCTATTCCCACACAGGACAAAACTTGTGATCCACAAATAATTGTTCTGAGTTTGGGTGTAATTTGTGTCCGTTAGTTGTATGTTTGTAAAGACCCTGCGACACAGAGCTTGTGTGCGGGAGTTGACTTTAAAAAAAAACAAAAAAAAAACTATTAAACATTTTTGAAACATCCTGTAGAATATAGCTAACACATACACGTACAAGGCGGTGCATAGCCACAAAGTCAAGGGTTGCACTGAGGTTATTGACCGCCGAATCGCAAGGTCACGCACACAAGCACACCGCACACACATGGAACGCGACCGTGAAATTAGAAATACTAGTGACGCGTAGTTTTCATATCGATTGTGTTGGTGTCGATAATTTCGATTTTCAGTATCGATAAACATTAAATCCTTTTTTTTATTTGGTTATTTAAATAACTAACCATAAACAATTTTGACAAATATAGAATAAGGTTTATATTTAAAACATTATTGTGTTCCACTATTAGGTAAATGTCTCCTCCATAGTTTTCGACACCTCTGTTTTCGCTTGGCCACAGTGGGTACCTAAGACGGACGCTGTAATGAACTGAATGCCAATGAGGATTATAATAAAAAAATATATTCGATTATAAATTTAAAAAAGACTGTTCAAAATCTTTAATCATAATATATTATACACTAATTTGTTAGTAAAATTAACAATTGTAATTGTTTTGTATTTAAAAACAATAATTTATTCGAAGGAAGTGCATATGCAATGAAAAATGACCTGGTTCAATATTTTAATTTTCCTTAAAGTACGTATTTAATAGGAATTTAATTATTGGGTTGATTAACCTACTGTAGTCGAACAATACAACGGAATAAAGCATTTTGGTGGTTCGTTGTACTTTGTTGAATGTACCTAATAGTCATTCAACCTAAAGTTAAGTAGGTGTATAGAATAATATATTAAGTATAATATAAAAATGTATTTCCTGTATTAATACCTACCTAATTTACTTAATTTCCTGCTTTTATAAGCGTCGTGGCATTATCACTTTATTGTACATGATTTGTATATAAATAGTATTTTGATAACAAAGAGTTTTGTTTTAAAACTGCTTATTTTTATTATTTAATTACATGTACGTACAATGTATGTACGTAACGATGTGTTATATTTATGTGTTGACAATATCAGATAGTTTTGTCTTGTTTGCTAGTACTTTTGATTACTATGACGACACACAGAAAGCGCATAACTATGCTTATTAGTAAAAGATGATATGCCAAATTAAAATGTTTAATCTCATGTGTTTATTCCATTGTGTTTGCGATATAATCTTGTTAAGACTCTTATTTTAAATACCTAAAAAGTATATAAGATTTTGTCTATCGAGCAAAAGTTAGTTACTTATAATTGCAAAACTAAATGTTACTTAAATCTAAACATTTAAATTAATTTTAATAAACTTACTGTAGAGACGACTAAGACCCAATGAAAAGCTAATTTATTTTCAACATACAACACATTCTTAGCCGCAGACAAAAACCAGTATAAGTTTATTCAACTTCCTAAAAATAAAGTAGGTACCTATGAATAAGAATGTTTTAAGCTTTGAACAGACAAAGCTGCTATCAACCTTGCCACGACCATCCAAATTATATTCAAATCTGTTGTCTGTTGAATTACCAATCACAAAGGCTGAATACTGATTAACTTGAAGAATGCATGGGGTTAGGTTCAACCGTTTCCTAAACCTACACTATTGTATATCGACAAAGTGTATCTTTATTTAGTGACTTTGATATATATAGGTATAATCGATACATTTCAAAGGTATAAAAGTCTACGTGTAATTTATATTATGAGTTTGTTTTGCAGACAAACAATGTGAGCGGTATAAACTCAGATTTTCTTTTACTCTTGTAAATTACAGCTAGTCGCTTAGTATTAAAAATCTATATACGTAAACAAATCATGTCATCTTTTATAGGTACTTCATTATTAAAACTTTTCTAAAAGAATATTTCTAAAAAAACCGATAGCTGACTTCATTTTTAAAACGGTTTTATGAAAATCTATTAAAATTAAACGCAGATACTGATTAGATCATAGTCAGCATCTGCGTTTCATTATCACAGATTTTCAAAAAACCGTTTTAAAAATTGTAGTCGGCTTCTGGGTTTTTTTTAGAAAAACTATCGATATAGTGATCTGTAGGTCTAAAAACGACACCATAGTCATGGAACTAAGGTGTCATTGTACTGTATGAAAGATTCATATATATCACAGTTGCAGTATATTTTCATACCGATAGCTTCAAATACAGTTATTGTTACGTGACAATGCAATTTTTCGATCCCGTTTCCATGATATTTGAATGTATAAGCAATTCGGTCTATTTTTATATCCGTTCCCTAATAACTGTTACTCATAGATTGTTAGATTTTTGTGTGTTAAGATTTTTGATTTAGAATTCCTTTTTTACGTTAATGTGAATCTTATCACTAAAATATGGAAAAGAGACTTTATCATTTTTTAGTAATGAGTTTAAAATTTAAATAGTTTAAATATAAAAAGTTTGTAAAGTCGAAGAGAAGTTTTTTACGTCTTCAAGCAAAAACGACGACGGATTTTGATAAAAGTTAACTGTGCTTACATTTATAAAAAAACGTTCAAAATTTCAGTTAAGTTAACTACTCGGATAATTAAATGAGATTAGCTTGAGATTAGAAAAGAAAAACTAAATATTTTTTTATTTTAATAATCGACTATAAGTACTCGTAGTCGATAAATGTATGCATACATTCCCATCACTAGTGAGTCGTTGCACTACGGTGAGTAATTTCAGTAGCAAAACGTTTGGTTTATTTTAGTAACGCATCAAGCGCCCACGCATCACTACACACATACAGAAATCATAGATGCAATATAAAACTGAAATTTTCAGACTGCCTGAAAACTTCTGACTACAAACGAAGCTATCAAAGCGATACAATACTATTTCTAATTGAGAAAAAGTTTATTTATCTATATGGTTACCTCGTGAACGTTTTCAGACTTGAAATTTTATATTTTATTTCTAATATGTAATGTAAAAATATGTTTAGTCGGTCAACCAAAGTCTCTACCTTCCCTATTGGTACACGCCCGTAATGATGTAGTCCTTAAAATTATAAAACCAGCGAACAACCAGTATTTTATCAATAAACAAGTCTGCTATGTACCTATTCATAAAAATAATAAAGTTTTATGTTTAAAAAATATTAACATATTCCTATAACAAAATATTCGGCAGTTATTTAATTATTATTTTACCAAATTTAAATGCAACCGCCCGAGCCTAGCGTCACCTTTAAAACACTCCATCCGATTATTTGCATCAACAACGCATTCTAAACCTTATCTTCAAAACTATAAAGACTCAACTAAATCGAGCAACGACCAGTAGATAATTTATTACTATACATCGGAATTGCATCCTTAATTCAAAGTCAAAGAGCTTAAATTTGTTTAAATGAACTAAACCGACCGGCTTCCACATTGTATTAATGGCCAACGAACTAAAAATAACTTAAACATGAAGTAATACAGTCCATATTCGATCGATAGTCACATTCAAACTTAGAACATTTTTAATGTGAAGAGAAACCGCCAAAATGCATCGGAAGGTCAACGAACCTTGCCAGCCAAGGACAGTGCATTCCATTTTTAAATAGCGCGCCAATAGAAGGCTTGATCTAAATAGGCCCGCCATCTTGGCGTCATTGCGCGGGAATCGTATAATGGCGTCCATTTTTGACAAAAACATTTTTTACGACAACAATGGTGGGTTTCCACGTATTATTTCGGCATAATTAGGGAGCCGGTAACGAGATTTTTGGTACAAGTTCGTTAAAAAATGTTTATTTAAGTGGGAATTGAGTTATTGTGTTCGGTAGGTAAGTTTTCTTTTCAGGTCCTTCGGCGTAAATAGATTATTTTAGTGTAAGTGCTTCGAAGAAATTCGTGTTTATATCATATTTTAGAAAGTAAGTAAATATACAACAAACCAAGTACTTAGGTATATTTTCTTTCTAATTATTACAAAAAATACAATTTTAACGCTCATTTAGGGATGCGTTTTGAAATAAACTTTTTTCTATCCCAGGACTATGGAGTATTCCTGGGATAAGAAAACTCTTTTTTGGTTTTCTTAAAACCATAGTGTAACAAATGGGTCAGCAACACGCTAGTGATACCCCTGGTATTGCAAACGTCCAAAGGCCACGATAACTGCTTAACATCAAGCGGGCTGTATGCTTGTTTGCCAAGCTGTATATAAAAAAAAGCTTTTACCTAAAATTAGTTGATATACTTAATCAGATACAACATGATATTAAGCTTGGTTACAAAAATTTTTGTCACATGATTCTTATACAAAACACTCATCCTTACTAATATTATAAATGTGAAAGTTTGTGAGAATGGATCGATGGATGGATGTTTGTTACTCTTTCACTTAAAAACTACTAAACGGATCTGAATGAAATGTGGCGCAGAGATAGATTATGATCTGGAATAACACATAGGCTACTTTTTACAGCGATAATCGACATCCACGCGGGCGGAGCCGCCGGCAACAGCTAGTTAATTATAAATGAATCAAGTGGGAACACAAAATAAATAATTTCTTATTTATTTTGTTTTTTGTCATGACGGGATTCAAAGCACAATCAATGTAACATAGTATCTGATTAGTTTCTTTCTGACACTTCTTTCGCATAAAACTAGGAAACATAGAATCCTTACTAATATTATAAATGTGAAAGTTTGTGAGTGTTTGTTACTCTTTCACGCAAAAACTACTAAACGGATCTGGATGAAATTTGGCACAGAGATAGATTATAGTCTGGAATAGCCCATAGGCTACTTTTTATCGCGATAACCGACATCTACGCGGGCGGAGTCACAGGCAACAACTAGTGCCACATGAAGGAATGAAGCAGCTGGCAATCAGTTACAAATACATTTTCAAATCGGACTGGTAGTTTTTTAGATTAGTTGGGTCAAATATACAAACTCTTTATACTTAATATCCAGGCATTGACCACATTAAAACAATATTAGGCATATGACGTAATTATGACGTACATAGGTACGAATACAAAAACTTGCCACTCCTAAAATTAGTAACAAAAATATAATTTTAATTTCAAAGTATTTTTTTTATACTACTTACTAAGAAGGCAAATAAACATACGGTCCGCCTGGTGGTAAGTAGTTACCGTAGCCTATGGACGCTTGCTACACCAGGGGTATCACTATATATAATAATAATATATATCTAATTCCCGCAGTTTCAACCGCGTTAAATTTGAATTTCGTTCGGTGTCACGTTTATTGTAACAACCAGGCTAGGGTTGCCACCTTTTTGTAAGCGAATAGAGTACATTTTACTATCGTAGGTGAAAATATCTAAGTACAAATATCTGAAAATAATAATAATAATGTATTCTTAATAAGCGGTCTAGCACCTTTAGCCTGACTAGATAAGAACCTCCATGTTATAGATAAATAAAATAATTACAGCCTATAAGAATTTGGCTATCAAATGCAAAAGAATTTCCCAATATTACGACCAGTAGTTCCATAGATAAGCGCCTTAAAAGAAACTATTCAGCTCTATAAATTAGTATAGAATTTTTTAAATGATATTCTTTATTTAAATTCACTACTTAATTTCAATTTACATTTTTCGAATTGTTTTTTTTTCTTGACATAATTATTTTAAATTTAGATTTTTAATTTTCTTATCCTCTGCAGCGCTCTGACACCGTACAACGGCGGTAACTTAAAAGTGGGATAAGCGCCCGGCCACCGTTCTACGGTTATCTCTACCCGTTTCAGAAATGTCACAATAAAATGCCTTAAACTATATCTATCCTCTTCGAATTCATAAGAAATTGAAGCTAATAAAATGAGACGGCAATAGAATACAAACATATGCACACTTTTGTTGTTTGTTAGTACAGAAACGAGACCAGAAAGTTTCACAAGTTTATGAGAATTTTTACAAATGTTTGCAGTGATTTCTTTGAATCTCAGTAATCATTAGAAATATGTTGTTTACATATTTTAATTTCTTACTTTTTGTAGTTTTTAAGGATTCAAGTAATTTGCAGAACAACCGATAGTTTTATAGCTACGGCCTTTTTTTCAGCGACGATAGGTTTTGCAAATATTTTTTTCTTTTGTCGAGTAATAAAAAATCTGTCGGCTCTAACCAATTGATTTGTTAATAAGACTTGTAAATGAGTTTAAAATCCACCAAAACACATAAATATAACCAATAACCTGATAGATTTGGCCAAAGAGGCATTCGAACTCACATCTGTTCAGTTGAAACAACAAAATAGCTTTTATGATCCCTTTTGTTAATTATTTCTGTCGATAAATATTGAGTGTAAAGGATAAATTTCGATTGATATGAATAAAATAACTAATTGTTAATATTATATAAGCTTTTTTATTCATGAATTAGTTTATTTTGATTTCCATAAGTCGTTTTTTGAAAACTTCGTCAAAATTAACACATTTCTCTGATTCGATCGACTATAGTATTTCCATTTAAAGATAAAAATTAAATAGATTACTTTATAAATACTGCAAATTTAATCCAGATTTCAAATATATATACTTTATAATATGTATGCCTATAAATTTACGACGAAATTGGCGTTTGAACGTTCTCCGCTGATGTTGCTTCGCGTACAAAATTTGAACTGGGCGCTTGACGTCATATTGACATTTTGCATTTGGGCGCTCGAGAGGTTAAATTGTTATAGTGTTTGATTTAATTTTTTGTTTTTTTTTATTGATTTGTATGTCCTAGTGATAAGGCATAGAGAACTTGTTTATTATTTTAAGATCCTTGTATACTTATGTTTAACAAATAAATGTTCTGATTCTGATTCTTTTATCAAAAACAGATTATATATAAAGGTGTATATCCTTACGAGGTATGAAGGGCAGACAGACGTTACGGTCTGTGCTTGCAATTTGTTCCTTCCATGAAATTATTAGCATACGAATCGTTTGTACTTTATAAGATGACAGATAAACATAAATTAACTCTTTTGATATACATCGAATTGTGAATATCTTACAGTCTATTTCTTTAGATAAACGGATAGACAGAAGAGTTTTATATCCACGGTTTTCTAGCTATGTTACATGATATGTTATAGGGAGAGTGCCTATTACTTTACTCATTAACTAATTCGACAACTTAGTATATATTACTATATTACTTATTATTATAAGTAGTTAAAAATCATTTTCATTGTTGATTACTATAAGATTAATTGTTTAATAATTGTCAATTTTATTATAAGAAAACAAAAATACTTAGCTTAATACTAATACTTAGCTATACATATATATATATATATATATATATATATATATATATATATATATGTATATATATATCTATATATATATATATATATATATATATATATATATCTTTATATATATATATTTTGTGTGTGTGTTCGGGTAGGGCCCTGGATGGTTTAGATTCACAATTGGACCCGGTAGGTGGCGCTGCTGTCGGTATTTCAGCTTTTTTCCGGCAGGACGACGTCTGCCAGGTCCACTAGTACATATATATATTTCTTGTGTGCGTGTGTATGTCACTGAACTCCTCCTAGACGGCTGAGCCGATTTTGATGATATTCTGTGTGTGTGTTCGGGTAGGGCCCTGGATGGTTTAGATTCACAATTGGACCCGGTAGGTGGCGCTGCTGTCGGTATTTCAGCTTTTTCAGGCAGGACGACGTCTGCCAGGTCCACTAGTATTATATAAATTAGATACATATTTACTAAAATAAACTAATATATATATTAATTATATAAATATATATAATTTATCAGGATTCTCAATAGCCGATCCGGGTGTCAAACCTAGGACCTCAACACGACATTCTCACGCACCACCACTGCACCATTCGTCATACCCAAAACATATTTAAAATCAAGATCAATATTATTACGGAGAAACCAAAAATTGATGGCAATACATCCGCCATTTACTGGAAACTAAATTTGATAGTAATCAGTTACATCCTGTGCTTTGGGTACACTGTTACTGTCATTTTAAGAGAGCCTATACACACATATATATGAGACTAGCTGTTGCCCGCGGCTCCGCCCGCGTGGATGTCTAAAAACCTGTAGCCTATGTGTTATTCTAGACCATAATCTATCTCTGTGCCAAATTTCATCCAGATCCGTTCAGTAGTTTTTACGTGAAAGAGTAACAAACATCCATCCATCCATCCATTCTTACAAACTTTCACCTTTATAATATTAGTAAGGATACAGCGAGACTTGTTGCATTGTAGTAAAATGGCAACTTTACTTTTGGGCTCGTGTCAAGTCTTATGGGTTAGATTTTTCACACGCTACAAATCCTTACTAATATTATAAATGTGAAGGTTTATGAGGATGGATGGATGGATAGATGGATGGATGATTTTTGTTACTCTTTCACGTAAAAACTACTGAACGGATCTGGATGAAATTTGGCACAGAGATAGATTATGGTCTGGAATATACTTTTGCAGTGATAACCGACATCCACGCGGGCGGAGCCGCGGGCAACAGCTAGTATTATATATTTCGAGTTCGATCCCGGGTGGCAATACCAATGTGAATTTCACTTTGTGGATTTTATACGTGCTAATCATTATGATTCGCAATCTGCTAACGGTGAAGGAAAACATGGTGAGGAAACCCACATGTCTTAGAAGAAATTCTAAAGACATGTCTAATTCACCATTAGGCTAGCGTGTGTGAATTAAGGCTTGAACACTCTCTTTCGGAGAGGAGACCCGCCGGCTGATTCTCTAACAAACAGCGATGGCAAACTGACAGTTGTGATTGCTCGGTGACGGCACAATCTATTGACTTAACGTGAAAAAGGCTCGGTTTTTGCTCTTACTGAATACCTGTTCTTCAATCTGACGGGCAGATTTTGCTCGGTTTTTGTGGTGGCTCGGTTTTTGCTCTTACGGAATAACCCTGCCGTGCCCAGCAGTGGGATATATATGGGTTGCTATTATATAAATGTTTGTTCCGAGTCTAGACGTTCCCTACAGCGGGAGTAATAAAAAATCTTCTTAATTAAATCTTTTGTACCACTTCCCATAGTTTCCAAACGACAGAGCGTTAATGTCGCCATTGCGAATAATTTAGAAAGTCGTCCCAGTATCCATCGCCCATCGGCGGGACATTGCTAAACAACGATCTTTGCGTGATGCATTCTAATGAGTGATGTAAGTGTTGAGAACTAAGCCTCTTCAATGTTTCTGATGTCCTGGTACTTAATTTGTAACTACAACAGAGTTTTTCTTATTGTTTTGTTAGTAGTAATAAATCTTTTAGGGCCTTACTAATAAACGTGGAATAGAATGTGTATAAAATTCTCGTGTCACGGTGTACGTTATTGAACTCCTCTGAAACGACTCGACCGATTTTCGTGAATCTTAGCGTGCATATTGGGTATATCTGAGAATCGGACAACATAATTTTTTCTCCAAAATTTTTTATTTAATTTTTTAGACAAAATTTTTGTTTTTATTTTTTTGTGATTCAGCATTAAAAAATACTTAAAACCCTTAATTTTCACCCCTCTACGATCAACCCCTATTTATTAATAGCTATATTACTATTTTAGTAGCAAAACAACGTTTGCTGGGTCAGCTTGTTTTATTATAATAATCTCTCATTCTGTCATAAGTAATTTGACATTCGTAAGAAGGGGACAAAGCATGGCGTAACTATTCCGTCGCTATCAAACGTTTATTTGTAAAATGGTTAGATTTCAAGATGGTAACATGGAAATTCTTTTGGTTACCGTAACCTACAGTAACTGCTTACCATCCAGCCAGCCGTATATTAATTTACCGCCTTATAAAATACACCTCTGACGCCATTATCTTTATGGACACAATCACAAAAAAACCTTCAAACTTTTACGTCAGGGGTGAAACCATAAATAGTAACACATTCCAAAAAAAGGAAATAAACCTACAATCAATTTTAACCCGTTGTGTAAACCGTATTTACACATTGACGTACAAATCTATTTCAGCCATTGAAATTGGTAAAAAAATAAACCAGCAAAACCCACGTGGGCTAACTGTGAATGAATTGCGTAGCTCGTAGACTGGTCTATGCTACGAAAACTGTAGACCTCTACGGAATATCGTAGCATGTCTAGGCTACGATGTTTTGTTCGTAGCTGATTTGTTTAATTTGTTGTCTTATTTTTGTATTGTATTAAATTAGAATAGGTTTAAGCAACAAAATACGCGGTAACCCAATAGATAATAATAATATTTTTATTTATCAGAAAAGGAGTACATATAGATGACATATAATACCCTGGACCTTACACTAGGACTCCCTGTGTTGTGGGGTCCAGTCTCATTTGTAATTAAATAACAGTATTGCAAGTCTGAAGTTAGTAAACTTCAGTTTTATTTATTTTAATATTTAATATTGTTATTTATTTAAATTATTTTTTATACTACCAAGATGGCAAACAAGCATACGGCCCGCCAGATGGTAAGCAGTTACCGTAGCCTATGGACGTTTGCAACACCAGGGGTATCACTCACGCGTTGCCGACCCTTTAAAAACCTTATAACTCCTTTCTTGAAGAACCCCATGCTATAGTCTCTTGGGAAAACCTCGGCAGAGAGCTCATTCCACAACCTTATCATAATATTATTATAAGGTAAGAAATTCCTCTGGAATCTTACGGTACGGCATGTTTGAGGTGCAAGGATATTTAAACTATTCATGAGTGAAAGTACGAAAACGTAAAAAGTCGGTCCCAACTGTTAACAGTCGTTAGATCACTACAGTAAATATAGGCGATCTAAATAACCCTGTCTCAGATAACAACGTCGATGATATTGAGATTTTTCTTGTTAGTATAATCAAATTTTAATTAAACTGACTGAATGTGCTAGTAGTTATGATGTTCACCTCTTGAGTTTGGATGGTAGTGATTTTTGTATTCAACGATAGTTGTTTTCCTAAGTGTTGTATGTGTGCTTGATCAATGTTCGTATAGTCTTTAAAAACGATCTGATCCAGATTCGAACCCGAAAACCACATACAGCAATCGAACAAGCCAAAACTACGCTTCCTAGAAAATCTTTGTATCCAATTTTTTTTTGTGAATTTTCTTATTTTTTAATTAGTGTAAATATTGTTATATTGTATAATATATAGTTTTATTGTAAATTTAAGATGCATAAAATAATTATGTATAGATTAAATAATAAAATTAAATTACTAAAAAAAAACATTTTATTTTATACTACTTGGATGGCAAACAAGCATACGGCCCGTCTGATGTTAAGCAGTTACCGTAGCTTATAAACGCATTGTCTTTTTTGTATTGTATCACATTAGAATAAGTTTAAGCAACCCAAGGCGCGGTAACCCGATAGATGGGTGACCGTATAGTGGTATTTCATCTGAGCGTCTTGTAAAGTACCAAAAATAAAATATATTTTTTAAAAAAGTGCCAAGTCCTCACAATACCTAGTGGTACTATTATTTGTATGAATGACGTCGGTACAATACGTTCATGGCATATGTTTTAGACAGAGTGTACGTCCACTGTTGGGCTATTTATATCCCCGTGGGATTAGAACAAACTTAAATATAGATTGGTGGAGATATAGATAGATAGTTTGTTACGATGATGATCTATACTATACTATTGAGCTGATCTGATGATGAAGCATCTGATGATTATGATTTTTTTCTTTTTCATTGTTTATTTAGGTAAAAATCCTTATACTAATATTATAAATGTGAAAGTTTGTAAGAATGGATGGATGGATGGATGGATGTTTGTTACTCTTTTACGTAAAAACTACTGAACGGATCTGGATGAAATTTGGCACAGAGATAGATTATGGTCTGGAATAACACATAGGCTACTTTTTGCAGCGATACTGACATCCACTCGGGCGGAGCCGCGGGCAACAGCTAGTATTTAATAAGGTTTCCTTATTAAATATTTTGAACTGAATTTGATTTTGTGTCATGTGGTACACTTAGAATGGTTTAAATATTTACTTTTGATATACATTCTACTGTTTTTGTAAACACATAATATTTATAGTCAAAGTCAAACTCATTTATTCATTTAGATCAAATACATGATACTTATGAACGTCATAAAAACAAATGCCAGCATACTTTTTTCCTACGGCCAATTCGCTGACTATGGTAGGGCCTCGAGAAGAATTGGCAAGAAACTCGGCAAAAGTTGTACATAATGTTAGTAGACTAGTGCAAGTATAACTTAAATGTTCAACATATCTGTGGAAGCTTGTTATTTGCAATTTATATTATTAACTTGTTTATACATATATTTTATTAGTCTGTAAGCTTTTCTTATACTAATAAAGAAATAAAATAAATATTGGTTTCCATCCCTTTTTGTTAACACTAATATTGTAACTCATACCAAATTGTAAATATTATACCTTGGCGATTAAAAAGAATGGCCCGAGTTTCTTGCCAATTCTTCTCTACGCCCTACCCATGTTAGCTAATTGGCTGTAGGAAAAAAAAATGCTAACTTTTGTTTATTTTGACGTTCATAAGTATCATGTATTTGATCTAAATGAATGACTTTGAGTTTGAGTTAAATGTCGGTTTAATCGTTAGCCTAAACACAAAATTTGAAGATCCTAATTTCGAGCTGTGCGTTGATACATCAGCAAGTCAGTCAGTAATGGTTGCCTTTTATATAAAAAGACTAGCTGTTGCCCGCGGCTCCGCCCACGTGGATCTCATTTATTGCTGTAAAAAGTAGCTTATGAGTTATTCCAGACTATAATCTATCTCTGTGTACAATTTCATCCAGATCCGTTTAGTAGTTTTTACGTGAAAGAGTAACAAACATCCATCCATCCAGACTTACAAACTTTCGCGTTTATAATATTAGTAGGATTATTATATATTATTAAAGTTTTAAAAACACGAACACATATTTTATTCCTATAGCAAAATGTCCAGTAATGTGGGCCCAAATGTCGTGTCCATTGCCCGAACTAAATAGTTTTTCCCCTTATTTTAGGGGTTGGGATTCCTTTGCGATGGCGTGTTATAATTGAAGGGTTGATTGTGACGTCATCTAAGGCTAATTATAGGGGTGGTATAAGGGTTGATATTATACTTTTTTTAGTTCTTTAAAACAATTTTATATTTCAACTAGGGGTCGCCTGCGACTTCGTCTACGTATTATATTGGGATATTTTCCCCAATTTTGCAAAATATCTCACTACTGCTCCGCTCCTATTGATCATAGCGTGATGTTATATAGCCTATAGCCTTCCTGGATAAATGCACTATTCAACAAAATAAGATATTTTCTAATTGAACCAGTAGTTTTTGACATTAGCGCGTTCAAACAAACAAACCCTTCAGCATTATAATATTATAGTATAGATATAACATATAGCTGTTGCCCACGGCTCCACCCGCATAGAAGTCAGTTGTCATAGTATTATACATATACATACATATTTATTTTTCCTCTGTAATGTCCTGAATATGTTCGAATAAACATTTTTCTTTCTTTTTATGAAAACCTTTCGAAAGAAATTTTCAAAATGAAAACCGCATACAAATCTGTTGCGTAGTTTAGCAGATATATAAATTCAGAAGCACAGACAAAAAAAAATGGGTTGGCAACATGCAAGTTATACCTATTAAATTGTCCATAGGCTACGGTAACTGCTTAACATCGGTAGGCCGTATGCTTGTTTGCCACGCAAGTAGTATAAAAAAAAATTGCAGTGCTGACTGAAATGAAAACACTAAGCAAAACAATTGTTAGACATTTTATAGCAATAAGTATTTTTTTTTAATTTATCTAGACGCGTCCGCGGTCTGCTATATGTACATGCTTATATCGCCTCTTTTCTTTAAAAACGTGACAGTCGAAAAAAGATTTTTCGGATATATCAAACTGCGTCTCGTAACGGTGTCGCGAATTTATTCTAATAAAAATATGCGTGCCGTGCTAAAAGAAGATTTTACTTCAAAATACAGACAGCAGGATTGTTTGTTTGGTTGAACGCGCTAATCTCAGAAAATACTGGTTCGATTAGAAAAAAACTTTTTTGTTGAATAGTGCATTTATCCAGGAAGGCTATAGGCTATAAAACATCACGCTATGATCAATAGGAGCGGAGCAGTAGTGAGATATGTTACAAAATTGGGGAAAATATTCCAAATTACCACGCGGACGAAGTCGTGGGCGACCCCTAGTCTTTTATAATATACGAGTACATGTATAGTATACATATACATACATATTTATTTTTCCTCTGTAATGTCCTAAACATGTTCGAATAATTGTTTTTCTTTCTTTCTTTCTATATAAACCTTTCGGTATCAGGTATTATTGACATTTTGACATGATACTTTAATGACATTCTTATTGTTTGACATTAATTATTTATGTATGTAACATTATTGTTATAGATTTCGTTAGTTTTTATCTCAATAAACAAATTATTATTATTTAGGAAGAAATTATCAAAATGACAGCGAAAACCGCATCCAAATCTGTTGCATAGTTTAGTAGATCTAAGCATACAACCAGCGGGACATAACTTTGTTTTATACTACTTAAAGATAGATACAAAAAAAAGATAGAAAAATAAAAAAGAAAGATAAGAATACATCAAAGTATGCACCCTAATAGAGTACTTAAAGTCTATCAGGGCCATAGTACAGACGTTGCTCAGACGTAGTGCATACACATATGGAGGTCAAGGCAATACGCTTGTGCAACTTTCGAATCCCCCCACCCTTCCTGTCTGATGCGCTCTTCCCCCCTCGATACTACGCCGTGTCCTTGTGGTGTTATTTATAGCATACATACACACCATATTTGCAGGAAGGTATAATAGATTAATGTTGTTTTCAAGCTATATACTTGCTGGCTATTGTAAAGTATAATGTTGTTTTTTATGAGTTTGTTTGTTAGAATATATCTCAAAAATTACTAGCCCGATTTACAATTAATTAATTAATTAAATACTTATCTAAATTTCTCATATGGTATATTGGTTCCCTTTTGTTACCACTATTGTAACTCATACCAAATTGTAAATGTTTTACTCTAGCGATTAAAAAGAGTGGCCCGAGTTTCTTGCCAATTCTTCTCGAGGCCCAACCCTAGTCAGCGAATTGGCCTTAGGAAAAAAGTATGCTGGCATTTGTTTTAATGACGTTCATAAGTATCATGGATTTGATCTAAATGAATAAATGAGTTTGACTTTGACTTTTGACTTTGACAATCTTTCACTGATCGAAAGCACTGATAGGCAAGTATTTATTAAGTTTTATTTTGTATATAAATATACGAAATAATATTCTACTAATATTATAAATGCGAAAGTTTGTAAGTATGGATGGATGGATGGATGTTTGTTACTCTTTCACGTATAAACTACTGAACGGATCTGGATGAAATTTGGCACAGAGATAGATTATGGTTTGGAATAACACATAGGTTACTTTTTACAGCGACAACTGACATCCACGCGGGCGGAGCCGCGGGCAACGACTAGTCTGTATCATAAATGTAATTGGTGTACAATAAAGAGTTTAGTGTGCTGTGGCTCGTGTTAGGAGGGGCCTATGTCCAGCAATGGACTGCGATAAGCTGATTGATTGAAAGAATTTTCTATCTATCTCCTACTTAGGTGGCAAGCTAGGCTTGCGTAATAGTAAGAATTTAATGATTTGGTCGTTCGTGCATTCTAGTCTTCAAGGATTCGATTCCCATGGAACAAAACTTTGTGTTAATAATAAATCTTTTTACAGAGTCTAGATGTACTTGTCCGTTAATTGTAGTACTCCATGACCTAGCGATGTTCTTTTTTAAAAGCATAAAGCAGTTTCCGTAGTCTACAGACATTTGCAATACCTCAGGCATCATGTATTGTATATCATGTATTTAGAAATATATAAGGACGTTTTCCAGTCATTGTCTGGTTGCCATAGTACAGGCTCTGCCTAGTTTGGAATGGAATCAGATGGCGGTGTGTGAGTTGTCCCAAAATATTATTATCATTATTATTTCTGTTCTATTTAAACCCTCTCTCTCTCTCTTAATAGAGGAGAGGAGACCCGTGCCCAGCAGTGGGACATATACTGGTTTCTATTATTATTATTTCTGTTGCATGCGGCTCCGCCCGCGTGGAAAAGTACCCGATGTCCTTCCACATGATACCGTCTATCACCTAGCTACATTTCATTAAGATCCATACAGCTGTTTAGTCGTGAAAAGGTTACAAACAAACTAACAAACAGAGTTACTTACTTTCGAATTTATAATATACTAGTTTCTGCCCGCGGCTCCGCCCACGTATATGTCGGTTATCGCGATGAAACGTCTATATGCTATTCCAGACTACGAGTATAATCTATCTCTGTGTCAAATTTCATTCGAATCCGCTCAGTAGTTTTTGCGTGAAAGAGTAACAAACATCCATAAGTCCATACATCCATACTCACAAACTTTCACATTTATAATATTAGTAAGGAAGTATGAATAAATATTTATGTTCAAATTTAAGTTTTTTTTAGGAATTTCATAACTTTAACATAGTTAGTCTAACAGTTAGTATAAAATGCGCGTAATTACAAAGGGACAACGAAAAGCTGCGCCCGCGCACCCGGCGCTTACTCACCGAGACAGCCTTGGTCGGACATCTTGCTTTTGTTAGCGAACTTACACGAGTTACACCGAACATGACTTACTATGTTTACAATGCATTTGTGTGTTTAATGACAAACTAATATTTATAAAAAACATTTTAATTTGAACTATAGAGATCATAAGTAGGTAGTTATTAAATACAAACATAAGGACCTTCACCTTACAGAAGACCATAGACAAATAACTACACACAGTGGTTTAGTTGTGTTCCTGTGTGCGAATACAGGTTTCCAGAGCTGATTAAAGGATATGATTTGATGTGAATCGTTTTCCAATCCTACAAATCTTAAATTTATCTCGAAGCCCTGGTGTAAAGATCTTTTAGTTTTTCATTTAAAATACTTAACGGATCTGGATGAAATTAGGTATAGAGATTAATTTATAGTCTGGAATAGAGAATAGGCAAATTTTATCGCGATAACCGACATCTACGCGGAGCCGCGGGCTACAACAAGTAAATTATACTACTAATATTATAAATGCGAAAGTTTGTACGTATGGATGGATGGATGGATGTTTGTTACTCTTTCACTTAAAAACTACGGAACGGATCTGGATGAAATTTGGCACAGAGATAGATTATGGTCTGGAATAACACATAGGCTACTTTTTATCGCTATAATCGACATCTACTTGCCGCGGGCTTCAACAAGTAAATTATATTTAAATAAATAAAAGTCCTTACTACCTTGTAAGGTCCAATAATAGTAAAGCCACCACGTGGTGTACGCACAAAGTAGTAATCAATCGAAAATTCTAAAGCTGCGCGCGCGCAACTCGTTTATGCACCGAGACAGCCTTGTACGCGTCTTATTTTTATTGTAACTCTTATTACGAGTGTGTGTAATTTTAAATTGCAGGAAGGCCATGTTGTTTTTTATGTTATTTGTATTAGGAACATTTATTCGTTGGTGTAGTGTTGGTATAAGCGGTGGTGGTCGAGTGGGAAAGTAACCGACTTGCACGCAAGAGGTGCGAGTTCAATCCCGTAGCCGTCTTGGTGGTTCAGTGCCCGCAGTATGCGCCTGCTGTGCACGAGGTTGTGGGTTCGATTCCTGCACAGGATAAAACTTTGTGTGACCCACAAAGGGTTGTTCTGAGTCTGGGTGTAATTTGTGTACGGTAATTGTATGTTTGTAAAGTCCCCCGCGACACAGAGCTTGTTCTCTAGTGCGGGAGTTGTCTTTAAAAAAAAAAAAAAAGTACCAATGTAAATTTCACTTTGTGGAGTTAATTATGTACTAATCAAATGATTCGCCATCTGCTAACGGTGAAGGAAAATATCGAGACGAATCCCACATGTCTTAGAAGAAATTCTAAAGACATGTTTGATTCACCAACCCGCATTAGGCCAGCGTGTGTGAATTAAGGCGTAAACCCTCTCTCTCTCTCTTGATAGAGGAGAAGAGACCCGTGACCAGCAGTGGGACATATATGGGTTGCTATTATTATAGTGTGCCGGGTTTGATTCCTGAGCCAAAAATAGATATTAGATTTTTCTAGATGCTCTAACTTTGGAAACAAGCAGTTTTTACACCCCTGTTTTTTGGAAAGTATGAAAAGCATTTGGTTTAACGCCTAATCTCTCTCCGGATGGGTCAGATTGCCGTCGCATCGGCCTACGATACTAAACGATACACTTAACCAACAAAATATCTCCCGAGCAGTTATCTAGTCTCCATTAAAACTAACTGGTAAAACAGGTCAGTTAAAATATATTTTCTAATAAAATACAAGCAAAGCCACATTATTTAGTTAACTAGTATAACCTAACAACCATACATTTTCATACAATGCAGTTTAACACTACAATTTAGTGACGCAATCGATTATAATTGGTCGGCCATATTGTTAATATAATTCTACAAAACATTGTAATGTAAGTGAATTAATTTTGTAGTGAAGGTCATTTACAATAAATAGGTTTGTTGACATTTATTTAGATCCCTTTTAAAACCTACTGAATGTAACTTTATTGTGCTTTGCAATTCGTGTGAATAAAGAAGCAGAGCCTGTAGACATGTGGCATAAGCGATAGCCGAATAGAAAAGTCAAAAAATAAAATGTGGACATGAGTCTACGATTTAATGTCGTAAACTAACGTCAAATCTCATACATTTTGTTTTTTGACTTTTCTATTCGACTATCGCTTATGCTACTTGTCTAGAGGTTCAGAATAGATAAAGTTAATCGAAGTAGTAAATTAGATAAAGATAACCAATACCAATGCAGTACCAATGTAAATTTCACTTTCAAATGATTTACCATCTGCTAACGGTGAAGGAAAACATCGTGAGGAAACCCACATGACTTAGAAGAAATTCTAAAGGCGTGGTCCTGCATTAGGCTATAAACCCTGATAGAGGAGAGGCCCAGCAGTGGGATATATATATCGTGAGTTGCTATTATAATTCAAAATTTAACAGTAAAATCATACAGTCCTTTTTTGAAGTCGATCAAAAAACTAATGTTATGACCGATTAAGTTTGTGTTTGTTTTGCATTTTTCTTTAAAGACAACTCCCACACTAGAGCTCTGTGTCGCGGGGGACTTTACAAACATACAATTAATGGACATTAATTACACCCAGACTCAGAACAACTCATTGTGTGTCACACAAAGTTTTTTCCTGTGTTGGAGTCGACCCCACAACCTCGTGTACAGCAGGCGCATACTGGGGCCACTGGACCATCAAGGCAGTCAAAACGTAATAGGGTTTTTACCGGCTTCAAAAAAGGAGGAGGTTCTATGTTCGACTGTACTTTTTTTTATGTACGAGAATGTTCACCGATTTCTCCCGCATTTGTGGACCAATTCTCAAAAAAAAAAAATTTGCCATCTGAACATTGCCTTATTCGGCATCAAATGACTTCTAAAATCGGAAACATTCGGGTCGTACGAAGATGCCCGAAGACATATTAGACGTCTAGTCAGTAGTCACAATAGAGACATATTGAATAGTTTTTATGTAATTTGCAAGCAGACATCAGATACAGAGGTCATGGCTAGACCTCTTCTCTATCTAACTATGGCATATCCATAGATATTTATGTTAATATAGAGATAACAATAGTCTAGGTGAAGTCTTTATACTTATTTATAACCCATTCATGTCTCCATTCAGTCTACTTTGTTTACTGATTACTGATAAAAATAGTTCTAGAAAAATCGTTGAGAAATATTCAGTGTCCTACTATAATTTTATTTGTTTGAAAAATAATATTAGTGTACGTATTTACGGATAGATGGCGTTGTATTCATTTTGGAATTTTCGTAAATAAGGTCTCGTTCGGAGGTGCGTTGAATTTGAAGTATGTTGAATTTTAAACTCTCAGCAGTATGACCTAGTGCTTAAAATTCAACAAAGCTTAATAAAAAACGTCGCGTTGTCGTGACGCGATGACGTGCGAATAAATAATCAACGCCTTTTTAACGGTCGTCCGAATGACACCTACGTTTAATTCTAAGCTATAAAATCTTAATAATTATATTGCCAAAATTTGATTTTCAGTAATGAGGAATTTTACATTACTAAGTAATTACTGAAAATATTAATAGTCGCGCATCGTCGTTCATACGACTAGAATAATTTATAATTAAATGTTGTCTCTGCTTTTTTATTTATTGATATTTTTATTTTTATTGCATATTTTTTGTAACTACATTTAAGAATGACTGTTTTAATAAATTCTTTAACTAACACTATTTATTAAATAGTTACTTACAATAATTATTATGATTTACCTACCATTATATATTTAATAACAATTATACATTCAAGCAGCTAATATTCAGCCAATATAAACGCATTAAAAATTTAAAAAAGAAACATTTCTTTTTAAACATAAAGTTCTTAATTCAAAAATAAAGTTGTCTTCTTTTGCATGAGGTCTTGCCAACCTCCTTGCACAGACACTGTGTCGATCTCCGAGTCTTTGTGTAAGACAATTCTTTTGAAAATGTAACACAGAATGCAATTGTTGGAAAACACTGAGATGATAAATATACCAGTATATTTTAATACGTATTGTGTATATAACAATATAGTTCCAAAGGTCATCATAGTTTTGTTACTGATACCTACGCTATGCTAAAGTATTCCATGAGTAGTAAATAACTTTTTTAATAAATTGATACTTATTACAGTGTCTGCAAATTCACACAAAGAATACCAGTATATCTTGACACGTAGTACAATACATTTCCTATGAATCAAAAGCTATAAAACTGGTTTTAGGTATGCACCGCATCATTGATGGAATAAAGTACTTGCAATCTTACAACGTCCAATATATCTTGACTCATATTTTATTGCTACATGTATGGTAGTAAAGGTCAAACTAAATTGGTGGTGGCACACAGTGTCATAGATGGAAAACCGAGGTTGCAATTTTTACACATATCCAGTATAACGTGAATCTTGTTTGCAAGGTTTTTGTTCGGTGACAGAGGTCAAAGTAAATTGGGTATTCAACAAGTGAACTTGGGTCCTTTGCAAGAGCGGCTTTTGTTTCCTATATTATTTGTTAGCTTATTTTCTCACTGCTATAAAAGGCATTCATTGAAGATTAATTGTGCGAGTGAGTCAGACTTGTCGTGCCGACTATTTTGTCGCAGTTTGAATAGTTTATTTTTATTACGTTTTAAAACATTTTTTTCTACTATTTAATGCAGTAAGGCATCATACAAGTGAGAAAGCCCGTCTGAGGAAGGACCTCCTTACAAAAGACCACAGCACACAGTGGTGTGGTTGTCATTTAGAAATACATTTTTAAAGTAAAGGTTTTAGGTTGGCAACACGCAAGTTATGCTCCTGGTATTGCAAGCGCTAATAAGCTACTGTAACCACTTACTATTACTTTACTTATCAGGCTAACTTTTTTTTCTTTTATTAAAAAAGCACAACAAGCCCTGTGTCGCAGAGGACTTTCGAAACATACAATCAACAACATAAAATACACCCAGACAAAGTTTTGTCGGATGTGGGAATCGAACCCTCTAACTTAGCAGTCAGTTTCACTAACCACTAAACCGACAGGCCAGTCAACTAATTACTAATACTAAACTATAACGATGTAATATTTCGTTACTAAATCAATATAAATCTGTTATAGACATTAACAATAACTAGACATAAACTGATTCATTTTAAACTAGCTTTTGACCGCGGCTCCGCCCGCATGGATGTCGGTTATCGCTGTAAAAAGCCAATGTTTTATTCCAGACCATAGTCTATCTCTGTGCCAAATTTCATCCAGATCCGTTCAGTAGTTTTAATGTAAAAGAGTAATAAATCCATCCATCCATACTTACAAACTTTCGCGTTTATAATATTAGTAGGATGCGCGACTGCAATAATAAAAGTCGCAAGTCTAATCGACTTCAATAGCCAGCTTTATTACGTTTTATAGCTATTCACTATATCACTTACTAGGGGTCGCCCGCGACTTCGCCCGCGTGGTAATTTGGAATATTTCCCCAATTCTGCAACATATCTCACTACTGCTCCGCTCCTATTGATCATAGCGTGATGTTATATAACCTATAGCCTTCCTGGATAAATGCACAACAAAAAAAGATTTTTTATTATCGAAGCAGTACTTTCTGAGATTAGCGCGTGCAACCAAACAAACTTTTGAGCTTTATAATATTAATACAGATACACTCAAAGTCCTAATACTCATACACACTATAAGAGTCTATAAATAAGTGTACGTGAGGCGCAATAAGGTAGTCGCAAAGTGTAGTAGAGAGGTACGGCACCATAGCAAGAAAAAAATGGATTACACAAAGTTTTGTCACGCATGGGAATCGAACCCACAACACTCGTCACGATATAAGTGACGACGTACCTTTAGAATACAGTTGTCACACAACCTAGACAGCCAATAAACACTATTTCATCCAAAATAACTCCGAAATTGTTGATCCGTTTAGTAGTAAACAAGAAACAAATAAACATATATATTTATTGTATGATTAGGATGAGTGGCCGGTACGAGAACACATACAAACGCACATAGTCTACACCACAGTTGCATAGTGTTTTAATAACATTACACACACATAGAACGGACCAATCAGAAGCGAGCAGCACACATTAGAATAGTTTTAGGTAAGCAATGTGAATGTCGTTTGAAAATCAAAAGTTAAACGACACGAAGCTGGCCATTGCATTCAGTTTATTTAGAATATTTTATGTTAAAAACATTTTCTTGTGATATGACCAAGCAAGCCTTGGTGGTCCAGTGGCCGCAATATGCGCCTGCTGTGCACGAGGTTGCGGGTTCGATTCCCACACGGGACAAAACTTTGTGTGACCCACAAAGAATTGATCTGAGTCTGGGTGTAATTTGTGTCCCTTAATTGTATGTTTGTAAAGTCCCCCGCGACACAGAGCTTGTTCTCTAGTGCGGGAGTTGTCTTTTTAAATATATATATATAATAATAATAATGTCCTCCTAACCGAATTTCGGTCACGTGGGCTAATCTCAACGAAGACTACCCATCTGCGCGGGAGATATTATAGTGCTCAAGGGTGTGCGCAAACACAAGTACACTCTTTATTCCCTAACTCTCATAGTCAGTGGGACGGCAATCCGACACGATCGGAGAGAGATCAGGCTTAGAACCAATGGCTTTACGTGCAAATTCCATATTCCGGGCATCTATTGTGAATTTCTTGACAGAAAAACCCAATATAAATTTTTGGCCCGACCCGAGAATCGAACCTCGTGATCAGCAGTCACACACCTCGACCACTGAGCCACCGGCAACGAGGCAGTTATCCAATATATCTATATCTGTTTATATGGCCAAGCATATAAAGAGATATAGGGCCACTAGAATTATTTAACTACTAGCTGTTGCCCGCGGCTCCGCCCGCGTGGATGTCGGTTATCGCTGTAAAAAGTAGCCTATGTGTTATTCCAGACCATAATCTATCTCTGTGCCAAGTTTCATCCAGATCCGTTTAGTAGGTTTTACGTGAAAGAAAAACAAAAATCCATCCATCTATTCATCCATCCATACTCACAAACTTTTACATTTATAATATTGGTAAGGATCTATTACCATGCGGGAATATTCCATTATCAAAGCTTTTCTTATACTACAGGCGGGCCGTATGCTTGTTTGCCATCCGCAAACAAGCATACGGCCCGCCTGATGTTAAGCAGTTACTATATCACTTGCGTGTTACACTGTTCGGCTTAGCGGGTTAAGCTACCTAGGGCGTAAACCTATAGATGGGTGACCGCATAGTAGTTTTATCTGAGCGTCTCCGAGGAGGGCACGTTAAAAGTCGGTCTTGACTGTTAACAGTCGTTAGATCACGACAGAGGCCTAATTATGGGCGATCTAAATAACTCTGTCACCAGGTTGACCACTAACCAAAAGCTACGAAGAAGTTGCGTGTTGCCCATTTTTGTACACCAGCGCCTTAAGATGGGAGTATCCCTGGTATAGGAATACCTACGTTTCTTTTCAAACGCATTCCTATATGAACACTGGAGACCTGTACTTACACACAGGAACACAACTACACCGCTGTTTTTCTATTCTCCTAGAGGCATTTCCATCCAATGTGAGCTTTCTGGACACTTTTCTAATAGACAGTGATGTTAAGAAATATTGTGACGCTCAAAATTATGTATTTTTTATATGACTGGCCTGTTGGTCTAGTGGTTAGTTACTCTGACTGCTACCCCGGAGGTCGTGGGTTCGATTCCCACCCAGGACAAATCTTTGTGTGATGAGCACGAATGTTTGTTCTGTGTCTGGGTGTAATTTATCTATAATATGTATGTATTTAGTAATATATAAGTATGTTTATCAGTTGTCTGGTTACCTTAGTACAGGCTCTGCCTAGTTTGGGATCAGATAGCGATGTGTGAGTTGTTCCGAAAATATTATTATTATTATCTTATATATTAAAAATTAGTTTCATTTACAGTGTTAAAACGTGTATAATTATAACTAACTAGCGGCCCGTGTCGAATTCGCACTTTTGTACACCTTGGGTAACGTTACTTAAGTTTTAGTAACGATCCCTAATCTTTTCTAGCAATAAATATAGCTATGTCACTCAGGGTGAATGTAGCTTTTCAATGGTGAAATAATTTTTGAAATCGGCACAGTAGTTCTTGAGTTTAAAATACAAATCTTTTCTATTTATAATATTAGTATAGATAACTAGTTGTTGCCCGCGGCTCCGCCCGCGTGGATGTCGGTTATCGCTGTAATAAGCCTATGTGTTATTCCAGACCATAATCTATCTCTATGCCAAATTTCATCCAGATCCGTTCAGTAGTTTTTACGTGAAAGAGTAACAAACATCCATCCATCCATTCTTACAAACTTTCGCATTTATAATATTAGTAGGATATATACATGAAAAATTACTAATGACACAGAGCTTGTTTCTTGTGCTTGTCTTTATAAAAAGAAAATACAAATAAATCTCTTCTTTTCTTCTCTTCATCATACAATTCCTCTACATTGCGGTCTACTGACTACATTCCCTGAAGACTAATCAATTTTATTGAGGTAAGTAGGTATCTGTATTTCAACCAAATGCATTTTAAACAAATTAATTTATCTGTATTTAATACACATGTTTTTTAAACAAATTAAATTAAATAGCTGCTTGCAATATCGCAGACTCACGCGTTGCTCTCAACTTGGAGAACAATTCTCACATATTATTAAATATTTTTAGCATTTTTGCTATGCAATTAGCTCAAATATACTTAAATATTAAAGCAATGTGGAAAAAGACGAGCCCGGAGCAGGACTCGAACTTTTCCACATTGCTTTAATATTTAATTCTCACATAGGCAGTGACTACTCTTAGAACAAAGCTCACCTAGATAGGCTTTGCATTATGAGGCTAACAATGATGGTGGATAATTGCGGAGTACTGTCACTAACGATAGAACAGCGTTCAGGTACCATGGGCAACTATGGCCACCGTTACATTACCTATTATCTAAAAAATATTAATTTTTTACATGAGCTTTGAATCAATATTTGTACTGTGGTGCCCGTGTTAGATAGTCAGATCGAGTAATGTACTAAGTTTTTTGGGAAAATATTTTTTTACTTATTAGCCCCGGAAAATTGTGGCAGACTGCCTAGTCTGTATTTAAGTATATAAGCATGCTACTTATATACTTCAATTCAATGTACATTATAGATTTATATATAAGTTATACCTAGACACCGAACAAAGAATTGAGATTATCGCACAAAAATTGTCCTGGATGGGAATCGAACCCACAACAACCAGATTGCCCGTTAGGCTTATAAACTACAAGACCAAGAGGCCCAGTCATGTAATGCTAAGACAAACATATTTTTTGCATTTGTAGGTACTTAGTCTTATAGACAGAATAAAATATAGTAACGTAAGAATGCTACAACGCATATTAGTCTCAATTATTTTTATTTAGTTATAATGTATTTTTAAAATAATGTTAATAAAGTTGTATTTTATTTATTTAAGTTATATTTTTATTAACAATAAATATATAACTGTAAATAAATTTTAAAAAAAGAAGTTAATAAATCTTAAAAAAGGAATACATATCGACCGCGGCATAAGCGGCTTTTGCAATGAGACATTTTTTATATGTTTTTTAAATAAAGAAGATAAAATAATGTAAATAGGAGATGTTATTTATACGCATTATGTGCGTTTGTTTGTTGAACTTTTTATAGAAGCAGGAAGAATTGTAAAGGTATGCGCAACTAGTTTTTAATAATGGTAGCAAGATAAACTGGCTGGGCTATGGCGACGCGGTGGTGCATTGTATTTATTATATATGCGATAGAATAATGTGCCAATATGATACTTATATAATAATGTATGAGAGAATAATAAGAAAAAATGTTTATAGTAAAAACCTGGTTAGTAAAATTGAAAAGAATTTCACGTCAAGCATTATTATGAGCTTTTTTATTATACTATATAATTATATAATAAAATAATATTCTCTTTGTCCATTTTATATTTATAGACAATTTATTTTATAGATTGCATTTTTTAAAATTAAATTTAATGCAAAAATAATTATTATAATTCATAAAATACAAAAAATAAATCAAATTTAACATAAAATAAAGTTGTCATAATTTTGCTGAAAAATGTGACAAGAGCCACATGTTAAATTTCAATACATTGTAACCGTCTCAAATAGGCCTAGCTCCAAAATTCCTTTTTTGAAATTACTTTAAAAAAACGCCGTAATAATTCAAAAGACAAAACATGAGTACAAAATAATATGTGAATGAAAATAAACCATTAATTTCGCTGCAAATTCAAACATAAGCAACATGGCGGGACCGCGCCCGCGCACTTCGTAGGCTTCAAAAAAAGAACACACAATCAAGATGGCCGACTTTCTCGCCAGTGCCTAGTACTGCTGACGTCACATACGACGTGTCCTTGTGACTTTGTCTAGGGATACATCCCGGTTTATTAGAAAAATATAAGTTTGAACTAGTTTGTTAGTGTTTTTGTAAGCTCGCCGGAGCATTTTTGTGATACGTGGTGCACGGTATGAGATAAGCAAAGTTTCCTTTGTGTATTACTTATAAAAATAAAAATTTATTGTTTTAAAAATTGGAACACAGTTCTAGAAGTTAAACACTTTATCAATAAAATTCACAGAAATAAAAAAATAAAAATGAATTCAAATAAAACAAGTTAACAAAAAACAGTGGTAAAAAATAAAAATGTACTTACCCAAAATTAAAAAGCGGAAAACACAAAAGTCCAATAATAATTGAAAATAATAAAAATCAAAATTGTAAAAAAATAACACAACACGACACTAGGCACTAAGTCTTCCTAATCGGTGAAAAATCTTGGTTTTATTTTTTAAAATATTTAAGTCATTATCGATGATATCTGGAAAACAAAACGGTTAGAGTACTGCGCCCGACTGCCGCGGTGTTTTAGATCAAAATGCTTGTTAAAATTAATAAAAAGAATCTATTTGTATTCTAAAAATTAACTATGAAATTCAAATAAGATTCCAACTAGTATCCGAGGACGTGCTCCAAGTATTCTTTATTCAAAAAATCGCGACGTACTGGCAAGGAATAAAGTAACAGGAAGCACGCCGTCTCCTAGAGATGTAGATACAAAAATACTTTTCAAAAAATTACCAACGAGCGTTTTGAGCCAAAAAATCTAACCTAACCTAACCCAGGCGGGCGGGCGACTGGCGGGCGCGTAGGGGCCGCATTGCCAAATATTTTTTTTTGCATCTCGGCCGAATTATGCACTTGTATGCGACTTACGTCGTCCCTTCATTGTAGTGGTGCGACATGTACCGATTGGGCATTTTTATATGGTGTCTGTGTGTGAGGCACTCACACATGCGTGACACACGAAATTTTTGTCTGTGCGCGTTCGGAGCCCTTTAGTGTGGAGTTTATTTAAAAAATTCAAAGTGTTATGTAAACACGGCAATTTTTTTTAGACACTAAAATACTTAGGTGTTGGCCAGAGGGGTCGTTGTCCGCGTTTTTCGGGAAGTCTGACTAATTTTGCTAAAAGGATCTGTTTCGTATACGCTCCGGTAGCATAGGCTGTCGGGCTGAGCACCCAACTTTGAATTAAGAACAGCGCCTGAGTTGCGCGCGAATCAATTTTGAATTACGAACGTTTGTTTTTGAAATTTTTATAACATTATTGGATGAGCAAAATTTATGCGTGATCGTGATTGGTTGATGGAATTTGACGCCGAATTTTGTTAGCTTTAGGGGCCAATCACATTGCATTTCGCGTTAAAACTAACATTTCTATCGATAACAGCTTGGCGTCGTGGTAATTTCTAATTAGACATTATAAGTATTATGTTGAATATTTACTTATTATTAAATTGTAAAAAAAATTATTACTTATACTTTTATTTCATATAAAACTACGTCTGAATGTAATCAAACACCGAATTCAACTAAAATTTATCGCCATTAGTTGGCTAGACTAGATGCTCATCTAAAAATAGCCAATAAAACAATAATAAGTTTGATATTTTCTTAGAAACTGTTTCATTACATTGTTGTACTACAAAAAGGACTTAAGTACGCATTGTAAGCGTATATTCACGCCGGCGCCATTACAGGTCGGCTAGAAGGCTTATTAGAGTACGTATAATGATTTATAAAGGTTTGTTTACGGTAGCATAAATGTGAAATGTACTAAAATAAGAAGTAATTAGTACTGGCTTTGTTGAAGTCTGCCGATAAAAGTGAAAACTAAGTAAATTGTGAATTGTATCGTCGAGCTATTAGATTATTATTTTTGAAAATGACGCGAGTGCCATGATTTTTGTTTACCCAAAAAGTTTGAATATGGAAAGCGTTCGGTGACGTCGCGAGTTTCATGATTTTTATTCAACCAAAAAGTTTGAATATGGAAAGCATTCAGTGACGATGATGCGAGTTCCGTGATTTTTGTTTACCCAAAAAGTTTGAATATGGAAAGCGTTTGGTGACGTCGCGAGTTTCATGATATTTATTTAACCAAAAAGTTTGAATGTGGAAAGAGTTCAGTGACAATGATGCGAGTTCCGTGATTTTTGTTTACCCAAAAAGTTTGAATATGGAAAGCGTTCGGTGACGTCGCGAGTTTCATGATTTTTATTTAACCAAAAAGTTTGAATATGGAAAGCGTTAGGTGACGTCGCGAGTTTCATGATATTTATTTAACCAAAAAGTTTGAATGTGGAAAGAGTTCAGTGACGATGATGCGAGTTCCATGATTTTTGTTTACCCAAAAAAACTTCAATTAAATTGTGTTTCCGTTATTAAGTAGGATTTTTTATAGTTTCTTGAGGTGGCAAGGTACTTGTAGCTAGGTTTTGCCTCTCAGGCTACAAATACAGGGCATTTATTTTTTAAAAGAATAATGTAATGATGCCTTTTAAAATGCTGCTTCAATTTTTGGACTATGCGAGTGATGCCCCAGGTACTGCAAGTGGCCATAGGCTACGAAAACTGCTTACCATCATGTGAACGGTTTGGGTTTACACCAACTAAGTATTTAGTACAAAATACTATATATTTACAATTTAGGTTAAATAATTAAATCTTAAAAACACAGCCTATACTCTAAAATTAGCCACCCACAAGCTCACGATCCCACGGGACTAGGAGTCTACAAAAATACATTTCGTAAAACTAAATCCTATATTTATGTACCCTAAACCATAGTGTATAAAGGGTATTGGAGCAAAAAAGGAACAAAAGGTCGCTTGGCCGACACAGGTGCTTCAAAAATAGTAAAAAAAGTCCTTTGAAACTATTCAGTGGCTACGATAGAGCTACCTCTATATATATATACGCTGTTCGACGCTTCGAAATTATAATTAGTGAAAATATAGCCTATATTTTTTATAGAGTAGTTTTGATGTTAGATTTTTTTTGCTCGATTATATTTCTTTAAATGTCAAATAAAAATCTGTTTTATGCTTACTGGAAAATAAAGATACAGCTTGAATATTGGTAAGCAGTTATTGTAGCTATGAATCAATTTCACACTTCAATTTATCAGATTATATTGGGTTTAACTTACGTATCAAACGTCATTTGTCGAACCTAAAACTTGTATCACCGGGGTTTATTTTGTAGATAAATAATGTTTTAATATACCTACTTATAAATTAAAAACACTTTTTTTTTATTTACTTAACATCTCTAAAAAAAACAAAATCCAGCCAGCATTTAATGCTGGATTCTAGTTTTATCAAAACATTTTTTTAAGAATAAAAAAATAGAGTACCTTTTTTTATTTTTAAGCCAGTATTAAAAAAAATACATACTTTTACGTTTAATATCCAATTACGACTCTTTGCACTATAATTTTATATCCACAGAAAAAACATACATACTCAAAAAAAGTTTAAAATGTTATTTATTTAAAATTCGAATTGCACTAAAAGATACCTACCAATTAGATAAACTGCAGCCATACAAACAATTACATGGAAATAATAAATCTATCTCTTCCTGTGCATTCGATATAGCAACATGCGCTTGCGTCGCGTTAGATCGATAGCGAGGGTTGGCGGCCTGTTGCCCTTGTTAGACAAAGGACGAATCGGCTAATGTTTAAAGGAGCTCAGAGTTGGATACAGATGTGACATTATTCATTAGGTATTAAACACCACACAAAGAAGAGGTTGTGGCCGAGTGGGAAAGTTACCGACTTGCATGAGATGCGAGTTAGATCCCGGGTGGCAGTACCAATGTGAATTTCAATTTGTAGAGTTTTATGTAAAAAACGAAATAAATGATTCACTATCTGCTAACGGTGAAGGAAAATATCCTAAGGAAACCCACATGTCTAAAAATAATTCTAATGAAATGTCTGATTCACCAACAATTAGGTCAGTGTGAATTAAGGCCTGAATCCTCTCTCACATGCCCAGCAGTGGGACATATATGGGTTGCTATTATTATTAAACACCATGACTGACTACTTACAGAATACCACAGCCAAATTGAAACTAATATTACATATAGTGTTTGTTACTTAATCATGTCAAAACCAGAGGCTAAACAGATTTTGATGAAATTTGGCACAGAGATGAAATATAGTCTGGAACAGCACTTTTACTTTTTTATCACGAATAAAACACAGTTCCCGTGGAATTGTACCTTTGGGCAGGAACTAGTAACTACATACAGTGGTGTAGTTGTGTTCCTGTGCATGAGTACAGGTTTCCAGTTCTTTTACAGATACGCAACTGCATTTTTAAGCCCTAGATAATTTTCTTGTCTGAGAGGACATACTTCCAGTTCGGTCCCATTTTCATCAAAAGAAAGTTGTGATGATGGGATCCATGAGGAATTTAGGAACCTCCTAAATAATATAGGCACACATATAGCAATTTCAACAATTTTAACAACAAATCAAACATTTGCATTCAGAAAGTATAATATGGTGAAGTAAAACTAATGAAGAAGACCACAGATGGCCATCTGAAGTTTTCAATAATAAGTATTTCACGGGTGGCGATTTGATAAGTTTCGATTATGGTTGCAAATGAAAATGGTACTTGAACTGAACTGATGATAAAGCCGGTAGCCAGGCAACGGAACTTTATAATTAAACAATGTGATCTAGCCGTGTTTGGGCTTATTTGAATGGTCATGAGATATAGTGCATCTCATGACCATTCAAATAAGCCCAAACAAGGCTGTAAATTATCAGATAAAAAAGAACCGTCTTTAATTGAGGAAAAATGAGATAAGAGTTTGCATGAAAGTTCATTCTGTTTAAATACCTACGTTAGACTAGGGTTTTAAGGTTTTTGAAAATTCTGCAACTTCCAAGACATATGGGTTTCCTCACGATGTTTTCCTTCACTGTCAGCATATGGTAAATCATTTGATTAGTACATATAAACTTCACAAAGAGAAATTCACATGAATTATTATTAAATTCGTTAATTATTATTTATAAGTACTGTTAAAATTTTACGTTGACAGCTTTCTGCCCGTGCGCGTCACTTTAGTTTTATAAGAATGCCAGCACTGCTTAGTCATAAGGCGTAGCGACTTCATAGCTGAGCTAAGACCATTTTTTCCTTAACTAGGCTTTGTTTAAATAAGATAAGTTATTCAAGTATATAACCTGTAATTATTACTACTATACTATAATGGCCAACGGGTCTAAGTCGGTAAAATTTTGAAGTATTTCATACCTTTTTGTTACCCGACTTTTCAGTCGAATTGCACCGACCGTGGTCACGGGTTGACTGATATTACGCGATTTAAATCTGTCCATCATAGTAATAATATTTGTAAAAATCATAAAAGTTTAAAATATTTTATAACCTGTAAGTTTGAGAGTAAAATAGATTTATTTATTTATTTATTTACTGTATAGTTGTTCGACTATGACCTCCTGTTAAATAGAGATTTGATTCTTTCTTCTACAGGCAGACTGTTCTCCTCTTTGGTGTCCTATTTTTCTTAAGTTTCTCCCTTTCCCTCAGTTTCATCGCGTCAAGGTCATAGGCACAAAACATAATGTCGCATCTTCAACGACAAGTAATCTATGCCTGTCACACACACATGCATACGTGCGTCTGCGCAGCTCGTAGACGCCCTTTGTTTTGGCACACTCGGCCCAAAGGATAAAGTTTTTTGTTCGCATATAATCTTCATTTTTTCTCTTAAGTTATTTCAAATAGGTTTTGACTTTATTTATTTTTATTGATGTGACGTATTTAAGTACTTGTTGACTAACTAGGTACAAAAACATGACATCTGTTTTTATTATAATTTTCTGAAAACATTCTGTGACAAAATACATACATAGGTATAAAAACTACTTCGGCGTTTTAACTCAACTCGGCAATGACATGACATGACAAAAATAAACAAAATAGGAACGGATATCTTGTGTATTTCTTAACTTGTAAGTTTATATACTAGCTGTTGCCCGCGGCTCCGCCCGCGTGGATGTCGGTTATCGCTGCAAAAAGTAGCCTATGTATTATTTCAGACCATAATCTATCTCTGTGCTAAATTTCATCCAGATCCGTTAAGTAGTTTTTACGTGAAAGAGTAACAAACATCTATCCATTTTCACAAACTTTCACATTTATAATATTACTAAGATTTTTTATAATTTTCAATCTCATAAACTCTGAGATTAGCATTATAAACTCAGCACTAATACTTATAGTATTAACGATTTAGTAATTCTCTGAATAAAGTTTTTATCACATTATGAGGAAACCTAGATGTCTTAAAAGTATGTTTCTATGACCATGCCTGATCTTAACGAGCAATAAGCAAGCCTGTAAGGAATAATAAAACACCGCCATCTAAACCGAAACTAAACAGAAGCTTATATTATAAGCTTATATATATTTATTATATAGATAAATAACACACAGACAGTGAACAAACAATTATACTCATCACACAAAGATTTGTCCTGGATGGTAATCGAACCCACGACATGTCAGAGTCACTAACAACAAGAGCAACAGGCCAGTCAAGGAATCATTTCTGAGTCCTCTCAGGTCTTTTAGATGTTGGTTTCGTGGATTCGATGTACGTGCCTGGGTAAGTATTCATAGAATTTTCTTTTAGAAAATTGTCAGTAGCAACAAGGAGTCTCGAATTGTGGCGATATATTGGCACTAGTCTGTCCCCCTATAACATGAAACCTATCATGCTGGCAAAAAGTGAGTTTCGTTCATGTCTGCCTACCTAACTTACACTAGCCTAGGTATGGTAGGAAGCCCTATGTTTTTAAAAATAAAATATTTATAGTCTTGGTTACTTAGTGATAATATACTCGTAGTATTCTACTGGTGACATATTTTAAATCTGTCCAGTAGCTTTTCTTCTCTAATATTAGTTGAGATTTCAAAATAATCATATTAAATTCAAGCAGGTTTCCAGCTCTCATTCCTATCCCAGGGAGACTCCCCCATTTTAAAGCGCAACAACGCAAGTGATACCTCTGGTATTGCAAGCGTCCATAAGCTACGGTAACTGCTTAACATCAGCGGGCCGTATGCTTGTTTGCCACTCAAAAAGTATTTAAAAAATATTAAGAGCATTTCCTAATGTTATAATATTTCCAAGTTAAGATTACTTTCAAATTAAAATTATTTATTTTGCTAAAACATGACGAATTGTAAGGCATTGTTGTAATTTGTATACAATATTGTCCAGTCAATGTTTTACCATGTCGGCGTGCAAATATTATTAATAATAACAAATATACATTTATTATACAATATCTAATTTAAATGTCAGTGAATAAAAATAATCATGTCAAGGTTTTGTCATCAAAATATTTTTGTTTTGGCATTTCGCAACAAGAAATTAATTAAGCTCTTTCTTAAATTTTGAATGTTCTTTACTTAAACTTTCACTAATTTTATTTTTACTTCCGTTAGAAAAAGTAAAACATTTTCTTATTAATTTAACATTAAAATTACTTATCAACAAATATACAAACTATTTGTATCGTGAGATATCAAGGCGTTTGGTCGAGTCGTCTCACGATCCTAACGCTGGCCTTTACTTGGGTCAACGTATTAGCCTTGCAATCCAGCGTGGAAATGTGGCCAGTCTTTTGGGCACCTTTCCTCAAAACTGCGATCTCAATCAGATATTTTATTTATAGGTTAATACCTTTAAATACAATATCTGATTGTTTGTAAGTAGGTTAGGTTACTTTAATTTTTATAACTATTCATGTAAATATCTTATGAAATAAATTGTATTTAGTGTAAAAAACAAATATACAAACTTGAACTACGCTAGCACGTGGAACTGTTTTTACTGTGTTTACACTCTAAAATACGTTTTTTGCTTCGTATACACCCATAAGACGGCACAAACCGGTCAAGATCGAGTAGCACGTGTATCGAGCAATCTTACTAGCACTAGTACAGCTGATCATATTTATTTTATGTGTGAAATGACTTCATAAATACGGTGTATGTAGTGCTAATCTACACTAGTATTATAAAGAGGTAAAAAAATGTATTTTTGTATGTAACGAATAAACTCAAAAACTACTCGACTGATTTTAAAAATTCTTTCACCATTAGAAAGCTACATTATCAGCGGGTAACATTTGTACGAAGCCGGGACGAGCTGCTAGTGTATTATAATATAGTAGCTTCCGCTCGCGGCTTCACCCACTCGTATATTCCCGCGGGAACAGAGTTTATTATTAAGAAAAAAAGTAGCCTATGTGTTTTTCCAGGCTATAATCTATCTTCATGTTAAATTTAATTTAGATTCGTTTAGTAGTTTTTGCGTGACACAGTAACAAACATCCATACATTCTTACAAACTTTCGCGTTTATAATATTAGTAGGATAATTACTAGCGATCCGCCTTCGCTTTACTTCGGTTTATTCTGGATTTTTCTACTATAATATACATGTATTATACATATAAACCTTCCTATTGAATCACTCTATCTATTAGAAAAAACTGCATTAAAATTCGTTGCGTAGTTTTAAAGATGTAAGCATACATATGGACGCGACTTTGTTTTATACTATGTAGTTATCCGAAGCTAAACAAAAAAGCTTATCAAAGTACGATTAACACAATCCAAAAATAGCTCTTAACCTAGCTCCAATCCGTCTAAAACAGTACATAATAGGACCTACCACAATATTCTACTAACGGCAATCTAACTAGGACGCAACCTTGATTCTCGGTCAATAACTCTACCAACTAAAAGTGTTCAGTCGCGCAACTAACACATACACTATTTCTATTATCGTACGACCTACGCCAATGACATTCTAGTCGCGGCTAGGTAACCTTGAGTCACTGTCTAGGTCACTGACTTTATATAACAAGCAATTTCTCGTTTTTTTCTTCTGTTTTTTTAGGAGGGATATACTTACAAGATGTGGGGGATCTATGTGGAGACATTGTGATTCAGGCCATGCTAGCTCCCAAAGAAATGGTTGAGCTGCATGGTGGCTGATGAATGTGGGCCGTTAGACGGGAAGGTTCAATTATATTACCTAGATATTTACTGCATATTACCTACATTATTATTATTATACTAGCTGTTGCCCGCGGCTTCGCCCGCATGGATGTCGGTTATCGCTGTAAAAAGTAGTAGTAGCCTATGTGTTATTCCAGACCATAATCTATCTCTGTGCCAAATTTCATCTAGATCCGTTCAGAAATTTTTACGTGAAAGAGTAACAAACATCCATCGATCCATCCATACTCGTACTCACAAACTTTCACGTTTATAATATTAGTAGGATCATTTAATTGAATTTTGACTTTTAGCACGCCCAAGGAAGCGAGGTAGTTACTATCGGGCTCTGCGGCCTAGAAGTGGTAGGTATTCCGCCACCCACCTTCAAAAGTAGGCTACTGGACCCTGATATGACATCAGTGGTCTATCCAGCGGTTGCCCACGCTTTACGGGACCTGGATGCACCTGAGACGCTGTCCCTCCGCAGAAGAATGTGTGTGAGGTTGAAGTCCTTGACTTTAACCTGCAGCTGCACTTAGGCACTCATTAGAACCTTATATGTGCGCCGACGTGCACGCAAAAGATGCGAGTTCGATCCCGTAGCAGTACCAATGTGAATTTCACTTTGTGAAGTTTATTTGTACTAATTAAATGATTCGCCATCTGCCAACGGTAAAGGAAAAACATAGGAAACCCACATTTCTTATAAGAAATACTAAAGACATGTCTGATTCACCAACCCGCATTAGTGCAGTGTATGTGAATTAAAGCCTAAAACCTCAGACTAATAGAATAAGATAGACGGAGCGTGTAGAACTCGCGCGTGAAGCCGCCAAAAGTCATACTAAATAGCAATGTCATACGTTTTCGTTTTCGCGCGCAGTCGATTTGAGCCGCTCTGAAGTATTTTTACAACGTTTTACTACACAATACGGCATTATAATAATATTTTGTCAAAACGTGTTTAGACGTGCGTACTCACTAGCGGCTCAAATCGACTGCGCGCGAAAACGAAAACGTATGACATTGCTATTTAGTATGACTTTTGGCGGCTTCACGCGCGAGTTCTACACGCTCCGTCTATTTTATTCTACTAGTCTGAGTTTAAAACCTCTCTCTTTCTTGATAGAAGAGACCCATGCCCAGCAGTGGGACATATATATGCGCGCTGAGCGACGCCAGCCGCGACTCAGCTCCACTAATTCATCCGCTAGTACGTATCATCACATGACCTATACCAATGACAATCTAGTCGCGTCTAGATAACCTTGAGCTATGCCTAGGTCACTGACTCGTATCTAACAAGCTCGTTACGTCTATGATTGACCTATAACAACGTTGAAATTTGTTCAGCTATTATTTTGATTGATGATTTTACCGGCCATTGACTCTTTAATAGCGGAATTGACTACTTTATTTTGATAAAATGATTTTTGCACGTGTGAATGATACCTCTGGTATTGCAAGCGTGTATTGACTTCGGTAACTGTTTAATATAACTATAGAAATTCTACATTATTTTAAAGAAAGAAAGAAAGGAAAAAAGAAATGGAAAATTACTGGTTCAGTTGATCTATATAATATTGAATTGATGAGTTTAATCAACTGGACAAAGCCAAATAACTACACACAGTAGTGTAGTTGTGTTCCTGTGTGTGAGTACAGGTCTCCAGTGCTCATTTATGGATGCGTTTTGAAAGAAACGAAAAGATAGATCCCAGAGATATTCCCACCAAAGCCCTGGTGTTAAAAAAATGGGTTGGCTACACGCAAGTGATACTTTTGGTATCACAAGCGTCCATAGGCTACGGTAGGCCATGCTTGTTTGCCACCCAAGTAGTATAAAAAAAAATTGAAGCCTTTATAATAATTATTACACGCTACTTTAGGCGTTAGTGTTACACGATGTAAGATTGGGAGCATGCGAGTGATGCTTCAAGTATTGCTAAGCTAGCGTTCGTAATTGCATACCATCAGTAGGCTATATGCTTGTCTGTCACCTATATAAATATACATTCTACCCCTATTTTAGATTGCTATTCTATTAGTCTTTGGCAGTCAGAAAATGAATCCATCATCCTTACTAATATTATAAATTTATGTGAAAGTTTGTGACAATGGATGGATGGATGGATGGATGTTTGTTACTCTTTCACGTTAAAACTACTAAATGGATCTGGATGAAATTTGGCACAGAGATAGATTATGGTCTGGAATAACACATAGGCTACTTTTTCCAGCGATAACCGACATCCACGCGGGCGGAGCCGCGGGCAACAGCTTGAGATCCATAAATATTTGTCCCGAGTCTGGGTGTAATTTTTGTCTTTAATTATATGTTTATAAAGTACCCCGCAACACAGGGCTTGTTCTTTACTGTAGGAGTTGTCATTTTAAAGAAAAAAAAAACAAAACACTTAAATAATTTAAATAGTTGTCTTCTAAAATATCCAAAACATTTGACCTACACTAACATCGTCTCTATTCGGCCAGCCTCGCAACCTTGACTGTTCGGTCACCGACTCGCTACTCGCCAGCAATAGTGTGACTGTGACGTCACCACACTAGCCGACATCGTAATGCATTCTTAGAAACCGTCTCCACTGGTATGTCGGAGTATTTATTTCGAAGAGAAGCAATTTTTTATGTTTTGTTTACTTTGACTATATTTATAACTAGTTGTTGCACGTGGCTCCGCACGCGTAGATGTCGGTTATTGCGATAAAATAGACTATATGCTATTCCAGACTAAAATCTATCTCTGTGCCAAATTTCATTTCAGATCCGTTCAGTAGTTTTTGCGATAACTTTCACATTTATAATATTAGTAGGTATTTATTATAAAATTAGTATTTCTAATATACACTAGCTGTGCGCTGGGGTTTTACCGATGTTCTATTTTAGTTATATATGATTTTTTGGCTACTTCCCATTTGGTAAACTTCCCACTTGGTAAACCTCAAAGTATACCTACTAAAAAGTTGCGTTTGGTAAACTTTTCGTTCCTTCATACATTTAATCCCATTTCGAAAACTTTGTTAGTATTGTTATTTTTGCACGGTACAGTCAGTGTCAAATTAAAATTGAAATTAGATATAGGTGTTTTAACACTTTGGCTGCGGCGCAAACATAGTCTAAGAAATTCCAGAAGAATCCCACAATCACGTCAAACTGTGTATGGCTCTTGCACATTTACCCAGGGAGGACATAAACGATGGCTGGCTATACGTTATGAGTCAAAAGTAAATTCATTTTGCTGTATTGAAATGAATGCAGTAAAAAGAACTGTAGAACAGGTAGTAGAAAAATCCGGACCTTTTAGGTCCGGATTTTTCCACTACCACCGCACATACCACCTTTGGAAAGGCGCTAGCTACTTGACTTTATGCGTTCGAAACTAGATATATGGTTTTAGTATTAATAGTAATCTTCAATGAATTAATTTTGTAACAGTTTTGAAGAAAAAGCTATAATGGAATTCAATGATTACTTTATGGATCAGTGGTTGGAAAATAAAGACATGGTGAATATTTGGTGTTGCTATGCGCAAAGACACCGCACGACAAACCTCGGAATTGGAGTTTCAATAGTGAAATTGGAAAAAGGCCATCAATTCTTTTGTTTTTCGAAACAATAGCAGGAAATATTAAAAAATATGAAAATCGTTTGAAAAGGTACGTATTTATGTTTTTCTGTCAATAAACTGTATTTTTAGACGACACCTGTGATAAATACATACATTATTACCTTAATTAATTGTAACACAATTTCTTTTAGCTTTATTAATAATGGAGACATTATATCAAAACGAAGAAAAAAGACCATTCAAAATGATAAACGAATTAACAATCTACTCGGCGATTACAAAAGTGGAAAAATCTCATTAGAAAATTGTTTAAACATATTATCAAGCATTACTTGCATCACTTAATTTTTTTTTAATTGTTTTTTAACTTGGTCGTGTAGTCTATTTCTTAAGTTTATATACCAAATCTGTGATAATTGTTTATTTTTTCAATTTTGAATGTAGTCTTGTGTTATCAAAAATTTAAAGATCTTATCATTAAAATATATGTCATATCGAACTGTGATTATTCTTAATTTTTTTTAAAGTTTATTTTGCTTTGTTTTTATAGTAAAATTTTAATAATGTAGATTTCTTATATTGTAAAAGATTTTTTTTACTTGACTGTACCCATTTCAATTGAAAGTTTACCAAACGGGATACAGCACATATAATCACTGAAATGTTTTCGAAATGGGATTAAATGTATGGAGGAACGAAAAGTTTACCAAACGCAACTTTTTAGTAGGTATAGTTTGAGGTTTACCAAATGGGAAGTTTACCAAATGGGAAGTAGCCGATTTTTTTATATCTATTGTATTATATTTTATATATATTATTTTAAAAAGACATCTCCCACACAAGAAAACAAGTCTGTGTCGCGAGGAACTTTACAAACATACTATTAACGGACACAAATTACACCCAGACTCAGAACAATTCTTTTTGGGTCACACAAAGTTTTGTCTAATATATTTTTTTAGAATGCGCTAATCTGTGAAATTATCAGTCCGGTTTGAGAAATTCTTTTTGCATTTGATAGCCCAATTCTTGAGGAGAGCTATAGGCTGTCTAATATTACGCTATGGCCTTTAGGAACGGAGCAGTAATCTCAAACATTATTATGTACGAGTAGAATGTAAAAATATCTGTGCTAAATTCATATTTGTATATATTTCTCAATTAGAAGGCTAACAAGCATACGGCCCGCCTGATGGTAAGCAGTTACCGTAGCCTATGGACGCTTGCAACACCACTCACGCGTTGCCGACCCTTTAAAAACTTTATAACTACTTTCTTAAAGAACCCCATGCTATAGTCTCTCGGGAAAACTTCCACAACCTAATCGTACGTGGTTCTTTTCTGAACGATGTCTTTACTTAAAAAAATAACTTAAATAAAAAAATCTCAACCGGTTTTAAACCCCGCCGGAAACTATAAAGACAACCTTATATAAACCATGTCCTACTACCTACCTGCCAAGTGCAAAGCCCTAGTCAAGGTCACATAGACCATGAAGGTCAGCTCACCTTAAGCGAAGGTCACTTAGAACAATGACTCCACATTATATTCTAATCATGTACTACATAAACACTATTAATATGTCTAATTGTCTAGATAGACATAATTATTGCTAATTTATTTTTATTTAATGGTCTTATCGTGGTTTTGAATGCCACAGTGGCGTAGTAAGATTACGGCTGTAAGGTCCCTGGTTCAATTTGATCACGTAAAGAAATGTTTAGTTTCCGGCAATGTTGAAAGTCAGAATTTTTATTTAATTTGTTAAAAAGACAACTCCCGCACTAGAGAACAAGTTCTGTATTGCGATGGACTTTACAAACATACAATTAACGGACACAAATTACACCCAGACTTAGACCAACTCTTTGTGGGTCATATAAAGTTTTGTCCAAATCGAACTCGCAACCTCGTGCACAGCAGGCGTAGGTATAAGTACTGCAGCCACTGGACCACCAAGGCAGTCAAGTTGGCGCTATGATATCCCTCTATGATAGTCTATCCTGCACCTGATCTCTCTCCGGACTTGTCAGATTACTATCCTATCGGATTATGAGTAACGACAATTTGTGCTATGGGACGAAACTAGGTCTATTTACTTTTTAAAATTGGAGGTATCTCACTTAATTTCGGCGATGGCAGGCGGTTAATTTCGGACAATAGTCGATTGTATAGGAGATATTATAAATAGTGCATAAGTGTATGTGCAAGCATAGGTGTTTTTTATTTCCTCACTCTTACAGGACGGTAATGCGTCACGACTGAAAAAAGATAACGTCTTTACGTGCATGCTGATCCGAGAAACATGGAAGTAAACACATCTAATTTCAAACTTCGGACTTTGTTTTTTCTTGACAAAAAAACGTTATATCTTTGACTAATTTTATCTGTAATAAATAAACTTAAAAACTGTTCGACCGATTACGAAAACTCTTTCACCAGTAAAACACAGTATTACCACTGAGTAACAGGCTATATTTAATTTCCGAAAAAACCGTTCTTACGGAAACTAAATGATACTCCGCTAGTAAAGTGAGTTTTATATTTTTAACCGACTTCAAAAAGAGGAGGTTATCAATTCGTGTGTATTTTTTTATTTTTTATTTTTTTTATGTTTGTTACCGCATAACTCCGTCATTTATGGACCGATTTGAAAAATTCTTTTTTTGTCTGACTGGACATACTTCCAGTTTGGTCCCATTATCATCAAAATAAAGTTCCGATGATGCGATCCATGAGGAATTGAGGGAACTCTTCAAAAGTTATAGGCACACATATAGCAATTTCAATATTTTTAACAACTAATCGATCATTTGCATTCAGAAAGTGTAATTTGGTGAAGTAAAACTGATGAAGAAGACCACAGATGCCCATCTGAACTTTTCAATAATAAGTATTTTACTGATGGCGATTAGATAAGTTTCGGTTATTGTTGCTAAGCAACTATTAATAAGAAATAATGACGTGAATGAATTGAGCGCGGATTGCACAGATTAAATATTGCTTTTAATACCTACTTGACCTGTGTTCAGCCCGACGCTCAGTCGATTTTATTCGATTGTAACAAACAAATATCTGTAAATTTTTCAACTTGCCGTACTGAAGTCGGTTTTTTTTTGTTAAAATTATTTTCAAACAATTTTATTTAAATAAAATACATGTTTCAAAACCGAGTTTGTCTTTGAAACTAAACTAAGCTAAACTAATGCTTGTGTCTTGAGCGCCATTGGAAATTACTCAGTTAATACGAGTATAATACATAGACTCGCAAAACAACCAACAAATTTATTTCTAAGACATATTTAACTAATAAACAGCTCGACAACGGTCATGGCCGCTCAATTGCCGTACAAAACTCTACACGCCGGTACAATTGAGCTATGTAGCGGACAATAGTTGGCCGGATAGGCGTAGGAGTCGCGCGAATGACCCACTGGCGGTCAAGGCTGGGCATGGGGCCAAGGTGAACTTTTATACAGGAAACTTGGGTCATGGACGTGGTATACTATCGAGGTTGTTTACTAATAGATTTATATTGTTATGGCAAACAACCACATACGATTAGGCTGTGGAATGAGCTCTCTGCCGAGGTTTTCCCAAGAGACTATAGCATGGGGTTCTTCAAGAAAGGAGTTATAAGGTCTTTAAAGGGTCGGCAACGCGTAAGCGACACCCCTGGTGTTGCAAACGTCCATAGGCTACGGTAACTGCTTTCCATCAGGCGGGCCATATGCTTATTTGCCACCTTGGTAGTATAAAAAAAAATTGAAGATTTATTGAAGTGAAAACTTCTTTTAGCACGGTACGCATATTTTTAGATGAGATAAAATCTCTGGATTCGCGACACCGTTACGAGACGCAGCTTGACATATTCGAAAAATCGTTTTTCGACTGTCACGTTATTAAAGCAAAGAGGCGATATATGCATGTACATATAGCAGACCACGAACGCGTCTAGATAAATTGAAAAAAATACATTTATTTCTATAAAATTTATAACAACTGTTTTGCCTAGTGTTTTCACTTCTGTCGGCACTCCCGGAGTGCAGATATTTTTTTTGGTAAAGAGATTTTTATACTATTTATATTATTATGGCAAACAAGTATATAGGCCGCCTCATGATAAGTAGTTACAGTACCCATAAGTCGTTTGCAATACTTTGAGCGGGTTGCTGTACATTCGTCACAAAGTAAATTTGTCACAGAAAAAAGTATGTGTAAATTTGTTTAGAACTGTGACGAACTTACAGAATTTACACATACTTTTTATCTGTGGCAAATTTACCTTGTGACGAATGTACAATAACCCCTTTTAGCATCACTTATTTAAAACTTTACACAAGGGTAATAATAATAATAACTTCGGACATAATTATATCTTGACAGAAAAACCCAATATGTATTTTTAACTTGACCTGGGAATCGAACTAAGAACCTATTAGAAATCGAACTAAATGAGTATTAAAGACTGGATTGACTGGCATATTGGTCTAGTGGTTAGTGAGTGTGACTGCTGAGTCGGAGGTCGTGGGTTCGATTCTTCGGACAAAACTTTGAATCATAAATGTTAGTTCCGAGTCTGTAGGTATAATTCGTGTCTATGATTAATATACATATATATAACGAACACAAATTACACCCAGACTCAGAACAACACTTTGTGGGTCACACAAAGTTTTGTCCTGTGTGGGAATCGAACCCACAACCTTGTGCACAGCAGGCGCATACTGCCACTGGACTTAGTGGTCCAGTGGCAGTATGCGCCTGCTGTGCAGCAGTGGGCAGTCATATTATTATTATAAGCAAGAATTGTCCCACTGCAGGGCAAAGGCATCTTTATTTTTCTTCTATTTCTTTCTGTCTAAAGCCGCTAAGGACCAGTCTTTGGCCAGTTAGTAAATCTTATATATAAAATTCTTGTGGCACAATGTTCGTACTCGTACTCCTCCGAAACGGCTTGACCGATTCTCATGAAATTTTGTGAGCATATTGAGTAGGTCTGACAATCGACCAACATCTATTTTTCATACCCCTTTTTTATTTATTTTTTTAGACAATTTTAATTGTTTTTATTTTTTTGTGATTCAGCATTATAAAATACATAGGTACAACCCTTAACTTCCACCCCCGTTTTATTACTATTTTAGTAGCGAAACAACGTTTGCTGGGTCAGCTAGTAATTTATTTATTTATTTATTTATTTATTGAATAGAACGGTACAATGTCCACTTACACTATTCACTATTCACTATATAATACATATATTATGTGGGCCGCTTTATTATTATTTTGACCTCACATTGTGTGTTAATTAATATCGTTCAATTATAACGTCGTCGACTTTTAAATTACTCGATAATTTACAGTAGTTAGGCATAGACAGTTTATGTCCGTGAATTGTATGTTACCCCCCCTTCCCAAGCAAGGCTTGTTTGTAGAATGAAAGTTGTCCGTGTGGTGACGGATTAAGAATATAAATTTAAGAGAGGTAGGGCACCATACTAGTAAGCAAGCCCGACTGGGGAAGGACCTCCACATTACAGAAAACCACAGCCAAATAACTACACACAGCGGTGTAGTTGTGTTGCTGTGTGTGAGTACAGGTTTCCAGCGCTCATTTAGGGATGCGTTTGAAATCTGAAAGCCCTGGTAAAAAAAATGGGTTGGCAATACGCAAGTGATACCTCTAGTATTGCAAGCGTCCATAGATTACGGTAACTGCTTAACGTCAAGCGGGCTGTAAGCTTATTTGTCACCCAGGTAGGATAAAAAAAAACAATAATATTTGTTTGTTTTTTTAAAAGACAACTCCCGCACTAGAGATCAAGCTCTGTGTAGCGGGGAATTTTACAAACACACAATTAACGGCCACAAATTACAGCCAGACTCAGAACAACTCTTTATGGGTCACACAAAGTATTGTCCTGCGTGGGAATCGAACCCTCAACCTCGTGCACAGCAGGCGCATACTGCGCCCACTGGACCACCAAGGCAATTGAATATGAATCAGACAAAGTTTTGTGCCGTGTGGGAATCGAACCTACGACATCTGGCTTAGCAGGCAGGATAACTAACCACTAGACCCGTAGGCCAGTCTGTAGGTACAAACTGTACCTGTACAGTTTGTTGTAAATAACTTGTATGTTCGGAGATTATGTTTTTGAGCCGTTTGGAGTCGAAACGCTTGGGCCGTGGGGTGCAAGTGCTCGCGGTCTTTTTAAAGATTTGTCGAAGCGATTAATCGAGGCTTCACGTGACCAGAGGGCTGGCTTATTTTTAGCTCAAATAATAAGCATTGCCATCCAACGTGGCAATGCTGCCAGTCTTCTGGGCACGTTTCCAGTAGACGTCGATGCGGGGGAATTTTATGACGCCTTTTAAGCAGTCCCTCCCGTTTTTCGTGTATTTTCTATATATTTTTTTTTCTTCCTTTATTATAAAGTGTAAATATATTAGGTATATTGTATATTTTTTTTAAGAAGTGTAAATAGGTATATGGTATATTGTATATTTAGATGTAAATAATAGTATGAAGTATGTATATAAAATATATGTCCGTAGAATCATTTCTTGCGTGTTGTTTACGAAGTGTTGACTAATTTTACATAAATAATGGCTGGGTGGCCTTGGTTCGGTCGTTGGCAGCGTTTAGTGAATGGCTTTTATCGTTTGGAGCGCAATAGTTTTAATGTATATAGTCTGCGTTTTAGTCTGCAGACAGATAAATACGTAGGTATTTATAAGGTCTGTTCCCTAAGTTATCTTTGGTGGTGAGAGGTAGAGCACCGAATGGTTGAGCAGCCTACTTTCGAAAGGATCTTACAGAAAACAAAAAAAAAATATATACAAAATGGCAAACAAGAATACGGTAGACCGTATGCTTGTTTGCAGGTAGACCTGATGGTAGGCTGTTATCGTAGTCTATGGACGCTTGCAATTTTAGGAGTATCACTAGGAGTATAGTGTTGCCAACCCATTTTTTTACATCATCCACCATCTTAAAGCCCTGGTAAGAAAAAAAAATACTAGCGGCATATTTTTTTAAAATAAAATATAGCTTATTTTACCCGCTAATAATGTAGCTTTCTAATAGTAAAAGAATTTTAAAAATCGTTCGAGTAATTTTTGAGTTTATTCGTTACATATAAATATACAAATATTTCCTCTTTATAATACTAGTGTAAATAACATGCCTACTAATATAGTCCAGTAAATTCTATCTGAATCATTAGTTCAATTTTAATGGCACAGTGTCAATGTTTCCTATGTTTCAAGGTTATAGTCTAATGGACGATAGATTGAGGTAGGTTGTATAGATTGACTCATGTATTAGATACTAACACATGCGCACGCGCACCCACACATATATACTCCTTCTATACACAGGTTGTTTTTTATAAGTACATAAAGTGGTCATCGCGATGCAAATAAATACATACCCATTGTATATCCTACTAATATCTTACCGCCTACTAATATTATAAACGCGAAAGTTTGTAAGAATATAATTATGTTTGTTACTCTTTCACGCAAAAACTACTAAACGGATCTGGATAAAATTTGGCATAGAGATAGATTATAGTCTAGAATAACACATAGGCTACTTTTATCCCGGAAAAAAATCTCTGTTCCCGAGGGAATGTAATAACATAATAATATTTTGTTTTAAAAGTTCATGTCTTTAGAAATACGGTTTCTGTTTTGTTTCTGTTTTTTTTAAGACAACTTCCGCACTAGGTAATAAGGCCGCGACACACGCGGCAGAAAGATTACTACTCAAACTCACTACTCAAACTTGGAACAAAAAATTACGAATCACACAATTTATGAATGACTGCACGGTGGTTACATCGGCATTACTGCGCGGCGTGTTGTGGGTTCAATCCCTACATGGGACAAAAAATGATGTGATCTACAAATGGTTGTCCCTAGTCTGTACACCCGGTGTACTTTATGTCCGTTAATTGTATGTTTGTAAAGTCCCCCGCGACACAGGGCTTGTTCCCTAGTGCGGGAGTTGGCTTTAATAAAAATATATTTATATATTTTCCTGTGTGGGAATCAAACTCACGACCTCTGGCTAAGCAGTCAGGGACTAGACCAACAGGCCTTCAGTGCTTGTAAGTACATTTTGAGATATCATGATTACTAGATCTGACATTGTAACATTCTTAGTTAATACAACGCTTAGTTAAGACTAATGGATCATGAAACTCTCTCTTTCTCTCTTCCTGACTAAATATAATAATTATCCTACATGGTCGTGGGGTCAGCCATTTTCGTGTTCTTCTTCCACTTCGCCCTATCCGTGACCTCGCCAAGTCGTCTTCCAAAACAAAGATAGATAAATAGATCAAGATACTGAACGAAAATTACAAAACTCAACTACAAAGTAAATGCAACATGCTATTAAAGTTCAATATGCTTGCAGCCAAAATCGCTGATCTCTATTTATAGGATTCATAAAAATATTTAGACTTTGAACGGTCTGCGACCTAAAAAAACAACGCATTTTAAATTTGTACTTTGACATAAATAGTACTTCCTATATTTGGCGTACCTAATGAACACCCTACAGATCCAAGCAAATGAGAGAGGTAGGGTGCCATACTAGTGAGGAAGCTCAACTAGGGAAGGACCACACCTTACAGAAGACCACAGCTAAATAACTACCCACAGCCGCGTAGTTGTGTTCCTGTGTGTGCAAGTCGGTTACTTTACCACTCGGCTACCACCGCTCCTTACCTATATACCTTTTGGTCTAGTGGTTAGTGACTCTGACTGCTGCGGCGGAGGTCGTGGGTTCGATTCCCACCCAGGACAAATCTTTGTGTGATGAGCACAAATGTTTGTTCTGTGTCTGGGTGTAATTTATCTATAATTATGTATGTATTTAGAAATATATAAGTATGTTTATCAGTTGTCTGGTTACCATAGTACAGGCTTTGCCTAGTTTGGGATCAAATAGCGATGTGTGAGTTTTCCCGAAAATATTATTATTATTATATACCCTTCTTAATTTATGGTGAAGCTGACGTCAGGCTAAGCGAGTAAATATATACACACTAGTGCTGGAACGGCAGAATTATTGCCAGCAATTGAAAATACGAGTAATAAAACACTGCCAAATTGTCGAGTGTTAGACTAAACCAGATGTGAATGGCCGCTAGACTGCCAAGGTTGTGGCCGGCGGATATTGTGGTAGGTTAGTACCCTCTGACTCATAGATTCAGAAACACTATATCATGGCTAGAATAACACATATGTGTGCTACACATACACAGCTATAACGTGTGTTGTGTGTGTGTGTATTTGTGTGTCACATAGACAGATTTGTGAGTGTGTTTATGTGTGTGTCTATGTGGGAGTTGATTTATTTCTAGTATTTATGGAATGGAAATTTTTAATACACTTAAAATATTTTATATTTAATTTGAAGAATACATTTATATTCTGCGTTTACTTAAAGTCAAGTATTGACTCCATTTTATTTTTTTAAGACAACTCTCGCACTAAGGAACATGCCCTGTGTCGCAAGGGACTTTACAAACATACAATTAACGGATACAAAGTATCACACATTTTTTGTTTGGGAATCGAACCCACAACACGCCGCGCAGTGGTAATTAGTGGTCCAGTGGCCGCAGTATGCGCCTGCTGTGCACGAGGTTGTGGGATTGATTCCCACACAGGACAAAACTTTGTGTGACCCACAAAGAGTTGTTCTGAGTCCGGATGTAATTTGTGTCCGTTAATTGTATGTTTGTAAAGTCCCCCGCGACACAGAGCTTGTTCACGAGTGCAGGATATATCTTTTTACATAAAAGATAAGAAATGTTGTTTAAGACTGTTTACTCCGTGCCATAGAAAGCACGTAAAGCCGTTGATCCTGCGCGTGATCTCTCTCCGGTCGTGTCGTAATGCCGTCCTATTGAAGAAGGAAAAGAGAGTAGAGGAGACCTAGGAGAGTTGTGACAATTTTTACTTATAATAAAATATCTCCGTGCAGAATCATGTCACGATTATGAACTCTATACCTTATTGTAGCTTAATCCTTACTCTTTAAAAAACAGTTACCTACATACTAAAGCAATGTGAAAAAGACGAGCCCGGAGCAGGACTCGAACCTGCGCCTCTCGGGTTCCGGCCCAGCGCACTACCCACTGTGCCATCCGAGCTCCTACTCTAGAGCTCGAATTTGTCCACCGCTTGTTTACGTCCTGCCCCTCTAGACAAGTGGCATAAGCGATAGTCGAATCGAAAAGTCACGAAAGCAAATGTATGGGTTTTAACGTAAGTTTACGACATTATATCGTAGACTTACGTCAAATCCCATACATTTGTTTTTTTGACTTTTCGATTCGACTACCGTTATGCCACTTGTCTAGAGGCTCTGGAGTGCTAAAATGCTACAAATCCTTACTAATATTATAAATGTGAAAGTTTGTAAGAATGGATGGATGGATGTTTGCTACTCTTTCACGTAAAAACTACTGAACGGATCTAGATGAAATTTGGCACAGAGATAGATTATGGTCTGGAATAACACATAGGCTACTTTTTGCAGCAGTAACCGACATCCACGCGGGCGGAGCCGCGGGTAACAGCTAGTATTAAATAACAGTTACCTACACTTTTGTTTGCGCACAGACTCATGCATATCTTGGCACTGGCTAATCTTCGTTAAGATTGGCATTAGTATTCACCATGAGCTAATAAACCAGCTTGATACAAACCATTTAAACATCGTCAATATACGCAAATCTGTCAGATATAAAGATCACTAGACCAAAACAAAGGCGGTCTGTAGAGTGTACAAGTAGGTATACAGGCAACCTTGGTGGTGCTGTCGAACTCAAACATCGACCGAGCCACTAAATTTGTTCGAGGTTCTCCGTCTACGTATTAGCACAGTTTAATAAAGAACAGCTATTAAGGCTTGTGATATCGCCAACGACCTTGAGCATTCGGGCGAAGCAAATACGACCTAATTGTCTAGGCGAGCGCGGGGATACAAACAGATGTACTCTTTGAATGGATGTCTTATTATTTTTTAATAAATTTAAATTTAAACTTATTCTAAATATAACATTACCAAATTATAGGTGTATGTTTTCGTCAAATATTGTTTTTTATTCGTATTATTTGATAAAAATTGAAGCCATAAAGTGGTTACATCTCAATAATTTTGTGCTAATTCGATGATTTTTTTACAAACTATTTTGAATTAATATATAATTTATGACAAAACCATATTATGAAACACATTTTGTAGATTAATACTGTATTTTTTGGCAGTCATTCGTCTATAAATGCCAACAAAAAATGGTTTCATTTACACCTCTTTTTCATCATTTTTTTAAAAGAGCGCTGAACCGTGTACAGAATTATAAGAAAACTCGTAGTTACAAGGTAAGCAAAAGTCCATATAAAAGCGAAGTCGTTGGAGTAATCAAATCACTGGTATACATAGAACGCATAGGGAAACCCAACGCAAACATACGGAATAATTATTAGGATTTTGACTTTTTTCATGGAGCGTTGTCATCTGTCAACACAGATTTAATATTAAGTTACCGATAAATCGATATAGTAAATCGATTTTTAGTTAAATTTAGATAACTTGATAATCGATAAATATGTAATCAATAAGAGAAATACGCCTTTATATGAAAAACATCATAAAACTACGTAAATACATTTAGGTATGTAGGCTATTTTAGTAAAAATAGAAATTGCATCATATGAACTAGCTGTAATGACTGCAACTGTGGTATTAGTTGCAGCTTGTTTTATTGCACACATTATGTACATATATTTATAGCCTTTACGTAGGGTATTCTTATATTAACTAAGTATGTATAATGTAAGAATACATACACTTCTACAAACAATATTATTAGCGATAGTCTGTTTAAAAGCGTAATTATCCTCGTTTCCAAAGGAATTTCTTACCACGTATGATTAGGTTGTGGATTGAGCTCCCTGCCGAAGATTTTCCAAAAGACTATAGCATGGGGTTCTTCAAGAAAGGAGTTATAAGGTTTTAAGAGGGTGGCAACGCGCGAGTGACACCTCTGGTGTTGTAAGCGTCCATAGGCTACGGTAACTGCTTACCATCAGGCGTGCCGTATGCTTGTTTGCCACCTTAGTAGTATATAAAAAAAGTTAAACGGCAAAGGAACAAAAAGGAAACCTTTATGACTGTCAATTTGCCCAGCAATGGGACATAAACTCTCAAACTCAAAATTGAGTTATTCATTTGATTTACCTATTGGTCTAGTGGTTAGTGATCCTGATTGCTACGCCGGACGTCGTGTTCGATTCCCACCCGGGACAAAACTTTATTTGATCCAGAAATATTTGTTTTAAATCTGGGTGTAATTTATATCCGTGATTTGTATGTTTGTAAAGTCTCCTGCAACTCAAGGTTTGTTCCCTAGTGCGGAAGTTGTCTTTTAATGAGGAATGAGGATGATGACAAGGGATTTATGAAAATTCAATCCCTAAACGGACAGAAATTGGTTTTGGTCAGGGCTGCTAGTAAATTCATAATAATATATCACTAGGTACCTAAATCCTAAAATTCAATGTAATCACATTTACCTACGGCCAGTTAGCTATCAAAGACAAATAAATAACTAGTTATACTTTAAATTAAGCAGTCCCATCGGAACAAACCCAAAATGGATTGTCCTAACACACACGCTACCTGAATTAACAAATAAAACCAAAACAAACATTCAAACTAAATAAATAAACTCGAATGGAGCGAATCACTAAATTGTATGAACAAATTTTGCGACGGGCCAAGGCTAGAGTTCAACGTACTGTTCAAGGTCAAAACCATTATATTTAAATAGAAAACATGCAGTTTTTGCTAACACTATACAAAGAAAATATAAATAAACAAATAAAAACTATTTTAACGTATTTTTAATATACGCCGTGGTTTTTCCGAGAGCATGGGGTGTTTGAGTTTTTTTTATGCAAGCATACATAAGTTTTAACATAAGTTTTTTTATCTTATAGTGTACAATAAAGAATTATTTACTTATCTATCTATTATACGGTCCGTCTTATGTTCATCAGTTACCGTAGCCTATGGACGCTTGCTATGCCAGAGATATATGAGTATTTTATACTCCAGGGCTTTAAGATGGAATATCCCTATGATAGGAATACGATTCTTTCAAAACGCATCCCTAAATGAGTGCTAGAGACCTGTAGCTACGTTATTTTCAGGAGTAATATTCTTGGTCCATAGGCTACGGTAACTGCTTACTATGAGACGGGCTGAACGTTTGTTTATCAAAGTAGTGGTATAAGATAA